>JANBXA010000740.1:36120000-38520000 GCA_030556225.1 Cricetiscus sungorus | reverse complement strand
GAGAATTGAGGTCAGGAATGGGTACAGGGACACCGGGTCTGTATAGTTTAAGTATTAAGAGAATTAGGGCCAACCTGGCTCCCAGCTAATTCAATTATTCTCCTTTAAACATTAAGCTAAGCTGTGATCTAAAGCAGCTTCTAAGGTGAAATTCAAACATCTTGGCTGAATAACATATCTTTGTTTATACTTTTATTCATCAAAGCTCTGTATAAGCTAACTTTATTATTATCAGTTAGAAGGTACAGCTTAGGGAGGGAGTCATCTTCCTAATAATTCACAGGTAAAAATGCCCAGAATGGTATGTTTCCAATGAGATAAACACATTGCCTTTCAGGTCAAGAGAAATTTTCCCTATCCCCAATTCAATCATGCCAGATATCAGAAGGAGAGAGGAAGAGAGAGACAGAGAGAGAGAGAGAGAGAGAGAGAGAGAGAGAGAGAGAGAGAGAGAGAGCAGAGACAGAGAGACAGAGAGACAGAGAGAGACAGAGAGACAGAGACAGAGAGAGCGAGAGCAATAAGCACACAACAGCACAGCAGAAGAAAAAGATAATAAGATATTCCAGGAGGTCTGTGGTCTTGGGGCCTTGCCTACCTGAGAATTATCCACCTGGGTTTTGCCTCCAAGTGGGCCAATACACTGAACCTCAGTCATTACCTGCTGTCCCTCTGACATGACTACTGGCAGAAGTGTATCACAAATAGCTATTGATGCCCATAGAAATGATATTTAAGATGCTATAGAGATAATTATGTAGTTTTTCTTCTTAGCAATTTCAAAAATTTAACTCATTACTATTATTGTTTTGCATGTGTGTGTGTTTATGCATGTGTACACATATGTGATCTGTGTATGTGCAAGTGTGCATGTGGAGGTCAAAGTACAATGTTGTAGAGCTGGTTTTCTACTTCATTTTTAAAGCAGGCTACATGAGTTAACGTCAAGTTACCATGCCTGTCAGATGAATGCCTTTATTTACTGAACCATCTCATTGCCCCATATTTGTTAGGTTTATTACACATTTACTAAAGTAAATGATATATTTTAATATTCACACTTGCAATGTACAAGTAGATGTTTTGTATAAGTTGTGCAAATGTCACCAGGTTCTAGTATAGATTATAATTGTCCACATACCAACTAAAGCCTCATAAACACCTCCCATCCTGTCACACCAGATAGATACTAAGCTGCATTCCTTCTGTATGAGCCTGTTCCTGACATTTCCTACACATGGTGCTATGTAATGTATGACCTTCCCTGATTCCTTTTTCCTGGCATGCTTCAGGACATTTGAAAATGTGATGTGTCTTGGAACTGCAGGGCTCTTTACTGTGGAGCAATGCTCTGTACTATGGATGTGGTACACTTTTCATGTCTATGCATCACTGGATGGACACTTGAATGGCCTTTGACTTTTGAATAGAAGAACTTCCACAGTAACCATTCATGCATAATAAATTTTCTTATATGTACACATTTTCAGTTTTGGAAGTCATTTTGTATCACTAGAATTGATGGGACATACATTAAGTGGAACACTTTTATTTTAAACCCTGGAAAATTGCCATTACCCTCAAATACTGGTGAGATTATTGGCAGAAAAGGAAGTCAGCTCTTTCCCTGAACCCATGTGTCTGTTCTCTTCCTTCCTGATTTTTGATACAGTATTACATATTGGCTACAATGGCATATGACCACTATGTTGATATCTTTAACCCCTTGATATCACCAGTCTTACAAAATCTGTTTCTGGATGATAAGTGTAGCACATGCCATGGGCTTCACTGTGGCTACAATTTGTACACTGAATACTTAAGAGTGCTTTTATGCAAGGTTAAAGCAACAAGCCGTAACTTCTGTGATCTTCTTCTGTGGTGATATTTTGTTTATGCTATAACAAAAAAAGCTTGCCTAAATATCAGAAAAGGAGTGTAGCTAGCCACCAGAGTTCTTAACTCTACCAGTGCTCAGACCAAAGAGGTGATCTTGAACCTATGAATCCTCAGACTACATCTCACACTGAACCCTCAGTCTGCCGCATCTCCATTTGTGTGAGCTGTTTCTCTTTTAGACAGGTTCAATCTTGTATAGCCTGGGGTGGTCTTGAACTCACAGAGATCCATCTGCTTCTGTCTCCTGGGTGCTGGGATTAAAGGTATGTGCCACCAGTGCCTGGAATCTAGTACTAACTATTGGCTTAGCTCTGCATTCTGATCTTTAGGCAAGCTATATTTGTTAGATCATAAACAAGATATCACATCTTCCATTTCTGCAGCTTGCCTGTTCCAGTACTTTTGTCAATAAATTTACACTTCTGTGATGCTAATTTCTGTGTTCCAACCCAGACCACCCTGATGTTCATCATTGTCAGTATCCATGGAGGACAGCTTCAAAGCCTTCAAGCAGCTGCACTTCCCAATCCTCTACTGTTACTGTCTTCTTTGTTTCCCTGGCTTCATTCTTCATTAGTTTGTTCCAAAAAGAAGGTAAAACATCATTTTATTCAACTGTCATGTCCATATACAGAACTCTCTGATCTACAGCCTGAGGAATAAGAATGTCAAAATTACTCTAAATAAACTGATATGCAAACAGAAATTGCATATGTAAAGGATGTGTTACATTAGCAAAACAGTATCATATCTAGAGTTTTGGTAAGAACACAGTCCAGAAGCTGAACTGCATGTTAGATCATGATATTGCAACTAGTAGGTGATTATTTGATTTTGAAAGCAATGGTGCAAGAAATTATTGTATTCAAGGGCCCAGATGCATTGAGGAAAGAATTCTGGGACATCACTGTGTTCATCCACTAAGAGTTAACTGTGGTACTTCTAGATGGTTTAAACCCCTTCTAAGCCTTCTTTATGAATCTGGAGCATGACTATTTTCAGGTGAGATTTATTCATCTTTCTTAGGGAGTATTTTTAGTTGATGATTTGGTAGTTTCACTATTTTGTGTGCTTAGCCTTTTAAAAATAGGTCTATTGGCAACTATTTCTGAAGGTGATATCTAAAATAAATTATTTTTGGTGAAAATCAGTGACATGTATGTCACCTATCCTCAAAAGCTGTAATGACAAAGAATAGTTTATTTCCTTATTTGAACATTAGAATATTATTCCTGATTTTCTATGCACAAATGAGTTCTTCTTATCATGTCCCTTTCATAGCCCACCAAATTCTACAAATTAAGTTATACTTGTATGGTTGCTTATTATATAGACATAATTACTTATAGATAGAGATAGATCATAAGCATGGATGTGCTATCAAATATCATTACAGAATAAATATCAAAATATTAATAATTAAAAGGAACCAAACATTCTGTCATGAAGCAATGTGGATAATAAACTCATGCAGAGTTTGTCTTTTATTTCTCCAATACAAAATTTCCATCCTTGTCTTAATGATACAGTAGCAAAATGTGTCACTATTACAACATTCCAGAAGGCAGAGAGTGAGACAAAAAATGGCCAGGGATAATATGCCCAAAGAACCTTCCTGCTGTGATCTATTTCTTTCTGCTGTACCCCACTCCCAAAGTCTCCAGAACCTTGCAATATAAGCAGACTCTTTGAACAAATTTTCAGGACATTATCTGTAGGAGATATTTCAGATTAAAATTGTGATATGTAATATAATTGTACCTGTATTGATTGTTTCTTTTACATGTATTGGAAAGAAATATGGATGCCACTCAGCAAGAAGAATCTAAAACAGCAGGCTCTACATAAAAACAATGGATGTTCTATGAACAATAAAGTGATCTCAACCTCATCTTTTCAGGTACAACCATGTTTAGGGCCTAGTAAGTGGGAGTGACTTTCAAACACTGTTGAGCTGCAAATATATTGATTACGAATAAGTAGAATACTATAAATATTTCAATTTACAAATCACTGTAGTCTGAAATATTTTGGTAGACAGATTACAAAAATATATTTTTACAAGTTTGTTTTTTTAAGAAAAATTTATGATCTGTTGCCATAAATTCTATAAACTAATTCTACAGTCCAGACTGTTTCCATGTGCACAATTCCCATTATTCATTCTTCTGAAGGTACAGGCTAGAGTCATGTGTCACCATGGCCAATCACAAATTTATTTAGTATGTAATCATTTTCAGTGAAACATTGAAATGTTAGAGGGGGAGTGAAATTAAAAACTTCCAAGCTCTAGATCAGTGAGAGACCCCAACTTAATGAAACAGCAATATAGGCCACAGGTTTTCTGTGTTCTCTACATGAGCATGTATTGATGTGTACACATGCCCGTACAAATGTACACATATACATATAAGTAAAACACATTGATAAAGAAATATGAGAATAAATACACATTTTTGGAAATGTGGACACTTGAGAGGATTACAGTATATGTAAGTTTTTTGTTAATTTATAAATGTATCATAAATATGCTGTAAGTATTTAAATTATTCAACTATAAGTCAATAAAATTATAAGAAACATAATAAATAAAAAATGCCTATAGCTGTAGAGACACAGAAAATACATTAACAATGGCATATGACTTTTACTTCTTCTCCCCATTTTTTTTTCTTTCCTACCTTTCTTTCTCCCTTTCAATCAAGAAAATAGGCAGAATATCTGGCATTCAATTTTTATTTCAGAATAATTTTAAACTTATAGAAACATTGATAATATTATTAAGATATCTCACATGTGCATGGTATTCTATCTTTATTACTGCTCATCAGAGCTAAGCCAGTGCATTTCTCAACAGCAGAGAAGCTTTTTTTGCAATAGGTGTGGATGCACATTGAGACCCATAGTAGCTGGGGTGTAGAAAGTAGGTGATTGCACAATTCTCAGCCCTAAAAAGAACATCCATGGTAAATGCCCCTCAGAACACTGGGTATCACATCAGAAGGGAAAATGGTAAGAGTGAAACCAGATGTGGTGAATGACTACAAGAAAACATCATTTGAAGGTCATTAGTATATATGAAATCATAGACATTGTGACAGCACCTACACAAGCTCAGATCATAGAAAATTCCAGCACTGCTGGAAGGTGCACAAAATCCCACCCATAGATGTAGAGCTATTGTAATTGATAACTGCTGAGAGGCTTTTTTTTTAAATGTCAACCACACTTCTATGGATGATCCACAAACAAGAGTGAATATTTGAGTAGCGCAAATTGAAATCATTTAGTTTTAAAAACTGAATGAGGTTTCAAAGTTGAGTGAGTATGAAATGGGGAAGTGGATTAGGAGGAAATAGGTGAGGGGAATTAATATTATACAAATATAACATATGAAATTATCAAAGAATTAACAAATTGTCTTTAAAAATGCAAGCAGCCAATATTGACTTTACTGTTTATTATTGTCATTTGTATCCTATGTGTTATTTAGATTTTCCTTTTGTAATTGAGTTATACATTTACTCCAGTCTCCTTCCCTCTCCCGTGCAACTTCTCCTTTGCCCAACATGCTCCCAATTTACTCAGGAGATCTTCTTGTCGCTTTTCCCTTTTATATATGTTTTTACAATAGTCATTTTTGTTCTTAAGATTTTCTTCCTAGTTATCTAACTCGTTAGCTTATATGGCATCTTGAGCTCCTCTCTATTATTTAGTTCTCAATTTTAGTACAGTAGTTACAGAATTTTCAACCTGTATCCTCATAAAAACAACCATTTCAACTATTCTATACTAGATTAAAGTCATTATTATGTAGCTTATTTTATCTTTAATTCTACAACTGATACTCATTTCTAGCCCTTTCACTGTGGTTATATTTTAGAATGTCACCAAGCATTAAGAAAATATGAGTAACAACTTTTTACAGTTTTTTTTCTAAGATTTTATTTTACTTCAATTTATGTTTATATGCCTCTGTGTGTATATGTATTAATGTATGGTTGCCCCAGGAGGGCAGAAAAGGGCATGAGATTTTCCTGGAGTTAGAATAACAGGCAGTTGAGAGATACCTGACATAAGCGCTTTGAAATAAACTCAGGTCCTCTGCAAGAGCAGTGTGTGGTCTTGACTGCTGACCACTGATGCAGACCCTAGTTAGTAGCATTTAATAACAATTACAAACCTTTATATATTTCTCCAATCCTTAATAAAATTGAAAGAAGACTAAAATCATGTTCTCCAGTATTGCAGAAACAGTTTCAAATTGGAAACTGTTATAAAAACCTCCTACAACCATATCTCTAGGCCTTGGGTTCTAGCCCCTAACTTAATTGTTGTTACAACTTCAACAACAACAAAAAAAAAAGAATTGTACTCAGGGGAACTAATGAGAGTGTTATAAAAAGAATACTAAAGGAAACTTTAATTGTTCTTGTCTCACAGCAACTCATCCCTTGTGGAAAGAAACCTTGAGAGAATTTCCTTTTACATATATGTTTAATAAAAATTCAGGACGAAACACTATGTGATGATAACATCATTCAGGTGAGTGCTTTGGGAAGTTATGAGGGCAATCAGGATGATGGATTTGTATGAGCATATAAAGTACCCAGAATTGGATCTTTGCCTTCTGATCCCTTAAGATCAAGAAAGCCTATGCCTTTACTTTGTATTATCAGCATCACCAAAATAAACAGCAATTTCACAAAAGAGACCTAGGTCTACATTTCAAGTTTCACAGTGAGAAAGGTTTCCAAGTTTAAAAAAAAAAAAGTGAACAAGTATATTGTGTGTCTCCTCACACCATTTTAGCTCTGAATTTAAGAGGCCCACCATGAACTCTACACCAGAGATGTTGTCAGATGTTGTAGCTAACAGTGATCACTTATATTTCCCAATAGCACATCAAAAGACAGGATAGACCAAAAATTTTTCATCTTTCTACTTAAACTTGTTTCATTTGTATGAGTTTTGATGGTAGCAAAATTGCATTTAAAGTGACATACAATAAATGTAATACTGATTTGTCACTGGTTATGTGAATACTAGGTACAAGATATATTTATATAAACAGTTTTAGTGGATAATTTCAATGTGCAAACCATTATTATTAAAACACATACAAGTCAATATGGGTCATTCTGTGCCATTTAACTTGTATGTCTACTGTTTTTGTCATGTCAGATCCCCTGTTTCTTTAAATAAATCATTTGAAATGATTGATTTACTTACCTTGCTATTCTAACAAAACCAAACTTTAACCCAGAATCCTATTATAATAAGAGTTATCACTGAAAATTGTGCACACTTACTTTCCTTCTGTTAATCCTTCTAGCCCTGGTTTCCATTTTAAAAGCATCCACTGAACCCAGTCTGGGCCAGACAGACTACAGCGACCACACTCCTGTGCACCTGCCATCATAGTGTACTGATGGTCTGCCTCACTGTCCCTTTCAGTATTAGAGCATTTTGAGGAAAAAATGTCACCAACATATTTCTACCCTGTATTCTCAGAACAGCATTTCTGCTTATCACCATTAAATTGTGTCAGTTTCAGTTCACATACACATCCTAGTAATATCTTCTTGAAACATTTTAATTAGATATATAAATTTCATAAGAATGTTGTGAATGATGTCAGCTAAGTTGTTGATGAAGTGTATTTTCAAGAAAATTTTAATATGAATTTCACAGAATAATAACTCACATTTTCTAACCCTAAAATACAATTTTAGGTATTTCCTAGGTTCATATAACTAGGAGATACTGTTGTATTTTCATGGACAAGTGTAACTGTGCAATGTGCAGAAGATGACTAAGGAGATTTAGCAACTACTTAATTATGATAATGCAGAACTGCTTAAACATTTTGCTATATTATTTGAAATGACATGGATAAACTTGGAGGACATCATGCAAAATTAAATAATCCAGTGAAAAAAAGAGAAATGCAGATCTATTTTACATGAATAGGATAAGTATAAAAGTCAAATCCAAAGGAAAGAACATAAAAGTGAATCCTGGAGTGAAGAGTGGGACACACAGGGAGGACTTGTGCAATTAGTAGTAATTCTTACTAGTTTGACATGAATAAAGTGTGGTGCTCTGTATAGTATACTGCTTATGGCAAACATGATAGTAAGGCATTGCACTTAGAACTTAAGGTAGATTTTTATCCAAACCCATTTAAGGAAAGCAAGCAGCCAGGCAGTGGTGATGCTTGTCTTAATCCCAGCATTCAAGAGGCAGAGGCATGTAAATCTCTGTGAATTGGAGGCCAATCTGATCTATAGAGCAAGTTCCAAGACAGCCAGGGCTGGTATACATAGAAACATTGTCTTAAGAAGCAAATAAAACAAAAATAGAAAGAATGAGAGAAAGCATGCAAAATGTGCCTTTAAAATTTTTGGGTAGAGAATAAAACGTGATTACCTAGATTGTGGTGACAGTGTTCTGAGATTTGGATATGCATGAACTGATCAAATTATGTATATTAAATAATCATTGTTCAATGTATGTCATTTCTACTCAATAGCACTATTAAGATACATACAAATAAAACTTCATTTATTTGAACCATTTAGGTATTTTGCTGATAATCTATTCATCTCTAAAACTGATCAGACAAAGTTAGACTAATCAACTGATTCAGGAGAGGTTGCTTCTCTGCCAGATTCATAGGCATGCAACTGGAAATAGGCCTTAGCAGAGCAAAATACAAAGCTGCATGACAGGACTAAGAGATTTTTGTCAGAAACAACTTGGATTAATTTGGATAACTGTTATGAGTCAGGACTCCTGACTGCTGACAAAGCCACAAAGACTGCAAAAGATAACGCAGATCTTGTGATGACTAGTGTTTCCTGAGACAGCTAGGGAAACTTTTCAGGCTAGCATTGAAGATGGCAATCCTCAATAGGAGATGGCCAACTAGGAAGTTAGAAAAGAGTAGATATGAGGCAAAATTATTTTTTTAAAATAATCTCTTTATTCCGTGTTGTTGGCCCCACTTAATAGTTTGTTGTTGTTTTTTGTTTGTTTGTTTGTTTGTTTTGTTCTGTTTTGTTTTGCTTTTGTTTGGTTTGGTTCTTTTTGCCCCTCTCATAAAATACTGTAAAAGAAAGATTTTAAAGTATGTGCCTTGTGTCTTGAACCTATCAGTTAATATTTACAAAGTTCTGGAGTTGGAAGTACTATGTAGTGGGGAGATAAACTTGCTATATAAGCCTGAAGAACTGAGTAAGGACCCCCAGAACTCACCAAGAAAAGCCAGAAATAGTAATATCTGTAATTGAAGCACCTCATTGGAAAATAGGAGACAGCAAAGAAGAAGCTACAGAAGCTAATAGGACTAGCTAGCATTGGATAGTTAAGCCAAAGAGACCCTGTCTTGAGAATATGGAAAGGCAAGGAACCATGCCTGAAGGTTGTCTTCTGAGGTCTACATACACATCATGGCCCATACACAGCTACACACACACACACACACACACACACACACACACACACACACACACACAGAGACAGAGAGAGAGAGAGAGAGAGAAACAATAATCTATTTTTCTTCTTTATATATTAGAGAGAACAAAGAACGTAGTGATTGTACTAGCATATGAGTCATCAAAGCACTTTTGATTACTTATGGGAGAGAGAAATGTCATACAGAGCCCAGAGAAAACTCTAATGGATGTATTTTACATGAGACAAAGCCTTGATGGAAATAGCTCCCATGAGAGTAACTAAGCAACAGGTCGTGGTGGACATATGTAAGTATCAATTAGCTGTGTGACTATTATAACACATAAATATAGATAGATATATTGATGGATAGATAGATAGATTGATAGATACATTTTTCATATACAGTTCAATATGTTTAGTATATTCATGGAGCTATAGAGGAATCACCATATTCCATGGTAGAATATTTCACCATCATCACCTGAACTAAAGCCTCATTACCACAAGTGGTCATGACAGTCTCCACTTTACCACAGCACTTGGCTGACAACTCTTTCTGTCCACATGAATTGCTCTATTATTGTCACTATAATTTGAATCCTATAATATATGGCCATCCATGCCTGTTCATTTAACTTAGTATGCTTCTGATTCACAATGTGGCCACTCTCGTGACTTCAAACATCTTTACTAAGTTGTCCCATTTTATGGTCCAAGTACACCATACCTGTCCATTCATCATTGAATAGACACTTGGATGATTTCCAACCATTGGATATCATAAACACTTTTTTCTCTACTCATATACAAATTTTTATGTTGAAATAATTTCTGAGGGTATGTATCCAGCATTAAAATTGTTAGGTACATGTTAACCCAACAACTTTTTATTTTTAAAGCAATACTGTTTTCTCAATACTGTACATCATTTTAAAATTCCAGGAGAAATGTGTGAGAATAATTTCTTCACTCCCTTAACAATACTTACTGTCTTTTTATTATAACTTTTCTAATTGGTATGAAATGTTTTATGGTTTTTATTTGAAGTCTCTTAACAACCAGTGGTCACACAGATTTTTCAAGTGATTATTGGCCATGTGTACGTCAACAATGGAGGAATGACTATTCGTCATCCCTGACCATTATAAATAACATTGTTTGACATTTGAATAGTAATGCTGTGTGAGTTCTTTATGTATAATACCTACAATTTCTTCTTCAGATCTGTTCCTTGAACATTTTTCTCATTCTGTGTGTCATCTTTTCAAGTTATATGTTGTACCTTTAAAGCATGTTTTAATTTTAAATAATGCTTAACTTACCAATTTTGTATGATTGTCTTCTCTTTGGGCCTCTTATGTAAGAACTGTTATCAATTCCAAGCTTGCAAGGATTTAGTCTTGGGAGTTTATTATTGGTATTGATGTAATAGCTTTGGCTTTTGTGTTTATTTCCAGGAACCATTTTAAGTTAATTGTGTTTATAAAATGAATTATCTAATTATTCCAGACCTGTATGGTGAAAAAGTTACTTTCCCTACTTAAAGGTCATAAAATCTTTACAGTTAATTCTTTCATAGATGTCTTCACAAATGTCTGAGTTTAGAACATTAATTTAATTTCCAAGTTAGAAAAAGTAACATCTCCTACTTAATTCCTGACCTTCAAATTTACTCTGATTTTCCTGGACCCCATATATTTTCTAGGCATTCTATGGTCTATGTATCAGTATCTACAATAAGAGAGTTGTGATTTCACAGCTTTTGCACTGAATTTATATGACATTTTAGACAGTTTTCATTTTATGTGTCAAATCTTTGAATTCCATTTACATAACACTTTAATTGCATTAGATTCCTTGTGATTCTCAGTACAATGTCTTATATTTCTCTAAATCATAATAATTTTACAAGTTTATATATTATAAATAAGTTTTATGATTCTTAAGTTTTCTTATTGATCTTTCCTTCCACAGCCTCATTAACTATATATAATATGGTTAGGTTAGATTTTTCTGAGATTTATAAGAAGGTACAACTTCACATTTGCTTTACACATAAAAGGATCTTCTTTTTATTTCCTTGACTAATTACCAATAATAAAACCTCTGATTCAAAAAAGAATGAAAATGCCAGGGATTTTTATTTTACATGTAAGTTAAGTTACCATGGTAACTTCTGGTAGTATTGGTCGGGCTCTCTTGTGAATGGTATTCATATTTGAATATGAAATCATCATATAGATATTAGATGAGCATATTATAAATACAGTATATTGAGTCCTTAGGAAACAAATCAAAGTAAGCATTTCTTCAGGTATTTGAGAACACAGATGAATGTAGATGTTTTAGGTCTACCTGTTATTTGTTTCCATTTTCCATATTTTGGGAGATCACAATTTTGTTTTTGCCATCTAACATACCAAAGTTATTGTCAAAGAATGAGAAATACCTGTCCTGAAAGACTTAAATTTTATATTACACTTCAATGTATGGAAAGACAGTAAATATCTAACTCGTTATTTTTTTTCACTTCTTAAATAAAACTCCCAGGAAGAAATGGCAGAAGGCAATCAATCTACAGTGACTGAATTCATCCTCGCTGGGTTAACAGACCAACCAGAGCTGCAGCTGCCCCTGTTTCTCCTCTTCCTTGGAATCTACCTGTTCACAGTGCTGGGAAACCTGGGAATGATCATCCTGATCCTGCTCAGCTCCCACCTGCACACCCCCATGTACTTCTTCCTCAGCAGTCTGTCTTTCATTGACCTCTGTTATTCTACTATCATCACACCCAAAATGCTAGTGAACTTTGTGACAGAGAAAAATTTCATCTCCTACCAAGAATGCATGACTCAGCTCTACTTCTTCATAGCCTTTGTTATATCTGAGTGTCACATGTTGGCTGCAATGGCGTATGACCGCTATGTTGCCATTTGCAATCCCTTGCTCTATAATGTCACCATGTCTTACCAAGTCTGTTCCTGGATGGTAGGTGGGGTGTATGGCATGGGCTTCATCGGTGCAGGGGTTCATACTCTCTGCATGCTAAGAGTGGTTTTCTGTAAGGCTAATATAATAAACCATTACTTCTGTGATCTTTTCCCATTGATGGAGATTGCCTGCTCCAGTACTTTTGTCAATGAAGTGGTACTTTTATGCCTCAGTGCTTTCAATATCTTTATTCCAACCCTGACCATACTGGGTTCTTATGTCTTCATCATTGCTAGCATCCTCCGAATCAAATCCACTGAGGGCAGATTCAAAGCCTTCAGCACCTGTAGCTCCCACTTCTCTGCTGTTGCTGTCTTCTTTGGTTCCCTGGCATTCATGTACCTTCAGCCCTTCTCAGTCAGTTCCAAAGACAAAGGGAAAGTGTCTTCTGTGTTTTATACTACTATTGTGCCCATGTTGAATCCCATGATCTACAGCCTGAGGAACAGGGATGTCAAACTTGCTCTAAATAAGTTATTTCAAAAGAAGAAGTCCCATGTATAAGGAAATATTCACCACAGCAAAATAATAGCAATCTAGGAGTTTTGTTTAGGAAAGAGTCTTGAGACAACAACGTGTGCCCATCCATGAAAGTAGTGCTAGCATCTGATTGTTTTGGTGGAAAAGGGGAGCTCAGTTTGATCTCTAAAATAAATAATTTTAACAAAAATACAAAGCCTGTTATTTAAATCTTATTAATTGTGTAGCTCTATATTAGATGATATAGGGAATAAAGATATATTATTTTTCTTATGGAAAATTAATATGATTGTGTGATAGACTAACACTACAAAATATAGCTACATAAATTGATACATATATGCCCAGGTTCCTCAGCACAAGTTTGGTGCTGGGGCAAACACAAAACAAACTCAATGGTATTTTTGAAGATCTTTTGCCTCATATTATTTTGTTTTGCATTTTTTTACCCTTCACTATATGCATTTATCACCTGTAGTAGTTTCTGGTTGTGTCTTCAGTATGTTTTTTATATAAAACCATATTCTTTTTTGGGTTGTCTCTATGTGATCCTCTGAGACCAATGAAGGTATATACCACAACTTTCAACTGCTTAGTATAACCCGTTAACATATCTTATTACGTTACTTTTTTATTAATTAAATTTATAACATTTTCATGCAATATATTTTATCCACATTCTTTCACTTTCTCTACTGTTTCCAGAATTTAAGTAGTGTCATGATATAAAGAGGAAGACAACATTCAAACTAGATACCTATGCCACAAAGTAAAACCTCAAATGTCAGGAATGGTTTATATCTCATTGAGTTGCTGATCAAAGGGGTTCCTTAATCTCCTCCCACAAATATCTCAGGTTATTGCCAAAGCTGTTAGTTACTCTCTATATCCTGATGGTAAGGTTCTGATGTTAAGGACATGGCTTTTTTATGTTATGGAACTTGGAGAAACAATGCTGATGGCCAACTAGAAGCTTCACTCCTACAGACCAGGATTCATGGTGCTGGAAGGTATTTTGCTAACAAGGTTATTTAATGGCAGTTATTTTATTAAAGATTGAAATATAAGATAAAAAGATGAAGGGCATTCAATTTTCAAGTAAAATGCACATAATAATTTTGAAATATATATTTCAATGATTGAATCCAATCCTAGATTAAGAGAATAATCATTACCACCACTTATTTAATTGCTTCATTTGTATATTGTACAATTTGGGGCTGCATTTTGTTTATTTGCTTTACTGGGGCTGTGAAAGAATAAAATAATTTGCTTTGTTTTCTAGTTTCAAAGAGTTCAGCCAATGACCCTGGGTTCAAGGTGGCACAGCAAAGCCCTTCCCTTTAAAGACAACTGGAAGCCACAGTAAGTTAGGGAGTGACCAAGTAATATAAACTCAAAGACTCACTGATTCCAGCTAGTCTCAACCATTAAACTTTTCTAAAACTTCCCAAACAGAGAAGCTAGTTAAGGTCTGTATGTGCCTGCCCTCGCCAGCAAGGAAGACGCGACTCTGGGTAGATCTTCATGCAGTTTTAATCAGGATCCTTTAAGCATGTTTCTTATGGCCCACGAGAGAGAGAGAGAGAGAGAGAGAGAGAGAGAGAGAGAGAGAGAGAGAGAGAGAGAGAGAGAGAGAGAGAGAGAGAGAGAGAGAGAGAGAGAGAGGGAGGGAGAGGGAGGGAGGGAGAAAGGGAGGGAGGGAGGGAGAGAGAGAGTGAGGGGAGAGCGCCAGGGGACCCCTGCTCAGGCTTAAATACCCTTGAGCTAACCAACCCCAGTGAGCCACTTGGACCCTGCAGATAGGCTACTCTAATGTGGAAGCAGACACACTGAACAGACTTAACCAATTAAGGGCTTGTTTACACCAGAGAGCCTTCACAAACGGGAAGGTGTAATGCAGAAGCCAGTGCCACTTTAAGACGTGGCACTTTGCAGCTCTCTACAAGGGTCAACAGCTCAAACTGTGGGTCTATGGGGACATTGCATAAACTTTTCCTAGAGAAAAGCTTTTGCTAATGTCTTTCTTTTATCTCCTGGTAAATTCCATTTAGATCTCATATTTCCATTGCTTTTTCTACATTTCAGGCTCTGCTAGAGCCTGTTTGTGTTGCTTGTGATGATCTTGATAGTTATGAGATCACTAGTAACATATTATACAGAATGTTGCAGAAGAGCAGGCTGATGTGTTTCTGCTTAGAGAGAGAGAGAGAGAGAGAGAGAGAGAGAGAGAGAGAGAGAGAGAGAAGAAGAAGAAGAAGAAGAAGAAGAAGAAGAAGAAGAAGAAGAAGAAGAAGAAGAAGAAGAAGAAGAAGAAGAAACCAGAGAAAAATGTTCAACTTTCATGGCATTGTATCTAGGGTCATTGTTGTTCACCTTTAGACAGATGTTTGCTAATATTGGCATTAGTATGGTGGGCATGTAATACAGAAATTAAATCTTAAGACACAAAGTGATGTGCTTTTTTTAAGTTTTGAAGAGAAGAGGATGTACCATACACAACTTATTTAGGCTTATGTAAGGTATAAATTTCTTTATTTGTTAGTTATCATTCTTCCCCTTAGTAAGAAAATGGGTCTCAGTGAAAAGATGGCAAATATGGGTTTACTGACAAGAATGCCATCGCTGTGACAGATGTAAAATATATGGTCTAGTGTACACCTGTAACAATTTATAGAACTAGGAAAATATGAAAGAGGAAAGTAAAATTTTCATGATGTTGAAATATCAGATGGTGTTAGAAGATAAATAGTAGTCAATAATTTTGAGTAATGGGTGCTTTTTTATCTTCTGATATCACTAGAATTTCTATATTTAAGTTACAACAGTGATTTTTCATGCCATTAGTCATAGTTAAATGCTATGTGGAAGTAATTACTAATTATATTTTAAGTTTGTTATTTTTAATGGGGTATTTACTTTTTGCATTAAAGCCTTCACCTATGTATGGAGGGATTAGATTTAATTATTAGCATGTGTATGGGTTGTTGGATGTCACATGTTTTGGTGGTTTGCTTTTAGGTTTAATAGGTTTTTTTTTTGTAATTTGGGTGGTATGCTAATTGTTTGATTATACAGCTGCTATGGATGAGTAACCAGAGAATTGAGGTTCTAGTTGAATTATTTTAGATATTTTAATTTTAGAGGTTTAATGAAGCTGAGGGCTGTATATGTAACAAGTTGTTGTGATGGTGTGGGGTTGGTAATAAAGCTTAACAATATGGGTGTTTGGGTTGGTTATGAAAGTGATGTGTTGAATTAGTAGGGAAAGGTGAGGTTGGAGTAACAGCTATATATAGTAGTGAAACTTGGTTGACAGTGGTGGTTGTGTGATGAGTAACTCATGAATGAATTATGATGAGTACATATGCAGCCCATAAAATGTGACAGTAGTCAGGGTGACCATCAAAGGCCCAAGCAAACTAGATTTGTTCTTATCAACCCCCCTGTTAGGGTCTAGTTATTTGGAAGACCTATTTCCTATGAGACTTGATGATTATGTACAAACAATGCTTATGGAATAGGTGATTGTGTGTCTCTCATTTGAGAGGCTCAAACTTAAATACATTATGTGTAATACTTTTGTGATTTTTGCCAATGAGTATTTATTTTTAACACTTATTTAAATCAATATACACGCATGGATTTTAATTTATATTTTAACTTATATTCCTCTACTAGTGTATTTGTTTCATTGCTGATCACATTTCCTCTTTGGCTATAGGAAACTAGAAAACAGCTTTCTATCATGCCTAGGCCCCTTTGAAATCCTCCAACCATATTTATTAGCATTCTGTTCCTTCCTGGCATTGAATATGTTCAAAAAAAGACTGTTAATCTCCATGGCCAGAATTACTATTTTTCACTACTACATTTTCGCCAAGTCTCTCTGAATGTTTGTTGAAGAACAGTATAACACACCCGGTACACCCATGGGAGCTGTGTGTGCTCCTTTCTACTTTCTACTTGGTGCTATTGCTTCTAATTGTCTAAACTGGAAAATATGTGTATATATGAAGTCTCATATGAAGACAAATTTACATTATATGTATGTACATGTATATTTATGTAAATATTCATCTGAATATTGTTCATATAACAGTTTATTACTCTCTTTAATGTCATATGGATCGCTGTTAAAGTTCTCATTGGTAATTTAGTAATTTTATAACTATCCACTGCCCTATTATTTATTGAATCTGTGTCTTTGACAATAGTATTTTCAGAATATCCCACCACACCCTTAGAAGAAACCATTCCTTGAACATTTCCATTAACTGAAATGATTGCAAAGTTCATTTTATGTTTAATTCATTGATCTCTACTCACTTCCAAAGTTACTTACGATATGTTCATCCTCAGTTCCTTCATTGAGATTACATATCAAGTTGTCTTTAACATGATAATGCTACATAAAAAACTAAACAAAATAACAATTACAAATTATTATTTGTTTGTCTAAGCCTTAAATAAACTTGAAAATATTGACCCATAGTCTCTAATATTTTAGATATTTTCAGTTGAGGACTGTAATAAACACCTCTTAACACAACAGAAAGATTTGCTTAGTGGTTAAAACTAGAATTTGACCCCAGGAGCTGCATGCTGGAAGGAAAAAAAAAACTGACTGCCTCAAATGGTACTCTGACCTTTATATGTATGTTGTAGCATGCCTCCCAAAACATGTACAACAAATGAATGGATAAATAAGTAAAGCTAATAAAAACAGTCTTTACAGTGATTTATACTGGGACTTAGTTTCTTGCCCTTAATATTATTTCAAAGCATAGAGAATTGAACCCAGGGGGTTAGAGTGACATACAAAGCACAAGAGAGGAAATATTAATTGTTCTTATCTAGTAGCTCATCTCTAAGGACAGGGAGTCTAGAAGGAGCTTCTTTTTACATATTTTATGACAGGTCTTATACCTTAAAATCTTGTAAAAGATTTGTGGGTGACTTAGAAAGCCGTGAGGAGAATCACGGCAATGGATTTTCAATGTTCATGAGAACTACAAAAAATATGAGGTTTACACTGTGATCCCATAAGAAAAGCCAGACGCTTTTATTGTGGACTCCCAGCACCAACAACCCAAAGCACCAATTCATGGAAGGCATCCTTTTCTTCTAAAGCTCATCTGGTTTCCAAGTAGAGAAAAGTGAGTATTTGAGTTCCATGTGTTCTAACACCTTCCATGAGTGTTGGAGGACCCTCATGGACTCCATTCTTAACACGTCATAGGAATTTTCATGAATAGCAACTAAAAGTATCTCTCATATTTTAGAACTAGTACTGCTACAACAGCCCCAGTGGAGACAGTGTAGCAATGCTGAGAGAAATCTCAACAGCTATCTGTCCAGAGGGTCACACCACACGTGGTTATGCCTCCTGGGGAAAAGTGGTTCAGGTCCCTGCAGGTGCTTGCTTGGCTGGTTTGGAAAGGGTGCTAGATGTGTTTTGTGCTATGATAACAATATTGCCTTTTATTCATGGATATTTTAGCCTGTAGCTCCACTAGTAATTCAGAAATGCCTAGAGAACACTTAGACATAGTTTCAGGAACTGAAAGAGATACAGATCAGCAGTCAATAGATGGGTATTGCCCTCTGTGCCTTCAGATACAGATCCTAAGGCACCAGTTGTGACTTCAGATGTCAGCCAAGGCCTGATAAATCAATTAGGGCTAAGGCTGTAAGAATTTGCCCGAAATGTGACCCTGCCTGTAATTAGCCCACCAGCAGCAAAGCTGTTATGGGATTCACTACAATACTCTAATTTGGGATCTTAGGGCCCTTAAATCAATACTATTAGAAATTTACTATCCAGAGACAAAGATTATTCTCTAACCTCAAAAAATCAAATCTCTGATACGCTGACCACAAACAGGCCAAAATAAACAGAGGTTCCCGGCTACATACTTGCTTAGATGTATTTACGACCTCATGTTTTAAAGTAATTGTTGACGCCTTTATAGTATGTCTGTAAATCTTTAAATTGTGGCTAAAGATCTGTTCCTTAAACTTTCTGTATAAAAACCCAATACTTTGAAGTAAACTTTGCAGCAGTTCGTAAACCTCCTCAAGTGTGTTTGTGTCTGTCTGTCAAGCCGAAGCCACTTCTGACCTGGTCATCCGAGTCTTGATCTCCACACACACCTGCTACCCACTGAGCAGTCTGTGGCATAGTACTTCTTACAGGTATGTTTAGTAGTGAGAGATTTTGATGTTAATACAAAATGTATCTCAAAGGTTAGAGCACTCTTCTCAAAGGTAACATGATAAACACAATCTTAATTTTTTTTACTAGTTACAATTATAGTGCATAACTGTGATTTATAAACTGTATTATAAAACATAATGCAAACTAAACACAATTTTCCAGGTGCTGTTCATCATATGTTTCTATTACGTTGCTCATTTTAGATATGCCATTTCTTTTAATAAATAATTTTGAGTTATTAGTATATTTTAGGATTTTGTGAGTCCATACTTTGGTACATGCAAATTATATTAATATGTATTACCATTTCAGTATCCAAACATATGAATAAATCTGTAAGATACCATCATAAGTGAGATAAGCCAGTCACCAAAGGAAAAATATTAAATGATTTTACATCTGTAAGGTAACTCTAATCCACTAAAGCAGAAAATGCAGTAGTGATTATCAGAGAATGGAGCTGTAAGAGCCAGGGTAGATATGTTCAGCATTTATAAGACTTTACTAATGTTAGTGAGTTAGGTTACAAAATATTCAATACAGTATAATACCTATGGGTAATGTGGAATAGTACACTCAAAACAAGGAACATACCATATTAATAATATTGATGAAACAATCAATCAAGAATCACAATGTGATAAAAAAAATGTTAGTTAGTGAAAGATATACAGATTACTTGGTTTATGGCTGCAGTATCATTGGTGTTTGTGTGTGTCCAGACTGATCAAACAGTATTTGATTAAGTACATGTAGAGCATTGTATTTTAATCACACTTCAACAATACTATTAACAAACTAACACTAAGGTTTTCATCTTAAGCCACACTTAAATTTTTCTAATGCTTTTTCTCATCTCCAAGATGAAATCAAGGGGTGTTAAGGCAACTGTTATACAGGGGAGGCTATTTGGATTCTCCATCAAGGACAAATAGACACCACCACACCTGTTCTGCTGGTAGCAGAACAGGAAGTAATAGGATGCTAGAAAATGTATAAGACTCAGATTTCCAGGGAAATTAGTCACTCAGAGTGGGTCAGAACCCAAAAATTGCTGTCAAAGTCATAATGACTAAGCCGGTAATAGCAGAGCTACTATGATGTGACCAGTATCCTGAGATGAACTTGTAGCCCCATGAGAGGCAAGGAATAGATGACAGTGAGAAGAGTAAAAACTGTGGAAGAATATGTATCTGTGCTTGAGTTATACAGCTACAAAGAAGACTACAGATCAGGCACTGAATAATGAGCAGAAGTGTGTTTGGCTGGAATACTTAAAGACTGGGATACTCAAGATCAAAAGCTATATCAGGAGAGGGCCATCTTCTTACTTAATGTCATGTTGGAACATAAAGAACAAGGAGCACGCATGTTAGAGAATACAGAGGATTTGAAACTTGTAGTAATTTTAAGAACCCATATATGATAATAAATGAAGTTATCTTCCTAATAGCTCTATTAAACCAATATTGTTACTCAAGGGTCCCTGGCCTTGACAATTTTTTATAAAAGATAAAATTCATAACATATGGACTGTGCAGGGCTCATAAAAGTGACATCCACATGTTGTTTGGAGTCTTTAATTGGGGTAAGATAATGAAATAAATTAAAATAAACAAAACACAATAACTAACTATAAATCTTTCCAATCTAAGGTCAGCAAATCTGACTTTATTTTGAGTTAATTATATCAACTGCCAAATGTTCTTAACTTTTTCTAATAAAATATAGAACTGCCCCATAATGGTACAATTGTCCTTTACAGAAGATAACCAATTGGAGAGAGCTACCTAATTGTTTTCTGAGAAGTTTGCTCTTCTCTAACCCCACCAGTAATGTATAGTGATCCCATGTGCCTTCTATTTGGGGGGGGGTAGATGAGACTCATTTTAATTTATTTAATATAGTTTCCAAATAAGAGGGATTAAGATGAAACCATTTCCTGTTACACCTGGAGAAAGTTAGTGTTGCAGACATAGGTCTTCATTTCTAGGATGGGTTGGCTGCCCAGGATCATTTGAGAGGAGTTAAACCAACCAACAACACCAGAACAAAAGAACACTGACTTCCAGGTCCACACATAAACATATTCTGTCAAAACTCCCTGGATGGTATGTGTTTGACCCTTTTGGACCCAATACCTCATGACTGTAGAGGAGAATGTGAAAACCCTGGAAAAAGTGACATGTTCAAGTCACCTCAGGGTTGAGGAAGAGAAGTGAGGAGAGAAAGGAAGGAACAGTGAATGTGAACATTGTATCCTGTGTTCAATGCTCTACACATTTTGTTTTAACTCTTCACTTAAATTGTTTCATTAAAAATTTTATTGTAGTTTACTTATTTGTAGTGTTTATAGTCAAGTACTGGCCCTTTAATATGGTAAACAAATACTCTACCACTGAGCTACATCCTTAGTCTTGTCTTGATTTTACTACTTTTTTGGTTTTTAAATTATAATATAATCACATTTCTCTCTTATCTTTCCTCTGTCTAGAACCTCTCATACTCTCTTTAAAATTCACAGCCTTCATTTGTAATTGTTGTTGTATGCATATATGTACATACATATATATTTCTAAATATAACCTGCTCAGTCATAATGTTGTTACTCACATGTAAGTTTTCATGGATAACCATATGTTCTTTTTTAAAAGATTTTGAGTTCACATAGTGCTGTCATCCTGTTCCTGAATATAGGACCATTAACTGGCATACAGATAGCCTCTCGGGTGCTGTACCTCTTTAAAAAAAAAAAAAAAAAAAAAAAAGTAACTGACTCTCCTTTCACTAGCAGCAGTAGATTGTCAATAGCCCCTTATCTAGGAGCGAGAACTCCTAACTATCTTCCTTGTCAATCCTTGGATTTACTCAGGCTTGTACAGGCCCTGTGCATGCTGTCATAAGCACTATGAATTTACACCGTTGTATATAGCAACACTTTCACTGTGCTCATCTGCTACCTCTAACTGATAAGAGTCTTTTTGGTTCCATATCCACAATGATCCTTGAGAGTTTGAAGGAAGGGTATAATATAGACATCCCATAGAGATGTAAGCATGCTACAGTCTCTCATCCTCTATTTATTATTTAGTTGTAGATCACTGTGTAAATGCTGTCCACTTGCAAAATGAAGCCTATCTAATAAGGATTCAAAGATTACAAATGTATGGGTACAAGGATAAGTCATTATGAGCCAATTTAATACTGTATATATTTAACAGAACAATAATAGCATATTATCCTCTAAGGACTATCACCTGTCTGGCCACAGATTATTGCCCCTATATTGATGCTGGTCATGGTTTCTTTCTTGCCGAGCAGTCAGTCCTTAAATCCCATCCATCATTCTCATAACATTTTACCACCATTGTGCCAGTGAGCATATCTTGTCAGGTTGTGGTGATTCCCTTCAGGCAGGGAAAAAAAATGATCCATGAAAGACAAGAATAAAGCTCGGCTCCACCTGATTTTATTGTAGATGCTGCTGGACCAAGACTTCTAGAGTCTTGCCCAGTTGGTTTTACTTTAGCTGTATTTAAGCACAACACAACTGAGGGGGGTAGCGGGTATTCGGATAATAACTCAGTCCCAAGTGTGCAAGAATTTAGTATGCACCTACACTGAGATTTCTTAAAGAATACATCTGGCACCTTTCATAAGAATGTGTACTGTTGATTCAGAGATAGTACTCAAGGTTTAGGTCTAGGAAGCTTGGCTGAGATAAACATGATGATGCCTGTGGTGTCAGGATCAGCTTGGCTCTAAAACATAGAAGTCGCTTAGGCTGTTGTAAAGCACAAGTGACCTCACTCATAAGAGTGGACTTTATGGTCTAAAACAATGCTTGAGATTTAGGAGAAAATGTCTTGGATAAGATATAAATTCTGGGAGATACAGGCAGAATTTGTCTCATCAGAATGCAAAGGATCACCAGGTTGTGAAGCTACCTCATTCCTGGCGTTCCAGAAACAGCAGTTGAGCACCTCATTCCACTGAAGAGATTAGCTCCTCTAACTTTTCTGGCTTCTCAAGTGCTTATCTCTTTGCACAGGGCCTCTTTGACCTCTACACCAGGCCAATCATTGTTGTAGCTCCCTGGGTTCACAGCTGAGTAAGATTGGTGATTACTCTTCTCTAGAAACTTCTGTAGATCTTTCTAGCACTATGAAAGCTAACTAGTAGGGATAAATCTTCCAGGCCAGTACTTTTTGCTTTGCACTACATGGTAGCTTCATGTAAGTTACTCTTACATATGTATGTATATGTGCGCATTTTAGAAGGTTTTTGCAGTAATAGGTTTCCATATACCTTTTTAAAACATCTTTACTCCTGGCCATTCATTCCTCCTTGTATTCCCTCCTCTATCCTGTTCTCCCATCACCACCCACTTAATCCTTCTTGTTCCACTATTACCCATTTCCTCTTTGTACCACCTGGGCTTTTGGTATTGTGTTTGTGTTGTTGTTTTACTAGCTATTGGGAATATAACTGCAACTGTAGTAGAATATACAGTCATTTGGGAATATGTCTCAAAATTACATGGTTTGGATCATGTGGGAGATCTAGTCATAGCTTTTTAGAAACATTACCATAAAGAAATCTTGGAAATACAAATAGAAAACACCAAAATTATCCCCATTCAAAGAATATACATTTAGTGAACATATATACAGTTAGAGCTGGTATTCAAAACAGAAGCTGTGAAGCTTTACATTCAATTTGGGCATTTACCCACCACCAAAATCAAAATATCCAAGAAAGAGTGAGAAAGCATTTAGCTTTATATACATGAACCCAGGATGATATCTAGCTTTTTAAGGAATCTCTACAGTGATTCCCATAATGACTGTACTCCAAGCCTCAGGGAATAAGTCTTTCCCTTTTTCCACATCTATGCCAGCATTTGTTTGATTGTTTTGTTTATCGATTGCTTTGTTTGTTTCTATGTTAACCAATTTACTGAGTAAAATGAAATTTCAAAGTTGTTTTAATGTGTATTTATCTGATGGTGAAGGGATATTTTAAAAATTAAATATTTCTTAGCCATTGGTATCTCCTTTTGAGAATTCTCTGTTTAGTTTTAGGCCCTAACTTTTAATTGGGTTCTTTGTTAATAATTAACAATAATCCATATGTTTCAGATGCATGTTAGTAATATGTTTCTTACCAGTAATAGAATCACAACTCAATCATCTGGTCATTTCTGATTAGATTCTTTATTATTAAGGTGTACGATGCTGTTGTATGGACAGTTTTTCCTAAGAGACAGTACTTCAAAATACATTTTTCAGTCTGGATGCTGTCTTCTCAAATTGTAGATGGTGTCTTTAAAATTATTATTTCTTTTCAATTTCATCTTGTATAATTTGCTTTTTTCTATCACAGTTTCTGGTTCTGACTTCTTTATTCAAGAAACCATCAGCAGTTCCATATTCACAAAGATCTCATTTTTTTGTCCAGTGGTGTTAATTTGAGCTCTTACATTTATTGATAAGGTCTATTTTTCTACTAATATTTGCACATGGTTTGAAAGAGAAATATTTGCATATTAATGTTTTCATGTGTCCACTTGTTAAAAATTCCTTCTGTACCTAATTATTTTGAAATATTTAAAGTGCTTTAATTATTAATGCATGTAATTTTTCTTGATTGCCAATTTATTTATCTGTTCAACTGTGTTACAAAAGTTCTGAAATATTGTAGTAAGTTTTAAAATGAAAAAAAACTTGAAACCTCCCATTTGACCAGGTAACATGCCTTAGACCACAGAGGCAGAAGCAGGTGGATCTCTTAATTTGAGATGCCAACCTCATCTACATAGTTAGTTCCAGGCTAGCAAGTGCCAAATAATTAGATCCTGTCTCAAAAAAGAGTCAATTTTATTTTATCTTGTTAATATTGCTTCTCATTTTTCCATGTCTTTTATATATTTCTAGGGGCTTTATAATAATTGCATGCCAGAAAAAAACTTGAGATATTTTTATAAGGATTAATTTGTGCTTGCACATCAGTTTAGGAATCATTGTTATTTGCCCAACATTGAATGTTTTGATTACTGAGCATAAGTTGTCCTTGAATGTCCTTCCATTTATGCAAAGCTTTATTTTTTCAACCATGGTTATACCTGTAAGTGAAAAAAATTTTAATTCTTTTATGTAATTTATTTCTGTTTTATTGAGAATAATGAATTAATTTTATAATTCTTTTTCAGAGATTTTTTTCAATTTTGCATATAATATCAACTCATTTACATGTAAAGGTGGTTTTATTACTTACTGACCTTCCAATTAAGATGGCATTTTTGCTTTCATTTTCTTGCCTGGTTGCCATAAATTGACCCTCTATTACATGTAAAATACAGGTGCATAGTTACAGGTTATATTGTTTACTACTTATGGAAAGTCTTGCAGCAATTGACATTAAGTGTATAACTGACTGTGTGTATATTTGGGTGTTACTATGATAGTAACATAGGAAAGCACTTTTTCTGTGCATAGATTGGGAGAATTACAAATTAGTCTTGCAAAACTTTTAGAAAACTCCATTAAAACCGTTGTATCTCTTTTTGGTTGTTGGTGCAATGAGCACTAATGGATTCTCATAATGTCAGTCATGAATAGTGACAGGTACTTCTATTTACCTACTTCCAAGTATTATATTTTTGAAGGTCAAATGCCCAGACTGATAAGTAGTAGCCATCAAACTTGGACATAGTGCTTAAACTCAGTTTCTTATCTCATTATGTGATAGGACAGGAATTACCTATTTAACCTTTTCTTCCTTTCCTACAGAGAATTCCCAGAGGAAATGATAGCCAGAAACCACTCCACAGTGTCTGAGTTCATCCTTGCTGGATTAACAGATGCACCAGAACTGCAGCTTTCCCTTTTCGTGCTCTTCGTTGGGATCTATGCAGTAACAATGGTGGGGAACCTGGCTATGATCACTCTGATCCTGCTTAGTTCCCACCTGCACACCCCAATGTATTTCTTCCTCAGTAGTCTGTCCTTCATTGACCTCTGCCATTCCACTGCCGTTACGCCAAAAATGCTGGTGAACTTTGTGACAGTGAAGAATGTCATCTCGTACCCTGAATGCATGACTCAACTCTATTTTTTTCTGGTTTTTGTTATATCAGAGTGTCACATGTTGGCAGCAATGGCATACGACCGTTATGTGGCCATCTGTAACCCATTGCTTTACAATGCTATGATGTCATATAAAGTTTGTTCCTGGATGATAATTGGGGTGTATAGCATGGGTTTGATTGGTGCCACAGCTCACACAGTCTGCATGCTAAGAGTGCATTTCTGTAAGGCTGACATAATAAATCATTACTTCTGTGATCTTTTTCCATTACTGGAACTCTCTTGCTCCAGCACTTTTATCAATGAAGTAGTAGTTCTGTGTTTTAGTGCTTTTAATATCCTCTTCCCTACACTGAGTATCCTGAGCTCTTACATCTTCATCATTGCCAGCATCCTCCGGATTAAATCTTCTGAAGGCAGGTCCAAAGCATTCAGCACTTGCAGCTCACACATAGCAGCTGTTGCTGTCTTCTTTGGGTCTGCTGCATTTATGTACCTGCAGCCATCATCAGCCAGCTCCATGGACCAAGGGAAAGTGTCCTCTGTCTTTTATACTATTGTAGTTCCCATGTTGAATCCTATGATCTATAGCCTGAGAAATAAGGATGTTAAACTTGCTCTAAAGAAGTTGTACAAAAAAGGTTTCTCGTGAAATTTTTTATTTAATTAACATATTTTTCCTTCATTTTGCATACAGACCAAGGTTTTCCCTCCATCCTCTCCTCCAGTTCCCTCTGCCTCCCTGACTCCCATCTATCATCCATCCAATCCACCCATTCCTCCTCTGTCTCCATTAATAAAGGGGCAGGTCTCCCATTTGCTTGAATTCAGCATACCATTTTTTTTCTTTCTCAAAATGTTGTGAGTTTTTCATCTCTTTCTAGAATAGCTTAGCTAGGTATTTTCTTTTTATGTTGTGTCCCACTGTAGATAACAGGCCATTGTTACTTTCTTTCTGATGTCTTTTTGATTTAAATCCTGGAAACAATCTCTGTTAAGCAAACAAGCATATGTGTATATGCTTATATTTTAGAACCTTCTGTAGTAGAAGGTTTACACATGTTTTTATTCATAAAATCTTTGCTGTTATCTTTGCCCATATTTCCTCCTTTACCCTGTGCTCCTCTCTCCCGACCCATTTAAGCTGTCTACTACTCTGCTTTCTTCATGTATATCATCATCAAATTCTTTCCTCCCTGCCTCAAGGATTCCTCTTTATATCATTCCTGCCTCTAAAACTCACAATTTTAGAATTGTCGTTCCTATTCGTGAACATGTGGACAGCTAAAGATACTAATTAGGTATTGTGTAGGGTGTCACTGTACATCAGGCAGTGTGTTTAACCATGTGATTTGAGTGAGGATATATGATTATTATCTTTCTGTTAGAAAAAAGGGACCAGAGTCAATGTACAGTTCTCATGATATATCAAAAGGCATCATGTGCAACCCACTCTTAAGGAATAAGAGCTTGTGTTCCACTTACCTAAAAGGAGAGCTGTTGGTTTATTTTCTTGGAATTCGTGAATATTATAAATTTATCTCTTAACTCTATTTATTTGCTTAATCACTTACTTAAATCACTGTGAACTACAGTTGATAGTTTTTATATTCTACTTTAAATTGCATTATTTATTTATTTATTTATATTTATTTTTTGCTTAACTCGTTTAGATGTGGGGATGCCCCTTTCATATACTTCCAGAAATCTAACATTACATTGTTTTCTAGTGGTAAACATTCTCTAATTTTCTTTCCCAGAAATAATATTAACAATTTCTCCTATCAGCTCTTGATATATTTATTGAATAACAGTATTATAAACATGGTACACACATGGAAACTGGAAGTGCTCACAGCTACTTTGTTGTCATTGATTCTAATTCTCTAAACACACTAGTATAAACACAAGTACTCATGTGTTTATACTAAGCCCTTATAGAGATAAATATATAATTACCCAACTACAATACACATAGACGTGTCTATTTTAATCTAAAAATCATTAATATAATGCATTTTACTCTGGATTATTTCCAAATGGTTTAGGTTGGAAGTTTCCATTTCTTGTCTGTAACTTTCACATAAAATGAAAAGGAGCCTCCATTGTCCATTCCCTTTAATTTTACTGATCCATTCCTCCTCTTTGCTTATAGTGGCCCTAGACTCTTCCATCTATAACCTTATGAAAAATCATTCCATTAAAAGTACATTGAATGAAACAGATGCAATATTTATTTTGTCCATATTCCTCATTGCCAAAGTTGCTAAGGTCAACAAGCTCATCTCCATATAACCCCTTCCATGAAACTATGTATTGCCCCTGAAATAATAATGAAACATATAAGAAACAGCTTTTGATAATGATTACAAATCCTTATTGTTTGCTCAAACATTAATTAAATGGATGACAAAAGCAGTGAAAAATGGTCTCGTATATTTTAGAGACTAATGTAGGAGGCCCCCTATAACAAGGTAATTGGCCCTCAGTTTATAGCCCCAAATGCAATGATTGATACTATTTTCAAACACAGAAAATTATACTCAAGGGGAACAAAAAGAAAGTATCAACCAAAGCATCATACAGGAAATCTTAATTGATTTTTCCCTCAGCATCTCATTCCCAGTAGAAAGAAATCCTTGAGGAGTTTCCTTCTACAAACTTTTATGACAAATTTTATATACCAAATGTCTGTGAAAATAATATCATTTTGTCAAGTGCCTTAGGAAGATAAAAGGGACTCATGACATTGGATTTATAATATAAACACTAACTACTAACAACAAAGGATTTATGATCTGAGCCCACAAATAAAAATGTGTCAAATTTTACTTTTAGTTACTCATACCAATTATGTGAAGAGCTGCTTCATTTAAGAAAACTCAGTGTAGAACTCATATGTTACTGGAATGGAAGTCTCCAAGTAGAAAGGTGAGCAACTAACATTCATTTGTTCTGTAATCTCTTAACTTCAGAATGTTAGAAAACCACCATGAACTCTACCTTCCAGACATTACAGGAATTTTCAGATGCTAGCCAAAAATATCACTCATGTTTTTGGAACCAAGCTTTCTCTCACACATTTTTCATGCTTGAATGGAATTTTATTTTATACAATGGATTTCAGTGGCTATAGCTATTTCCTCTAAGATGAAATATAAAAAACTAACCCCAGAAACTCCTATCTTTTATTACAAGTCATATAGACAATTCTTTAGTTTTTATAAATAACATCAGTGTATAAACCCTGCCATAAACTATAACACTTACAGTAAATAATTTGCCAATGTCTACTCATAAGTTCTTATTACTTTCCTCATCTGTATTCATTCTATTACTAATTAACTTTAAAATTCAGTATGCTTTGGTGTTTATAAATCTAATATTAATATTGTATAAACATACATTATTTCTTTTTATCCTTCCAAACTTATATTTCTCTTGAAAATCCTTCATTGGCCCCATTCTAGACTAAACACCATAGTAGCTGTATTCCTTTATCACTGCTCATTCATAATATGCATCCCATAAACTACCTTATAGATCATAAAATTTTAATGAGCACAGACTTTATACCTATAAAAAGTTTTCTGCTTATTATTATCAAAATTTTGCAAGTCCCCATTCACAGACAAACAATATTGCTTGGTAATATCATTATAGATGTATTTATTACAATTTTTTCTGCAAATTTTGTAACAAATTCTGTATTGTATGTAAATTTTTATAAATATTCTTCATGACAATTAAAATATAAGATCTTGGGAAGTAATTAGTCAAGATTACTCAGTCTCTGATAATACATATCCCCTAAGTTTACATAACTATAGATTATTACTTTTCATTTTCATATATGACACATAATTATCACTTTTACAAAATAAATTCAGAAGGTTTAGCAAAAACCATCAAGATACCTTAGGTGCCATGCAATGTGGACTGAGAACAAATAAGCACAAAAAAAGGTGAAGTACATATTTTTAGATGCAGTGACTAAACAATTTTGTATGTTAACCTAAAAATGAATTTTATAACCTATCAAATAATAATAATGAAACAAAAGTTCTAGATGCACTTTACCAAGCTAACAAGAGCTCTAAGCCATCACTATATTTCTTTGTAGTTTCAAAAACTTTGAGTGAAAATGGAAAATACTATGTTAAGTGAAATAAGGTAGTCACAAAAGAAAAGATTACTAAGTGGTTCTATTTATATATGGTAACTATAATGGTCAAACCCACAGAAATAGATAATATGATATTAATTTCCAGACAACAGAAGCTGAAAGAGAAAATATGGATTTGTTCAGTGGGTATAAATCCTTAGTAATGACAGATGAATTGAGCTATAAAATGTATATAGTACAGCACCTACATTTAACACATGGTATTATGAACTTAAAGCTAAAGGAAAAAGTTTCTCTTACATTTTGGTATTCTGCTTACAGCACATTCATCTCTAAAATTAATAAAAAGGAGGCTAATATGTATTGTACACACATATACATATATTGTTGATGTATATGCATATAAAGTATATCTATATATAGATAGATATAATATATATTACAACAACGAATGAAAAAAGAGGCCACACAATTGGAAAGAGAGAAATTGGGGGTCTAGAAAGAGGAAGCAGAAGGAGGAAATAATGTATGTATAATTATAATCTAAATTAATAAAAAATAATTAAAAATAAATAAATTCACTGAGTTTTACAAAAAGATGTTATACCTGGGCAGCGGTGGCACACACATTTAATCCCAGCACTAGGGAGGCAGAGGCAGGTGGATCTCTGTGAGTTTGAGACCAGCCTGGTCTACAAGAGCTAGTTACAGGTCAGCCTCCAAAACCACAGACAAACCCTGTCTCAAAAAAACAAACAAAAAAAAATATGCTGTAACAACTGACAAAGTGATGTCTTGTGTCTTCTATGGATGCAGATCTAGGGGATTGATTGAGGTGGTCCAAGACTCTGTTTCCCTGAATAGCATGAATGAGTTCTAGATGTTGAATGTTGAGTATGGTAATTTTTTTGTTTATAATCTAATAAAGCTTTCTTTGAGAACAGAATGCAAACTTACTCACAGCCATAGAAGTTGGACAGTGGAGGCACACATCTTTAATCCCAGGACTCAGGAGACAGAGGCAGCTGTATCTCTGTGAGTTCAAGGCCACCCAGGGCAACATAACAGTGAATCAGTCTAAAGAGGAAATAGATATCACATCTTTAATCCCAGCACTAAAAATGTATATAAAATATGAGCAGGCATTTGATATTCTGGAAATTAATCTTCAGTCACATTAAAGACAGGATATCCCTACCTTTGGTAGAGTAAGACTTCTCTTGCGACTTATCTGCTTTACTTTTCTGATCTTGAGCTTGAACTTCAACATATGTCTCTTGGTTTATATTATTTATGCTACAATTGAGCCAGAATATTTGTATTCACACTGCAAGAGTGTGATTTGCTTAAGTATAAATCTTCACTTTTAGAATAAGAAAGTACTTATTTGTTTTAAACTTTTCAGGGTCATACAGTTAGAAAACTTTGAATTTTTAAAGACACTTTTAAAGTGTTAAACATTTTTTTAAGACTGGGAGACTTTAAAATTTATATGGTATTTTTGCATTATAATATTAAGCTGAGACTGTGGGGCCAAAGAAAGGGAAGATTATGGTTTAACAATGGCAATATTTTCTTTGATTTAGAAGTAAAGTACCTAGTTAAATTTTTGTTATCAATTGGACACAATCTAGAGTCACCTGGAAAGAAAGAAGCTCAATTGAAGTAACACCTTGGAAAAAAATCAACCTGTGACAAGGTAGGACAGACAAGGTATGACAAGGATAGAGAATTAATGTGTGAAGATCCAGCCTACCTTGGAGAGCACCACTCCTGGAGTTAATATAAGAAAGTTAGTTGAACATAAATAAGCATTCTTCATGGTTTTTCTTTAGTTACTGCTTAAGTTTCTGCACATATTCCCCTCAATGGTAGATTATGACCTATAAATATAAGTTGTAATAACTCTTTCCTACATAAAATTGCTATTAATCAGAGTATTTATCGCAGAAAAGCAAACTAGAAGAGATAATGAACTCACTTTCACGGCAATATTAATCTATTACTTTTGTCTTTCAAAGTTTCCACATCTCAACAATTTTAATTGGAATAAATTTCCAATTTTTTGGAGTACTGGCTTTTGAAGTATGATCTAATTATTCCTTAGATTTCTCCAGTGTCTGTCCTTTTGTCCCTTTTATGTTTCTGATTTTGTTAATCTGGATATTCAGTCTCTGCCATTTAATTATTTTGGATAATGGTTTGTCTATCTTGCTAATTTTCTCAAAGAACCAACTCCTTGTTTCATTGATTCTTTGTATTGTTCTCACTTTTATTTTTTATTTTGTCCTTCATGTTGGTTATTTCCTGCCTTCTATTCCTCTTTAGTGTATTTGATTCTTTTTGTTCTAGATCTTTCAGGTATGCTGTTATGTCACTAGTATGAGATCTTTCCAAGTTCTTTATGTAGGCACTTAATACCATGAACCTTCTTATTAGGATGACTTTCATTGTGTACCATAAATTTAGGTGTGTGTGCATTTATTTTCATTGAATTCTAGGAAGTCTTTAGTTTCTATTTCTTTCTTATCCCAGTGGTTTTTAGTAGAGTTATTCCATTTCCATGAGTTTGTAGGCTTTTTGTAGTTTCTGTTGTTGAAATCCAGCTTTAATTCATGGTAGAAATTTCAAACACTTGAAATTTGGGAGTCATGGGACAATTATATTAACATTAAAGCTCATTATCTTTACTTTTACTTCCTTCATTTTTGAGATTATAATATATCAATTTCTAATTTTTATAATATATATCTTTATAATTATAATACATTTATATTCATAAATGTGTATTTTATAATTATAATACTTATGTATTTTGTAATTATATTTTATACTTATAATTTTATGTCATAATTATATGATTTTATAATAAAATTTTACAATCATACCAATCGGTGTGTTGTTTCCTGGGGAAAACAAGTTCTCCCACTTTCAGCATTCCCATAGTAACCTTTTGCATAGTGTCAAAGGCTCATAGGCCTTCCTCCATCCACATCAGCATGCCTATTGCTATTTTCCTTGTTCAGGCAGTCATCCTTATCTTTAATAGAGATAAAACTAGGAGACTTGCTAAAATAAACAAAACAATTTTCATTGAAACTAGTGTACTCTCATTTCTGAGTGTGATTTGTAAGTTAATTTTCTCTGTAGGAGGTGGCCAGCAGGAGAGCTAGAAGAAACCAAGTATGGGCAGTAAGACCTTCCATCTAGTGTTGCTTGTTAAGCAATGCTGCTCTGGACACTTTTGTGTGATTTTTTTGTGTCAGTGTGCTTTTTTAATATGTCTAGATGCTTCTCAAGTACTGAAAGTCCTTGGGTTGTCAGTAACTCTATGGCTTACATTTTGAAGGGTTCTAAAACTGGTTTCTGAAATTTTGTGCCATTTTATAACCTCACCGGTAATATGAGATTGTAATTCTTTCCATTCCTGTGAGCACCTACCATTTAACCTTATCCCCTCCAATCAATGTGAAATTTTGTCTCTCTATGGTTTTTATTAAAATTTCCTTGATAATTATTCTTGGTATACATATTTTCAGGTGTTTATTGGGGATTTTTCTATCTCCACTAAAAGGATCATTATTCAAATCATCTGCCTTTGTATGACTGAGTTATTTATTCTTAGCCAGTCAGATATAAAAGTCCTTTTCTTATCAATGGTTCTCCCTAAGATATATTATTTGAGGTGTGTTCCCCATTTAGTGTGCTAATTTTCATCTGTCTATGATGTCCTTTATGCACAAATTATTATTATGTCTATTTATTTATTTATTTATATACTTACTTATTGTTGTACCTTTGATTGTGACATCTTATCCAAGAAACTCTTACCAATTTCATGGACATGAATCTAGTATTGTAATTTTTTTCAAATGTTATTATTTTTAGATAAAATACTTCTATATAGCATCCATTTTCATCAACTTTTTCATATAAAGAGGTGTATTTTAATTATTTAACATGTATTGAAAACTATTGCCTATGTATTGGAAAACCATTGTTCCTATGCTGAATTATTATTAAACATATAACTTTAATAATTTGCAAATTTTTTTGCAAATAGCCAATTTCCTTTTATTTCATACCATATCTGTATTATGAGCATATTATAAGCTTGCAGTATATTTTCAATTGAGAAAGCTTGATACTGCCAATTTTACTCTCCTCCTTCAGGTTTATTCTGATTATTCCCAGACCTCTGTATATTGTGGAGAACTAATGATCAGTATGTTATTATTGGTAATAAAAATATGTTGGATTTTCAATGGGATAACACCAAACTTTCAGACTAGTTTGGGAAGTATTGCCCTTTCACAATGTTAAATCTTGTGATTCATGGAGATGGTATGCCTCTTCATGAGTGTAATGACTTTCCCTTTTACAATGTTAATAATTCCAAGTGCAATGCCTTGTATGTTTTTATTTTATTTCTACATTATTTTTCATGATATTTTAAATGTATTTTTATGGATGCATAATGACATTTTAAATAAATTATAGGGTTTTTCATATAGATTTCATGAAGTTTTATATATACAAAATTAATTCATATACATAAAGAAAGTTTTATTATTGACATTCAAATTCAGATGATTTTTGTTTTGTGTTCTTACCTGACTACCTTAACATTTAGGATAATGTTAAAGAGAGAACTTAACTTAAGCTGTCCATTACCTTATAAAAAAAAATCTTTAGATTACCACCATTAAGTATAGAATGGATTGTGTATGTGACTGGTGGTCTTTTGTCTTTATGTGGATGTTGTTCTTATTTTAAAAGAAAAATGTTTTGTTCTGTAGAGTGACTATGAGAACTACAAATAAGTCATTGAAAGTCCTTAGCAGACCCTGCTGAATGCAGCAGATCTCTCCTTGCTTGTCCATGGACTGAGTACTGGTATTTTCATAGCACCTGTTTGTCAGGGGCAGGTGTACCTTACATTTAATTACAAGTGCCATGTGTTGGAAAGGCTAAAGTCTTAGAGCTAACATGTAAGAGTAGCTGTCATAAAATTGATGATGCCTGGCAAAATGAAGGCATGAAATTCTGTTTTATACCTCAGTAAGTGGTAAAATTATAGATATGTATCTCATTTTTTCCATCTCTTTCTACATAGAACTTCCTGAAGAAAAATGTTACAAGGAAATCTTTCCAGAGTGACTGAATTCATTATTGCTGGGTTAACAGAAAATCCAGAGTTCCAGCTTCCCCTCTTCATCCTCTTTTTAGGAATCTATATGGTCACAGTGGTGGGAAATCTGGGTATGATCACCCTGATACAATTCAGTTCTCACTTGCACACACCCATGTACGTCTTCCTCAGCAGTCTTTCTTTCATTGACTTCTGCCATTCCACTGTCATTACCCCCAAAATGCTGATGAACTTTGTGACACAGAAGAACATCATCTCCTACCCTGAATGCATGACTCAGCTCTACTGTTTCCTTGTTTTTGCTATTGCAGAGTGTCACATGTTGGCTGCAATGGCATATGACCGCTATGTTGCCATCTGTAACCCATTGCTTTACAATGCCATTATGTCTTATCAAGTCTGTTCCTGGATGATATTTGGGGTGTATGGCCTGGCTTTTATTGGTGCCACAGTTCATACTGTCTGCATGCTAAGAGTTCATTTCTGTAAGGTTGATGTAATAAACCATTATTTCTGTGATCTTTTTCCACTCTTGGAGCTCTCTTGTTCTGATACTTTTATTAATGAAATAGTAGTTCTGTGTTTCAGTGTTTTTAACATCTTTGTCCCAACACTGACTATCCTAACCTCTTATGTTTTCATCGTTGCTAGCATCCTTCGGATTAAATCCACTGAGGGCAGGTCGAAAGCCTTCAGCACCTGCAGCTCCCACATCTCAGCTGTTGCTCTCTTCTTTGGTTCCCTTGCATTCATGTACCTGCAGCCACCATCAGTCAGCTCCATGGACCAAGGGAAAGTGTCTTCTGTATTTTATACGATTGTTGTGCCCATGATGAACCCCTTAATCTATAGTGTGAGGAATAAAGATGTCAAAGTTGCTCTAAATAAGTTCCTTGAAAGAAAATTTTTCTTATGAAAAGACTAATTTTTATTGGCCAAAATTCGTGTTTGTTGGGTTGTCAAAGACTTTAAAGACTCACTTTTTGCCACATGTGAGATTATGCTGGCACTGTTAATTTTTAAGGTTGCCAGGGGCAGGACTGTTTTTCACCAATATAACATATTAAAGACAACATCTTTCTGCTATACAGAAAAACAATCTGTTCATCATAACATGTATCACACTAAGAAGTTTATTGAACTCTTTAAAGCCTTTTTGTGTATTATTATGTTTTATGTATGTATAACAATACTCATTTTATTCATGGCATATTTATCTTACAGTAGATAATAAATATGTTCAACTAGCATCCTTGATGATGTCAATAATCTATGTAATATAATAAATATATTAATGAAATATATTGCTAAAGATTTCAGATATTGTAATCTCCAAAAAATAATTATATCAAAAATTAAAATATGCAAAATATGATGCATAATTTTTGCTAAGTGCACACGAATGTATTAAAGATCACAAAGCAGAACAGAAGTAAAAACAAGAATTCTTATGTTGGTATATGTAACATGAATAAAATAACAACTCAAAGACTGATATTGGGGTTCAAACTTCATACTGAATATTAAAAAAAAAGCAAAGCCACTTGTTACGAGCAGGATTTTCCCCTGCTGCCGATCTGGTCCCGACTCCTGGCATCAGCCCCCAATAACACACAGAGACTCTGTATTTGATACAATCCTGTTGGCCCATTACCATTATTGTTTATGGGCTAGCTCTGTTTTAATTATTAACCCATTTCTACTTATCTAAGTATTTCCACGTGGTCATCTTATTGGAGAGCCGCAGCCGGCGTCTTTCTTCCTCTAGGCTCTACATGCTGACCCCTCCTAACTACTTCCTCTTTCCTCCTCCTAGTCTCCTAGCCCCACCTATCTTGCTTTCCTATTGGCCACAGTGCTTTATTTATTAACCAGTATGAGAAACATATTTACAGTATAACATCTCCCATCATCTCCTCTTTTCTGTCTAAAATAAAAAGAAGGGTTTTAAACTTAACATAGCAAAATATACCATACAACAGTTATCAAATAAGAATCACAGTTAACAATATTTAGTCCATTAACATTTTGTAAGACTTAAAGAAAATATCATCTATCCTATTTTTGTGAGTCTAAAGTCTTATATGTAACTTATCCTAACTAAGGAAACTTATAACCATAGCTATCTGTCTTCAACTTAGCCACTAGCTCTCACCTCAAGCTCAGTCTAAAAGAGCTGATCCATGTGCTCTTCACCAAGTCTCAAACTGCTGCCTCTCCTCAGTGTGGGTGGAGAATCCTGAGACTTTAATGTCTTCCAATACTCCTTAATACTGAGCCTTCCTATCTTCTTCTTCTTTTGTGTGTGTGTGTGTGTGTGTGTGTGTGTGTGTGTGTGTGTGTGTGTGTGCTGGATAATCAATGACTCCTACTCCAGTATGGCTGGAAAATGATTGCTTCTTAATGAACACTAAAGACCCTGCTTCTATCTTTTATATCCCTCTAGTGCTGGTATTAAAGACATGTGATCTGTTACTCTTTTAGACTAATTCAATCTCATGTATCTATCTGTAGGTGGCCTTGAACTCAGAAAAATCTATCTACATCTTAATCCTGATCCCTAGTATTAGAGGTGTGACCACTACCTCCTAGCTTTTGGCTGTTGGGAATAAAGGTGCATGCGTGGCTTCTATGTCTTGTGGCTGACTTTGCTTTCTGAATCCTCAGGCAAGCTTTAATAAACCATGAATAATATATCACCACAGATACATGTTTTCTAATATTTATAGGCAAATCTGCAGCAATAATTGACAACAGCAAATTTAGAAATGTATTGTTTTAATATTGCATGTACATGGAATATTCATATTTGGAAAGCCATACTTGTAAAAATAGTTTCCTAACTAATGGAATGTAGCCTTGATATTTAACAAGAAGTATCTATTTTCAAAAGAAAGCTGAATTAGGGATAGAAAGCGAGAGATCTCTTGATTAGGAAAAGCGATAGTTCATAAAACAATGTGAACATTTAATATAAACTAATTTATAAAGCTAATGAATGCTTTTCATTTGATCAGATATAACTTGACAAAAAGGGGAACTCTCCAGAAATAGGGTTTGGGCAAGGTGTGGTGATATATTACCTATGATTTGGTAAAGCTTGCCTGGGGATTCAGAAAGCAAAATTAGTCACAAGCCATAGAAACCAGGCATACACCTTAATACCAGCAGCCAGAAGCTAGGATGTGATGGTACACTCTTTAATCCTGGGACTCAGGATTAAGAGGTACATGAATCTGTGAGAGTCCAAGGCCACCCAGATCTACACAAGATTTATCCATTCCTAAAGAGGAACAGTTCACACAAAGATCTCAGCACACTTTTAATCCCAGCAATAGCGAGGTATATAAGACAGTAGCAAGGTCTCAGTATCAGGCATTCATTCTCTGGCAACATTGCAGATAGAAAGACATTCAGTCTCAGGATTCAACAGCCACACTGGGGCAAGGCAGCAGGATCAGCCCATTCAGCATAAGGTAGCAATAAGAGCTAGTGGTTCACTACTTTGCTTTTCTAATCTTCTGCTTAAAGTTTGAACCCCAATATCTGTCTCTAGGTCATTTATTTTTTTGTGTGTTACAACAGGGTTTTTGTTTGTTTGTTTTGTCTTTTCAGAAGAATTAAGGCATCCAACTAAGGAATCTGAAGACCACTGAAAAAATGAGATATTGGAAGGAGAAAGGCAAATCATCAGGAAAAAAATGCCCCAATCAACTCTTGTTATTTTGTCCAATGGAATAGCACACTTCCAGCAGGATAGAATTTCACAAATCTTCTCAAATATTTACTTATGCAGTTCTCTACAAATATATAAAACTAATAGACTCTGTGGTCCCAGTTTGATTACAATGAAGGCTAGCTTTTGAGTTGAAGCATGACTTTCTTCTCAAAATCCATGCATTTTGTTAAAGGGAAATACTGAATCACTCTCTCATGTCAGAAGACCCACCTAGTACGGGACAGAAGAAAACAAAATTTATGGGACTAATCAATTGTCGTTAACTTCATCATCCTTTGCTTTCCATTTGATTCTTTTATACTTTTCTTAAGGTATAACTATTATCTCAAAATTCATATATAATATATAAACTTTCTGTCATGATATTAATGGTCATAAAGGATAGAAACTAATTCTAGAAATAAGCTTCATCTAGTTTCTTGTATATAATTTCATGCTTGAATATGAAACAGGTAACTAGGAACTAAGTTTGTGTACCCCAGATGTATTTAATAGACTGTGGTCCTTTAACCTTTTGGAGATTTGCTGCATATGACATTTAAAATGTTTAAGTTTTTTGCAGTGAACCATGATAATTCCTTGCAGTGAACCTTGATATCTCTAAGAAGATGGTGGGACCCTTCAAGGACAGATCCACCTAGATTATGATACTGTCACTAAGCTGGCAAACACCAACATAAAATCTACTTTATACTACAAATGGCTCAGGACAACTTCAAAGTGGTCAGCTAAAATAGTCCAGCTTCATAGTCTACTCTAGCCAGGACTTCAAATAAGCCTTGCATTTCTCCATCACAGCAAGCCTCAACAACAGCTATTTCTTCCAGGACTTGACCCTTAACTCAATTTTCTCACTGTCCCTTAAAGATGATATCAGCCTGAGATAACAGAAAGTAAATTTAAGCACATAATGCCCACATTTCCAAAAAGTAGAGTGGGTGGGTTTTAGTTATTTGTCTGGTTATGGATGTTTGTGATTGTTTAGGGGAATTAGTTGCAAGTTGTTATTGGTTATGCTAAGGAATGGAATTAAGCAAAGGAGGTTAGATTTGGAGAATCTTCTTCTGGAAAGAAAATATGGGGATATAAAAATAAGTTAAAAGGACAGATTATTAAATCTTCTTTTAAACTAAAAAGCAACTACTAGCCTCAAATATTTTACATTTGTATGAATTTTTGTACATTGATACAAATGTAATGTTTTGTTATAACATACTGTATATATGTTTCTATTTTTTGTTTAAGATATTGTACCTATGCAGCACCATTTAAAATATACTGTAAAGTTCAGTTTTTTAAATCTATTATTATAAACTATTAAGGATAATTAATAAATGCAGATTAGTAGTTAGTCATCTATAACAAACTTCCAGGCATGTTACATATGTTTTCAAGGTCAGAGATAGATTTTAGATAGATAGATATCTTCAAACACTTCAGAGATATAAAGAATATGGCATCTGAGATGTTTTAATATTATAAGGTTTTTCATGACAGTGATATATGTCTGATATTCACAGCACCAAATCTACTTCAGAGAAGATGATGAGCATTGAAGAACCTCCACATATAGTTTTTTTTCTATGTAGCAAAATTAACCATTGGTCAATAAACTGTCCTTGTCTTGACTGATGACAGTATTCTGTCCAAATTGGACAAGCAGGACCAAAAAGAAGAAACTGGTGAAATTTGTTAAGAAAAGGTAAAACAGCCCTTCAAAATTTGTGCTTTACAGAAAAGTCTTTCAGCTATTCTAGGCCTGTAGGCCAAAAATGAATGTCCCAAAGTTTCAGAAGAACCTTGGGTGACTGTCTAGGAAGCTAGAAGACTCTGTCATTTCTATAGTTTGGGAAGTTGTTTGCTCTGTGCTTTCTATCTACTCAGGCAATATTTTATCCTCCTGGGGTCTCTGATGGGACTGTAGTCTAGATATTTATATTGTTTTCTTTATCTCTGCATTCAGAAAAGAGAGATATAAAGTCTACAAAGTTGAAAAATATAAAGGCTTAAGTTTTTTAATCTAAGAAAATGTTTTAAGGTCTAAAATGTAATACAAGTTATGATAGAAAGTGATTTAGGTATAAAACTTTAGACTCATCAAGATATGATAGATAATAAAGGAACTTCACTGAATCCCCCCCACTCACCAAAAAAAAAATGGATTGGACATTATAAATGTAATTCTTACCTGATAATTGTTCTTACTGTATACAATATTACTATGTTAGAGTTTTATTTAGATAAAATTGGGGAAATGTTGTGGGATATTTGGTTGCACTGTGGCACTCTAAGACTGCTAATAAAGCTAACCTTGAAACAGGGAGAAGAGTCAACGATTGCCTGACCAGAATTAGTCATAAAGATTTTGGAGGACATGGGATACAAAAGAGAGGTTCAACTGGCCATTCTTCTGCTTTCTTGATCTATCATGATTTTACCCCAATATCTGACTCCAGAGCTTTTCTTGATGACAGAACATTTTACCACACCAGAGACCATTGGATGCACCAGGCCCACATATACCTGGAGGGACAGGTGAATGTCTAAGATCCCAGCTGGAGAGCCCTGATCTTAGGCCTGAGCCCCTGCCCCTCTCCCACTCACTGCACCCCTAATAACCAAGCAACAGCACCCTCTCCCACCAACCATCCCCTCTGCACCAGTGATAAACTGAGCCAAAGGCCCAAACTGCAGCCATAGGAAGAGACCCCAACTGCACCTGGAGGAAGAGTGACTACCAAAGGTAAAGGCCCCATCTGTACTGGTTGAAGGAAGAGAAGGGGAGACAGATGTATAAGAATACATTCAACAAAACCAAAAAATAACAGAAATTAACAATCACTGGTCATTAATATATCTTAATATCAATGAACTCAATTCATCTATAGATAGACACAGGCCAACAGAATGGGTATGAAAACAGGACCCATCCTTCTTCTGCATATAAGAACCTCAAAGACAGACATTATCTCAAAGTAAAAGGTTGGAAAATATTTTTCAATATAATAGACCTAAGAAACAAGCAGGTATAACTATCCTAATATCTAACAAAATAGGCTTCAAACTAAAATCAATCAAAAGAGATGGAGAAGGACATTTCATAATCATTACAGGAAAAAAATCCATCAAGAGAAGGTCTCAATTCTGAAGATCTATTCCCCAAATACAAGAAAGAAATTAAAGACTTCCTAGAATTCAACAAAAAATGAATGCACAACATACCCAAACTTATGGGACACAGTGAAAGCAATACTAATAGTAAATTTAACAGCACTGATGCTTATATAAAGAATGTGGAGAAATCCCACACTATTGACAGCTAAAATCTCTAGAACAAAAAGAAGCAGGCTTAAGGAGGATGAGATTATGACAGGAAACATTTTAGATAAACACTGCATTCCTGTGGAAAAGGGAATAAAGAGACTGAGTCACCAGAGATACACCATGTAGCTCTGGAGAAAGCAAGAGGCTCTGTAATCAACGGTAAGCCAAGACCATGAGCAGAAACACAGATCAATAGAAGTGGATTAATAAGTAAAAGAGAGCTAGCCAATAAGAAGCCTGAGCCAAAGAACAAACAGTTTGTAATTAATATAAGCCTCTGTGTGTTTATTTGTGACCAAACAGCTAAGGGACAAGGTGGTTCAGAAAATTCTGCGCGGCGCGCGTGTGTGTGTGTGTGTGTGTGTGTGTGTGTGTGTGTGTGTTAAAATGGAAGAAATAGAAGGGATATTTCTTACATGTCTAGATAATGCTGCCTCTGAAACGAAACTCAAATTCTAGATGTGAGATTTCTTTTTACAAATTGTTGGTCATAGAGGGCCCATAGGACCCCAAAATAACACAGACTCTTAACATTCTTCTTCTTTCCAGCACCAATAGTTGATAACCTATTATTGAAGAAGACACATATGTTGGTTGCAAGATGTATAAAAGTCATTATAGTACTCATCTGGAAGTTTCATACCAGCTGGATAACTTTCAAAGTTCTAGAATATGATAAATAGTCTGCTTGGCTTGAGGTGATGCTGGAGCAACAACAGTCTTACCTAGCTGTAAACCCTTCTATCTATAATAACAAAGTAGCATGTAAGATGTCATCACTAATGCAATAGCAGCACAATTGTTATGGGGGTAGTTAACAGCTTTTTAACTGGATTTGAGGCTTTTACACAAGACCAAATTCATGCCTTATTGTATAAACCCAGTTAAAGCATATTGAGGATTTCTTAGACCTGAGGAGCATACTGACTACTGTTTTAACTAAACTGCCATGGTGCAAAGCTCCTTTCTACATGTTAATGTTTATACTAAAAGGCAAATTCTACTTCTAATTGTAAACAAAAAAGCTTTTCTTTACAATGGAAAACATTGAAAGGAGACACATGAATGTTCCAAATGCTTTAATACTAAGTAACAGTAAGAGGGGCGAGGTTGCCTATCCAGCCTTTGTATGAAGGTATATGCTTAGTATACTTTTTTAATTTTCTTTTTTTTTTAATTCATTGTTTACATATCAATCCCAGTCTCCTCTCCCTCCCTACCTCACATGCCCCCGACCATTCCCCATCTCACTCCCCACCCCCACCCCACTGCACAGAGAGGGTGATGCCTTCCAGGAGGGATCATCAAACTCTGTCATGTCATTTGAAGTAGGGTCTAGGCCCTCCCTCCTTCCTCTAGGATCAGGGAGTATCCCTCCATGGGAATGGGCTCCCAAAGTCCTTTCGTGCACCAGGGATACAAACTGGTTCCACTGTCAGAAGTCCCTTAGTCTGCCCAGGCCTTCTAAATAAGACCTATGTTCAGGGGGTCTGAGTTGGTTCAATACTGGATTCCCAGCTATCAGTCTGGGGGGGTCTATTAGCTCCCCCTTGTTCAAGTCATCTGTCTTGGTGGGTTTCTGTAGTCTTGACCCCTTTCATTATCACTCCTCCTTTTCAGCAACTAGATTCCAGGAGTTAGGCTCAGTGTTTAGATGTTATTGAATCTTTTAGGCCATGTTTAGCCAATATCACTGGGAAGCCTGCTCTTTCCTGAGGGGAAACAGAGGAGCAGTGGATCTGGGGGAGAAGTGAGGTAAGGAGGAGTTGGGGGAAACTATGGTCAAGAAAAGAAGCATTGCATAATAAAAGAAAAGAAAAGGCATCTTATGGCATTTAAAAGCTTCTGTCAGCTAAAGGACCCTGTCAATCAGATAAAATGCCAGGCTACAGATTAGGAAAAGACTTTTGCTATTACCACATCCAATAGAGGACTAATATCCAAAATACATAAACAACTCAAGAAACTAGATTCAAAAAAAACCAATCACACAATTATAAAGACGGGTAAAGATCTAAACAGAATTTTCAACATGGGAAACTCAAATGGCCAAAAAACACTTACATACATGTTCAACATCCTTAGCTGTCAGAGAAATGCAAATCAAAACTACTTCTGAGATTTCATCATATACCTAACAGGATGGTTAAGATCAGCAAAAAAAAAATTGCACATGCTCACAAGGATATGGAGTAAGAGTCATATATTGCTGGTATGAGTGCAAACACACACAGGTACTATGGAAATTAGTGTGACAGTTCCTCAAGAAGTTGGGAATAAATTTACATCAAGATCTAGCTTTTTCATACACCCAAAGAAGTTTCATGCTATCACAGAGACACTTGCTAATCCATATTCATTGCCTCTCTGTGCATAATAGTCAGAAATTGGAACCAACCTAGATGTCACTCAACATAAGAATTGGTAAAAAAAAAAAGGGGGGGGTACATTGGTACATTTACAAATGTACAGTTATTCAGCTGTTTTTTTTAAAAAACTTACATCATGATATTTTCAGGCAAATTGATGGAACTAGAAAAAAATCATCCAGCATAGGAAAACCCAGATCCAGAGAAACACATATCATATGTACTCACTTAATACGTGGATATTAGCTGTAAAGCCAATGATAACAGAGCTACAAACCATACAAACACAGACGGTAAGTACAGAGTAAGGAACTAGTGGAAACAGATGAATCTCATTAGGAAAGGAAATAAAATAGATACAGATGGAAACAGGGAGCTGGAATGAGTGGTCAGAGGGAGGGAAGGAGGAGTTGTGCAAGGAAATGCAGGCAGAGACAGCTAAAGTTAAGAGGCATTTGAGATGTGGTATGGAAACATAATACAGGAGAAACTTCCCATGCTCAGGAGTAGTTCACCAACATAATGGACCCCACAGTTTTCTGTTTTGTGTTTTTATGTGCTTTTGTGTATTTATTTATTTGGTGTTTTGTTTTGTTTAGGGGAATGGTTTGTTTTGTTTTCTTGATGTAAGGAAGTATTATTTTACTGGAAGATTTTGTGTGTCTGTTGAGAAAGAGCTTAATAGTGGTATAGGGAGGGAGGAGGAGAGGGTCTCAAAGGACTTGGGAGAGGAAAAGAATATGGTCAAAATGTTCTTAAATTTTACAATTGCTTTAAATAATATAATTACAATTAAAATAATTTCTTTTAACTTCAAATTTTTCTTTCAACTATTAAAAAAGCCCACTTCCTTTCTGTAGTTGTTACTGAAGAGAAATATGAATAACTCCTCAAGCTTCATTTGAAAAATGTTTCATGAACAAGACAAACTTGGATATGTCCAAGAAACATTATGCTTTCCCTGCCCCTGTGTTTTTCTGTGTCCAGAGGCACAGCAATAGACTCCTTATTCCTCTTTTGTAAGCTTTAGTACCAGCTGTCTACTCTAGCAAGCTCAGAACTACACTGATTTTTTTTTGTCATTTGGCCTTCAAATATAGATGGAAACATCTCTGTCGTGCCATTTTTCCCACCCTGTATAGCACCAAAACTCTGTGTAGTAGATTATTCTCTTCTTTGACAACCCGAAGAAATAGCCTTCTTGACATTCCATATACTGAAGACTTCTTTACATTATATATCTTTTATTATAGCGCAAACAAATCCATACATGTGTATCAAACCATATATAGACATGTATTATGTGACACATACAAAGTAATTTTCAAGTACATTTACAAAATTACTCTTATAATCAAAATGTTAATAATCAAAGAAATTTTCATAGAGTAAACATATTTTGTCACCAAGTACTGTGATGAAGATGGGTAATAATTTTTTTCAGGGTATTTCATTTCTCTGAATAAACTGTGCATTATATTTTTCTACAAAAAGGTGTTTCTTCATATGAAATTAGAATTTTCAGGGACTATTATTTGTCACTACAAAGAACATTAAATACCAATATTTTTATAAACACACACACACACACACACACACACCACATTCAGTCAAATGGTCACACATGTTGCTACCCTAGTATTCTGAGACAGTTTCTTTTCATTATTCATGTACTGTGCTATATGAAACTTCCATCTTTGTTCTCACATAATGACTCTCAGGCCCATCCTTCATCTGCATTGCATTACAGTTAGCCAGAGATTTATGGAAGGAAAAAGGGATGCCTCAAATTTTAATGACTCTAACACAGGAATGATAAAGTTCACTCACCTTCATCCCTATGGGAAGGACTTAGTTATACAGACAAACTTAATTTCAAAGGATATTATGAGATGTCATGGTGATTTGATGTCAAACTAATACTCAGAAATGTTTATTGTAGAAGAAAACAGACTAAACATCAGGAATACCTATCCAGCAGTTTCTTCCTTGTATTGCAAAATTTGCATTTTTTAGATGACATGGTTGTATCCAGAAATTTTTTTAGTATCTTTTAAGGATTTATTTTTTGGGGGTGTGTGTATATGAGTTTTGGGCTGCATATACAGTGTGTGTGTCTAGTATCTGAGACCAAAAGAGGACATCACATCTCCTGGACTCAGCGTTATTGAGTGCCGTGAGTCACAATGTGGGTGTTGGAAACTAAACCCAGGTCCTCTGTAAAGAATAAGTACAGTGTACAGCTGAGGCATTTCTCTAATACTGATACATAGAATTTAACATTTAAACGTATCATTGTATCTAATACTGTTAAATGTGACAAAAATAAGATACATGGAGCACTAATAAAATATGCAGCATTTTAATAACTAATAAAAGTTTTTATAAAAGGCATTATCATGTTAGACTCAGCCTTTATCTTTGTCTTTATTCCTGATACTACCCACTCATAAATGGCTTTTTGATTCAATCCTTTTCCAGCTTTTATAAACCTCTCAGAGACAAGCACAAGTGATTATCACCATGAATTTCTACTATTTCAGGTTTTAACCAGGCATCCCACTATATCATCCATCAGGTATTCTATAGGAAAAAAATGATGTTGCATTTGAATGCTGTAGATGTCATATAATATGTCTTGCATAGTATCATTGTTGATTAGCAACATCTTTCTTTCCTTCTTTTAACATCCAAGTAAGGACACCAAGAGGAAGCTCCTGGCCATGATGCATCTAATACAGCTGGATCACCTTTCATTTCTGGCTACCTAGGACACTTCCAAACACCCACACACACCATTTTCATCAGCACTGAGGTAGGAAGGGGAGGTGTCAGCCTGTGTCAGTAAGCACAAGTTCTGAACACCAGGGCTGTCACAGGTCCTCTTCCTTGATGTTGGTTTTTGATTGTTTTAATTAGTTTATATTCATTTAAATCATTTTCATGAAATATATTTGATCATATATTTCTGCTCCCTGAACTCCTCCCATATCATCCCCACCTCCTACCCACACAATATTATGTTCTCTCTCCCCCTTCTCTCTCTCATAAAAAAAAACAAAAGCAGAAAACAATAAGACCCCATTAAACAAACAGAAAACCAGTAAGACAAAATATGCCCAAAATAATGAAACAAAAAGTCTTTGAAAAACAAACAAACAAAAAAGAAAAACAATACAAAAATGGGTTGTTTTGTGTCAACCAACTACTCTGGGGCATGGGCCGTGTTCTCAAGTGTTCTTGATATACTTAGCGATACTCTCTTTTCCCTTTGCCAATAGGTATTGATTGCTGGTAGCTTTATTTTTACTAATATTATTTAAAGCTTAAGTAGTATTTTTTAAGTTTGGAGAAATGCCTGTATAAAATACATTGAAACTGTGTTCTAAATGCAAAAGATTTAAAGAATTTCAAAGTGAACAAAAGTGTACACAACCATTATCTCTCCAAACTCTGTTAGTAAATAGTGAATAGAACAGTAAATGTAATTTTACTTCAGCAAATAATTTAGTATGGAAATAGAGAACTACATTCATTGCCCATTCATGATTTATTTTTAAATTTAGAAAGAAAAATCCTCATGTCTGCATATTAGAATCTTATTAGGACCTCCTTCTGGTCTTTGGATAATGTCTGAATATTTTAATGTGAAAGGAAAATGAAATATGCTTGTATTCACTCCACAATTGGAAATAATCTAGCAATTATTGTTTCTGATTTTGTTATAATATTTAAATACAGTTAAGGTAGTGAAGTCAACAAAGGTAAAATAAAGTATATAGCTTCTCTGGTTTTCTGTTTTTGGGGAAAACCACATCTGATAATTCTTTAAACATGTTTTGCAATTTTCTTGAAATTTTAAATGCCTTGGTTTAAGGTATCTAGAACTCTAATAAGAAAGCTCTTAAATCTTTGTTGTTGTTGTTGTTTTCTTATTTTACATAGCAATCTCAGTTCCCTTTCCTTCCCTCCTTCCCTCCTTCCCTCCCTCTCTCTGTTCCATGCCCACCAACCCTCCTCCCATCCCACCCCACCACCACCACCCACACACACACTCCACAAGGAGGGTGATGACTTCCAGGAAGGAACAAAAAAAAATCTGTCAAGTCTTTGGAATAGGGACTAGGCCCTCCCTCCAGCCTCTAGGCTAAGGGAGTATCCCTCCATGGGGAATGTGCTCCCAAACTCCTTTCGTGCACCAGGGTCAAATCTGTTTTTAATTCAGAATCTAGCCAGAAGAGCAAATAACCTAAGATCATATTGAACACTTGACAATTGGTGGAGAGGGGGAGTTCTGATTGTTGACTCTTTTTCCCATAGCTAATACCTATGGGATAAGATTCTTCTGAGAGGTTGTTATTTTTTGCTTTGTTTTTAATGAGACTGTGATTATCTCTAACACATGGAAGTGTCATATCAACCAATCTTTGCATGGGAACAAATGACTTGATCTGAAATCACAGATCAAAATCAGAGACACAAAAATTGTTGAAAATATCTATTCCCCTCTCACATTATCAAAGACAATTTTTATCCAGAGAAATGGGGAATTAAATCCTCCAACATTGAATTCTCTGTGAAGAAAGGGTAAGTACAATCTCCCATGCTTATCTTTTAAAACCTTAAAAATCTTCGGCAGCAATGTCTCCTAATCCTCACAGATGTCCATGGCAGTTTATCAGTCTATATCTATGTTCATTCCAAAGACCACACTCTAGTGAGACGTTATCATGTCTTCTTCAGTATGGACTCATGTCAGACGTGTCATTGTTTACTCATTTTAACTCAATCGTTGTGTCCCATTCTGATGGATTTGTTTTAACTGAATGTTAAGTTCCTGTGAACAATTTTATTGAACACATTTTGTGACACTTGCTATACACAAGGCAATATGCCAAGCACTGTTCAGATCTAGAATGTGAAACAGGAGAAAATCTGCTAACTAACTCTTGCAGGACATCCCTTAGAGAAACTCAACACATTGCAATGTAAACAGCATGGGCATCAGTTTTGTTCACACTGAGATCCAGAAACTTTGTGCCAATTAATTTGTTACATGTCAGATATTTAAATTTCTGCTTTCTGGGTAGATTGAAGAATGAAATAAATTTTCCTGTGGTCATGAAGAAAGTAGAATTTTGAGAAAAGGTTTGAACTTAGACTCTCTAACCTAATGACATTAATATTATCAACTCACAAAATATTAGAGTTGGAAGAGATCTTGAAAGTGACTTAATATGCCTATGTTCTTGAACAATATCTGAAAAATAGTTACAAAGCAAATACTCTGCCATTCCTGACTTTGAGGAAATGAAAGCATATCTGACTTTTGGGATGTCCTATTTGGCTCAGAAGCAACATACTTCTGCCCGTGACTTCAGGAAATTAATCTCACCTTAAACCTTTGAAGGCAAATGCAGTGATGTCAGTACTCTTTTAAATAGACCAATAAACTAATACTTTTACAAACATGTCATGTAATATATTTTTTTACTGTATTGTCAAATTACTCCATTATTTTAAACATTCTTCAACTAACAAGAGTTGTTAATTTTTTCTGAAATTATCCTTTCAAATTACCCCACTCTGGTCTGAAGATAGTAGTACAGCTGCCCCTTGATATTTGGGGGAGGGTATTTTACCTTTAAAATGTAAAGTAAATGTGTACTGGTCATTTTTTTTATATTTTTTTCATTTTTAAATTATTATTATTTTTCTTATTTTACATATTGATCCCAGTTCCCTCTCCCTCCCATCCTTCCATGTCCCTCGAACCCCCTTATGATCCCATTCCCCACCCACAATACAGAGAGGGTGAAGCCTTCTGGAGGGATCATCCAAATCTGTCAATTCATTTGGAGTAGGACCTAGGACCTCCATCCTGTCTCTAGGTTAAGAGAGCATCCCTCCATGGGGAATGTGCTCTCAAATTCCTTTTGTGCACTAGGGATACATCCTGGTTCCACTGTCAGAGGTCCCTTATACTGCCCTAGCCTTCTAATTGAGACCCATATTCAGGGTGTCTGGGTGGGTCCAATGCTGGTTTCCCAGCTATTAGTCTGAGGTCTATGAACTCCCCCTTGTTCAGGTCAGCTGTCTCTGTGGGTTATTTTGAAAAGCTGCAATACACTATTAGCTGCAGTGGGGTGACAAAAATAATTCAAATTTCATTTTGCAAGTTCTTGGATAATCCTCAATAAACACATAGAGGGTACATATACACATCATGAGCATAGAATCTGACCAGTGAAGAATACATCTTGTGCTGGTCTTACAAACTCTTCTCATACAAGTAGTATTTTGAGCTCTGCCAAACCAGTTAGCAGGGGTCAGTCGTGGTCCATTGTTTCTTTTACAGAGTGGTAAAGTATGTGAATAAATGTATGTCAGAGTATTTATCCCTAGGAACTATCCAAGTTAGAAGAAATCACCATCACTTGTTTAGAAAAATGTACAACATATGAGGGAAATTACACTCTCCCTTGAAGGGTGGCAGGACTACGAGAAGTATAAGGGACACATGTAGTACTCCAGTTTCAATAGAATAGCTACTATACTAACAAGTTAGGCAGCTGGTCAGTTAGTTAGAGTCAAAATTACAGAATGGAAAATAGTTCTATGAATGCAGTTACAAATATAAATGCAGGGAACCATTTATTATTCTCATTAGTTCTGAGCCTAATTAAAATAATTAAAATTTAATTGCTATGCAATATAAACAGTGATATTCATGACAGCATATATAACAGAGATTTTGAGAGGGAGAGAAAAACATCTTCAAAATAAAACTAATAATCCTTTGTTTTAAATTGAAGTTAAGAGTACAGACTTTGCACTCATTCTAACATGTTGTAATCAGTATTAATTTCAAGGTCCTAGATGTCTGTTACTCTTTCTCAGATCATATAGTTATTGATTATCCCGAGGAAACAGGGGAAGCTTAGGAAATGATTACATCAAATGTCTGCTTTGATGAGAGATGCTGATCTCCATAGAATTCTTTCTCTCTGTCTCTCCCAAATACACAGGGAAAGAGAGAGAGATGGGGGTGAGGAAGAGAGATAATACAGATGATGCAGAAAAGTGCACTCATTTCTCTGTTTTAAACTTAGAACCTAAGACAATATAATGAGAGGATAATGGGATGTGAAAATGATTCAGTGGTAATCGAGTTCATCTTGGCTGGACTCTCAAGCAAACCAGAGCTGCAACTGCCCCTGTTCCTCCTCTTCCTTGGAATCTACCTACTCACAGTGCTGGGGAACCTGGGAATGATCATCCTGATCCTGCTCAGCTCCCACCTGCACACCCCTATGTACTTCTTCCTCAGCAGTCTGTCCTTCATTGACCTCTGTCATTCCACTGTCATTACCCCAAAAATGCTGGTGAACTTTGTGGCAGAGAAGAACTTCATATCCTACCCAGAATGCATGACTCAGCTCTACTGCTTCCTTGTGTTTGCTATTGCAGAGTGTCACATGTTGGCTGCAATGGCATATGACCGCTATGTTGCCATCTGTAATCCTTTACTTTACAATGTTGTCATGTCTCATAATCTCTGCTGTTGGCTTACAGTGGGAGTTTATACTTTGGGTATTATTGGGTCATCAATTCACACAGGCTTTATGTTAAAGTTGTTTTTTTGCAAGGCCAATGTGATAAACCACTATTTTTGTGATCTTTTTCCACTCTTAGAGCTATCATGCTCCAGTATATACATCAACGAACTATTGGTTCTTTTCTTGAGTGCAATAAATATCCTAACACCTGCATTGACCATACTTATGTCCTACATATTCATCATTGCCAGCATCTTGCGCATCCATTCCACTGAGGGCAGGTACAAAGCCTTCAGCACCTGCAGCTCCCACATCTCTGCTGTTGCTATCTTCTTTGGTTCTGCTGCATTCATGTACTTACAGCCATCATCAGTCAGCTCAATGGAACAAGGGAAAGTATCCTCTGTGTTTTATACTACTGTTGTTCCCATGCTGAACCCATTGATCTATAGCCTGAGGAATAAGGATGTCAAATCAGCTATAAAGAAAATTCTTAACAGGTGAAGATAGTAGACTCATGAGTGGAGTTGTCATATTAGAAACAGGTGTTTATTTTGCCTGTGTATGATTTGTTAGCCCTACTTTGTTAATTTTTAAAGTATCAATGATGCTTTCTTATGTAACACTTCTCCACATTACCTGTCATTTTTATCATCTTTGAGCCTACACTGCAATGTCCAAAAAGTACATAGAATAAAAAAAAACTTGAAGTTTAAGGAGCCCTAGTTCTATTTTAAAATTATGATGCAATGATGATAGTGATAGTGATGAAGCCCAATATGAAAATGAGGAGAATGATGATAGGCATACTATTCATCGTTGATATTTTCAAAAATATAATGTGCACCCAGAACTTCAAATATGCTACATAATAATACCAATACCTATCAGAGCAAGGCTTAGTGTTATTGACATACTTACAACTGAAAAAAAAGTATGGTCAGAGACTTGACCATATGAAGTGATTGAGATTATGGGGTTTGGATGTTAGACCATGGTACTACTTCAAACTATTTTTGGTCTTGGTAATTGTAAATAGAAAAGCCTTGTGTTCAGCTAAGTTCCCTGATCTATAGTATTTAAAAAAACTGCTTCAGTGTTGCCTAAAATGATAGAAATAATATTATTGTTAACAAAAAATTTGTTATTGAAAAGAAAATGATATTGTAAACCTGTTAGTGATTATTGTATTATTTTAATAATCCATTGTATATTGATACATATATTGGTACACTCTCATTTTGGAGTTCTATTTTGATTATTTTGTCTTCCTATGAAGTTTGAAGTTATTTGCTATTTGATCTGTTGAGTTGCTTGTATCATTGAAGGATGTATTAGAATAAAAACTAAAATCATGTGGGGCAGTTAATAGCAAATCCATTCAGCTGGCCTGTCCTTCTCTGCAAATAGATATAAAGTCAAGTGAATTCTCAACCATGATGATGATAATCCCATCATCTAAATGGAAATGTTAAATTCCTTTACTATGTGCACTCAACAATAGCATAAATCAGAGAAGGATAATAGCTTAAATATCTATCTTGAAATCTATGTCTTCCATTGTAACATTAATCAGAACTTTCACATTTGATCTGCAGATATGGTTATATGCTGTGCTTGTGTGAGTCAATACATCATCTGCTTTGTCCTTTGCTTTTCCATGCTTTATTATCTAGCTACACTAAAAATTAATTAATACATTATGGCTCTGTCAGTCTGCGTTTGCATTTGTACCTCTGGGAACTTGAATATATACATCATGCTAGTTTAAGTCCATAATTATTATTTCCACTTCTGTAAAGTTGGATACTGACTTCTAAAATTAATATTTATAATTGTATAACAATTAATGTGTTATCAAGCTCTATAAAGTTTAGCTTTCAAAAATTCCCCAGGGATCTTCAAGAAAAGGGGGACAGTCTTACTGACTATGTACATAAATATTAAAGGCTTAATCCGAAGTCCTTCTGTGACAATTCCCTGTAAAAGAGTAACACAATTTTTATATTCTTCTATCAACAACCAAAACCCTAACACAATACTCATTTTTTCAATGTTTTCATTCATTTTTCATGGAGATACAGAAATATATAATATTTTCTTAGAACCATTCAAGAAGGGAGACAAAACATAATATTAAGTTTCTAATGCCTAGCTTTGTTTTCTTTAAACACATTTTTTGATAATTTTTTATTTAAATTTGAAGCAAGCTTGTTTTACATGTCAATCCCAGTCCTTGAATCCTCCCATCCTCCCCGTTCCCCTCACCAACCCCCATCCCATCCACCTTTTGCTCCTCAAAGAGGGTGAGGCCTTCCATAAGGAGTCTTCAAAGTCTGTCATATCATTTGGAGCAGGCCCTAGGCCCTCCCCCATGTAGACACATTTCTTGTTGTTATCAACCTTAATTAGGTTGAATCAGAAAAAATACCCCCCACCAAGTGTAAATATACTGTGCAATGATTAAATAAAGTTGAATATATTGGCTACCTCAAATGTTTATCATTTATTTATGGCAATAAATAGATGTATTTTAGAATATTTTCTTGTGGGTTAGTCATTCTTATCTGCAACCATCCTATTTTACAACTGAACACCAAAATTCTTGTTCCTATCCAACTGTGACTCATTAGCCATTAGAAAATGTCTTCCTGCCTCACTCCACAACTTTGCCTCCGGTAAACACCATGCTAAGTTCACTTCCTATGAAGTCAATATTTCGATATTCCAAATGAATGACATCTTATGGTATTCAGTTTTCACAAGAAAAATTACATGCATGGATCTTCACAACAGCTTTTACAGTTATGGAAAAAGGTAAATAAATAAATATGTAACAATCGGTGGAAGGATTACTTTCTGCCATAAAGGCTTTATCAAGACATGAAAGCTGTCTTCTGAATTCCATATGAAAGCCATAGCAAATGCACGGCCATACACACACACACACACACACACACACACACACACACACACACACCACAAATAAATATTAAGTATTTTTAAATGTAAGACCTACTAGGTATGGTAGGTTAGAGTCGAAACCCCAGCATAGTTGCATACAGCCACGTTAAAAAATGCCACAGAAATCCTGGTGAGCTTACACAGTTGAAAGTAAAGGAATATAATGTCAATCAATGAAACCAGTGCTAGAGCTCAGAGGTAAAACATGTGCAAAGACCTGAACTCATTTCCCAGAATCAAAATATAATCAAACTGGTGGAGAACAGAGATGACAATAAACTTCTATTGAGAAAGAAATATTCTTTATTGTGACTCTTTACAGGCATTGTATTCGCTGAAGAGTTATATTTTTTGTTACAGGTCAAGTTTATTTTTAGAAACTTTAATTTTCCTGAATCAGGAACTGGGATGTGTGGAATGTGTGACTTTGTTATGAAAATGAAAACTAGACTACTGTTAAACGTGGCTGCAATCTCCTTTCACTAGCATTGATCCCACAAAAAAAGCATTCTTTTAGTGTTAGGAAATTGATTATTTTTTTTCATTTTGTTTCATTTTATAACCTAACCTTTTATGTTATTAGGTCTCACAGTCTCTCTACAGAACAATAATGAGTCATGCAGACAGAGCTATACAACTTCCTGTAGCAGAGTTCTGTATTCAATCAATGCATTGGCTTTCTGGTTACGGACCTGTCTGCCACAGAGCTGGCCTGAGTTAACAGAAGGAAATCTCTTTTCCAGTGTCCTAATGTTGCTGTACTTTTGAAAAATAGCATCCTGATCCTATGAATCAGCTTAACAGGTTGGGCTGTTCCCTAAAGAAAAAGTTCCTGTTTGTGTGCAGACAAAAGAAGGATTATAAGGTTGCAGGGCAGAAGCCTACCCTGTGATTAATAGGGTCTTGAAGTCATTCTACATAACTAACTATCTGTGACTGCCCTTCCAGACATCTCTGATAAGGGTTGATCTATATAGGGTGTAACATCACTATAAAGTTATCCTGCTAGAGCTGGGAGAAACAAAGGCTGCATGTTTTGTGGTAAAGTTGTTTCTAATATGAGTCCTTCAAAACTGGGTTCTAGATTCTTTGTTCAACAGGGAGCAAAATCTTGCCTGAGGAGGGAGTACAGGTGGATCTTTCTGTAGCTTTAGAGACTCTTATTTGATGTTCTGCCACCTAGGAATGTAATTTTCAGTATGAAATCAAAGGATTTTCACCATTGCTAATTTTTGATTTTCTTTTTCTTTTGTTCTTCATGTTATTTCCCCTTATTTTACATATTGATCCTAGTTCCCTCTCTCTCCCATCCTTCTATGTGCCCACTCTCCCAGCCCATCCCATTCCCAATCAACTCCCCAGAGAGGGTGAAACCTTCCAGGAGGGATTATCAAAATCTGTCAAAGTCATTTTGGGTAGGGCTTAGGTCCTCCCTCTGTTTCTCGGTTAAGGGAGTATTCCTCCATGGGGAATGTGCTCACGAAATCCTTTTGTGCACCAGAAATACATCCTGGTTTCACTGCCAGGGGTCCCATACACTGCCCAGGCCTTCTAACTGAGACCCACACTCAGGGGGTCTGAGTTGGTCCTATGCTGGTTTCCCAGATATCAGTCTGGGATCCATGAACACCCCCTTGTTCAGGTCAGCTGTCTCTGTGGGTTTCTGCAGCCTGGGCTTGACCTCTTTGCTCATCACTTCTCCCTCTCTGCAACTGGATTCCAGGAGTTCTGCTCAGTGTTTATCTGTGGGTGTCTACTTATCTTTCCATCAGCTACAGGATGAAGGCTCTGGGATGGCATATAAGTCAGTTATCTATCTCATTATCAAGGAAGGGCATTTAAGGTAGCCTCTCCACTTTGCTCAGATTTTAGGTCTGTGGACATTTCCCGAGTGCCAGATTTCTCTTCTAATCTGTAGTGCTCCCTCTATTATGGTATCTCTTTTCTTGCTCTCCTCTATTCCTCTCCTGACTCAATCTTCTTGCTCCCTCATGTTCTCCTCTACCCACCTATTTGCCCCTTCTTTTTTTCCTAACTCCCTCTCCACTCATTGTCCTGCCTGCTCCCTATATACTCAGGAGATCTTGTCCCTTTCCTCATTCTGTGTGTGACCATGTGTGTCTCTCTTAAGGTTTTCTTCCTATCTTAGCTTCTCTGGTGGTGTAAATTGCAGGCTGGTGATCCTTTGCTCTATGTCTAAAGTCCATATATGAGTGAGTACATACCGTGTTCCTTTTTTTGTGACTGGGTTACCTCATTCAGGATGGTTTCTTCTAGTTCCATCCATTTCCCTGCGAATTTCAAGATCCTTTTCCTCCCCCCCCCCCACTGAGTAGTACTCCATTGTGTAAATGTACCACATTTTCTTTACCCATTCTTCAGTTGAGGAGTATCTAGGTTGTTTCCAAGTTTTAGCTATTAAAAATAAGGCTGCTATGAACACAGTTTAATAGATGTTCTTGTTGTATGAGTGTGCATTCTTTGGTTATATGCCTAAGTGTGGAATTGCAAGGTCCTGGGGTAGACTGATTCCCATTTTCCTGAAGAACTGCCACACTGGTTTCCAAAGTAGTATGAGTTTGCACTCTCAACAGCAGTGGAGGAGTGTTCCCCTTTCTCCACATTCTCTCCAGCATAATCTGATTTTAGCAATTCTGACAAGAATAAGAAAGTATCTCAGAGTTGCCTTGATTTGCATTTCCCTGATCACTAAAAATGTTGAGCACTTTCTTAAGTGTCTTTCAGCCATTTTAGATTCCTTTATTGAGAATTTTCTATTCAGATCTGTACCCCACTTTTTAAGTGGATTATTTGGTGTTTGGTGACTAGCTTCTAGAGTTCTTCGGATATTTTGGAGATCAACTCTCTGTCAGATATGGGGCTGGTGAATATCTTTTCCCATTCTGTGGGCTGCTATTTTGTCTTGTTGACAGTGTCCTTTGTGTTACAGAAGCTTCTCAGTTTCATGAGGTTCCATTTGTTAAATTTTGCTCTCAATGTCTATGCTATTGGTGTTATGGTCTCCTGTACCAATTTGTTCAAGGGTACCTCTCACTTTCTCTTCTAAGAGGATCAGTGTGGCTGGATTTTTATGTTGAGGTCTTTGATCCATTTGGGCTTAAGTTTTGTGCATGGCAATAGACATGGATCTATCTGCAGCAAAACTCCAGCAACCAGTTTTGCCAACACCATTTGTTAAAGATCCTTTCCTCTTTCCATTGTATAATTTTAACTGTTTTTTTCCAAATCAGGTGTTCATAGGTGTGCCAGTACCAAGCTTTTTTCAGGACTATTTCTCTTGTTTTCTTTAAGGAGGGATCTCCACTGTGTAGCCCACATTACCTTTGAAATCAAGTCAATGGAAACCTCAGCCTGTAAATACTAGAATGACAGCTATAACCTACTACTCCTACTAACCAACACATCGTATGTGTCTGTGTCTTTGTGTGTCTGTGTATTTTTGTGATGTGTATACACACATACACATACACACACACACATACTCACACACACACTCACTCACACACACACACACACACACACACACACTCACATGCCATGACTTTCAGAAGTCAGTTCTTTACTTCTACTATGTGGAGGCAGGATCTCTCTTGATGCTTTACTGCTTGGCTGTATGCTACGTGTTAACTATCCACGGACTTTCAGACAATTATACTCTCTTCTTCTCATTTTCCTCCATAGAATTGGTGTAACTATAGATAGATGCTACTACATCCAGCTGTAGGAATTGAATTCAGGTCAATAGCCTTGCAGTGATAGCACATTTACCCACCAAGCCATCACATTTGTAAGAAAATGTACATCTATAATAAAACTATTGCCTTAGCACTGAGAGGAGTGAAGTCACCCAGAACTGTCACACAACCATGCACCAATTAGAAACATCTTCCCAGGCTGTCCAAAATCTAGCTTGGGGAAATCAATCTAAGATGGTGACTGTAGAACCAGATACCACCCCTACAGAAGAGGAAAAAACAGAATCTAATCAGAATGTTGCCAACCTAGAGTACTATGTCAAACTCTACCTACAAAACAGGTGGGCTTTCTGGTTTTTAAAAATGATAACAGCAAAACTTGGCAAGCAAATCTTCAGTTGATCTCTAAGTTTGGTACTGTTGGAGACACTTAGGCTCTACACAACCATATCTAGTTGTCTAGTAATTTAATGCCTGGCTTTGACTATTCACTTTTTAAGAATGGTATTGATGTTCTATGTAGAAACATGAGAAGAACAAACCGGGAAGACAATGTCTAATTAATTATATTGAACAAACAGCAGAGAAAAAGTAATCTCGATCCCTTTTGGCTAAAGACACTGCTATGCCTTATTGGAGAATATTTTGATGACCATTGTGATAATGTATGTGGAGCTGTTGTTAATGTTAGAGCTAAAGGTGATAAGATAGCAATATGGACGACTGAATGTGAAAACAGACACACAGTCACACACATAGGGAGGGTATACAAGGAAGGGTTAAGACATCCTCCAAAGATAGTGATTAGTTATCAGGCCCACGCAGACATAGCTACGAAGAGAGGCTTCACCACCAAAAATAGGTTTGTTGTTTAAGAAGACACCTGAGTATTCGAACAGGAGACTGCATCACACAATTGAGGCTGGGAGCTGAACCAAAGCCTCATCCAAGCAGAGTGGACTACACTGAAGTTTGATTCCATCTTTTGTTGCTAAAAAATAAGAGAAGTCTCACCCTGTGTTCATTTCTTCCCCGTTCCAATTTTTGCTAGTGTGTCTACTATCCCAGTAAAAGAATTACAGTATCCTTCACCCCAGAACCCGCAGATGTGTTTCTGGTCCGCACTGTAACATCTGGTTAGAATTATCATCATACACATGTTTGCCTTTCCTCAGTACTCAGAAAAGAACTTGCATTTCTGTTGCCTTAACAGTAAAAGACCTGATTTTGTTCCACTCCAAGCAGGAGCGTGTTTCGCTGGTGAGAGTCTGAGTCCAGTTTTCTAGCAACCTCATTTCCTTTCCCAGCATTCTTCTTGCTGTCCTCTTGCTGATGGCTAATAGAGTTTATTGCTTCCCTCCTTGACAACATCAGTGATTCTGATTTCAGTTTTTCATTAGTTTTGCTTTTGTTTTTCCTCAAGTAACATTGGTGAAGGATCCACGAATATGACAGAAAGGTGGAATAAATATTACATTTGTGCATTCATTGGTAATTTTTTGATTTTTTTTTGTAACTGCAAAGCTTTGTTACAAATTTATATATTTCATTCAAATCAGTGATCTATGTCTGTGTGATCCTTAAACATAATTGTGGAATATAAAAATGTAACACCAAAATTACATTTCCTCCTAAAATTAGTGTGTCTGCTTTTGTATTTTTATGTTGTACTTTAACACTCTGTATTACTTAGGTTATTTTCCTTTGGTTACAAATGGCTCAAGTAGAAAAGCAGTCCCATTCATCTTAAGACAGTGTAAAAAACTATAAATAAAATGTATACAGTGAATTGTCTTTTAGGAAAAAGAAGTTAGCATGGACTTTAGTGGTGACTTTCTTCTTGTGTATTTGTTGAAAGTGGTCACTTGTAGACTTGGATGGGATAGGATCATGGATCATCTTTCTAGTTTGCTGATGAGCCTTAAAAGGAATATGCATCTTCTTTAAAGATTATTCTTATTCAAGGTCACTATGGTCCTCAGCATTTAATTTTTATATTGCAATCATTTATCATTGTTATCAACAGGAAAGGTAACAGAGTTACAGGGTGAATGGTACAATTATTTTATATTTAACTTTCAAACATGTCAAGGAAGTTATTGCATTTCAACATCCACATGAAGCAGAGAACATAACAAGACAAAATGTCAGCTGGTTGCACTTGTGATCATGTGGTTGACTGGGAGCTGAAGCTAGCTTCTGTTGCCTAGCAACACAAAGAACACTGAGACATTATTGGCCCATAATGATAAAAAAATCAATGTTTGGGATAAAATTTCTACTAAATGAACGTTGCCTTTAAAGCATAGAAAAGACAAATATCAGGGAACCTCTCTTACGTGTATATTCATTTGACAGACACGAAGGTCAATACCATTTATCATCTCTCAGTGTTTTCTGTTTCCTATTATTAATGAAATAACAACAGAGAAGTTTGTATTTTTATTCATACAATGCCAAAGTGATTTTATACTCTGATGCATAATATTGAGGGGTGTGTCACTGCTGTAAGATCTCTCTGCTATTTGCAGTTTTCATCTTCTTGATGCAAACACAATGGTATCTCCTTGTGATGAAAAATAAATAACCTTTCCTCGTGAACAATGATGCAGAGAATAGCTTAATACGTTATGAATCCTTGTATATTCTTTATTTTAAATGTATTTTATTCATTTTTAGTTGTCTTTCATAGTTTATTGTATTAATTGCTTGCAATAAATGGCATGAGTACTTTATCAGGCATGCATGTTTTATGTGTTCACTTTCTATTTTTTCAGCCCATATCATATTTTGTCCTTTAAAGATGATTTCTTTTGATGGCTAGAAGTGTTAAGTCTTAATAGATCATGCTTATCATTTCCATTATATTCTGCTTAATAAAAGTTTGTCTCCCAGATACAGTAAAATGTTCTCCTAATTTTAATGTAGTTGACTTATAGTGTGGTGGTGGTAGTGGCGATTGTTGTGTGTGTGTGTGTGTGTGTGTGTGTGTGTGTGTGTGTGTTGTAAGAGAGCGAGGTCAGATTCAACTTTAGGAGAAAGAAATACATCCAATAAGTTCCCAGTGCTGTAATATCACTTCAGACTATGAATATGGTGTACTTATCCATTTAAATATTTCCTTTAATTTTTCTCAAGGATGTTATGGAATTTTCAATGAAGAGTTTTATTTATATAGTTTATAAAAATTTATTGCTAGATATTCTGTTGTTTCAATGTTATCTGGTTTGTTTTAACATTGCTGTGATGACATATTTAACCAAAGCAATTTAATAAAGAAAGGACTTTTTACATCTCAAAGTTCAATGGATAATCCATCATTATGGGAGTCAACTCAGCAGGAGTCCAGAGGAGTGATCACATGATCACAGGGCATCTATCTACCCCCAGCTCACTTTCTCCACTGTACATAGTCAGGACCCCCACCTGAAGAAACTAGTCACAGATAAGATTCATCTTCCTATATCAGTGGTGCAACAAAGATAATCTCCCACAGGCATGCCAAAGGCCCTTTCTCAGATGTTTCTATGGTCTGTCAAGTTCAAAAGAGACATAAGCTTTCAGACGCCTTTGTATTATACTTAATTTCATTTCCTATATTATATTGTTATATATTGAGCTTTCAGTTTAACTCTTGGTAAATTCATTAATTAATTTAAATGTATGAGAAAAATGGCTGTCAATGTTTCATGTGTATAACTATGGTAACTGTGAAACAGGATAATATTTATGCTTGTTTTTTCTTTAGTTTTTTTTTTTCTGCTTCTGTCTTCCAAGTTCTGGGATTAAAGATCTGTGTTACCACCACCACCTTGCTTCTTTACTATTCATCAGCTGTAAATCCTTGATATAATATTGAATATGATTAGAAAAGTGTGTGTGCATGCTATTCCCCTGATACTTATAAAAACCCATATTGAGCATATAGCTAGTAGCTGGAACTTCATATTCTCCTTTTAGTTGAGGTTTCCTTTATTTAGTTAGTGTGGGCTCATGAACAGGGGAAATGGTTTACTAACTACTTGGACTTCATTTATTAACACCCGTACTGGTGTTTACTCTGTTGATATCAGTGCCTTTGATTATTTTCAAATATTAAATTGAACTTTCAATACCAAGGTACATTTACACCATAGTGGCATACAATTTCTTCTGAGCACTGTTAGATTCAGCTGATGATATTTTTATAAAGGTTTTTGCTTTTAAGTGAATAAGACACATCAAGCTAGATAGGCTATTTTGGCACTATCCTTATCTGCTTCTTAGTCTGGTTGTGTTATTCACATAGGTTCATTTCATCCTCGGTCTTCTTCCTTTGAAGAATTAGCTTGATATTTGGCATCGTTGCTCCTTTCAATTATTAAAAGAATATGTAGAACCATTTAGAGTAGGATAATATTTTAAGTATTACCTAATTTTCAAATTATTTATAAGATTGCGGCTAAAAATTCACCATGTGTCACTATGTTTTGTAATTAGTGTCATTATTGGAAATCACAGTGGTCAGCCCCAAGAAGCACCAGAGTTAGAAGAGAGTTAGGCAAACTAGAGAAAAATTTAAATTTCTTAAATTTACAGCTTGGTTAGCTTAGCATCTGCCTTAATCTTTGAAATGTCTCCTCCCTTTTGCCCGGTTACACAGGACAGAATGCTCATAATCTGGTAAATATGGTAAACATATACTCCAGTCACCTCTGCTCTGCTGCAAGATATCAGATATATCTCATTTGTAAGTGTATGTGTGTGAAGCACCACGGAGAGGTTGTGTATGTTGAAAGGAAGAACACACCATATTGAAATATGTGAGCTTTGTAATAAAAATGTGATGAACCATTTATAGGACGTTCAGAAGCAAAAAAATAATAATGTGCTCCTGTCAACATTATTGAAAGGGATTACATTCCAGCCAAATCAATTCATAAATCTATTGTATTGTACTCTGAGCAGGCATTTTAGAGAATTCAATATCAAAAAACAAAACCCATTTTTGAAAATGCAAAAGGCTCATAAGAAGGGAAAGTGATGACTAGTTGGGCAAATGGCTCAGGAAAAGTGTTTGCCTCTCAAGCATGAGGACCAGAGTTAGAGATGCTCAAAATCAACCCATAAAATTCAAGTGGACCTGATGGTCAACTTGTAGGAGCAGCTTTCTGGAAATAGAAATAGGAATCCCCAGAGTAGGCTGGCTAAATACACCAGTAAGCCCCGAATTCAGCCAGAGACTCTGCCTCAGCATAGCAGGTGGAAAAAACTAGAGGTAGACACTAGCCTTCAACCACAGCCCTCCATCACATAACACACGCATGTATGTATGTACACCAGTAGACACACATACAGGCACACATCTGCAAGCCACACACACATACACATACACATACACATACACATACACATACACATACACATACACATACACATACACATACATATACATATACATATGAGCTGAATGATAGGTGTAACGAGTATGTTTTCCTGCCAGCCACCTGGTCCCATTGCCACGCCAACCCCCAATAATAATATACAGAGATGCTGTATTTGATATAACGCTGTTGGCCAGTTACTATCATTTCTTATCAGCTAGCTCTGACTTAAATATTAACCCATTTCTACTTACCTAAGTATCTCCACATGGTCTCATCTTATTGGTCAGAGCAGCTGGCATTCTACCTCTCCAGGCTCTCCATGCTGACTCCTCCTTACTACTTCCTCTTTCCTCCTTGTCTCTTTGCCCCGCCTATCTTGCTTTTCTATTGGCCAACTGTGTTTTATTCATTAACCAGTATGAGAAACATATTTACAGAATAACATCTCCCATCAGATAGGTATTAAATAATTCAAAACATAAAGTTACAATTAACAAGACAATGCCATATCAGAATCAAGATAAACAAAAATAGGTCCACATAGTCCTGTCAATTTACATTGACAAAGGTTCTAGTCAAGGCCATCTGATGACAAAATACGTGCAGGACCAAGAGTGAATCTCGAAATAATTATGTTGCACAAAGAAGCCAAGAGAAGGTTACATACTAAAATTACCATAAAATTCTTGAAAATTAAAACTAATTTCTCAAGACAAAAGGGAATTCCACATTACTTAGGGATGCAGAGGAAGACACTCAATAGGAAGGATGATGAGATGCTTGATATACATTGTTGGCATGGAGACTTTTGTTTCTTTATTTGGAAAATGATTTTATGAACAATATATCTAACTGTACTTAAATATGTTATGTGTTGTATAACAATGACATACTGACAAATTGTTAAAATCTTGATGGAGAAATGAACAAATGACTCATAATGTTTTAAAAGATTGACAAGGAATAGCTCAAAAGTTGACATTTAAGTGAGAATTGGAAACCACATGTACATATTCTTTCCATAGGCATACATTTGAGAAAATTCTTCAAACCCCAGAATACATATTTTTAATCATAAAAAGAACGTAACTTGTTCTTTCTCAACACATATAATATTATAAAGTGACAAATGAATTGAAAATTAAATAGGATACTCCCCAAATTTGTAAATAGTGAAGTAGGGATTATATTTAAAAAAAATACTAAGAACCAATGCTTATTTTTGGTTTTTACAAAGAAACTTGATCATCCAAATGGCTTTAAAATTTTATGTTTATACTGGAGGCAGTTAATGTGTTCACAATGCATGCTATTACTTGAAAGAAACTGTCTGTATTTAACTCAGTACTATGCACTAGGAATACACATCATAAAATATTGACAAAGTTGATATTTATTATTGAATTATCATTAATATCTTTAACACTCAAGGGGCAAAGTCTCCTTTTGTTTTGTATACTTCCACAATTAAGAGGATGGCTGCTTCTATATTGCTAGCAGGAATAAATTTGGTAATTGTTTTTCCTTGTGGGTCCAACTACTGACATGGCAATTCCCTAAGGAGAACAGTGGTTCACAGTCATCTCTTTGGGTACAAACAGATATAAATGAAATTTCCACTTAATAATAGATGATTACAAGGCCACAGGATTGCTCTTCGTGCTCTGCTTAGTTGAGCTCTCATTTCTTCAGACAAATCCATGAAATTTTATGCCCGCTCAACTCCACTATATTTTTAAGGATCAGCATTGAACTCAAATTATCTGGTAATTGTGTGTGTTTGCATGCATATACTTTATAAAATTAAAATCATATATAACCAGCCACACTTACTCTGTTGATAATATTCAGGTAAGTCACAAAGTTCTGATAAATTTTGGCAAGATATTGTAGTTGAAATTTAACTTTGGAAGGTGGTAAAACAGTCTTAGTATCTATTCTGATGGAACTATTGTTTCTATCTGTTGGAGGAGGAGGCACCATATGCTTCATGACAGAGAGCACAAAATACAGTGCATACAGAGCCCTGCTCCCATATAAGCTGTATCTGTCCTAATCTCAACCTCTATGTTTTCTTTCCCATTATAAACCCATATGTGTTCATATTTATTACCAGCAGTCAAGCTTACAGTGCATGCTCAGGTGCATTAGAACACTTACTGCAGCTCTTGGTAAGGTCAGAAATACCTTCAACTAAACACGCACTGACATTAATGTACTTATCCTACATTTCCAGAGAAGAACTTAGTCAATCTGTAAACTAATATGAATATTCCTAACTGTTAGTACACTTAATAAACTGTGATACTCAAGGTTGAAAGGACACCCTTCTTTACTTACAATGAAGAATTTGGAGTTCTTTTTTAAAATCAATTTATTTTTATGTTATGTACATTTGCTGTGGGAGTTTCAGACAGTTGTGGGCTGGGAATTGAAACCAGGTCCTCTGGAAGAGCAATTGGTGCTCTCAACCACTGAGCCATCTCTCCATTCTGGAACTTGGAGTTTATAAAGATAATATTTTAAAAGGGAAAGTCGTTCCTGATGTTGTCTAGGACTCCTATACTCCACATCATTTTTCTTTAACCTGTACCTTTCCCCCTTGAGTGTAATTCTCATAACAAATCATAGATATTTTATGCAAAACTATTAAAGCATGTTGAGCCTTGAACATTATGCTGATCCTCAAATTCCCTTCTTCAAACACCTGTACTCCACAGGACTACCATGATCAGTGTTCCAAATACATTGAAAAATACAAATAATCTTTGTATCTAATAACTTTTAAGGGAGAGAAAGTCTAAATCATGTTTGTCACATGAAAGCATATTTTTAATACCTAAAGAAGTGTTAAATTGGTGATTTGGTATTCATTCAAACTTACTGTTTAAACTGATAAACTACTGATTAAATTGAGTATGTGTGGAAGCCAATACATAGAGAGACTCTGAAAAAAGAGGCCAAAGGAACAAAAGTGCAGGACATCTTCCTCCACTGTGCTGCAAACTTTTTTCTAGAGACTTCCAGTTCTTTCCAGCAAATGCCCATACTACTAGACAGACAGCAACAGGGAGTACGTCAAGATGATAAATATGTAAAATGAATAGAAGAAAAAGGGGAAGAGACTTGAAGCATCCTTACTGTCCAGAAGAATTTCTGGTAACAGCAGTGAAAAAGAACAAACAAAACATTAGTGATGCTTTTAGTATCTATTTACTACTGCTCTAATGTCTCCATCCAGTACCTAAGCACCAAATTCAGAAATCCACATCCCAGGAACATATCTCCCTTGAGTTCTAAACTCATATATAGTTTTCTACTCAACATATTGGTTTGGTACTATAATTAGCATTAAGCTGAGTATGTCCAAACCAGAAAAATTACCCCTTAATCTTGCTCTTGAAAATCATCTTTAATATCCTGAATTGCACATGTCAAACATTTTGAGCTCTCACAAGCCAGATATCCTCCATATCAAATGGTTCTCACTCCTTTTCCTAGATTATGTCTTTGCATTACCAGTCTACCCAAACTGCATCTCTCTACGTTATAACACCTCTATGTGAGCCCCTAGAAGTACTCTGACCCCTTAATGAATATTCTTAACACAATAAACAGACCTTAAGAAAGCCTTGTTGAACCCAGGCGATGGTGGTGCATGCCTTTAATCCCAGCACTCAGGAGCAGCCCCCAAAGCCACAGAGAAACCCTGTCTTGAAAAAAGAAAAAAGAAAAGAAAGCCTTGTGAAAATGTTACAGGAAGTGAAATGCACTACCATCGCAAACTTCTGCACAGCAGCTCGTCACAACTAGGGTAAATTTTAGCACTTTTGTCTGCTTTTGTTTTACCGAGGCCAGCTTCTGGGGCTGGCAGTCCCACTACTGCCATTCTCTCATTGCTGTCTCTCAAATGTACCAGGAATGGCCTGGGGAAACATTTGAATTTGATGTGCTCTCCAAAGCAAACTGTATCAAAATAGTCTATGGTTGCCTTTTTCACTTAATTTAGAACTCCATTCATCTTTAAGACACTGCAAAGCTATAGTAATTGATAGTGACTTACAGTTGAAAAGTAATCAGTGGAACAAAATGTGTAACCAGAAATAAAACTACTTTATTTGAGCATTTGATTCTTCACATGTTTACCAAAGCAATCCAGACAAGGATAGAGAACATTGTCAGTTAATAGGAGCATAACAACTAATATGTGTTTAATATAAATGAATGAATGAATGCCACCTCTAATCCTGACACAATTGATTTGAGGTGAGTCAGAAACCCAAATGTAACTATAAAACTATGATTCTTAGAGAAGAACATATACGGCAATAGTTTATGATTCACTAAATTCTAAACTTCCTTAGGACAAAGAAAGTTATAACTTTAGAGGAAAGAAGTGATAAATAACTTGTCACCAACATTAGACTTCTTATCACTAAATATTATAATTAAGAAAACTGATGAAGGGCTTAGGATAGGATTTAGTATACTATCGTTTGTTTAGATTACTAATTCTAAAGTCTTTTACTCATACAATTAAATACATCATTGTTTTTAAACGGTTTGTCAGGTTTCAGACTTCATTACCTCAGGGTTAAAAATATATTTTCTTATTTACTGAAAAAAAATCTCTATTCAAATCTCACTTCTTTATAAATATATACGTGTATAAGTGTGTGTGTGTGTGTGTGTGTGTGTGTGTGTGTGTGTGTGTTTCTTATTTTACATATCAATCCCAGCTCACTCTCTGTCCCTCCCTCCCATGGCTCCCAACCTCCCCTCCCAACCCACCATTCCACATGAAGGGTGATGCCTTTCAGGAAGGATCATCAAAATCTGTCAAGTCATTTGGAGTAGGACTAGACCCTCCCTCCTGCTTCTAGGCTAAGGGAGTATCCCTCCATGGGGAATGTACTCCCAAAGTTCTTTTGTACACCAGGGATACATCCTGGCTCTACTGTCAGAGGTCCCATAAACTGCCCAGGCCTTCTAACATTCAGGGGGGGTCTGAGTTGGTATAATGCTGGTTTCCCAGCTATAAATATGTAAATGTGTCTTTACTACTTTTTTTGTTTGTTTGTTTGTTTACCTTAAGATGATTTAAGGTGCAATCTTATTTAAACTAATAAGAGGCCAAAATGTTTTTAGTACTTAATAAAGTATAGTAAAGTATCTAACAGGCTAGCATAATGCTGTCAGAAATCACAAGAAAAACAATGTTAGAGAAAATTGTTGAGAAGTTAGAATAATTAACATAATGTAAAAGTTACCATCTACTCTGTGCTCAGACTCAAAAGGTAACTGTCATAGAATAGGTACATTGTACTTTTAAATAAAATGGGCAAAGATATAAGAATTAACCTTAGCATTCACTAGGCAATTTGGAAAAATTATTATAAATACAGGTAAAATGGGGAAAATATTGTTACCTTCAACCAAAACTAACACTCTCTAGTTCCTCACCTGTGGAGCTGACAACTCCCTGCCATGTGCTGCTCTGCAGCCTTTTTGACATCCTAAGTGTCGTAAGTGTGCCCTCAGGACTCTGCCTGGTACACAAGCACCTACCTATCATGTGGGTGTTTCTTTTTTTCTTTCCCACTTTTCTTCAGTATAAGATAACAGCTCCTGCTCACAGCACCTACTACCATGTCCAAAAGGGCTTTAGTCTCCTCAAGTCTCTATGACTCATGAGTAGCAACAAGAAAATAAAATCTAATTTAAGAGCAGAAATGCTGAGTGCATGTAGAAATCTTAAAGGGAAGAAAATCCTTATGAGTCAAGTCAGGGACTGAATGAGCTAAGTAGAGGGGAAACTCAAGTGACATCAGTAAGTCAAGTTCATCGGAGACAACAGCCAGTGCAGACCCAACCCACCAAATGGAAGAACATCTCTGAGCTCCTGAAAGGTACTTAAATAACAGCGTTATTCTTTTTTTTTTTTTTTTTTACAGGAAAATCCAGAGCTTCATTTATAAAGACAACATGAGTTTCATACTTAAAAGTCACATGAGGATAGTAAAAGAGAAACCCAAGGAGTTTCACTTCTCAATGCATGTAATAAAAATAAAACCAAATCAAATGTAATCTTGATGGTAGGTGATACTCAAATAAGTACTTTTAGTTTGTTCAGTTTATATTCAAAAAATTGGTTCTATTGAAAAATATGTTCATTTGTCAAACTGTAAATTGCTAAATACTACCAGTTGGTAGGTAGTGTTTCCCTCTCTCCATTGAAACACTCAGCTTTTCATAGCAAGAGAAGAATGATCCCAGGAAATCATTCTCCCTTATTTGTCATTGAAGGGCTAACAAATCAGCCTGGGTTCCAGATACCACTCTTTTCCCTGTTTCTATTGATCTATGTGGTCTCCATAGCAGGAAACTTGGGCCTAGTATTTATAATCAGGATTAGCTCTCAGCTTCACACACCCATGTACTATTTTCTCAGTAACTTGTCCTTCATAGATCTCTGCTACTCCTCTGTTATAATCCCCAAGATGTTGGTGAACTTTGTATCAGAGAAGAATTTCACATCCTTTCCTGAGTGCATGACCCAGCTGTTTCTCTTCTCTTTCTTTGGTATTGATGACTCCTACATGCTAACAGTCATGGCCTATGATCGTTATGTTGCCATTTGCAATCCCTTGCTCTACAATGTTATCATGTCTCACAGAGTCTGTGTGCTACTATCCACTGCTGTATATGCTCTGGGGACCTTTGGAGCCACAGTTCATACCAGCTACATATCCAGCCGCTCCTTCTGTGGAACTAATATCATTCACCATTACTTCTGTGACATCCTCCCTCTTCTGAACATAGCTTGCTCAAGAGACTATACCAAGGAGTTTTGGGTGATGATGCTGGTTGGGTTTAATGTATTTGCAAGTGTGTTTGCTGTCTTCATTTCTTATGTCCTCATCCTTGCCAGCATCCTGAGAATACATTCAGTGGATGGAAGATCCAAAGCCTTCAGTACCTGCAGTTCCCATCTTGCAGCTGTTGGAGTCTTCTATGGCTCCATCATTTTCATGTATTTTAAACCAGCTACAGGTGACACAACCCAAGAGAAAGTGGCTTCTGTCTTTTATACCACAGTGATTCCCATGCTCAATCCTCTTATATATAGCCTTAGAAACAAGGATGTCAAAGAAACCATGAGAAAACTTGTGAACAGTGGGATACACTCTCAGTCTGTGTAGAAAATAGCATTTTTAAACTAGCAATTTAAACAGAAATTTTGTCTTTTAAATTGTCTTGTGTATAAGAATACTGTTTCAATTTGAAAGGTCATCTTAAAATAAAATGCCTTTGTGGTTAATTTTTGGTGAACCTCACTTCCCCTACTATTTTAGTAACCCTACTCCCAATACTGTGCTTTTCATTCTCCTTAATCCCTCTAGCCTATCTTCTTACCTATTGGTGTATATATATATATATATATATATATATATATATATATATATATGTATACATATAAACATATATGTTTATTCTTACCAAATACCACTGAGGAAAAATAAGACAAATAAAAATTTAGAAATCTCATGTGAAAGAGCTAGGTCAATTTTATACATTTCAAAAATCATAGTTATTGATTTGTAAAAGAAGAGTGCCATGAAAGGTGTGTCAAAGGATAAGATGAGAGAGTTGGCTCTCTCCTTTTCCCATGTGGGTCCTGGAGATCAAAATTAGATCTTCAGGATTGTGTTCTAACTCACTAAGCCACCTCAATGGCCTACAGCCTTATTTTAAATGACAATTCTACAAGCATATGAAGATGAGGAATAAGAATAGGAAAGTGAAAAGGAGAAGAGATAAAAGTCAAAGGCAATGAGAGTAGACAGAATCATGGCTACATCCTGAAGAAAACTTAATATGCACTCTCAGCTTGCATGTGGATGGCAAGAGAAGGATCATAATAGGAAACCATTTCAATGTTTTTGACCTTGCAACTAGAATGTTGGGGAGACACATTCTAGTGGTGGTGGGTTACAAGGTTTCCTATGCTCAGAATACTGCCCAGCGTTTCAGTTGACTTCCTGTTTTCTGCAAGAAGTAGCACTCTCAGCTACTTTACCAGTGCCGTGTCTGATTATATGCCGCCATGCTCCCCTTTGTGATGAGAATGGACTGAACCTCTGAAACTGTACGCAAGCCACCCCAATCAAAGGGTTTTTTTTTTTTTTTATAAGATTTGTCATGGTGTCTCTTCACAGCATTAAAGCACTAAGACAAGAACACATCCAGTGAACAATATCTATGGTCATATCTTCTTCACCAAAATTTTCACTTTAAGGAATAGCATGTATTTCACTTTTTATTTGTATAGTAGCACCTACTATTGAAGCAAATAATTTCCCAGAAAAACTCATAAATACTTAATAGATTTCATCCAAAACTAGTTAGCAATAAGAAAACTACTGTCAATGAGAGTGAGCAGGGCACATACAGACATTATTGAACTAACACCCACACATTTCTGAGGGGTACTATAACCAAGTAATTTCCATGTTTCACATGGAACCATTCCCAAGAAATGTGATTGGAACCAACACTTAGATAAAAGCCAAGGAAATTAGACATAGTTGGAAAGTACAGGAAGATACAAGGTCGAAATAGTGTGCTTTCTCCTACTTTCATGCCATATCTGAAAGTATCAGAAGACAGTGATTACACTGGGATTTAGGAAAAATCCACAGCAATATTTTGCAAAATTGCCCCATCAACTTTGGTAAGTTTCTATGCAGTTTCTTTGTGGCCATTTTTTTAAGCTGTACAAAAAGTGTTCTTGTTTATAAAATCTTAGAAACAAAATATATTAGGTCATCCAGCATATAACTCCTCAATGGAGACCTATATACCTCCTTCATGACATACATTTCACCTGTAATATAATACTAGTTCTAATAAGAGTTAAGCATATCTGTCTAGAAGGCAAATCTCTAATAAACATGGACATGTGTATTTTTTACATTCTGCCCTCAATCCCTAGAACAATAAATGATGCAAAGCTGTTCAAAAAACCAAGTAAATGAATAAATTAATCTCTATGAATAAAAATATAAACAAAACTAAAATCAACAGAGATGTTTGCAGGCATGTTCGTAGATGCATAAATTGCACTCATTTGGGAATGAATGTTATTATAATCATCCAAATGATTTTCACTGGTGTCTTGATTATTCCAAGGCTACATGACATGATGAACACTAGAATAAAAGGGAAACTGTGTGACTCAGCATTAATTCCATTAAGATTAATAACTTCTTAATAAATAACATAAAGTTGGCCCAGCCTTTGTCCCTGTCACCAGGCCTCAGCTACAGGTGAGTTTGGGTCTAATCCCGCTGGGGTTGCAGATGCTCCCCTACACCCTCACTGGGAAATCCCTGGGTGGGTCCTGGATCTCCCTGCCCCTGTGACCTGTCCCCAACAAGAGTGCTCTTGGAGCTCCCTTATACCCCTACCCACCCCCACCTAGAGCCTGCCCTTCCGCTATACTCTTTGCTACCCTGCCCACTGTCCCACCACTCTGGTTGAGCACAGAGCCAGAGGGTGGAGCCAACAATCCAGCCACCTTAAGGGACTACCTGGAGCCTATCTGAACACAATAGACCAGCCTATCCATGTCGGACCACACATAATATCCATCTACCTGGTCTGTGACCCCCACCACCAGTCTTCTACTGGAGTTCTAGACACCTCTCAGAGATTGGCCTATCTCTGCAGGTCCACCCTGAGTTCCTGCGGGCTGGATCCTTGACTCCCATCACAGGACCTCTGCTAAAGAGGCACTACTCAGTTGAAGAGGGCCAGATAGACCCAACAATCAGTGCAGAAACATCCTGAGTATCAGCCCAGCCTTTATCCCTCAACAAGAGACCTTGTCTGGAGGCCTTGGCTAGAGCTAGACCCGACTATCCCTGAGGAAACATCCTGAGGGCTAGCCTCTGCCAAAGAGGCCTCACCTCTCCTCTGCTGGAGCCTGATATTAGACCCCCATCATCGGGCCTTTGCCTATGGAGAGACCTACTTGGATGAATAAGAACTACAGACATCGAATATCTGACCCACCAAAATATATATAGAGAGAATGAAACCCCACCAACACCTACTGGAAGAAGCTATGGGAAGACAACAATACAAGAAAACACCAAATATCAGAAAGACAACCAAATACCACCAGAATCTAGGGAAGCTACACCAACTAGACCAGATCACAGCAAAGCAAATGAATCAGAAAAGAACAACCTAAAAATTATCGTCATAAAAATGATAGAGGTCTTCAAAGAACATGTGAGAAAATCCCTTAAAGAAGTAGAAGATAAAGCAAACAAAAAGTTGGAAGAAATGAATACAATTCTTAAGAACATACAGAAAGCCAAGAAAAAACAATTAAATAGGTTCAAGATTTGAAAATGGAAATGGAGACAATAAAGAAAACACAAACCGAAGGAATGTTGGAAATAGAAAAACTGGGTAAACGATCAGGTACTGCAGACACAAGCATAATTAACAAATTCAAGAGATGGAAGAGAGAATCTCAGGTGCAGAAGATAAACTAGAGGAAATAGATTCATCTACCAAAGAAAATCATAAATCCAACAAATCCTTAACACAAAACATCCAGGAAATGTAGGACACTGTGAAAAGGCCAAACCTAAGAATAATAGGCATAGAGGAAGGTGAGGAAGCCCAGCTCAAAGAGGCCGAAAATATATTCAACAAAATGATCAAAGAAAACGTTCCCAATCTGAAGAAGGACTTGCCCGTGAAAGTACAAAAAAAGCATACCAAATACCAAATAGACTGGACCAAAGAAAAAAGACCCCTCGATATATACTAATCCAAACACCTATTATACAGAATAAAGAAAGAATATTAAGAGCAGCGAAGGAAAAAGGACAGGTAACATATAAAGGCAGACCTATCAAAGTTATGCCTGACTTCTCCATGGAAACCGTCAAGGCCAGAAGGTCTTGGTAGATGTTCTACAAGTACTAAGAGTCCACGGATGCCAGCCCAGGCTACTATACACAGCAAAACTCTCAATCATTATAGATGGAGAAAACAAGATATTTAATGACAAAGCCACATTTTCACAATATGTATCTACAAATTCAGCCCTACAGAAAGCTTTGAAAAGGAAACTCCAACCCAAGGAATTTAACTATGCTCACAAAGACATAGGCAACAGATAATCCCACTTCACCAGAAACCAAGGGTAAAGCAGGACAAATAAATCCACAATACCACTGCCAAAAGCAAATCTACAACAAACATTAGCAATCAGTGGTCCTTACTCTCCCTCAACATTAATGGTCTAAACTCGCCTATAAAAAGGCACAGAATAACAGAATGAATACGAATACAGAATTTATCTTTCTGCTGCATACAAGAAACAACCATAAGCTTCAAAGATAGACATTACCTCAAGATAAAGGGCTGGGAAAAGATCTTCCAATCAAATAGACCCAAGAAGCAAGCAGGTGTGGCTATCCTAATATCTAAGAAGTTAGACTTCAAACCAAAATTAAACAAAAGAGATTAAGATAGTCATTTCATATTCATCGCAGGAGAAATCCATCAACAAAAAGTGTCGATTCTAAACATCTATGCCCCAAATACAAAGGCACCCACATTCCTAAAAGAAACGCTTCTAAAACTCAAAGCTCACATAAAACCTCACACACTTAGAGTGGGAGACTTCAACACACCACTCTCACCACTAGACAGGACCACCAATCAAAAACTCAACAAAGAAACAAAACAACTAACAGAAGTTATGTCTCAACTGAGTTTAACAGACATCTATAGAACATTCCGTCCAAACACAAAAGAATATACCTTCTTCTCTGCTCCACATAGAACCTTCTCTAAAATCGACCACATACTAGGTGGCATAACAAACCTCAGCAGATACAAAATAATTGGAATAGTCTCCTGTATCTTATCAGGCCACCATGCTTTAAAATTGGAATTCAACAATAACACAAATCGCAGAAACCCTACAAACTCACAGAAACTGAACAATGGGCAATTGCACCACACCTGGGTCAAAGAAGAAATAAAGAAAAATATTAAGGACTTCTTAAATTCAATGAGAATGAGGACACGACCTATATGAACTTATGGGACACCTTGAAAGCAGTGTTATGAGGGAAGTTCATTGCACCAAGTACCTATATGAAGAAAACAGAGGATAGTCACATTAGAGAATTAACAGCACAACTTAAAGACTTAGAACAAAAAGAAGCAAACTCACCCCAGAGTAGACTCCAGGAAATAATCAATTTGAGGGCTGAAATCAATAAAATAGAAACCAGGAACACGATACAAAAAAATCAATGCAACAAAGAGTTGGTTTTTCGAGAAAATCAACAAGATAGACACACCAAATTAATGAAAAAGCAGAGAGAGATCATGAAAATTAACAAAATCAGAAATGAAAAGGGGACATAACAATGAACACAGAGGAAATCCAGACAACTTTTAGGTCATGCTTTGAAAACCTGTACTCTACAAAATTTGAAAATTCAAAGGAAATGGACAAATTTCTGGACAACAATCACTTACCAAAATTAAACCAAGAACAGAGAAACAACTTAAATAGACCTATAAGCCCCAATGAAATTGAAACAGTCATGGAAAACCTTCCAACCAAAAAAAAAAAAAAAAAAAGCCCAGGGACAGATGGCTTCAGTGCAGAAGAAATTCAAGGAAGAGCTAATTTCAATACTCCTAAAATTGTTACACACAATAGAGACAGAAGGCACAATACCAACTCTTTCTAGGAGGCCACAATCACCTTAGTATCCAAGCCTCACAAAGATATAACTAAGAGAGAAAACTACACACCAATATCCCTGATGAACACTGATGCAAAAATACTCAATAAAATACTGGCAAACCGAATTCAAGAATACATCAGAGAAATCATCCACTATGACCAAGTAGGCTTCCTCCCTGGGTTGCAAGGGTGGTTTAACATATGAAAATCTTCAACGTGATCCACCATATAAACAAACTGAAAAAGAAAAACCATATGATCATCTTTCTAGATGCTGAAAAATCTTTCGACAAAATTCAACACCCTTTCATGATAAAGGTCTTGGAGAGATCAGGGATAACAGGAACATACCTAAACATAATAAAAGCAATATACAGTAAACCAATAGCTAACATCAACCTGAATGGAGAGAATCTTAAGGCAATTCCTCTAAAATCAGGAACAAGACAAGGCTGTCCTCTCTCTCCATATCTCTTCAATATTTTACTTGAAGTTCTAGCTAAAGCTATAAGACAACAAAAGGAGATCAAGGGGATTCAAGTTGGAAAGGAAGAAGTCAAACTTTCTCTATTTGCAGAAGATATGATAGTTTACATAAGTGACCCAATAACTCTACCAGGGAACTCCTACAGCTGACAAACACCTTCAGCAAACTAGCAGGATACAAGTTAAACTCAAAAAAATCAGTAGCCCTATTTTATTCAGACAACAAAGAGGCTGAGAAAGAAATTAGAGAAAGATCACCCTTTACAATAGCCACAAACAACATAAAATATCTCGGGTAACGCTTACCAAACATGTGAAAGATCTATACAATAAGAACTTTGTGTCTTTAAAGAAAGAAATTAAAGAAGATACCAGAAAATGGAAAGATCTCCCATACTCTTGGACTGGAAGGATAAATTTAGTAAAAATGGCAATCTTGCCAAAAGCAATATATAGATTCAATGCAATCCCCATTAAAATCCCAGCACAATTCTTCACTGACCTTGAAAGGATAATAGTCAATTTGTATGGAAAAACAAAAGACCCAGGATAGCCAAAACAACCCTGTACAATAAAAGAACTTCAGGAGCCATCATCATCCCTGACTTTAAGCTCTACGACAGAGCTATAGTCCTGAAAACAGCCTGGTATTGTCGCAAAAATAGACAGGAAGACCAATGGAATCGAATCGAAAATGCTGATATTAATCCACACACCTATGAACACCTGATTTTCAACAAAACAGCTAAAAAATACAATGGGGGGAGGAAAGCATCTTCAACAAATGGTGCTGGCACAATTGGATGCTGGTGTGTAGAAGACTGCAGATAGACCCATGTCTATCACCATGCACAAAACTCAAGTCCAAATGCATCAAAGACCTCAACATAAATCCAGCCACACTGAACCTCTTAGAAGAGAAAGTAGGAGGTACCCTTGAACAAATTAGTATAGGAGACTGCTTCCTGAACATAACTGCAGTAGCACAGACACTGAGATCAAAAATTAATAAATGAGACTTCCTCAAACTTAGAAGCTTCTCTAAGGCAAAGGACACAGTTGACAAGACCAAACGGCAGCCCACAGACTGGGAAAAAATTTTACATAATAAACAAAATGTAAAACATACAGAATAAAAATGAATATTAAGAGCAGCAAAGGAAAAGGGCCAAGTAACAAATAAAGGCAAACCTATCACAAATACACCTGACTTCTCTGTGCAAACTCTGAAGGCCAGAAGATAGATATTTAGCCAAAACTAAGAGACCACAGATTCCATCCCAGACTACTATACCCAGCAAAGCTTTCAATCACTATTGATAGAGAAGCTAAGATATTGCATGACAAAATCAGATTTAAACAAACACATCAACTACAAAAAGCCCTACAAAAAGTCCTGAAAGAAAAACTCCAATCCAAGGATATTAACTATACCCATAATATCATAGATAAGAGATAATCCTACTTTACCAGCATCCAGAAGAAAAATGGGTGGGGAATCCATGCAAAATACCACCACCAATAGCAAATCAAACACAAGCAAGAATTAACAATCAATGGTCAATAATACCCCTTAAAATTAATGGACTCAACTCACCTATAAAAACATAGGCTAAAAGAATGAAAACAAAGACAGAATCCATACTTTTTCTGCATACAAGAAACACACCTCAATTTCAAAAATGGATGTCACCTCAGATTTAAGGGTTGGGAAAAGACTTAACAATCAAATGGACCCAAGGAACAAGTAGGTGTAGCAATACTTATATCTAACAAATTAGACTTTAAACAAAAATCAATGAAAAGAGATGAAGAAGGTCATTTCTTATTCATCACAGGAGAAATCCTTTAAGATAAAGTCTCAAATCTGAACATCTATATCCCAAATACAAAGGAACCCACATTCATAAAAGACACATTACTAAACATTCAAATCTTACATAAACCCTCACACACTTATAGTGGGAGATTTCAACACCCCACTCTCAACACTAGACAGGACCACCTGACAGAAGCTTAACAAAGAAACAAAGGAAATAACAGAAGTTATGACCCAATTGGATTTAACAGACATTTATAGAACATCCCATCCAAACACAAAAGAACATACCTTCTTCTCAGCATCACATGGAACCTTCTCTAAAATCTACTACATACTTGGCAACAGTGTAAACCTCAATAAGTACCAAAAACATGGAATAACACCTTGTATCATATCAAACCACCATGCTTTAAAGTTAGAATTCAACAACAACACAAATTGCAGAAAACCTACAAACTCATGGAAATTGAAAAATGCACTATTGCTTCACTCCTGGCTCGAGGAAGAAATAAAGAAAGAAAATAAAGACTTCCTAGAATTCAAAGAAAAAAATGAAAGCACAACATATCCAAACTTATAGGACACTTTCAAAGCAGTGCTAAGAGGAAATTTCATAGCCCAAAGTGCCCTCATGATGTAAATGGAGAATTAACAGCACAATTGAAAGCTCTAGAAAAGAAGGAGGAGGAGGAGGAGGAGGAGGAGGAGGAGGAGGAGGAGGAGGAGGAGGGGGAGGAGGAGGAGGAGGAGGAGGAGGAGGAAGGAAAGGAGAAGGAGAAGGAGAAGGAGAAGGAGAAGGAGAAGGAGAAGGAGAAGGAGAAAGAGAAGCAAACTCGGCCTGGAGAGGTAGATACCAGGAAATAATCAATTTGAGGGCTGAAATCAATAAGGTAAAAACTAGGAAAAAAAAACAAAGAATAGATGTAACAAAGAGTTGATTCTTCCAGAAAATCAACAAGATAGACACACCTTTTTCCAAACAAACCAAAAGACAAAGAAGATGCAAATTAACAAAATCAGAAATGAAAAGGTAGACATAACAACAAAAATAGAGGAGATACAGAGATCTTCAGGTTATACTTTGAAAACCTAAACTCTACAAAATCTGAAAATTTAACAGAAATGGACAATTTTCTGAATAGATGTCATTTACCAAATTAAATAAAGAACAAATAAGCAATTTAAATAAAACTATAACCCTAATAAAATTGAAGCAGCCATCAAAGTCTCCCAAGGGGGAAAAAAAAGCTCAGGGCCAGATGGTTTCAATGAAGAATTCTAACAGAAATTCAAAGAACAGCTAATACCAATACAGCTCAAAGTGTTCCATATAATAGAAGGGTCATTGCCAAACTCTTTTTATTAGGCTACACACCTAGTATCCAAGCCACACAAAGACACACTAAAGAAGAGAAATACAGAATAATATCACTCATGAACATTGATGCAAAAATACTCAATAAAATACTGGCAAATCAAATCCAAGAACACAGCATTGAATTCATTCACCATGACCAAGTAGGCTTCATCCCAGAGATGCAGGGATGATTCAACATACAAAATTCCATTGATGTAATCCACCAAATAAACAAATTGAAAAAGAAAAACCACGTGATCATCTCACTAGATGCTGAAAAAGCTTTTGACAAAATTCAGCACACCCCCATACACACACATTATAAAGGTCTTGCAGAGATCAGAGATAACAGGAACATACCTAAACATAATAAAAGCAATATATAGCAAACCAGAAGCCAATACCCAACTAAACAAAGAGAAACTCAATATGATTCCTCTAAAATCAGGAATAAGAGAAGGTTGCCCGCTCTCTCCATATCTCTTCAATATTGTACTTGAGATACTAGCTAGAGCAATAAGATAACAAAAGAATATCAAGGAGATACAAATTGGAAATGAAGAAGTCAAACACTCACTATTTACAGATGATATGATAGTTTACATAAGTGACCCAAAAATCTCTACCAGGGAACTCCTACAGCTGGTAAACACCTTCAGCAAAGTGGCAGAACAGAAGATTAACTCAAAAAAATCAGTAGCCCTACTATGTACAGGTGATAAAGTGGATGAGAAAGAAATGAGAGAAATATCACCCTGTACAATAGCCACAAACAACATAAAATATCTTGGGGTAATGCTTACCAACCAAGTGAAAGACCTATATAATAAGAACGTTGAGCCTTTAAAGAAAAAAAAATAAAGAAGATTCCAGGAAATGGAAAGATCTCCCATGCTCTTGGATAGGTAGGATCAACATAGTAAAAATTGCAATCTTGCCAAAAGCAATCTACAGATTCAATGCAATCTCCATCAAAATCCCAGAACAATTTGTCACAGACCTTGAAACAAAAATCCTCAACCTTATATGGAAAAACAAAAGACCCAGGATAGCCAAAACAGCCCTGTACAATAAAGGAACTTCTGGGGGGCATCATCATCCCTGACTTCAAACTCCATTATAGGGCTATAATACTGAAAACAGCTTGGTAGTGGCACAAAAATAGGCAGACCAATTGAATGGAATTGAAAACACTGATATTAACCTACACACTGATCAACATCTGACTTTAAAAAAAAAACTGTATTTATACAATGGAAAGAAGAAAGCATCTTCAACAACTGGACACTGGTGTGTAAAAGACTGCAAAACTGCAGATAGATCCATGTCTATCACCATGCACAAAACTTAAGTCCACATGGATCAAAGACCTCAAAATAAACTCAGCCAGAATAAACCTCTTAGAAGAAAAAGTGGGAGGTACCCTTGAAAGAATTGGTACAAGAGACCATGTCCTGAATATAACACCAGTAGCATAAACACTGAGATCAACAATTAATAAATGGGACCTCTTGAAACTAAGAAGCTTCTGTAAGGCAAAAGACACAGTCAACAAGACAAAACGGCAGCCCACAGAATGGGGAAAGATGTTCACCAACCCCAGATCTGACAGAGGGCTGATTTCCAAAGTATACAAAAAACTCAAGAAGCTTGTTACCAAAACACCAAATATTCTAATTAAAAAGTGGGTACAGAACTAAATAGAGAATTCTCAATAGAGGAATCAACAATGGCTGAAATACACTTAATAAAGTGATCAACAAGTGGCACCAGAATGCATTCCTGGTGCGAAAGGACTTTGGGAGCACATCCCCCATGGGGGGATACTCCTTTAGCCTAAGATGCAGGGGAGTGGGACTAGTCACTACTCCAAATGACTTGACAGATTTTGATGATCCCACCTGGAAGGCATCACCTGTGCAGTGTGTGGGGAGTGGGGGAGGAATGAGATGGGAGCGGGTGTGCCGCTGGCATGGGAGGGAGGGAAAGGGAACTGGGACCGATATGTAAAGTAAGAAAAAATAATAAAATTTAGAAGAAAAAAATACAAAGTGGTCAACAACCTTAGCCATTAGGAAAATGCAAATCAAAACAACACTGAGATACCATCTTGCTTCTGTCAGAATGGCTAAAATCAAAATATCAAAACCAGTTTATGCTGGAGAAGTTGTGTAGAAAAAGGCACATTCCTCCACTGCTGGTGGGAATGTAATCTCATACAGGCACTTTGGAAATAAGTTTGGGGGTTCCTCAGGAAAATGGGAAGTAGTCTATCTCAAGACCCAGTAATTCTACTCTTAGGTATATGCCCAAAAGATGGACATTCATACAACAAAGACATCCATTCAACTATGTTTATAACAGCATTATTTGTAACAGCCAGAACTTGGGAGCAACCTTGATGCCTCTCAACTGAAGAATGGAAGAAGTAAATGTGGTATGTTTGCACAATGGAGTACTACTTAGCGAAAACACCATGGAATCCTGAAATTCACAGGGAAATGAATGGAACTAGAAGAAACCATATTGAATGAGGTAACCCAGTCACAAAAAGACAAACATGGTATGTATTCACTCATATATTGATTTTAGACATAGAGCAAAGGATTACCAGCCTACAATCCACATTGCCAGAAAATCTAGGAAACAAAGAGGACGCTAAGAGACACATACATTGTTCTCTGGAGAAGGGGTAAGGGACAAGATCTCCCCCAGAAAATTGGAAGCACAGAGGGAGGGGAGAGGAAGTTAGGAGAAAGAAAAGGGGAGAAGAGGAGGGGAGAGGTGGACATGAGGGAACAAGAAGATTGAGACAGGGAAACAATAGAGAAGAACAAGAAAAGAGATACCATAATAGATTTAAGGAGATATATGGCACTAGCGAAATGTCCTGATAACTACAAGGATGAAGCCAAATAACAATCTAAGCAATAGTAGAGTGGCTACCTTTAATGCCCTTCCATGATAATGAGATTGACAACTACCTTAATGCCATCCTAGAGCCTTCATCTAGTAGCTGATGGAAGCAGAAGCAGACACCTACAGCTAAACACTAGCCAAACTCCTGGATCCAGTTACATAGAGGGAGGAGTGATGAGCAAATGAGAAACCCACAAAATCATCTGACCTGAAGCAGAAACTCATGCACCCAGTCTGATAACTGGGAAGTCAGCATAGGACTGACCCAGACCCCTTGAATGTGGGTGTTATTTAGGAAGACTGGTAGTAAATGGGACCTTTAGTAATGGATCAGTATTCATCCCTAGTATAGGAATGGACTTTTGGAGCTCATCCCACATAGAGGGATACTTGCTTAGCCCACACACATGGGGGAGGGCCTAGTTCCTGCCCCAAATTATATGACAGACTTTGAAAACTCCCCATAGGAGGACTCACCCTCCTTGGGGAGCAGAAAGGGAATGGCCTGGGGTTTGGTGGGTGTGATAGGGGAGAATGGGAGGGCTAGGAAACTTTGACATGTAAAACAACCTTGTTTCTAATTTTAATTAAAAAAAGGAAAAAATATTTCACATACATTGAATGTTCAAAGTCTTTTAAAATAAACAAAGTATATAATCCTGGGTTCCAAAAAATCAAAGACAACCCATATATCTTATTATTCTGAGTGGTGATAATTAATATTGAGGGAAATTAATGACCATTGATTTTTAATTGTTTTTTTTTGTTTTGGAGTTGGTGGTAATGGTGGTATTATAGTGGATTTACCCCACTTTTTCTTTTGCCTTCTGGTAAAGTGGGATTATCTATTGCCTATGTTTTTGTGAAAGTAGTTAACTTCCTTGGATTGGAGTTTTCCTTCCAGAACTTTCTGAATGGCTGGATATGTGGATATGTATTGTGTAAATCTGGTTTTGTCATGGAATAACTTCGTTTCTCCATGTATAGTGATTGAAAGCTCTCTGGATTTAGTAGTCTTGGCTGGCATCCATAGTCACTATAGAACATATGTCCAGGACCTTATGGCTTTCAGATTTTCCATTGAGAAGTCGGGAGTAATTCTTGTAAGTCTGCTATTATATGCTGCTTGGCCTTTTTCCTTTGCAGCTCTTAATATTCTTTCTTTATTCTGTGTGCTTCATGTTTTGATTATTATGTGGCAAGGTAGCACCTTTTTCTGGTCCAGTCTATTTGATGTTCTATAAGCTTCCTGTGTTTTCATAGGCATGTCTTTCTTTAGGTTGGGAAAGTTTTCTTCTATGATTTTGTTGCATATGTCTTTTGGGCCTTTGAGCTGTACTTCTTCACCTTCTTCTACACCTAATATTCTTAGGTTTGGTGTTTCATGATGTCCCAGATATCCTGGACATTTTGTGTTAACTTTTTGAATTTGACTTTTCCATTGGTCAGTGCATCTATTTCCTGTAAGGTGTCTTCAACACCTGAGATTCTCTCTTTCATCTCCTATATTCTGGTGGCTATGCTTGCATTTGTAATTCCTGATTTTATACCAATATTTTCCATTTCCAGCATTCTCTCAGTTTGTGTTTTTATTATTGCCTGTATTTCAGTCTTCAAATCTTGAACTGTTTCCTTCACATGTTTGGTCATTTTTTGTTTTGTTTTGTTTGTTTGTTTGTTTGTTTGTCCATTGGCTTTCCTTCCTTTCTTTAAGGAATTTGTTAGTTTCTTCTTGGTTTTTTATTTGTTTATCTTTTCCTCAATTACCCTTTACGTGATTGAATGGCTTCTTACACTGTTGTCTACCCATATCTTTCCAGTGGGTACAGGTGAGGCCTGTGATTCAAAGGGTCTCTTTTCCTCCAATTGGTATTGCTGGGGTTTTTGTGGTAGTTCTTTCTCTTCTAGTGGAGGAGGGATCAAGGTTTCAATGATGAAAGGTGCAGTACTAGATGGTTTGGAGTGGGAGGAAGGCTGCCCCCAGGTCTCTGGAACTTTGGTGGACTAGGGTATGTAGTGTGATGTGCCCCAAGTGATTAGGGCCCAGGGTTAGGGGGATCCAGCCTGTGGGTGGGCAGGCATTCACCAATTCCCAGTGGGAGTGGGCTCAAATATATGTATGTTACTCTAAGTGTTTTGTGGTAAATCATGATAATCCAACTAGATAATTCTAATCACGAAATAATTTTATCAAGTTATAAGAACAAACTCTGAAATATACAAAATAATAAGTAAATGTTTTCATGTTTTAATGTCTATTGATTATATTCTACTACATTTAAAGAATAATGAGTAATCATAGATAATAGGAACTTCTGTTCTATAATGATCTTTCACAGAAATTTAAAAAAAAATATTCTCTCAGTTGACAGACATAGATAGATGGTTATCTTCTTTTATGACACATAAAGAAAGAATCCCAATTGAAGTAGCCATCTATAGACAAAGGACAAAATCATCAATGCCAACATTTTATAAAGAGGAGAAAGACACAATCAAGGAATTAGCCAGCAGAGTGTTTTCAGAAAAACAAACAAATAAACAAAAAAGAACAGAATGGGATAGTATTGGTTCAGATCACTGAGACAAAGTTCAGTGGCTTTTAAAACAAGGCAATAGACACCTGTGATTTTCAAGTGAACCTTGTGTATAGACTTCACCAGTTACATGCTGGTTTTGGAGGTTGAACAAGTCTCTGAATTTTGGTCTGAATTATCTGTTGTAACTGTGTTGAAGCCATACAGCAAGAATGACATGAGCAACATCTCACCACTAGCACATTTCAGATTAACTGCTCTGTACATTGTTTCTTCAATGGTTCTCATGTCTGTTCTTTCTTTTTGCAAGTGTTGCAATTTTTAAAATGACCTTTGAATGATTAAAATATTTTGGCAAGGATTCAAATAGCTCAAGAAAATGAAGCAGATGGATGGCAAGACTGCTTAATCAATAAATGTTTTTTTAGTTTTAAAAATCCTAAGAATATTGATGGTCTTTAAACAACCAAAAAACTTGCTAATTTCTTCAGTTAAAGGCAAAATAATATTTAACTATCTGGAAAAAATATGTCCATCTAAAAAGTTAAAGGGAATGACATATGATGGAAAACTGAATATTATCCATGAATTTTCCACTACAAATAAAAAGGAAACACAGAGACCTAGGATGATAAAACCACACTATTATGTAGCCTTTGCACAAGATCCCACTGTTGCTGTTTTACACAAATGTGTTGGCCAAGCTAAGGTTCCTGAGATGACCTTTTGGAAGATAAGCACTATTCAAATTCTCAGGGCCTTGCACATGAATTAAATTGATGTATTTACTCCAACATTGGTGTTCTGTTACTAGATTTTGAGTAGGAATTAGTCATACCAGGATCCTGCATTGATTCCCAGTGCTTCAAGGATGTAACTTAGCACTTTGCTATGCTTATTTTAATTTTATAATGCCAATCACAATTCATAAGAAGCAAATCAACACCTTGGATGTAATCAAAAGAAAGCATCTTAGTAGACAATAGAAACATACTTCAGAATATTTGAACTTTTTTGACTCCTATATATAAATCCTCTCTTTGTCTAAATTAGGTGATTTTCATCATAATTGACAAGATAAAGATGCATTTACTAAGTTCAGTCCTGGTTTCACCTTATTAATCGTGATTAGGTTAATGGAGTGACCAAAGTGACACTTAGAAGAATACAGAAAGATTTTTAAAGGAGTGATAGGAGGAATTGAAGGGAGTATAAGGTAATCCATGGCTTCAAGGTACAACTTCACAAAAAACACACACTGAATTCCACACTTATATGTTGCAGAGCAGAAAGATTCATTGTTTTGGCAAATTACAATGAACAACACTGGATTAATCTGAAAAGTCTTCTCTATTGGGTGAAACCCACATACCAGTCCAAATTAACCCTGCCTGGTGAGGACACCCAACAGCTGAGGGCAGTAGCTATGATCATCTCACTAATTTGGCAACAGTACTGAAGAAAAGAAAACCTGAAACAACATTGAAAGAACGATAGCTTCTATTCCTTGTAGCCCAAAGGATGTATTGCTTGAATTAGCACCTTCCTAAGGGCTAATTTCACTTCCTTGTTTCTCAAAGAATAAATCAGAGGATTCAAGGAGGGAGTGACAACATTATTAAACACCTGGATGACAGAATCCAGCCAGGGACTGGAAGCAGGTCTGAGATAAACAAGAATCACTGGACCATAGAACAACAGAATGGATGTGAAGTGGGCACTGCAGGTGGAGAAAGCTCTGCGCCTGCCTTCCGAGGAACGGATTTTCAAGATGGAGATGACAATACGAGTGTAAGAAGTGAGAACAAGGAGAAAACAGGTGAGTGCAATAATGCCCACATTGGTAAAACTTACAGTCTGTGCTAGAGAGGTGTCTGCACAGGCCAGGGACAACACTACAGGAATGTCACAGAAGAAACTGTCCACCTCATTGGGTCCACAGTAGGGTAACTTAAAGATAAGAAACGTGAGGATGCTCCCATGTACAAAGCCCCCCAGCCAAGTGCCAACTGTGAAGCAGGTACACACCCTGTGGTTCATGATGACTGTGTATCTCATAGGGTAGCAAATAGCCACAAAACGATCATAGGCCATCACTGTATACAGAAAACACTCAGTACACCCCAGGGTGTGATAGAAGAAAATCTGTGAGGCACAGCCCTGGTAGGAGATTGTATGACTCTGCCCCACTAGGCAATCCATCATCTTAGGGGAATTCACAGAAGGGAAGAATATGTCAAACACTGCCAGGTTCCCCAGGAAAAAATACATGGGGGTGTGGAGGTTGGGGGAAGCCAGGATGGTGAAAAAGATGAGCAGATTCCCCAACAAGGCAAAGACATAGAAGACTAGGAACAGGACAAAGAGCATGTTCTCTAATCCTTCACTGTTAGAAATTCCCAGCAGGATGAACTCTGTCACAGAGGTATAGTTCCTCATGTTCATGACACAGGCAGCCCTGGAGAAACAAAGCAATTTTGTCCATGAGTAACTGGTAACAGCGTGCTGACCAAGGGACTCCTAACTAAGGCAGTGGCTGGAATCCAAATAAAGCCAAGAGGGAAAACAGGACCAGCAATGAATCTGCTCTTGGCATTCAGCTAAGTTATGTGCCTTATTAAGTCTCTATTTCTTTGTATATTAGGTGGAAGAAAAGAATATGACTGGCAGTAATTGCTTCTTGCCACCAACCTGCATTATTTTCTTTTCATCTGCATAATGATAATAATAATAATATCTGGCACATTTCAGAGTACACCTTTTTCTTATGTAACCTTCATTATCAGATGAGGACCACATTTTGGATAGACAAGCTATGTTTGTATTGTACATAAGCCAATTGCCTCATTATGTGTATGTAAAAATGTGAAAAATGAAAAGAAAATCAGGCTCTTTTTAATGTTTGCCTCCAAGAATATGCTGTCCACTCTTCATCACTCATACTTAGAAGAATTGCATATTGTTTATACTCGGAAATTACACACACACACACACACACACACACACACACACTACTCTATCTACACCTCTCATACACAGAGGGGGGGGCAGAATGTGGATTGAGTCTAGAAGTAGAATCTGAACAATGACAGAAATAATTTCTACAATTCCACATTCTATCTCCTCAATGAGGATTTATTTCTATACTGAAAATCTCACAAGTGTAAATTTCAATGTCATGAGTGTAACTTAGCATCATTATTTAGGATCTTAATCAGTAAATAATCCCAAGAACTTCTACTCCTCTGTGTTGCACTTATCTTATCCTTCCACATGTGGCCAGCAAGTAATTTTGTTCTGCTGTAACTAATGTTTTTCATGGAAATAGTCTTGTAAGTCCATTGACAATGCTTAATAGATTTAGGATGTATGTTCTCTGGGTTTTGATCAGGGTACATTCCTTGCTGTACTCAGAAAGCATAATTAATGCTAACAAGGAAGAGGAAGGAAAAGAAGGTTTCAGATCATCATTGTCCTTAGTGTAGGAGTCAGGTCCTGTCTGAAAATAGTCTTATTCATACTGTGTGATTAGATTAAAATCCCAGCAAAGCCATAGACAGGAAGTAAAATATGTCTGTTCTAGCTATGTAGACATTAACTCTATACCTCAGCAATCAATGCAGTTTCACACACTCATTGTCTATCACCCTGTCAGAATTATAAAGATAAATGGAAGCCCCATGCCTTAAATGTACAGAGAAGGGCAAAAGTAGTTTGTGACCATTACCTTCCTCCAACAAAGTGGACCTCTGGGACCTGAACAACTTCATGGCTCAGAACCTCACCTACTCTGAAGAAAATGAATATTTTCTGCCTTTTATGATTGTGAGCATTGAATGAGATAAAACTATATCCCTGTGATTTTTGTTGGTCCTTTAGTAGTAAATACATTATGAAGCTAGTCTAACAAGGTACACTATAGCAAAGGACCCTGAGGTAAGAATGAGCATACAATAACAACAAAAGGAAGGATAAAAACCTGATTTAAAACAGCTTTAAAGAAGCTGTTAGACATTTTAATATTATATTTTTGTTTATATGTTTATGGTATATGTTTATAAGATACATTTATCTGGGAAACATTATTTTCTTCTCACTTCAAAAGTGTGTTTTGTGAAGGAACATTTACTAGATTAGAAGTGCTCAGATGCTTTCTTACTCATATTCTTTCTGTGTGTAATTCAGTTACCAGAAGCACATTACAGAGCTGCACAGCTATCTGGCCCTCACCTGCCCCAGGCAAAGTACAGAGTTCATAGCTGTTTTATACATGTGTTCAGAATCCAGCGACCTGGTTTTCTGCATTCTGAACTCAATACCATACTTTATGTATGCATGTCCTAAGAAAGGGCATAATACCAGGAAAGGTATCAGGAATTGTGTCGCACTTAACCATGGAGACTCCAAATTTCTACCATAGAATATATCAGGTTAGAAGCTACCTGGCCACTTCCCAGGGAGATGAAGATGGAATCACTCTTCTGAGAAGAATGTGAAATTGGTTTCTGTTTCAAAAAAAAGCAAATTTTAAAAGTTCACAGTAACTCTTATGAATATCCCAGTTTCACTTTCACTACATTCACTTATATTTAGGCATTGATGATAAAAGGCCACGTGACAGAATAAACATATTTCCTCTAAAGGAAGTACAAATGGATGAAGTGAAGAAAGAATGTAATAGAGACAGTTTATGATGTAGGGATAATTTCTAGTATCTATGCTAAGTGAAATATAGGACCCCATCTCCCTGATGTTACTCATTTCCTCCCTAAGGCCTTCTGAAAAACACACACACACACACACACACACACACACACACACACACACACACAACCTGTACTTCTCCCTTTCATTACTTTCTCATGGTTGATTTAATAACAGATCAATGAACTCAAATCTGTAATGGACACCAATTTTAGCACTGGGCAGCTGAAGTAGAAATACTATTTAATTTCAAATTTGGTGGCCAACCTCAGTAATCAGACATCTCCTTCTCATTTAAAAAAAAAAATATGCCTTTCTCTTTAGTTCTGTGATCCTATGATTCTCTTCTTGTTGTTTTAGAAAATAATCTGATCCACACAGGAGAATGGAAGAGAGAAGGGGGCGCTAAGAATGGACAGAATCAGTCAGAATGTTACACACATACAGCATCCAGGAAATACATGTAAAGTGGTTAGACAGATATTTGTAAAGTCTCTAATAAAAAAGTGTCTAACAAAAGGCTCTATTGTGCAGAAATTGTCCTGGCATAGACACAAGATGTTTTACCTTCTCTTCTTGAATCTATGATGTAGATTTGGCCTTCAGTTCTGCTAATAATTTGACCTCGAAATAATGAATTTATATATGTTTTCAAACCAGAAAATGTTCATGGGACTTGCTTCTTTGGGGACAATATCCCCAGTGACCCAACCTCTAGACATAAGATGCCTGGATATGCAAAGGGAATAATTAAAGGCTCTAAGCTCTGTCCTTGTACCCTTCACCCTTCCCTTGCTCCTGCCTCATTAATATACACAACTATAGAAGTAATATGACAATTTGTAACTTATTTAGCAAATACATAAAACTCAAGGAAAACTGCATTTTCTATTTCTTATCAAATTTGAGACTTTAGTCATTTTCACAATCATCCCAACATAATTCAGATGTATTTTAAGTATTATTAATTATATTGCATATGTATGTAGTCTTTGTCTTTTGTTTAACCTAGTTTAAATTCATTTCTTTCCCAATGCTATAACTTATTTTTAGCAGTCATATTTAATCTCCACAGTATACATGTGTTCTTAATTATCTTCATCTCCTTGATAGTTAGTTTTGGTTTTTTTGAGCATGATTATCATATTTACTAAAATAAACAAATAGAAAACAGAAAAATAGATGGATAAAGATGTATGTTTATGCACATGAAATATCTTTCATGACTTGTCTACATTTAAGACTGTATTAAAGATGAGTTTGCCAAAGTAGAAATTCTATAACACTAATAAATACCACAGTATGGAGGACCACTATCAAGCTACTTTGTTAGCACTAGTATCTACGAGAGCAAATATATAAATTTATCTAATATTGTTAAAAGGTTTTATAATAATTTGAAAATAATGTATTTTTCATATTCATTGTTACGATACATATAGTTAAACATAGTTATGAATTACATTTGAAACTAGTGAACAGAACACCAAATAACTGTATTTAAAAAAATGGGGTACAGAACTGAATAGACAATTCTCAATAGAGGAAATCAAAATGGCTGACAGATAATTAAGAAAATGCTCAACATCCTTAGCTCTCATAGAAATGCAAATCAAAACAATTCTGAGATATGATCTTACTCCTATCAGAATGGCTAAAATTAGAAACACCAAGGACAACTTATGCTGGAGAGGATGTAGAGAAGGCAGAATACTCCACTGCTGGAGGGAATGCAAATTTGTACAGCCATTTTGGAGATCAGTATGGTGGTTCCTCAGGAAAATGGGAATTAGTCTACCACAGGACCTGGCAATCCCACTTTTAGCATATACCCAAATGATCCACATCCATGCAACAAGACATCTGTTCAACTATGTTTGTAGCAGCATTATTTGTAATATCAAGAACCTGGAAGCAACCTAGATGCCCCTCAACTGAAGAATGGATAAATATGTGGCACATTTACAGAATGAAATACAACTCTGCAGAAAAAAACAATGGAATCTTGAAATTCTAAGGCAAGTGGATAGAACTTGAAGAAACCATCCTGCATGAGGTAACCCAGTCACAAAAAGAGGAACATGGTATGTACTCACTCATATATGGATTTTAGACATAGAGCAAAAGATCACTAGCCTATAATACACACTGCCAGAGAAACTAGGATACAAGGAGTATTCTAAGAGATTCATATAAGGCCCCTCACAGAACGGGAAAGGGACAAGATCTCCTGAGTATATAGGGAGTGGGGAGGGCAGTGAGTGGAGATGGAACTAGGAGAGAGAGAAATGGAGGAGAGGAAAGCAGGTGAGACTAGGAAGATTGAGTCAGGGGAGGGAGACCATAAATGAGGGAGTCATTATAGGTTTGAAGAAAACCTATAGAAATGTCCAGAGACCTACAAGACTGACCCCACCTAATTATTTGAGCAACAGTGGAAAGGCTACCATAAATTACCTTCCCTGATAATGAAATCAATGACTAACTTATCCACCATCATAGCCCTCATCTAGTAGCAGATGGAAACAGAAGCAAGCACCCACAACTAAATACTGAGCTCAACTGGAATTTAGATGCAGAGAGAGAGAAAGAGAGAGAGAGAGAGAGGACAAGACCAGGTTACAAAAACACATAGAGACAGCTGACCTGAACAAGGAGGAGGTAATGGGCCTCAGACTAATAGCTGGGAATCCAGCATGGGACTGACTCAGACCCCCTGAACATAGGTCTCAGCTAGAAGGCCTGGCAATCTAAGGACAGTGGAACCAGGATGTATCCATGGAGGGATAGTCCCTTAACCTAGAGACAGGAAAGAAGGCCCAGTCCCTACTCCAAATAACTATACAGATTTATATGACCCCTCCTGGAAGGCATCACCACACATGTGGAGTGGGGGGGGAATGGGACAGGATGGTGGTCAAGGGGTATGAGAGGGTGAGTGAGTGGGAAATAGGGAGGGAGGGAGAGAAAGAGGGAGAGGGAACTGGCATCGATATGTAAAATAAAAAGAAAAAAAGAAATAACACAAAATAATTACTAACAAATGGAAAGAATATGATTGTATTAAAAACAAACAAACAAACAAACAATGACTACTAACTACTAGTACAGAATCCTTAATGGTATCTGAAGTCCTGGCTTCTTTATACCCCTACAAGATGCCTGTTTCTTTTCTTATCCTTGGTTTGTTCTTGTTGTTATCTTTTTTCTTTGTTTGTTTTGTTTTAGAGAAACTCACTATGTAGACCAGACTGGCCTCAAACACAGAGATCAGCCTGCCTCTGTCTCCCCAGTGCTGGGATTAAAAGCCTGTGCCACCATCACCCAGCTTCTTTTCTTATTCTTAAAAAAGTCAAAATCCAGCAAATGGAACCGTTGATCTCTTCTTACTGTGAATGCAGAAACAGTTGGAACCGTCCCTCAATAAGGTGTCTTTGTTACATGGATGTGGATCATTTATGTATATTCCTAAGAGTGGGATTCCCAGGAAAGACACTTATCTCTAATGCTAACAACACAAAGCAAATCACTGAAACCACAACCCATAATCCATGTGGTTGGGAGAGAACAAAATCACTCAAGATATCTTCTGATCTCCACAAATGCTCACACACACACACACACACACACACACACATACACACACACACACACAATAATGAATGTAAATGTTTTTAAAGGTGACCATAGATGCTTTTATTAGATACTGCTGAATTTCTCTATGTCACTTGTAACTACTTGTGTTCTCAAAAAAATTGTGAATAAGGTCATTTTTGCGCATAGTCTTATTAATGATTTATTTGTTATTGTACAATGAAATACCTCGGATCCTTTTTTCTAGTGAATCTAAATATAAACTCTATACAGAATATATGGCACAGCCTTTGAAGACTCTTCACAGATAACACCCACAAGCAGAAAGGGAAGTATAGTCAAGCAACCACTGGAGACCAAAGTCAGATCAAGTGCTTGTGTTATAGCTATTACTGTTTTGTCCTAATAATTAATTAAATAGATGAGGTTTTTTTTATGTTCTGAAATATAGTGCAGCACACAGTCAGTTGTAGATAACACCCTCAGTTTGTCATTTCTTGTTGGCTAATTTGTTTGGTCTCTCCTTAGTAGTGTGGAAGCCTATTTTTGTGTGTGGTATGGTTATAGAATCCATTTATTCTCCTTTATTAATCAGCAGTCTGACTGGTAGTCTCCTTTATTAAAAGAACCATGTTTTCTCAGGTATTTTAGATGCTGTTAACATATTTCAATTCTACATAACTTGATTCTAATTTTGGATGTTATATTCTACTACACACTCTGTATTTGATGCCTTTACTAAAATTTTGGAATACTTGTATTTTAGTATCAGTTAATTCTTATTTCTCCTGTATTATTTTTTCTATTTTCAAGTATTTTCTAGCCACTTTGGCCTTTTAAAAAATAAGTCTTACCATTAAAAGTATCCTCAATATAATGCAATTACGGATACCAATAAATATAACAATATAATGCAATTCCGGATACCAATATAAGCTCAGTATGAACTGCCCTTCTCAGTAATTTTGAACAGAAATCTGGCAACATACAAAGTAATCTTATCGCATCAGGACCATGAAAGTAAATAAAAGTAAAATTCAAGTTTATTTCAAATGGACTACAAATAGCTAAACTCATTCTATGAGGATTAGTCCAACACTAAAAATCAAACCTGTAATGTATGAAAATATTATTACATCCTTAAAAACAAGTAAAGAATATAAGAGAGGGTAAAAGTGGGTGTTAAGTTTAGAAGGGGCAACTCAAAAGGAGGTCTTCCCAGGAGAGGGTGCACCAATTTGTTGGTCATAGAGAAAAGGTCAGTCTTGAAGCATACATACAACTAACATTATATGAATTCAACAGTTATAATTTTTAAAAAGCATATACAAACATGTATAGGACTATATGCATATACAAATATATATATATATGTGTGTGTGTGTGTGTGTGTGTGTGTGTGTGTGTGTATGTGTATGTGTGTGTGTAATAAAATCAGTGAAAAAAAAGAGGCCATTCTGTTGAAGGACAGCAGAAAGGTTTTGAGGGAAGAAAGGAAAAGGATAAATGTAATATATTATAATTTCAAAAATTAAAAAATACAATCAAATATCTACTCAATATCAAGTATGACACATATACCTTTTAAAATCATACAAAAATAAGAACAACTTCTATCAGATAATGAAGATAAAGCTGTGAAGATAGATTATGACACAAAACTTATTCTCCAGGACTGTGAATCCCTTGTGTCAACACCTTTCTCAACGCCACCTTTACCTCTTTGTTTCTCAGGGAATATATCAAAGGATTAAGGGAAGGAGTAACAATATTATTCAACACTTGAACCACTGAATCCAGCCAAGGACTTGAGGCAGGTCTGAGGTAAATGAGGACCACGGGGCCATAAAAAAACAGAATGGATGTCAGGTGGGCACTGCAGGTGGAGAAGGCTCTGCGCCTGCCTTCAGAAGACCGAATTTTCAAGACGGAGGTAACTATGCGGGTGTATGAAGTGAGAATAAGAAAGAAGCACACTAGTGCAACAAGACCTACATTGATGAAGCTCACAGTCTGTGCCAGATAAGTGTCTCCACAAGCCAGGGGCAACACCACAGGGATGTCACAGAAAAAGTTGTCCACTTCATTTGGTCCACAGTATGGTAACTTGAAAATTAGGAATGTGAGAACAGATGCATGCAGACAGCTCCCCATCCAGGTGGCCACTGTCATGGAGGCACACACCCATGAACTCATGATGACTGTGTATCTCAAAGGGTGACAGATGGCTGCAAAGCGGTCATAGGCCATCACAGTATACAGGAAGCATTCAGCACAGCCCAGAAAATGGTAGAAGAAGAGCTGGGAGGCACAGCCTTGGTAAGAGATGGTGTGGCTGTGTCCAGTGAGGTAGAGCATCATTTTGGGGGAACTCACCGAAGGGAAAAATATATCAAGCACTGACAGGTTTCCCAAGAAGAAGTACATGGGTGTGTGAAGGGTGGAAGAGGTGAGGATGGCCAGAAGAATAAGTAGGTTTCCTGGAAGAGTAAGCAAATAGAAGGCCAGAAAGAGGACAAAGAGCACCATTTCCAGCCCAGCTGTATGTGGGATTCCCATCAGGAGGAATTCAGTTACTAAAGTGCAGTTTCTCATTTTCAAGTTTACTTACTCCTGGAAGATGAAAGGGTGGACCACTTACTCCTGGAACATGAAAGGGAATTAGCTGAAATTCCCAAAGAAATTAAAGCCATTGCAGAACTCACTGGAAACCTAGTATTGGAAAGAACTTTCAAAAAGAGATTTAGTCTAATTCTGCCACTAATTAATATTTGGTAGTGAATTAGCTATTTATTTACTTTCAACTCTTCCCTAAAATGTAAAGTGGTGAATTTGAATTTAGAATTTAGCACCAAATAGACAGTATAGAGCAGTAGTTTTCAACCTTCCTAATACTGTGACCCTTTAATACAATTGCTCATATGTAGTGACCCCCAACCAGTAGTTATATTTGTTACTACTTCATAACTGCAATTTTAATACTTTTATGACTCATGATATAAGTATCTGATATGCAGGTTATCTAAAATGTGACCCCTGTGGAAGGGTTGGTTGACTTTTTTCAGATTGAGAACCACTCATACAGGGTAACACATCAACATCTTATTCCGGATCCAGACAGTTTTGTCACATATCTCTGAATTTAATTTCATTCTGTGAGGGACACTAGTAACTTAAGTTTCTCATCAGCATAAAGTTTTGATGTGCATTAAATATCTATGCAATTTTGTCCAAACAATCTTATTTTATTTAATAATTCAAAGAGCTAATATTCTGAAAGGGGCGGGCTTTCAGCCTAAACCATGGTCACACAGTGAGTAAGGAATTGTTTAAGTATCCTTTTAGGTGGATGATTTTTAAAACCTCCTTGTTTTCTTCAGAGTCAGTACAACTGAAAACTGAAATCTATGTGGTGGTTGCATAAGAGAACAGAAGACCAAACATAATACTCAATATAGGGAAAAGCAAGTATTAAGAACTGCTTCAATACATAGCTTATGTGTTCTCAAAAGCCATGGTCCAAACTATGATTGTATGCTATCCATATGAGAGTTTATAAGGCACATTGTCATCATTCATATAATAATTGGTACATAAAGTGACTTGAATATGCAAACTTAAATAGAGCTAAGTAAGCATAGGCTCTTGCTCCTTCTAGAAGACATACACTGCAAAAGAGAGGATGCTAAGAGAAGAACACGTTCCAGAAAACAGGCACTTACACAGTGAAGCAGGTAGAATGGGGCTAAAAACCCTGCCAACCTGCCCACATCCACCCTCTGCTGTTGGAAAGGATGAAAAAGAAAAACTTGACTATGAAGCTGGGGTTGGGGGGGGAGGCGATCTTCTTAACCTAAGACCCAACTGGTAAGGCCTAGAATCTGTGATCCAGCAGGACTCATGCCCTGATTAAAAGAGCAGCCCCTAGCTAGACACTAAGGAGGAATAGATGTTGTTTCCTTTGGGTCTCCTTTGGGAATCCCTTCCTTGTGACCATGATTGGAAAGTGTAGAACAGAGGGATCAATTAGCTATGAAAATCTCTGCTTTTGTTCCTTCCATCTAGTCTCTGCATTGTTTTCCATGCTCCCTAGAGTAGGATGTACTCACCTAGTGGTTGTCAAGTCAGCTATTCACATAAAGCTCCTTTATTGCAAATCCTGAGTTTTCCCTGGAGTATTGCCACCCCTTGGGCTCAGATGTTTGCATTACTCAGTTCTTTGGGGATCCAGATTAGAGAAAAATGGAAAATGACTAAAATTTTACTGATTTCAAGAAAGAAAAAATAACCTATTGTGTAACATTTTGCTGTGGCTTCGATGAGAAACATTCCCATGTACTCATATTTGCATATTGGGTCTCTGGTTTGCTGTTTTTGTGGAAAGACTGTGGGATCTTTAAGAGATATAGACTATCTGGAATGATTACTTCACTGGGAGAGAACTTTGAAGTTTTATAGCCTCATTCTACTTCCTGTTCTGTCTGCTGCTTTCTGTGTGGGAATGAAATGTGATCAGCCTGCTTCCTGCTCCTTCTATCATGCCTCCCCAGTCATTATGGACTGTATCCCTTTGGAACTGCAAGGCAAAATAAAGTCTTTTCATCCCAATTTCCTTTTACCAGAGTACTTTATCACCATATCAGAAAGTGACTAGTACACTTTATTCTACAAAATCTTTTATAAAATAACTTATTACTATTTCTTTAAATCCTTGAGTTCATGTGGTATTTCTTGCCTGTAAGCTCTTTATTTAACTTTAAGAGAACTATCTATATTTATCTGGGCATATTTTAATTATTTTAATGGACTTTATGGAAACTTTGATCAAACTATGAAATAGTTGTGTAACTATTATGGAGGTAACTAGCTGCCTTCTGATTGGATATGAGCCCTACTTTATAAGAAGAAATTCATGCCTGCTACCTTAACCTAGTCAACAACTCAATGTTGAGGAGAACATAATCCCAAAGTGGGAACCTACTGTAGTTCTTTACTAATATGGTCAAACTGCCTTCTAAATATTTACATTGCTGTCCACAGATTTCTACTTTTAGCCTTGTCAGGCTTCTTTTGGGGGAGTAGACAGTGGTTAATGCAAAAATGCATAAATGGTCAAAATAAACTGAGAACAACTGTCTGTGAATGTTCAAACATAGAAGAACATGGTTTTCAATCCCCCCCCCAATTCATTAAATTCAGCGGCCGTTATGGAAGAAGAGGCAGAATGAATGTAATAGGCAGAGCATGCTGAAATTCTGTCTTCTGAACATTATATGGATTTTCCACATGTAAACTCAAAGCATAAGACTTACACAGATAAAACCACTTAAAAGTCAAGCATGAATAGTAAGAGAGTCTCAGCTCCCCATAACTAGCTAAGAAGCTATTGGGACAATTGAGAGCTGCTACAGAAGATACATGCTTCAAATCTCATTTTCAGTCTATGCAAAATGGTTGTATCTGGAACAACATACAGATGGCTCTCATAGGCATATGTCTTATTCTAGGTGTTTCTGTAGTAAATAATCAAATTAGATGGTTATAATCATGAATTATTTGAGTAAATGTTAAAAATAAATTCTAAAATATTACAAAAATGAATAGTAAATGTTGTTCATGTCTTGCCTATTAATTTAGTTCTATTACATTTAAGTAATGATGAATGGTTATAAATAATGGGAACTTCTAGCTTTATAACATTCTTTACACTGTAATTTTAAAAATTTAATTCTCCTTGTTTATAGAAAGAGATTGATGATTATCTCCTCATATAACATAAAAGGAAAGAATCTCAGCAGATGCTGTCATTGATAGCTAAAGAACAGAATTGTAAACACAAATATTTTGTAAGGAGAAAGACACAATGAAGGAATTTACCACAGAGTGTTGTCAGGTGAAAAACTTCCAGAATGGATTAGCATTGGCTCAGAGAACTGAGGCTGAATTTCAGTGGCCCTTTAAAACAGGGTAATAGATGCCTAGGATTTTCAAATAAACCTTATGTACAGACTTCCCAAGGCACATGTTGGCTTGAAGCTTGAAATGGTCTCTGAATTTTGATCTGAAATTAATTAGCTGTTGTAACCATTCTATGAAGTCATCAAACAAGAACCACACAAGTAACATCTCACACTATCACCTTTCAGTCTAAATGATCTGTAAATTATTTCTTATCTGGAAGTCATTTTAGTTCTTTCTTTTAACAAGATTTTTTTAAAATCAACTTGAATGGTTAAAGTACTGTGGCATGGATGCAAATATTTCAAGAAAAAGAAAAAAGATGGATGCCAAGAATGCTTAATCAATGAACTTCTTCTAGTTTTACAAATCTCAAGAATATTGATGGTCTTTAGACAACCAAAGGACAGGCTAATGTCTTCAGTAAAAGGTGAAATAATATTTAACTGGCTGGAAAACAATGTGTCTATCTAAAGGCTTAAAGGGGATAGGATAGGATGGAAAACTGAATATTATCCATGAATTTTCCAGTAACAAAAACATGAAACTCATCAAGACAGGATGGCAAAGCCACACTATAATGCAGCCTTTGCACATGGTCCCACTGTTGCTATTTTACATGAACTCTTTGTCCCACCTGAGGGCCCTGATGTAGTCTATGAAAAAATGAGCTCAATACCCCTTTTCAGGATCTGGGTTCTTAATTAAATGGATACCTTTCACAACAACATTTGTGTCCTGATATTAGCTTTTAAGTGAGGAATAGTCATACCAGGTATACCTATCAAATCCCACTGTTTCCCAAGAATGCCTAAGTACTTGATTGTGCATATTTTAAATTTTACACAAGAGTTGCAATTCATAACAAGAAAATCCACACCTTGAACTTGATGCAAAACATGGTATCTTATCATACAATAGAGAACATCGTTCAGAATATTTGAACTTCATATCTCTTATAAATAGATCCTACTTTGTTCTAAATTTGGTGATTTTCTTCATAATTGACAAGATAAAGATGCATTTACTAAGTTCAGTCCTAGTTTCACCTTATTAATTGTGATTAGGTTAATGGAGTGACCAAAGTGACACTTAGAAGAATACAGAAAGATATTTAAAAGGAGTGATAGGAGGAATTGAAGGGAGCATAAGGTAATCCATGGCTTCAGGAAAGGTACAACTTCACAAAAACCACACACTGAATTCCACACTTAGATGTTGCAGAGCAGAAAGATCCATTGTTTTGGCAAATTTAATGAAAAACACTGGATTAATCTGAAAAGTCTTCTCTATTGGGTGAAACCCACATACCAGTCCAAATTAACCCTGCCTGGTGAGGACACCCAACAGCTGAGGGCAGTAGCTATGATCATCTCACTAATTTGGCAACAGTACTGAAGAAAAGAAAACCTGAAACAACATTGAAAGAACGATAGCTTCTATTCCTTGAAGCCCAAAGGATGTATTGCTTGAATTAGCACCTTCCTAAGGGCTAATTTCACTTCCTTGTTTCTCAAAGAATAAATCAGAGGATTCAAGGAGGGAGTGACAACATTATTAAACACCTGGATGACAGAATCCAGCCAGGGACTGGAAGCAGGTCTGAGATAAACAAGAATCACAGAATCATAGAACAACAGAATGGATGTGAAGTAGGAAGTGCCGGTGGAGAAATCTCTGTGCCTGCCTTCTGAGGAATGGATTTTTTTTTATTAATAATATAATTTAAAAATTTTACATGTTGATAAGTTTCCTCTCCCTCCCTCTTAATCTCTTTCCCCCCTCACATGCACCCTGACCACCCTCCACTCCAATCCCCCCACCATCATTCCATATGTAGGGCTATGCTATCCAGGTGGGGGGTCATGTAAATCTGTCAAGTTATTTGAAGTAGGGACTAGGACTTCTCTCCTGTCTCTATGTTAAGGGAGTATCCCTCCATGGGGGATGTGTCCTCAGGGTCCTTTTGTGCATCAGGAATACACTGAGGAATGGATTATCAAGATGGAGATGACAATACTAGTGTAAGAAGTGAGAACAAAGAGAAAACAGGTGAGTGCAAAAATGCCCACAGTGGTAAAACTTACAGTCTGTGCTAGAGAGGTGGCTTGGGTGGAACTTCCACCATAACATCCCAGACTCTTTGGGTATATGGACACCTGTTCATGTTTGGCTTCCATCTGCTGACAAGGGTTGATGTGGGGGAGGGAGAGTCAGGAGTTGGTGGATTCATGTGCAGCAGCAGGTGTGGATGGAGAAGTATCTTGTTAGCTGACACCCTGGAAGCCTCAGAGGGCACCTGTTCTTTGAAGTTGAGCAGACAGGTTGCTAAAAGAAAAATTAGATTGTTATCATTGGCCCTATGATTGTGGCTAGCCATGGGAAGGGTGATAAGTGCCAAAACAAAAAGAAGGGAGATTGTCCTGGTAATACATAAGAGGCAAGGGTAGATGAGTGAGACAGGAGAGCAGACATGTCTTCATTGGGACATCTTGGAAAGCCAGAGGGTGGAAGGTCCCAACTTCTAGACAGAACAAGTATCCTGAAGAGGTGCCCACTTAAGCCTGAAGAGGTGGTACCAATGCCGAGGTCCCAGGAGCTGGCACAGGTGCAACCTTTATCTAGAGGATTCTCTGTGGGTTGGCCTTGGTCCACATAGGAGTGAAGCTGCAAGATATGTTTGAAAATAGATGAGGTAAAAATGGGTTCTGGAGGTCATCAGGCCTTGGCTACAGGTGAGTTTGGGTCTAATCAGGCTAGGGCTCTTGAAGCTCCTATACATCCCCATCCACCCCCACTGAGAGCCTGCCCTCCCCTGCATTCTTCCCTACCCTGCACACTGTTCCACTGCTCTGGTTGATCACTGAGCCAGAGGGTGGAGCCAACAATCCAGCCACCTATCTGAGCACAATAGGCCAGGCTATCCACATGGGACCGCCTGTAATTTCCACCTGCCTGGTCTCTGACACACACCACCGGTCTTCTACTGGAGTTCTGGGCACCTCCCAGAGATCTGCCTATCTCTGTGGGTCCACCCTGAGTTCCTGCAGGGGGCTGGATCCTTGACCCTCATGGTAGGACCTCTCCTAAAGAAGACCTACTCAGCTGGAGAGTGCAAGCTAGACCCACATATCAGTGCAGAAACATCCTGAGTATCAGCCCAGCCTTGGCTACAGGCTTTGGCTACAGGCCTTGGCTAGAGGCCTTGGCTAGAGCTAGACCCAACTATCCCTGAGGAAATATCCTGAGGGCTAGCCTCTGCCAAAGAGGCCTCAGCTCGCCTCTGCTGGAGCCAGAACTTTGACCCCCATCATCAGCCCCTGCCTACCCAGAGACCTCCTAGAGAGCTTGGATCACCCAGGACTACAGACCCACCTAAATCCATAGAGAGAGGGAGAAACCCCTCCAACACCTACTGGAAGAAGCTATGAGAAGACGACAATACAAGAAAATACCTAACATCAAAAAGACAAGCATAACCCCACCAGAATCTAGGGAAGCTACACCAACTAGACTTGAACACAACACAGAAAATGAATCAGAAGAGAACGACCTAAAAATTATCATCATAAAAATGATAGAAGCCCTCAAAGAAGATGTGATAAAATCCCTTAAAGAAGTGGAAGATAAAATAAACAAAAAATTGGAAGAAATGAATAAAATTCTTAAAGAATGTACAGAAAGCTAAGAAAAAACAATTAAACAGGTTCAAGACTTGAAAACGGAAATGGAGACAATAAAGAAAACACAAACCGAAGGAATGTTGGAAATAGAAAAATTGGGCAAACGATTAGGAAGTGCAGACACAAGCATAACCAACAGAATTGGAGAGATGGAAGAAAGAATCTCAGGTGCAGGAGATAAACTAGAGAAAATAGATTCATCTACCAAAGAAAATCGTAAATCCAATAAATCCTTAACACAAAACATCCAGGAAATATAGGACACTGTGAAAAGGCCAAACCGAAGACTAATAGGCATAGAGGAAGGTGAGGAAGCCCAGCTCAAAGGGGCTAAAAACATATTCAACAAACTCATTGAGAAAAACATTCCCAATCTGAAGAAGGACATGCCCATGAAAGTACAAGAAGCATACCGAACACCAAATAGACTGGACCAGAGAAAAAGAACCCCCAACATATACAAATCAAAACACCTAACATACAGAATAAAGAAAGAATATTAAGAGCAGCGAAGGAAAAAGGACAGGTAACATATAAAGGCAGACCTATCAAAATTATGCCCGACTTCTCCATGGAAACCCTCAAGGCCAGAAGGTCCTGGATGGTTCTTCTAGTTCTATCGATTTGCCTGCAAATGTCAAGATTTCATCTGTTTTTTTTTTGTTTGTTTCTTTGTTTTTCTGCTGAGTAGTACTCCATTGTGTAAATGTACCATATTTTCTCCATCCATTCTTCAGTTGAAGGGCATTTAGATTGCTTCCAGGTTCTGGCTGTTACAAATAATGCTGCTATGAACACAGTTGAACAGATGTCCTTGTTGATGCATCTTTTGGGTATATACCTCAGAGTAGACTTGCTGGATCTTGTGGTAGACTGATTCCCATTTTCCTGAGGAACCGCCATACTGATTTCCAAAGTGGCTTTATGAGTTTGTACTCCCACCAGCAGTGGAGGAGTGGTCCACCATAAAGCCATTCTTTTGTAGTGTTCAAATAATTTAGATCTAAGGCCAGCAGCAATCTCTGCAAGCTGTCTTGTGTCTGATCTCTGCTACCAGAAAAGTGTCTGTGACAGGGCTCAAACGTATACACTGCAGCAACTGAGTCAGCAATTGAAAACTGTTCCTTGGAAAGATGTCAGCATACTGTTGCCAGCAGCCATCATGAGCATTTGTTGACACTCCCACAGCTATCATCATCGTCATCGTAGTACTACTAGTAGTCTTTATCATCATTAGGGTTATCATCACTGTCATCATCATCATTTATCAACATTATCAATATCCATTGCAATTGTTTCTCCCCCGTTTTTAGGACTGCAAGGGGAAAGATGGCCGCTGGAAGATGTAACCAATTTCTTGTGGCTCAATAGCACCCTCTCCTGGACAGAGCTTCACTTCGATGAGGAGACCAAACCGAAAAGCAAGATTTGACAAAGAATGGAAATTATTTCCCTAACAACACCAGAAACTGGGAGGCCTCTGAACACGTTTCCTTTTCAAAGTTATAACTAGATCCTTATAAAGATTATTCAAGAAAACTAGAAAAAGTGGTCCATACTGCACAGTTAAGAAGATTCCTGATTTTCTAGAAGATTTATAAGTGGTTTCTCAACTACCTATAACTTCACCCCTAGGGGAGCTGACATATTTTTGACCTCTAAGAGTCCCATCCACACATAACACACACACACACACGCAGGCACGCATGCACGCACGCAGGCACACACACACACACACACACACACACACGATTTTTTATTACTTTTAATTTCTTCTGTATTTCAATGTTTTGCCTGCATGTGTGCCTGAGTGTAACATCCATGATGTGGCCACAGAGACTATAAAAGGTCATCAGACCCCCTGGAAATGAAATTAAAGATGGTTGTTACATGTCATATGCATGCTGGGAATCCAACACAGGTCCTCTGGAATAGCAACTAGTGCTCTTAACAACAGGGCCATCTCACCAGCCCTGTTTTGTTTGTTGTTGTTGTTGTTTTGGTTTGGTTTGGTTTGTTTGTTTGTTGTTGTTTTAATTAAATTAAAAATAAGTCTTTCTTAGGTCTGGGTTACTTCACTCAGAATAATTTTCTTTAATTCCATCCATGTGTGTTCAAATTACTGATGTCATTTTCTTCAACTGCTGAGTAATACTCCATTGTGTAACTGTACCACATTTTCTTTATTCATTCTTTAGCTGAGGAGCATCTAGGTTTTTCTAGGTTCTGGCTATTATAAATAAAGCAGCTATGGATATAGTAGAGCATGTATTTGTTTTTTATACAACTTTTTATTTAAATTAGAAACAATCTTGTCTTACTTGTCAATCTCAGTTTCTTCTCCTTCCCCTCCTTCCCTGCCCCCCCAGCAAACCCCTATCTCATCCTCTTTCTGCTCCCCAGGAAGAATGAGGCCTTCCATGAGGGATCTTCAAAGTCTGTCACATCACTTGGGGCAGTACCTAGACCTCCCCTGTGTGTCTACGCTGAGAGATGTATCCCTCTATTTGGAATGGGCTCCCAAAATTCATTTGTACCTAGGGATAAATATTGTTCAACATAGACTGCCCAGTCCTCCTAACTAACACCCACACGCACGGGGTCTGAGTCAGCCCTATGCTGGTTTCCCATAGGGATCCATGAACTCCCTCTTGTTCAGGTCACTGTTTCTGTGGGTTTCTCCAGCCTGGTCTTGACCCCTTTGCTAATCATTCCTCTCTCTTTCTGCAACTGGATTTCAGGAGTTCAGCTCAGTGTTTAGCTATGGGTGTCTGCTTCTGCTCCCATGGTAGATAAAGTAGTCATTAACCTCATTATTGAGGAAGGACATTTAAGGTAGCTTCTCCACTATTACTTAGATTGTTGGTTGGGGTCAGCTTTGTAGATCTCTGGACATTTCCCTAGTGCCAGATTTCTCTTTAAGCCTATAATGTCTCTTTCTACTATAGTACCTCTTTTCTTGCTCTCCTGTATTTTTCCCCTGATTCAATCTTCCTGCTTCCTCATGTCCTCCTCTCCTTTTCTCTTCTCCCCTTCTCTTTCTCTTAATTCACGCCCTCCTCATGGTCCCAATTTGCTCAGGAGCTTTTGTCCCTCTCCCCTTCTCCAGGGGACCATGTATGTCTCTCTTAGGGTCTCCTGTTTCCTAGATTTTCTTGTGGTGTGGATAGTAGGCTGGTAATCCTTTGCTCTATGTCTAATATTCATATATGAATGACTACAGGCCATGGTTTTCCTCTTGTGACTGGGTTACCTCATTCAGGATGATTTCTTCTAGTTCCATCCCTTGCCTGCAAATGTCAAGATTCCATTGCTTTTGTTTTCGTTTTTTCTGCTGAATTGTGTAAATATACCATGTGTTCTCCATCCATTCTTCAGTTGAAGGGCATCTAAGTTGCTTTCAGGTTCTGGCTATTACAAATAATGCTGCTATGAATATGGCTGAACAGATGTCCTTGTTATATGACTGTGAATCCTTTGGTTATGTGCCTAAGTGTGGAATTGCAGGGTCCTGAGGTAGACTGATAACCTATTTTCCTGAAGGACCTCCATACTGATTTCCAAAGTGGCTGTATGAGTTTGCACTCCCACCTCTTTCTCCACATCCTCTCCAGCATAAACTTTCTTTGGTGTTTTTTATTTTAGCCGTTCTGACATGAGCAAGATGCTATCTCAGAGTTGTTTTGATTTGCATTTCCCTGATGGATAAGGATTTTGAGCACTCTCTTAAGTGTCTTTCAGCCACTTTGGATTTCTCTATTTAGAATTTTCTATTTAATTCTGTACCCCACTTTTTAATTGGATTATTTTGTGTTTTGGTGACTAGCTTCTTGAGTTCTTTGTATATTTTGGAGCTCAGCCCTCTGTCAGATGTGGGGTTGCTGAATATCTTTTCCTATTTTGTAGGCTGTTGTTTTGTTTTTTGACTGTGTCCTTTTCCTTACAGAAGCCTTTCAATTTCAGGAGGTTCTGTTTATTAATTGCCAATCTCAGTGCCTGTGCTACTGGTGATATTTTCAGGAAATGGTGTCCTGTACAAATCTGTTCAAGGGTACTTCCCACTTTCTCTTCCAAGAGGTTCAGTGTGGCTGGATTTTTGTTGAGGTTTTGATCCATTTGGACTTAAGTTTTGTGCATGGGGATAGACATAGATTTATTTCCAGTTATGCCAGCACCATTTGTTGAAAATGCTTTCTTTTTTTCCATTGTATAATTTTAGTTTCTTTGTCAAAAATCAGCTGTTTGTAGGTGTGTGGTAAATATCAGGGATTTCAATTTGGTTCCATTGGTCTACCTGTCTATTTTCATGCCAACATCAAACTGTTTTGAGGACTATAGCTCTATAATACAGCTTGAAGTCAGGGATGATGATGCTGCCAGAAGTTCCTTTAATGTACAGGGTTGTTTTCACTATCCTGTCACTTTCGCATTTCCATATAGAGTATTATTTTTCAAAATCTGTGAAGAATTGTTCTGGGATTTTGATGAAGATTGCATTGAATCTGTAAATGATTAAGTGTTCTCGTGGTATGATTGGGCATACTTTGGGCATATGCCCTAGAGTGACATAGCTGAGTCTTGAGATTGATTGATAGATTCTCAATTTTCTGAGAAACCACTATATTGATTTCGAAAGTGACTGCACAAGTTTGCACTCCCACCAGCAATAGAGAAGTGTTCCCTTGCCCCACAATCTTTCCTGCATGAACTGCCTTGTGTGTGTGTGTGTGTGTGTGTGTGTGTGTGTGTGTGTGTGTGTGTGTGTGTTTTCCTTAGATGAAATCTCAAAGACCTTTTGATTTCCATTTCCCTGATAGCTAAAGATGTTGAACATTTCTTTAAATGATTCTCAGCCATTTGAGATTCTTTCTGTGGAGTATTCTCTGTTTTAGATATATAGCCCATTTTTAATTTGATTGTTTGTTTGTTGAGTTTTTTTTTTTTTTGGATGTCTTGTTTCTTGAGTTCTTGATATATTTTGAAGAGCAGCCCTCTGTTGGATATGGAGTTATGAAGATTTTTTTTTTGCATTCTGTAGGCTGCTCTTTTGTCCTATTGACAGTGTCATGTGCCTTACAGAAACTTTTCAGTTTCATGGAGATACTAATATAATTTTCCCTCTTTATAGAAATTGAGTCAGTAGAACTATTCCATATGTGTATGGGGAGTTCTGAGTGTTTTCAGAGGGTTCGGCCTTTCTTCCACACTGAGAGGTTTTGTCATCAAAGAAGAATAAACCAGAATAACTAACACAGAGACACAATTCTTACACTAGTCACTAGGAAGAGCTCTGCTTGTAGTGAGCTACCTACCCATTTGAAATAAGAATGCATCTTTGTGAATTGAAAATTATCCTTAGAATATGAATGGACTTTGGGAGCCCATCCCACATAGAGGGATAGTTTCTCAGCTGAGACACTTGAAGGAGGGCCTAGGTCCTGCCCCAAAGGATATGATTGACTTTAAAGACTCCTCATGGAAGGCCTCACCCTCTCTGGGAAGCAGAAAGGGGATGGGCTGTGTTTGGTGGGGGTAATAAAGGAGGATAAGAGGTTAAGAGAATTGGGATTGACATGTAAAACAACCTTGTTTCAAATTTAAATTAAAAAAGGGAAAAATCTAGACATTATTATTAAAAAATGATGGTTGTCCTATTTGAACCTTTTACATTCTTGTAATAAACTCAATGTAAAATCTTAAGCAAAGGGTTCAACAACTGAACAGTGTACAAAGAGAGAGAGAGAAGTTCAAACCAACTTGTAAACAAAATTTCAATGTTCTATGACAAGGAAAGGAGACATTCTGGGAGAGACAGATGTGCTAATGGCCTGGCTTGACCATAACACAATGCAGCTGTGTGTTTTGAATGTGACTGTCACCCAAAGGCCCATGGATTTAAGTACTTGGTCCACAGTTGGTGCTGCTGTCTGTGGAAGTTTAGGAGTTAGGGTATGCCAGTAAAGGTAGGGTTGGGGGTTTCAGGGCTCATTCTATTTCTAGTTTGCTCTTTCTCTTTTGTACATGTGGTTTAAAATAGGTAATCTCAGCCTCTGTTCCTGCTGCCATCCCTCCCACAATTACGCACTCACCCCTCTGGAAACATAGGCAAACAAATTCTTTCTTCCCTAAACTACATTTGTCATGGTGTTGAATCACAGCAACATAAAAAATTATATATATATATATATATATATATATATATATATATATATATATAAATAAAATCTATATTTATACTGTCTTGACCCCAATAGACATGCACAATTATTTATAATCAACTAAAAACAATAAGCTAAAATAATTATGTCTTATTCTTTTTATAATTGAATCTACTCATTTAATGTTCCTTTTGTTGCACAATCGAAATTTGGATTTTTTTTTAACAAATTTATCGTTCATTATAGTAAAGTCGCCCCAGTAGAGAGCTCTCCTTTTCTAGATAGTAAGAGCTCTCAACAAGAAGTCACTGCAATATACTGCAATAATACTTAAGAAGGCACAGTGACATACTACAACAATACTAAAGAAGTCACAGGACATAATAAAAGAGTATCTAATAACAAGACACTGTGCTATACTAAGTATTTTGAAATGTTACACAGCCATTTACATCAGAGTTCAGTTCTTTTGTATTAAATTTGCCATACCAGGCGTGATACTTATCAAGCAGACCTTAAATCCAATTAGACAGCTGTTGGTTGCTGTTAAGATTTAAATGCCATAATATTGCACTTTTAGGTATAACTTGCCATGCAGGTTGGCCATTAATGTGGTTCATAGGCGTAATAGCTCTGTAGGATATTTATTGCTTTACTTCCTTGGAAGCTTGTATAACACCTTCTGATACTGTCAAAGCTAGTCTTCAGGGAGGACATTTATGGAGTCAGATCTCCACCGAGATCTATGTCAAACATGTATGGTCTCTTCAGCAAGAGGCTCTTACTTTCAACCTCTGGGAGGTGGCCAAAGGCAATGGCATATAATGATTGGGGAGTTGCTTGAATTCCCCTGACCAGTAACTTGAAAGACATGGTACATGGATTTGTATGGCTCTTCGAAAGCACAATCAATCTCTCTCTTAATTATTAACCTATAACTATTAATCTATGTATCTCCATGTGCCTTTATCTTACTGGAGAATGCCCTGGCATCCTTTCTTATCAATCTCTAGAATATACAACATTTATCCTACATTTTTATCCTGTATTTGTTTTGGCTTACTTTCTACAAGGTACCTGCCAGAATCAAGCTTGTATTATACTATGTCCTCTCTCACAAGCACTATGCCTTATAAACAGTAAACTTCTAATAAACCTCTAGCTACTCTAATAGCTGACCTTTGATTTAAATTTCATCTTAGTGTACTCATAAACTTTTGAATAAAAAACTACAAAGTGTGGTGATCCTTTGCTCTAGGTCTAAAATTTATATGTGCCAGAGGAACTAGGATGCAAGGTTTATTCTAAGAGATTCATATATGGTCCCTCACAAAAGGGGGAAGGGAAAAGGCCCCCAGAGCACATGGGAAGGGGGACAGTGAATGGAGAGAGAGCTAGGAGAAAGAGAAGGGGAGGAGAGGAAAGGAAATATAACTAGGAAGATTGAGTCAGGGTAGGAATAGAAGACAGAAAAGAGAGAGACAGAGACATAGAGAAAGAGACAGACAGAGAGAGAGACACACACAGAGAGAGAACATAAAAGAGGTAACCATTATTGGTTTGAAGAGAAAACTGAACCTAAAGAAAGGTCTAGAGATCTACAAGACTGACTCCAACTAACAATTTGAGCAACTGTGAAAAGGCTACCATAAATGCCCCTCCCTGATAGTGAAATCATCCACTAAATTATCCACCATCATGGAGCCCTCATCTGGTACCTGTTGGAAGCAGAAGCAAACACCTATAACTAAACACTGAGTCAAACTAGAATTCAGATGCAGAAAGAGAGAACACCACCAGGTTGCAAAAACACACAAAGACAGCTGACCTGAACAAGGAGGAGCTAATGCACCCCCCCCCACAGACTGATAGCTGGGAATCCAGCATTGAACTGACTCAGACCCCATGAATATGGGTCTTAGCAGAAGGACTGATCAGTCTAAGGGTCCTCAGACAGTAGAACCAGGATGTATTTCTGGTACACAAAAGAACCTTCAGACACATCCCCCATGGAGGGATACTCCCTTAATCTAGAGACAGGCAAGAAGTCCTAGTCCCTACTTCAAATGACTTGACAGATTTACATGACCCCACCTGGATAGCATAGCCCTACATGTGGAATGGGGGTGGGGGGATGGGAGGGGAGGGTGGTCAGGGTGCATGTGAGGGGGGAAAGAGAGTAAGAGGGAGGGAGGGAGGGAAGGAGAGAGGGAGGAAGGGAGGGAGAGGAAACTGGGATCGACATATAAAATTTTTAAATTATATTATTAATTAAAAAAAGAGAGAGAAAACTACAAAGTGTGTAATATGCTGAGTAATGACTTTAAAAGCATCACAATTTTTTTATTTTAATGACAAAGGTGATTCATAAATAGTTAAAAAAAATCTTTGAAATGGTAGTAGCAAATGTTCTCTGCAAATGAAAAAGACTAATAAAATCCAAAAGATGTGATTTTTCACAAAGTAATAATGCTATATTTATTTATTTACTTTTTTTTAATAAAGTCTAATGTAGCCCAGGGTGGCTTCAAACTCACTATGTAGACATGGATGACCTTGAATGCCTTACTTCTTGCCTACACTACCGGTGTATTGGGATTTACATGCCTGGTAAAGTGTAACTTTTTTTCTTATTTTACATATTGGTCCTAGTTCCCTCCCTCCTCTCTCTCTCCTGTGCCCCCCCCCACAACCACCCTCCCCTCCCACCCACCTCCCTACTCCACAGGGAGGGTGATGCCTTCCAGGAGGGATCAACAAAATCTGTCAAGTCATTTGGGGTAGGGACTAGGCCCTCCCTCCTACCTCTAGGTTAGGGGAGTATCCCTCCATGGGGAATGTCCTCCCAATCAAGAAGTTCATTTATAGCATGTGTTAACATAACAAAAAACTCTAAATAGGAATATTTTCAATAGCGAAGCATTTACATAAAGCATATCTGTAGTAAATAGAAATGTGGCTATATTTTTGGATATGCCTTCAAAATATGGAACCTAGTTTCTCTCCACCTGAGCATGAATTATATATCTTGTCTCTACTCTAGATAACAATAAGAGTGACTATATATGACCCTGAAGACAAGGTAATAAAGGCTTCTGTTTAAACCTTCCTTGGACAGCCTCTGTAGGGAAAGCAGCATTTAGGATGTGAGTGTGATGTAGTTGGGTAAATGTAAATGCCCAAGTAGTGGATAAAAGACTGGCTGAGGCCTCCTCAGAAGAGGCCTACACTGAGCCACTATGCAAATAAAAGCCCCACCAAAGGACTGCTCAGCTTCAGTGACATTTGACAATGTCACAGCAATACCCTATAAGATCCTGAGCTAAGAACCCCATATAAGCCATCCCCAGTCTTCCTAACCACACTTGGCCATCTAAAACTATAAATTCTGATCTAAGTGACATAAGTAAAGGGGATAGGAAACCAGATGATTTATATTTGCTTGTGTTATGGAGAGTAAGATATGGTCCTCCTTCATAACATCCCCTTTTGTCCTTATGAGTCATTGAATAAGTATGCTACCTAGCTCCTCATTAAACCAGTCGGGTAAAGTCAATTGGTCAATTTATATCAGAGTGAATAAGTGGATATTACTTCAAAGTGGAAACAATCTAAAGTTATTGTCCTAAGATTACCTGTCTCTGTAGATATTACCTAGAGTACTGCCCTACCCTGCATTCCATGGGGTCACTACTATGCCAATTGCCCTGTGCTCTTCTCTCTTGATAATATGGAGATCCAGTGAAGATTGTACTTGACTCCACACAAAAGAAATGAGAAAAAAATGATACATAGAAAAAGCTTAACTTAAAATCTCCAGCCAACTGGTCCTTATATGAAACTAATAATCCTGCAGTTCTATTAATCATACAAGATATAAGATATGGTGAGGGTTTAGTTACACATCCAAAAATGCCAGTAGTTTATAGTTCCTTGATCATAGTCTCTCCCATTGTAATATGGGTGTACATAGAATCTATCTCTTATAACATCATGATTAATTTAACAAATAAGCATAAAATACTTCAACTGTCATATATAAATTAAGAGGGATTCCAATGTCAATTGTTATTCTAAGTATTAGAATAGATGGATCTAAAATAAGAGCTATAGTTTTGAAATTAATGCAATGAGAAACTCTGAATGATAAAGCAACCCCAAAATAAAGAATAAACTCTGTTAATGCTTTAATTTTAATTAGTTACACATATAGTGCTTTTTCAAAACAAAGAATATTTAAAATGTGTAGAAAATTCTGGCTCCAAAATATTTTATGAATGTATGGTTTTCATTCTGACAGTTTGAGACATAATTCAATGGGCACTTCCTCTCTTGAGAGATAAAGAGCCATCAATAAAGTACAGTTTCTCTGGATGCAAAAGAAAGAAGGGATTGAAGCTAGAAAGAAAGAAAAAACATAGTCTGTAGGCTTCATTAAACACATGAAGTAGAAAAAGACCATATCATGATAACCAGCTGAGATAGTTCAGACAGGCACAGAGTACATGGAGAATAAAAGATATCAATTTAGCAAAACAAAAATGGAGAAAGTACAAGCATAATCTAAAGAGCATTGATGAATACACAAATCTGAAACTCAGAACATTTGTGCAAATTCAATGGCATCACTGTTAAGTCTCTTCTGAAGGAAGAGATATACAGGCAGTGGGGTTGAAGCAGCTCCAAAAAATTACAAAGGAATTTCTCCTATTCTTTACATCCTAAAGGCTGGGCCACTTGAGTCAGCACCTTCTTCAGGGATAATTTCACATCCTTGTTTCTCAAGGTATAAATCAGAGAATTCAAGGTGGGGTAGCAACATTGTTAAATACCTGGACAACAGAATTCATCCACGGACTGGAAGCAGGTCTGAGATAAACAAGAATCACAGGACCATAGACCAAGATGATGGATGTCAGGTGGGCACTGCAGGTGGAGAAGGCTCTGCGCCTGCCTTCTGAGGAACAGATTTTTAAGATGGAGATGACAATACGAGTGTAAGAAGTGAGAACAAGAAGAAAACACATGAGTGCAATAATGCCCACGTTGGTAAAACTTATGGTCTGTGCTAGAGAGGTATCTGCACAGGCCAGGGACAACACTACAGGAATGTCACAGAAGAAACTGTCCACCTCATTGGGTCTACAATATGGTAACTTGGAGATAAGAAATGTGAGGATGCTCCCATGTATAAAGTCCCCCAGCCAAGTGCCAACAATAAAACACACCCTGTGGTTCATGGTGACTGTGTATCTCATAGGGTAGCAAATAGTCACAAAACAATCATAGGTCATCACTGTATACAAGAAGCACTCAGTGCCACCCAGAGTATGATAAAAGAAGACTTGGGAAACACAGCCCCGGTATGAGATGGTGTGACTCTGCCCCACTAGGCCATCCATCATCTTAGGGGAATTCACAGAAGGGAAGAATATGTCAAACACTGCCAGGTTCCCCAGGAAAAAATACATGGGGGTGTGGAGGTTGGTGGAAGCCAGGATGGTGAGGAAGATGAGCAGATTTCCCAGCAAGGCAAAGACATAGAAGACAAGAAACAGGACAAAGAGCATGTTCTCTAATCCTTCACTGTTAGAAATTCTCAGCAGGATGAACTCTGTCACAGAGGTGTGGTTCATGACACAGGCAGAAATAAAGCAATGTTGTCCATGAGTAACTGAGAACTGTGTCCAGACCAAGGGATTCCTATCTCAGGCAGGGACTGAAATCAAAATAAAACTGAATGAAAGGAGACCAGTGTTGAATCTATTTTTGACATCTAGCTAAATGTTGTAACATATTTGGCCTCGGTATCCTCATGTATTGGATTATATAAGGGAATATCTCATCTTTTGTAGAGAGCTGCAAAGTGCCATGCCTTAAAGATGGCGCTGGCTTCGCCTTCCACCTTCCCAATGGTGAGCACTTTCTGGCATAAAAAAGTCCTTATTTGGTTAAACCTGTTCAGCCTGTTTGTTTGCAGATAGTAGCCTATCTGCAGGGTCCACATAGCTCACTGGGGTTGGCAAGCACAAGGGGATTTAAGCCTGTGGGGGAGTTTCCCCAGGGGCAGAAGAAGATTGTTCAAGTTTCCTGAATAAAACTGCTTAAAGAAGAGTCCAAGCATTGTGTCTTCCTTGCTGGTCGAGGCAGTCACAACAATCTTTATATTTTCAAAAGTCTTAAAGTAATCAACACATGTCACTAATTCTGTTTACTGTCTTCCAATCTAGACTAACAGCAAATAAACTGGCATAACTCAATTTGTACTGTCTTATCAATGAAAACTTTGTTTCCAGAGATAATCACATATTAACATCAGCCAACTCAATCTGTAGTTATACTAATAAGTCAAAATATATGTGCACAAAACTTTGAGTTCAAATCTAAATTCATACTTTCCTTCTTAAAATAGTTTACATTTTTGAGGATTTCATACTTCAGCATCATACAAACATAATTTCCCATCTTTATCTCCCCTTCTAGCTTTTCCTATATTACCCCCACTATTTTGTAGTTTTGCTTTTAGTTATTGCATTCTTCATTTACATACAAAAGAATAGCCTACAATTCACATTTTAACCCACTAGTACACAGACAGGAAGTACACTGCATCAAAGGTGTTACATTATGGAAGAAATCTCTATGTCCTAATAGATGTTCTCTCCCCTTAGGGTCTCTTTCTATAGAACACAGAATAATTCCTATTATGTTGCTTTATTGATGGAAATATGTACACCATAAGCTTATACAACAAATTTCATCACATTTTCTGAAAACTCACTTTCTTTTTATGTTTCTAATTAGATTTTAACATTCACTATGTTGGGGAAAAAACAAACTTCTTATATCTGTGACAGTAAGTATTATTTAGGGGAAGTAACCTAAAACCATCCAAGTTGCTTCATAGTACTCTAATCCGCATTGTTACAAGTTTAACCTTGGTTAAAGCTTGTGTTGTGTGGTGTGCAGAAATCTCAGCAATTGTAATGAATATCAGTAAAAAAGAGGGCAGACTTTGGACCACTATTGATCTCAATGAGGAGCCAGTCTATATCTATGTCTAAGAATAACCTGAGACTCTACCAAGGACACAGACAGTTATTACACAGAATTCTTTCCCAAACAAAACACTATTCACATGAACTCTGGCAAACATTAGCCTATGGAATGGGAACTAGTCTTTTACAACCATCTACCTGAAAGGTACTTCAAATCTAGAATATATAATGTATCATACAAACAAATGATACAATAAATAAACATTCAAATACGTTAACTGAACAGACAGCTTTCAGAATAACTAAAATAGCCAATAAATGAATAAGTGACCCACATCCGTAGGTATCAAGGATATGCCAATCAAAACTACATTGAGATTCTCACTCAGCATGCCATGAAATATAAATGACAAGGAATGCTATTGAGAATGTACAGGAAGATGACCCTTATACCCTACTGCAGGAAATGTAAGTCAGCTTGTCCACTATGGAGGCTCCTCAATGGACTAAAAACAATCTACTGTACAAAATAAAAGCAAATGTGGAACTGTTTTAGCGGATGAACAGGACCAGTGGTAAGGGTGAGAGGAGAGTAATGAGAGGGGACAAAGATTAGTAGTGATTGTGGGAGGAAGTAGTGTGTGTGTGTGTGTGTGTGTGTGTGTGTGTGTGTGTATGACAACATCATAAAACAAAGCTAAATATACAATAAAACATATTTGAATTTGGAGTCCAATAATCAATTCAATTTCACACATATGTATTTCTACTGGAAGAAAAAAAATTGTATATCTTCTTTTGAAAAACTCGCTGTGTATATACATAAAATGAATATGTGATTTGACCCTCATAGGCCTGCACCTGTAATCACAGCCCTCAGGATGTTGAAACAAGAAGATGACAAGTTTGAAGTCAGCCTGAGCTACATAGTAACACCCTGTTTCAAATGAATAAAAAGACAAATTCATTATTTACCATCCAGCCTTGACCTGAAAGCTATCTGCTAGCTCTGGAACTTTAAGCTCCTTCCTCCTGTCAAAAGAAAATGGATTTTTTAAACTATAAGCTTCTTTATGAAGACTAAGAATGAGATTCTTGCATTAGTCTTTCTCACTATCAGTGTATACACAAGAAAGTTACTTTCGGCAACAAAACCTTGTGCATGTAACACTGAGAAATACCATAAGAACCGAAAAGCTATAGGTGTTTTTAAAATGTAATTGTAATTAGAAATGTATGTTTCAGTGTTTGTAGCATTTAAACTGTTTATTTATGTATGTGGGTTGGTTCATCAGTCTGGTTTCAAAATAGGTTTTGATATGTCCTCAAGCCTTCCCCTGAATTTAAAGTTCTACATTGGCCTCCCTAGTAGTTGGGGCAACATACATGTGCTCACTAGGAACCCAGTCTACTTATATGTTGATTGACTGGCACAGCAAAACACACATAAAACTGTGTGTTTATTAGGGCTGGTTATTATTGACGGTCATAGAGTAAGACACACAAGTTCAGGAAAAACACTATTTCCACCAGATTCTAAACATGTTATTAATATTCCAGAAGAAATAAAAGGCCACTGTGCACACTAAAAGTTAATAACCCTCTCTTTAACCTGAGCCTTCCTGATTCTAATTCAAGAGCCATATACACAATGGTGAATGGCACAGGTATCTCCTGCATATTGCATTGGACAGGTGCAATATCACATCAAACATCCCATCACCTCACTAAATCCTCATCTCCTCTAGTCTAACTCAATGTTGCACCTCCACACTGATGTCCACACTGGAAACATACCCCAGACCAGCTCTCCCTTGGCTTGGGAGAGTCACTTGAGAAAGTACTGGCTATTGATCTCAGATGATTCAAACCTGCTAGACTATCTCAGGGAAACAGAAGAGGTTGTCACTTTCTACAAAAAGAGTAATCAACTCTGACATATAAAGGTTTTTAGTTTCACTATTACAATATTCACTGAATTGAACTTTTTTCTCTTGGTGTATGATGGTTATAAAAAGACTTATGTAAAATGAGTATGTTATGTAAAATGAATACTTATGTAAGAATACACACTTATGTGAGATGAATAGAACAAGAGAAATTATTTCTAATTTTATAATTGAAAATTAGAATTCCCAGACAAAGACCAGACAAATCAACCTTATTTCCTTCTTTGTCTCTCATTTTTTTTATTCTACACACACACACACACACACACACACACACACACACACACACATACACACGACTTTATTTCCAACTTGTCTGCCTTGTATGCTTTGTCTGTGAAGGCTTGGTAATCCATCATAGAATCTGGCTACATCTAAGAGTTCTCTGTAGTCCTCTGTTCTCCTCCTTCCATTGCTTCCACAGGTCAAATGACCAGACCATGCTGTGTTCCTGTAGTTCAGAGGAGAATAAAGAAAGATCCATGTAAGCACAGCAAGAGTAACAAGCAGAAACAGGAAGAACTCTAATCACATACCAGCTGATTGAAAACACATAGAGGTTTTTTTTTTCCTGCAGTCTATAGAATAGCAGAATATGTTTATAATCCAAAATTTTATTTTGCATAAGATGTAATAGAGGCAAAACATTGCATCTTCTCCTCTTGAATCCTAGACATTGTAATACACAACCCACAACCCTACCATTGGTATGGCCTCAAATGTCTGACTTTCAATGCTTTCAAACTGCAAAGTATTATTTACATCATTTCTTTGAGACTATATTCCCAATGGTTCCATCCTTAGATGAAAGAAGGGTAAAGGAACAAAGTGCATAATTACAGTCTTCCACATTTTGCCTTATACTATTTCCTTTCCCCTTTTCATAATCTTATAATCTGATACATTAATCATAGAAGTACTATAAAATGTGTACTTTTTCTTCTTTTATGGAAATACACAGTGAATTTTTAAATCTAGCCATCCTACCACCAATAGCACAGCAGAACTTATCTACTTATACTTCAGTACACATTGATCAACATTTTTCCTTTAAGAATGATTATTTTTAAACACACTAGGGAAAAAAGATGCTAATGAGAATGTTAAAAAAGATAAAGAGAAATGTGTGCATTGCTGGAAATAAAAATTAGCACAGCTGTTATAAAAAAGCAGTTTGGAGAGTAGTCAAAGGAGTAAAAATACAACTATCATATGGTCTGGCAATCTCATTCATAGGTGTATATACAAAGGAAGAAAAATCTATGTCAAAAATATATCTGCCCTCCCATATCCATTGTGGAACTAGTAACAACAGAATCACTATTTATCATCAATTAAAGGAAATGTGATATACGTGTGTGTGTGTGTGTATGTGTGTGTGTGTGTGTGTGTGTGTGTAGTATATACATATATATAATTACTAGTTCTTGTTGATAAAAATAATAATGTATGTGACAACATGGATAGAAGTGAAGATCATTATTCGAGGTGAAATAAGTCAGGCACTAAGAGATAAGTATTGCATGGATTCACTGATATGTGAGGCCTTCCTTCAGATGTCAGTGTTAGAGTGCAATGTTATTTGCAATAAGCCAAGTGACACAGGAAAAGGTATGAGGAAAGGGTCATCAGTGAAATCTAAGCTACAGTTAGATGAGTAAGACAGTCTGCTGTGCTAGTGCACCAAAGTAAGATGCCTGGATAACAAACTTAATTACTTAACATTTCAGAGGACTAATAGAAAATAACTAGGAAGTTTTCACCACAATGAAATAGATATGCTCACCATGGGTAAACATTACATAATATGTACATCCATCAAAATATTGCATAGTACTCCATTAATATGCAATTTTGTTTTTGTGATCAGTTGCAGTTTTTTACTTAAAAATGGAATTTGCTCATAATTAGTAAAAATAGTAGGCCTAAAGTATGTCCACTTTTTTACTGATGGCCACATATCAAGTACATGTGCTTATTGAAACTGTTAGCTGGACCACCTTATGAGGAATAAAATGGCAAGGACTTCTGAGTTTAAATCTTAACAACACTTTTGTAACTATTGTCTTAGGTAGTGGCAGAAAAGACCTTCCTGTCCCAATTTTAATTAGTAATTATTTTGGATTGTTGTATTATGCATTCAACAGTCACATAAGTGATCTCTAAAAATAACATGTGTCATTAATTATTCAAATATAGCTCATCATGTCCATTTCTTCCCTCTGGATCACTCTAAAAAACAACACTAAATTAGGAAAACTCTGCCCAATACTAATAATTTATAACTAATAAATTTCTCTTTCAGTTTCTCTTATTATAGTTATAATTTTGTTTTTAAATTTTTCTCTAAGTGTTTCTAAGAAACTAATTCAGATCTAATAATTACTACTCATAACACATTTATGCAATTGCACACAGAGAAAGAGGAAGGAGAGAGAGAGAGAGAGAGAGAGAGAGAGAGAGAGAAGGGAGGGAGGAAGGTAGGGAGGCAGGGAGGGAGGGAGGGAGGGAGCGAGGGAGGGAGGGAGGGAGAGAGGGAGAGAAGGAGAGAAGGAGAGAAGGAGAGAGGGAGGTAAGCAGAGGAACAATGAGCCTTTTTATCTGTTTTGTCTTTACTATTACCCAGAATGGGAGTTGTTGGCAAAACCCAGAGACATTAAATAATATGACATAACAGCTGGAAATGATATTGTCTGTTGCAATTGTTTCTCAGTCTCAACTCCTCCAAGCATTAAGCAAGTTTCCTGTGCAAATGTTTTATTTGCCTGCCAGCCAGAATGAAGCCCAAGCCCATTGTTTACCAAAACTTACATGCAGTTCACATTAAGAATGTATGAACATGTTGTTTGTGCATTATATAGACTGAAACTAATAGTGAATTTACAAAGATAGATATGATATTGTGCTCACAAACACACACATTAGCAAGGCCCTATAATTTCCTCTATGTAAACATAAAATGTAGAATCCATTCCTAGGAGGCTTCTTTGAGGATATAAAGTTAAGGCCAAATGAAATTGATTATTTTGTTCAAATATCACCTTTTTAACTCACTTTTAACTTAGTCTTTCCTTCACCATCTCAGTGCAATTTCCATGAGGTAGCATGCACAGGGCCTGCATGGGTCTGCACCACGTCTTCTGTGTATAAATTACAGCTTTCAATGTAGAGTTTTTATGGGACTCCTGCATGAGTGAATGAGTGGGTCTCTGATGCTTGTGCCTTCTCTTAGACTCATTCCCTTCTGTTGGCTTGCCATGTCTAATTTTGATGTGATGGTTTCATATATCCTAAGATGATGATAAAATACAATCTGTGCTAGAAAGGTGTCTGCACATGCCAAGAACAACACAATATGAATGTCACAGAAGAAACTGTCCACCTGATTGAGGATGCAATAGGGTAACTTAAAGATAATAAATGTGAAGATACTCCTATATACAAAGTGCCCCTCCCCTGCCAAGTGCCCACTGTGGAGCAGGTACACACCCTGTGGTTCATGATGACCATATATCATGTATATAACAAATAACCAAAATTCGGTTATAAGACACCAGTGATAAAGGAAACAGTCAATGTTCAATACCCCCTCTACTCTTCATCTCTGCATTTGTTTCCATCAGTTACTAGATGGAGGTTTCCAGATGACAATTGCGATAGTCACTAATCTGGTCACAGGAGATGACCAGTTCAGGTTAAATATCCACTAGTGCTAGGAGTCTTAGTTGGGGTCATCCTTGTAGATTCCTGGAAGTTTCTCTTGCAGCAGGTTTCCACCTGAGCCTGAAATGTACCCCCTTTCCAGTCATTCTTTCAGTACTCTCCCCTTCTTTCTATTCATCCCCCAACCTGATCCCTCATGTTCCCATCCTCACCCACCTCCCATCCACTCAAAAAAATCTCATCTATTTCACGTAATAGGGAGATACATGCATCTGCCCTTGTGTCATCCTTGCTACCTAACTTCTCCGGGTTTGTAGATTAGCAAGTTATTCTTTACTATATAGCTAATATCCACTTATGAGTGAGTACATACTATGCTTGTCTTTCTGGGTCTGATTTTTTTTTATAGTCTCATTCAACTGCCTTCAAATTTCATGAGTTTGTTGTTTTTAACAACTAATCTTGCTCATAAGACCTCACAGAGTCTGAACAAATAACTATGTAGCCTGATTGGAAACAACCTAGACATTCTACATATATGTGACAGTTGTGTAGCTTGGTCTACTTGAAGGACACCTAACAATGGAAGGAGGGGCTATCTCTAGTGCTTTGTTGGCTCTTGGGAAACTATCCTTCATGTTGGATCACCTTGTCCAGCCTAAATACAATTTAGTCTTACTAAAACTTGACATGCCATGCTTTGTTAATACCCATGGGAGGCTTGCCTCTTTCTGAACGGAAGCTGAGAAGTGGATGAGGGGGCAGACTGTGGTTGGGATGTGGAAGGAAAGGAAGGAGGGAGGAAGGAAGGGAGGGAGGGAGGGATGGAAGGAGGGGAGGGAGAAAAGGAGAGAAGGAAGGAAGGAACTGAAAGCAGACTTCCAGTAGAAATTAAACCATTTCTCAAGAACACAAAGAGCCATTCTTCTTTGGCAAAGATGGAAAACTTGATGCTTCATTCAACCCATTTTGAAATTGCTATTACAAACTTCTTATGAACCTTTTGAATTTACTGTCACAACACTCATTAATAATTTGAAAATTACTAACCTTTTGAAATAAGCTAGAAATACAACAGGGACAGGTTGTGGTCTGTATCTTGGATTCAAGGGGAGAAAATGCAAATCTTGTCTCTAGCCTCCGCAAAGTCCCATCTTACAGAAAATAGGAGTTTGTCTTAAAACTGCTCCACTAGAAACTTAGGGAAAACCATCTCACTTCCATATTAGATGTGTTTTTCAGCAGCTTGTAGACATCTGAGTTCTGATTGCTTCTGCTAACACTTGTTTTGCTTACATGACTCTCTCCCCCTTAGTCTGCCCTGTCCTACAGGACGTGCTCTGTATTGTGGTCATTTTATCTGCAGAAGCAAGGAGAAAAGAATCTTAGCATGTATAAGGAAATTATTACATGTGGCAAGTTCCAAGACCAATCAGCAAGTACTCATTGAGGACACAACAGAGGAAAAACATGTTGGAAATAAAATTGTGTGTGTGTGTGTGTGTGTGTGTGTGTATTAAGGATGGAGTGGGGGGATATGTGTGTTCAAAAACTGACTTGAAGATGAAAGGAGGAAGGCATGAAATCAGAAAGATTCTTAGTTTAGAAATCCAGTATTTCAGTTATAAAAAAAAAAATTAGAAATTATTTTCTCCTTCAACTCATTTCCTACCACGGAGAGCTTTCTTCAATAACCATATACATGTGCATGCACTTCTATTTTCTCATTATTTAGTTTCCCAAGACTCATGTGCAGAAGCCTTGGTCCTCAGCCAATGACACTATAAAGAGGTAGACATTTTAGAAGGCAGGGCCTGGTTTGAAGGAGAAGGTCACTAGGGGTATGTCTAGGAAGGGCTTTTATCACTCTCTTGCCTCCTTGACATTTGAGCAGAGCAGTCACAATTGCCATTTCTGACTACAGAAATCAGCAACAATTAGAAAGCAATGAAATCATATGACTAGGAGCAGTCAAAGAGAGGGTGGATCCAACAATCCCACAACCTTCAGGGAACTTCCTGGAGCTTCTCTGAGCTGAACACCCCAAAGCATATGAAACAGAATAGAATGATTTAAATATATATTCATAAAAATGATAGAGGCCTTCAAAGACGAGATGAGAAAATTCCTTAAAGAAATAGAAGAAAAAAACCAACAAAAATTGAACGAAATAACAAATCTCTTAAAGAAAGTAAGGAAAGCCAAGAAAAAAATCAATTAAACAGGTGAAGGAAACAGTTCAAGACTTGAAAACTGAAATAGAGACAATAAAGAAAACACAACCTGAAGGAATGCTGGAAATAGAAAAAATGGGCAAATGATCGGGAACTACAGACAGACACAAGCATAACCAACAGAATACAAGAGATGGAACAGAGAATCTCAGGTGCTGAGATAAACAAGAGGAAATAGATTCATCGACCAAAGAAAATCTTAAATCCATCAAATCCTTAACACAAAACATCCAGGAAATATGGGACACCATGAAAAGGCCAAACCTAATAATAATAGGCATAAAAGAAGGTGAAGAAGCCCAACTCAAAGGTGCAGAAAATATATTCAACAAAATCATTTAAGAAAACTTTCCCAATCTGAAGAAGAACATGCCCATGAAAGTATGAGAAGCATACTGAACACCAAACAGACAGGACCAAAGAAAAAAGACCCCTCTACACATAATAATCAAAACACCTAACATACAGAATAAAGAAAGAATATTAAGAGCAGTGAAGAAAAAAGGACAGGTAACATATAAAGGCAGACCTATTAAAATTATGCCTGACTTCTCCATGGAAACCTTCAAGGCCAGAAGGTCCTGGATAGATGTTCTACAAGTACTATGAGTCCTCTGATGCCAGCCCAGGTTATTATACGCAACAAAACTCTCAATAACTATAGATAAGAAAACAAGATATTTAATGACAAAATCAGATTTTCACCATACATATCTACAAATCCAACCTACAGAAAGTTCTGGGAAAAAAGTCCAACCCAAGGACATTAACTATACTTACAAAGACACAGGCAATAGATAATCCCACTTCACTAGAACCCAAAGGTAAACAGGGCAAATATATTCACAATACCACCGCCAATAACAAATCTAAAACAAGCCAGCATTAACAATAAATGGTCCTTACTTTCCCTCAACATTAATGGTCTTAACTCACCTATAAAAAAACACAGGCTAACAGAATGGATGTGAAGACAGAATTCATCATTCTGCTGAATACAATAAACACATCTAAGCTTCAAAGACATCCTGGTATTGGAACAAAAACAGACAGATAGACCAATGGAATCAAATAGAAAATTCTGATATGAACCTACACACCTAGAACACTTGAATTTTGACAAAACAGGTAAAAGTATACAATGGAAGGAGGAAAGCATCTTCAACAAATGGTGCTGGCACAACTGGATGATGGTGTGTAGAAGACTGTAGATAGACCCATATCTATTGTCATGCACAAAACTCAAGTCCAAATGGACCAAAGACCTCAACATAAATCCAGCCATACTGAACCTCTTAGAGGAAAAAGTGGGAGGTACCCTTGAACAAATTAGTACAAGAGACCTTTTCCTGAACATAACACCAGTAGCACAGATGCTGCGATCGAGAATTAATAAATGGGACCTCCTCAAATTGAGAAGCTTCTGTAAGGCAAAGGACACAGTTGACAAGACCAAATGGCAGCCTACAGACAGGACAAGATCATCAATAATCCTTCATCTGACAGAGGGCTGATCTCCAAAATATACAAATAACTCAAGAAACTAGTCAACAAAATACCAAATAACCATATTTTTAAAAATGGGGTACAGGACTGAATATAGATTTCTCAACACAGGAAACCAAAAAGGCTGAAAGACACTTAAGAAAGTGCTCAACATCCTTAGCTAACAGGAAAATGCAAATCAAAACAGCTCTAAGATACCATCTTACTCCTGCCAGAATAGCTAAAATTAGAAACACCAATGACAACTTAGGCTGGAAATGATGTGGAGAAAGGGGAACACTCCTCCACTGCTGGTGGGAATGCAAACTTGTACAGTCATTTTGGAAGTCAATATGGCTGTTTCTCAGGAAATTGGGAATCAGTGTACCACAGGACCAGGCAATGCACCTCTTAGCATGTACCCAAATCATCCACATCCTTGAAGCAGAGACATGTGTTGAACTATGTTCATAGCACCATTATTTGCAATAGCAAGAACCTGAAATAAACCTAGATACCCCTCAACTGAAGAATGAATAAAGAAGATGTCTCACATTTGCACAATGGAATACTACCCTGTGGAAAAAAGCAATTGAATCTTGAAATTGACAATGGATGAAACTTGAAGAAGCCATTCTGAATAAGGTAACTCAGTCACAAAAAAAGGAACATGGTATGCACTCACTCATATATGGATTTTAGACATGGAGCAAAGAATCACCAGCCTATAATTCACACTGCAAGAGAAACTAGGATACAAAGAGAATTCTAAGAGATTCATATAAGGTCCCTCACAGAAGGGAAAAGGGACAAGATCTGAGCATAATGGGAGTGGGGGAGTGTAGAGAGCTGTGAAGTGCCGCGTCTTAAAGATTTAAAGATTGCGCTGACTTCCGCCTTCCACCTCCCCAAGGGTGAGCGCTCTCTGGCGTAAACAAGCCCTTATTTGGTTAAGTCTGTTCAGCCTGTCTGCTTCCGCGTTAGAGTAGCCTATCTGCAGGGTCCACGTAGCTCACTGGGGTGGGTTAGTGCAAGGGGATTTAAGCCTGTGCAAGGGTCGCCCAGGTTCTTGCGGGTCAGAAGAACATGTTTCAAGTATCCTGATTAAAACTGCATGAAGAAGATCTTCCCAGAGTTGCATCATCCTTGCTGGCAGGGGTAGGCATGTACAAATGGTGGCCTGTATGGGGAATTTTTCAGATCAGAACTTCTTGCAGCCAGGGCAGCACTGGTTAAGTTCCCAAGGTAAATTGGGACCAAATTAAGGCCCTTGGTAAAGAGGCAATAAGGTCTCCAGTAAGGAGCTATAAGGTTCTGGGTTTGGACTAAGCTAAGGCCCTCAGTAAAGAGGCAATAAAGTCTCTGGTAAGGAGCAAAAAAAGTCCCAGGTAAGTTGGGACTAAGTTAAAGACCGTGGAAATAAGCGGCAATAAAGTCTCAGGCATTGAGCGAGAGGTTGTAATGAACCAAAAGTAAAATTATCAAAATGGGGACTTCTCAGTCTCATCCAATTTATCTGGCTCTTCAGGAGCTACTTTTGTCAAAGAAACTTAAGATAAAGAAAAGCACACTAAAAAGATTCCTGAGCGAATGTGATGCCATTGCACCTTGGTTCCCAGTTTTTGGAGACCTCATGGTAGCGTGCTGGGACAAGTTAGGCAGGGATCTTGACTTTGCTTGGGAACAAGGGATGCTAAAGTCTGGAGTCCAACCAGTTTGGAAGTTAGTGCGTAGCTGTATTGAAGACCAGAGGTACTGTAAAGAGGCGATGGAAAAACGAAAACTGCACTAAAAATGTTACAAGAAGAAAGATCAGAAGAGGTTGAGAGCACAGGAGAGTCAGGTACGGATGAAACAGATTCTGAGGAAGAATTGCAAGCCCTTGTAGAAAAGGTTCAGAAAAAAATCTCTTAAGGGGCAGAGGGGGAAGGGAGAGGAGAAATGGTGATGTGGGGAGGGACCCTCCTGGAACAATGCCTTTGGTGCCTTCTCCTGATCAGAGTAAGGAAGGGTGGGGTCCAGGTACAGGGCATTCCTTTTGCCCTGAGGTCTGGAAAGCCATAGGAAATGACTTAAGTAGGGCTTATCCAGTTTTCCAAGATGCCCAAGGCAATAGATATGAGGAGCCTTTAGACTTTAAGGTCATCAAGGCTTCGGCTGAATCCGTGAGAACATATGGAACTTCAGCTTCTTTTACTGTAGCTCAAGTTGAAGCCCTAAATAGGCATAGCATGACTCCTAATGATTAGAGTGTGCTGGCTCGAGCATGCCTAAGCCGGGCAGTATCTGGATTGGAAAGCTTTTTTAATTGAGTATGCAAATGAAAAGGCTGCAGCTAACCTGGCAGCCAGAAATGCAGAATGGGCCAGGGACATGTTACTTGGACAGGGACACTTTACAAATCAACAGACAGGATATCCAATAAAAGTTTTTAAACAAGTAAATCAGTTGCCATAAAAGCATGGAAGTCATTACCCAATAAGGGAGAGGTGAGTGGTAGCCTCACTAAGATACTGCAAGACCCAATGGAACCATTTTCAGATTTTATGGCCTGTTTGGTAGAGGCTGCAGGGAGAGATTTTGGCATTACAGCAGCCATAGTTACAGCTATCTCTTTTACAGTTGTGGATTCAGTCACGGCTGCCATGGATATGCGCACATGGATGCAGACAGCCTCTAAGCTAAATGAATTGTCCAAGAATGTGGCTACTGCCTTGAATGCTCAATCCACAATTGGTGCTCAACTAAAAGGAAGTTTAATGATTTTAAACCAAATAATTGATCTGATACAGGAACAAATAGATACCTTGTGGCAGCTGGCCCAATTGGGATTTGAAATGAAGTATCCAGGTTTGTGTGTTACCAGCATTCAGTGTGAGAACTTTACACATGCTGCTAATTTGTCACAACAGTTGTCTAGCTATCTTTTAGGAAATTGGTCTGCTGACTTTGATGACTTAATGGTACAGCTGCGAATGGCCATCATTGCAGTATCCAGATTGATACATGTGGATACGGGACTGGTTACCAGATTGTCATCATGGTTCCCATTGCCATGAATCATCTGAAAGAGTGGGGGGGAATGGGAGCCATGGCTGTCCTCTTGTTGCTTATCTCCTTCGTGGGCCTGTGCCTTTGCAAGATGAGGTTTGCTCAGAAGCGGTATGCAGCTATGGTTGTCCAGGCATTTACAGCCATTGAGGCAGGACAGTCTCCCCAAGCATGGCTCACAGTCATGAACAAGAATTGATCCTTCACGCTCAGGTTGTATGGCTTAGCACTGCACTCCGAGTTAGCTCTGGAAGTGAGCAACTCCAAGAAGGGCAAGCCTGGTTGCATGTGGGTTGGTGTCCGAGGCCCCACCTCCAGGAAAAAGATACCAGACAGGTGTGGCATTGACTTGGCTGACTACCAGGATTCAGGGTCGTTACAATGTCCACTACTTTAATGGAGACCAGACCACTACCCTTGCCTGTTGCGTTATTAAAACAAAAAGGGGGAACTGTAGAGAGCTGCGAAGTGCCATGCCTTAAAGATGGCACTGGCTTCCGCCTTCCACCTCCCCAAGTGTGAGCCTATCTGCAGAGTTCATGTAGCTCACTGGGGTTGATTAGCCCAAGGGGATTTAAGCCTGTGCAAGGGTCCCCCGGGCTCTCATGGGTCAGAAGAACATGTTTCAAGGATCCTGATTAAAACTGCATGAAGATCTTCCTGGATCCGTGTTGTCCTTGCTGGCAGGGGTAGGCACATACAGGGGAAAGGCAATGAGTGGAGAGGGAGCTAAGAGAAAGAGAAGGGGAGGAGAGGAAAGTGTCTGAGAATAGGAAGATTGAGCCATGGGAGGAATAGATGGGGAGAGAGAGAGAGAGAGAGAGAGAGAGAGAGAGAGAGAGAGAGAGAGAGAGAGAGAGAGAGACCATAAATGAGGGAGCGAGCCATTATAGGTTTGAAGAGAAAACTGAACCTAGAGAAATGTCCAGAGACCTACAAAACTGACCCCAACTAACAATTTGAGCAACAGTGGAAAGGCTACCATAAATGTCCTTCCCTGATAATGAGATCAACAACTAACTTATCCACCATCATGGAGCCCTCATCTAGTAGCTAATGGAAACAGAAGTGGACACCACACTGAGCCAAATTGGAATCCAGATGCAGAGAGGGAGGACAAGATCAGGCTACAGAAACACATAGAGACAGCTGGCCTGAACAAGGAGGAGCTAATAGGCCCCCAGACTGACAGTTGGGAATCCAGCATTGGACAGACTCAGACCCCTGAATATGGGTCTCAGTTAGAAGGCCTTGGTATTCTAAGGGACCTCGGACTGTGGAACCAGGATGTAACCCTGGTGCACAAAAGGACTTTGGGAGCACATCCCCAATGGAGGGATACTTCCTTAACTTAAAGACAGGAGAGAAGTCCTAGTCCCTACTCCAAATGACATGACAGATTTAGATGACCCCTTCTGGAAGGCATCCCCTACATGTAAAGTGTGAGGGGGGGTAGGGAGGGGAAGGTGGTAGGGGACCATGGGAGGATGGGAGAGGGAAAGAGGGAGGGAGAGAGAGGGAACTGGGATCAATATGTAAAATTTTAAAAAAGAGAAAAAAGAAATCATATGACTAGAGAGTAAAAAGTCTGAAAAAAAACAAAGAAAAGTAAATCTTCCACACTTTACAATTTATCATCTTAGCTATTTTGTCTCAGCAACGAAAAGCTAATACAGTGTATAAATATCTTCAAAATATACTGTTAAATAACAAAACTATGATTGTCAAGTAACAAAAACTTATGATTCCACTTAATGAAATTTTTAAAAACACTAATTTTAACTATAAACACTAATTTTAACGATTTTTAAATAAAAATAATACTGCCTTGAAAAGTCATTGGAAATCATGATAAAGAAACTATAATAATGAATGAACATATTTGCCCTGCTTTATCCTTTGGGTGTTGGTGAAGTAAGATTCATATAAGGTCCCTCACAGAAGGGGAAAGGAACAAGAACTCCTGAGCATATTGGAAGGGAGGGACAGTGAGTAGAGCTGGAGCTAGGAGAAAGAGAAGGGGAGAAGAGAAAGTCATGTGGGACTAGGAAGATTGAGTCAGAGGAGGACTACGTGAGAAAACAGAGAGAAAGAGAGAGAGAGAGAGAGAGAGAGAGAGAGAGAGAGAGAGAGAGAGAGAGACCATAAAAGAGGGAGTCATTATAGGTTTGAAGTGAAAACTGAACCTAGAGAAATGTCCAGAGACCTACAAGACTGACCCCAACTAACAATTTGAGCAACAGTGGAAAGGCTACCATAAGTGCCCTTCCCTGATATTGAGATTGATGACTAAGTTATCCTCCATCATAGAGCCCTCGTCTAGTAGCTGATGGAAACAGAAACAGACACCCACAGCTAAACACTGAGCCGAACTGGAATCCAGATTCAGAGAGAAATGACATGACCAGGCTACAGAAACCCACAGAGACAGCTGACCTGAACAAGGGGGAGCTAATGTATCCCCAGACTGATAGCTGGGAAACCAGCATTGGACAGACTCAGACCCCCTGAACATGGGTCTCAGTAAGAAGGCCTATATAGTCTAAGGGGGCTCTGACAGTGGAACCAGAATGTATCCCTGGTGTACAAAAAGACTTTGGGAGCACATTCCCCATGGAGAGATACTCCCTTAACCTAGAGGCAGGAGGGAAGGCCTAGTCCCTACTCCAAATGACTTGACAGATTTTGTTGACCCCTCTTCGAAGATATCACCCTCCCTGTGGAGTGGGGGGGGATGAGATGGGAGGGTGATTGGTGGCATTGGAGGGAGGGAGAGAGGGAAGGTGGGAGGGAGAGGGAACTGGGATAGATATGTAAAATAAGAATAAATAAATATATACATACATAAATAAAATCAGAAATCAAGTATGGTAATACAGTATGGGAAAAGTACAAAGGCTTACATTAATTACTATTTTATGTTTATTTAAAATATTTGTTATTTGAAAGAATTTAATGACATAACAATTATTCACACCATAAAAAATTTATCAAGTATTAACATTTAAATGCCAGAAAAGCATATGTACCTTAAATCATGAGAGAAAAAAGAATTAAACTTTCAGGTTGTTTGTTAAGTGTCATCAAAGCTAACTAAATAAATCCTGAATGTGAAAAAAAAAAAAAGAATGAATGAACATGACTAGTGAGATCAAAATGGAAACGAAAGCAAAGTGGAGATGAGATGCCCAATGGTAGCTGGCCACGTATAACATTCTAATGCCAGTGATAATTGCAGAAATGTTTGGTTCATAATAAATATGAGCTATGTATGTATGCTTATAATATTTTTTAATTATTGTTTCTTTTTCTACATATTGATCCCAGTTCCTTCTCCCTCCTATCCTCCCATGCCCTCAACCCCTCCCCTCTCCCATTCCATTCCCCACCCACTCCACAGGGAGGGTGAGGCTTTTCAGGAGGGATCATAAAAATCTGTCAAGTCATTTGGAGTAGGGTCTAGGCCCTCCCTCCTGCCTCTAGGATAAAGGAGTATCCCTCCATGGGGAATGTGCAACTGAAGTATTTTCATGCACCAGGGATACATTCTACTTCCACTGTCAGAGGTTCCATAGTTATAAAATTTTATTCACATTGTTTTCAGACAATTACATAAATCAGATTACAAAAAATAGATATGTTATAGATTTTTATATCCTGGTTCACAAAATAACAGGGTTTATATTTACCTGCCCAGTCCAAATAAATAACAAACTGAACCAAATACATACAAACAGGTGCTCTAATGTCTATGAAAAGTACAGACAAGTAAAATTTCTGAGGAAGGAAAGTCAAGGAGCTGAACAATTTTTTTCTCTCTCTTTTTTTATAAAATTTTTATTAGAAATAATCATATATATATCTCAGTTCCCTTTCCCTCTCATCCTTCCGACCTCCCATCTCATCCCCTTTCTGTTCCCCAGGGAAGGTGAGGCCTTCCATTGGGGATCATCAAAGTCTGTCACATTATTTGGAGCATGGCCTAAGCCCTCTCCCATGTCTCTAGGCTGAGAGAGTATCCCTCTATGTGGAATGGAGATGACTACTTTTGTTTCAAGGCATTTTCTGGATTTGGGGGTCAGGAGTCTCACATAAAGACAAGAAGGCAGCGTTATCAGCTAAGAACGGGAAAAAAAATCTGATGCAATTCTGAATCTGAAATTCGGTGAGTTAAGCTGAACTGCAGGATATAATACTAAGATAAAACATCTATTATCTTTCTACATGTTAAAATTATCACTTAAAATATCAAGCCAGGGAACATTAATGATAAGTCTGGGAAGATGAGCAGCAAGGTCTGAGCACTGAAATCACAAACATTGTTGAGAGGTATAAAAAGCATATGTGCTATTCATGCATCAGACACAGTGTTTATAAAATGTCAGTTCTCCCATAATTACTCTGTATATTCAATGAAATGCTAACTAAAAACTAAACAAATCTGTCTGCAGAAATTAGCAAGTTGGTTCAAAAATAACATGGAAGTACAAAGACTCTGGAACAGCGAAAGTTGTAGTTTAAAAAAAAAAAATGATCATTCAAGGAGAAACACTGACAGAACAGGTCAAATGGTGAAGATGGTTACTGAATACATGCAGATGGGTTCTTGCCCACAGCTCACCATTTGCAGAGCATCAGAAGAGGACACCATGGAGTATTGTTATATAAAGCTGACAAGTAATGACTTATATTGAATTTTAATTCTATTTATTATTATCATCATTATTGTGTGTGTATGATTTGTGTTAGAATGTGCACGTTTTATGGTGAACTTGGGGTCAGAGGACAATTTTGGAGGTCAGCTTTCTCCATCTTCATGAAGGTTCTAGGGATGCAACTGAGCTTGCCACAGCTGGACAGAAAGCACATTAAAGTCACTTCACCTGCCTGAGTGCAGGACTCTTGATGACGCTGGAAGCTCTAGTTTGTTTATCACAAAGATTCCCACTGTGTTGTGAAAGAGAGCCTAAAAAAAGGGAACAATTCTTTTCTTATTACTGAAAAGATCAAATTCATACAATACCATTGTTGAGATCCTCGATAGAAAGCCTATGCTGAGAATCAAATGCCAAAATATGAAATGTGCATTTCAAAAAGTAATATGGAGATATGTTAAGTAGAACTAAACTGCCAGTAATTATAAACTTTCTAAAATATGTGATGATTTTACATAGATTAAATATGTTTTAATTTAAGCAGACACCCAATGTTAGAAAATTGAGTGTTGTGATAGATTAAGTGTCAGGAATGTTAATTTAAGATACTTCAAGTATTAAAAATCTCTTCCACAGAGAGAAATATTGCCCACCTGTAGGTGCTAGCATTGCATTTAACATAGTCTGGGCTTTGGGCTGCTTTTTATTTTTATGAGAGCTCTTCCCTAGTGTTAAGACATTCATTAATTCCAGAAAAAAAATCTTCATTTTCTTTAGTTCAATTAATTTATCTGAAAACAAACAAGGAAAAGCACTGTCACTAAATGCAACAAATTTTAAACTTAAAGAAGGAATGAAGGCAGCAGCTTCAGAGAAATCTCTGCACCAGCAAATGTGAGGAAACATCCATTCCTGGACAGAAGCCCTGGAGAGAAGGGGTTTAATTAGTAAGATGTGTCTCCAAAAATCACCATCTGAGGGTCCCTGGAGCACAGAAAAGTTAAAGATTCGTCAAAGGGACTTGGAGCTGCTACAGAGAATTACCCCCTAGGGCATGAATATCCTTATTTTCCACTTGTGAAATCACAGAAGACATCAAGGATAAGTAGTAATCATTCCCTGTAGAAGTCTTGAAGATAGATTTGATGACTATTCATTACATTTTGGCAAAATAAAAAGGTTAAAAGAATGATGGCCCATCAAAACAGAACCTGATTAAACACATGAATTTGGCTAGAATTCTCAATGTTTATATTAATGTTTAAATATGCTTGCCAATGAAGAATCTAGGGTTAAAATGTTATCTCCGGTGATATCAACCCAATTATAACTCTATTTCAAAAGCGTCTTGTTTCTATAGTTTTTCTTCTGTGTTTTTAACCACATAGCGGAATAACTGCTACTACTCACCAAGGACATGAAGCATCTTTCAACCTTAATATCTGCTTTGTGATCCAAAACAGAGCTCCCCAATTGGTAAGCCCCAAAACTGTCTAAACTCAACATTTCATTCCTGGCTGGTAACATTGGGAACTCTACAATATCTTCAAGGTGGGAGCTATTGGATTCTATGGTCTTCTTTAAAGTCAGTTTACATTGCCTTAGTTGTACTTAGCTAACCCTGCTTAGTTTAATAAAGGTCTATTATATAATGCATCAGTCAGTTAAGTCCTTTCTCCACCTTTGAACATCCAACTGAGCTCCCACAGAGGATTTCCACAGGAAAAAAAAAGGTTATTTCTGACAGAGGCAAAGATGAAAAGATAGAAGTGCCCTAATAGTTGGATAAGTGATACTCCTTTTTGATTGGCTAGGTCTAGATTTCTGGGCAGATTTCTATTGAGGTTCCATGGTTTTTCATTACGTTTTAAATTTAAATATATTGTTTATGAGAAACCCAGTGTACTCTTTGGAGGAAAAAAACATTGTCTATCTCTGAAACAATAGATATCCTACAAACAAATAAAAATCATTTCAGGCTGTGTACATAGTTTGTATGCTTAAACTTATAGCAAAATATATGTTTGACTTAATTCAAACCTGATACTCAAAGATAGGACATGTTTGATTCTCCTCACAATTTAAGCACAATTTTTTGTGAGCATCTAAAAATGCACAGAGATCATTTGATCACACTTCAGTAGAATGGACAGCCCCAGAGAAATAAGAAGGGGTGGAGTAAATGTAATCTGACCATTACTGCAGGAGTTTCCAGCTTGTCATATGACCAGGAGGGCAGGATACAAGAAAAAAGGCAGGCCCTCTGTAATACAAAAAAAAAAAAAAAAAAAAAAAAAATGCAAACACATTCCCCCCCTTGTATATGACCAGAGAGCATTCAGGAGGAAAGTAGCTGTAAATTTTTCATTTAAATGAAAATTTTTAATGATCTAAGGGGAAAAATGAATGTCTGGAGGTGTGTGTATGTCTGCACATGCATATGCATATGTTAAAGGAAAAGAAGCCTACGAAAATGAAAATTGGTGCTGAGAAAAGTTTATTAGCACTAGTTATTACTTGAGTATATTTTTTTCTAATTTTACAAAACAAAAAATGCTAAATTTGATCCTCTTGTTTAAAATCAACAATTTCATATAAATTTTAGGCTGGAATAAGGAAGCAACCATTCCTTTGAACTGGAATATCTATATAGAACTTATAAAGCAATTTATGTTCTGTGTTCTCCATCAGTGAAAATTCAGTGGCCATACTTCATATGAAGAAATGTCAAACATGAGCATAGTCACCATGTTCTTCCTCTCAGGCATTCCTCATGCACCAGCCCTGGACACCGTGCTCTTTGTCATCTTCCTGGTGATCTATATCCTCACCGTGCTGGGAAACCTTCTCATCCTGATGGTGATCAGGGTGGATTCCCACCTCCACACACCCATGTACTACTTTCTCACCAACCTCTCCTTTATTGACATGTGGTTCTCCACAGTCACAGTGCCCAAAATGCTGATGACCTTGGCGTCCCCAGGGGGAGGGGCTATCTCGTTCCACTGCTGTGTGGCACAGCTCTACTCCTTCCACTTCCTGGGTAGCACTGAGTGTTTCCTCTACACAGTCATGTCCTATGATCGCTACCTGGCCATCAGCTACCCACTCAGGTACAGCAGCATGATGAGCGGGAGAGTGTGTGCCCTCCTGGCTGCTGGCACCTGGCTCACTGGTTCCCTGCACTCTGCTGTCCAGACTACGTTGACTTTCCATTTGCCCTACTGTGGACCCAACCAAATTCAGCATTATTTCTGTGATGCTCCTCCCATCCTCAAGCTGGCCTGTGCAGACACCTCAGCCAATGAGATGGTCATCTTTGTGAACATCGGGATGCTGGCTTCAGGTTGCTTCCTTCTGATTTCACTGTCTTATGTGTCGATTGTCTGCTCCATCCTGAGGATCCGCACTTCAGAAGGCCGACACAGAGCTTTCCAGACCTGTGCCTCACACTGCATCGTGGTCCTCTGTTTCTTTGGTCCTGGTCTTTTCATCTACCTGAGGCCAGGATCCAGGGATGCTGTGGATGGAGTTGTGGCCATTTTCTATACTGTGCTGACACCCCTACTCAACCCTATTGTGTACACCCTGAGGAACAAGGAGGTGAAGAAAGCCATGTTGAAACTAAAATATGGGTCAGTGTTTACTCAGGTTAAATAATCAAGAAAATAAGAATATGCTTAATGTCTTCAAAATCTCTGGTTAAATTATGCTTCCAATGTGGCCATGAGACTTTCAAAGAGCACTTTAAATGCCAAGCCCTCATTTCTAATGAAGAGACTGATAGTTTTTTTTTTCATTCTTTGGTAAACACTTGTAGGAATCCCAAAGCAAATCCCCTGTGAACATAATAATCTCAGCAGAAGGCTCATACAGCTGCTTTGCTTTTGTTCTGAGAAAATCTTAGAGAAACAGCTTAATTTTACTACCTATACAAATATTTTCTAGAATTGCAATCCATTGTCATATTCTTATAGTAAGCTTTATTGGACTGAAGTATGAGTTTAGAAATCTTATTCTTTGTATGTCTTATACATTTCATAATAAAAATTATATATAATGCGGTCCACTAAAAGGCATAGTATGAAGAAATGGACATTTTAAAAAACACTTAACAGAACAGTTTTATTTCCCAAACTGTCTTTATTCCCTTTCATGAGCTAAAACTATTATAGATATTTACTTATTTAATTCCCTGACAAGCTTTGAGAGTTATGTCCATAAATATGATGTATACATTGTGTGTTTCCTATTGGTTACTGATAACAGCTGTCAGCTGTCCAGCTATGGAAAATTCCTGACATTTTGTCCAAATTCAAAGTGTCCATTATAGAAAAGTTAAATTTTATTCTGAAAAGAGAGAGAGAGAGAGAGAGAGAGAGAGAGAGAGATTAAATGTAAAAACCAAAACAAAATCTTTAGAGAAAATGAATTAAAAGTGTTCATTGAGTTGATTCTCCAATTTATACAGATTCTTGTATAATGATGCCAGTTTTGCAAGCTGCATTTATTTGACTTAAGGTATAAAATGCGCTTTGGATATTTCTGAGAGGTAAGATTTGGACTACAAAGCTCCCAATCAGTTGTCCACATATAAACACATGTAGAAAGTGTGAATTGCCTTTCCCAAAAATGTTTCATTTACATGTCATGCATCCTCTTAATGCAATACATGCCACCCTTCTAGCAGATGAGGAAGGTGGAGCTGGAAAACTAATATGAAATGTATCCAGACTCCTAATATTCATTCCAACTGCATTCTGAAGGTGTTACAGAAAGAATACCCTTCTGTGCTAGCTTGCCATGGCTTCCTTGAGGAAGCTATGATACTGTGCTGAGAAGAAAATTCTACAAACTCCGGTAGCCTGGTACACAACTGATGGGAGATGTTATTCTGTAAATATGTTTTTCATACTGGTTAATGAATAAAGCACTGTTAGCCAATAAGAAAGCAAGATAGGTGGGGCAAGGAGACCAGGAGGAGAGAGGAAGGAGGAAGTAGGAGTCAGGATGGAGAGCCGAAAGAGAACAGCATGTCGGCCCCACTGCTCTCCAATAAGATGACCACGTGGAAATACTTAGATAAGTAGAAATGGGTTAATCATTTAAGACAGAGATAGCCAATAAGCAATGATAGTAACTGGCCAACAGCATTATATCAAATACAGCATCTCTGTGTGTTACTTGGGGGCTGGCATGGAAGCGGGACCGACCAGTGGCAGGAAAAACCTATTTGTAACACACAACATTTATAAACCCACGACCTACAGGACCTACACACAAGGTAGTGCAATGACAAAGGCCCATCATAGAATTCATCTCATTTGCAAAATCAAAAGCCAGTGTGCCTAAGTACTTCAACACTGACCTGACTTTGATTCTAATCCAAAATTCCTACCATCACACTGTTTTTCCTGTTTTTTTTTCCTTTCATTTCCCTGTTTGTAAGACAACATCTCACTGTGTGGCCCAGGTTGGCTTTGAACTTTTCAGTTCTCCTGCCTCAGTCTTGTTAGTTATAGCTGTGTACCACCACAATGTGCTCAGTGATAGCTGTTTATTAGTAATATAACCCTCTCTTTGAAATTTCCCCCATAGTTTACCAAGAAGAGAATAAGGTATGGTTTTGTTTTTTCCACAGTGTAAAAAGTGTTACATCACACTGTAAATTTTATACTAAACCTCTTTTTTTATTTTAAATTTTTTTGTTCATTTTACATACCAACAAGAGTTACCCTTCCTTCCCCTCCTCCTGCCCCCCACCACCTCCACCCAAACCACCCCCATCCACTCCTCAGAAAAGGTAAGGCCTCCCATGGGGAGTCAACAAAGCCTGGCACATTAAGTTGAGTCAGGACTAATACCCTTTCCTATACATCAAGGCTGAGCAAGGCATCCCACCATAGGGAAAGGGCTCAAAAAACCAGCTCATGCAGCAGATCCTGGCCCCACTACCAGGGGTCCCACAAACAGACCAGGCTACACAACTGTCACCCACATGCAGAGTGCCTAGGCCGATCCCATGTGGGCTCCTCATCTCTCAGTCTAGAGTCCATGAGCTCCCACTAGCTCAGGTCAGCTGCCTCTGTGGGTTTCCCTAGCATTGAACCCTTTGCTTATGTAATTCCTCCTCCCTCTCTTTGACTAGACTCCTGGAGCTAGGCCCAGTTCTTGGCTGTGGATCTTTACATCTGTTTCCATCAGTTACTGGATGAAGGTTCTATGACGACAATTAGGGTAGTCACTAATCTGATAACAGAAGAAGGCCAGTTCAGACACCCTCTCCACTTTTACTAGGAGTCTTAACTGGGATCATCCAGGTGAATTCCTGGGAATTTCCCCAGCACCAGGTTTCTCCCTAACCCTATAATGGCTCCTCTATCAATGTATCTCTTTCATTGCTCTCCCACTCTGTCCCTCCCACAACTCAACCATCCTATTCCCTCATGTTCTTGTCCCCATCCCCTCCCTGCTACCACCCCCCATGCCCAGATTGCCCACGAGATCTCATCTATTTCCCCTTCCCAGAGCAATCATCATGTCCCTCTTAGGGTTCTTTTTGTTAACCTAGCTTCTCTAGAGCTGTGGATTATAGTCTAGTTATCCTTTACCTTACATCTATTATTCACTTATGAGTGAGTACATACTATGTTTGTCTTTCTGGGTCTGGGTTACCTCACTCAGGATGATTTTTTTATCTAGTTCCATCCATTTGCCTGAAAATTTCATGATGCAGGCTACGGCACCTGTCTCCTATACTAAACCTCTTAAAGCAGCCCAGCTGGAGCCTCCCTCTGATCCACTCACAGGGACAAGCAATCTTGGCCTTCTGCCCAGTTAGATGCAGGTTCCTGTCAACTAATATACATAGCCTGGATATTGACATTATTAAGGAGTAAAAAATGTAGCATGCTTTAGTTTTTGTTTCTAGGGAGCAATTTTTCTCTCCTCAGAATTAAAAGATTAAAATACAGTGTAATTTGGCATACAAATAGAAGAACTGTGAATTTAGGGCATACAACATAAACTTTACACATGGTGTGTGAAATTTTCACTAAAAAAAAAACCCACATGGTTAACATATGCCTTTGTTACTTATATGTGCGAATCATAACCTTTCCTGGCTGTGGATGACTAGCCGCCTCACCTCATCTTTGCAGAATGCTGTCGGTTTACCATGCCATCTCATATGTGCTTTGTAACCTTCTAAAATCCACTTTTTTCCCATTGTACTCTGGAGCTCCAGAACACACCTTTCATCTCTGTGTCTTCAATGACTGAGACATAGATGTCACTTAACAAAAATAGTTGAGGAAATTGCTGTAATGATTAATTACTGAGAAAATGGGGCTGCACTGATCAACACAAATATCTATCTGCACTGAGATTATTATTATAAAAGTTATGCTAACCTTAAGTGTTTGAATCCCTTAATGTTATCCAGTTACTACTTATAATTTTGAATCCTTTTTCATTGCTTATTAGCTCAGAATATGCTGTTTCAGAAAAATCCATCAGCTAGGTTGTAAACATACCTATACTGTTTTTCAGAAATAGATTTACCTGGAAATGATGGGCTTCTGTAAATACTTTAATAGTCTGGTGCTTCAAGAGTTGTTAATTGGAGAAAAAAGTTCAAGGAAATAAATGAAAATATCATGTAATATGATCAAAGATTATCTAAAGTTTCAACATTGCATATGTGGAGTACAGACAAACATCAACTGCTGTGTTGTTTTAATATTCTTCTAATTTTTGAAAACAATACTAATAGAACTTTAGAGAATTCCAGGTCATATTTTCTTAATGCAGTATGACAAGAGAATATTAAATTAGTATGTATACAAATCATATATACATGCAAAAACCAAATTCACATATATAAGCATAACTATACAAAAGTATCTTCTTTCTTGTCAGTGTTTACTGTTGATCACTGATATTACCTTAACATGGAAGAAAGCAATACCTGGAAGTTGACTAAAAGAAACATAATATAAAAGATAATCTTATTGAATTGGTGCCAGATAGTGTGCAATCAAAGCTTGACCATATTTCTTACCTATCATGACCATTTATATGACAGCACCTATCAGAATGCCCACTAAATGTTAAACTGAGATAATCCAGGTAAAGTATATAATATATCACAATTTCAATACTGTCTGTGGTTTTCTTTTTTAAATTATAATTTGATATATCTTAATGTCACACAAATTTCATTAATAGTTAATATTAATATAATATAATAAATATAGTTAACTGGACATATAAATGACTGAATTGAGTCAGGTATGGTGGCATACACCTTTAATCCCAGAAGCAAGTAGATTTCTGTGAGTTCAAGAACATCCTGGTCTACAAATAGAGTCAGGTCAGCCAAGGCTATTACACAGAGAAACCTGTCTTGAGAAACCAAAAAGGAAGGAAGGAAGGAAGGAAGGAAGGAAGGAAGGAAGGAAGGAAGGAAAGAAGGAAGGAAGGAGAAAGGAAGGCAGAAGGAAGAATAGAATAGAATAGTTGAAATGTTTATTAAGACCATTTATCAGTAATTGAATGAACTTACATTCCTGTCTTTTTAAAATTACTGTTCAACTGAACTGTCTGGAGAAGTACAGACACCTACAACTCCAACAGCAAAAAAGTTTTACACACCAAAAAAAAAAAAAAAAAAAAAAAAAACACTCCACAAAATGAGTGACAACCATGGACTGAAAGAAATATTTGCAAGTCATCTGTTGGATAAAGAGTTAATATCCAAAATATATCATTCAAAACACTGAATATCATATGTGTATGATTACATAAGTATTGCATGCATGTGTAAGAATGAGTTTCCAAAAGTGGGTCAAAGTACTTGAACACTTTCCAAACAACTCATATGAATTGCCAGGATGTATGCCTTCAATATCACTAATTATCAGAGAAATGCAAATCAAGCCACAAATATTAAATAAAGAGTATTACCAAAAGGCAAAAATCTAGTTCATTGCATGATGGTGACTACAAGAACAGGATTTGTCCAGTCTACTTTTAATACATTTTGTCACATTTTATCTTATGTCTAGCATTTTTTACCTATTTTTAAAATATAAATTTTTGGGTGTTTTCAATGTATTATACAATAATATATATATATTTATATTGCAATATATATATATATTTATATATATATTTCACTTACAGTTTTTATCCCTCCAAATTCTCCCATGTTTCCCTAACACTCTTTCAAATTAATGACCTCTTTTTCATTATTATTACATATAATATACATATGCTTTATGATTTTTCTTTCTTTTTAATTTATATACACACAAATATATACATATATATATGCACACATACATATATGTGTCTTTTTGGTGTAGCTCATATGTACATATGTAAGACTGACCACTTAGGATTGGATAATTTATCAGGAAGCTCATCGCTCATCCCTGGAATAAAAAAAAATCTTTTTCATCTTCCCCTCCCAGTAAACATTGATTTCCTGTAGCTCTTCATCGGGGGGGGGGGAATCTTTATAAAATTTCCCCCATCCACATTGGCATACAAACTGCTGTTGTCATTGTAAAGATCTTGTTTAAGCAACCATATTGTTGAGACACATGGTAGCAGCTGGCCTGACATATTCAAAGAACAGCTTGTCAACTGTTGGTCTTAACTTCTGAGTAAATGGAACTCTATTCAGAAAGTCCTTTATTACACCTATGCCTTTTAGAGTACTGCATGTGGGCTTATATATACATATATATAGTTATATATACATATATAATTTTTGAGATTATAATATATTATATCAATGAAACCTTCTATTTCTTTCCTTCAGCTCCTCCTGTGTATAATTACTCCTCTCTTTTCAAATGGATGGCTTATTTTTCTTCAATTGTTGTTCCATGTATAATATATATTTACTTATATAGAGACATATAAAACCTCAGTCCATGTAAAGGTGTGAGTGTGTGTGTTTGTGTGTGTGTGTTGTGTGTGTGTGTGTGTATGTGTGTTTGTGTGTGTGTGTTTTCAGATCTAGCTATTTGGTATTGGAAAGCCAGTTAGTGTGATTTTTCCTGGGGAGGACTAGTTCTGCTCTTCTCATCCTTTATTAGGCTGCAGTTCTTTATTCAGGACTGAGGCCTTATGTACTTACCCTGTCCACATTAGTACTTCTATTGGTGTCATCCTTTTAATGTTGGATGTGAGTTCACAATGCAGTCATTTATTGTACTGAGGTATATTCCCTCACTTTAGAAATTTTATCATAGAGATATGTTGAATTTTGTCTAAATTTTATCATAAAGACATGTTTTTTTGTGTCTATTGAAAAGATCATGTAAATTTTTGCTTGAAGTCCATTTATATGATTTATAACATGATTTATGTGTGTTGAACTATTCATGATCATCTAGGATAAAGAAAATTTTATTATGTTGGATAATCTTTTTATATATGTTCGAATTCAATTTTAAAGAATTTTAATGAGAAATTTTTTAATCTCTGTTCAACAGGAAGATTGAACTATAGGTTTTTCTTTTATTTTTTTTTAATGTGTTGTACCTAGTTTCAGTATAACAGTAGTATTCATTTTGCAGAAGGAACTCTTCTAATTCTTGTCTTTTTAATAATTTAAGAAGTTGTGGTCATACATCTCTTTGAACTCTGATAGAATATTGCTAAGAGCCCATCCCAGTCTGGGCATTTTTTAATCCAGTGCATTTTACTGCTGTTTTGAACTCCTTTTTGTTATGATCTGTTTAGGTTGTTGATCTCTTCTTGGTATAACTTTGGTGGTTTGAATGTTTCTGGAAACTCACCCATTTCTTTTAGATTTTTTTAAACTTAATGAAGTAGAGGCTTGTAGAGTACTCATAATATTATAAATTTCTTTGGTCTCTGTCATAATGTTTCCCTGTCCATTTCTGATTCTGTTAATTTAGATGGTGTCTCTCTTTTGGTTAGCTGGTCCAAGGGTAGGTCAATATTGTTTATCTTTTCATTGCACCAGCTCTTAGATTTGTTGATTTTTTTTGTGTTGTTCTCTTTGTAAGTGTTCATTAAGTTCTGCTCTTATTTCCATTATGTCTTTGTATCTGCTGGATTTAGGCTTGGTTTGGTTGTCTTTCCAAATTCTTGAGTTGTATCATTAAGTCATTTATTTCTGCCCTCTGAATTTTTCTCCTTTTAAAATTATGTCTATTTGATTTCTTCCTCTACTTTTATCTTTGACTCTATGTATTCTTTCCTCTTGTCCAGATCCTCCTATGTATTTTTAGATTTTATTAATTTAGCCACTAAGAGCTATAAATCTCCCTCCTAAGACAACTTTTGTGGTGTCCCAGGGGTACTGTTTATTATGTTTTCATTTTCATTTAGTTCCATGTTATTTTTTATATTTTATTTTACCTATTCCTTATTCAGTAATGTGGTATTCAGTCTCCATGGGTTTATGTCACTATTAGAGATTCTTTTGTTTCTCTACTATTGATTCTAACCTTGTGAGCAGAGAGGATACATGGAGTTATTTCATTTACCTGCATTTGTTGAGATTTGCTTTGTGACCGGATATATGGAGATTTTGAGGAATTTACCAGTCTGCACCTCTGCATGTTCTGTTTGATGTGAGCTAGACCTGGAAATGTGGGGGTCTATTTTCCTAATTTTTAAAAGAAGCATGTTAAGATCTTATATTTTTACTTTTCTTCTTTCTAAATAAAAGCACCATTGCCCATCTTTGTAAGTGGAGACAATTCTACACCAGGGTAGCTGTAGTTTTCTATACTTCCAAAAATTTGAGTTTGTAACAGAAAGTATCCAGAAAGTATGCCAGCTTCAAGTCTGCAGGGGGGAAACGATTCTGCAGAATGCACAAAGCAAAGGTCTAGTCATCTATAATAGAGAATTGCTTGAGTTTCCTCTACACAAGAATCATGTCCTATGATGACTCCTTGCTCATCATTACCCATTCAGGAATAGCAGTATGATGAGTGTGAGAACATGTACTCTCTGACTGCTGGCATTTGGTTCAGTGGGTTCCTGACTCTGCTGTCTAAAACAAACTGATTTTTCTGTTGATCCAACAGTGGACCCAGCCAGATCTAGTGTTACTTCTGTGATGTGTTACCCATCCTTAAGCTGTTCTCTATAGACACAGATGTCTCAACTTCTTTTCTTTAAGGCAACACAAGTTCATTATCTTGATAGTTCTGGGGAACAGAAACATAGATAAAGCAGGCTGGTACACAGAATTAATTTCTTATGGATCCTCTAGAAGACCATTTCTTTACCTGCTTTTCCTATATTCTAACATTGATCTAGAGTCCTTCATTTAAACCATTTGATTTTTCCAGTCTCTGCCTTATTGTGACATCTCTTGCTTGTGACTTTGAACTTTTATGCCTTCTGGTTATATTGGGCCATTATTGTTGCTACATGAAGTCCTTTATGATAAATCCAGGGCAATCACTATTTAAGTAAATATTCACATTAACAAAAACCTCTTTTCCTTATGAAGCATAACATTCAAAGGTTTTGATGATTAGGAAATAGACTAATCTTCATCATAAAAGAGGAATGACAGTAGCATTATTATCTATACTTTTTACATGGATGAAATGGGGAAGTTCACAAAAGTCTTGGTAACCCTGTGAAGTGATCATTAACATTAATATTCTGAATTAAACTTCTTAAATGTAATAGTTTATCCTTTCTTTGAGATTTTCATACATGAATACAAGGAATTTGGGTCATGTTTATCCCTTTTCTATAAAATCTCTAAAACCTCCTGGATACCCAACACATACATTCCTTTTCCAACTTCATAACTTCTTATTCTCATTGTTATTAATGACCCACTGAATCTAATTAGCATTGCCCCATACCTATCTACTAGAGCATGTTATGAGAAACACTGCCTCCAGATAAAAATAACTCCCTTCTTCTAGCAGACATCAATTATCAATCATATCTGAGCTTCTGGGCTTTTGTTTCCCACCTCCCTCTACACAGAAGTATTGAGTAAGTGGATCTTGTTTACCCCTTGTGTGGATAGCCACTGCTGTTATGAGTTCATGAGTGTACCCTCCTGTCATCTGAAAAAGAGACTACTTCATCCCGAACTTCCCCAACTCCCTGATTCATCCTAAGTGTATGCAATCTAGTCTGAGAGTTAGCATTCTTAAAATATTGAATCCTCCAGTTGGTATAATTCTCCTTTGATGATCACATTTCCACAAGTATGTACTGAGCTGTGAATATAACTGGAGATCATTTACTTCACTTGTATTGTACCACACTTTGTGTTACCAAGGAAAAAGTGACTTTCCTGGAAATGGAAATAGAACCTTCCAAGTTAAAGGTGACTAGTTGACTAAGATTTTATTTTTGCTATATTTGTTATGATTCAGCATATGTGTATATTTAATATATCTTGACTTTTAGGTGTTGAGTCATAACAAATCTAGTCAAAACTGATACCTCTATAACACATGTTATAAATAGTTGTAGATCATCATGACCATTGCTTTGTAACACTACACCATGTACAGGAATATAACTCCAATCAATTGTTATGGTTTGAATAGTTGAATTTTGTTCCCTAGAAATGGAGCATTTTTAAAAATATTTTTATAAAAATATTATATACATATATTCATGCAAACATACATTTAGATGTAGAATTATCCTTAGAAAACTATGTATTATATATTGTGAAACTTGTTTTGGATAGGTTTTCATAGTTATGCACACAGAATAACATAGAACCACTGAAAGAGTAAAACAATGCATTTGAAAGAAATAAACCACAGAGTAACATGACTTTTGCTAATTGCAATAATGGCATGACTATGACTTCTGGGTACATGTAAAAGCAAAATGAACCCAAAAGGAGCATTCTATCATATCAGTTAGAAGAGAATTTCAATTTCATAAAGCAACTGAGATAACAACACAGTACTTTATCGGTATTATTTTTTAAATATAAAATAAATCATTGCAGAGCCATAAACTAACAACTACAAGCACATTTATCTCATGCCATAGATCTAATTGCAATTTGAAAATCCTTAGAAAATATAAGAACTGAATATTCCTGAGAAGTTGGATTCAAAGATGATTAATAATTAAATTATATTGCTGATATTGAAAAAATGAAGTATCTTTTTTATCAGTGGCTACTGGCTCTGAGAACATGTTATTTTGTCTTTGAGTTTGACCAATGCTTTCTTCACCTCCTTGTTCCTCAGGGTGTACACAATAGGATTGAGTAGGGGTGTCAGCACAGTATAGAAAACTGCCACAACTCCGTCCACAGCATCCCTGGAGCCTGGCCTCAGGTAGATGAAAACACAAGGCACAAAGAAACAGAGGACCACGATGCAGTGTGAGGCACAGGTCTGGAAGGCTCTGTGTCGGCCTTCTGAAGTGCGGATCCTCAGGATGGAGCAGACAATCGACACATAAGACAGTGAAATCAGAAGGAAGCAACCTGAAGCCACCACCCCGATGTTCACAAAGATAACCATCTCATTGGCTGAGGTGTCTGCACAGGCCAGCTTGAGGATGGGAGGAGCATCACAGAAATAATGCTGGATCTGGTTGGGTCCACAGTAAGGCAAACGGAAGGTCAATGTAGTCTGGACAGCAGAGTGCAGGGAACCAGTGAGCCAGGTGCCAGCAGCCAGAAGGGCACACACTCTCCCATTCATCATGCTGCTGTACCTGAGTGGGTAGCTGATGGCCAGGTAGCGATCATAGGACATGACTGTGTAGAGGAAACACTCAGTGCTACCCAGGAAGTGGAAGGAGTAGAGCTGTGCCACACAGCAGTGGAACGAGATAGCCCCTCCCCCTGGGGACGCCAAGGTCATCAGCATTTTGGGCACTGTGACTGTGGAGAACCACATGTCAATAAAGGAGAGGTTGGTGAGAAAGTAGTACATGGGTGTGTGAAGGTGGGAATCCACCCTGATCACCATCAGGATGAGAAGGTTTCCCAGCACAGTGAGGATGTAGATCACCAGGAAGATGGCAAAGAGCATGGTGTCCAGGGCTGCTGGATGGGGAATGCCTGAGAGGAAGAACGTAGTCACTAGGGTCACATTTGACATTTCTTCTATCCTGGGTCATTCTCCCTACAGAGATATAAGGATCACTCAGACATTAATGAATAATTATCTTTGACTTTATGTTACCTCATTTGGGTCTCCTTTCATGATAGGGATAAATTGATTAAGCACCTCTCTCACACACAGGCCATACACAAATGCGTATAAGAACACAAGCTTTCAGCAAAATGTCTTTGTTTTTATTTTATTTGGGGGAATCATGAATTCCCACAGCTACATAAAACATACGAATGTGTTATTCTCGACATTTCATTGGTCAAAGCCTACTACAGTATAACATAACTCCAAGATCTTAAAACTCAAGGTCCAAACCAGTTGTATAATCTCACCTGATGATCAGAATTTTATTCTAAGCTAGTACAGTTTCTGATAGAATTTAGTTTTGTACAGCTTTTCCTGTGTTTAATGGTTCTTAGCCAATTCCATCACTCTAGGCTTCTAGAAGTCACCAGAAGACCTATTGAGTCTTAGGTACCTGGCCATGTCACAATATGGCATGTAATTTTTCTGTTACCTGGAAAGTCACTTTCTCTGAAATAGTGAAATTCAAGACAATCAGTGGAGGAAGCAGTCTCCAGCCATGTTCATATCTGGGTACCTATTTGTGGAAATGTGATTAGCCAGGGAGGATGTAGTAATTTGTAGCAATCTTGGAGTCTATTTAGAGTTCTACCCACCAGAATCAGTTTTCTCCTTTGGATTCCCACGGAAACTTAGAAAATCAAAAAAAAAAATGCTGACATTAATAAGTGTCATTAAAGTTCATTAATATCAATCATTTTATATTAAATGTGTTATTTAAGAACACTCCCTGATTGAAAAGAAGCAAGCAAAGCTTGGCATGCAGTCTCTGCTCAGTAAGTGACAGTGAATCATACATTACTGAGGCTTGCTGAAGTACCACAGAGTTGCCTCTTCTGCATCTTAGAATGGGGTTATGTTTGTTCTTTGGAATCCCAGAAACCTCCTAGTTTGACAGCTTTGTTCCTGCCCATTTAGTGGTGTCCCATTACTGCCTGCTTCTCACATAGTATCCCTAAAGTCACATAAGAACACCAGCTGTCCCACTGGGCATCTACAACAATTCCTCTGTCCAGAAAAAGAAAAGGCTTCATGCACATTATATCCCTAATTCCTCTCTATGTGTGTTTTATTAAAAAGATCAAATTCATATATGCTTTCTCAATCACAAAGTGCTGATACACAGACTTTATACTGATTGCTTTCTGATACCGGCTATGTTAGAGATTGCATTTTATCCACCACACCCTCTTTCCTCATAACCCTCAAATGAAAACACTGCTTTCACAGAAGGAAATGATTCTGTCAAGTATGTGTTGCTTACTCAACACCTATGACTTAAATTTGAAACCAACGCCAAAAGAGAGGCCCCATGTCCACTCAGTCCTGGTAATACTATGTGTGGATAGGACTAAAATGATTTTTTTAATTGATAGAAAATATTGTCTAAAACTAAAATTGTTTTATTTTAATTGTTTTAACTTTTCTGTGTTGTGAGTTGACTTGTGAAACTATTTTTCTCTAAGAAAAAATAAAGAATCTGATCTTAGAAGTGTGGCTTCAGCTACAGGAAAGTTGTCACAAATATGAAAAAATAGTAGAAACTAGAATATTGAAGTTATCAGAATGACCATGAAGAATCCCTCAATCAGGGAAATGGAGCTGCGAAATGTCTACTGTAGCAACAGCACCCAATCACAGAGAAAATGTATTTAGAGTTGATAGCAAAGAAAATGCCCATGAGAAGTGCAAGGTAGACTGAGACTCAAGCAGGAACCTCAACCAAGAAGGCTAGTGTTTAAGTTACATGGCTACTGTAACAACATCACTATTACTTGATATCATGCAGTTACTACATCTATTAACTACCTATCCACCTTCCTATGTACCTATCTAATAAGAGAGATTACACAGCTAAAATTAGAATAAGGTCTAAGAATTTACAAATATCATTGATGAATGTAAATATTTGCACTAACGAAAATAGGAACTGAATGGAAATCAAGTTCAATTCACTCAAGAACATCTATGGGGGTGTGATTCATTTTACTATCAAAACATACCTGAGCTTTTCCAAAAAAAATGGTTCGCCTTCTACATGCTATGGACAAGCATTGATTTTCAGATTATCATATAAAGAGACACACTCAGATGAGAAAATGGTGGCCCTTTCCAATTAAAAGTCAAGTTAATTAGTAGAAACCAGCATGACTACATGTGCTGGAGCTTAACTTGGTTTCATGTCTCAAGGGATGTAATTGCTCTTGGGTTTCCAGGTTCCCTTAATGAGCAAAAATACATCAGTAAGACACCAAGGAAAGGCTTTTCATAAACATGTGTGTCTCTCCTCAGAAAATTCCATTCCTTGCTGGATCTTTCCAATTCCTATTTCACTTAAAATTTCCCAAAGTCTAAGTGGGCATCTCTTGACTGCTATCTGTAGCAACATGCCATTGTTTCTTACATCACCTATTGTCATCAACTCAAACACCCCACATTTCTAATATACAATATTCGTGTAGTTTTTAAGGTTCCAGAAAATTTTAGCAGTTGATTCTAATATGAATATTCATCCTGACACTTGAGACTTACTAACTTTCAGATAGTTAAAAGTTCAATGTATTAGCATCTTCTGACACAACAGAGCTGATACACTTAGAAAATCTCAGAGACTGTGATAGCATGCACAAGAAAGACCTCCTGAGAGGGAGACATGGACACAAAGTCCCACCCTTAACCAAGGAGCTATTTGCAATAGCTTTGGTTAAAAAGAATATCAGTTTTCTTTTAATGTATTCATTTTATTTTATTTTATTTGTCTTGTTGAGGCTTTTTTTTTTTTGCTTAGGTCTGTATTTTCTTTTTTTGTTGTTATTTGTAACACTTTTTTCTTTTTTAATTTAATTTAGAAACAGTCTTATTTTACATATTGATCCTAGTTACCTCTCCTTCATTCCCCCCAGGGAGAATGAGGCTTTTCATTGGGGATCATCAAAGTCTGTCATACTATTTGGGGTAGGGCCTAGGCCCTCCCCCATGTATCTAAGCTGAGAAAACATCCCTCCATGGAGGAGTGGACTCATAAAGTCCAATCCTGCACTAGGGATAAACACTGGTTCCACTACCAGAGGCTATATATACTGCCCAGGCCTCCTAACTGTCACCCATGTTCAGGGGGCCTGGTTCCATCCTATCCTGGTTCCAGCTGTCTGGCTAGGGAACATGAGCTTGCACATGCTCAGGTCACCTGTTTCTGTGTGTGACTCCAGCATGATATTGACCCCTTTGCTCATCACTCCTCCCTCTCCATAACTGGATTCACCCCACTGTGTAGCTGTGGATTTCTGCTTCAATCAGCTACTAAATGAGGGCTCTAGGATTGCATATAAGGTAGTCATCAACCTCATTATTGGGGAAGGGCATTTAAGTTAGCCTCTCAACTATTGCTTAGATTGTCAGTTGAGGTCATCCTTGTGGATCTCTGGACATTTGCCTAGTGCCAGATCCCTCTATTAAGGTATGTCTTTTCTTGCTCTCCTCTATTTTTCCCCTGACTCAATATTCCTGATCCCTGATGGTCTCCTTACCCTCTTTTCCTCCCCTACCCTTTTTGCTTCTTCCCTCTCCCCTCCCCCCATGTTCCCAGTTTATTCAAGAGATCTTGTCCCTTTCCCCTTCTCTGGAGACTCTTTATGTCTCTCTTAGGGTCCTCTTTGTTTCCTATCTTATCTGGAGGTGTGGAATATAAGCTGATAATCTTTTGTTCTATGTCTCATATCCATATATGAGTGAGTACATACCATGTTTGTCTTTCTGTGTCTGGGTTACCTCACTCAGGATAGTTTCCTCTAGTTCCATCCATTTGCCTGCAATATGGTGGATTACAATGATGGATTTTCATATGTTGAACCATCCCTGCATTCCTGGGATGAAGCCAACTTGATCATGATGGATGATGGATAATTTTATGATGTATTCTTGGATGTGATTTTATTTTATTGAATATTTTTGCATCAATGTTCATGAGGGAGATTGGTCTGTAATTCTCTTTCTTAGTTGTGTCTTCGTATGGTTTGGGTACCAAGGTAATTGTAGCCTATATCTGATTCTATTGTATGAAACAGTTTGAGAACTATGGGTCTTCTTTGAAATTCTGGTATAATTCTACAGTAAAACCAGCTGGCCCTGGGTTTTTTTTTTTTTTTTTTTGCTTGTTTGTTTTTGCGTTTGTTTGTTTTGGGGGTAGGAGACTCTTGATGATGGCTTCTATTTCATTGGGAGTTATAGATCTATTTAAATTGCTTAATGGTTCTTGATTCAATTTTGGTAAGTGATATCTATCCAGAAAATTGTCCATTTCCCATAAACTTTCCATTTTTGTGGAGTACAGGTTTTCAAAGTATAATCTGGTGATTCTCTGGATTTCCTCAGTTTTTATTGTTATGTCCCCTTTTTCATTTCTGATTTTATAAATTTGCATATTCTCTCTGTCTTTTGGTTAGTTTGGATAAAGGTTTGTCAATGTTGTTGATTTACTCAAAGAACCACCTTTTTGTTTCATTGGTTTTTTTATTGTTTTCTTTGTTTCTACTTTATTGATTTCAGCCCTCAATTTGATTATTTCCTGTTGTCTACTTCTCCTGGTGAGCTTGCTTCTTATTGTTCTAGAGCTTTCAGGTGTACTATTAATTCTCTAGTGTGACCATTCTCCAGTTTCTTCATGTGAACACTCGGTGCTATGAACTTTCCTCTTAGCGCTGCTTTCAAATTGTTCCATAAGTTTGGATATGCTGTGCCTTCCTTGTTTTCTTTGAATTCTAGGAAGTCTTAATTTCTTTTTTTTATTTCTTCCTTGACCCAGGAGGGATGTAATTGCGCATTGTTCAATTTCCATGAGTTTGTAGGGTTTCTGCAATTTGTGTTGTTGTTCAATCCTAACTTTAACCCATGGTGATCCAATAAGATACAGGGGGTTATTCCAATTGTTTTGTATCTGTTGAGGTTTGCTTATTGCTGAGTATGTGCCACAGACTGCTCAGTGGGTTGCAGGTCTGTGTGGAGACCAAGACTCGGATGACCAGGTCAGGAGTGGCTTCGGCTTGACAGACAGACACAAACACACCTGAGGAGGTTTGCAAACTGCTGCAAAGTTTATTTCAAAGTATTGGGTTTTTATATAGAAAGCTCAAAGAACAGATCTTTGGTCACAGTTTAAAGATAAACAGGCATTCTACAGATGTCAACAATTCCCTTTGAAGTTTCTCAGCAAGTGTATAATTAGGAAACTCTGTTTATTTTGGCCTGCTTGTGGTCAGCATATCAGAGATTTGATTTGTTGAGTTTAGAGGCTAATCTTTGTCTCTAGATAGTAAACTTTTATAGTGTTGATTTAGGGGCCCTAAGATCCCAAATTAGAGTATTGTTGTGAATCCCACAGCATGTTTGTTGTGGGCGGGTTAATTACAGGCAGGGTCTCATTGTGGGCTGTTTCCTATAGCCTTAGCCCTAATTGATTTATCAGGCCCTGGCTGACATCTGAAGTCACAACTGGCGCCTTAGGATCTGTGTCTGAAGGCACAGAGGGCAATACCCACCTATTTGCTGCTGATCTGTATCTCTTTCAGTTCCTGAAACTATATCTAAGTGTTCTCTAGGCATCTCTGAATTACTAGTGGAGCTTACAGGCTAAAATATCCCTTGAATAAAATATTCCTTGAATAAAAGGCAATATTGTTATCATAGCACAAAACACATCTAGCACCCATTCCAAACAGCCAGCCATGCAAGCAGCTGCAGGGACCTGAACCACTTTTCCCCAGGAGGCGTAACCACGTGTGGTGCGAACCTCTGGACAGATAGCCATTGAGATTTCTCTCAGCATTGCTACACTGTCTCCACTGGGGCTGGTGTGGCAAGTATGTGGTCAATTTTAAAGAAGGTTCCATGTGGCACTGAAAAGAAGGTATAATTTTTTGTGTTTGGACAGGTTGTTCTATAGATGTCTGTTAAACCCAATTGAGACATAACTTCTGTTAGTTCATTTGTTTCTTTGTTAAGTTTCTGTCTTGTGATCCTGTCCAGTGGTAAGCATGGGGTGTTGAAGTCTACCACTATAAGTATATAAGGTTTTATATGTGATTTGAGTTTTAGTAATGTTTCTTTTATGAAAGTGGATGCCTTTGGGGCATAGGCATTCAGAATTGAGATTTTATCATGGTGGATTTTTCCTATAATAAGTATGAAATGGCCTTCTTCATTCTTTTGACTAATTTTAGTTTGAGGTCTAATTTGTTAGATATTAGGATAGCTACACAGCTTGTTTCTTAAGTCCATTTGATTGGAAAATCTTTTCCCAACCCTTTACTCTAAAGTAACTACTGTCTCAGAAGTCGAAGTGTGTTTCTTCTATGCCGCAGAAGGACGGTTTCTGTCTTCATATCCATTTTTTTAACCTCTGTCTTTTTATAGGAGAATTAGAATCATTGAAATTGAGAAATATTAATGGCTATTGATTGTTGAGTCTTTTTTCTTTTCAAATTGTTTTGGTATTGTGTGTGGAGTTCCCATTTTTTTTGTTTGTTTGTTTATTTCGTTTTGTTTTCTGTTTTTGGCTTTTGGTAATGTGGGATTGTCTATTGCCTATGTTTTTGTGAGTGTAGTTAACTTCCTTGAGTTGTAGTTTTCCTTCCAGTACTTTATGTAGGGTTGGATGTGTGGATATGTATTATTTAAATCTGGTTTTGTCATGAAATATCTTGTTATTCCATCTATAGTGATTGAAAGCTTTGCTGGGTATAGTAGTCTGGCCTGTCTCTTGATCTCTTAGTGTTTATAGAACATCTGTCCAGGACCTTCTGGCCTTCAGAGTTTCCATGGAGAAGTCAGGTGTAATTTTGATAGGTCTGCCATTATATGTTACTTGGCTCTTTTCTGTTGTTGTCCTTAATGTTCTTTCTTTATTCTGTATGTTTGGTGTTTTTATTATTATGTGGCAAGAAGACTTTTTTTTGGTCCAGTCTATTTAGTATTCTGTAAGCTTCTTATACTTTCATAGGCATGTCTTTCTTTAGGTTGGCAAAGTTTTCTTCTATGATTTTGTTGAATATATTTTCTATACCTTTGAGCTGGGCTTCTTCACCTTCTTCTATACCTGTTATTCTTAGGTTTGGTCTTTCCATGGTATTCCATATTTCCTGGATATTTTTTGCTAAGGATTTGTTGGACTTAAAATTTTCTTTGGTTGATGAATCTATTTCCTCTAGTTTATCATCAGCGCCTGAAAATCTTTCTCCCATCTCTTATATTCTGTTGCTTCTCATCATTTACCCATATTTCCTATTTCCAACATTCCCTCAGTTTGTTTTCTTTATTGTCTCTATTTCAGTTTTGAGGTCTTGACCTGTTTGAATTCTGTCCTTAATCTGTTTTATTGTTTTTTTTTCTTGGCTTTTCTTGTTTTTTTTAAGAGACTTGTTAATGTCTTGTACTTTTAGTTTGTCTTTCCTTCCATTTCTCCATTTCTTCCAATTTTTGTTTGTTTGTTTCTTCCATTTCTTTAAGGGATTTTCCTCATTTTCTCTTTGAGAGTATCATCTTCATAAAGTTGTTTTTAAGGTTATTCACTTCTGCTTCATCTGCATTGGGATATTCAGGTCTCACTGGTATAGAATCTCTAGACTCTGGTAGTATCATATTAGTCTTTCTGTTGTTGAATGTATTCTTATACTTTCATTTTCCCATCTCTTCTTCCAGTGGGTATAGGTGGGTTCCTTCCCTCTCCTGGTGGGTATGGGTCCATTGATTCTCCCAGTGGGTGCAGGTGGGTCCAAGATTCCATTGGCAGCAGATGCTGGATGGCTCAGTCTGCCTCTAGGTCTCTCTTCCTCTTCCTCTTCCTCTTCCTCTTCCTCTTCCTCTTCCTCTTCCTATTCCTATTCCTATTCCTATTCCTATTCCCCTTTTGGTGGCTCAGGTCTGTGTTTTCTTTTGGTTTTATTTTTGTTAGTATTTTAAGAGAGAGAATTTAGAGTTGGGTAAGGGAGGTAGGAAAGATTTGGAGGAGGGGAAAGAATATGATTAAAATACATTGTATGTATAAAATTCCAATGGATTTAAAATTAAATAAAACTTAATGAAGTTTGATGCTGTAAGGTATTCTCCCTTTTAGACCTTTATTATTCCAAGAATGAGTAATTTTTCTGCATAATTGAAAATTGCATTTGTAATTATTTCACTAATTACAATGGTTTTTTATCAGATATATTCACATACATTCTTGTTCGTTTTAGATTTATTACATTCTGACTGATAAAAATTAAATTTAAAACTTGCATTACATGGTATAATAAATTTAATCTGATACATAATTTGTCTGATTAGCACTCTTTTGATTGTTTGCATCAAAATGGCACTATCTAAACAAATGTCATAGAGATTACCAATACGAACAATCAAACTGAACTGGATGTATTTTATGTCTATATTTTGAGATGAAATCAAAATGCATTTTTTTACACAAATACTTCAAAATAACTTACTCAAGATGCCCTTCTTTCTCTGTTGCAAAGCATGTTATCGTTGTCATGTGAACATGTGCCTGCTTCTTTATTCTGCTTTCTCATATATTTTTTGTTAGACATCATACAAACAGTACTCTGTTAACAATCTTTAATGAGTTTCTTTTCAATTTGTTAGATGTTGTGAATCATCTCATTTCTTCTTTTCTTTAAGGTTACCATGACAACCTGGGGTTGTCCAGAAATATATATGTGTATGTTTTTTCAAAACTATTTTGTAAATGCATTGTCATGGTCTTGCTCATTTTTATTTACATTTATACCTACTATATTTCTTATCTCAAACATTATTGGATGTCCTTATTCTAAGCCCATGAATTTTACAGTGTTTACTTGGATTCTTGACATACATCTTTTGGGTGTCAATATCTATAACAATCAACAAGAGCTCCAGACAATGCCAAATCATTACAGTGAGACAAAACTACCTCTAGTTGGAAGCTGTTCGTTTACATGTTTAATAGACACTTGATTTTTAAAAGTGCTTTAAAATTTTAGTTTTTACTTTGATGTATGTAACTGCTTTGTCTTCATATATATATGTGTACCATAAACATGCCTGGTGCTTGTGGAAGCCAGAATAGGGGGTAAGAGCTCCTGAAGCTGAAGTGATAGACTGTTGTTGTAAGCTACATTGGGTGCTGGAAACCTACCCAAGGCTTCTAAAAAAAACAGCAACTGCTCTTAACCAAGGACGATTTCTCGCATTTTAACACTTGAGGTTTTATTATATTAATTCTTAATAAACATAGTCAAAATAACAGTTTCATAGTATATTTTATAAATATTTCTAGATCATCATTAAACCATTGCTTTAAAACATACATTATGTGTTTACACAAGAGTATTATTTCAATCAATTATTACACATTTGAGTAGCTTCTTATTTTTGCCTACCAGAATATTAGCATTTCTAAACATGTACATTTGTATAAATATATGATAATCACATAGGCACACTATGTATTATATATTATGAGCTTGTTTTTAATACATTAGTATCTCTGTAAATATGAAGAGAACTAGAAATAGTAAAGTAATTAAAATGCACACTTGAAAAACCACAACCTCGGGATAACATAACCTCTGATAATTTGTATGACAAACCTTAAAAAACAGCATAGGAGCTCAGCCTAAAGAAAAACAATTCATCCTTCACATTTGTCCTTCACATTAGATCTTGACCACATCAAACTGTTATTTATTTATTGTTCATTTATTTGTTTGTATGTTTCTAGCAGGGTTTCTCTATGTAGCCCTGACTATCCTGGAATTTGCTCTGTAAACCAGGCTGGCATCAAACTCAGACATTCACCCACCTCTGGAGTGCTGGATGGGATTAAAGGTATGCATGACTAACACCATGTGGAACAATGCTTTTTTTATTAATAATATAACTTAAAAAATGTACATGTCGATCCCAGTTTCCTCTTTCTCCCTCCCTCCCTCTCACCCTCTTTCCCCTGTGACATGCATCCTTCCCTGATAGTGAGATTATCAACTAAATTATCCACCATTATGGAGCCCTCATCTAGTACCTGCTGGAAACAGAAGCAAACACCCATAACTAAACACTGAGTCAAACTAGAATCCAGATGCAGATAGAGGGGAAAATTTAAGATAAAAAATATGTCTTTGGGAGAGAGATCATAGATAAGAATATGCACATATTTGCCATGTGTGGTGGATATAAATATAAGACTATTAAAAACATATAAACTATTATCCTGAGAATCATTATAAACAATGATTTATAACTTACATTATTGATGTTTTAAAAGTTAAATGGGTCCTTGACAGTATTACTGTCATTGAGAAGACACTGTTTTGTCTTTAAGCTTCAGGAGTGCTTTTTTCACCTCCTTGTTCCTCAGGGTGTACACAATAGGGTTGAGTAGGGGTGTCAGCACAGTGTAGAAAACTGTCACAACCGCATCAATAGCATCCCTGGATCCTGGCCTCAGGTAGATAAAAACACAAGGCACAAAGAAACAGAGGACCACGATGCAGTGTGAGGCACAGGTCTGGAAAGCTCTGTGTCGGCCTTCTGAAGTGCGGATCCTCAGGATGGAGCAGACAATCGACACATAAGACAGTGAAATCAGAAGGAAGCAACCTGAAGCCACCACCCCGATGTTCACAAAGATAACCATCTCAATAGCTGAAGTATCTGCACAGGCCAGCTTGAGGATGGGTGGTCCATCACAGAAATAATGTTGGATCTGGTTGGGTCCGCAGTAAGGCAAACGGAAGGTCAATGTAGTCTGGACAGCAGAGTGCAGGGAACCAGTGAGCCAGGTGCCAGCAGCCAGGAGGGCACACACTCTCCCGCTCATCATGCTGCTGTACCTGAGTGGGTAGCTGATGGCCAGGTAGCGATCATAGGACATGACTGTGTAGAGGAAACACTCAGTGCTACCCAGGAAGTGGAAGGAGTAGAGCTGTGCCACACAGCAGTGGAACGAGATAGCCCCTCCCCCTGGGGACGCCAAGGTCATCAGCATTTTGGGTACTGTGACTGTGGAGAACCACATGTCAATAAAGGAGAGGTTGGTGAGAAAGTAGTACATGGGTGTGTGGAGGTGGGAATCCACCCTGATCACCATCAGGATGAGAAGGTTTCCCAGCACGGTGAGGATGTAGATAACCAGGAAGATGGCAAAGAGCATGGTGTCCAGGGCTGCTGGATGGGGAATGCCTGAGAGGAAGAATGTGGTCACTAGGGTCACGTTTGGCATTTCTTCTCATCTTTTGTTTATGTCAATTTGCATGTAGCTGAGAACTGAGAATTACTTCTCTACTCAGCCACTGTATCATCCATGATGGATAATTCTAGAGTTTACTCTGTTTTGTGCATGTCAAATCTTCTTTTATAAAAATGATGAAAGGATTTCAGTCTCTCTTTTCTCTCAAGCACAGGCATGTAGAGGGTGACACAGAAATATGTATACTCCAAAAAGACAGAGAGAAGAGATGATGTTTTATTCCCTTTATATTGGTATATATTTTAGCTTTCCATCACTACAACAAACAGCTGAAACAATTTAGGAAGAAAGGTTATTGTATTTGATTGGGTAGCCCAATTTCTTTTGTGTCTCATCAAGGCACTACATCATAGTAATAACATGACAAAACTATTCCATCTCATGACCAGTATAAAAGAAAGTAGATGAGGAAGAAGCAGAGATCTAAAAATCCTCTTCGAAAGATGTTCTTTATGAGAAGCCCTCTTATCTAGAAGCCACTCCCTTAAGAGTTCCCATTAACTTGTCAAGTCTTTGACATCTAAGGCTTTGTGTACACACTCATCTAACTCAACCACAGCCATTTTGTATACACTACAAAAACTTGAATGAAATACAAATGTGGTATGGATACCCTTTATGAGTCAGCTAAGTATCTTTTCAAGGTATCATCAAAGTTGAATCAAGGGAACATTTTAGGAACCAATCTCATCTCCAGCCCTGGTACTTCTCCCACCCCTTTTGAGATTGCTAATATAACTTCATTCCTTGCCCTTTCCAGGATGAGGTTCTCTGCTCTAGGTGGTTAGTGGCACATGACTTTAATCTAGGATTCTTCAGACAAACCTGGGTGATGTGAAATCATAGCTACCTGGATTCTTACAACATGGTAGCTACATTTTCAAAGCTATAAGGACAATCACTTACCCATTACTGTGATGAAGTGTTAAATGATAGAATATAGTCAATTCATTGGTATCCTATCACACTGATGACACTCAAACTAAAGAGAGAGATGGTTATGTAGGAAGTATATGCTGCTTGACAGCTTCCTGAGAATTCTACCTCTCATTCTCTATTTTCTCTCCAAAGTTGGTATAAAAACTTACTGGGACAAAAATTTAGTTCCTACAATGAGTATTTCTTAAGTTCACAACAGCCTTAAATCATGATCTGTTATCCTCGTCTGTCATCTGACATTACTAATAGCATATCCCTGACAAGTCATGAGCAGTAAATAAGATGATAGGTGTGGAGAACTTAGTACAGGCCTTTGGCATGTATAACTGCTTAAAACTAATAGTAAGTCATACATTATACCCTTAGAAACATTATAGAATTGACTTTTTAAACTTACAGAAAGAATAAGTATACTATCTTTGTGTTTATAAATATAATTCTCAATTCCAAAAGTAGCTTCTCAGAAAACCCTCGTCCTTGCTACTGCTATTGGTGCCCATATCATTTTCTGATTCTCACAGAGCTTCTCTGTGGTCTCTCGGGGTTAGCAATAATATCACTCAGCCTTCGCTGTGAAGAGTCCTTACACCGTTTCTCCTGTCCTAGAAAACATTAAACCTCATACATGACTTACCCCCTCTCCTCATCTAATTCATCTTTTATTGGGTTCTAAAAACTTCAATTTCTTATATATTGTGCCAGACAGGAGCTATTAGAAAGCATTTCTTGTAACTGACCCCTCAAACTAGTTTTCTAAATATTTTATGATTTCAGCTTCCTTATGATCTCATGGTACCCTAATTTACTTCCTGTTTGTCTTAAAGACTGACCATGCTCTCATGAGAAACATTTTTGTCAAATCTGTGCTGCTTCTTCAACACTTATAACCTGGACACAGGAAAATGAATACAAGGCAATTAAAAGAATTGATGTCAATAAAAATTGAGATCTCAAACAGTTGAAATGAGGTACAATTTTTTACTTGATAAAAATATGTCCATGTTCATTAATATTTATTCATTGATATTGAAATTATGATAGTTAATTAATCGTGGACAAAGATGACAAAGATGCCCACCACTTAAGAGAAATTGGGATCCACTACTAAGAGACTTCACATACAATAAAATTGATTTTAGCCCCAGGAAACATAGTTTCAGGAAAATTAAAACTTTTTTTTTCAAAGAAGAGATAGTATTGTTATTATCATCAGGACTCATTAAAGGGAGGAAATGTAAGTCTGAAATTTATACTGTAGTAAAAATCAGATTGTAGTAAAAAAGTATACTGATCGCTGGATTCCCCATCAGAGAGGTTAATATTCCTCTTGCTTTAATGTTTGAACAACGTGGACACTGTTTGCAACCATCCTGTCTTCCTGCTGTCTCCTTATCTACCTGTTTTTTTAACTTCTCTTTCTATCTACCTGTAAATCATCTAATAGGGATACTAACTAACTAAAATTAGATGGCGGCCAAGTAACATTGCTGTATATAAAATTAAAGTTAAGAAAAGTGAAAGCAGGAGAAAATTAATTAAACTCAGCTAAAACTCACTTTACAGGATATGGATTATCACAAATGACTTACCCCCTATGTGCTGTAGACCAGTACTTGTCTGTAAGATGTTACTCATAGAACTAATACACCAAATTAATAAGAAATTGGTGCATTTCTTACCAAGAGTTAACTAGGTGAAGTGCGAAGATTGGAAATCAACATGACTAAATGAGCAGGTATTTAACTTGGTTGACATTGTTCCCTGTCTCAGAGGAAGACATTGGGATTCTATATTCCCTCAATGCTCACAAAAGCAGGAAGTCACTAAGGAATGTGCATAGGCACATGTCCCTGTGTGTTCTTTGCTTGACTCCTCCTGGGACAGCCCCTATCTCCCTCCTTATACCTAAGGAGGAAGCTGGACTATTAAACCTTACTTGCTCTCCATTGAACTCTGTTCAGAATCCAGATGGTCATGGCTTTCCACACACTCCAGTTCAGTGTCATTGTTTCTTTTGCCATCTTCATACCCAGATAAAACATGTAAAATTTCTAAATTTTGTTGTTACTACTTAGAAGTTAAGAGTCACTATTCCCAAAAGAATGCCTACAAATCATAATGATTTCCCAATTGTATGTCATAATCATGTGTTGCTTATTCTGTGTCATTGTTTTTGCAAACCTAAAAATAAAACACTTATGCTAGCTTATTTGAAAATTATCTCATAAGAGACTTCATTCCTTTACTGGTGTTTTTCTTGAGTTTATATGAGCACTTTTTATAAATGGAAAATGCTAATATTGTCATCATTTAAGTATTTTTTCTTCCATGCATTTTTTTACTATTCTAGGAAATTTTATTGAAGGATTCTAGTACAGTTTCAAAGTTGGTATTTTGTTTTATCAAAGTTTATTCACGCAAAATGTTTACCAGTTTTACAGAATATTTGGTACTTTAAATGAATATTCACATTTCCATATTTGGGTTTTAATTTTATTTTAGAATGTATGTGAAGATAATTTTATTTCCTACATAATTTTGGATTATGTTTGGTATTAACTCATTAGCTTATGTGCTCTTTTAGAAATTTAAATTTTCAATTATGTTTTTCTTTCTGTAAATCACTTGATGTGATTCATCTGTTTCGTTGGAGCAAGAGTGACCTGCAAAAGCTTTCTTTCACAGTGAAATAGCTCAAGTACAGTGTATGATATTGTACGATTACTCTTTTCTGTCTGTGTCTCTCAAAATATCTTTACTTGAGTATCATAAAGGCTGGTACAGCTAATCCACACTAGACTGATTTCACCACAGGTACTTTAAGAAAGGTCAAAACTTTTCTCACTTGAAGTTCCAGATAACCCTAAATAATCATTCAAAGACTCCTTTCTCCACCACACTGAGCATCAATTTGCTGTACATATCATTCTGTATAATCACTGCTCTGTGTGCTGCTTTGCTGTTTGTCCATCCTCATACAAGTGTTGATTTCTACATGTGAATTTGGGACTCTTCTTTGCTTTTAATTTCTATAGGACTACCTAGATCATTCATGCCATCTGTTCCATTCCAATGCGGATGTACTTTAAGATCCTCATCCCTATGTGTACAGAAGAACAGAAGTTTTTGTAATACTTTAAATCTATACAGAACCTTTAGTAAAACTGTATTTTTTCAAATGTGGAATCTCCCCATCTATGAATACATCACAACCCTCTGTTTCATCAGCAACTTTTATATTGATCTCAAAATTACTTTGCTAATTCTATTTTCATAGTGTTAATCTTCTTTACTTATACTAATGCCCTGGTCATCATTGGCATTTTAGGCAAGATGAGTTTCCTGTGGGCTATTCCTGCACTGTGACAAATTATATTGCCCATATCCATGAAATTCAAGATTTTTACATGTTACCAAATGATCTTAGTAATGCAAAACTGAGCCCAGAGTCATTTGTCCATATGGTTAATAGATACATTATATCTTATTATGGACCTTCACACACATAGATGAACATAACACTGAGAAGTATGCTTGCAAATCACAAACACATATTCTACCATAATTTACAGAGTAATTCCCTCCTAGTACATCAATTGGTTTTCAATCAACTCCAGCAATTTTTGTGTTCACTTTTTTCACTACTCAAAATCATATTGCAACTTCAAGAATCTGTTTCCAAATACTTATGTAATATCGATACTATTATGAAATTTTATTTGTCAAACAATTACACATGATACATTTTTCCTTTTCAGCACACATTTGGATTTGTATATACATATTCAATCTCTCTCTCTTACTCTCTCTCTCTCTCTCTCTCTCTCCACACACACAATAAAACATGCATGAGCAAACATATATCACATGTACATTCATGTGAAAGAGAGAGATAAAAACACTCTTCTACAGTATTAAATTATGTTATAACAGTAGGTGTGACTGTTTTATTAAATCACCACCATTGCCTAACTTTATCTTAATAATCTGATTTATGTTCTTGAGCCCCTTCCCCCTTCCTCTATGTTCACATAATACAAAAATTCTCTCTCTCTCTCTCTCTCTCTCTCTCTCTCTCTCTCTCTCTCTCTCTCTCTTTTTTTTTTTTGCTTTAAAAGTGCTACAAGGTTAACCACACTTCTGCTCTTGCCATCTCTACACACTTCAGTTATCTCAGGAAGACATTCGGTGTTGAATAATGTGGCTATAGTTCAGTTTTCTCTACTGCTGTTCAACATTTCATGGTGGTGTAATACTTTCACTTATTCAATCATCTTGGCTTGGTTCTCCACTGTTTTGAGATTATAAACCAAGTATTAGCACAAATACTTAATTGAGCAAACTTATATACTGATGCTTCTATTAACAATATATTGCTGGAATGGAGAATTCCTCAGTGTCTGTATGTGATTGTTCACTATAAATTATTTTGTTCCTCTCAGAAAATCCCACTCATTATTTCTTTAATTTTTAATATTTATAGTTATTATCAGTGTAATTGTATTACCGTGGCAGTGTGAGGCACATGACTGCCTTGATACAGCATCATAAATTTGGTTATCTCCAGTTACCTATAAATGGGTTCTGGAAAATCAAACTCAGGTTATCAGACTTGGACAGCAAGCACCTTTACACACCAAACAAACCAAACAGGCTGCAATCCTATTCACTGTTATCTGGATCACTCTACTTTGAATTCAAAGACTCCTATCCACCTTCTATGTCCCTGATGCCCATCACCTCCCTTCATGCTCTCCTTCCCTTCTTCTTACCTTCTTAAAACAAATTTTTGTCTGCCCTTTATTTTTCTTCTATTTCAAAGTGGAAGAAGATAAGGTGGTGCCCCTTTGGAAGAAGTTTCCGCTTCTTCTTTCCATAAACCCATCTGTGTAAAAAATCTAATTACTGGAGGTCTAGAGTTAACAAACTAACAATAGTCATTTAGTTTTCCAAATAGATAAACATCTGTCCTAACTTCCAAAAACCGGGGATCTACATCAGAATTTGAAGCTAAAACCTTCTGTACAATCAGGTGTTCCCTGTCCTCACATTATTCTTGTTAAATATATACTTTCACCTGGAATATTAGACTAGGAGGGATTCCTGTAATGAATGGATGATATAGCTGGAGTCCCAAGTCCCTTCTATCTTATTTTCTATATGTGGAATGATATATCAGCAAAGATAAATCTAAATCTGATTTACACTTCCCATAATCAGAAAGTAAAGAAAATAATACCCACACAATAGGAAAATAAAATGATAATCACAAACCAAAGTATTTGGTGTGAATTCTTAATTACAGAATAATGTATTCAAAAAGTGTCCCTGTACAATGTATTATTTCACAAATAAGTTCCTAAAATGTAGAGTAACAATTTCTTCAATAATTAAACTGTATTAAACACTAGACAAAATATATTTTAGCAAATGTTTGCTATCTGTAGTTTGCCAACTCTGGTTCAAAACTACAGGCTTCTCTGTGACTAGAGCTGAATGAGTTTATATAATTTGTCTGCATAGACTGGAATAGGATATAATTCTATAATTCAATTGTATGACATTAACTTTTGGAGACAACCTTACTAACCATAATTCTATTTCTTCAAGTATACCACGGTAAGTGTTCTGAATCACTTATCCAAAGGACCTCACAGTCCATTTGCTTTCATCCTGATGACTGACCAGACAGTACTCTGCTCCACATGGTGTGACATTCTCTAATACAACCCCCTAGTTATTTACTCCAAGTTAAATTTAAATGGCCCATTTAAAGTAATTGGCATATGGTAGCTGTTTAATACCCTTAGATTTAAAGCTTTTTTCAGATTCCACCTAGACATTCGTAGAATAAGTGAGCAAGTCAAAATTATGAAAGTTTTGGAGTGAGAAGAGGAATGGTACTCTAATGGATTACCAAGCACCCACTCTCATAGGGATCCTTGCTACAAGGACACTACTAGCCACTCAGCAAACTTCCAAAGGGTCTGCTGTTAACAAAGCCCAGTGAAATTTACTTACACTTAGTAAGTTAATTGCCCCAATGGAAAAGGCAGAAGTAATCTCAGCATCCCTTAACTCCCAGTCCATTGAGATTGTAGGGAGGAAAGACTTGATTAGCAGGAAGAAAGAACCTGCTCAGCAGAAAACAAGACTCCAGAGGCCAAAACCAAGTGACCCCACTCCCAATGGCATCACGAAGGCTATAAGGGGACACAGAAGGAGTAAAGTCTCACAAGCAAGAAGGGCCACAGCCCATAAAGCTGCAAAAATGGGCCTCCTTATACAGCAGCAACATGCAAGAAGAAGCTGAGGGAACAGTTGGCAGTGACCTCCCTGCAAATCGTCACCCAGGCAGAGCTCAACAACAGGCTCCAGCAAGAGCAGCGAAGGGAGAAGTAAAGTAATAGGCATCTTTTTGAGATGCCACTTTATTAAAGGTGGCAGGTGTTGGAATATCTCTCTCTCTCTCTCTCTCTCTCTCTCTCTCTCTCTCTCTCTCTCTCTCTCTTGCTTTTCAAAACAGGATTTCTCTGTAGCTTTGGAGGCTGTCCTAGAACTTGCTCAGTAGACCAGGCTGGCCCTAAATTCACAGAGATCCACCTGCCTCTGTGCCACCCCACCCCACCCCCAGTGCTGGGAGTAAAGGCGTGCAGCAGCACCACCACCCTGCTCAGGTATTAGAACATAAAGCATTGCATATGACAGGTGAGTCCTTGAGTGCCATTTACCAGAGGTCAATCTTATCTTGGATTTCTCTCTAAATGATCTTCAGAGTTTATGTTAAGCTAGATCAGGACATGTAGGGCACACGAAGAAGCAGTTACATGGACCCTGGCATCTTCAGTCACAGGCCTTCTTGAACATTGTACAGATCAGAATGCTGGCTACTGATAATATAGTGTGAAAACTTGTCACTGACAACAGCAATGTCTGTGGCAGTCCAGAAAGTTGAAAGGGTAAGATTTGCAACAACTGTTAATAAAAAGTCATAATATACTGCATGAAAAGTTCTGTGTTCCCACACTCTTAAAAAAAAAAAAGTAAAATAAGTACTATTTTCAGTCCATAAGTGACTATATTTGAAACTTTGGAAAGTGAAACTATGATTAAGGAGAATAGTTCATCAGCTTTAGTGCTGAGATGTTTTATGTAAGCAAGCAGAATTTCAGTGGGAGAGGAAGAGAGGGAAAAAAATGACGAGGAACGTGTGAGTAATACAGGATAGAAGGAAGGAAGAGGTGGGAGAAAAGAGGGAAATGTAGAGAGAAGGGTGAATGAGGGAGGAGAGTAGTAAGGCAGGGAGACACGAGAGGAGGGGAGGAGGGGAGGGAGGAAATCTTTTCTATGTCTGTTTGAGAATAATGCAGAATGTATGTGCCATGTCTAGGGACTTCACAAGAACATTAAGCCTGTCCCTGTGCAGTTATTTGTCAGATGTGACTACCAAAGACATGCAAAGCACCAACCAGACTTCTGTGTCTCACTTCATTCTTGTGGGCCTGCACCATCCACCTCAGCTCGGAGTCCTGCTTTTCCTAGCATTCCTTGTCATCTACCTTCTTACTGTGTCTGGCAATGGGCTTATCATCCTCACTGTCTTGGTGGACATCCGGCTTCACCGGCCCATGTACTGGTTCCTATGTCACCTCTCCTTCTTAGACATGACCATTTCTTCTGCCATTGTCCCAAAGATGTTAGCTGGTTTTCTCTTGGACAGCAGAGTTATCTCCTTTGGGGGCTGTGTAATTCAACTGTTTTCTTTCCATTTCCTGGGCTGCACTGAATGTTTTCTATACACACTCATGGCTTATGACCGATTCCTGGCCATCTGTAAGCCTTTACACTATGCTACCATCATGACTCGCAGTGTCTGTAACTGCCTAGCTTTGGGCACCTGGATTGGAGGGACCATTCACTCACTTTTCCAAACAAGTTTCCTATTCAGGCTGCCCTTCTGTGGCCCAAACAGAGTTGACTACTTCTTCTGTGATATCCCTGCCATTCTCAGTCTAGTCTGTGCAGACACCACCATCAATGAGTTAGTCACCTTTGTAGACATTGGCTTCCTGGCCCTCACATGTTTTATGCTCATTCTCACTTCCTATGGCTACATCGTGGCTGCCATCCTGAGAATCCGATCAGCAGATGGGCGTCGCAATGCCTTCTCTACCTGTGCTGCCCATCTCACTGTGGTCATCGTTTACTATGTGCCCTGCACTTTCATTTACCTACGGCCTGGCTCCCAGGAACCTCTGGATGGGGTGGTAGCTGTCTTCTACACAGTCATTACTCCCTTGCTCAACCCCATCATCTACACACTACGAAACAAAGAGATGAAGGCTGCATTGAGGAGGCTGGGAGGCCTCAAGGAGGTACAGCCTTGCTGACCTTACCCAGCATTAGCCTACTGTAAGCATAAGACAGGGGACAACAGATTTTGTGCCAAACAGCAAGAGTTAAGACAGAAAAAGAAAAAATGATTAGTGTGGGAAGGGAAGGATTCCTTGTTAGAAAAAAAAAAAAAAAAACAGGAGCCTGGAAATTTCTACATTGTAACCCTTGACATCCTTCCATGACATCCTTTAGCACTATGAAAAATCAGTCAAAATCCCACTGGGCAAGGATGGCTTCTAGCAGGAAAGTCATATGATAAGTACAATGGTTACACAAAGGCTGTTTGTCTGTTAGCATCATCTATGTGTGCATTTTATTTTGCAAGTCCTGTGTTAACACAAATAACCCACATGTAAAATGTCAGATTTAGCACTGATAAACAAATCTTGTGTGAGTTAAGTATTACTGTTGATATCATACAACTATGGATGAACTGAAATTCAAGGAAGCAAGCAGACTTTCTCAACTCTCTTCTGTCTGTATTTTATTTTGACAAAGGAACAACTGTTGTAATTGAACATGAAGGGGCAATTTCACTTCACTATGAAGGGCCTATTACATGCATACTGCCCAATGACCTGAGTAAACACAGCTCCTGAACTTTCGCAGAACTCTACTTTTGTAAAATTGACGTAGGTGTATCAAGAAGAAAGTTTCCTTGCCATAAGCATAAAGTGGATCCATCTGACCTTCCATGGATATAAATGAAGCAGATTGTCTAAAATGGTAAATACATGTTTGTGCTGGTACACTCTTGCATTCATTACAGAGATGTATACTATGTGCATGGGGCAGAATTATCAGAAGTATATAACTGATTGCCACAAAATATTCAGTGGCTTGGAGCTCATCCTAGTACCTTTACATAGAAGAATGTGGCCATAATTTAAGGAGAGATCCTTTACTGGCAGGAACCCCTCTGAGCACTGGCTATATCTTCCCTAGTTTTCAGGAAGTGCATGGTCACATACAGTCCGAGGCAATCTCTGTATTTCCCACACTCAACTGTGATTTTTTTTAAGCTATGGATGATGGATTAAGGAAGAGTATTAATAAGCAAAGTTTATTGTCATGGAGTTCCCTTCCAAAGTTAAACTTCAAAACCTGCATGAGCAAGCGCTGTTATTAATTTAATTCAGCACTAATTTTTCCATGTACCTTTAAATCAATGCCATTATTGTTTATTCTAAATGAGTGTCTAATCTACATATAAGGCAAAATGATAAAATACATGACCAAAATGATTAAGAAATAGTTGATACAATTCATCATATACTAGATATTGCTTAGGAACTGATGAGAAAAAGAAAGATCATTATGATTGAACTGTAAAAATTACTTCTTGAGAAAATATGGTACTGTGGTCTGAAAGTATTCTATGACCTAGTTAACTGAAGAAGTACAGAGGTTTCTCATATAATGGGACATGTCCTAGAGGTAACAAGAATACTCTGGAAAAACTGATCAACTCTATGATTAAGAACAGCCCAAGATAGATACATATTCTTTCAGGTTAATATACACAGCCACAAATCCAGAGGCAACCATCACACTCCAAAGTCAAAATGTAGGCAGACCATAGGTAATAATGCCCATCGGCTAAATCAACCCTCCAGAAAACACAAAAAGGTCACATCTCATCATAGCCAACTATAAACACACTGCACAACATTCTGAACAAACTTCTTAGTCATTTTGCATCTCGTGAGGAAATATTCTGTGCAAACTCATCATTTCATGAAGAAAGTACCACACAAAATCTAAAGAAACAAGTTTATTCTCTATTCACAGATGAGACACATCTTAGCCACACTATTTGCCAGGAAAAACTACCTAGCAATGTGTTTTAGACTTTTGCCTCTTGAGAGGATCCTGATGTAAAATCTGATGTGAGCTTATCTTCCTTAAAAATGAGGAAAAAATAAGCAATCCATACATGAATGTGTATTTATACCCAGATTTTACTAATATAGGTTTTGTAATATCAAACTCCTTTAAATAAATTTTTAAATATACAAATGGTTTATCTTACCAGACTTTTTTTCTTATTTTTGTTTCATTGCATTTGCTCAGGTTAATTTTAGAATGTTTTCTCAAACAGTAAGCAAACAATATATATTCCAATCATCTTTGGTTTTAGGAACTATTATGGGAAAGGGGTACTCTCCGTTTTCTATCCACCCTGTCTCTGAGTATGGAGATGCCTATTCTGTGGGTCAAGTTTCCCTCACACCACCAGACTGGCTTTCTTGGGAGCAAGAAACTATTTCCTGCCACAACTAGGTAGCATGTTTGACAAAAATTGTTTGTTTCTATGTACTCAGATTATGTTAATGCTAAGTTTAATGGTTAGTGTTTGAAAGTCAGAAAATCATTGTTTTTAAGTTCTCTACAGGACATTTTATCTTATTCCTCCCTTTGTGATTTGTTTTCTGTAAAATAAACTTTAACAAGATGATTTTCAAGTTATTCTGTATTTTGAGATTCAAAAATCCTGTAACTACCTCAGACTCACTCTGTCTATAAAAGCTTCTGATGGAAGCCGTCAAAACTATACACAAAGAGAGGGAGTGTTCTGCGAGCTGTAAGGTGCCCAGGAGGAAGTGTGTCAGTCTTCACGTTGTCAAAACCCTAATATCCAAAATATATTAAGAACTCAAAAAACTAGGTATCAAAAAAAAAAAAAACAATTTAAAAATCAGGCACAGATCTAAACAGAATTCTTAATAGAAAAAACTCAAATGGTTGAGATGCACTTAAAGAAATGGTCAACATTGTTAGCCATTAGAGAAATGGAAGTCAAACCTACATTGAGATTTCGTCTTCCACCTGTCAGAATAATTAACATCAGCAAAACAACTGACAGCTCATGCTAGCAGAGAAGGACTAAGAGGAACAGATATTCATTGCTGTTGAGAGTACAAATTAGTATAGCCACTATGGAAATAAGTGTGGCAGTTACTCAACAAGATGGGTATCAGTCTACCTCATGATCTAGATATACTACTCTCAGGCATATACCCAAAGAATGCTTCATTCTACCATGGAGATTCTTGTTCAGCCACATTTATTGTTACTCTATTTGTAGTAGCCTGAAACTGGAAACAACCTAGAAGTTCCTCAACATAAGAATGGATAAAGAAAATGTGATACATTTACACAGTGGAGTATTACTCAGTCATTAAAATCTATATTTTGTCATCTATACAAATGAATAAACAGCAACTGAAATAAACATTTGAATCTGCCCAAGTACAAAAAAAAAACAGTTATCATTCTACTATTGTGGTATGTTAAGACTTAAAATAATTTGAATCTATAAATAAATATTTATCTAATAAAATCTATCTGTCATGGTTAGTTTTTTGTCAACTTGATATACGCTAACCATTTGGAAAATAGGTAACCTGAATTCAGAAAATTCTCCCCACCAAATTAGCCCACCATCCAGCCTATGGGCACTTCCTTGATTGATGTTTGATGTAGAGGTCACAGCTCACTGTGAGCAGTGCTGTCCCTATTGCAGGTGGTCCCAGAGGATATAAGAAAGTGAACAGAGAAAGCCAGGGACAGCAGGCAAGTAAACTTAGTTCCTCCATGGACTCTACTTCAGTTCCTGACTCCATGTTCCTACCTTGAACTCTTACCTTGACTTGCTTTGATAATGGATTGTAATATAGAAGTATAAGATGAAATAAATTCTTCTCTATGTTGGTCATGGCATCTCATATCAACAATAGAAACCCTAAGACAAGAACCAAATCTCTTTCTAGAGAAGAAAAGGCAGTAGAATAAGCAAGCAGAGACAGTATTGGATTAGAATCTGGAAGTACAAGTCCACAAACTTTATTATTTATAGCAATAGATACAGAAGTAAAATAGGTAAGGATATGCCAATGAGTTGATATACACACATGAATTTCCTATTTCCACAAAGAAAAGATCTGGGAATACAAGCCCATGTATTGTATTATAGCAAGTAGATTGAATCATTTCGATATTTGGCTTATGATGGTGTTTCCCATTAAAAGCATTTTTGAAGTGTTAAGACTAGAGTTGTGAAGAAAGCATCTTCAACAAATGGTGCTGGCATAACTGGATACTGGTGTGTAAAAGACTGCAGATCGGTACATATCTATCATCATGCACAAAACTTAAGTCCAAAAGGATCAAAGACTCAACATAAACCCAGCCACACTGAACTTCCTATAAGAGGAAGGGGAAGGTACCTTTGAGCAAATTCGTACAGGAGATGGCTTCCTGAACATAACACCAGTAACACAGACACTGAGATCAACAATTAATAAATGGAACCTTCTGAAACTGAGAAGCTTCCATAAGGAAAAGGACACAGTCAACAAGGCAAAATGGCAGCCCACAGAATGGAAAACAGGGTTGATTTCCAAATTCAAGATGCTAGTTACCAAAACACCAAATAATCCAATTTAAAAGTGAGGTACAGAACTGAATAGAGAATTCTCAATGGAGGAATCTAAAATGGCTGAAAGATCCTCAAAATACTGCTCAACATCCTTGGCCATCAGGGAAATGCAAATCAAAACAACTCTGAGATACAATCTTACTCATGTAAGAATGGCTAAAATCAAAAACATCAAAGACAGTTTATGCTGGGGAAGATGTGGAGAAAGGGGAACACTCCTCCACTGCTGGGAGTGCAAACTCGTATACCCACTTTGGAAATCAGTATGGATTTATGGTGGAACACTCCTCTACTGCTGGTGGGAGTGTAAACTCGTACAGCTACTTTGGACATCAGTATGGGGGTTCCTCAGGAAAATAAGAATTAGTCTACATCAAGATCCAGTAATTCCACTCTTGGAAATATACCCAAAAGATTCACATTCATACAACAAGGACATCTATTCAACTATGTTCATAGCAGGATTATTTGTAATAGCCAGAACCTGGAGGCAACCTAGATGCCTCTCAACTGAAGAATGGATGGAGAAAATGTGATACATTTACACAATGGAGTACTCCTCAGCAAAAAAACACAATAAAATCTTGACATTCACAGGAAAATAGATGGAACTAGAAGAAATCATCCTGAGTGAGGCAATCCAGTCACTAAAAGACAAACATTGCTTGTACTCACTCATATATAGATTTTAGACATAGAGCAAAGGATTACCAGCCTACAATTTACATTGCCAGAAAAGTTAGGAAACAAGGGGGACCTTAAGAGAGACATACATGGTCCACTGGAGAAGGGAAAAAGGACAAGATCTCCCAAGCAAATTGGGAGCATGAAGGGAGGGGAGAGGAAGTTAGGAGAAAGAGAAGGGGAGAAGAGGAGGAGAGAGGTAGACATGAAGGAACAGGAAGATTGAGAGATGGAAAGAATAGAGAACAAGAGAAGAAATATCATAATAGAGGTAGCCATTATAGATTTAAGGAAAAATCTGACACCAGGTTTACAAGGATGAACCCAACTAACAATCTAAGCAATAGTGGAGAGGGTACCTTTAAATGACGCTCCATGATAATGAGATTGACTACCTAATGTGCAATCATAGAGCCTTCATCTAGTAGCTGATTGAAGCAGAAGCAGACACCCATAACTAAACACTGAGTCTAATCCTGGAATCCAGTTACAGAGAGGGAGGAGTAATGAGCAAAGGGGTCAAGACCAGGCTGGAGAAACCCACAAAATCAACTCACCTGAACAAGGGGGAGCTTGTGTACCCTAGTCTGATAGCTGGGAAATTATCACAGGACTGACCCAGGCTCCCTTAATGGGGTGTTAGTTAGGAGAACTGGCAAGTCTATGGGGCCTCTAGTAATAGATCAATATTTATCCCTAGTATACAAATGGATTCTGGGAGGCGATCCTACATAGAGGGATACTTTCTCAGCCTAGACACATGGGAGAGGGCCTAGGCCCTTCCCCAAATGAGATGAAATACTTTGAAGATTCCCCATGGAAGGCCTACCCTCTCTAGGGAGCAGAAAGGGGAGGATAGGGGGTTTGGTGGGTGTGATAGGGGAGTATGAGAAGGTGAGAGAACTGGGATTGACATGTAAAACACCCTTGTTTCAAATTTAAATGAAGAAGGGGAAAAAAGACTAGAGTTGTGGCAGTAATAATATAAGAGGTGCCTTGGACACAACAAACTAACATTGTGCCAGGACATAACCAAATAAGAAGAAACTCAGAAATGTCAATAATTGCATGTGATAAACTAACAGAGGCTTGGAAAACTTTGAGTTATAAAATAAAATCATCATTCATTAAGTAATATATTCTATATACAATATAGCATATTATTGCAGTTACATAGAACTAATTATATAAATGAATAATTGAATAAATAAGTGGGTAGTTCTTTACAAAATCTGAAGAGGTGTAGGAGAGTTTAAGAAAATTAAGGTCAAAACATGTCTTTTCAATACATTGAGCATGACTAGAAACAAGATACACTAGCAACATTGGTGTGGGATCTCTCATGAAAAATACATCACTAATTTTCTGATCTTGGCCAAGCAGATGTTTTATAGATTTTTGTCAGAAACATCAGGAAAATTATCAATGCATTGATAAATTTATGTTATATGCTTCACTAACCCTAAATATTGAATAGCAATATTGAATAATTACTGACAATATCAATATTTTACATTTAAGGAAAGGAAAAACAACAGAGATATCTATTATCACAATCTGTCATTCACCTGATAAATTGCCAACTGGGTACTTCAAACTGAAGTTCTTAAAAATCCCAAAACTATGGTTCCTTCTTATTTCTATCTTTCTATCTCTAAACTGTCATGGGGAAGCTGGGGAACATATGAGATTCTTTCCCTGTGTTCCTCTTGAGGAAACATGACACCAACACAGAGTATCAAATTATCCAAGGCAAAGCATTGTGGGAATTAATATTTTTATTAGGTATCAGGGATTTCTAAATCGGTATGAAGGAAAATCTGTATCAGTGTGTCTCTGAGGAAATAAAGATTAACATCAACCCTATAGAATAAATTAAGGAAGGTGAATATTGGAAGTGTTTTGTTTGTGTTTGAAAACAATGCCATGATTGTGTTGGACAGAAATCAGAGCAGAGAAGAAGGTACTTCAAGTAACACACCTGGATGGGAGGACTGCAAAATATAACTCATCACAATGGAAAGTCACTTTTGAATGTTACAACACAATACATCAAGAGTAAGGGGTCACAGTTAAGGAGTTTTCAGAAGGTTGTGACACACAATACATAATCATCAAAATCATTGGAGTACTGGAAGAGGTGGCACTTAAGATGCAACTCCAGGATGAACCTTAGAGAAAACATGTAGGAACTGAAGACATTGTAGGTAAAAGTCAGTGAGGAAACTTTCTCATGATATAAGATTAAATGTACAGTATGGAACATATCAAAAAGAACTTTGAAATTTCAGTTCTAAACCAGTACAAGGAACATCAAAAAAGACATTGGAAAATAACCCCCAAAAGGGGAAGAAACAGTGTTATGGGGAGAAAATAATCTATACTCAACAAATAGTTTGCATAATTATATAGTCTGTTCTCGAGGGCTTCATGGTCATACTCATGAGGGTTGTGGGTAGCTAAAATTCCAAAGAGAAATGGGTGGGAGGATTGTTTGTTCCTGAATGATGTAACAGCCCTCTGGTTCTAGGCAAATCCAGAGAAGGATGCTAATCCCAGATGGCAAACAGCAATTAAGTATGTGGCTGAGTGCACGCAAAGCACAGCAGAGGAAATTAGGAGGCAGAGGCATCACCATTCTGGAGTACATGCCAAAGTCACCTTCTCAGTGACAGCAGAATTTGTACTCTGTGTTTCCATAACTAATTTAGGGGCTGAATTTTTCCAGGCAATCCTTAAAATCCATTACATACCCCAAAAGACTACAAGTCATGCCTTCAAAACTTCATTTTCTGCAAAAATGTGTGATGTGAAAACATAAGTATAGAAGAAAGCTGAATTGAACCTGTTACTCTTTTTATCTTATGAGATAAGGCCAAGGTGGGATGCACCAAGCAATAATGACATTTGAGGAAAAGAGGCAGCCATTTATTCTATTACAGGCAGCTTTATTGAACAGAGAATGAGAAGATGGAGTACCTCAACCAGACTATGGTGAGCCACTTCTTTTTAGAGGGTCTGATGTACACAGCTGAGCACCCTGGCCTCTTCTTCTTCCTCTTTCTCCTCATCTACAGCATCACTGTAACTGGCAATCTCCTCATTCTCCTGACTGTGGGCTCTGACCCTCATCTCCGCTCTCCCATGTACCATTTCCTGGGCCACCTCTCCTTCCTGGATGCATGTCTGTCTACAGTAACAGTTCCCAAGGTCATAGAAGGCCTGCTGACTTTGGATGGGAAAGTGATCTCCTTCCAGGGCTGTGCTATACAACTTTATTGCTTCCACTTCCTGGCCAGCACTGAGTGTTTTCTATACACAGTCATGGCCTATGACCGTTACCTGGCCATCTGTCAACCCCTGCACTATCCAGTGGCCATGAACAGGCGGATGTGTGCAGGGCTGGCTGGGAGCACTTGGGCCACAGGTGCTGTGCACTCTGCAATTCACACTTCCCTAACTTTCCGCCTCTTGTATTGTGGTCCTAACCATATTGCCTACTTTTTCTGTGACATCCCTCCAGTACTGAAGCTGGCCTGTGCAGACACCACCATTAATGAGCTTGTCATGCTTGCAAACATCGGTGTGGTGGCTGCCGGCTGCCTCATCCTCATCATCATCTCCTATATCTTTATTGTGGCTGCAGTGCTGCGCATTCGCACAGCTGAGGGACGGCAGCGAGCCTTCTCCACTTGCACAGCACATCTCACGGTCGTGTTCCTATACTACATGCCCCCTGTCTGCATCTACCTGCAGCCAAGCTCCACTGGTGCAGGGGCAGGAGCCCCCGCCGTCTTCTACACAATAGTCACTCCAATCTCAATCCTTTCATTTACACACTGAGGAACAAGGAAGTCAAGCAGGCTTTGAGAAGGTTGGTGTGTAGAGGATCCTGAGAATCTCCAGCTGGCAACCCAGACCCTGAACCTGAGCCTGTGGCTGTGTTTCTTGCCTGTCAGGAAGACAACCACTCAAGTCTTACTTTAAGGAGAAAACCCACTGTCAACTAGGACACATGTCTTTCTCCTTGGTCTGCCAGTCCTATTTTAAGGAGAAAACTGAATGTCCTTCTCTTTAGTCTGCTTCAGCATCTCCTTAACAAACTCTTCATCAATAAATTGCAGACTAGGGTGGGACTTTTTCAAGTATTTCTAACACTTAAGCTCAGTGATATGTAAATTTTGTTCAAACTCTTGCTTGTTTTAGTATTTCTCTAAAATAATTGCATTGACTGTATATCTATACTAATTCTTAAAGCAAAAGTACAAAGTCCAAATTTTTGTCATCTATCATCTAGTTTAGTAAAAGAGATTAAATTTCATCATGATTAAAATAAAATTCCAATGAAAATTGTGGCTTGCCCAATATCACTTAAAAAGTTATTATCTTATTTTCCCCATTCCAGGTAATGATATCTAAGAGCATACTCACAAGGTGAAATAACAAACATGGGATTTGGAGTCATTTGAACCACCCAGATCTCAGACTCTGAATTCTAATAGGCAATAGGTAGAAAAATTTGTACAATTCTTATACCTGTACCTTTCAGTTAAGAAGAAAATTAAAAATAATTTTCATGCAGAATTTTATGATGTCTAAATGAGATAATTGGCAAAGTTTTGATATTTCTATTGATGAAGTACTTTACTTATAAAACAGCCACAAAAACAGACTTTTCTAGATAATGAGGTGACAAGATTCTGCTCAAAGTAATTTGCCACATGGTTGGAGGAATTTTGATGTCTTCCAGGATGAGTGACTGATCTCACTTTTAGATAAACATGCCTTGATTGCTAAGCTAAAGGCTTTATGCACACAGCCATTTATCACTTTAATTATAGAGGTTTTCTTTAGAAGAGCCTCAGCCAAACAAGTGACTAGTTATGCTATGTTTTATAGCAAAAGAAAATAAGTGATAGAATGACCAATTAATGAACTGTTACAATACAATAAACTTACAAAAAGAGTGAAATTTGTTTAAATGGGTGGTCTTGAAAATTCTATATATGAAGGAAATTAATTGAATATGTATTAGGATAAGAATAGTAACTATGATGGATAGTCTTGGTTGTCAACTTGACTGGATCTGGAATAAACTAAATGACAAGCTGACAAGCACACCAGTGAAGGGTTTTCTTGATCAAAGTCTTGGAAGTAGAAAGATCCACCCTTAATGTGAACAATGCCTTCTAATGGCAATCAAGATGAAAGGACAGATAGACAAGAACAGAAGCATTGATTTTTGCTGGCTTGTCTTCACTCTTGCTAAAAAGCTTGTCTATTCTGTTGCTGCAAATACTACAGTTCCTAGCTGATATTAGAACTAGACTCTTCAGGCTACCAATGTAGACTTAAGATCAGCAACTCTTTAATAATTAATCTCCTAACCCTACAAAGTCAGATTGGCACTGCTGAGACCTCCAATTTCATGGACTGAGTGTTACAGCAGGTCTCCCTGCCGGCATCCCTGTCCTGCGGCCACGTGGGCCCACAGCCGCGCCAGCCCCAAATAACACTCAGAGACTCTGTATTTGATACAATCCTGTTGGCCAGTTACCATTATAGTTAATGGGCTAGCTCTGCCTTAATCATTAACCCATTTCTACTTATCTAAGTATTTCCACGTGGTCGTCTTATCGGGGAGCCGCGGCTGGCGTCCTGCTCCTTCCCTGGGCTACATCTCGACTCCACCCTACTACTTCCTCTTTCCTCCTTCTGGGCGCCTAGCCCCGCCTATCTTGTTTCCTATAGGCCACAGGGCTTTATTAACCAGTATGAGAAACATATATACAGAATAACATCTCCCATCATCTCCTCTTTTCTGTCTAAAGTAAAAGAAGGGGTTTAACCTTAACATAGAAAAATATATCATACAACAGTTATCAAATAAGAATCATAGTAAACATTATTTAGTCCATTAACATTTTGTAAGACTTTAAGAAAATATCATCTATCCTATCTTTGCGAGTCTAAAGTCCTATATGTAACTTATCTTTAATCCTAACTAAGGAAAACTATAACTATAACTATCTGTCTTCAATCCCTTCAAAGACCACAGAAGGATAATAGATAAACTCTAGAAATGACAGAGACAATGCATTGCCTGGTCAGTCACCCGAAGTTCTTCTGTAATGTTCCATCTTCAGCCCATAGGCCATAGTGTGTGTCCAGACTCCTCAACAAGGCAGGAAACTTTAAACTGTCCACCTGTATTGACAGTTTGTCAGTCACTTTTCTCTGTGTCCTGTAGACTATCTGGCTGTCAGGCAGCCTCTTCCATGAAGCAGGAATCTGTAGCAATGTCCATCTTGCATCAGCAGTCACCTTTTTGTGGGTCCTGCATGTCCAGTTTCTACAACATAAAGTCAAACAGTCTAGACAAGAGAAGTACCTTGCTCAAATGGCTAGTCTTGCCATATTAGAAGCAAACTCCATAATGTTTTTCTTCGATGTCCATCTTCCTTTCTTCTGTAGGTGGTGTTACCAGGAGCAGTTGTGCCTCACTGTCAAGAAAAACCTAAACCATTTTAAATGCCATATTCTGTAGGTCTTTGAAAGGTTTGAAGAATGCCTATTCATCTCAAATACATCTCTGCATATCTAGAAATCCTAACTAACTTAACTCCAAGTTTTGACTATCATAGGTAATTCTCTAATCTGTACTAAATTATACATTACATTTTCCAATGAGCTATATAAACACAATACCTAAACAAGAGGAGAAATATACATATCACAAAATTGATCTTAAATTGTATCAATAAAAGAAAATCCATTCCAAAGCAAAGTATTCATATCTATACCTTAATTCCCTTTTTTACCTTTACAAGGATTGCTTGTGTCATTAACCATTTATAATCAAGCCCATATAAATGAAAACAAACATTTATAAACAATATTTGGGAATTTGGGCGTCGTTCTTTCCAAACTACTTCCTGCTGGTATAGGGCGCTGTCATGGGGTTCCAAAGAAGACACAGAAATCTTGGCAGTAGTCTGCAAGGCTTTGTCTCAACTGCTTTGAATGTTGGATCACCTGGGGAGCTGTTTCAGGGGGTCTGGCTTGATCAAACCATATAAGTCTGTAAAGAATCTGTAGCTTTTCATTTTCTGTGGAAACAAAAATAGAAATCCTTTTCCCCAGTAACTGTCCTTATGCTTAAATTTTGGAGTCAAAGCATTTTTAAAATATATAAATTGAATTAATCCAGCAGTATTTCTTTTATCAGCAGTTGTTATTTTCTCAGCAATCAAATAATTTAAAGACAACAGAAGTGTGTATAGTATCCAAAATTTCTCTGTGTTTTCCATCTTTACGTGGCTTTTTTATTAATCTATTTATTCTATTTCTATTTTTACATACTTTGAGACAGGGTTTCTCTGTGTAACTTTTATCTGTCCTGGAATTCACTCCATACCAGGTTTACTTTGAAATCATAGAGATCTATTTGCCTCTGTCTGCCGAGTGCTGGGATTAATGGCGTGTGCCATTACATCCATCCATTTAATTCCTTTTTTCTTTTTAAACCATTGTATCCCGTTTCTTTTTCTCTCCCAAGCCAGCATATTTTTTAAAACACAGTGTAAACCTTCATTGCAGCTCTTGTACACACCAATGAATTGTTAGCAGAGCTCTTTAAAAGCCAGGCGGCTTTTTGCCGCTTATGCTAATTTTGGAAACTTCCCTTAAAGGAGCCGAGCAAATCTCTGTCTACAACAAAACAAATCCAACTGAGAAAATGCTGCTACCAAGAAGTCTTGCTAGTCTCTGTTCCCTTGTTTCTAAAAACTATTTTTTAAACTTTTGTTAAGTTTTAAGTGAAAGTTCTCAATCCCGCTTCTGACACCACTATGCTACAGCAGGTCTCCACGCTGGCTGCCGCTGGTTCTGCCGCCTCAGAGACTCTGTATTTGATACAATCCTGTTGGCCAATTACCATTATTGTTTATGGGCTAGCTCTGCCATAATTATTAACCCATTTCTACTTATCTAAGTATTTCCACGTGGTCGTCTTATCGGGGAGCTGCGGCTGGCGTCCTCCTTCCTCCCTGGGCTACATGTCGACTCCACCCTACTACTTCCTCTTTCCTCCTTCTGGGCACCTAGCCCCGCCTATCTTGTTTCCTATAGGCCACAGGGCTTTATTAACCAGTATGAGAAACATATATACAGAATAACATCTCCCATCAACTGAGCATCTACAGAATCTTCATCCTTCCAGTGTAAGCCAACCATTCAACAGTATAGAAAATGTATCATGTAAGCTAACTGAATAAGCCCATTTTAATATGTATTCATTCTATCTGCTCTCTTCTTCTGGAGAATTCTGACTAATGATACAGTAACTATAATCCACTATAGTTGTATTGCCTATTTTACTGCTCATCACGATTATATATCAAGGAATATTTTTATTTTCTTTCTACTTGCAGATGGAGTAACTGTGGTGACATATTATTTATGATTTACTTTACTAAAGCTTGCCTGAGGGTTCATGATGCAAAGCTGGACAAGCCATATGGCCTGTCAGTGGTGATACACACACACCTTTAATTCCACAGCCATACTAGTTACCATAAAAGCCAGATGGTGGTGATACACACCTTTAATCCAAGAACTCAGGAGACAGAGGTAGACATATCTCTATTAGTTCAAGGACACACTGAACTACACGAAATTGATCCAGTCTAAAAGAGAAATGACTCACACAAAGAATATCTCAGCACATGGGACCTCCCAGGACTTAAGAGGTATAAAAGGAAGACGCAAAGGGTTTCATGAGGGCATTTTGTCTCCAGCAACATTGAAGTTACGATTGCTTCAGCCTGGGTAGAGGTAAGAGTTACTGACTTGGCTGCGTTGCTTATCTGATCTTTCAACTTGAACCCCAATATGAGTCTCTGAGTTCTTATGTTTCATGTTACTGGTAACCATAATCTACAGCCACAAAGAAACTTTCTGAAGATCATGCAAATTTAAGAGCTGAAGCTAGACCACATATTTCTGTAATGTGACAGTTCCTTAAAGGTAATCAAACCCACCCCTCCTCATTTAGGAAATATATATAGAGGACTCAAAACCATTTTAGGTTTTGTGGTCAAGATTCCCTGGTCATTGAATTGTTCCTAGTCCTCTATAAATGTAGGATCTTAATCAAAAACTGGAAATGAATAGTACATAGGGAACATTACAGCAAACTAAGATGTGCCGTTAAGCTGCACCATCCATACAAAACTTGGGGTTATTCTCCCTTATCCCAGCACCTGACAGTAACTGATGCAACTTGAGGAAGGATGAAGGTAACTCAAGCAAGCTCATCACTCCCGTCAGAGCAAGCTTCAACACAGACTGAATACAGAGTGAGGACAGTGTCAAGATAAGCCCTGGTTTCATCCTACACTTAGCTCAGTCTTGTTAAACAGCTGCCTCCTGGAAGTGCAAGGATGAATTATAGAAGACTAGTCACACAAGCGCATTTTTTCCCTTTCACCTCTCACCTTAACACTTCTACACCTGCCTACCCAGTAAAAATCCTTCAATCTCTTGAGTTCTTCTCTTCCTCTTTCCAATAGTCCATGGCATCAGATAATAATAAAATAATTCTTTATAACTTTATTGATAAATATCCTGTCTTTATTAAATATTTTGTGTACGAACCACAGTTGTAAGAACTGTAAGAGGCTTTGTATTGTTAAGTGTTCCAAACAAAACTACTCAACAAAATATTTAAGTCAATAAAATATATGCTCCTTCACAGATTCAGCATGTACAAATAAAACAAGGCACAAATACATTCTTCATAGTAAAGTTGCCAGATAACAATATTGGTTTTCTAATTGCTTTTAGTGGAATGGAAATTATTAATCCAAAATTTTCCTCTCAAATTTTAGTATTTTATTATAAGTTTTGGGATGTATAGTATAACTAATTGTATTGATGTTGTAGATATAATTAAATTTTGAATGTAAAAGAGGAGTTGAGATTTAATTTGTATTAATAAAAATTAAAACAAGATTTGACAAATATGAATATAACTGTTTAAGATAATTATTTTCCCTGCCTCCCTACAACATATCTAGAAAGTGACCTATGCTTCTCTGTGATGAACATCTTTCAAATAAACAAAAACTGTAACAAAAATAAAAATATTTTCTAGGGCAATTTTCAGGGAAGGTTTTCCTGTAAGTATGACTAAACAGCCTTAACATGGGCAACCCTCAGACAAGAAAAAAAGTTAAATAAAATCTCTGGAAAGTAATATTAATTGATATCCTGCCTTTATTGAATAACTCATATTCAGAATATTTCACAGTACTCTGGAAGGCAGAGAGGGTGAAGGAAGTTATGAATCTAGAATTGAGTGGCAGCAATTTCCCCCCAGCGATTAACATGCCAGTGGTCAATGTTTTAAGGCTAAGTAACATGAAGATCTAAAAAAGAAACAAAGAAAAGAAAAACAAAAAAAATGTTCACTTTCACAATTGTGACTAAATAAAACACTGTTTCTTTGAAAAATATACTTTTACATAGAATTCTTTTACAAATTTACATCCAGTCTGCATTACTATCAGCTCTAACTCAGGTATTCATTACTAATATCTTTCCATGTAAATTAAATAAATCCAAACATTATAAAAGGAAGAGGACAGGCTGAAAAGAAGCTGTGATGAGGTGGCATTTTAGCAGGATATAATTGAAATGGATAATGGTGGAGACAAAAGCAAGACTTTTCTACCAGCCTTTAATGAAAGGAGACTGCAATTGAGAGAAAGGGGTCAGTGTTGCTATTCTGTTCTTTAGAATTGCATAATATTCCATTTTATGTATGTGTCAGATTTTCATCATCCATTCATCATCTGTCGATAAATAACTAAGTTTGACAGATATTGAGCTTATGACTCTCTACTTGGAGAATTTTTTAATTATTTATTAATATATATATAACACATATGTATATGTGTATAGTTTATTTATTTTTACAGTCTGACTGCTATTTTCCATCCTTCCTCTACTCTCAGTAACTCCTATCTCCCTTCTGCCTCCCCTCCCTCCCCCCACTATCCACCACTCCTCTCCATTTCTAGTCAGAGGAGGGCAGACCTTCCATGAACATCAACCAAACATAGATCATCAAGTTAAAGGCTGTCCAAGACAACCTAATATGAAAATAAGGGTCCCAAATGTAGGCAAAAAAGAGTCAGAGCCAGCCTGTTTCCACTGTTTGATCCCACAAGAAGACCAAGTACACACTGTCACATATATGCAGAGTGCCTGGGTCAGTCCCTTGCGGGCTCCCTGGTTGTCAGTTCAGTCTCTGTGAGCCCCTATGGCCTAGGTCAGTTTTCTGTGGTATCCTTGACCCCTCTGGCTCCTAAGATCTTTCCTTCCCTTCTTCCACAGGATTCTCCAAGGTATACCTAATGTTTAGTTGTGGGTTTCTGCATATGTTTCCACCAGTTGCTGGATGAAGTCTCAACTTTGAGAAGTTTAATGCATGAAAGCTTTAAAGTTCATTTTCATTCTTGCACTCATATCTTGGCTTTTGAATTCCAAAGAGATGTTCTGCAGATCTGCACATATCTTGTCACTGTTTACTAAATGTGTTTGTTTTCTTGTTTTTCATTTTCCTACCAGATTGTCCTTGAGTTGACTTTGAATTCATGATTCATTTTCTGTGTTATATCCAAAGCCTTCTAAGATTATTCAGTAAGTTTTAAATTTCATTTGTTTTAAATTCTAGGTGTATAAATTTTTATTATTTTTTTCTAGAAAAAGGGTAAAATAAAATTTAAAAACAAATTTTAGACATAAGTTAAGATTAGTTACTACACTGATAAAGCTTGAAAGTGGTTGTAGTTTTACAGGAACATACATGTCACAATTTATTCATGTTGGTACTTTATACATTTCATTTGTTGTTAACATACCTCAATCAAGAAAATATAATTGATATTAACTTACACAAACATATTTATTTAATTAAACAGGTACATTATGATCTACTGTCATTAAGCATTAGTTCAAAAGACTAAATATCCAATTCATAAAAAGTGAGGTTTTTAAAGTATTATTTTGAAAAAAAAACAAATGAAAAAAAGCATTATTTAATCTGAATTTAAACCATATTAACTGAATGTTTTTATTGCATTTCTTTTGAACAACAAGTTTTATGCTCATCATACACATAAAGAAAGCCAACAACTGCTATTATATATATGAGAAGTCTCGGGTTTACACGGCAGTTAAGACTCGCTTAATAATAAATAAATAGCAGAGGTCGGACCAAAGTCCCAGGTTCTTCAGTTCCTATGTTCTGAGTGGTGACCATTTGAAATGGTAGACACATCTATCCAAAAAACAATGTCCCCTAAATCCCCCCACCATTTCAGTCATCATGTATATTTCTTTATTAAATTGATTTTGTTCCTGTACAGTACTTATTATAACCCCTTTCTCTAATCTTCTTTCCCATCTACAACTCCTTTTCCCTTCCTACAAATCCTGTTACATTTATAAGGGTTTTTTTGTTATTGTTATTTTGTTTTGGTTCTCTTTTTTGGCATTTATAATATATTTACTACCATATACTTGATACATAAAATTGATGTAAAATTGTAATATTTGATGGGAGATGTTATTCTGTATATGTTTCTCATACTGGTTAATAAAGCACTGTGGCCAATAGAAAACTAGATAGGCGGGGCTAGGAGACCAGGAGGAGGAAAGAGGAAGTAGAAGGGAGGGGTCGAGATGTAGCCCTGGGAGGAAGACGCCTGCCACGGCTCCCCAATAAGACGACCACATGGAAATACTTAGATAAGTAGAAATGGGTTAATAATTAAGGCAGAGCTAGCCCATTAACAGTAATGGTAACTGGCCAACAGGATTGCATCAAATACAGAGTCTCTGAGTATTATTTGGGGCTCATGTGGCAGCGGGACTGGGGGCAGGACCGGGAGGCTATTGGGTAGGAACCTGCCGCAACAAATATTTATATTAATATATTTTATATAATATTTTTGTCTCCAAAATTATACTTTTTATATTTTTATTTTTAATTCTCAAAGATATTTAGTCTTATTTATTTTCTTTAAACCAAGCCCACTCCCCCATACTCTCCACTCAGTCCTTCCTCCTACCATTAACCTTCCATATTCATGTGTTCTTTTCTCCCCCTAATTGAATACACTCAGCACAACCCATATATGTGTATATGTTACAGGGCCATTGACTGCAACATTGGTAGTTACTCAAGGGCCAAATTCTTGAAGAAAACTGATTATCCCTGGAGCCATCAATAGCCAACAGCTCCTCAGCTAGGGTGGAACTTCATGTCCACTCCCATTGTCCATGTGGGGATATTTCTAGTTTGATCTTGTATAAGTCTTTTGCATTAACATGACCACTATCAGCTCATCATAAGTGTAACAGCCTTGTTTTGACCCAGAAACACTAGTTGGTTGTAGTCATTCACCACCTAAGGCTTTAACAATATCTCCACTACCTCTTCTATGATGATCCCTAAGACTTGGGAGGAGGGAGTATGACATAGATGAGCCATTTAGAGATGAGTATTCTGCAATCTCAGTCTACATGCTGGCCAATTGTTGGTTTCTGTATTAATCACTAGTGCTAAAAGAAGTTTTTAAAATGAGGGTTGAAAGATGGAATAATATATGGGTATGATGATAATTCATTCACTAAAAGTCAGTTTAATAATGGGTACTTTTGGAAGAATTACGGTAACATCTCCTATTGGGGAATATCTAGCAAGCCACAGGTTCTCATCTTTGATAACAGTGACAGGCACATGTTCCATCTTATGGAAGAGGCCCTAAATAAAATCAGTAAATGATTGGTTACTCCTATACTATTCATACCACAATTGCACCTGTAGGCATGTCCTATGAGACTGGCCACTTCTGTAGTCATAGGTTATAGTTGGATAGTACTGATGACTAATTTTCCCCTCCCGTAATATGTGTAGCACCTCCTAGCATTATAACAAGTTGTCAGTAGAAGTAAAGCATCCAGCTCAGTACAGCCTGATTTGTCCATGTTTAATGCTTTGATTAAGTGGTGTCTCCAGCAATAGGGTCCACCATCAAGTTTAAGAAAGTAGCCAAGAACAATAAGAGTGAAATGTTTGGTGTTCTATGATATACCACAGACCAACTCCAAAAGAGGCAGGCCATTCCAGCACTGTGCTATTTGATAGCCTATAATGACTAAGAGGAACATTGTTTCCCCATTTTAGGGTTCTTTGAACTCTTTATACACGTGTGTCTGATATATTTTAGGAAGCTTCCACATGACTTTCTCAAAGGTCTTCATTGTTGTTTATTCCTCCCCACAAACCTATCTCTTTCCTGTGCTACTATGACTGACCATAACCAATCCTTCCTATTCCATTAGTCTCCTTTCCCGCTCCCATACTTTCTGTGCTCCCTCTCCCCATTCACCAAAGCCTAATCATATGACTCCTACCTCCATAAGCACTTCAATTTAAACATAGCCAAAGATCCAAAGCTACCATCCACATGTAATAACATGCAATGTGAAGTTACCTCATTCAAAATGATTATTTATAGTTTCATACATTTTTGCCTGAAATTTTCATAATAGAATTTTCTTAACAGCTGAGGAATATACAATTATATAAATCTAGTCACATTTTTATTATCCATTCATCAGTTAGTTGACATCTGTGCTTTTTTCCATTTGCTGGCAATAGTGAATAGAACAACAATGAGTATGAACAAGGAAGCATCTCTGCAGTAGGAAAGAGAGTCCTGTGGGTACATGTCCAAGAATAATGTAAGTAGCCAGGTGGTGGTGGTGCATGCCTTTAATCTCCACACTAAGAAGGCAGAGGCAGGATCTCTGTGAGTTTGTGGCCAGCTTTGTCTACAAAATGAGCTCCAGGACTGGCCCAAAAACTACACAAAGAAACCCTGCCTCAATAAACAAAACAAAACAAAATTATATAACTATATTATATGATAGATCTACTTCTATATTTTTAAGGAAACTATGTTCATTGCTATAGTATCCCCACCAGTCTTCAGTCCCTCAGTGAGTGTTTCTTTATGCTCACTTCCATATAACCATTTATTGTCAATATTTTTTGTTTTCATGCTAATCATTCTAAGGTAATATAAAATTTCAAAGTAATTAATTTACATTTCATGACATAATTTAAAATGTTGATCATTTAAAAATATTTCTCAGCCACTTGTATTTCATCTTTTGAGAATTTTGTTTCATTCTTTTCTCAAATTTTAATTGGTTGTTTGTTTTTGTTTTAGTTACTTTCTAATTGCTGAGAAGAGAGCAAGGCAACTTTGAAAAGAAAGTGTTAATTGAGCATTTATAGTTTCAGAGGATGAGTCTGTGAACATCATGGTTGGGAGCCTGGCAGCAATCCAGCAGGCATGGTGCTGAGGCAGGGGCTGGGAGCTCATGTCTTGACCCACAAACAGGAAGCAAAGAAAGCTGACTAAGAGTGGTATGAGCCAATGACAATTATAACCTAGAATTATGAGCCAAATAAATCCTCTCTCTTTCAAGGTGCTCTTGTCAAGGTGTTTTATGATACCAATAGGAAATGAAACTAAGGCACCATCCTTTCCAACTTGAACATGATGGTTTTTGCTTTATATTGTCAAATTTTATTTTTGCCATGTTTGGTTGTTATTTCTTAGAAATTTGTTCTCATCCAATGAGAGACACAAAGGAGGAATAGGGAGGGGAACCTATAAACATACAGTGTTAACTCCATCTTCTGCAGTCTTCTTCAGTCTCTTAATATTTTACTTGCACATGTATTTACCATCTCTGGTTAGATTTATTCCAATATAAGTTTGAGGCTATTGTATATGAGATTATTACCCTGATTTATTTCTCAATATATTGGTTGTTGGAATATAGGAAAGTTACTTATTTAGTGTTAAATTTGTGTCCTGTTATTTTGCTGCATATTTATCAGCTGTTGGTATTGTCTGACTGAGTCTTTAGGCTTTAGAATATTTTATGTGTAATATTATACCATCTACAAATGAAAATATTTTGATTTCTTATTCTTCAATTTGTATCTCTTTATCTCCAACAGCTGTGTTATTGCTCTACCCTTCAGGCACTGTACTGAGTATTGACCTTGATCCTGCTTCTAGTAGGAATGCTTAGAGGTTTTTCTTGTGTTCATGTATACTATGTGTGTATGTGTGAGTGTAAACGCATGTTTTCTGGCATGCATGTGGAGGTCAAAGACACAACCAGTGGTAACTGCTTTCCACCTTTTTGTAGACAGGGTTTTTTTTTGTTGGTTACCATTGTCTGTGGCACTAGCCCAGGGGCATCCAGGGATTCTCTTGTCTCTCCCTTATACCAGCTCATCATAGGAGCACTGTGTCTGTAGATGCTTGCTATAATGCCCAGTTCCATGTGCATTTAGGGGATTCAAACTCAGGTCCTCACACTTGCCCAGCAATCCCTTTATCTGAGGAGCCATCTTCCCAGCTGTTGCTTTCTCTCCTTAAAAGAACATCAGTCAGTTTGAATCAGAACTTAGAATAAGGACCTCATTTCATCTTATTCCCAGCATAGAGGACATGCTCTAAATACTTTCCTATGATGAGAGACATCTGCAGCACAAACCCAAGAGCAGAGTCCTGATTCCTGACAGTCATTGTGCCTGGTATATCCAGTTATCACAGAAAACAAATTTTAAAAAGTAACAGTTAAAAGACAGGGAAATAGATTAATCAGAATGGGTACTTGGGAAAATCGAAATTAGGTATTTCAGCCTATCTTTGGAATAATGATATGAATTTTAGATTTAACTAGAGAAATAAATTGTTCTAAGGTGAATTTGCATAATTAAGCAATGAAGGTCAAAATTTGAATTAACCAATCATAATCTTACTTCTGGTTCTGAAAGGGAGCTCTGGAAAGGTTCTTACCACTTGCAGGGACAATATGTTTCCCATGATCACCTCTACTATGGGTGATGTGTCTGCTAATCATGGGAAATGACTAGAGACATGTTTTAGAAGTCTGGAATGGGAGATTGAAAACCTAACAGAAGGATACCTTAGTTCCTCTTATCTCTGGGCCTTCAGTCTTGAAGGGAGTTAAGATAAATTAAGTAGATCCAATTACTAGGAAAGGACAATTAAATAATTAGCATGGTTACATGCAGAGGCAAGCAGATAGTTGACCCAAAGATGAGACAGAGACAAATAAAGGAAAATACCCCATGCTTTTAATTACTAGCCAAGTAATTAAGCCCAAGTAAGTAAGGAATTGATGCTTTTCAGAAAAAAAAAAAAAAACTTACTTCCTGAGTACCTGTCAAATAGGATTACGGGGCTCCCTTGTGTGCACTTTAATGAAAGTAATTACTACTAAACACAATTAATATGTAAACACAAATAATAAAACTTGTAGGACCTTGCCTCAAAAATAGACTGCATAGATCCAAATGCAGTGGTCTCACCAAGTATAGGAAAACCAAACACACGAAAACACAAGATTAAAGATATTCCCACCTAAGTCTGGAGAGATGACTCATTGGGTCATTGGCTCCTTTTGAGAGAGAGGGGGGGGAGAGAGAGAGAGAGAGAGAGAGAGAGAGAGAGAGAGAGAGAGAGAGAGAGAGAGAGAGAGAGAGAGAGAGAAGAGAGAGGGTTTCTCTGTATTGTTTTATTTTGGACCCTGCCCTGTAACTAGCTCTATAGACCAAGCTGGCCTCAAACTCACAGATTTGCCTGCCTCTGCCTGCCTCCCAAGAGCTAGGATAAAAGGCGTGTGCCACCAACACCCAGCTCTTAACCGACTCCATAGGAGCCATGTTCGATTCCCAGAACCTACATGGAAGCTCACAATGTCTGTAACTCCATTTCTAGAGGATCTGGCATCTTCACACAGACATACATGCAAGCAAAACACCAAGGCACATAAAAATAAATCTTTTTTTTTTAAAGATAAACCCACCTATCATGTGTTCCTGTTTTAGCTGATATGTCTCTCACTCATTTTTTCTCATGTACACAGAACTAGCAAACAAACATCACCTTTCCTGCAGGCCACAGCAATTCCATGTTACATACAGTGTGTTGCTTCATAGCTTTAATAGCAAACTGTTTCTGAAATATCTAGGATTGATTATAAATAAACACAGACAGGGTTTCTAAAAAGGTGAGGGAAGATGTATACTGGGCTATTTAGGAGGCTGATACACTAGGATTGCTTAAAATCAGTAGTTCAAAGCCATCCTGAGCAATAAATGACCCTGATCCAAAAAAATAAAAGCAAAGAAAGACTAGTACCATCTGGAATTTTACTGTTTTAATATCAGGGTCTGGAGATGTAGTAGGACATTGTTCAGCATTTGAAAAGCTTTCCCCTCAGTTCCTACAACTGTCATAAATAAGTGAAAATAAACTACTATTTTCCCTTCAAATCCCAAATATTTGAACCCTATCCTGTAATTATTTTCCATTATATCACATACTTCATCTATGCTTACCTCTTTTCTACTACACCAGAGTCACGATCATCAGTTTCTCATGCCTCATAAGCATCAAAATTGTTCCTGCATCTGAAAGTATATGTCTAATTCTTCTTCAGTCTTCCAGGAATACTCTGCTGACTGGCCTGTCAGCAAACTCAAATTGCACATCACCTCCTCAGAACAGCTGGTCCTGACAAAATAGCAAGTCTCTGCATCATCTCTGCTATGGAAGGGTCTCCACAGCACTCCTCCAGGATATTCAGATATATCATTGTTTATTTATTCTTCATCTGCTGGATTTTCTTGCTCACCTAGACCTGATAACTACCTTATTGTAACCACTCAGACTTTGGAGCCCACAGATTATTAGTGCCTTCTTCACCATCTTGTTTTATTTTTTAAAGTAATCTTGGTACGAAATAAATTTCAGTTTGTATTTCTTGATTAATAAAAATATCATTTGCACCATTTAAAAAAACCTGAGAGAAAAGAAGACTAAGAGAAAAAGAGGAAATGCAGGATACTAATGAATTGGAAGGACCACAATTCCTCTACAAATAATTGATAAACATTTGTAGTTCAACTTCTTCCCAATAGAGACCTAGTTTGTCCTCACACTCATGTTCTTGTTTTGACATCGAAGATATAAAATCCCAAGTAGCTTTCCTTTATTCTGGCTGCTCTAAATGTTATCCAGGTGTTGGCCTTTAGTAACTGTAATCAGAGGAAAATCTATGGCCTTCGTTAAGAATAAAGTAAGAAGAGACCAGAAACTGCAAAGAGACAATTATGCCACATGCCTCTGCCCTTTTCAAAACCAGAAAATCTCCCAAACAAAATCTTCTCCAGTGATTAATAAAAATGAATTCAATCAGTATGTAAATGGTTGGCTGAAAGTCAGCTACACGGAATTCTAGAAAAATTCAACTCCAAAATTAGACCTCTTTGCCTCTTCTGGATTTATTATGTCCTACTTTTTCTCCTTAAAATCTTATAGATTCTGCAAATAACCTAGAAAGTGAACTTTTTCTCTTCTCTCTCTTATTTGCCTTATCTGTACTTGAGAAATAAATTCTGTAATTAATTTAATTTCTCTATTTTTAATAATTTGCATCTTATGGTAATGATGGATTCTTTTCTCCATACATTTATACATCACGTATTTCCCATATGCAGATTATCATATAGATGAATACGTCTTCTAGTCAAATGAACACCCTTTCTTTAATGTCTTTCTCAGTGCAAGTTTGACATCTTTGTTTCTCAAACTGTAGATGAAGGGGTTCATCATGGGAACCACAACAGTATAAAACACTGTGGATATCTTATCTTGATCCACTGACCCAACAGGAGAAGGCTTAAAGTATATGAATGATGATGATCCAAAGAACAGAGAAACAGCTATCATGTGGGAGCTGCAGGTGCTGAGGGCCTTGGACCTGCCCTTTGCGGAATGGATGCGGAGGATGTTAGAAAGGATCAAGGTGTAAGAAATAACGATGGTGAGACTGGGAACTATCACACTGACACCCACCACAATGAAAATCACCAGCTCATTGATGGCAGTACTTGTGCAGGACAGCTCCAGGAGAGGGGGTATATCACACATGTAGTGGTTGATGATATTGCCATCACAAAAGGTGAGTCTCAGCATGCACACTGTGTGGGCCATGGCACCCAAAAACCCCATTGTGTATCCACCCACCATAAGCACAAAGCAGACCTGATGGGACATGGTTACCTTATAAAGGAGTGGTTTACAGATAGCAGCATATCTGTCATAGGCCATGGCTGTCAAAATAAAACATTCATCAATAACAAAGAATGCAAAGAAAAACAGTTGGGTCATGCACTCAGCATGGGAGATGACGCTCTGCTTCACAAAACTCACCAGCATTTGGGGGGTTATGACAGACGAGTAGCAGAGATCTGTGAGGGAAAGGTTGAAGAGAAAGTAGTACATGGGGGTGTGCAGGTGAGGATTCAAAACAATGAGAATGATCAAGCCCAGGTTGCCCACCATGGAGACCACATAGATTGCCAAGAAGAGGAAGAAGAGAGGCAGCTGCAGCTCTGGCTGCTGTGTCAAGCCCAGCAGGATGAACTCCTTCACAGAAGAGTCATTCTCTGAGGCCATTCCTAGGGTCATAGCTCTGAGGATGGGAAAAAATAGGAACATTCAATAATATCCCAGCTTTCGTAAGTAAACCCATATGATGAGACTGAGAGCCAGAATGGAGAGGTGATCTCCAGTCCAACATTTCATGCCCTTTGTGTTTGTCTAAATTTCATATAATTGAGAGAATTTAAATTTTATATAATCCAGAGAATGTATAAGCACGAATGTGAGAACACAGAAGACAATTTCATTCAGTGTGATAATGACAGTTCCCTTGCCCTACAGAATTTCTGTTCCATTTCTAGCTTGACAGTCTACCTGTCTCAGTGGAGTGGAGATCCCAGGAGAGAGGAGATGAAACCCATGAAAGGCCGCTGGCTCCCTTGTGTGAGGTTCAGTAGCAGATGACCTTGCACACAGTTGCACACTCACCATTTTACATGCCCAGCAGGGGAGGGAAAAGTTAACTCTTCTGCCCTATTATCACATTGGGCAGATAGCTTTGACTAATTTTAGGGAGTAACCACACCATGGTGGGGTGAGGATAGATCTGTTCAGTTGTTTTTCCTTCTTCAACCCTCACTCCTCCAAGCTCTGAAAAACTATGAACTGAAGATCATGATTTCTAGAGTGGTTTTGCCCAGAGTGTCCTCTCCAACCCCCAAGTTAGTTAATAGCACCATGTAATATCAAAAGAGCCAGATGGTAATATGGCCCAAGGGGTTTAATGAGTTGCAAAATCCTTGGGACCTGATTAAAAGTTGGAAGGCCTATGCTTCCCAAGGGCTTTCTCCGAAGAGCAGGCTTTGAAGTTAAGCAAAATCCAGTACCCACATGTACAGCCAACTTCAATGACAATGGCTTACTAAAATGGCACAATTTTATATATATTTGGACACATTCCAAGTCATAAAAATCAAGATGACCTTTTCTTTACCTTCAGTATCTGCTCCTATAAAATCTCTGCAGCACTATAAAATAGGATAAGTTTATGATATTATTTTTGTTCATCCCTGGCTCCTTTTTTAATTTATCAGAGCCTAATATGTTCTCATATAGGAAAGTTAGTGGAAATGTAAGCTTTGTTTTATTCTATATTATCATAAAAATGAAGAAAAAGAGAAACATATGTTTAGCCAGATGTATTGTGTTTGTGTTTCAAAAGACATTTTTTAGCTTTTTTTGAGATAATGTAATCCTTTTCTCCTTTCTCTTTTCTTCCTCCAACCTCCCTCATACAACTTTCCCCATTCTCCTTCAAATTCATGACCTCTTTTCCCACTTGTTATTGCTTGAATGCCTGCAAGAAATGCCCAGAAAAATTGACAAGTATATTGAAAATAAATGTATAATTGCAATTATAAATAATAAATTGTGGTTTTAAAAATAAAACATTCATTTATGAATGTGTAACACTAAAAAGTTTATTAAAAACAGATGATCAATACATATTCATACAGATATGCTCATATGAATGGCATAAACTATAACAAGTGACTCACTTTCTTCCTTATGTTTTTACCCCAGAATTCCTACAAAATTATTCATGTATACAAGTTTTTTGTAATATGTCACTGGAAAGGGAATGAGTTTTCCCTCTGGTATCATTGTCTCTTTTAATTTATCTTAAGGCTGCCTAAATTAGCAATAAGATCATGCTAAATTTGTCATAATCTCTGATTTGTGTTTTATATGTTGGTTGTAGGATTGGTGTCATATACATATATCTGTGCATATGTCTTATTGAAATAAGCAACAAAGATTCATTTCGATGCCAAAGGATAGGAGATAAGGAGACACGCTCCACCACCAGTGAACAGCTGGTAAACTATCTTGATTAGAAACTTCAGAATACAGAAAAGAATTGAGATGATTGTATGCTTTGCAGACATCAACACATTCTTTCAAAACTATGGAATATCTCACATCTGTAGAGTAGCAACATACAATACCAGTAGACATTCAGTTTTCTCTAACACATATAACACATCTAAGTGTATTAATTAAACTAGCAATAGAAAGTTAAGAGAAAAAGAATTCCACTTAAACTTTTATATTACAACCATTTGTGTAGAGAGCATACATGTGCTACACTTCAAGCTTTGAGTTCAAAGGACAACTTCCAGGAGTTGTTTCTCTTCTTTTACTACAGGAGACTAAACTTAAGTCATCTGGTCTGGCAACAAGCACCTTTATCTGATGAGCCATCTTCCCAACCCAGAACCCCTTTCCAAACAGCAATGATATCATCAATCCCCTGTGACATTCATATGTTATTTTGTTCTCAGTTTGAATGTAGGTATGGTCAAACACAATATTGAGCAATCATTTTGAGCCATTTTTTATTTGTTTTTGTTGGTTTTGTTTTGTTTAATTTTTGGTTTTTTTGTTTGTTTTGTTTTTGCTTTTGAGACAGGATTTCTCTGTGTAGCTTTGGGATCCATACTGGAATTTGCTCTGTAAACCAGTTTGGCCTCAGACTCACAAAGATCATCCTGCCTCTGCCTCCCGAGTGCTGGGATTAAAGGCATGCTCTACCACCGCCCAGTGAGCCATTTCTTAATTATTGGTATGTATTAGTTACTTTTCTCAATTATGTGTTCAAAAACTTATTAGAGAGTTTATTTAAGCTTACAATTTGAGGAGATATAGTCCATTGAGAAGTCATTATACCAGGAAGTTGATAGTGATTAATGTTGGAGTTCGGTTTACTTGTCCTTTTAATGAAGTCTAAACCTATAACCCAGAGAATGATGATGTTCACATTTGGGGCGGGTCTTCTCACCTCAGTTAACCTAATCTAAAACATCTCTCATAGATATTATCCAGATGGTTGTCTCTTTGGTGATTCTAGATTCTGTCAAGTTGACAATTGGGTATTATCCATTATAGTCACCTTCTACAGGAGAAGTGTGTACTGTCAACACTAAAATATGGTCTGGCTATGGTGTTTATTTAGCATAGTCAACAGAAGTCCATGATCATTGAGAGTTCTATCAGTTTGGGTTTGGTAAGAGAAATAACTTATTCTGGAAATTTTAAGCAAGGAGAATGAATGGGAATTAACTACTTACAAAAGTAACAGTGCGCTTAGAGAAAGAATTCTAGATTGAGGATTAAGGAGTTAGCCTACTTTATATAACTGAACCACCAGGATGGCAATAATAGGTAAGACAAAGTTCACTCGTGATGTTCATTTAACACTCCTAGGGCATGCTTCCTGAATATCAGAGCAAGGCTGGCTTATTGCTGACTCCCTTTCCCCACATTAGAAACAGAGAACTCTTCTTCCCCTCCCCCTCCCCCTCCCCCTCCCCCTCCCCCTCTCCCTCCCCCTCCCCCCTCCCTCTTCTTCTTCTTCTTCTTCTTCTTCTTCTTCTTCTTCTTCTTCTTCTTCTTCTTCTTCTTCTTCTTCTTCTTCTTCTTTTTTAAACACACAAAAACAGCTGACCTGAACAAGGAGAACTCTTCTTGTACTCACCATGCCATTTTTAAATAATGATCTCTAAACCTTAAATAGGGTCAAGGTGTAGAGATTTTATAATGTTTGGGAAACAGAAAATGATTGGCTACAAATAAAAGTTGCATTATACAAATTGGCATGATTTGTGTTTTGAAATTCTAACGTTAGACAGCTATCCTAGTTTTATTCAATGGTGGACTTTGTCAATAGTCTTTTCTTCATCTATAAAGGGTGTCATGTGATTTCTGTACTTTAATCTATTCATCTTATCTACAATATATTACGTTTATTGAACTGTGTATATTAAGCCATCCTTGCATCCCTGAAATGAAGCACACTTGGTCATGGTAAACAAAAGTTTACCAAGTTCTAATCATTTTGTCTTACTTGTCCCTTCTAATGGTATGGTTGTTCACTAGATTTTATTTGACTTAATGAGCTTTGTATTCCAAAAATTTTATTTATTTTTTAGTATTTCTGTCTTAAAATTAATATCCATTGCTCTTAGTATATTTTTAATTAATTCTTTGATAATTTCATACATGTATACAATGTATTTTGATAGTATCCAGTCATCTCTCTAACTCCTCCAAGATCCATTCAAACACCTCCTCCCAACTTTACAGGTTTATTTTTCATAACCCAATAAGTCCACTTTGTGATGCCCATATAATCACAAGTATGAAGCTTTCCACTAGGGAAACCACAAGGGGCCACACCCTTAAAGATAATTTATCCTCATTTCCCCAAAAGCCATCAACTCTCAGGGAACATGTGAGCCCCTCTGACATCCATATTGTAATGTTGATTGGTTTGATCTTCTTCAGGTCTTGTATAAATAACCAGAGCTGCTGAGATTTAATAGGCATAGTTGTCATATCAAAAGAACACAGCTTTTTCTCAGTCCTCCCCAACTTCTGGTTCTCACTATCTTTCCACATTTTCTTCTCATACTGTCCCTGAATTTTGGGAAAGAGGGTTTGTGATATACATGTCCAATTTATTACTGAGCACTTCACAGAAACCTGTTCTCTGCATTTTGCTAAGTTCTAAGCTTCTTCATAGAGTGATATCACTATAAAATCAAACTTTTCCAATGAGATCTAAGAATAAATTTAGAAGGCAATGTAATCCTATATCCATTTAGGAAACATAATATTAGTAGGTTCATCTCTAGGACCTGTAATCTTCTCAGCCATGGGTTTTGCTCTAGATATAGTACCAGGAATGAATTTCTTCCTATAGTATAGGCCTCAAATGCAATCAGAAAACAATTGGCCACCATTGTAACATTCATGTCATCATTGTATCATATCTTGTCATCCCAGTAATTACTAAAACTCACATTGTTCACAGCCAGGTAAGCATGTTAATGACATTCCCAGCAGAAGCCTACCTAGCATCTTCCAATACTATGGAAAGCCAGCAGAAAGGAAGTGTCCTATTCAATACAAAATGGATTCCTCCATGCCCTATAACCAGTGTGTGTGTGTGTGTGTGTGTGTGTGTGTGTGTGTGTGTGTGTGTGTATGGTATGCTTAACAATGAGATCTTACCACTAAATTCTGTTGGTCAACCAAGGACAATTACAAATGCTTATATTGTTTTGATGGTGTCCAGGACAAACTTTAATAAAAACTTGAGTTTTTATCTGGCAACTTATAGCTTGCAAGGAATTTCTCCTTGCAAAGTAACTCCCATATATATACTTGTATGAATATGTACAAATGCAAATAAAAAGCAGTAGGTTTTCATAGGAGTTTCTCAAACATTCTTAGGTTTCCCCCCTAGGGCCTATGACCTGTGCAGAGTCAGGGTCTCGGCCTCACTGACAATATTGGAAATGGTTATATCTCATGAAGCAAGCTTTAAGTCCAACTTAAATGTGATTGGTTACTCCTAAAACATGTGCCACGTTTGCACCAGGGGCTTATCTTTCAGGCAGCGTTTTACTGTAGCTCACTGGATTAATTCCCATGTGAGATTATTATTACTTTTCTCCTCTGCTAAGTGTATAACACCTTTTAGAACTATGAATGTTAACCAATAGGCATGACACTTCCAGTTGAGTAACAACAATATCTCCCCATGTTCTACAACATAAATATGTCATATCTTGAACAATAGCATTTTACTGTGAAGTTGTGAAGGACAGCCACTAACTAACATCACCATTGTTGGGGGGCCAACAATGAAAAAGGGCATAATCCATCCCAAATACTGGAAGCTTTATTTGATAATAAGATATCTAGTTAGGGCACTGTCACTCCCATTGTATAACTCCACTTAAACTCTTATTATATGTGTGTGTGTATTTTAAAAAGATTCTACAGCCATAGTCCTCTATATAGCTATTTGAAAACTCCTTTAGTGTTAGTTGTCTCTCCATACCCTCTGTTCTACCATGCCTTTCCATCTCCCTCTCCATTTAACCCTTCAATTTTAGTTTCCTCTTTATGCCTTCAGAACAGTGTACTCTATTTCCTCTTCATTAAAAGACCCATTCCTCTCCACATCTGATTCCATAGTAGCTAATGAAACTCTTTTGGTTTTCTAAGTTAATTGCATATACCTAATTCATAAAAGCTAACATCCATATAGAAGAAAAAATACAGAATGTTTGTCTTTCTGAGATGTGGTTACCTTACACAGCATGATTGTTTATGGCTCTATTTATTGGCCTGCAAATTTTAAGTTCCTTAACAGCTGAATAATATTCCATTGTGTAAATGAATCACATTTTCAATATCCATTTGTCAGTTTATGGACATCTAGGCTATGTCCAAGGTGTAGGCACTGTGCATAAAGCAACAGAAAACAACAGCAAGTGTCTCTGTTGTAAGATAGAGTCTTCTGGATATAAGCCCAAGAGTGGTATTTTTAAGTAGCCTACACAGTGATTTCCATTGTGGATGTACCAGGTTGCACTCCCAGAAGCACTGAGTAAGTGTCTCCTTTTTTGTGCATATTTGGCAGCATGGGTGGTCATGTGTTTTATTAATCTTGGCTGTTCTGACTGGGGCAAGATAAAATCTCTACTATCATTAATATAAGTTATTTCTCTCATCTGCCCTGACATGTACTGATTTCCTTATTTTGCTAACCATTTTCATAACCTTTTTAAATTTTTTCAAAGCTTAAGCATATTATTCTAATTATTACTTTGAATTTTGGAATAGAATTTCATCTTTTTCACTCTCATTGGATTCCATTACTGTAGAATTAGTAATTTTAGAGGCATCATCTTGCCTTACATTTTTATGGTTGCATTTCTGAATTTGAGTTGCACAAATAGAATTAAGTTGTTAGTGTTGCTTTTTTAAACAACCATAGTATATCAGTGAAAATATCACAGTGTCCAAGTGGCACTGGCTTGTAGTAGGGTTGATATGTTTCTTTCCACTGAATGTAAGGTATAGCTAAGCAAGTTAATATTTCAACCCCCATCCTCAGGGCACCAACTTCTCTCTGCAGCTTTACTCTGAGAATGTAATATTAAATGCAGAAGTAAACACAATCAATGCACATATTTTCTGTAAAAATACACTAATAACTAGTGCACTTTTCCTTTTAACTCCAATATTTTTAGAAGCAAACAAATAAGAATAATAGTAGGGTATTGGTTACTAAGGATATAAATAGAAAGAAATAAGCAAAGCAAGACAAGTGGAATAGTATTGAAGGGACAAAGGGAAATGATGGGAAAGTAAATAAATCTATTCCTGTGTAAGTAACTAAATACTATTCCCATGTGACCATGTTAGTGGAGGCAACTCAAGCTAAAAGTAGAATGAAATGGGGAAATTTAAGAAATGTAGTCACATGACCTTAAACAATCCTAGCTCGCAAAAGCTGAGGCAGGGATATCCCCAGCTTCTTTCCAACCTACACTAACCATGGGCCACCTGTTAGTGATTGTGTTCCACTGTGTGGACTACAGTCTTTACACACAGATGTACTTCTCTTCACCGGCACTATCCTTCCTGGACCTGCTGTGTATCATAGGATGCTTGCGATCAGCCTCACAAGAGACAAGTGTCCTCAAAGTTCCACAGTGGCTGAACAAAGGAAAGGATTCTCCACTTGGACCTCAGATCAGGCAGTGGTGTTCATGGTCTATGGTAGGTCGTTTTACTTTATATCCACATACCAAAGAATCAAGCCATGCTGCTCAACAAAGATATCTCTGTCCTTAATTATGTCATCACATTCTCTTGAACCATTCACCTTCAAGCCCTATGGAAGAAAAAAGTAATGCACTGAAGTGATCTAAGATTACTCTGTGAAGAAATAATGTTGGTCACAAGTCAAAAGAAGTATCCTTATGAAACTGTGAGATTGAAATTTTTCTGGATTTAGTTTAAAGTTGTAAGAAGTGTGGGGTATTCAAATAATACCCTAAGCTAGTAAAAGATAGATTTGTATAGATGCATAACATGATATGTGAGATTATCCTCAACTATTCTTGCTACAGCGTTCCCAGAGTCTCTAAATGTGTCAGGACACATTTTCTCTATAGTAGAGTCTCTAGGTATGAAAGTATGAAAGCATATGCAGGCTCTTTCCCCATGATTCTGAGGAAATATTATCATACCTTAAGTATGTTGACACATTCAGGATTATGAAAGCCTATGAGACAAACCAACATAGATCTATGGATAGAGAGGTAAGCAAGATCCAGTAAATAATACTCAATTGTTTATAAGAAATATCATTTTAGTGAGAGTGATAAAACCATTTTATTGTCCTTGAGCATGAACAAAATGTTTTTCTTATATTTTGTAGGCTTCCTTGTATATACAATATATTGAGGTTATCAAGATGATTCAACAACAGGCAAAGGTACTTTCCTCTAAGATTGAAGACCTTGAGCATGATCCACAAGCCACAAATTGTATAAGGAGAGAACTAAGCACTATAAATTCTCCTCTGACATCCATATGCACACTGTCATATATAGCCCACAAAACACACACACACACATACACACACACACATACACACACACACATACAGAGAGAGAGAGAGAGAGAGAGAGAGAGAGAGAGAGAGAGAGAATTATAAAAATTAACTTAATAAAGGACTGAGTTGGGTGGCTCTTTTAATATTGGGTCAACTTGTATTTCTTTAAAAATGACATAGAATATAATAACATTTTTGTTCCAATTTAATAACATATTTCTTATAACATAATAACATATGGCACAAATTAAACAAAGAATTCCAGGTTACTTATAGAGCACTGAGTACTTAATTTACATGAATCCTGTTTTTATATTGTTGTTGTTTATTGTTATTTGTCTAATTTATTTATTGTTCTTATTTTTAAATCAGCATATAACATTGTTTGCTTTTTGAGATGGTGTCTTCTATATATCCCAGGCTGGCCTTGAACTCATAGTCTTCACTGATCTTCACAAGTTCTGAGATTATATGTATATGCCATACTAGATAACAAAAAATTATTTGGAGCTCTAACAATCACAGATTTCAGAAGAGCTATAGACTATACCTAGGTCTGATCAAATATGCTTCTCTAATAGATGATCATAGGAAATTCACATCATTAAAATTATATTTCATTAGTAAGGTAGGTAGATAGATATATAGACATAGATATAGAGAAAGATAGCAGATAGTATATGCCATTGTAAACACAACTGAGAAATAGCAGTTAGACTGTTTTATATTGAAAGCATGCCAAATAAATTGCATCCCACCTCATGAAAATCATTTAAAAAACAAAAAGACGACAGATACATAGAAAGTCCTTAAGTTATACATGCCAAATGGGAATGAACAGCCAGCCAGTCAACCATCAGTTCTTAACTACAACTACTGCCGATACACATTGAGGTACTTGACCTGTACTGACCTTTTTTTGAAAATGGTAGGCAATGATTTCAACAGGAAGAAACAAAAGGATGTGTCAGTCTTTTGGCATTATCAGTTTGCTCTGCCAATTAAATCATATAGAAAAAATACATCCTTCATCTAGAAGAAAGAAATAATAAACTTTCAATAAGTAATTTGTTCTGAAGTGCATAGTTCCATCATGGAGGGAAGCTCTTTAAAACTTAGAAATCTCTAAAGATTGATCAATGAAGATTTGGAAATTAACAACTCACAAGTCTCAAGAGGTCCTGAAATTTAAAAGATTATAATGTCCATCCCTCCTGAAGGTTAGAAAGCAATGAAAACTGATGAGTAGAGGAAGTCTTAAACTTGTCAAGCAGTATGCAGGTCCTGCAGAGGGCTCTGGTGTCTTAGTGTTCATTAATCTTCATTCATGCTTGAAGACATTTTAATGATGCATCTTGCATCTGCCTTTGAGTTGTTCATACTTCTGTCAGTAATCCAATAAATGCAATGTAAATTGGACTTCAGTGGGATCATTAATTTTGTCTGTCATCAATCCCCTCTCTGAGGTAAGTAGGTATTAGGTTACCTCTCAGCAAACTGTCACACAATAAATATCATTCTGCCAATCAATTGTTAAAAAAAGAAACTTACAATTTATAAGATCATAAATCTCTTTAGATTCCTCGGCCTCATAAATTTCATTTTAAATACAGATCTAAGTTATATGAAAATGGCCATTTAATTTCCAATCATCTGTGTTACTATCAGTCTACTGAGGCACATTAATTTTCTAGTCTACCAGAACTATTTGGTAGTTCACAGGGCAAATATTCTGAGAAGATAAATCAAAATGTTTAAATGGCCACCCTGAAACATGTACTTATAATGCTTTCTATTACAAATATTTACTGTGGGGCTGGGAAAGGCAAGCACAAATCTTACCTACCAATCTAAGTCTTGTAATCATATCAAGTTGACAATCATTAACTAGGTGTGAGAACACACTTAAAATCTCAGAATTTAAGGGACTGGGACAGAAATATAATGGGTTTCAGAACAACCTGGACCTTAGCAAGGCTTTGTCTCAAAACTAATGTGATGGAAGTTCACTACACCATGTCCAGGTGGATGATAACTTGCCCATATACATATAGGTAACACTACTTGGACTCAAGGGGTTACAAAAAAACAAAAAGCCAGAGTTTGAGAGTCTGAGAGAGAGTAGTGTTTAAGGGAACTTGGGGAAATTTGGAGGGATTTGAAATACAATCATAATACATTGTATAGAAGACAGAAATTTTCCAAAGAAAAAGTTCATAGCTGTTTTAGAAAACAGAACCATTTGTTCTTTTTTTGTTTTGTTTTGTTTTGATTTTTGTTTTTGAAGACAGGGTTTCTCTGTGTAGCTTGGAGTCTCTCCTGGCACTGGCTCTGTAGACCAGTCTGGCCTAGAACTCATGGAGATCTGCCTGTCTCTGCCTTTCAAGTGCTGGAATTAAAGGTGTGCACCACCACAGCCCAGAGCATTTGTTTTTCTTTTTCAACATCATTTTCACATGTAGTGTCTGTCCCTGATTAAGTCAGCAGAGCATAGAAAATCTAAAGCTTCTGAGGCTGAGATGGAGCTGCTTAAGAATTCACTCATACCATCCTGTGTTCAAGAATGAGAATGGAGCAGCGTCATAATAGTCAACCTCACTGGACAGCCTGGCAGGCAACTGAGCTTAAAAGGCAAGTGTGCAAGAAAAAGATTCATACATACCAGTTGCCTTAGTTACTGCTTTTCTATTGTTATGACAAAATATCATGGTCAAAGCAACTTATCAAAGAAAGCTTTAAATTGGCATTCCAATGCCCTGTTTGCTGCCTCCTGACACATGAGGACTGTGCACAGAGGGAAACCCATTCTTGCAGACAAGCCCATCCAGAGTCTGCCAGCATCCTAGTCTCTCTGCCACCCACTGGAAGAGGAGAGCCATCAGAGTTTAGACCTGCTTGCCCCCCACCAGAAGAGAACCTTGAACCCCTACCCACCAGGAGATAAAGAGACCCCCCCACCAGAAGAAGGAATGAGAGAAGAGAATAGAAGAACACATTCAACAACAGAAAAACCAATATGATAACATCAGAGTCTAGGGACTATACACCAGCAAGACCTTAACATCCCAACACAAATGAAGCAGAAGAGAACAACTTCATGAAGATGATACAGACTTTAAATGAAGAAATGCATAAATCCTTTAAAGAAATTGAAGAAAAGACAAACCAAAAATTGAAAGAAACAATTAAAATGTTCAAGTATTGAAAGTTGGAATTAAGACAATAAAAGAAAAAAAAGGAAAAGGAAAAAAAAACAGTTTGAGGGAATGCTGGAAATAGAAAAGCTGGGCAAAAATTGGGATTGCATATGCAATTCCAAATACAAGAGATGAAAGACTGGATTCCATCAACAGGCCTCTGCTGCTGGAGGACCACCCTGAGTCCCCCCATCTGCATGATCTTTGACCAAATTACGTAGCATTTGCAAAAGGACTACCCTGAGTCCCTGCCTGCCTGATCTTTGACCCCCATCGCCTGGACCCTGCCAAAGAGAGACCTCCTAGAGAGCTTGGACCACCCAGAGCTACAGACATCAAACTCCTGACCCACCTACCCCCACCAGAGAGTAGCATAAAGGGAGAAAGATGCCACCTGCACACACTGGAAGAAGCAAAGGAAAGACACCAATACAAGAAAACATATAACAATAACAATAGGAAGACAAGCATGATACCACCAGAATCTAGGGACTCAACATCAACTAGAACTGAACACACCAAAGCAGATGAAGCAAAAGAGAACATAAAAGTTAACTTCATAAAAATAATAGAAGCCCTCAAAGACAATATGAGAAAATCCCTTTAAAAAATGAAAGAAAAAACAAACAAAAATTGGAAGGAATAGAGGAAAAGACCAAAAAAAAAAAATGCAAGAAATGAACAAATCTCTTAAAGAAAGTAAGGAAAGCCAAGAAAAAAACAATCAAACAGTTGAAGGAAACAACTCAAACAGTTCAAAACTTAAAAACTGAAATAGAGACAATAAAGAAAACACAAACTGAGAGAATGCTGGAAATAGAAAAACTGGGTAAACAATCAGGAACTAAAGATGCAAGCATAACTAACAGAATACAAGAGATTGAAGACAGAATCTCAGGTGTTGAGGATAGATTAGAGGAAAAAGACTCATCAACCAAAGAAAATGTTAAATCCAACAAATACTTAACACAAAACATCCAGGAAATGTGGGACACTGTGAAAAGGCCAAACCTAAGAATATTAGGCATAGAAGAAGGCGAAGAAGCTCATCTCAAAGGTGCAGAAAACATATTCAACAAAATTATTGAAGAAACTTTCCCAATATGAAGAAGGCCATGCCCAGAAAAATACAAGAAGCATACTGAACACCAAATAGACTGAACCAAAGAAAAAGGACCCCACCACAAATAAGAATCAAAACGTATAACATACAGAATAAAGAAAGAATAATAAGGGCAGCAAAGGAAAAGGACCAGGTAGCATATAAAGGCAGAACTGTCAAAACTACACCTGACTTCTCCATGGGAACTTTCAGGGCCAGAAGGTCCTGGGTAGATGTTCTACAAGTACTATGAGTCCATGGATGCCAGCCCAGGCTACTATACACAGCAAAATTCTCAATCATTATAGACAAAGAAAACAAGATATTTAATGGCAGAGCCAAGTTTCACAATACATATCTATAAATCCAGCCATACAGAAATTTCTGTAAGAAACACTCCAACCCAAGGAAGTTAACTATGCTCATAAAGACATAGGCAATAGATAATCCCACTTCACCAGAACCCAAGGGTAAAGCAGGGCAAATATATTCACAATACCACCGCCAACAACAGATCTAAAACAAACAAGTATTAACAATCAACTAAATGGCTAACAGGATACGAGGACACAATCCATCCTTCTACTGCATACAAAAAACACATCTAAGCTTCAAAGACAGATGTTACCTCAAGGTAAAGGGTTGGGGAAAGATCTTCCAATCAAATGGACCCAAGAAGCAAGCAGGTATAGCTATCCTAATATCTAACAACTTAGACTTCAAATGAAAATTAATCAAAAGAGATGAAGAAGGTCATTTTGTATTCATCACAGGAGAAATCCATCAGCATAAAATCTCAATTCTGAACATCTATGCCCCAAATACAAAGGCACTTGCATTCTTAAAAGAAATGCTACCAAAACTCAAAGCTCACATAAAACCTCACACACTCATAGTGGGAGACTTTAACACCCCACTCTCACCACTACATAGGACCACCAGACAGAAACGTAACAAAAACAAAAAACAAAAGAACTAACAGAAGATATGTCCCAATTGGGTTTAACAGACATCCACCCAAACACAAAAGGATATAACTTCTTCCCAGCTTCACATGAAACGTTCTCTAAAACCGACCACATACTAGGCAACATAAACAAACCTCAACAGATACAAAACAGTACTCTGCATCTTATCAGATCATCATGCTTTAAAGTTGGAATTCAACCACAATACAAATCGCACAAACACTACAAACACATGGAACTGAACAATGCACAATTGCACCATACCTAGGTCAAAGAAGAAATAAAGAAAGAAATTAAAGACTTGCTAGAATTCAACAAGAATGAGAACACAACATACCCAAACTTATAGGACACCTTGAAAGCAGGGATACAAGGGAAATTTATTACACTAAGTGCCCATATGAAGAAAACAGAGGATAGTCACATTAGAGAATTAACTGAAAGCCTTAGAACAAAAAGAAGCAAACTCACCCTGGAGGAGAAGACACCAGGAAATAATTTGAGGGCTAAAGTCAATAAAGTAGAAAAAGAATTCAAAAAAAATCAATGTAACAGAGTTGGTTTTTCATGAAAATCAACAAGATAGACGAATCTTCATCCAAACTAACCAAAAAATAGAGAAGGTGCAAATTAACAAGATCAGAAAGAAAAAGGGGGACATAACAACAGACACTAAGGAAATCCAAACCATTTTCATGTCATACTTTGAAAACCTGTACTCCACAAAATTTGAAAATTCAAAAGAAATGGACAAATTTCTAGATAGCTATCACTGACCAAAATTAAATCAAGAACAGATAAGCAACTTAAATAGACCTACAAGCCCTAATGAAATAGAAGTCATCAAAAGCCTCCCGACCAACAAAATCCCAATGCCAGATGGCTTCAGTGCAGAATTCTAAAAGAAATTCAAAGAAGTGATAATACCAATACTCCTCAAATTGTTCCACATAACAGAAGCAGAAAGTTCATTATCAAACTCTTTTTTAAGAGGCCAAAATTACCTTGGTACCCAAGTCACACAAAAGCACTACTAAGAAAGACAACTACAAATATCCCTCATGAACATTGATGCAAAAATACTCAATAAAGTACTGGCAAACCGAATCCAAGAACACAACACAGAAATCATCCATTACCAAGTAGGCTTCATCCCTGGGTTGCAGGGAAGGTTTAACATGTGAAAAATCTATCAATGTGATCCACCATATATATAAAAGAAAAAAAAAACACATGATATTCTCAATAGATGCTGAAAAAGCCTTTGACAAAATTCAACACCCTTTCATGATAAAGGTCTTGGAGAGATCAGGGATAACAGGAACATACCTAAACATAATAAAAAGCAATATGCAGTAAAACCAACAGCCAACATCAAACTGAATGGGCAGAAGCTTAAGGTGATTCCTCTAAAATCAGGAACAAGACAAGGCTGTCCTCTCTCTATATAGCTCTTCAATGTTGTACTTGAAGTTATAGCTAAAGCAATAAGATGACAAAAGGAGATCAAGGGGATACAAATTGGAAAGGAAAAAGTCAAATTATCACTATTTTCAGATGATATGATAGTTTATATAAGTGACCAGAAAAACTCTCCCAAGGAACTCCTTCAGCTGATAAACACTTTCAGCAAACTAGCAGGATACATTATAAACTCATAAAAATCAGTAGCCCTACTATATACAGACAAAAAGGGACTGAGAAAGAAATCAGAGAAATATCACCCTTTGCAATAGCCACAAACAACATAAAGTATCTTGTGATAACACTTACCAAACAAGTGAAAGACTTATATAGCAACAACTTCATGTTTTTAAAGAAAGAAATTAAAGATACCAGAAAATGGAAAGATTTTCCATGATCTTGGATAGGTAGGATCAACATAGTAAAAATGGCAATCTTGCCAAAAGCAATCTATAGATTCAATGTAATCCCCATCAAAATCCCAGCACAATTCTCAACTGACCTTGAAAGGATAATAATCAACATTATATGGAAAGACAAAAGACCCAAGATAGCCAAACAACCGTGTACAATAAAGGAACTTCATGAGGTATCACCATCCCAACTTCAAGCTCTATTAAAGAGCTATAGTCCTGAAAACAGCTTCGTTTCAGCACAAAGATAGACAAGTAGACCAATGGAATTGACTCTAAAATCATGTTATTAACCCACACTCCTCCCAACACCTGATTTTTGACAAAACAGATAGAAGTGTACAATGGGAGGAGAAAACCATCTTCAACAAATGATGCTGGCACAACTGGATGATGGTGTGTAAAAGATTGCATGCTATCTCCATGCACAAAACTCAACTCCAAATCGATCAAAGACCTAAACATAAATTCAGCCTCACTGAACCTCTTACATGAGAAAGCGGGAGGTACCCTTGAACAAATTGGTACAGGAGACTGCTTCCTGAACATAACTCCAGTAGCACAGACAAAGTATGACCTCTGTAATAAATGGGACCTCCTCAAACTAAAAAGCTTCAGTAAGGCAAAGACATAGTGGACAAGACCAAACAGCAGCCCATAGACTGGGAAAAGATCATTACTAATCATACATCTGATAAAGGGCTGATCTCCAAATTATACAAAGAACTCATGATATTAGTCACCAAAACACCAAATAACCCTATTTTAAAAATGAAGAGAGAATTCTCAATAGATAAAGTCAAGAAGGCTGAAAGACACTAAGAAAGTGCTCAACATTCTTAGCTATCAGGGAAATGCAAATCACAATAGCTTTGAGTTACAATATTACTCCTGCCAGAATGACTAAAATTAGAAACACCAATGACAACTTATGGTGGAGAGAATGTGGAGAACACTCCTCCACTGCTGGTGGGAGTGTAAACCTGTACAGCAATTTTGGAGCTCAATATGGTGGTTCCTCAGGAAAATAAGAACCAGTCTACCACAGGACCCAGCAATCCCACTCTTAGGCATATACTCAAATGATCCACATCCATGCAACAAAGACATCTGTTCAACTATGTTTGTAGCAGCATTATTTGTAATAGCAAGAACCTGGAAGCAACCTAGATGCCCCTAAGCTGAAGAATGGAAAAAGAAGATTTGTCACATTTACACAATGGAATACTACTCTGAGGGGGGGAAATGGAATCTTGAAATTCGCAGGCAAATGGATGGAACTTGAAAAAAAAAATTCTGAATGAGGCAACCCAGTCACAAAAAGAGGTACATGGTATGTACTCACTCATATATGGAATTTAGACATAGAGCAATGGATCACCAGCCTACAATTCACACTAGCAGAGAAACTAGGATACAAGTGGGAATCTAAGAGATTCATACAAGGTTCCTCACAGAAGGGGAAAGGAACAAGATCTCCTGAGCATATTGGGAGTTGGGGGGGGCAGTGATTGGAGAGAGAACTAGGAGAAAGAGAAGGGGAGGAGAGAAAAACATCTGCAAATAGGAAGATGGAGCCAGGGATGGAAGAGATGAGAGAAAAAAAAGAGAGAAAGAGATACTATAAAAGAGGGAGCCATTATAGGTTTGAAGAGAAAACTGACTCTAGAGAAATGTCCAGAGACCTATAAGACTGATCCCAACTAACAATCTGAGCAACAGTGGAAAAGCTACCATAAATGCCCTTCCCTGATAATGAGATTGATGACTAATTCATCTACCATCATAGAGCCCTCATCTAGTAAGCTGATGGAAACTGAAGCAGTCACCCACAACTAAACACTGTGCTGAACTGGAATCCAGATGCAGAGAGGGAAGACAAGAGCAGACTACAAAAACCCACTGACCTGAACAAGGGGCTCATGGATCCCCTGTCTGATAGCTGGGAAACCAGCATTGAACCAACTCAGACCCAATGAACATGGGTCTGAGTTAGAAGGCCTGGGCAGTCTATGGGACCTCTGACAGTGGAACCAGGATGTATCCCTGGTGCACAAAAGGACTTTAGGAGCACATTCCCCATGGAGGGATACTCCCTTAACCTAGAGGCAAGAGGAAGGGCCTAGTTCCTACTCCAAATGACTTGACAGATTTTATTGACCCCCTCCTGGAAGGCACCACACTCCCTGTGTAGTGTGTGCGTGTGGAAGGGAGGGGAATGAGATGGGAGAGTAGTCGTGGGGCATGGGAAAAAGGGAGAGAGGGAGGGAGAAAGGGAAGTAAAAAAAAAGGAAGGGAGGGAGGAAGGGAGGGGAGGAGCGAGGGAGGCAAGGAGGGAGGGAGGGAGGGAGGAAGTGGGAACTGGGATCAATATGCAAAATAAGAAAAAAAAATTTAAAAAAAGAGATGGAAGAAAGAATCTCAGGTGTTGAAAATACACTAGAAGGATAGATTCTTTGATCAAAGAAAATCTTAAGTTCAACAAATCCCTAACAGAAAATATGGAACACCGTGAAAAGGCCAAACCAAAACACAATAGGTATAGAAGAAGGTGAACAAACCCAACTCAAAGGTGCAGAAAATATATTCAACAAAATCATAGAAGAAAACTTTTCCAACCTAAAGAAAGGCATGCCAATAAAAGTAAATGAAGCTTACAGAACAATAGAGGGGACCAAAAAAGAAATTCCCCTTGCCACATGATAAACAAAACACCAAACGTAAAGAATGAAGAAAGAAAATTGAGAGATGCAAAGGAAAAAGGACAAGCAACATATTAAGGGAAACATATCAGAATTAAACCTGACTTCTTCATGGAAACTCTGAAGGTCAGAAGGTGCTAGGTAGATTCTCTACCAACTCTAAGAGATCAGAGATGCCAGCCCAGACTATTATACCCAGCAAAGCTTTCAATCACTATAGATGGAGGAACCAAGATATTCCATGACAAAACCACATTTAAACAATACGTATCAAGGACTCCAGCACTACAGAAAGTTCTGGTAGGAAAACTCCATCTCAAGGAAGCTAACTACACCATCAAAAACACAGGCAATAGATAAGCCGTCTTTACAAACAGCCAAAAGAAAAAACAGGAAATCCACAAATAATACCACCAACAACAACACATCCAAAACAAACAAGAATTAACAGTCAATCATTAATATCCCTCAATATTAATGGTTTTAACTCTCTCATAAAAAGACACAGGCTAACAGAATGAATACAGACAGAATCCATCCTTCTGCTGCATACAAGAACCACACTTCAACTTCAAAGACAGACATTACCTCAGAGTTAAGGGTTGGGAATACATTTTCCAAATCAAATGGACTCAAGAAACAAGAGCGTGTAGCAATCCTAATATCTAACAAATTAGACTTTAAACTATAACCAATCAAAAGAGATGAGGAAGGTCATTTCATATTCATCACAGGAAAAAATCATTGAAGATGCAGTCTCAATTCTGAACATCTATGCCCCAAATACAAAAGCATCCACATTCATAAAAGAAACATTATGAAACCTCAAAATAGCACATAAAACCTCACACACTTATAGTGGGAGATTTTAGCACCTCACTCTCATCACTAGACAGGACTACCACAAAGAAACTTAACCAAAAAAAAAAAAAAAAAGGAACTGACAGAAGATATGACCCAATTGGGTTTTACATTTTACAGACACAGACATCTATAGAACATTCCATCTAAACACAAAAGAATATACTTTCTTCTTAGCACCACATGGAACCTTCTCTAAAATCAACCACATACTCAGCAATATAGCAAACCTCAATATGAAAAAAATGGAATAACCCCCTGTATCTTATCAGACCACTATGCTTTCAATTTAGAATTCAACAACAAAAAAAATTGCAGAAACCCCACAAACTTATGGGAATTGAACAATGAGCAATTGCACCATTCCCAAGTCAAGGAAGAAATAATGAAACAAATTAAACACTTCCTACAACTTAATGAGAATGAAAATACAACATATCCAAATGGGAGATGTCATTCTGTAAATATGTTTTTCATATTGGTTAATGAATAAAGCACTGTTGGCCAATAGGAAAACAAGATAGGCAGGACTAGGAGACAAGAATGAGATAGAGGAAGTAGTAAGGGGAAGATGCAAGATGGAGGATGGAAAGAGAATGGTGCGGCCTCTCTTCAGTAAGATGACACCACATGGAAATACTTAGATTAATAGAAATGGGTTAATATTTAAGACAGAGCCAGCCGATAAGAAACTACTAACTGGCCTACAGCATTATATTAAATACAGTATCTCTGTGTGTTATTTGGGGCTGGCGCAATGGTGGGACCAGACAGGCGGGAAAAACAACTCCTAACAACTTTGAGAGCAGTAGTAAGGAGAAAGTTCATAGCACTAAGTGCCCACATAAAGAAATTAGAGAATAGTCACACCAGGGAATTAACAACACTACTGAAAGCTCAGGAACAATAAGACGTAAAATCACCCCATAGGAGTAGAAACCAGGAAATAATCAAATTGAGGGCTGAAATCAATAAAGTAGAAACTAGGAAAATAGCACAAAGAACTAATGCAATAAAAAGCTGGTTCTCCACCAACAAGAAAGAAGAACCTTTATCCAAACTAACCAAAAGGCATAGAGACAGAACATGCAAATTAACAATATCAGAAATGAAAGGGGGCATACAATGGACACTGAGGATCTTCAGGTCATACTTTGAAAACCTGAACTCCACAAAAAAGAACAGATAAGCAAATTAAACACGCCTTTAACCCCTAATGAATTAGAAGCAGTCATCAAAAGTCTCCCAACCAAAAAAACCCAGGGACAGGTGGTTTCAGTGCAGAATTCTACCATAAATTCAAAGAAGAGCTAATACCAATACTCCTCAATAACATAATAGAAGCAGAAGAGTCATTGCCAAACTCTTTTTACAAGGCTACAATTACCTTGGAACCCAAGACACACAAAGATGCAACTAAGAAAGAGAACTACAGACCAATATCCCTCATTAACACTGATGCAAAAATACTCAATAAAATACTGGCAAATTGAGCCTGGCATTAGAGGCTCACACCTTTAGTCCCAGTACTCAGGAAGCAGAGGCAGGGGGATCTCTGTGAGTTCAAGGCCAATCTGGTCTACAGAGCAAGTTCCAGGACAACCTCCAAAGCAATACAGAGAAACCCTGTCTCAAAAAAACTGAGTATACACACACACACACACACACACACACACACACACACACACACACACTGACAAAATGAATTCAAGAACATATCAGAGAAATCATCCACCATGATCAAGTAGGCTAGTAGACTTCATCCCAGGGATGCAGGATGGTTCAACATACAAAAACCCATCAATGTAATCCACCATGTATACAAAATGAAAAAAAAAAAATGATCATTTCACTAGGGTCTGAAAAAGTTTTTGACAAAATCCAACACCCTTCATGATAAAGGTCTTGCAGACATTAGGGATAACAGAAACATACCTAAACATAACAAGACCAACAGCCAACATCGAACTATATAGAGAGAAACTTAATGCGATTCCTCTAAAATCAGGTACGGTACAAGACACGGCTGTCCACTCTGTCCATATCTCTTCAATATTGTACTTGAAGTTCTACCTAGAGCAATAGGACAAAAGAAGGAGATCAAGGGGATACAAACTGAAAAGGAAGAAGTCAAATGGTCACTATTTGCAGATGATAAGATAGTTTACATAAGTGACCAGAAAAACTCTCCCAGGGAACTCAAACAGCTGATGAACACTTTCAGCAAAGTGGCAGAATACAAGATTAACTCAAAAAAAAAAAAAAGAAAAGAAAAGAAAAGAAAAAGAAAAAAAAATCAATAGTCCTCCTAATACAGACAATAAAAGAGCTGAGAAAGAAATCAGAGGCTTTACAATAGCCACAAACAACATAAAATATCTTGGGGTAACACACCAAACAAGTGAAAGACCTATATAGCAAGAACTTTGTGTCTTTAAAGAAAGAAATTAAAAAAGATACCACAAAATGGAAAGATCTCCCATGCTCTTGGATAGGTAGGATAAACATAGTAAAAATGGCAATCTTGCCAAAAGCAATCTACAGATTTCAATGCAATCCCCATCAAAATCCCAGCACAATTCTTCACAGACCTCAAAAGAACAATACTCAACTTTATATGGAAAAGCAAAAGACCCAGGATGGCCAAAATGCCTGCACAGTAAAGGAACTTCAAGAGGCATCACAACCCCTGACTTCAAGCTCTATTATAGAGCTATATTCCTGAATACAGCTTGGTACTGGCAAAAATATTGACAAGTAGACCAATGGAATCGAATTAAGAACCCTGATATTAACCTACACACCTATGAACACCTGATTTTTAACAAAAAAAGTTAAAATTATACAATGGAAAAAATAAAGTATCTTCAACAAATGATGCTGCCATAACCTGAATGCTGGCATGTAGAAGACTGCAGATATATCCATATCTATCACCATGCACAAAACTTAAATCCAAATGGATCAAAGACCCCAACATAAATCCAGCCATACTGAACCTCTTAGAGGAGAAAGTGGGAGGTACCCTGAAGGAGTTGGTACAGGAGACTGCTTCCTAAACATAACACCAGTAGCACAGACACTGAGATCAACAATTAATAAATGGAATGTCCTGAAACTAAGAAGCTGCTGTAAAATTTCAGCCCACAGAATGGGCAAAGATCTTCACCAACCCCACATCTGACAGAGGACTGACCTCCAAAATATACAAAGAACTCAAGAAACTAGTTACCAAAACACTAAATAAAAAGTGGGGTGCAGAACTGAAGAGAGAATTCTCAATAGAGGAATCCAAAATGGCTGAAAGACACTTAAGAAAGTGCTCAACATCCTTAGCAGGGAAATATAAATCAAAACAGCTCTGAGATACCATTTTACTCCTGTCAGAATGGCTAAAATCAAAAACACCAAAGACAGTTTATGCTGAAGAGGATGTAAAGAAAGGGGAACACTCCTCCACTTCTGGGAGTGCAAACTAATATACCCACTTTGGAAATCAGTATGGCAGTTCCTCAGGAAAATGGAAATCAGTCCAAGATCCAGCAATTCCATTCTTAGGTATAAGCCCAAAATATGCTCATTCATACAATAAAAACATCTGTTTAATATTGTTCATAGAAGCATTATTTGTAATAGCCAGAACCTGGAAGCAATCTAAATGTCTCTTAACTGACAAATGGATGGAGAAACTGTGGTACATTTACACAATGGAGTACTACTCAGTGGGGGAAAAAATACAATGGAATCTTGAAGTTATTCAGGCAAATGGATGGAACTGGAAAAAACCATGGTGAGTGGGGTAACCCAGTCACAAAAAGACAAACTGGTATGTACTCATTCATATATGGATTTCAGACATACAGCAAAGGATTACCAGCCTACAATCCACCCCACCAGAGAAGCTAGGAAACAAGGAGGACCCAGAGAAGAGGAAAAGGACAAGATCTCATGAGCAAATTGGGAGCATGGAGAGAAGGAAGAGGGAGTTAGGAGAAAGAGAAGGGGAGAAGGGGGGAGAAGTGGGCATGAGGGAACAAGAAGATTGAGTCAGGGAAAAAATAGAGGAGAGCAAGAAAAGATACCATAATAGAGGGAACCTTTATAGGTTTAAAGAGAAATCTGGCACTAGAGTAATGTCCAGAGATCTACAAGGACGACCGCAACTAACAATCTAAGCAATAGTGGAGAGGCTACCTTAAATGCCTTTCCCTGATAATGAGACTGATAACTAATGTATATGCCATCATACAGCCCTCATCTAGTAGCTGATGCAATCAGAAACAGATACCCACAGCTAAACACTGATCTGAACTCAGGAATTCTGTTGCAAAGAGGGAGAAGTGATGAACAAAGGGGTCAAAACCAGGCTAAAGAAATCCAGAGAAACAGTTGACCTGAACAGACTGATAGCTGGGAAACCATCATATGACTAACCCATACTCCCTGAAAGTGGGTGTCAGATAGGAGGTCTGGGCAATCTGTGGGGCCTCTGGAACTGGATCAGTATTTATCCCTAGTATAGGAATGAACTTTGGGGGCCCATTCCACAAAAAGGGATACTCTCTCAGCCTTGACATAGTGGGGAGGGCTTTGACCCTGCTCCAAATAATATGACAGACTTTGACAACTCCCCATGGAAGGCCTCACCCTCCCTGGGGAGCACAAAGAGGCTGGGATATGGTTTGGGGGAGGGTAAAGAAGGAGGAAAGGCAGAAGGAACTGGGATTGACATGTAAAACAAGCTTCTTTCAAACTTAAATTAAAAAATAAAAAAGAATTTAATTGAGGCTTATAGTCCCAGACAGCCCGTGATCATCATAGCATAGACCATGGAAGCAAGAAGACAGGCATGATGTTGGAGCAGTAGCTAAGAATTTATAACTAATTCTCAAATATGAGACAGAAAGGGAGCTAATAGGGCAACAGGGCATATCATGGGCTTTTGAAACCTCAAAGTTCAAATCCAGCAACACACCTCCTGCAACAAGGCCGCACCACCTAATCCTTCCCCAATAGCCATGGGTCATTTTCACATATACCACCTCAGCAGTGTTCTGAATGTTAGTTCCCTGGAGTCAATTCTTCTTCAGTTCTCCCAAATTCCCTAATCTTCACATGTTCAGTTCAAGAGCCACCCTCCAATGGGCCTCGTTCTCTGAATACCACTGCCCTAGTCCAATGTAAAATGTCTTATCTGTCTTTTCTAGAGAGACTGACCCTAAGACAAAAAAAAGTTTTAGATATAATATAGGATTTAAACTTAAAAGTGTAGAAACATAGGTTCAATTCCAGAAACAAGCTGAGTACTTAAGCAAGTTATTTAGTGTCTCTAAGCTGTAAATGACTCATCTTTAAAACTGATGATACATAATTCAAATAATATTGAGAGAACTCAAATAGATAGTAAGAATAAACCACTGCATTCAATGACTGACACACTGAGTTCTCACCAACAGTGATGGTGACGATGATGATGATGATGATGCTGTTACTGATGTTGATGATGGTAACAATGAGGATATTAACAGTGACAATGGTGATGATGAAAACAGCTAGGATATTAAGAAACTGTGAGAGCAAAACTAACTTGCCCAAGGTAATTTTCTTTCTTCATTGACTGTCATTCAGCTTCCTGAAATACACATAAAATTGTACATTTATTTTAATCACCTGCCTCTAAATTTTTTTTTAAAAAAATTCCCTGATTTGTATCCAAGAATATCAGGAAAGGGTCACCAGCTTCATTACTTGTGGGTAATTTTCAGTTTAAACTACAACATTCTCATCATGATCAGCACTACACCCATCCTGGAACTTGCTCTCTACAGTATTTAACAGTTGCTACATTTTTCTAGAAGGCACATAGCAGATCTGGAATAGTCTACTCATGTTCAAGACACCAGAATTAACTATGGTTAAAACAATTCTTAAGCATGGAGTTTTACCCACTTTATGGATCTTCTGAATCTTTTTTCAGTTTCTCAAATCCTAACTACTGCTAAGTAGTCAGTGCTCTAAGGGACCAAGAGAATCCTTCTGCCTCCTCCACAGCTTCTTCATGGCTGCAATCACTTCTTTATTTCTCAGGGTATAAATGGCAGGATTCAGCATGGGGGTGACCATTGTGTATAGCACAGAAACTGCCTTATCCATGGAGAATGTCTTGAAAGGCCTTGCATAGATGTAGATGCAAGGCACAAAAATAATAGTCACCACAGCAATGTGAGAGGCACAGGTAGACAAGGCCTTGCTTCGACCCTCCCTAGAGTGACTTCGGAGCATCACAAGCAAGGCTGTGTAGGAGCCCAGCAACACCAGAAAACACATGAGAGTGACCAAGCCATTGTTAGACACCATCAGAAGCTCTAAAACAAAGGTGTCTGTGCAGGCCAATTTGATCAGCTGTGGCACATCACAATAAAAGTTGTCCAGCTTGTCAGGACCACAAAATGGCAGATGGATAGTCAGTCCAATTTGTACAATGGAGTGGACAAAGCCCCCTACCCATGAGGCTGCCATGAAAAGCCCACACACTGTCTGGTTCATAATTAGTGTGTAGCGTAGGGGCTGGGAAATGGCAATGTAACGGTCATATGCCATGACAGTCAGCAGGAATATCTTGATGCCTCCAATGAAATGGAAAAAGAACAGTTGGGTCAGGCAGGCTCCGAAGGAAATAGTGGGGCTGCGTGAGAGCAAGTCAACCAGCATCCTTGGGGCAGTGATGGAAGAATAGCAGAAGTCCAAGAATGAGAGGTTGCCCAAAAGAAAATACATAGTCGTGTGCAAGCGTGGCTCTGAGCTCACTACGACCACAATAAGAAGATTTCCAGTGACTGTCAAAAGATACACTGTTAAAAAGATGGTGAAGAATAGAAACCGAAGCTCCCACACAGGAGAAAGCCCCAGGAGGACGAATGCTGCCACCTGGGAATGGTTTGTTGGGTTCATCTGCCTGGTATGACTAGGTAGACGAGCCTGTCAAGGAAAATGAACATATTCATTAAAGGAACTACAAATTTCTCTGAAAAAAATTCTCTCTGTCCCATTTGGAGCAAATGTCCACTATTTTATTTAACATAAGAATATTATAAATACATGTTTCAGCAGATAAATATACTCCCTGCGAATCATGATGACTTAAGTTCAATTCCCTAAAACCCACATAGTGTGGGGGGGAGGGGGAGAGGGAACTCCTGCTAGTTGTTCTCTGATCTCCACACAGGGGCATGGAGCAATGTATGCGCGCACACACACACACACACACACACACACACACACACACACACACACACACTCAGACTCCTCTAACCCACACACAATCAACCAACATACACAAACATCAATGCACCCACAGGCATAGACAAGCATCACTAACACACACTCTCAGCCAACACACGCAAACATAAATATGCTTAAGTTTTAAAGCATAGTACTATAATTGGTTCAATAGAGAAGCAAGCACATGATCATTATACACTGCCATTCAAGATTCAAGAACAAAAATTCAAGAAGCTACTGACATTATTTCTGCTTTGTAGAACTGAAAATAATATGTCTTAGATTTAGAAGACCTGATGAAACCCCACACGCCCAACAATGCCCATGGGATGACATATTTTCATTTGTACCCTCAAACAAGAAAAAACTAAAATTGACACTTCACCCAGAAATAAGCATGTGGTTACCTTCTATGTATAGATTTTTGGATCAGATACATGATCATAGAAAAGCATAATATGAAAACATTTCCTGATTTGAGTGTTCCTCTTTAAATGTGATTGTTCGTTTCTATTTTTTAAAATTGTTTATTTGTTCATTTATTTATTTTACATCCTGGCCACAATTCCCCCTCTCTCTACTCTTTCTAACCCCCAACCCTCTTTGTTCCCACCCCAAATCTACTCCTCCTTCATTTCTGTTTAGGAAAGGGAGGTCTCCCATGAATATCAACAACACATGGCATATCAAGTTGCAGTAAGACTAAGCACCTGCCCATGTATTAAGGCTGAGCAAGACAACACAGCATGAGGACTAGGATCCCAAAGGCTGTAAAAAAAAGTCAGAGACAGGCCCTGCTCTCACTGTTAGGAGTACCTCAAGAGGACCAAGCTACACAGTTGTAACATATACGCAGAGTGCGTGGGTCAGTCCCATGTAGGGTCTCTAGTTGTTAGCTTTTGATTATTTAAAAATATAGAAACTTTCTTTTTATCTTAAAAATCATGTAGGACTTGAGGAGCCTGAAGGGCAGGTGAATGTAAGTATAATGAAATAATCCATTACTGAAACATTTTGCCAGCATTCTTTGTGCCCTTTAAGACATCCATTTTTTCTTTGGAAAGCACAATCTTTCCTTTAAACAACTTCATTATATAAGAAGTACCACAGGCTGTGGGACTAGAGAAATAGCTTGGAGCTTGAGTGTCTGTTGTTCATGCAGAGGATCAAAATTTGATTCCTACCACCATTGTGACAGCTTACAACCCTTCTTAACTCCAGTTCCAGGGAATTTGATGCCCTCTCCTGACCACCCCAGGAGTCAGGAACTCCCCAGGTGCATAGGCACACATGCAAACAAAACATTAATATGCATAACATAAAATAAATAAACATTATAATTTATGTTAAGTTCTACAAGTCAAAAAATTTAGAGGAAAGTAAGTATTGGGTCCAAAAAAAAGAGAAAATAATTAAAATTTAAAGGATTTTATTTTTATTTTGTAATTGTATAAGAATTAGAAACCCAAGGAGGGTCAGGACCATGATGGGGAAAACCACAGAGACAGCTGACCCAAGCTAGAGGGAGCACATGGACTGTGGACTGACAGCTGGGGAACCTACATGGGACCAATCTAGACCCTCTGAATGTGGGTGACAGTTATATGACTTGATCTGTGGAGGGGGGTCTGGCAGTGGCACCAGGGTCTATCCCAGGAGCATGAACTGGCTTTTGGGAGCCTTCTGCTTATGGCAGGATACCTTGCTCAGCCTTGATAGAGGGGTAGGGGCTTGATTCTGTATCAACTTAGCATGCCAGACTTTGTTGACTCCCCAAGGAAAGCCTTATCCCTCTGAGGAGTGAATGGGGGGATGGGAAGGGTGGGAGGTGAGGGGGGAGAAGGACAGGGAGGGGGAAGTGGGATTGGTAAAATAGATAAATAAAAATGGGAAAACCAGAAAAAGCAGAATTTTAATACTATTATCAGATATTTCTGCTTTATTAGGTAAATGTGTATGCAGAGTCATCTCCAGCACCTTTCCTCAAGTTTCTTCTATGTTATCATAAACTCCTACCAGTCAACTGTAGGTTGTTTAAAATAAACTCTCAAAACTTAATGAAAAAATTAAACTAAAATGAAAGGATGCTAAAGTCATAGGTAAGACAAGATAGAAAACAATTTTCCTCCACCCTCTACTTTAGGCAAAGAACTATTGCTTTCTCTACAATTAGATAAGAAAATGCATTAAAGAAGAAAGTTTCCTATCCTATGTCTCTGAGGAGCTCAGAAAAACTATAGGCCCTGAGAAAATACAAAGGAATGTAACTGGAATGATAAACCCCCTTCCACAAGTTTGAGTATGCATGTTACTTTCAAAGTTATTACTCAAGGAATAACTTTTACTCATATATGATTCAGGAAGAAAAGGCTGTAATTGACATTTTGGAACCATTATAAAAATTCCAATATATCCCAAAATTTGGAAACTTTTAAAATAACAGGAGTGTTTCTCTACACAAAAGTATTTTTACAGGAACTAAGATCTGAAATATTTAAATGACTTCTGCAATTCATTTCTTCATATCACTTAACAAAAATGTGAAATGCCATTTCAGTATAGCTTAATGTTAATTTCAAATGTAGCCTTTTCAGTTGTGTATTTCTTTGTGCTTTATTCATTCAATTTGAATATATTAAGTACCTTCTACTTATTAAGCACTGTCCTTAATAAGTAGATGCAACGATCTTAGAAAGATAAGAATCAAATAGCTTGCTAAGCTGGTGTCTTAGCCACTGTTCTGTTGATATGAAGAAATGTCATGACCAAGGCAAGGCAATTTATTTTTTAAAAAGCATTTAACTATGGTCCTGCTTACAGGTCCAGATGATGTACTAACTTTGTTGTTAGTACATTATCATCATGGCAGGGTCGTGGAAGCATGCTTAGCACTGGAGCAGTAGCTAAGAACCACACCCTGATCTGCAGGCAGAAGAGAAAAAGATTCTAAGCCTGAGCAAGGCCTTGAGGTTTCAAAGCCCTCTCCCAGTGACCAACTCCTGCAAAAATGCCACAGCTTCTAATCCCTCTAAATCAGCCCAACCCCTGGCGACTAAGCATTCAAATATGTGGGGGCCATTCTCCTTCAAACCACCACACTTGGCATTTGTTGTACACCATCATCCTAATACTTGAAAGGCTGCCACAAAAAGATTTATGCATCTTGGTTTTAATTTGATGGAATACTTTAAATATACAAATAATTTGAGATTTCTTCTGTAAATTTCAACATTTTAGAAGCTTGAAAGTGAATGCTCAACTTTAGAAAATTTTCTATAAATTGAAAGTCAGTAATCAGTCAGAAGGATGAGGTTATAGGGAAAACAATCCCCTCCCCCCCCCAAAAAAAAACATTATTTGAAGAGAAACTTAACAAGTATGCATAAGATCTACATGAGGGAAACTATAAGTTCATAATGTTTGTTTAAAAAAGTTTAAAGTTATAATAAACCTTCCCATTATCAAAACTTCAGTTCCTCCTAATTTAGTCTATAGGCTCAATGTAATCCCAGTCAATATCCCAACATGTTATTTTATGTAGACATCAACAAAGGGATGTTATGGTTTATATGGAGAAACAACTCATGATAAGTATCTAACAATATTTAAGGAACACAAAACTGGAAGACAGACACTGACCAACATTAAGTCTCACTGTTAAACTATGGTATTCAAGATGCTGTTACATTGACAAAGAAAGATAAACAAGCTAATAGACTAGGAGGGATAGAATAGTAGGACACATGTTCTTCTCCACTCACAGCAATCATTCTCTAAAGTAGAGTGTGTTATATATCAGAATACATAATTAACAAATCTAGAAGAATATAAATCATACACTGTATGGCTTTATACTACAATGAATTGTGCTACAAGTCAAAAACGGGAAAATGGTTATTTATTCACAAATATTTGAAAATTAAACATTATTTCTAAGTGATACTTGGTTCAAAGAAAACATAAAAGAAATCTGATTTTCAGAAACATAACATATTAAAAGGTAAGTATAATTTATCAAGATGCTTTCATCAAAGGCAATAGTCAGAAATAAACTAAAGCATTAAGTGCATTATATGAGAAAATAAGAAAATTCTATGTTAATAAACCAAGTTTCTACATTAACAGAGAAAGACCTGAAATGCAGGCCTAAAAAAAACTGATGAAAATAAATCTTAAACATTTAACATAAATCAGTACAATTAAAATTAGAAAGCCAATAAGAAAAATATTAATATAATTCAAACTGGTTATTTGAAATGATAAATCACTAATAAAAAAGAAAAAGGGGGAATAAAAATTACTAAAATTACCAGACTTAACAAGATTCAAAACAATTCCTATCAATTCATTAGAGTATTCCTCACAGAACTACAAGATAAAATTAGCATAGAATCACATAAATAAATAAACTTTACTGGATAAAACAAGCATAAACACAAAGAGCAAAACAGGAATAATTACACTACCAGACTTCAAATGCTGTGAATCAAAATGGCAAGGCATTGACATAAATAAGGACATGCTGACCAGGACAGAGAGGACTAGAAGTAAGTCCTAGTGCACAAACTCAACTGCTGTGACAACAGTACAAAGAAGCCTTGTATAGAGACAGTTCTTTTGAAGGGAGAAAAGGAATGTATTAAGCTTTAACATTAATTAAAGATTAATACACTTTACATAGAAATTAGAACTGTGACTCAATGTCTTCCTTCCACATAGTTAAAATCCAACTGTTAAACTGCTGCTTTCTGCTTCTGTGGAGCCTGGAGCTTCCTCTACTGTGAAATATATTGTCTACCTTTTTCCCTTGAGAAGTAACCACCACTGGTACCTGCTTGGACAACGCATTCTGCTTGCTGAGATGAAACTGTTCTAACAAGAAACCTGCCATTTCAAATTCTGTGAAACGTGCTTAGCTCCAGAGAAAATCTCTTTCAGAGCAAAGATAAAATCCCACACCTAGATGCTCCTCAACTTTAGAATGGGTAAAGAAGATGTAGCACATCTGCACAATAGAATACTACTCTGCAGAAAAAAAAAATGGAATCTTGAAATTCACAGGCAAATGGATGGAACTTGAAGAAACCATCCTGAATGAGGTAACCCAGTCACAAAAAGAGGAACACGGTATGTACTCACTCATATATGGAGTTTAGACATAGAGCAAAGGATCACCAGCCTATAATTCACACCACCAGAGAAACTAGGATACAAGAAGGATCTCTAAGAGATTCATATAAGGTTCCTCACAGAAGGGGAAAGAGACAAGATCTCCAGAGCAAATGAGGAGTGGGGCGGGGGGGGGCGGCAGTGAGTGGAGAGAGAACTAGGAGAAAGAGAAGGGTAGGAGAGGAAAGCACATGGGACTATAAAGATTGAGTCAGGGGAGGAATAAAAGAGTGATGAGAGAGAGAGAGAGAGAGAGAGAGAGAGAGAGAGAGAGAGAGAGAGAGAGAGAGAGAGAGAGAGAGAGAATTAAAGAGGGAGCCATTATAGGTTTGAAGAGAAAACAGAACCTAAAGAAATGTCCAGAGACCTACAAAATTGACCCCAACTAACAATTTGAGCAAGAGTAGAAAGGCTACCTTAAATGCCCTTCCCTGATAATGAGAATGACAACTAACGTATCCACCATAATGGAGCCCTCATCTAGTAGCTAATGGAAACAGAAGCAAACACCCACAACTAAACACTGAGCCTAACCTGAATCCAGATCCAAAGAGGGAGGACAAGAACAGGCTACAGAAACACACAAAGACAGCTGACCTGAACAAAGAGCAGCTAATGGGCCCCCAGACTGATAGCTGGGAATCCAGCATGGGACTGACTCAGACCCCCTGAACATGGGTTCCAGCTAGAAGGACTGAGCAGTCTAATGGACCTCAGACAGTGGAACCAGGATGTATTCCTGGTGCACAAAAGGACTTTGGGGCACATTCCCCATGGAGGGATACTTCCTTAACCTAGAGACAGGAGAGAAATTCTAGTCTCTACTCCAATTGACTTGACAGATTTAGATGATGCCTCCTGGAGGGCATCACCCTCCATGTGGAGGGGGGGAGGGAGCATGAGAGAGTGGGAGATAGGGAAAGAGGAAGGGAGAGAGGGAGGAAGGGAGGGAAGATGGGAAAGAGGGAGGGAGAGGGAACTGGGATCTATATGTAAAATAAAAATAAAAAAATAAATAAATTTAAAAAAAATTCCCACACCAGAATGATCATGTAGACAAGGCTATAACAATACTTCCTGCCCTGTGTACGCCAGGGTATGTTTCAACTCATGACCTAACCTCCTAGAGCAGAAGCTTGAATTCTGTGCTCATTAAATAGTTTTTCCTTTTATTCTGAGTGCTGTAAAAGTTCTTGTTGAGGAAGGGTTAAACCCTTAACATTTTCAATAAATAGTCATAAACAATTCCACATACAGAATAGCACCAGCTCATTGCCTTCCTAGTTACAAATATCAAATCAAAACATATTTACATGTAGGACTTGAAACTCTAAAACTGCTACAGGAAAACATCACAAAACAATGAACTTGGCAAGGACTTTGTTTGAAAAAGATGCCAGAGGTACAACAAGAAAAAAAAATAGGTAAATGAGATTACAGCAAACTAAAATCCTCCCAGAAATGGAAACAAGAAACAACCTCAAACATAGGGAAAAAACTTGCAAGCTGTACATCTGACAAGGGTTATTATCTAGAATATAAAAGTTCTGAAATGATGAAAAGAAATAATAACCCCAAAAAACCTGGATAATAGCAAGGCGTGGTGATTCATACCTCTATACCTACTACTTGGGAGGGCAATGCAGGGGGGATTACCACAAGTTCAAAGCCAGACTGAATTATACAGTGAGTTCCAGGATATCATAGACAGTTCTTAAAAGAATACATACAACTATTCAAAGAAATATGGAGAAATATTCAATATCACTAATCAGGGAAATTCAAACCAAAAATCTCTCTAAGATATTAACCCCACTCCAGTAAGAAAAACGGAGGAACAGGAGGGAATAGGATCAAAGTACATCATGTATGAGTGAAAAATCACATGAAAAGTCCTCACAATTAATACACTTTGTACAATTAATACACTTTAATAAAATGCATTAAAATTAAAAGTGAATACTTACACACAATATTTTGAGAAGTTAACACATCATAAAACTAAGAATTTGAGTTTATTGTCAAAAGTTTACAGAATCCTTAAAGAAGATTTATATCAAATCCATTATTTTAGGAAAAAGTCAGGGTTTGTATATTACACATGAAAATTAAATTCCAACTGGATTAAATGTTTGAATTTAAATAATGTATAAAAAATGTTCTAGAAACAAACACAGAAATCATCATGACATTAAAATATGGAGGTACTCCAAGCAAAACATGAAAGTCAGAAGTCAGATGAAATGACAGAAAATGTTTTGTCCAATGCAGAACTTGGGATGCCATACATATAAGGAGCAAAGCATAAATGGAAGCTACAGACTTATGAGAAAATAATTCCACAGGGTGCTGAGTCATAAGAAAATTGTGGGATTAATACCAATAAAATATAAAGAGTTTCTTTATAATGCTAAAAACATGTATGTGAAGATAATTCGCAGGGGTTCTAGTAAGCAGGAAAATATACTCAACTAGAAAAATGGCCCAATATATATAGCACTTAAAACAACAGTGTACTGCTTTATGCATCTTTGGGATAAGAATTTTAATATAAGACATGGGTCATTGTTGAAAACAATGCAGGGCAGAGACAAGGATAAGTCACATAATATTTAAATGTGAACCACCATCACCTCCTCAAAGTGCAAGCATACATTTTGCATTTGAACACATTTTGAATCCACAACTCCACTTCTTGGTATCTAACATCCAGAAGCCTTAAGAAACATGAAGAGAAACAACATGTAAGTGCAGCCTCAGCAGCAGAAAAGTATAAAAAATTAAGTTCTCGTAAAGAAACTTTTAAATAAACTGAAAGAAGATTGAGGACAGTATACAAAATGAAATGCATAATACAATTCCCTTTCTGGCTTTGAAAGCTTTATATTTTCCTTGTTTGTATAGTATGTAAATGTACACTATTATTGTGAAGTGCTCAGAATTGATAACAGTGGTCACCTCTAAATGAACAAATGGCATTAGAAAGATGTTTGGGCAGGGAATGTCTGTGCTTTACTCCATGACATGCACTTTATTTTGATTCTGCATAATTGGATTCAATTACCATTTGTGTAATTAAAAACCTAAAATATAATTAATCTTTCTTTTCTCTTTTGAGTGACCCAACACTTTATGCAGTGTAACTCTGCTCCATCATCTTAGCCTAAGTGAGAAATCTAACTGTACTGGCTTCCTGTAGGAACACAAGCTAGTTGGGATCTACATTTAGAACAAAAATACTGAGCACATAAGCTCTTGGCGTTATTTTAAAAATACCTAAGTTTCTAAGTCCATAGTTTTTTCGGAAATAAGTATATATCATTTTGACACATTCTATCTGAAAACATCTTTCTACCAATGAAGACTCTGACCATACATTGCTAAGCATGCCTATCACACAATGTAGAAAAGCATACATTTTCTGTACCACATGTTTTACCACCTGCCTCTCATCTTTCCTGTGTGAAATGTTCTACTAATCTCTCTAGCATCTCCCTCTCCCACCATTCTTATGCTTCTGTCCCATATTAATATCTGATCACCTCTTGTAATGCCTCTTTTACCCATGTCATGATTCCTCCATCCCTAAAAGTAAAATCATTCTAATTAAGGTCTTCTTTGATATATGATAGGCAAATTACAGATTCCTCTTGTATGGTTTTTCTAATACCAAGAAATTACTTTTCTTGGCTAAATATGTGAGAATTAAATACAGTCAATACACATAAAATGTCAAGAAGAAACAATGTATTTCATTTATTGTATATCTTTAATTGCCTACAAAATTCATAGTAGCTAGTAGTTCAAAGTAATGAAAAGATGATGTCATTTAATGTATAATATAATAAATAAAACCATAGTATCAAATATCATCAAACAATGGATGTTTGCCATTACCCCAGCTTTCAGACTGTTATTTCCAAATCAGAAAAAATCTACATTACACATAAAAGACATCAAGAAAGTATTGAAGGATAGATTTGTGATAGAATCCTCGCCCTCAGTGGCTAGTCACAAAGTGAATAGACTCTATTCCTGTGAACCCTCAGATCAGATCATGCTTCCATTTCCCAGTAAATCTTATTTCATCACTCCAGAGATAAATCACAAGAATACAAATGGAGACCAACACTAATGTGTATTTATAGTTATATCTCCTACTAATAAACTGTTAAATGAAATTCATTTTTCCTCACAAGTCTGCTCTGGACTATGACAAGGTGAGATGGTAAAATTGTCTCCTGTTTGGTTTCTGTTCAACCCCAGCTCTACTCTTCAACGAAGGGTCTCTATTCCATACATGTGCACTTCCATTTATATACTGAGCCTCCTTCTTCTATACTACACTACAGAAGACTATAGCAGGCACAGAAGGGCACACACTATGTCACCCTTTAGCTTTAAAAACACAACCCTGAATAAAAGCCCTGAGATTAGGATCAGTAACATTGGAGAAGAGCCCCATGCACTATATTTATGGCTTAAATAGACAAGGAACGGAAGGATCCAATAGTGAACTTTGGTAGAGTGTTGTAAGGCCTTGCTTCAGGAAGGCTAGTGTAGTACTCTAAGTAGAAATGTCACAGCATCCAACACCAAACACCTCCGTTACATAAAACTGTGTGGTTGTTATTATATTTTCAACCCAAACCATTATAAAGGAATACTAAAATAATAGTGAAATACAGATCTCTGTGAGATTGAAGCCAGCCTATACTACAAAGCGAGCTCAAGGATAGCCAGGACTATTACACAAAGAAACCTTGCAGACACATCCCCCATGGAGGTATACTCCCTTAACCTAGAGACAGGAGAGAAGTCCTAGTCCCTACTTCAAATGACTTGACATATTTCCATGATCCCACCTGGATGGCATTGCCCTACATGTGGAATGGGGGTGAAGGAATGGGAGGGGAGGGTGGTCAGGGTGCATGTGAGGGGGGATAGTGGGTAAGAGTGAGGGAGAGAGGGAGGGAGGGAGAGGGAACTGGGATTGACATGTAAAATAAAAAAAATAAAAATAAAAAAAGAAACATAAAAAAAGAAAACAGAAAAATGAAAGGAAGAAAGGGAAGAGGGAAGAGGGAAGAGGGAAAGAGAAGGAAGGAAGGAAGGAAGGAAGGAAGGAAGGAAGGAAGGAAGGAAGGAAGGAAGGAAGGAAGAGATAGGCAATTAAAACTCTGGGAAAACATTGTAGGAAAGAAGTGCTAAAATTAACGTTCATGAAAGTCTTGAACTACAATGTTCTCTGTTTAATAAAGGGTACTAGCAAAATTAGATATTGGTATGCACAAAAATAAAAGCCAACTGTATTAGTAAGTACTTAAAGTAAATAACCGTATCATATAAAACCAAAAGACCAGATACTATGAAACTACTTTCATAGAAACAAAATGAAATGATACATGGCATTGGTTTGACTGATAAATTTATTTTGGATTTGACCCCAAAGTTTGAAGAAACAGAAGTGAAATCACAGGAATAAGATCAAATCAAACTAGAAAGTTCCTTCTCAGCAAAGGAAACAAAGAGCAGAGTGAAGAGTCAGCCTACGAAATGTAAGAAAATCCTCTTGAGTCATCATTTGCTAAGGGACTGTCATTAAAAGTATGTAAGATTCTTGCTGGTCAAAGGTGGTGCATGTGTTTAATCTCAGTACTCATGAGGCAGAGACAGGTGGATCTCTGTGAGTTCAAGGCCAGCCTGGTCTACAGAGCTAATTGTAGGTCAATCAAAGTGGTTACAGAGAAACCCTATCTATAAAAAGAAAGGAAGGAAGGAAGAAAGGAAGGAAGGAAGGAAGGAAGGAAGGAAGGAAGGAAGGAAGAAAGAAAGGAAGGAAGAAAGGAAGAAAGAAAATAAAAAGAAGAACCTTGATTCCTTTTATATTATATATAATAATCATGTCATATTATTGAGTTCATAAATAATGATAAAATAATAACCTGAATGAAAACTAGAAAATAAAACAAAGATTTCTCCAAAGAAGGCATGTAGATTGTCAATAGACACATGAATAAAATGTCTGACATTGCCAGTCTTTAAGGAATGGCAAATTTAAACCATAGTGAGATACAGCTTCGCACCTGTCAGAATGGGTATTATCCAAAACAAAGACAAAAGTAAGCAAGAATGTAAAAAAAAAGAAGTTATTGTATACTTTTGGAAGAAATGTATGTTAATAAATGTTCTGGCTTCTCACTAAAATGTTTGTGGCCCTGAAAACTGTCCTTAATTTTTTCTTTAGATTTCCTGTGTATAAAACGAGAATTAAAACAATATGCCCAATTTGCCCCACTGATCTCTTTTAAATATCAAATAGAGCCAAATATGTAAAATATATGTAAGGCATTGTGGTTTTTCAACCTCTGCCTACCAGAGCTGCCCAATCTTTGAAAACGGTACCATGACATTATGGTCAATATATAACAAATATAAATGTGTTGGGCCATACTTATAGCTATCTTGGATGCAAAGTTAGTGAAAAAATTCATATTTGCATAAATCTACAGGCTGAGGGCTGAACTATCTGAAAAGGAAATTGTCCAAAAGTAACTCACTGTTACAGATAAAATTAAAATAGAATGGGAGGGACTTACAACTTTATTGTACCTCAAACCTTACCTAAACTCAATAGGGCATTACTTTAATGTCTTAGTTTTCGAAATTTTACTGTAGAACTTAGATTTCAACTGTCCTTATCATACATTTCTATGTGAAATCCTGTACACATATGTGTGACGTTTCTATTTCTTTTAATTCAGCGAGAATTTGTGTAGAACACACTGGCCATCATAGGAGGAATACAACTGAGCACATCTATGCTCTATAATCCATCACTTGCAAGGCAGGCATGGATGAGGGGGGCTCAATATCACTCAAGGCTGTCCACTAATGATAATACCCTATATCAAAATAATAATACTAATAATAATATTACCACTATATTCTTTGCCTTCTTGGGTCATATTTTAAGTAAAAAAAAAAGTAGGGAAACAATCACTTTTGTGAATAAGTTAAAATTGGGAATAAATTGAATAGCATAACTATTTATATAAGATTATAGATACAATGCAATCAGGGAGGAAGTCACCTCTATCTGAGCACAGTAGATTTCATGTTTTCTTTACCTCAGATCCTGCATTCCTTTCAGCCTTGGGTTCTGAATAACCACAGCATTTGGTAGGTTCCAGAGGGGAGCTCACACTGCTTTGGAGGCAACACTATCTATAACAGTGCTGGCTGCAGAATTAGTAGTGAACATCTGGGCAAACATTCCTAATTATTCTGGATACACTCTGCAAAGTTTTGGCACTGAGGTCAACCCTGTGGTTTTCAAAACTGTAGAGTAGAAATAGTATTTGCTCTGTGGAGGGTTAATCATGAAATTAGGTAATATAGAAAAATCCTTTAGCCTATTGCCTAGAAAAAGATTAACTGCCAATATTTTGAGCATTAGTATGTGCCTGCATAGATCTTGTAATTTGGAGAGGATAGTTAGTTGTCAAAGTAGAGTAGGTCAGAGATGAGGAGTTTCAATTTCAAAGAGAACAAAGATTAAGAAACTGTGCAACAGTGAAGAATGTGCACGAATACAGATTTGGAACCGACCTCTGGATAACAGAGGAGATAAGTAGATAAAGGGAACAATGGAGATAAGTAGATAAAGAAAACATTGTTTCTAGCTAAATTTTAGGTTAAAGAGTCCCTAATCTAAATAAGGATTTTTGGAAAGGAAGATAGGAAATCGAACCTCAGCTTTAGTGTCATTTACCTGTGGCATTTGAACATTCAGTTTAAGTAATGATTTAAAATTAGCTAGTCGCATCACAAATACTTAAATCTATATTAGCAAACAGGCATTTCTATTTGACAGGGACAGGGTAATTTTAATCTTGCCTTTCATCCTGAAAATAGATAATATCACATACACACGCATGCACACACACACACACACACACACACACACACACACACACACACACACACACACATTGTATTATGAAATTATTCAGAATGGTGACCCAGATAAGTGAGAGTCTCCAAAGTCACTTAGTAGCACAGTCTGAACTGGATCCTTCAGTGTGCTCTTGTAGTGGGTAACCACAGGTTCAACCCTTCCAAATGAATGAGGGAAATCTTAAAAATTACACTAAACAGCTGTGATTCACTCACCTGCAGCTTCTCACATGATATCACTGTAGAAATTGGTGATGCATAAATTCAGATCAAAAGATTGCAGCAGGCCCTCAAGAGGGCTTCTGGACTTGAAAGACTATTGCGAAGGGATTTTGGCAAAGCAGAGGTAGATGTCAGCTGTGGGGCATAAAAATCTCCCATGCTATCCTCAACTAAGTGTCACTGGGGACCACACCAGGGGCAAAGGCAGGGAAGAGCAGTGACCCACATGAACCATCCCTGAAGAATAAATTAGCTACAGTCCAGCACCTCCACATCACAGTTCCATAATTCAGAGAACAAAATTTTTATGAGTTTTTTCAAAATTCTTTTCTTCATATATTTCTTTTGTGTTTATTAACCCACCAATCAACTGAATGAATTAATTATATAATACCAACAAATAAAATAAAAGAAAGAAGTCTACTTACCTTATAAAAAATACACCCTACCCTAACCCTAACCTTATAAAAATACACCTCAATATGGTTTTCCTTCCTGGTTGCTGTGGTTGAAGCCAGGTCCTCATACCTTAGTGGGTGCTCTACCACTGAACTCTGTTCTAAGCACTATATTTTTTGCACCATTATCCTAATTGAATGTTTTGAAAGTAATCCAGATAACTGGTGGAATTCAGTGCATGTTAATAAAGTAAATTTTCTGCTGAACACTCAAGCAGGTTGATATTTTAGAAACATCTCTCAGAAACATGGTTCAGCAGCTAAGAGCACACAGGCTGCTCCTCCAGAGGTCCCGAGCTCAATTTCCAGTAACCACATGGTGGCATGGTGGCTCACAACCATCAATAACTGGCATGCAGACATACAGACAGGCAGAGCACTCACACATTTAAAAAAGAAAAAATACACAAACTAAAAAAAGAAATAGGAAAAATCAGTAAACTGCTTGCTATAGATTTACTTACACTGTTTGTATATTTTCACCCTATTGTTGCCATGAGTAAAAGTTACCAATTTTACATGATTTTCAGTTGTTTTGTAAACCTCTACATTTAATGTGCATTTTAAATGTTATTGAAAATAAACATTTCTTTTGTCTTTAAATTTTCTTCAGGGACTTTCAGGTAGTTATTATCTTATTAGTTAATGTGCTAGTTGTTTATTAAAAGCAGGTCTGAAAGCCAGCCATTGTGATATACAGCTGTAATCTCAACACTTAGATGCAGAAAAAAATAGAAGTTAAAGGCCACTCTAAGTTGCATATATTGGGGGCCAGGCCAGGCAGGTTTACTTTAGCAAAACTCTACCTCAAAACACCAATTAAAAAAAGAAAATGAAAAGAAATGTTTAGATAGTAGTTCTGATTATATATAAATAAATACAATATTAAATGTTCTATCATGGTTTAAATATGATTGTGGTGTGCCCCCCCCATAGGCTCATGTGTTGAATGGTTGGCCCCAGGCTGGTGGTGTTACTAGAGATGATTTGGTGAAATTGTAGACATTTTAGAAGGTGGGACTAGCTAGAAGCAGTAGGTAATTGGGACAGTATGTTGTGGGCTTCATCTCATCCTGATCTCCCTCCTTCCATCCCTCCCTGCCCACCATGAGTGAAGATCATTCTCTATCATATCCTTCAGCCACCATGATATTTTGCTCAAGCCCATGAGCTCAAGCAATCAAGAATTGAATTCTCTTGAACCAAAATAAATAACTCTTCTGTGTAAGTTGTTTTTCTTAAGTATTTTACTCATAGTTATGCAAATGTAATACATACACATGGGCATACTATTGGCTTCACAGATATAGTTATACACATATGTATGTATATTTATAACTTACATAAATGTTTTATCTAAGTTTGTTGTTGTGTTTTAAAAAGCCATTTTAATATTCCTACTAATCAAGTTTTTCTTGATTAGTTTTACATTTTCTTTGACAGTTTTATATATGCATATAATATTATGCATTAGTTATATTACCTCCCTCCACTCTTGATCACATTCACCCCTCAACCATTTTCTCTGATACCTTTCTGTTTCCCAACAGTCCCCTCTTACTTTTATGATCCCTTTTTGACCCGCTGAGTTTAGTTAGGTTGCTTGCAGCTTAACAGTGGGTACAAAACTGTGAAAAATAATTACTTCCACACCTCCAGAAGTCATTAACTCTTTCTGAGCTAGGGATAAGGCCTCATGAGTCATTTCCCCATCCATGTTGGAGTGTCACCTGGCTTGATCTTGGCTGTTATATATTGACCACAGTTGCTATGATATGATAAGATCAATGGCCATGTTACATATTCAGAAGACAGCACTCTTTCCCATCCCCTGGCTCCTGCATTCTTTCTGCACCCCTTACCATTATGTTTCCTACGCCTTAATGGGGGACAATAGATGCCCCCTTTAGCATGAAGCAGTCAGCAGTCACTTATTCTCAGAACTTTGGCCAGTTATGAGTCTTTCCATTAACTGCTGCCAACTGTGTAAACAAGTTTCTCTAAGCAAGACTGGTAGCAACATTCATCCACTACTATAAATATAAACATTTAGAAAGCAGTTTGACAGCATATTCATGTAGCAAAACACCAATGACAAATTACCCCTTGGGACTTATTATCTCCTGAGCCATAGACTTTTTCACCAAGTGTACAGAACCAAGTATGAATTCCCTTTTAGGAAGTAAACTTTTAGGAAGTAAGAAAGTTGTTGGTTACCCCCATAACTATTGTGGCCCTCCTACAGCACATAGCACCTCCCAAGACAATGACAGCCAAACAACAGGGAGGAATTCCTAGTTCTATCCAGCTTTGTCTTTTAGGTTTTTACTTTCTTGTTAAATCTAACAAGAACTGATTTTTTTTTTAACTTAAAGAGCTATATGTCTTGGTTTGGTTTGGTTTGGTTTGGTTTGGTTTGGTTTGGTTTGGTTTGGAGGGGAAGGCTAAATTTTTAAGCTCTTTTCTTTTTCAGTCTTAGCATTTTGAGTTTGTTATATTGTATCAATAATATTGATTTGATTGATTTGATTGCATTAAAGATTCTATCAATTTTATTACCAATATGACTTAGCATTGCTTACCTTTTAAATAACACACTATGTTTTAAATTAAATTTGAACCCAAAAATTATTATATAAAAATAGTGATAGCAATCAGTTTTGTCTTATACTTCTAGTTCTAATACAAAAGATGGACTTTTTGTTATGATAAAATAGTTTATTTTAAGTCAGATACTGGATAGTATAAAATATCACTATTTTTTAATGTAATTAATATATATGGAGCACATTTTGATATTTCAAGAAATATATCCTAAACTTTTTGGACTATAGTTTTAATATTATGTTTAATAATACTAGTTTTTATATTTATAGTGTGGGAGTTTTGTTTGTATATATGTCTGTATACCATGTATGTGTCTTGTGCCCACAGAAGCCAGTAAAAGGTATCAGAGTCCTTGGAACTGGAGTTATAGATGGTCAAGAGCCATCATGTACATGCTGGATACTGAACTTGGGTCTTATCCATGATGTTGTACCTGTATCCATTGAAGAAATTGGTCTTTTTCACTTTGACCTTTCATACTGTCCCGATGGACTATCAGGATTATTGAAGCTTATACACATTTTTTCTAAAACTATTCCATTTCCTACGATTTATTTTCAAGCTATCTTACGGATCTGTGTATTTGTGCTACTAATAATAATTAGAATTTCTCCTGTTTCACTTGGTGCTTTGCAAAGTAGTTTTTCCCTAATGAATGACATTTTAAATGAATCACACATTTTAAAGTTTTGTTCATTTGAAAATTTTAAAATTTTTGAAATAAAAAAAAACTAATTTTGAAAACTGTTTCCAAAGAACTAGGATTCATTATTGCACTTTACAAACAAAATTTTTGTTGTTTATCTCCTGCTCTTTCCTTTTCTTCATCCCCCTTCCTTCCCTTGAGTCCCATTCCATCCCAGTAGCCTCCCCTTCTATTTTCATGTTCTGTGCAATGTTTTGCTCCTCCTTTCTTATTTTTATATTGTCTTCTCTTTTTTCTCAACCATCATAGCAAAGCTTTCTTATAGTTTTCTGGGTTTTTTTTTTTTCTCCCAAGAAGACTGGGGCTGGAGACTGTTGTTTTTCTATTATCTGGATCACATACACTTGTAAGGATGGAAAAATTTAGCCTAACTCCCCAGGAAGCTGGAAGTTTAAATCCCAGACCTTGTCCCCTAGCAGTGAGTAGGCAAAAGGTCACATTCTTGACTGTTTACAACAGCACCTGTGAGTGAGTGAACACAGGAAATGAGCCTTGTCACCCCACCCAGAAGCCCGTGCAAAAGCAGACTTCCTGGGCTAAGTGCCGGCTTGAATAGTTCAAATTGATTGGTCTGCACTGGATGCTATGAGATGATTGGTTAATGATGGGCAGGCTTTATTGCAACCCTATAAAAGCTGTCTCAATTCTGTACCCAGGGTTCCCAGTCCTCTACCCCCATGTGGAGTATGGCTGCGGACTCCAGTGCACTTGGAATATAAAAGACATCATGCTTTTGCATCAAGACTGCTTCTCGTGAGTGATTTGGAGGTGGGGGGAGCCTTTCCTGAGTCAGGGTGTGAGGATCCACGCTCTCCGTGTCTTTCAACACTCAGTCAAACCTTAGTTGCTTCTTCTCTTCTGCTACAGGTTTTAATGTCATGGATGTAAAGACAGAGCTTCCCTACTTTTTAAGCTTTTGTATCAATCTATAAACTTTGACATATCTTACTTTTTGTTTTCTGTTCATCTTAAAGTATGTCTTCCTTTATTTTCTTCTTTGACACAGCAGGTATTTAGAGATGTACTGTTTAATTCCCACATATTTGTTCATTTAAAAATTTTTACTGTTATTCGCTGTTAGTTTTATACCATTGTATTTTGAGAATACACACTGTAGTTTGAAAGAAAGTGGGCCCCAAAGGAAGTGGCACTATTAGGATGTATGGCCTTGGAGGAGTTAGGTCACTGTAGAGGTGGGCTTTGAGGTCTCATATATGCTCAAGATATTGCCCAGTGTGTCAGTTCACTTCCTGTCTCCTCACATGATGTAGAATTCCCAGCTACCTCTCCAGCAGCATCTGGAGATAGCCTCTAAAAATATTACCTGCCTCCTCAATTAAATGTTTTCTTTAGGAGTTGTCTCTTTACAAAAATAAATGTCCTAATTAAGACATACACTATCTATTAATTAGAAATAATTTTAGGAAAATGTGTGACTTAGAATACCGTTTATCGTTGAAGACAGTCTACATGTATTTAATAAAAGTATATTTTCTGCTGTAGTTGAGTGCTGTATATAGGTGATATGCATGTCTTTTTATCTACCATGTTCAAATTGTTTTAGCCCATTATTAAAATCGTGACTTGCAGTCTTCAGTTACTATTATAAAACTTTCTTACATTATATATTCTACTGAGCTAATTTTACCTGAGATAAAGCGAGCATTTTTATCAGCCTATCAGCTGACTCATTATTACCTTTAGCCAGTAGGTCGGCAAAGTTTGAATGAGTTCTTATGTGACCCACACAGCATGGTGACTCTCTTAATAATGAATGGCACTTTGAATTTGCTCAAACAGTATTTAAACTTGATTATTACTAGTTCCAATGTACAGAACTGTCTTTAAAACTTGAAGAGCTCTGAAAACATAATGACTACCAGTATATAAGTTAAATGAATAATTTATTAGAAGCTGAAAAACTATTGCAACAGCTTGTAACTCAATTAATCTGAGCTGAAGCTGGATCTGTCTGGACTACGTATTCTTTTCCATCAATAACATAAGTTGCTTTTCCATAAGAAGAACCATCAGTAAACACTAACATAGCATTTTTTACAGGATTACCCCTTACAATTTTTGGGAATACAAAAGGATGTATTAGCACAAATTGTAACAGTCTATGAGCTGGAAACTGATTATCAATTCTTTCCAAAAACTGAGCAAAAGCTAATGGACCAAAAATTATAATTAAAAAAAGTTTAAAAATTTAGGCCCTCAATCTATAAAAAGAAAGGGAACTTCTAATGGTAAAAGAAAATTAACTCCATAAGTCAGGACTGCCATGGCTGGCGCCTGAGCCCATGCTCAGATAAGGGGAGGTAACCCCCCCCCACCACCTCAGTAAACATAAGATTCCTTTGCCTGCTAATTGCTGGTTGTAAAGGTTTTGAAATAAATATTAACTTGCTGTTTGGTATAGGGAACATATGTTAAGCTTGGTTCTCTGCCCAAATATCTCCTAGATTCCATACAGTATTTTTGTACCATACAAGCTACTGCTTGTATGTTAAAATAAGGATTTAACACTTTGGCTGAGGAAACAGGTAAATGCAACCATAACAATAGTCCTCTTGCCATAAGACAGAAGTGGACTATGCTGTGTAGGAAGCACATAAGGCTGTCACATATTTGCATACTCCATATAGCATATCTGCTGATGCTAGATTGCATTCTCCAATGGTAGAAGAACTTGTGTACCCTCTTTAATTAGCTGTCTAGGTAAATTGGGATCACTATCTCCTTTAAGGATATCGCTTAAAGGTTTTAAATTGCCAGTAGATGCTTTTTTAATAAGAACATAACCATTGAATACCTCCCAATAATTTCTGAAAATCATTTAATGATCACAAGCTATCTTTTTTTTAATTGTTAGTATTTGAGGCCTAATTTCTTTAGGATGAAACATATGTCCCAAATACTTTTGAAAATTCTGTTTCTAATCTTACCTGTGAAGCCTTCCTTAGCTGACATGGTCTCATTTGCATTTTCATTGACACCTTTCTAAGCGGGGCCTAACAGGGCTGCAGTTCCCTGAGGCTTTTTCTCAATTGCTTTTCTCAAATTTAATCTCCATTTTCTCAATTTCTTTTTTAACCACAAAAATAAGAAAGTTTCTGGTTTTGCTCCTTTGTTAAACTCCATTGAACCATCCATAGAAGCTCCAGTGGCTCTCAGGCCATGTTGACTTTAGCTATTTCCTGCCGACCCTCTCTGGGGGCGCCAGCCCAGCTGTGGGAGGTGCAGATCACCAACCCTTTCAATCAAGACACTGACCTGATGTCTCTTTTTACCATATCCCAAGCAATTCAAATAATACCTTTTGTTAGGATTCACACATTCATAACCACACTTCATACACACATTTGTGTGGCCACACCATACATACAGAACATTCATACACATACATACATACATACATACATACATACATACATCTTTTAGCCCTCCATTTCTCTAGGCCAAGATTAGTTCGTTGAAATAAAACATCCTTAATTGAAATCTCTTTTAATGCAGCTGTTATAGATAACTCTTGAATTTTGAGCAACCAAAATTTGAACAAATCCCAATAAATTCATCTATGTCACCCCAGTTTCTGACAGGCTGCATTAATTTTTCGACACACTTGGCTGGACGTTAGCCATGGTAACAGCTCCTAAGACTACAGGTCTCTAGGTCCCTTCCTGCCTTTGCTCTCTGGGCCTGGGCTGGCTCCCTGCAGCTTATCTGTGGTTGTAGTTGCTTGAAAACCAAATAACCACCATTCTAGCAACTTTGAGTTCCTGGTACCCACAGGTCCTGCTGACTTAGTGCCTATGCAGCGCCTAATCTTTGCTTCCCCAGGCCCTGGAGCTGCAAGGGGGGAGAGCAGTAGGGCAGGGGATTCGATTCATAAGGGTGGGAATTCTCTTTGAGATGCAGCTGCTCAGGCAGGATGGCTGCTGCAGTATTTGGGGAGCAGAGGCAGGAGCAATGTTAGGGGTGACATGACAACAGTCCCACTCATATTTGGCGGCCTCCTCCTCAAGATCAGTCTCTTCCCCCCCCCCCCCCCCGCAGAGAGGTCGCCTGTGTCTCTCTTTTCTTTTCTTTTCGCTCCTTTCCTTTCCTCCTTTCTTTCTCTTCTCCTCTCCTATCTCCTATCCTCTCCTCCCCTCCCCTTCCCTCCCCGCCTCTCATCAAGGTTGGACTGAAGAGGTCCCTCTTTGAGGGAAGGCTTCATTTCAGCCACCAAAGGGGACCGCAGGAGGAATCCTTAAGGGATAGGTTTCCCTCAGAGACCAGTTTCTAGAGCCCTGGCCCTTTGGGAAGTTGTCTTAGAGATAACATGAATTAGGTTCCACTAACTGGAGGCACTAGCAAGGTCCTTTTTCTTAACCCAATTCTCGTATCCGTAGGGCTTCCTCGAGCCCAGAAAGTAACTGAGACTGTCGAGAAATGCTTGTTCCCATCACTTACCTCACCATAAGGTCTGCACCATTGCTCACCACCATGGTTGGTTAATCTTTCTTTGTCAACGGGTCACTGAAAAGAAATCGAGGTCATCCCCCTGGGGGACAATCTGGAAGGATTCTTCTCTTTCCATGAGCAGCATACTCCCCCAGATGTCCTCCGATCATCCGACATTGGGCGCCAATTCTGCCCCAATCCGTAAGGCAGTCAATGACAAACCGGGGAACACCTGGGTTGAAAGAACAACAAGGAATATTAAGAGGTACAGCAAGACAGTAGTCTGATCAAACTGACAAATTTTATTTTCTCAGGAGAGGCTTATATAGGGCCATTGGCAGAATGCAAGCAGAGTTTGCTTGTAGGCAAGATGAAAGGGTCAGTAGAAGGAATGCCTTGAGCTAACCTTTAACTGGCTGTAAAACTGTAGCAGAAGGAATATCCTGAGCTATTCTTTAACTGGTTGTAAAGCTACAACAGAAGGAATATCCTGAGCTAGTCTTTAACTGGTTGTAAAACCACAAGCATGTATCTAGGAATGTTCTACTGAACATTCTGCTTATTTCTTAAGAGGCAGTAATTTTCTATCTTGGAGACCTGAGATAGTGAGGATGGTGATGGTCCCCAACATCATTGGAGGGTAAGTGAGAGGAAAGAAACTATTTCTAAGAACAGTAGAAATCTGTCATTGCAGATTGGTTCTACAGTAGGCACTGCTACCCTCCTTCAGCTACACTTCTGTTGGCATTGATCCTAGAGACCAGCCAGAGATGAAAATGTCACATATGTCTTGCCTGGGGGTCATGAATGGCTCTCAAAAGTCCATAGTATAGGGCTAGAGAAATGGTTCAGTGGTTAAGTTTACCTTCTGTCCTGGGAGGGGACCAGTGCTCATCTGCCATCACCCACACAATGGCTCACAACCATCCATAACTCCAGTTCCAGAGGATGTCCTGTTTCAACCAAGAACACACATGGTATAGCAACATACATGCAAACAAAACATCTATACACATAAAATTGATAATTTTCTGATGTATACATTACTTTTGAATATTTTGATTTCCCAAAGATTTTCTTTTCAGATTTAAAAGAAAGGTTTTCAATGTCCTGGTATTTGTCACACTTTTTCTATCATGTATACATGTGTTTATGTGTGTGGTGATGCTTGTGCATGTGTTTGTCAGCGTAAACACTCATGCTATGGCACACCTGTGGATGTCAGAGGATAATCTGCCTCAGCTAGACAAAAAACTACATATGCAGATCTCAAATTGTATTTTAACATGTGTGGTGACATTTCTGTTACTTTGGGAAAAGGGGTCAAAAATATTGTAAATCCTTGTCATGTGCCCTGCAGAGGTAAAGTCACAAAAAACATGATTCTCTTAAAATAAAATCTAATCTGCTCCTTGACTACTCCACATCTACCAGGAAGCCCCAGGTGTACTGGGAAGTTAACCTAGGGCTTAGTGCCTTTGAGGCAAGTGCTTAATTGCTGAGCTATAGCTACATCTGCCTCTTCATTGATCCATCATTTACTTGACAACTATAGACCAAATTCTAACAAAGTTGATCCTGACAATTTGGGCAGTTCTTCAATATTCACATAGCAGGGAGGGCCATTCTACAGTGATTTAACTGATGTCACTCTTCTTTGTATATTTGTAATGTTTTTAATGTATAAGCTTGTTTTTTTAACCTTATATTATTTTTATATTAACCATTTCAAGTTTCCTTCCCCCTAATTCCATCATCTGTGTTGTGTTTGTCCATTTTCTATTAATTTTCCCTTGCTTATGAGACATAATATGCAGCTCCTTGCATGAAATGACATTCTAATCTAATCATAAATTGCTAACATTACACTGATTCATATTCAGACTTTCTTGTCTTACTTTAATGGGTATTAAATTTATTTTAAAGTCCAAACATGATGGCTCACACAAGTAATTTCTGCACTTTAGGAAGCTGAGGCTGGAGCATCACCAGTTGTGATAGCACAATCTTGAAGAGAAAGAAGGCATAGACTTCAGTTTGTTTTGAGGCTATTTATTAATGAGGTTGAGCTACTAAAAACTTTATGTCCAATTTTTAAAAGACTGTTATTTTACTCCTGAGAAAATTTATCTGTACTATTGCCATATTTCTGACTTCTGATTATGCTAAACAATAAAAATAATCTGTGTACTGTTTCCTGGATGGATGGGTCTGGCACAGGTAGCTAACTGGTCACTACAGACACTAACAAGATTTCACCTTCCATCCTCTCAGCAGTTACTATTCTCAGTCTTGTATGGCCTCTCCCTCTCCTGCATAATGTTAAGTAACTTAGGGCTAGCTTTACCTTGCTCACTGATATTCAGTCACAACTCAGGTGTGTGAAGCAAAAAAAAAAAAAAAAAAAAAAAAGCATGTGAAGCTCTTTCTCTGTTCAATTCCTTCTCTCTCAATATCATGCACCAAATATTGAAAGAGCCTTCCCTTTCTCAAACTCTGATATTTGTCTCTCCAAAGCATCAAAAGTACTACTCCGTGCTTGGGATTCCTTTCTCTAAGTTGTATCTGGAAGGTGTGTATGGGAAGAAAGCTAGGATACTTCTAAGTCTTGCCTCACTTGTTTGGAATAGGCTAACCAAGTCTTGGGATTATCCGAACTCATCAGTAACAGGAGGGAACTATCCCACAATAGAGAAATTGCCCCCCCCCAAAAAAAACAAAACAAAAGAATAAATGCTAGACAAACAGATAAATAAATAAGTGGTAAATGGATAGATGTAGATTGATAGATGATAGGTAACTGCACACATACACTGATATATTCAGAGATGCCTGTACTAATGCATAAACCTATTTTTTTTCTCCTGTTAAAAGTTCAACCTACTTGCATGTTTTAGGAAGCACTGTATAGCTATTGGTTATTGATAACTACCGGGAAAGGGAGAATCAATTTTCTTTAAGGGTGTCACCCCAGATAAGTCAACTACAATCTAGTAAAAGGCCACACATCCAAGAGTACAAGAGCAGCACAAGCTATAACTGATGGGTTATTAAGGGAAAAGAAAACATAAATTTGGGTGGGCAGGGAAGAAGATAGATCTGGAAGGAGGTGGGAGAAGGGTGAACGTGATCAAAATACACTGGACACAGTTCTCAAAGAATTAGAAAAATTATTTTTAAAAATGAAAGAATCTGTAAAAGAAAACTTTGTTTACTATAAATAATTGGAATACTTTGTCTACCATAAACATGAGGATTATGTGATATCATTATGGAGGTCATTGATTCTTGTCTTCTTGAAGGACAAATTCAGTCAAAACAGAGATAATTTGGGCACATTATTTGGCAAAGAAGCACAAGATGGAGTGGACTCAGGAAGAATGACATTGTAGATAAACTAAACTGGAGCTCCAGAGATTGAAGGGAGCTGCCCCAAGACAGGAAGCTCAGCATTGTGGGTAAGCTAAGCAAAGCCAGCAGTGCAAGGAGTAAATGGAGTGGTTTGCCCCAAGGCAGGGAGCCACACAGTAGATTCTGTCTTGTGGTTTTTAAAGATGTATTTAGTGAATATTTATGAGGAGGAAAGCACATTCAGTAGGTGAGTTGACACAGTTCATGTTGCAAATCATGGCAGGCCAGATGTTAGTCCATAATATTTTTTTATTCCATGATCCCAACAAATGGGAAACTGTTGTGGAATATTCTTTTGCAATGTGTGAAGATGTGTCACTGTGATTGGTTTAATAAAGAGCTGAATGATCAATAGCTAGACAGGAAGAGTTTAGGCGGGCTTCTGTGTAGGAGCCCATCTTTGGGCTTCCATTGGATCCAGCCGACTTGCCCAATGAGAGGGGGAGTGTGGACTGAAAAATGGCAGATGAAGATAATAAAGAAAAGACAAAGACACAAAATAGAGTCAGGAGGACATTCCAGTGAATACTGAGTACCCCAAGTTTATTGCTCAAAATTTAAATACACCCAAATCAAAGGGGCAGGGGGTGGGGGAGGCAAAGACTTCTTTGCCATGATACAAGGAACAAACAGATTTACTTTCTTAATTCTCCAAACATTCAGTAGCCACACCTTAAACTGACCTTGAGGATTAAGAATAACCAGACCTTAGACCCGGTCTCTTGTTATAAAGTAAGACAGCCACATCTTAGACAAAACATCCTTCAGTAGCCACAACTTAGACCTTTAGGTCTTATGACATTAACCTTTGAAGAGTAAGGATAGTTTTGAACTGTCTGACTTTAAGTCAAGATGAAGTTGAGCCTTTCTTATGGGTCCTGACACTTCTGGGGACAAAGAGGTCTCTAGGAAGAAGAAAGACAGTCACCAGACAGACAGAGAAGAAGCAGGATGGGCAGTATACCGTAAAGGTAGCCAAGTGACATAAGAGAACATAAATGAAAAGATATGGGTGAATTTAAATTATACGAAGTAGTTAGGAACAAGCTAAAGCCAAACACTCATAATTAATAAGAAGTCCCCAGATGATTATTTGGGAGCTGGCAAGGGGAACAGAGAAAGACTGGTTATAGGGAACAGGTGTCAAAAACAGAATGTCAGCTTCTTAAGGCTGAAAGTCCTTCATTAGTACACATATCAGGAGAGACGGTACTCTAATGCTTTATCCTCTGAAACAATCCAGCTTCAAGGATGTTTAACCACAAAGGGGCTTTCTGACAGACATGGCAACCAAGATACAGCTGTGGTTGTCCGTGGTTCCATCCTATTTAGCTGGTTGCCTATGTGGTCGTCTTCCACATCCACTCCCTGGAGTATTGAGGTGGATACCGATTACACAATTGCAGTGTGTTAGAACATGTGAAAACAGCAATGCCTCACATGCGTTCCTCTGGGGAGAGAGCTACTTGGATCCTGGACACTTGCCAAGGCCAGCTTTGTCTTCCAGAGCCTTATCTTTCCTCTGTACTACTCAGTATGACAGTCTCCTATTCAGCAAACCCACTCATTACTTTTCTGGGTATTCCTAACCACACCGCCATAACCCTAACAGTTTTAACTGAAAAATAGATTTTTTTCATACAATACATTTTTATCAAAATTCCCCCTCCCTGAACTCCTGCCAGACACTCCCCACCTCCCCATCCACCCAAATCCACACTCTTTCTTTCTCTCTCTCATTAGAAAATAAAAAGGCATCTAAAAATACTAAGATAAAAACAAGAATAGAACAAAACATACAAAGAAGCAAACTATTTTAAAAAAAGAGTCAAAGAAAAAGCAGACACAAAGACATATCCATTTGCACACACAGAAATCTCATAAAATCAGAAGCTATAACGTATAAACAAAAATACCTGAAAAATGCCCAAACAACATATTATGAAACCAAAAATCCTCCAAAAATACCATTGAATTTGTTTTGTGTTGGCCACCTTCTGCTGGGCATGGAGCCTGCCCTTAGGTGTGCTTTGTAAACTCAGTGAGACTCCATAGGAGACACCTAATTTTTCCTTTAAGAAAACATCTATTTAACCCTAGAGTGTATTAGTTATATCACAGCAATCACATAACTAACTCTCCCATGTTTATATTAAATTCAGCTCCATGGGGGAAATAACACACATATAAATAAAGTTCACACTTATTTAGGCCCCTCATCTAATTTTGCTTTTATTTAAATAAAACTCAACTAGTACTTGTGGTTTATATTTTTCTTATTTACAAGTTTGTTTTAATCATGTCAAATTTTATCACTGCTGAACACCATATTTTCTATTCAATGATAAATCTTGATTCAAAGTCAGAAGTTTCAATCCATTCATGTTTCCATCTCTAATGTAAATCTTGTTTAAGTATTTCCATATGATTTCAATAACCTAGCAAACATTCTGTACATCTCCATGCTGGCCAGTACCGTATTTTCTTTATCCAAACAGTTGCTCAGATAAGCCTGCATACATACACCTTTCCTTCTATTATCACTTCATTCCAAATGTCTTTCCTTACACAGATGTATCAACTAAAACCCTTAGGTTACTGGAAATTATATAACTCAGTTTTTTTGTAAATATGCTTCTATGCCTGTAAGTAGAACATTTGCTCACTTAATTTCTGCTATTTTATCTATCAATGTCATCCACCAAAATAAGGAGAGCTCCTGCCTATCACACATCCAATAATATTCCAGTAGTTTGTTCCTGGTGTGTTGGGTCTATTATTCAGCACAAACTGAATAAATGGATTGCTGTAATAAACACCCCGTACCCTTCATGCAGTGGGGTCTCTTGGATGATCATGAGTTTAAAGACATGGGGGAGACGAGCATCTGCAAACCCCAAACGCAAAGGACAGATGTGGTTTTTAAATAGTGATCATGTGCTTCTGGATTTCAAACTCTCACATTCTGGTTAATTTTAATCTTTAAAATCAGTTCTTTGCAGACATACTGACGCCGTTAAAGTAATAAATAACTTGGAGCATGTCTTGTTTAGCTTATCACAATTCTTACCTGGAAGGCATAAATAACATCAATGAGTGATCTCCACACAGACTCTGGCGCTTTTCTTCACAGAAACCCACAGCTACCAGAATTGCAACAATTGCCTTGCAGTGACCCTTTTCAAGTTTTTGTTTGTTCGTTTGTTTTGTTTTGTTTTTTTCTTTTCCCCAGACATACACAATGTCATTTCAGCGAACTTATTCTTGGGCAACCTTGTTTTGGCTCAGATAATCTCTGCTTATATTCAGTGTGCCTCATTTTGCTTTTCGCATTGACAAGTTCATTCTGGAAACTGTTCAATATAACTTTTCATTCAAAACATACTGTAAATTGAAAATTAAGGATACCTAGGCATAGAGAAAAAATGTCATCTCACAGAAGCCAAACATAGAAGTAAGTAAAGTACTGCATACATACTGGTCAAGATGAGGGGAGGAAAACATGATATTTTTATAAGATTTAAATATTTCCTAATCTGGATATGTTGTCTTTTGCTCAGACGACCAGATGCCAAGTATTCTCACTGAGGTCATATTAGTTTGATTTTTTGCTAAGCCTTCATCTTAGAATTGCACTTAAATAGTGTGTTGGATTTCAGTGAGCCCTTTACAGTAAACACACAAGAAAACTTCCTCCAGGTTTGTTATAATTTTTTTTGTAGTGAATTCTATCACATTGTAAATTTTTGATTGGTTTTGTTTTCTTTATATGATTATGCAGTGCCCTGTGTTCTTTCCCCCTCTTTGGATTAGATTTGGGAAAACAGGGGTTAAAAATGTTTTATTCTGGAAGTGATATGAAACTTTAAATTTAAAATATATGCTACTTGCTTTCATACTTACTATATTACACCATGTAAATCTTATGCATATATAATTCAGTAATCTGAATATTTGCAATACTGTGACATAGATAACCTCAGTTCAGCTCAGATTGCTTTTAAGGAGTCAGGGTATAAACATTTGCGTATAAACATGATTAGGAACACATAAATACATGTCAGTAAAAAGCACATTTGTTATGAAGAGATTTTCCTTCTTACCAGCTTCACCAATGCATTTTTCACCTCCTTGTTCCTCAGACTGTATATCAGTGGATTTAACATGGGAATCACTGTGGTATAAAACACTGAGGTCACTTTCTCTTGGATGAGTGAACTGTTGGAAGCAGGTTTCAGATACATGGACATGAGAGACCCATAAAATATAAGAACAGCTGTCAGGTGGGAGCTGCAGGTGCTGAAGGCTTTGGACCTGCCCTCTTTAGAGTGGATACGGAGGATGCTTGACAAGATAAAGCCATATGATGTGATTATTGTCAGACTGGTGGCTACCATGTTAAATCCACCAATGACAAAAATCAAAAGTTCATCAATGTAAGTGCTGGAGCAGGAGAGTTGAATAAGGGGGACAATGTCACAGAAATAATGTTTAATGATGTTGGATTTGCAGAAAGATAACCTTAATATACAGCCCCCATGAATCACAGCATCGATGAAGCCCACTGAAAAGACAGCAGCCACCAGTAGAGAACAGACCCGAGGGGACATGATGACAGCATAGAGCAGTGGACTGCAGATGGCCACATAACGATCATAGGCCATGGCTGCCAACATGTAGCATTCAGAAATGACAAAAATACAGAAAAAGAACAGCTGTGCCATACAGTTAGAATAAGAGATACCTTTATCCCTGCTTAAAAACCCCACCAGCATTTTGGGAGTAACCACAGAAGAGTAGCAGAAATCTAAAAGGGACAAACTACTGAGAAAATAGTACATGGGGGTATGAAGTTCAGAATTCAGCTTGATGACTGCAATCATGCCAAGATTTCCCACCAAAGTGACCATGTAAATCGCCAAGAAGAGACAAAAAAGGGGCAGCTGGAGCACGGGCTCCTCAGTTAACCCCAACAGGAAAAACTCAGTCACTGTGGAGTGATTGCTGAAGCTCATTTTCCTCTGAGAACTGTGTGCCAATGGGGCAATATCTGAAAGAGAGAATCTCAGCTGGTCTTTAGTCCTCCAGAGCCCAGGTGTTTCTAACTGAAAACAAAGACCGTGTTATAATATTCAAAGAGCAATCATGTACACTGCAAAGTAGAGCACCTACTACCATCAATTTTATGATACCAATATACTTCACCACCTCCCCCCGGCCTCAGATTCTTTGGGCAAAGGACCAAACATTCCATCCTAGAATCTAGGAAGGGGTGATGCTTGGAATTGTGAAGGTATTCTAAAGCCATTCAGCAGAAGTGCATAACTACAAGGATGGAGTCAAGATGCTTCTCCAAAGCCATGTGACTGTAGCTCACTCTGCTAAGCCCACACATAAGTTCTTGTTACTATACTAAAATACTATACTAAAGTATTTTTCCTTTGCATCCTAGGTTTTCCAGCATTGATAGTAGAATACTAGCTAAGTAAAAATATTAATCGGTATTGCCATAAGTGAGTACTCTAGGAAAATTTATTAGAAAAACCTGGTGAGTTACGTAGAAGATTCCTCAGCTCTCCTAAAGGACTATATAGAATAAAATATTTCCAAATATATTTAATGATAGACCATTTAGACAATTTTCTGTATATAGTTTTACAAAATAGTGTGACTCTGGAAACAAGTTCTCGTGTGTTTGCAGTGTTTTTAAATGTTTTTTTCCTGGATGAAAGTTTCTTCTCTTACTTTAGATGGTGGAAGAATGCTGACCTCTCAATCCATATCAGCCTTCTTGATCTCAGTTGCTGTCTGGGCTCAGACCCCATTGCTACTGCTCCCGCTACTGGAACATGAGCAATGCAGAGATCTGTATCTCTGCCTGCAGGCTTCCAACAGCACTTCTTATCTATAGCTGTTCTCTGATAAAGAGCCAAGATGGAACCATCTTAATGTGGCCTACTCTCAGAAAACAAGGCCTTGTCCCTAAGGCTTCCCTACTTCCATGGTGTTATGCTGACCACAGAGTTCTGTCTGGACTCTCACATGTGGAGTCCTTCTCAGGCTTGTATCTATCTTTCTCAGCCTCTTCAGTTCTGGATCTGTTCTGGAACAGCTCTTCAAGAAGCTGTTCCCTTTCAGTTTTTTCCCTTAAGTTACTAATAATAATGGAAAGACACTATTTTACTACCTCAACATCCAAAGATGCAGGACATTCTTATTTCCCAGAATCCTTTCTCTTTCTGAAGAAAAGGAACTTAATGACATTCAACAGGTATTCTCTTAGTGGGGCTCAATTTTATGGAACATAAATCTTTTGTATCATTAGAAAATGGAGGTAACCAGTTGCCGTTAGCCTGTTACAAAAATACCTGGGTGTCTTCCTTTCATGTTTCCCTTACCAGTTAGGGTACACATATGCAGAGTAATCATAGCAACTATTCAGAAAGACAAATGAAGAGGGTGCTCAACAAGATTCGTGTTCTCAGGTTCTATTTTGCTTTTAATGTCACAGATGTTTCCATACCAGTCTTTAATTTGTTCTGAGGGCCACAAACATGCTAACCATTCTCAGGACATATCTAATCCTCCCACACAAGCCCCTCGTCTGACCGATCTTTCTACCAAAGTGAAATGGCTTTCATATTTCCTGTTTCTTCTTTTGCTCTAGTGTCCCACATGCTTCTGCCTTCTGTTCAAATCAGTTCTCTTTTTTATTTTTCCTAATGCCCATGGGGATTTTAGGTTTTCTCCTCAAAATGGCCCATTGCCAATCAACAGCTGCATCACTTGGGAACTTGTTAGGACAAATCTTGAAACACAATGTATTTCAACTTATGGCACATAGCAACTCAAAGTAGCCATACTTATAGTGCTTAGAAGCTAGTTATAGATAGAGGCTGTCATACTGCATTTTTTTTTATAAATATGAAGTCTTGTTATGAATGAAGAGGGTAACAGAAAGCATACTGTTATAGTTCTGACCACATCTCTAAGACATATAAAAAAGTCACTAATTCATAACAAAAGAAGACACTAATTCATAATAAAAGAAGCCACAAATTCATAATGTAATCTTTGTGAACTTATTATCTACAAAACTTGGAAATACTGCAAAGCATTGTTGTATAAGCTATGTAAGAATAGAAGTATGAACTGCAATGTTATAAGGTCTGCAGAGCATGTCTTGAAGCTCCATCTAATGGCATCTTCTCTCCACTCCTGCCACTGACTCAGTGGGGAACAAACACAATAAAACTCTAGAGCTCGTGGGGTAATCAGGAGTAGATGTTAGACCATGTTATAATACGCAGATGATATGAGCATTTCTGAAACTCACCTTCCTCCTCCTGGTAGCTTCAGGTGAGAATCTATTCTTTTTTCCTTCTTCTCTAAGAAGATGGATTAATTACACCTTCTTCCCTAATTCACTACATAACAACAGATAGCAAGACACAGAGTTTGAGTCTTAGCTCAAACATTCTTTTAAATATAGAAATAGAAAGATGAGTTATCCCTGGAGTTTCTTTTCTCCTGGGGTTCAGCAACTTGTGTATTTGTAAGACCTGGTCCCAAGGTTCACAATACATCATTTTTGTGCATCCGTCATAGATTGGGCACACTGAGCAAAGCTGCTGAACACTCCCCAGAGCTTTTGCAACCCATTGGGTCACATAGGCTGCCCAACACAGACCCTACTAGGATATGGTGTTGACTAATGGAGCATCCTAGGAAGCACCTACATGCTCATAGGTGTTTGATCTCAGATACTGTACAGTATTTTATATTACAAGTTATGCCTTTAAAGGTGGAGTGCACTTACTTAAACTGAAGAGACATGATGCAATATTCAATATATAGATAAGGATATGAACACAGAAACTAAGACACAGAAAACATAAGAATATATAAAGGACATGAGAAATGGCTTAGTACTTCCTGGATAAGGGAGCCCCAAGTTCTGTGTCACACAGAACTGGCCTCTGGCTCCTGGGCATGGATCTCTGGGATATCTGACAGAATGCCTCATGATCTTTGAATGAGCCTTTTCTTAATGACCTTAAAGCAGTACATGCATTTGAAACTTTCAAAATTTCAGGGAAAAACAACTAGATCTGGCATTGGTGATATTTGTCAGTTATCTCATAATTAGTTGTAAAATATATACTACATTAAAACCAGAACCTCTATGGGGTGGAAAATAAATAAATAAATTGTGGCCCCTGTTCGTGTCATTTTGGTATTAAACTATATCTTCAAATGAACCTATATCATTAGAAAGCCTGCCCTTCAAATCATCCATATCCCATTAACTTTCTACTTCTACCCTTCCTTTGAGGTGGTGGCCATTATAGAACTTCTAATACACAAGCACACACACACACACACACACACACACACACACACACACACACACACACACACACACACACACACACACACACATGCTGGTCTTTCCTACCATTTTAGAGCTTGTTAAGATAAAGCACAGTTTCTTATTTCTCACTGGCATGTACAAGAATGTATTCTTTCAATAGCATATTCATCCCCTAATACCATCTAAAAAATACAAACAAAACAAATTATACTTTCTTATTTCTTATGTTGGAGGGAGCATGGGGACACATGTGGGGAGACCACAGACAACTTATAAGGGTTGGCGCTCTCATTCTACCATGTGGGTCTAGAGGGAACAAATTAGGGCAAGCATCTTTATTTGATGAGCTATCTTACTAGTTCTCAAGATTATTTCCCAATTGGAATATTTTGTTCTTGCCTGTTTAAAAATATTATTAATAAAAAATCAATAAAAATAGGCTCCCAGAGAAATATTTTTATTAATATTTGTCAGACAAGTAACCATAGGAATTTGACTCTTTTGTTTTCATTTTATTAATAATATTTAAAAGGATACAAAGTAATGAGTTTTATTAAAGTACTTTATATACTTACATGCCTTTATTTTTTCTTATACTGTATCCCTTGACTGATGTGTAATTGGAAAAGGATTTTTTCTTCTTTCTACAAGCTGTCATTCCACTCTGATTATATTTTTCTTTGCTATGCAGAAGGCTTTTATTTCAGTCATCACTGTTGGGTTCCCATCAATTCTTAGAATTATTTTCTGAGTGAATGATGTGTACTTTTCAGAAAGTTCTTGCCTCTGTGTGTATCTTGAAGTGCTTTCCTCTAGCAGTTTTGGTGTTTCGGGTTTTATATTAAAGTCTTTGACCAGTGGGTCTTTTAATTGCTTTTTAATGCAAAAAAAAAATGACATCTTCCAATTGTCTATAATGATTTTGCGTCCTGATGACTTAATAAAAGAATTATCAGGTCTGAAAGTTTTGGTCATGTTTTTAGAACCTTCTAAGTATAAGATCATGTTACTGGAAAAGAATAACCTTTTTTACTTCTCCTTCTTTTATTTGTATTCCTTTTAAGTCTTTCTCTTCTCTCCCTCCTCTAATGGAAAAGAGCCAAGAGTTGGAATTGTTTCACTCTTGATTTTACGGGAAGTGTTTGTCTGTCCCCATCTATTGTTATGGACATGTTTATCAAATAAACACTTTATTATTTTAAAGTCTCCTATGGTTTCAAGTTTACTTTTTATTTCCTAATGATTTTCTAGAGTGGACTCTGGTGTAATATCTTCTTCTTACCTCTAATTTATTAAAGTGCGTTTCTTTTTTTTAGTTACTTTGTCTCTGAAGTTCCTATACCAACCTTTAAAGGTTATAGTGATAATAAAAATGAGGGTCACAGAAGCATAAAGAAAACAGAAGGAAGGAGGAAGGGAGGGGAGAGGGATGGAAGTGAGGAACGAAGGAGGGAGGAAAGGTTGATGGAACTTCCTCTCAGGCCTTTGGATCTTGGGGAATACTGCCAGGTACATACATGGGAAGAGACAGCGGAGAGCATCAGTTAAACTTGGAAGCCTCTGTCTTTCCTGTAGCTTCTGAAGCATTTGTGCCTCCATTGGACGAGTGTCTGATGTCCTCAGGCTTCCCTTTTTTACACACCAGATCTATGGGCTCCCATACTTCACTTTGCAGTCTGTGAGCTGAGCAGGTTCTACCACCCACCAGCCAGAGCTCCCCCAGGTCAGACTCTCTGGTGTCTCTCAGATTATAGCTGGAGAGTATCTTCCTTCCAAGTCAGAGTATGGGAGCAGCCGGAGCCCTTGAGATCTGTACATGTGGGGCATCTTTCTTAATATTTTCAAGACTTAGAAGTGTTAAAGTATTAATCTCCCTGCTGGAGGAACGCGCTTCAGTGTCCCTGATTCCACATCAGGAGCTTGCCAAGAGGTCGTTCTGGAGTTTGATCCACCTGCTGACCCCACACTCAGGACTATTAAACTGCAGTGTCATTCCCAGCTGATGAGATCTGCTCCAGGCCACTAAGGGCAGGGTTGTATACCCCACTGCCCAGATTGAGTCTCTTGGTGTTTGCCTGCTTCCATTTACCTGTGTCTAACACTCCTGCTCCCCACAGTTGCCTCCTTGGGCTATCTCTCACACAGGAACTAGAGGAGATTAGATTCTAGCTCCCTGGTTTGTGGATGTTGTTTGTTCCCAGGCCTCAGAGAACTTAGTTCTTTTGTTTGATTGTTTTCTTATCTTTTTTTAATTTTATATTTTTTCTTAATTTACATATCGATTCCAGCTCCCTCTCCCTCCCATTCTGCCATGCCCCCCTGCCAACTTGTCCCCCAGTCCCATTCCCTATCCACTCCCCAAGAAGGATGTGACCTTCCAGGGAGGATCATCAAACTCGTTCAAGTCATTTCGGGTAGGGCCTGGGTCCTCCCTTGTGTCTCCATTTGGGGAATGGGCTCCTAAAGTCCTTTCATGCACCAGGGATACATCCTGGTTCCACTGTCAGAGGTCCCTTAGACTGCCCAGGACTTCTGAGACCCACGTTCAGGGGGTCTGAGTCGGTCCTATGCTGGTTTCCCAGCTATCACTCAGGAGCTCCCCCTTGTTCAGGTCAGCTGTCTCTGTGGGTTTTTGTAGCCTGATGTTGACCCTTTTGTTCATCACTCCTCCCTCTCTGCAACTGGATTCCAGGAGTTTGGTTCAATGTTTAGCTGTGGGTGTCTGCTTCTGTTTCCATCGGCTACTGGATGAAGCCTCTAGGATAGCATATAAGATAGTTATCAATCTCATTATTGGGGAAGGGCATTTAAGGTAGGCTCTCCACTATTTGCTCAGATTGTTAGTTGGAGTCATTCTTGTAGGTCTCTGGACATTTCCCTAGTGCCAGAATTCTCTTCAAAACTATAATGGCTTCCTCTATTATGATATCTCTTTTCTTGCTCTCCTCTATCTCCCCTGACTCAATCTTCCTGCTCCCTCATGTTCTTCTCTCCCCTCTTCCCCTCTCTTTCTTCTAATTCCCTCTCCATTCACTGCCCCCCCTCCCAATACACTCAGGAGATCTTGTCCCTTTACCCTTCTTTGGGGGGCCATGTATGTCTTTCTTAGGGTCCTCCTTGTTTCCTAGTTTTTCTGGCAGAGTGGATTGTAGGCTGGTTATCCTTTACTATTTCTAATATCAATATATGAGTGAGTACATACCATGTTCATCTTTTGGTGACTGGGTTACCTCAATAAGGTTGGTTTCTTCTAGTTCCATTCATTTGCCTGTGAATTTCAAGATTCTATTGTTTTTTCCCCCTGCTGAGTAGTATTCCATTGTGTAAATGTGCCACATCTTCTTTAAACACTCTTCAGTTGAGGGGCTTCCAGGTTCTTGCTATTACAAATAATGCTGCTATGAACATAGTTGAACAGATACCTTTGTTGCATGGATGTGGATCATTTGGGTATATACCTAAAAGTGGAATTGCTGGACCTGTGGTAGACTGATTCCCATTTTCCTGAGGAACCACCATACTAATCTCCAAAATGGCTATACAAGTTGCACTCCCACCAGCATTGGAGGAGTAGGAAACTTAGTTTTAAAAAAAGATTCCCTCTCTTAATGGCCCCTTACTATAGTGCTCTGACTTATATAATGACATAATGTAATTGCTCACCACTGACTTGCCCTCTGAAGGAAGTACTGTTTTATCAACTTAATTTGAGGTTTGTGAGGGCTGTGAGCTTGTTCTACACCAGTGCTTCTCAATCTGTGAGTCATGATGCTTGGAAGTTGAATGATCCCTTCACCAGGGTTCCCTAAAACCATTGGAAAGCACATTACAATGTACATTACATTACATTACAGTTATAATTGGAAAGCACATTAAAATGTACATTACATTACAATGCATAACAATAGCAAAATTACAGTTATGAAGTAGCAATGAAAATAACTTTATGGCTGGGGGTCACCACAGCACAAGGAACTTGATTGAAGGTTTATAGTGTTAGGAAGGCTGAGGACCACTGTTTAACTGTTCTAAACAGAGGCCTGCCAGTCTGTCCCCACCAGAGACACCCGGCTAACTGTTTGCACTAGGCTTCCATTTCCCTTCCCAGCTGTGGAGCTGCACAAAGGCAACTGAGGTTCACTTGGCTTACTCCTTCCTCATGAATCATTCGCCTTTTTCTCATTCATGACAGTTTTGCGTCATTGCTTTTGTGAATTTCGGAAGCTCTTCCTCTATCTCTCTTTGGGATAGAGTCTATTACTTCTTGTTCAACTTTTCTCATTTACTGGATAAAAAGACGCTTCTTGTCTGTCATTTATTTAAAATGTTTTCACACAATGCATTTTTTGTTGTTTTGTTTTTGGTTTCTTTTAATTATTATTTTTATTGATTCTTTGTGGATTTCACATCATGCCTTCTGTTCCCACTTATCTCCCTGTCCACTCTCAGCCACTGTCTGTCCTTGCAACCTCACCCCCCTCCCTGAACAAAACCAAACTTAAAAGAAAAATCACAAACAAAACAGTGACAAAACAAGCCAAAAACAAAAACAAAAAAAAAGAAGAGTCTTGTCATTGAAGCTGTAGTATGCCGCATTGAGTCACACAGTCTATACTTTAGTCTGTTCATCTTTACTTGCCAGTATTCTTTGCCACAAGTCATTGGTCTGGCTCAAGGCCTCTTGTTTTTGCTATACCACAAATAATGGGTTCTCACTGGGGCTCCCCTCTTGTATGTCCTGTGGTTGTTCTGATTCATGGATATCCTGCTGGTTTGGATAGTAGCTGGCTTGGTTTTCTTTCAGCTCATAATCACTACCCAGATAAGCTCTCCAGCACTTCCTCACCTAGGTCACCCAATGCAGTCTACAGTAAGGAGCTGGGCCTACCCTTGGACACTCAGATCCAGTTCCGCCTCACTCATATCACCAGGTCCAGACCTACTGTTTTTCCCTGGTAAGATGTAGGGCCCTCTCTCCCAATTACTTTAGGGTATATGGGGGTGGGGACAGCTCTCCTGTTCTCACACCCCCAGGGCTGACTCATCTGCATTCCAGACAACAGGGTCAGTCCTAGTGTTCTGCCCAGACAGAAAGCAGATGCTGCTTTCTCCTGCACTGCAACTGGTGAGGGTCAGGGCTAGTTCTCCCACTCTTGTAGCCCCAGAACCAGCTTCTCACCTGCCCAGGTGGTAATGGGTGAGGAGGGAGGGCCTCTTTCCCTCACCCATGCCACCACATAGCAGACTGGGCATGGGTGGGGAATCATCTCTCTTGCTCTCATGCCCTCTGGGTTGGCCCACATGAGTCCCTGACCATAGGATCAGCTCTAGAATGTTTCCCAGGTGAGGTGCATACCTATGGTGAAAGGAGGGGCCAGGTAGGGCCAGCTCATCAGCTGCAAGACCAGCAATGGGCAGGACCAGCCATCCCAGAGCCAGTGAAAGGCAAGGCAACTCAGCAGTACACCAGTGTTCCAGTGCCTCCCCTCCCCCCATACTAATACAGGCCATGGATATCAATACAGACCTTGGGTATGGTAGGACCATAGACCCAGACATGATCCTAGGCAGTAGCCCAAGTCCAGATGTCACCATGATTCCAGGTGGAACCATAGACCAACTGGACCACCATGGTCCCCATGAAGCAGCATGGGTCACCAACATGTACCCAGGCAGCAGTCTAGACTGCTGGCATTAGCACTGTCTTTGATGGTCTCAAGAGACACAGACATCAACAGAGTCCTTGAATGTGGAAGGGCCATTGATCCTCAACTTAGCCACAGCCCTGAACCAGTTAACAGCCTTGGTCCCAGTTAACAGCCTTGGCCACCCAAATAGGCCTGGCACGAGAAGCAGTATAGTCATCTGATACCAACATGGTCACAAGTTGCAGCCCAGGCCTCAGACATCCACATGAGCCCAGGTGACAACACAAGCCAGCGCCATAGACACAGACCCCAGCCCCAGCAGGACCATGTACGTGGATGTGGTCCTCAGCAGTAGTCAGAGCCAGGTTGTCACCAGGATTCCAGGTAGCTGTGAAGGCCACCCAGATTGGCATGGCCCCCTTGCCAGTGTGGTCTTTGAACACAATGTAACCCCAGTTGGTAGTCCAGATCACAGGTCCTTGCATGGCCCCCAGTGACAATGTTATGAGGGTATCATGAGTCCCCAAGAGACCACCTGAAGTCTGAGATCATGTGCAAAAGCAAAGCACCTTTACTCCAAGTTCCAGGTTGGGGTCTACATTCGACACAGTGGTTGGATTAAGGAGAACACTGAGCTCAGTTGAGGCAAGGTTTTAAGGAGTAAAGGATGGAAGATAGGAGAATCCTGAATTCAAATGGGGGAGGGTTGAACTCCTGATTGGGCAGGAGTAAGGTAACAAAAGTTTTGACAGTGATTCAAGGATGCCAGGGGAAATTATAGTGAGAGAAATAGAGTCCCTAAGGAGTAAGATTACATCAGACACTCTGTTAATCCCTGGACTCAAATAGGAAGCTTGCACTGCAGCAAGGGAAAATGTATATCTGTACTTAACAAAAATGGAATTGGATATGAATGGTTAAGTTTGATAAGATGGATAAGAATGATAAGATAAATGGATAAGAATGATAGGTGGCTATGGGCAGAAAAGGTTTATCTTTAAAATCAAATGTCCTAAGTTATCATACATTCTACTTCCATTTGTCCTTCCTGCACACTGCACGGAGAACTAACTACCCTAGATTAGTAGTCAATAAATTAAATGTTATAAATAATGTTCAATTTAAAGGAATTTCATGTCAGCATATCTTGGTTGTATGTATATGTGTTCCTTCATCATGCAAGTAGTTGATTTGTTAGATATGAATTATTTGTGACTTGCTGTACAATATCATGTAGAAGCCAGATTATTGGGAAGAATAAGCATATTCAAAGGCATAAGTATTCACTGCATTACAGAGTCGCAAAATCTTACAGCATAGCAGAGTCCATCACCTACGTCTGCACATGAGGAAATCCTATCCTAAGGAACTTCATTCACATCTCAGGAAGATTCCTGAATAAGGAAGAAAAGAATACAGATGCCAAGTAGTATAAAGTGAATCTGATTGCCAGTGTATACATGCTTCATGACCATGTGCAATGTGGATACTGTTTGCCCATTAATAATTTCTTCACTTAGGCCCAGCAGGTAGAGAGGAAGGTCTTTCATGTAAGTCCACCAGGATTTATGTTATTTCTCAGTGCCATTTTATCCAGATGTCAGGATTTCCAGCTTCAAGATGTCTTGTATAAATCACCTTGGATACATATTTTTCAAGCTGAAGTCAGACTATCCAGACATCAGATAAAGAGAACTACTACTGTAGGGCCTTTTGTCACCAGGCCAAGTGCGTTTCTCATTGAGCCAATGAAGACAGACATCACATTACCTTTTCACTTAAGATGAATAAAACAATACCTAGACAGCAATCACAGACATAATACAATTAAAAACTCATCCACTCTGTATTCCTGGTGCACAAAAAGACTCATGGAGGGATACTCCCTTAACTTAGAAACAGGAGAGAAGTCCTAGTCCCTACTTAATATGACTTGACAGATTTACATGACCTCTCCTGGATGGCATAACCCTACATGTGGAGTGGGAAGGGAGGGTGGTCCGGGAGCATGTGATGGAGGAGAGAGGGAAAGAGGGAGAAAGAGAGGGAAAGGAAACTGGAATCAATATGTAAAATTAAAAAATAAATAAATAAAAAGCTCATCCACTCACCAGCTTATAATTCACACCACCAGAGAAACTAGGATACAAGGAGGAACCTAAGAGATTCATACAAGGTCCCTCACAGAAGAGGAAAGGAACAAGATCTCCTGAGCATATTGGTAGTGGGGGGTGGGCAGTGAGTGGAGAGGGAATTAGGAGAAAGAGAAGAAAAGAGAGGAGAACATGTGGGACCAGGAAGATTGAGTCGGGGGATGAATAGATGAGAACAACAGCAAAGGATATCATAAAAGAGGGAGCCATTATAGGTTTGAAAAGAAAACTGACTCTAGAGAAATTTCCAGAGACCTACAAGGATGACCCCAACTAACAATCTGAGCAACAATGGAAAGGCTACCTTAAATGGCCTTCCCTGATAGTGAGATTGATATAATTAACTTATATGCCATCATAGAGCCCTTATCTAATAGCTGATGGAAACAGTAGCAGACACTCACAGCTAAACACTGAGCCAAACTCCTGGAATCCAGTTGCAGAGAGGGAGGAGTGATAAGAAAATGAGGTCAAGACCAGGCTAAAGAAACCCACAGAGACAGCTGACCTGAACAAGGGGGAGCTCATGGACCCCCAGACTGATAGCTTGGAAACCAGCATTGGACCAACTCAGACCCACTAAACATGGGTCTAAGTTAGAAGGCCTGGACAGTCTAAGGGACCTCTGACAGTGGAACCATGTATCCCTGGTGCACAAAAGGACTTTGGAAGCACATTCCCCATGGAAGGCTACTCCCTTAGCCTAGAGGAAGGAGGAAGGGCCTAGACCCCACTCCAAATGACTTGACAGATTTTGATGATCCCTCCTGGAAGGCATCACTGAGTGTGTGTGTGTGTGTGAGTGTGGAGTGGGGGGGTGGGGTGAGATGGGAGTGGGGGTCAGGGGACATGGAAGGGAGGTAGAGGGAACTGGGATCAATATGTAAAATAAGAAAAAATAATAAATATATATTTTAAAAGAACTAAGAAAAATTAAAAAACAAAATAAAACTCATCCACAAGATCCCAAGGTTATAAAAATTCAGAAGCCCATTGTAATTGACTAGCCCTTATTATTCTTGCAATTACCCTTGGATCACAGAGGCATTTACACAACTTACTAAGAAGAGAGAAAGTAATTTAAATTAGTAATCATTTCATTTTTCTTGCAGTCTCTAGAGCCAGTGTTATTTGAAAAGTCTTAATTGCCTCAATGGGAGCACACCCAATTATTTGAAGGTGAATCCTGCAATCATTAATGCCACACAATTATCATTTCTAGTTTCTAAGACAACTACGATAGAAAAACTTTTATTTCTGGGGATATTATTAGAAATGGATTGCCATTCTTAAAACTAGCCTCCAACTTTCATGGGTATCTTAGGGTTTCTACTGCTGTAACAATATACCATAACCAAAAGCAACTCAGAGAGAGGAGTTTATTTCACCCTACACTTCCAGGTAACATTCCAGGTTAAGCCAGGGCAGGAACTTGGAGACGAAGGATGAAGCAGAATCCTCGGAGGAGTGCTTCTTTTTGGCTTAATCCTCACGGCTTGCACAGCCTGCTTCCTTGTGCCTAGGTTCATCAGCCCAGGAGTGGCATGGCCCCCAATAGGCTGGGCCCTCCAAAATCAATCACTAATTAAGAAAATATCCTACATACTTGCCTATATAGCCAGGTCTTACCAAGACGTTTTCTCAATTGATATTCTCTTCTCTCAAATGACTCTATTTTGTGTCAAGTTGACATAAAACTAGCCAGCATGTTGGGTTTTATGATCATAGGAGTGATATGACTCATTATTCATGTCATGTTTCTTTTGTGGACCTGAATAATCTTGACATCTAAATAACTGGACATAGCATATAACATTGAGAGAGAAGAAGGAAGTGATAGGGGAGAATGGGAGACAGGGGGGAGGTAGAGGAAGGAGAGAGAAGTAAAGAGAGAATGCATGTAAAGACATTTTAATTCTCAAGACTAATTTAGATCTATTTCTGCTAAACTCGAAGTGGTGACTCATGAATTTAATCCCAGCACTCAGGAGGACAAGGCAGTTCTGGGTCCAAGGCCAGTCTGGTCTACCGAGTAAGTTCTAGTACAGCCAGGAGTCCAAGAAAGGGGCCTAAAGGGATGACTCTGTATTTAAGAACAATAGCCATCCAATATGCGATTTGATTCAAGGCCCACACCACAGGATAGAACCAATACCTGAGACTGCTTGTGTGACCAAGAACCAGAGATGAGATAGTCCAGGGACCTAGAGTAAAACTAAATATACTGGGTTTTTGTTTGTTTGTTTGTTTTTTGTTTTGTTTGTTTAAGATGGGGGGGGTCCATCAAACTTCTGGAATCCAGTTGCAGAGAGGGAGGAGTGAGAAGAAAAGGGGACAAGACCAGGCTACAGAAACCCACAGAGACAGCTGGCCTGAACAAGGGGGAGCTCATTGACCCTTAGACTGATAGCATTATACTAATTCAGACTCCCTGAATGTGGGTCTCAGTTAGAAGGCCTGGACTGTCTAAGGGACCTCTGACAGTGAAACCAGGATGCATCCCTGGTACATCCCTTAACCTAGAGGCAGAAGACTCTTACTCCAAGTGACTTGACAGATTTTGATAATCCCTCCTGGAAGGCATCACCCTCCTTGTGGAGTGGGGAAGGTGAGGGAGAGGGGGGCATGGGAGGGAGGGAGGGAAGGAGAGGGAACTGGGATCGATATGTAAAATAAGAAAAAATAATACATTATATATAAAAAAAAAGATGTGGGGTCCTGTGATGGGAGATGTTATTCTGTAAATATGTTTCTTATACTGGTTAATGAATAAAGCACTGTTGGCCAATAGGAAAGCAAGATAGGCATGGCTAGGAGACTATGAGGAAAGAGGAAGGAGAAGGAGGAGTCAGCATGGAGGGACTTGAGAGAACAGCACTCCTGCCGCCCAGTAAGATAAACCACGTGGAAATACTTAGAATAGTAGAAATGGGTTAATCATTAAGACAGAGCTAGCTGATAAGAAACAAGTAACTAGCCAACAGATTTATATCTAATACAGAGTCTCAGAGTGTTATTTGGGGCTGGCACAGCAGTGGGACAAGACCGGTGGCGGGGAAAATTCTGCTTGTAACAGTCCTGATGACTGATACAGATCAATGCCTTGCTAGCCATCACCAGAGAAACTTCCTCCTGGTGCAGATGGGAGAAAATACAGAAACCCATATCTAGATAGAGTACAGAGAATGCGACCCTGGAAAAACTCATCCCTAAATGGTATGTCTCCATCTTATCCCTCCTCTCAGGGCTTAGGGAACCCTGCAGAAGAAGTGGGGATGGAGGACACCAAGAAAACAAGGTGATTTAAATAAACAGGATCCAGGCACACATCAGCTCACAGAAACTGAGGCAGCATGCACAAAGCCTTAACAGGGCTGGACCAGGTGGAGTGCTACAGAGGAAAAGAAAAGTGAACACAAGCTGTTATCCTGAACCCCGAAGCAATCTGCAATTGATAACCACTGGCAAATGAAAACTGAGTTTCCTCCAAGGGAATCTCTTTGAGAAAACAAAATACTCTTAAGGGTAGGTTGCATGCCCAGCAGTTGATGGCCAACAGAAAACAAACTCAAAGGCATCATTGAAGCTTCCTTGTCTCATGTCATGTTAGGGCTTTTCTGTATTGGGGGATTTTAATGTTATTTTTAATTTTTGCTTTTATTGTATTTTATTTATTTATATTTTCTCTCTTTCTACACTATGGATCTTTGCATATATATATTATGGCTTCCAGTTTACTGTTTTTATGAGATTCCTGTGTGGGATAGGAAGTGTGTCTTTATATCTATATCTGTTTCTTGTACCTTTTCTTGGCCTCTTTTTCTTCTGTTTGTTTATTTTGTATCTCTGTTTTCTTTTTTTTTTCAAGACAGGGTTTCTCTGTGTTTTCTAATGAAAGACAGAAAGGGGATAAATCCATATGGGAGGGGATCTGAGGAGAAACTAGGAAGAATAGGGGGAAGAGAAATCATAATCAGAATATATTATGTGAGAAGAAATCTATTTTCAACAAAATGGAACAAAGAAAATAAAAATTATGGCAAAGCACTAAAAAAAGAATCAATAAATAAATACTTGTTGCTTGTTGCAGAGCACCAAGGTCTGATTCCCTGTCCTAGTCTCTGTGAACACTGCACACATAGACATGCATACAGACAAAGCTATGCATAAATTTAAGTAGATAAGTAAATCATTTCTTAAAAGAATATGGACGTATCATTATCCACTAATACTAGAATCTTCAGCACCATAAATCACTATGGAAGCTTTTCAAATATTTTTTTAAAAAACCTACTTATGATACAGCCATACCACTATGGGTCATATGTCCAAAGGAATGGGTCAGCTTACTACAGAGTACCTGCATACCCATGTTTATTATGGCACTATGTACAATTGTCAGGCTATATAGTCAGCTTAGATGTCCATCAACAGCAAAAGAATAAAGTAAATGTGATTATTTAAATACACTGGTGTTTTACTCAGCTGTGAAGAAGAATGAATTTGTGTCTTTTGCAGGAAATGAATGCGTGGAAATAGAGATTATCACATTATAGTGAAATGATCCAAATTACAAAATATCACATCTTCTCTGACATGTGGAAGCTAGAAAGAAATAAATGTAAAACTAGGAGGAAAAACACTAGGGATGTAGAAAGGGAAAGACATGAAGGAGAGTAGGATTAGTAATAAAGAGTAATATAGGACATGAACATAAGTACTCATATACACAGAGAGTTTTGGAATAAACACCCTTACTCTGTTCAGCTAAGACACACACACACACACACACACACACACACACACACACACACACACACACACAAAACAGTTCAAATTAAGAAAGTATTTAAACTAATAACTAAGAGAAAACAACACATAAAAGAGTGTATAAATACTAGGCCATATTTCTATAATAGATGTGTAAACTATAAATAGCTAGCTAAGCACTCCTCTCATTTTTCTAAAATTAAAGGTCAATTATTTGAGATACTACAGATGTTATAAAATTATAGGTCAATTATTTGAGATACTACAGATGTTAACTCAAAAGTACTAACTGGGTGAATTTTGAAAACTAATGGAGATGAATAGGTAGTAGAACACTAAAGTCTAGGTTAGAGTGATTAAGAAAATTGCTTACATATGACAGGGACTGCTTCTGGCACTAAGAATACAGACATTATGGAAAAACAGCATCAAGGAAATTGTGGTCTAAATTAATCACAAAAACAAACTAGAGATTTTCACATTTGTGGCAATTTCAAAAGTGAATATGGGTAAATATCAGCAAAGGAAATAAGTGAAGCAACATTCAAGACTTAAGTCTTTGGTTGCTTCTTGACGTAAATTTTAAAATCTTGTTATAATTGATTGCCTTAAATTCAGTAATAGAGAAATCCTTCTCAAGTACATATAGAGTATTGGCTATAGCTGTTTATTAGTCTGAAAGATAATCTCAATAATTCTAAACAATAGACACCATCGTTTTCCCCTCCCCCAAGATCAGTTACCTACCATCAACATGTTCAAAGACTATTAAGTAGAAAAAAAACATCTCATAAATGAACAATTTCTAACTTGCAAACAAAACAGATTTTAGGTCAAAGGATTTGTGACTGGGTTGCTGCCCAGGTTTCTCTTTCCATAGCCTACAGAGCACCTTCCTGCACCAAAGAGATGTAGAGGGTAAAGACTTCATCAAGGCACTCACTCAACCTCTCTACATTTAATGGGCTGTATGGATATTGTCCTCTACAATGGGGCCCCACTGTCAGTTTGGGGAGGGCAATCCTCTGTCATAGCAACAGCCCAAGTTGTTTAAGAATCCACAGAACCCCCATGGCCAGCAGCTCAATTGAATGCAACCTAGTTGTGCCACTGGAAGGTTTGCCTGGCTACAAGAGATGGCCAGTTGATACTCCACATTAGAGGGTGTCATGCTAGCCCTTACTTTTATCAAAATTACAGTCTTCCCTCACAGTCTTCATTTTTCTCTTTTTTCTTTACTATTTTATGGCATCTAATGCTTGTTTAAACAGAAAGTGCCTCAACTTAGACTTCCCTTTTTCCCATAACTCTACTTAAAATGCTATCAAAAATCATCAGTGATTTTCCAAATGCCAAATTCAGTGATCTGCATTCAATTTCCACTTGATTTGGTAATTTTTCTGGAACAACATAAGATACTGCTCAATCCTTTTAGCTTCTGAAAATAGACAGAAGAGTGGAGTCTAAAGGCTCCCAGTATGGAGAAATATGAAATGGAAATACCAATTGTCTCAATTGGATATAACACATTGCATGCATATGGCAAATTATGGAGTTCCCCCTAAATATTAATAATTACATAGCAATTAAGATCTGAAAAACAGAAAATAGATTAAATTGTAGCCTCTTTCTAATTCCTCAACAACACAATATCTCTTTGTACAACCCTGGCCATTCTTTCTCTTTAGTTTTTCATGAATGCGGACATTCTTCAGAATTTGCTGTACTATTTCACATTCTTCACATCACTGTATGGTAACATACACTCCTCAGTCTTAAAAGACATCCCTAGGCTGAACTGATTCTTCTTATCAATCGTATGTCCTATAGTCACTATATTGTTTACTTTTTTTGCTGTTTTGACGAAAAGCAATTTATGCAAGGAAAAAAAATGATTTTTTACATATGGTACCAGAGGGATAGTCCATAATAGTGGGAGTGGCATGGCAGCATGTGGCCAGAGCTAAGAGCTGGGAGACCATATCTTCAACCACACAGAGAAAGTAGAGAGACAACTGAAAGTGAGGCAAGGCTTTAACTCTCCAAGGTGAACCTCTTAAAGGTTCCATAACCTCCCCAGACAGCACCACCACCTGATAACCTAGCATTCAAATGCATGTGCCAATGGGGGAAATTTCTCACTTAAACAACCACATGCCACTCCCTGGTACCCACAGGCTCATGGCCACCCAGCAATGCCAAATGCATGTAGCTCACTTTTAAAAACCTATCTTGAACAGTTTCAACACTGTTTATAAGCTAAAGTGTGTGAGACTCAAGGCAGTTTCTTAATTGAAACTCAACTCTACACAAATTTTCAATTATAAACGTCTAATATAAAATGCCCCAGAATTGCAATTCCCATTCCAAAAGAGAATAGAGATATTTTAGGAAACACTGGACCGAAGCAAAACTGAAACCCAGAATAGCAAACAAAAGGTCCTATAGCCCCATGTCTAATGTCTAGGACTTTGGTTTCAAAGTTTAGACTACTCCACTTCTCCAGCTTTGCTGCCTCTATCTCAGGCTGATCCCACTCCCTGTCCACAACTTTCCCTGGAAGATATCTCATAAATTTACAACTCCAGTAATGAGGTATCTCTGACACAACCCAGCTTCACTTTCACAATTTCAAGTAATGGCCTCCTAGGCCCTTCTTACCATGATTCCAAAACTGCAGCATATTGCGTAGCTTCAGTAGCTATTAAATCATGGAGAAAGAATCCATGACCCCTTCAATATTGCATCTTCCATGCCTTGAAAGGTGGATGAAACTGCCAAATTCAGCTGCCAGCTCTTCCACTTGAACCACATTGGAAGCAGTTTTACATTCAGTTGCTTTCACAAGTTGGAAACTTACCTGGAAGAGGAGCTTGCCCTGAGGACCCTTTTTGTTGTTCTAATATAGAATAAGAGACCTCTCTTTAATGGCAGAAAACATTTTAACATTTATAGCCCCTCTTTCAGTACATGCCTTGGCTGTAACATTAAATTTTTTTATTCTCTTTTTCTCTCCAAACTGTACATTATATAGTCCTCTGTACCCTACTTGCTCCTTCTCAATATGACCTGCATAAGTGTTATCAGGAATAAACAACCCACATAGTCAAAATTATTTTCTTTGGTGCAAGATATTTTTAAGACCACAGTCTTAAAAATATCTTGCACCAAAGAAAATAATACATTGCTTTTTAATTTGGGTTAAGGTAAGTTCTAATAACACGTGCAAAAAACTTCCAGGTTCGAAGCCAAATATTAACTATAGCCCAGTTGCTGACATTGTTCTTCTTTGAAATCTCTTGTGCCTGCCCTCCAGAATCCACATTACTCTAAACACTGTCTTCTAGGCTTCCATTGGAATGGCCAATTAAATTCTTTACAGAGCTCCTGGTACCTTAAGTTTCATCGATTACAACTACATTTCCATTTAATTTCTGCTCAGAGCCTCCTCCCTTAAACACCATATAGGTGGTTCCCTGGAGTACTTCTCAGTACACTGTCTTTCTTAAAGAACCCAAGGTACCATTGACCATTTTCCAGATACTCCTTCAAGCTTTCTACATCTGAAGTCTTTTTTGATGTGCAGTATTTTTTATAAAATGTGTATGTCATAAAAGTCATTACGTCTAAGACTGCATCATTAATGACTAGTAGAGCCAAGACTTGAACTTCAGATGCTAAGTTGTTTCTCTTAACCATAAAACCTTGCTTGTAAGACTAACTTTATTCTTGAGCATTTTCTTTTCAAAATTAAAACCACAAGGGAATTACATCAATAGGATTATATGCAGCCCGATCTAGGGAGAAAAAAAAATGTATTTGAAGCAATTAAAGAAGCTCTTTTGGACTCAAATAAAGCATCCTGTGGTAAAATAAACAGAGGGAGCTCCAACTCAGCGGAACTTCCTGGGTCTGCTCTGAGCACACTGAACCTGCCTATCCATGCTGGACCACTGGATCTTTGGACCCCCATCACCAGCCCACTGCCAGAGGTGAGTCTGGGAACAGTTTAGGCTGAATCCCCCACACACATTGATCGCTGGGAACTCCATTAGCTCCCAATCTTGCTCCCCCCTATATCCTGGCCCTGGATAGTACAGCCCTACTACTCTGCTCCATACACTACCCAGAACCAGAACCAGCCCTCCTCCCCACCCTTTGCCTGCTGGACCCACTGCTCCATTGCTCCATTGCTCCATTGCTCCATTGCTCCATTGCTCCATTGCTCCATTGCTCCATTGCTCCAGGTCCAACAACCCAGCCACCTCCTCAGAAATTCCTGGGTCTGCTCTGAGAACACGGGACCCACCTATCCACTCCAGACCACCCTGAGGTCGCACTCACCCAATCTTTGGACCTCATCACTGGACCTCTGCCAGAGGAGAGACTCGCAAGAGAGTTAGGATCATCCAGAGGTACAGACATTGAACTCCTGACCCACCTATACCCATCGGGAGACTGGTGGGGGAGAGAGAGAGAGAGGGAGAGAGAGAGAGAGAGAGAGAGAGAGAGAGAGAGAGAGAGAGAGAGAGAGAGAGAGAGAGATGCCACCTGCAACCACTGGAAAAAGTGATGGGAAAATGTCAGTACAAGAAAACACCCAACAATAGAAAGACAAGCATGACACCACCAAAATCTAGGGACTCTACACCAACTAGACCTGAACACACCAAAGCAGGTAAAGCAGAAGAGAATGACTTAAAACATAACTTTATAAAAATGATAGAGGCCCTCAAACATGATAGGAGAAAATCCCTTAAAGAAATGGAAGAAAAAACAAACAAAAAATGGAAGAAATAAAGAAAAAAACCAAACAAAGAATGCAAGAAATGAACAAATCCCTTAAAGAAAGTAAGAAAAACCAAGGAAAAAAATCAAACAGATGAAGTAAACAATTCAAACAGTTCAAGACCTGAAAACTGAAATAGAGACAATAAAGAAAACACAAACTGAGAGAATGCTGAAAATAGAAAAACTGTGTAAACAATCAGGAACTACAGATGCAAGCATAACCAACAGAATACAAGAGATAGAAGAGAGAATCTCAGGCACTGAAGATAAACTAGAGGAAATAGATTCATCAACCAAAGAAAATCTCAAACCCAAACAATCCTTAACACAAAACATTCAGGAAATGTGGGATACCGTGAAAAGGCCAAACTTAAGAATACCAGGCATAGAAGAAGGTGAAGAAGCCCATCTCAAAGTTACAGAAAACATATCCAACAAAATCATTGAAGAAAACTTTCCCAACCTGAAGAAAGACATGCAAAACAACAAACAGACTGGACCCCCCCCCCCAAAAAAAAGACCTCTTGACTCTTGACACATAATGATCAAAACACCTAACATACAGAAAAAAAGAAAGAATATGACAGATAGTTAAGGAAAAGGCCAGGTAACATATAAAGGCAGACCTATCAAAATTATACCTGATTTCTCCATGGAAACTCTCAAGGCCAGAAGGTCCTAGATAGATGATCTACAGTTCATGGATGCCAGCCCAGGTTACTATGCCCAGGAAAGCTCTCAATCACTATAGATGGGGAAAACAAGATATTCATTGACAATACCAGACAATACAAATACAGCCTACAGAAAGTTCTGGAAGGAAAACTGCAACCCAAGGAAGCTAACTACTCTAACAAAGACATAGGCAATAGATAATCCCACTTACCAGGACCCAAAAGAAAAAGGAGGGCAAATATACTCACTATACCACCTCCAACAACAAATCTAAAACAAACAAGAATTAATAAAAAATGTTTCTTACTTTCACTCAGAATAATGATCTTAACTAGCCTATAAAAAGAAAAACCCACAGGCTATCAGAATGGATACGAAAACAGAATCCAACCTTCTGCTGTATACAAGAAACACTTCAAAGACAGACATTACCTCAGGGTAAAAGGTAGGGAAAAGATCTTCCAATCAAATAGACCCAAGAAGCAAGGAGGTGTAGCTATCCTAATATCTAACAACTTAGACTTAAAACCAAAATTAATCAAAAGAGAAGACAGTGATTTCATATTCATCACAGGAGAAGTCTATCAAGATGAAGTCTCAATTCTGAACATCTATGCTGCAAACACAAAGGCATACACATCCATAAAAGAAATGCTACTACAAATCAAAACTCACATAAAACCTCACACACTTATAGTGGGAGACTTCAACAATCTACTCTCACCACTAGACAGGAACAACCAACAGAAACTTAACAAAGAAACAAAACAACTAACAGAAGTTATGTCCAAACTGGATTTAACAAACATCTGTAGAATATTTCATCCAAACACAAAAGAATATACCTATTTCTCTGCTCCACATGGAACCCTCTCTAAAATCGACCACATATTGTACTTGAAGTTCTAGCTAAAGCAGTAAGAGAACAAAAGGAGATCAAGAAGATACAATTTGGAAAGGAAGAAGTCAAACTGTCATTATTTGCAGATGATATGACAGTTTATATAAGTGACCAGAAAAACTCTACCAGGGAACTCCCACAGCTGATAAACACCTTCATCAACTTAGCAGGATAGAAAATTAACTCAAAAAATCAGTAACCCTACTATATACAGATGATAAAGGAACTGAGAAAGAAATCAGAGAAACAATGCCCTTTACAATAGCCACATACAACATAAAGTATCTTGGGATAACGCTTACCAAACAAATGAAAGACATATATAGCAAGAACTTTGTGTCTTTAAAGAAAAAAATTAAAGAAGATACCAGAAAATGGAACAATCTCCCATGCTCTTGGATGAGATAAACATAGTAAAAATGGCAATCTTGCCAAAAGCAATCTGCAGATTCAATGCAATTCTCATCAAAATCCCAGCACAATTCTTCACTGACCTTGAAAGGATAATACTCAACTTTATATGGAAAAACAAAAGACCCAGGATAACCAAAACAACACTATACAATAAAGGAACTTCAGGAGGTCTCACCATCCTTGACTTCAAGCTCTATTACAGAGCCATAGTCCTGAAAATAGTGTGGTACTGGCACAAAAATAGACAGGTAGACTGATGTAATTGAATAGAAAATCCTTATATTAATACACACATCTATGAACACCTGATTTTTGACCAAACAGCTAAAAGTATACAATGGAAGGAGGAAAGCATCTTCAACAAATGGTGCTGGCACAACTGGATGATGGTGTGTAGAAGACTGCAGATAGACCCATGTCTATCGCCATGCCCAAAACTTAAGTCCAAGTGGATCAAAGACCTCAACATAAATCCAGCCTCAGTGAACCTCTTATAAGAGAAAGTGGGAGGTACCCTTGAACAAATTGGTTCAGGCGACCACTTCCTGAACATAACATAAGTAGCACAGACACTGAGATCAACAGTTAATAAACGGGATCTCCTGAAACTAAGAAGCTCCTATAAGACAAAGGACAGAGTCAACAAGACCAAAGAGCAGCTCACAGACTAGCAGAAGATCTTCACCAACTCCACAGCTGACAGAGGGCTGATCTCCAAAATTTACAAAGAACTCAAGAAACTAGTCACAAAAACACCAAATGACCCTAGTTACAGAACTGAAGAGAGAATTCTCAATAGAGGAATCCAAAATAACTGAAAGACACTTAATAAAGTGCTCAGTATACTTAGCCATCAGAGAAATTCAAATCAAAACAACTCTGAGATACCATCTTACTCTTGTCAGAATGGCTAAAACTAGAAACACCAATGATGACAGTTTATGCTGGAAAGGATATGGAGGAAAGGAGAACACTCCTCCCCTGTTGGTGGGAGTGCAAATTTGTACAGCCATTTTGGAGATCAGTATCTCCAAATCAGTATCACCAAAATGGTGGTTCCTCAGGAAAATGGGAATCAGTTTACCATAGGACTCGGCAATCCCACTCTTAGGCATATACCCAAATGATCCACATCCATGCAACAAAGGCATCTGTTTAACTATGTTTATAGCAACATTATTTGTAATAGCAAGAACCTGGAAGCAACCTAGATGCCCCTCAACTAAAGAATGGATAAAGAAGAAGAAATGGCACATTTACACAATGGAATACTACTCCGTGGGAAAAAACAATGGAATCTTGAAATTCATAGGCAAATGTATGGAACTTGAAGAAACCATCCTGAGTGAGGTAACTCAGTCACAAAAAGAGGGACATGGCATATACTCAGTCATATATAGATCTTAGCTATAGAGCAAATGATCACCAGTCTATAATTCACAGGGCCAGAGAAACTAGGATACAAGGAGGAACCTAAGGTCCCTCACAGAAGGGGAAAGGAACAAGATCTCCTGAGCATATTCGAGTGGGTGGGGGTGCAGTGAGTGGAGAGGAAATTAGGAGAAAGAGAAGAGAAGGAGAGGAGAACAGAGGGACTAGGAAGATTGAGTCGGAGGATGAATAGATGAGAGCAAAAAGAGAGATCCCATAAAAGAAGGAGCCATCATAGGTGTGAAGAGAAAACTGACTCTAGAGAAATGTCCAGAGACCTACAAAGGTGACCCCAACTAACAATCTTAGCAACAGTGGAAAGGCTGCCTTAAATGCCCTTCCCTGATAATGAGATTGATAACTAACTCTTGTGCCATCATAGAACTTCATCTAGTAGCTGATGGAAACAGAAGCAGACACCTACAGGTAAACACTGAGCTGGATTCACTCCTTGAATCCAGTTGCAGAGAGGGAGGAGTGATAAGAAAATGGGGGCAAGACCAGGCTACAGAAATCCACAGAGACAGCTGACCTAAACAAAGGGGAGCTCATGACCCCCCCAGACTGATAGCATTATACTGACTCAGACCCCCTGAAAGTGGGTCTAGGTTAAAAGGCCTAGGCAGCCTATGGGACCTCTGGCAGTGGAACCAGGATGTATCCCTGGTACATGAAAGGACTTTGGCACATTCCACATGGAGAGATACTCCCTTAGCCTAGAGGCAGGAGGGAGGGCCTATACCCTACTCCAAATTACTTAACAGATTTTGATGATCCCTTCTGGAAGGCATCACCCTCCCTGTGGAGTGGGGTGGATGGTATGGGAAGGGGGTCGGGGGACATGGGAGGAAGGGAGAGAGAACTGTGATTGATATATGAAATAAGAAAAATAATAAACATATACAAAAAAATAAAAAGACAAATTCGTTTTTCAGAAAAAAACAGAGGGAAAGTTTTGTGAGTGAGCTTACATAGGTTTGCACTCGATCCTCTGCGTTCATATGACAACTGTTAGCTTGGTATTTTTATGGGACTCCTGACTATGAGAACATGTGGGTCTTTGAATCTTGTCCCTGCTCTTAGGACTGTTTATTCTTATTGGGTTGCTGTGTCCAACTTTTTGATATGACAGTTTTTCCCTCATCTCAGGAGAGTGAATTTGAGAGGAGGGAGGTAGGGAGTAACTAGGAGGAGTAGAGGCAGGGAATCTATAATCAGGGTATAGTCTATGAGAAAAGAACATTTCCAATAAAAGGGAAAAATGGGAGGAAAAGTATTTGGAGATGTTTCCTTCTTAGTTCCCAGCAAAAGGCATTTAAGGAGTTTTAGAACATCCCTCTGGTTCCAAACCTAGTGCATACCATGGTTTTATTCTCCCTAAGGACTCTGGAAATATTTTCTCTACCGAGTTACAAAGGCAATTCTGACAAGAAATGATTCTTATGCCTTATGGAAGATAGTGAGCTGGAATTGTTCAGTGTACCAAAACATTTTTTTTCCTTTTTGAGTTTCAGAGCTTTAGACTCCCTAGAAACCTTATTGAGAAACCTCATTGAAGACTTGAGTTTCTACAACACACCCAAAATTTTTAATGGTCATTCCCTTTTATGGTGCCAACTAACTGAACACTTACCCAAAATACCTAAGCATTCTCCTCTTCAGAGACTGCACCCAGTGTCAACTATAACCAGCATACATCATTTTGATTGTAATATGGAACTTCTTAATTATACCTGTCAAAGTCTTTAAAGTCTGTTTCTGGTATCTCTTTCTATTATATCAGACTTTGCCACATCATAGCTCTCTCAAAGAACCTTTGCATAGCTTGGTTGCTCCAATGTCCTATGTCCCAAGGTCAAGGGTCAAACCAACAGACAGAGGATTCCATGGCAGTTTGTTGCTCTGACAACAGTCTGCCCTTTATATAAGAATAGTAAAGGGAGGACGTTATCTTTTCCATTCTACAGGTTACTTCAGCACCTGCCACCACTGATGTCTCTGGCAACACCTCAGCAGTCAGTGAACATTCAGATTCCACCCTTCATCTTGTGTCTTATCAAAGAAAAGACGTGTGAAACACTGGTGGTAGTCTCGGGTAGAGATTTTTGGCCACAATGATGCACATCCCAAACAGAAGTATCCAGGCTGTCAATGTAGTTTTCTCCTCTATGGCCATAGTCATGATGGTAGTTGGATTCATCATGGAAAACTGGGTGGAATTGATTCCCAAAGTGAGAAAAGATAAGACTACCCACAGCCCATGGCTGGGTTGCTGTCCTGCTTTATGGCCTGAAGGTCAGAACTGTAAACTGTGGAAAGTGGTGGATGGAGAGGAAATTTTCATGGTTCTTTGACTTTCATCATCTGATCAACTTACCCATTATTTCTGGGATCAACTTGCTCAGGCATTTACATACACAACATAAGGGAGGGATACTCTAAAATTTTACCATTTTGATTTAGGGAGAAAATATTAGGAGCTCACCGGTTTAAGCACTGGACTTTTGATAAACCTGGAAAGTAGCAGTAGGGTAATCAGCACAACTAGACATGAGGGGTACAACAAAAATGACTGACCAAAAGGCAAAGGGATTTTAGCATCCCTAGGAGAAGATGGGTGGAGTAAGGTACTTGATGGGTAGAGTATGATACTTAACCTCTGAGTTAAAAAAAAAAAGAGGGAAAGAAGAAAGAGAGAGAGAGAGAGAGAGAGAGAGAGAGAGAGAGAGAGAGAAAGAAAGAAAGAAAGAAAGAGAGAGAGAGAGAGAGAGAGAGAGAGAGAGAGAAAGAAAGAAAGAAAGAAAGAAAGAAAGAAAGAAAGAAAGAAAGAGAGAAAGAAAGAAAGAAAGACACTAAGTTTCTTCTGGTTGTCTCTGTTGTCTCAAGTACACTGCCTCTTTACCCTTTACTCCTGTCCTTTCTTTTGAATTCTGAGACTTTTAGGCCCTCATGAAAGTTTGACCTAGACAGTTGTGGAAATGAGTCTGGAAGAAGTATCTGTCTCTCAATGTAGCTTCTGCTTTCCAACAGACAGCCTGAGGATGATCAGGGGCATGATGATGATGAGTCTCAACATTTCCATCTATCTTAACTTGATCTTAGGTCTGCAGTTCACCTCTATGATTTCTCAAAATAAGTGTGTGCACCTCTTTGTTGGCTTCCTGAGTTTCTTCACAGGTAACTTCCTGGCTCCGCTGGTATTGATGGAAGTGGCAATGGGCTTATGGGTTCCCTTCACTAATCTCTAAATAGTTAGCCTTTCCAGTTCTATGAATTAAGGGTATATATTGTTTCTGGATTACATCTATCACTAACTTGTGATCACCCTATGGAATAACTGTGCCAGAAGGGATAGTTTGAGAAGTAAGATGAATGGTGATAATGATTATAAACTCCTTAAGAGAAAAAATTCTTTCTTTTAAACACTAGGTTGCCTCTTGTTTTATTCAATCACTATGTATCATCACAAGCTAAATAAAGGTGAACATATATACTTTATTAGTTATAAGATCAGATGGAACATTTTCACTGTCTACTTAGCCATCGCATGCCTTCTCACTTGTGGTGAGTATCCCCGGGGTCCTAGAAAAGAGATAGAAATCAGTCAGTCTGCACAAAAAGAAGTATAAAATAATGAAAATGGAAAATCAAGGAAAACATGCCAAATGTCATTTTTTTAAAGGTGAAAAAGTCACCTGGGCTATCTAAATACAATTCTTAGAGCAGAAAGCTGAAATTGGACATGGTAGGCTAACCCTGCCTCCAAGAGCACTCCTTGTTTTCCCTTTTCAGTATTTTTAGTACCTTTCCAACTTTAAGGCAGAGATAAACCACCAGGGACAATGGCTGAAGAACAAGGTTCAATTATGTTAAAGAGAACCAGGGAGCCAAGGAAAGCACTGTGGTACCAAAGCAGTTACAAGACAGACAGCATCAAAACTGGCGTCAGCAAAACAGGGACCCACCAAAACAAGAGGTCCCCTCCTCTTGCTGCAAATTTCATAAGAATTGTACCTCCCCACAGAACCCATGTAGAAGCATATCTTCATTCAGAATGAATCCCCCACAGGGAGCTGAGAATCACTGAAACTACTATAGATAATTCCATTTCCTCTGACTAAATCATTCTTCTCCAGGAGGACTCCAAATAGTAGCTGAGACATATTCACAGGGCTCAGTGATCAGAGTCCTATAAGGGTTTGGAAGTAGTGATCCCACACCTCTGTACATCACACTAATGCTGCTCCTCTGTTTCTCTTTCCCCAGGTATCTTCTGTTTTGTACAGTGCACAAACAGATGTGCCTGCATGAAATTCTGTATACCACACAGAGAAGGCAGAAGGCTGTCTGGGAGTTCAATCCAAGTTATTTCACTTCCAGAGCGCACCACAATGCCTCGGAGCATTGTCCATGTACACTCCGTGTCCTCAAAGGATGGTAACATGAACAAACAACATGTCCAAGCACGCCGTGTGACCTGGGCTCTATAACTTAACAATCTGTACCTTTCAATACTTCCTGCCCATTGCTATGGAAGCAGCTGTGTATGTGCGTGTGTGGGGGGGTGATCATTTCATCTGTGTATGGCATTATGAATATATATGGCTGCATTGAGGTCAATGAAAAGATTCAGAAAATGTCACTTTTTAAATCTTGGCCTAAACAATTACTTTCCTCTATATTTGTTAATAATACAAAAATTCTAAATAAATAGTGTTTGCTACACTGTTAACTCTATAACAGTAAGGAATACTTTTTTGTTTTACTGTGTAATATTTTGATGAGAAGACAAAGCACTATGATAAACACCTGTGGATATATCATTCCACTTAATGAAATTTTAACATTGTGGCCTTTCTTATTATTTCCACTGGAAGATTTTTTAATTCAAACTGATATTCCTCTAGATATTCTCCCAATCTCATCTTTGTTTCCCATAATAAAACATTGTTCAGGGTGCCTTGATGGTGATTTTACATCGTGTTCTCATTTCTACTTCAATGCCTCTGGATCACTGATGTCGAACTAGCTTCCCAAGTGTTTGGAGAAATGGTATAGGTGTAGGACACAGTTGCAAACATAAGCTAGGACAGGACCAGGAGGAAAACCCAGAGGAAGTTTATCACCTCTGTGAAACAGTATCTATTCAGTTTTCCTATAGCAATGTGGCAGCATCACATAATAGGTGGATGATGGCAGTTTCTCCTGTTAGAGTAACTTTGTAAGCACCAACTGAAGTAAAGATGCTTCATCTGTGTTAAAGTCTGGCTTCATCCAAGTAACTAGAACATTTCCATGCTTATAGAGATACAGAATGTTCTGAGATAAGCACCAAACTGTTTGGGGCTATTTCACACTCCATTGATCACTAATTACATCAATGTTTATATCAAGGTTAAATTTTTGAAGCCGGGTGGTAGTGGTGGATGCCTTTAATCCCAGCATTCAAGAGGCAAAGGCAGGCAGATCTCTGTGAGTTCGAGACCAGCCTGATCTACAAGAGCTAGTTCCAGGACAGCCTCCAAAACCACAGAGAAGCCCTGTTTCAAAGAATAAAATAAAAGGTTAAAATTTTGAGATTATAAGGCAAATCTCAGTGTATTAGAGTTACTTCTAGAACAAGTAGTTTCATGATATACAATGAATAATTTGAATAGCCTATAATATATATACATATGAATGTGTATGTATAATACATATTTATATTCATATTTTAGACCAATTTCTTGAGAAGTCTTGTGGAGAAAGCATGGGAGTGTTTCCCCTTGTGCTCTACAGTGCTACATTTGTAACAGCAACCAATTGCCTAATCACCACCCCCTGTTACCCAATTTGTTGTTACAGTGTCTCTCAAACAGATCTCCTACTTTTATACTCTCATACACTCTCTAGGAATTTAAAAAGCAGGCAATCAACAGTAGGGTAAAACAGTGGCTCTATATAGGCATTTCGAAATAAGTTGCTTTAGTCTCTGAGCACTTCTCACTGTTGTCACCTTCTACTGTATATCTACCTAACTTGATACATTGTTCTTTGACTGTCTTGTTTTCAATGACTGTTCTTTGATGTTTTGTGGTTGGTCTTATTACTTACCATGACTAATTTATGAAACTTAAACTTAAGATATTTTCATCTTCAAGTATACCCAGTTCCTCTTTGAGGACATTTTTCAGTCTTGCTATCAAGGAAGTGATTTTCCAGCAGCAATTTTCATTATTCTTATGGTTTAATGTATTAATTGTTTTACATATCAACTATGTGTTTTATGCAAATGCTAGCCATCACACCAATCTTTGGGTGCTGGAGCTACATCATTGGAAAACCAAATGTAGCAAAATAATAGTTACCAGCCTAGTGAGAATAGGTTGAAATCGGTTGGTACAGTTTTACTTTCACAGCCATGGAATACCACACAGACAAAAAGGAAAGGGTGGGATATTAATGATGATTTGAAGTTAACAAGAGCATGGCTGAAACAATGGGAGAGATAACAGGCAGATAAATGTGAATACAAATTATTCGACCTGTATAGTATTAGTATGAAGAGTGAAGAAAGAATGTCAATTCAAAAGAAGTTGTCCTATCAATATCATAGAGTATGATGTTTGTGCACAAGTAAATAGTTAGGAAGTTTAATGTTTGCACACAGAAACATCGTAAAGGGAATATTTGTAATGAAGGAAGTTTTATTAGCACCTAAACCTTATTTCAATAGTTAGAACCCTTTGAATTTTCTGATTACTTAAAACCATGAGTAGCCCTCCTTCTAACACTTTAGAACATTACTAGAAAAAATGAGAAAACATGTCATGTTACTGTAAACTCCTCATTTGTTCTAGACTTTCTCCTCCTTGCTATGATTCCACTTGTTTTTCCATTGTCAAATGATTGAAACCTAAACATATCAAGAAAATGTAAGCATCAGCAAGGAAACACAATGAAAATGCAGGTTTCTCTTCAGAAATCATAGAGATCAAAACTAGAGAAATGTCTTCTTAAACAAGATGACACTAAAAGACTGTTTTCCTTATTGAGCAGATCTTAATGCCTAAAAAGGCTCGTCATTGTGGGAAACAAGCCATCACACCCCGATGAAGTAAACTCCAGCTACAATGCTAGAAAGCACTGCTGGCATGGCCTAGAGAACATCTGAAAAGCTGGTGACTAGTTGAAGATACTAATGGGGTAAACTGGTACAGGTCCTCACCTCACCCAGCTGTCCCAATAGCTATGCTTCTGTACTGACACCATCCACTACAATGGAAGACTAGGAATTTAACCCTTGAAATTTTTAGCAGAAGAAGCAGTAGGATTGGAAATACCATGTATGGTGGGGGCTTATGAAACTTAAAAGGGAGGCTCATTTATAAATCAGTGTTTCCTTTTACAAAAGACTTCAACGGATAACTACATATCCCACATTCATAACCACTCCGCTGGACTGAAAAAACTGACAAATAAAATGACAGAACACAAAACTAAGATATTTTCTACAAACTTAATAGAACTAGAGATATTTATGTGAACTATAAGGCACCAAAGGGAAGGTACCACATTATCACTCACACATGGGATATAAAAACGTCAGTCTCTATCAAGATGTTTCTTTCATTGCTCTCCCTCTCTGTCCCTTCCCCAAACTCGGCCTTCTTGATCCCTGAAAGAGATCCCCTTCCTGAGCCAGATCCTTCTCCAAGGTCTTCTAGCCCAGTGAGTCTACCTTACCTTCTCTTCCACACACTATCCGGAAGCCCCCAGATCCAGACCAGGCTCCACATCCACGCCCAGCCTAGTCTGGCCACCCATGCCTGCATCACAGCCCTCAAGGCCCATTGCACATCCAACCTCTTCTCCCAGCCGTATCTATCCCCACACTCCAGGCTTGGATTGGGATTCATACCCTGCACAGCAGTTCAGTTCTCGATATTAATCCCCTGTCTAATGGGAATTAGCAAAGATTTCTGTTCATTCTGCAGGCTCTCCGTGATGTTTATTGTTTCCTTTGATCTTGTTTAATTTCATGTATTTCAATTTGTAATTTTGTAGTATTATGTTCTCTGCTAAAAACCCTTGCCCATGTCTACTTTATTATTTTATTTAGAAACAATCTTATTTTGCATATAAATCCCAGTTCTCTCTCTCTCCCACCCTCCCATGTCCCCCAACAAGCCCCCAGTCACACCCCCCATCAACTCCCCAGGGAAGGTAAGGCCTTCCATGGGGGATCACCAAAGTCTGTCATGTCCTTTGGGGAAGGGCCTAGCTTTTCCCGTGTATCTGGGCTGAAGAGTATCCCTCCATAAGGAATGGGCTCTGGAAGTCACTAGGGATAAATACTGGTTCCATTGCCAGAGGCCCCACAGACCGCCCAGGCCTCCTAACTGACACCCACATTAAGAAGGCATGGTTCAGTTCAATGCTGGTTCCCCAGTTTTACAATTGGGGTCTGCGTGCTCCCACTTGTTCAGGTCCACTGTTTCTGCATTTCTCCAGCACGGGTCTTGACCCTTTTGCTCCTCCCACCTCCCTCTCTACAGCTGGATTCCAGGAGTTTGACTCAGTGCTTAGCTGTAGATCTCTGCTTCTGCTTCCATCAGCTACTGGATAAAGGCTCTAGGATGGCATATAAGGTAGTCATCAATCTCGTTTTCAGGGAAGGACATTTAAGGTAGCCTCTCCATATTGTTTAGATTCTTAGTTGAGGTCATCCTTGTGGATCTCTGGACATTTCCCTAGTACCAGATTTCTCTTTAAACGTATAATAGCTCCCTCTATTAAGGTATCTCTTTTCTTGCTCTCCTCTATTCTTCCCCTAACCCAGTCTTCCTGACCCCTCATGTTCTCCTCCCCACTCCTCTTTTCCCCTTCTCTTTCTCCTACACCCCTCCCTCCCCCTCCCCCTCTCCCTATCCCCCCCCCCCATGCTCCCAGTTTGCTCAGGAGTTCTTGTCCCTTTCTCCTTCTCCAGGGGACCATGAATGTTGTCTCTCTTAGGGTCCTCCTTGTTTCCCAGCTTCCCTGGAGGTGTGAATTGTAGGCTGGTAATCCTTTGCTCTATGTCTAAAATCCATATATGAGTGAGTACATACTTTCAAAGTTAAGATTTTCCAGGACTTACATTAGGGTCTTTATGTATGGCATGAGAGGTAGAAATCTAATTGCCTTTTCTGCAAATGGCTATCCATTTTCCCTGCATCATTGTTGAAGATGCTGTTTCTGGTGACTTCATTGAAAATCAGATATGAGTACCTGTGTAGTTTATTTCATGGCCCATTATCCTACTCCACTGGTCTGTATTTCTGACTTTTGCCAGTACCATATTAATTTTGTCATTGTGTTTCTGCAATATAATTAGATGCTAAATATTGTGATGTTGCTAGCATTTCCCTTTTCATCAAAGATTATTTTCACTATTCAGGATCTTTTGAGCATCCATATGAATTTTAGAATTGTATCTCCTGTTTTTGTAAACAATATCATTGTAATTTTTATGGTAATTACATGGAATCTGCAGGTCACTTTCAGCAATATGGCTATTTTAAAATATTAATCTGTCAGCCCATGAACACAAGAGTTATTTCTGTCTTCAAGTGTCTCCAACTTTTTCTTGAATATTTTAAATTTCTCAATGTAGAGAAATTTAAGAGAAATGTAGGGATCTTTCACCTCTTTGATTAGGTTTATTCACAGGTACCTTTTAATATTTCTTGAATGGAATTGTTTTCTGACTTCTTTCTTGGCAAATTCATTATTCGTATATAGAAAGGTTACTGGTATTTTATGTTGGCTTTGTATCCTTTTACTTTGCTTTAAGTGTTATCTATTCTAAGAAAGTTTTTTTTCAAGTAAAAAATGTGATGAAATATAATATACAGCATCAGTGTGTCAATTTGAGTGTAATTGGCACACATAAGTTCATAGACAGTGGCATTATCAGGAAGTGTGGCTTTGGTGGAGTAGGTTTGGCCTTGTTGAAGGAAGTGTGTCACCATAGAGGCAGGCTTTGAGGTGTCCTTTGCTCAAGCTTGATTCAGTGTGATACTCAGGTCCACTTCCTTTTGCCTTCTGATCAAGATGTAGCTAGCACCATGTCTACCTGCATGCAGTCATGCTCCCCACCATGATGATAATGGACTGAAGCTCCTGTAAGCTGCCACCTCAATTAAATGTTTTCCTTTATAAGAGTTACCATGGCCACGGTGTCTTTTCACAGCAATAGAAACCCTAACTAAGACAGTCAGGAATCTTTTAAGCTAGGATGAATGTGGTTTTCTTGACCCCTTCAGCTGTCTTTTATAGCTGGCTCTGTGGGTCAGGACAGTACTATCCATATCATTGACTTCTCCCTGATAGGGGAAGCTTCTGCTTCTGACTCAGTTTCCCAGCCTGAGTGTGAGATGTTTCCTTTAGTGTCTGGCTTAGTTACTTTTCTCATTGCTGTGACAAGATGCCTAGAGAAAGGTATTTGAAGGTGTAATCCATCGTTGTAAGGAAAGAGTGAGAGGCGACTGGTTACACTGTGCCTACAATTGTGAGGCAGAGCAAGAGAAATGAATGCTGCGGGACCCCCCCCCACTTTCTCCTTTTCAATCCACTCTGAACCCTAGTCTATAGAGTAATGCCACCCACATTTAGATGAGCCTTACATCTTCCTCAAGCTTTCCTGAAACATACCCACAGACATAATATCCAGGAGTATTTGTTTTCTGAATCAGTTTAACCAATAAAATTTGGTAATGAAAATAAGTATCACAGTGTCATACCCATGCATCCACCTGCTCTCCTTGCCTTTCAACTACAATCTTCTGTCTGGTATGCTGCAGGGTGGTGCCTTCCACAGGCAGTTTTCAGTGTCTAAGGCTCTTTGGCATGTACAACATTTACTCATACTTGTATTGACCTTTTCTGGGTGTCGTGTAATATTCCATCAAGATGTCAGCTAATTTCCTACCTGTAATCCACAGCCCTTAACTGCCAACAATTCTGTCCATCTGTTGGGAAATGTAAGTGCTTGTCCCTTACAGCTTTCTTCCTCCCCACCTAGCTGTAGAACTTCTGTGCTCTTGAGGTTGAGCAAACAAGGTTGTTCTTAGAACTTTCTGGTGTGCAGTGCCTGTACCTTAACCCCAGGTGTGGGTGGTGCATGACTTTCTCCTATGCTTAGCCCATCCCTTGGCTTGGGTATATAAGCCCATTACTCTCTGTAATAAATAGCAGCTTCTTCTTCACTTCTTGCGGTGGTCTGTTAAGTGCTTCAATCTCAACACCTTCCGCCAGCTCGGTACGCTGGTCACTAGGGCGCGGCATCCATCTGCTAGACTGTGTCATTTTCAAGAGACTTTCTAATGTCCCCGTATTGTCACTCACCTAGGAGGTGGGGGTATGATGCTGCATATATTCCGTGGGTTTAGCCACTCTAGATATTTGTGTTAGGTATGAATTTTAGGTTTCTATGACACACTTCCACCATTGTCTCCATGGCCTGATATCTCTGTTCATTGTACTTTCAGCTTCTTGTCACAATCCAGCAGCCCACTCAGTATCTCTCTGTCATATGGTCCTGGTGATGGAGATGATGGTGATGTTTTTAAATGGACAAAAAAAATGAGTAGACATATCTCAAGGTTTATAGGTTTATGAAAATGCTCAGCATCATTAGTGGTCAGGGGATTACACATTAAAACTACAATCAGACATCACATCATCACTCTTGTTAGAATATTGTTGTCAAAAGACAAAATAATCAAAAGTGCTGGTGAGGATGTAGAAAAGGGAACAGTTAAAGGGTATAAGTTTCTTATCAGATAAGGTGAATAAATTCAAGAAATGTGTTGCATCACATAACGACTAGAATTAATAGTATATTTACTATGCTCTTAAAACACGTTAAGATGAAGAAAGTATTCTGACACCAAAAAGCAAGGTGTCTATGTGAGTTAAGGTATGCATGAATTACCTAGATTTGGTAATTTTCTAACATGTATATACACATACATATATATTTCAAAACAGTATTTTGCACATATATGGCGAATGTGTTTAGAATTAGATTGTTTTGTTTGCGTGCTTCTAATTTTTTTAAAAAGGTAAAGCAATTGGAATTTGGGAGGGCTGGCAAGAAGGCTTAGCAAACAGAGGCACTGGCCACCAAGCTAGACAATGTGAGTTCAGTCCCCAGTACTCACATGGCATGAGATGAGAACTGACTCCCACACATCTTCTCAACCTCTCCATATGTGCTCTGGTATACAACACACATGAGAATGGTGGGGTGGAGTAAGAGAGAAGATATGGAGAAGGAAGAGAAGAAATGAATAAATGGTTAAAAAGTAATCTTTGTGTTGTCTTTTAACAGCTGGACTATAAGAGAAATGTAACCAAGGCATCAATGGTATAAGGTCTTTCTTATTATAGTCTTGGTCTGGGGCACAAATGGCCTCTTTCCTTAAGAGGCTTCCCCTTTGCTTCTTCATGCTATCAGAATAGTAAGATTTCAAGGCATCATGGAACAAATGTGTCTCTAAATTGCCTCCAGTCATGGAAGTACCTCCTCTAATATGAAGAGTCTTAGTTTCATTCAAATCATCAACTCATCAAAGGAATGCATTGGGGCTGTACTTCAAGTTCAATAATGAGCAATATTGTTCTTCTGGCTGTCTCTTCCACAGACTCAAGAGACATACTGTAGCTGATGTAGACAGCTGGTCACAAAACAAAGAATTTAGTTTCATGGGTCCCAATCATCTCTCCATTGGTTTTTGCCTTGGGGACAAATTTTGAAGTGTTGTGCGAAAATTATTGTACATCAATAAGCAATTATACTTTTATCATTTATAGGTTATTTCCTTGATAAAGTAAATTTGTTAATGAGGACTTTACCAAGAAATTGGTGTCTGCAAACTTTAAGTATTCAGTAGCAATTTCTTGCCAACTTTCAAATTGGGAGGTTTTGAATGAAATCAAGCTCATGCAACAAAAAAACTAAATTTCATCTGGCAAAGAACAGCTTTTCGTAAAATGGAGTCAAAGGAATCTCCTCCGGTGTGGCATCAGTGTATGAATGACACGCCTCTCTAAATCTTACACATGTATCCTTGTATTCATAAATATCAATGTGGCATGCATGGTATAAATTTGTAGTTAGCACTTGAGTCCTGTGGCATGCTGAAGGAGTGTGTTATTAAACTCATTGTTTTTATGCATAGAAACAAACCACAAGAACACAAAGCCAGAAAGAGACTCTGGTGTTGGTAGCAAACAGCTGTTTCCTGCATACTGGCCATATAACAAATGATAGAAATAAGAGCAGCTGGTGGGAACAGCTGAGGATAATGCCAAATTGCTACAGATCAGAGAAGTACAATCTAGACCAAAACTCTTGAGGGGAAAACCTGAGAATCTGAGGATTAGTTATGGGGGAGACCTAGTCTTTGTGTAAGAACCAAATGCCTTAGGTTCTGGTCATGCTCCACTTCCTGTTACTGAACTGGGAGGTGACAACTTGTGCCCTAAGTCAGGTCAAACCATCAGCTCTCAGTAAGTGAATTTTAAAAACTAAATTAAAAGTGGAGTGCAGAAAATGGATATACCCCATGTGGCCACAATGGGAAGAGATAAGAAGATCCAATGACCAACAATTCTCCCCTCATCCCACACACCTTTACCCACCCCTGCTCACCATAGACCCATCATATGGGCTTCAGTCTCATTCTTTCTCTGAGGTGGTCTGAGAAGTTGTTACAACTGTGTGAAATTTCTTTCAGGGAGACAAGGTCCCCCTCTTTCCATTTGGGGGCCCACTGTTTCAATGGCCTGAGAATCAAATGGAGAGACAAAGTGTCTCTTTAAAATATTCTTATTTCTGCCAGACCCATTACCCCACAAACTACAACAGACCTCAGCAAGTCAATGCATTTCTATTTTCTCAGTTGCCTCAATTATAAAATAAAAGACTATGTTGTTCTATGACAGAGATTAGGATGAATAGAGCCAATATATGTAGCATTTCAAAGGAAATTTCATTTGTAAAGTAGATATGCTGCTCTAAAACTTGAGAAAAAGCATTTACTACAGCCCAGAGAATCCTCAACAGCCTAGCAACAAAGCATCCTTGAAATCATCCAAGTTATTGACAAAGCTCCAGGTCCCCCTTTCTTCTTTTCTTTTCTTTCCTTCTTTCTTCCAGCATTCATCCAGAAAGGGATAATTGTGAACAGATGTCTGAGTCAAAATGGACTCACATGTGCAAAACCCTATCAAATGTGTGTGCATGTATAGCGCTATAACCATAAGAGAAGCAATACTCTTGGCACCCATGCATGTAGGAATTGTTACAAACCCTTCCTGGAGGACTTTCACAAGCAGATGTCCATAATAAGAGTTTTGCTAAGAACTTTTCAAACCAGAGCTGTTCCATGAGTTACAGGATAGCTATCCAGATGTGCAAGAATACTTATCTAATGTTCTATTCATGAACAGGGGATGAACTCCTACTATAGGACCTTGTCATCAGCCTTTCTTTTCTTTCTTTCTTTCTTTCATTCATTCTTCCTTCCTTTCTTTCCTTTCTTTCATTTCTTGAGACAGGGTTTCTTTGTGTAGCCTTGGCTACCCTGGAACTCACTCTGTAGACCAAGGCTGACCTCTAACTCTCAGAGATCCCCCTACCTCTGCCTCCTGAGTGCTGGGACTAAAAGCATGTGTCACCACCACTTGCTGCCTTCTTTTATTTCAAAACAAATTATTTTGGTACCTCTCTCTTGCATTTAAATGTCTTGACCTCCTTAGAGTTTAAAGTATTCCTATCCTATACTGCCATGTTTCTTACTGTCTTTAGAAAATTTCTGTCTTCTCTCTCTCTCTCTCTCTCTCTCTCTCTCTCTCTCTCTCTCTCTCTCTGTGTGTGTGTGTGTGTGTGTGTGTGTGTGTGTGTGTGTGTGCGTGTCTTTCTGTCTGTCTACCTATCTCTATCTCTTCACATTGTTATTTAGAATGACAAAAGTAAGTAAACCATACATATCAGGCCAAGATAAAAGATCAGTATTGTTCTATATGGGACAAAACTCTCACCTATTTCAATCTCTTTTTATCTCTCTACTCCCTTATACCTTCCCCACCTCCTCTGAAAAGCAGTACTCATTTATATGTCTTATATCATATATATTGCTGTTTAGTGCTGACTAAAAAGAATCTAACAGTCTTCTTAATTTAAGTAAACTTTGAACAAACACAGCAATGATCCAGAAGATAATGGGTCATGGTAGGGTCAACATTCTCTGAGACTGGATAGAAATACAGATAGGCAAAGAGGACATGTGAGGGGAAAGCAACCCTTAACTCAAGAGTCTAGTTAAAGTCTCTCAACAGATCAGAATTAACATAGCTAATAAAGCTCATTATGCATTTTTTCTATAAAAAATATTTCTTTTCTTGTGGAGCTATTTCAAATAAGATTGTTAAAATAGCAATAGAGACTGGGGAGATAGTAGGTAAAGTGATGCTCGTGTAAAAGTTATGATTGATTTGTGATGGGAGATGTCATTCTGTAAATATGTTTCTCTTATTGGTTAATGAATAAAGCAAGATAGGAGAGACTAAGAGACAAGGAGGATGCGGGAAGTAGGGAGGAGTTTCAAGATGTAGGACCAACAGGGTAGAACTCGGGGCCCTCTCTCCGGTAAAATAAGACCACGTGGAAATACTTAAATTAATAGAAATGGGTTAATATTTAAGACAGAGCTAGCCAATAAGAAATGCTAGTAACAGGCTAATAGCTTTATAGCTAATACAGCGTCTCTGTGTATTATTTGGGGCTGGTGTGGCTCTGGAACCAGGCCTACGGGGAAATGCTCATAACAGGTTTGAGTTCAAATAACAATTTAGAAAGTATAGTCATTGTAGGGTTAAAGTTGACAAAAAAGAAATGGATTGGCAAATCACACTGAAGTCTCCTCACAAGGTTATGGGAAAGAATTACGGGAGAGTGAGGCAGGATAGTGATGGGGGATGGTCTTCTGTATATATGTATCTCTTATTGGTTGATGAATAAAACACTGTTTGGCCAATAGAGGCAGGGAGACAGGTGGGACTAGGAGACAAGTAGAATTCTGGGAAAGGTAGGCAGAGAGGTGCCAGAAAGAGACGAGACACCATGGAGGGACTGTGAGGATAGGACATGCCAAGCATTCTCTGATAAGATAAGGCAATGCAATGTATAAATACATAAATTAATAGTTATGAGTTAATAATTAAGATAGAGATAGCCAATAAAAAGTCCTAGCCATTGGCCAACAGTTTTATAATTAATATAGTGACTCTGTGAGCTTATTTGGGGCTGAAATGATAGTGGGACCTGGATGGACAAAAGAGCCTCCAGCAACAGGATAGTAAGTTGGGAAATTTTAAGGGAATATGGGGAGGGAGAGAAGCCCTTTCCCTAAGGCCAAGAATCAAGAAACTTCAGATGAAGTGGAAAGGCTACCTTAAAAGCCTTTCCCTATAATGAGATTGATAACTAACTTATAGAGGCCTCATCTAGTAGCTGATGGAAACAGAAGCAGACACCCACAGCTAAACACTGAGCCAAACTCTTTGAATCCAGTTGCAGAGAGGGAGGAGTGATTAAAAAAAAAAAATGATGTCAAGACCAGGCTACAGAAACCCACAGAGACAGCTGACCTGAACAAGGGGGAACTAATGGACCCCCAGCTGGGAAACCAGCATTGAGCCAACTCAGACCCCTTGAACATGGGTCTCAGTTAGAAAGCCTGGGCAGTCTACAGGACCTCTGACAATGGAAACTAGATGTATCCCTGGTGCATGAAAGGACTAGTATCCCCATGGAGGGATACTTCCTTAGCCTAGAGACAAGAGGGAGAGCCTAGTCCCTACTCCAAAGGACTTGACAGATTTTGATGATCCCTCCTGGAAGGCATCACCCTCCCTGTGGAGTGGGGATACAGATAGGAAGGGAGGGGGATTGTGGGGTATGAGAGGGAGGGAGAGGAAACTAGGATCAATATGTAAAATAAGAATAATATATATATGTATATATATATATATATGTATTTAAAAAAAAAAACTTTACTTGAATCAGAAAATTCAGGATTCCCTGAAGAGATGCTTGTATTTCTAAAGGCATTTCAATGGGAATGTCAAAACAACCAAAGGAGCATGCTTAGTTACAGCCAGAATGTTTATGACCCTGAGTTCAGCTGTATCTAAATCTAAACAATATGCCACATAAAACTGTCCTACAATTTCATTTACAAAAGGAAATTAAGATAAATAAACAAACCAGTTCATAAATCTCTACTTAATTTCTTTTATTTATTTTACATACCAACCACAGTTTCCCCTCTCTCTTCTCTTCTTATTTCCTCCCCTCACCTCTCTTCTATCCACCCCCTCAATCCACTCCTCCTTCATCTCCTCTCAGAAGGGATAAGGGCTCTCATGGTAGCCAATGAAGTATGGCATATCAAGTTGAGGCAGGACCAAGCTCCTCTCCCTTGCATCAAGGCTGAGCAAGGTATATCCACAAGAAATTGGTTCCAAAGAGCCAACTCATGGGTTAGGGACATGTCCTGGTCCCACTGCTAGGGGGTCCCACAAACAGACCAAACTACATAACTGTACCCAGATGAAGGGTCAGTTGTATGCCAGCTCTCTAGCTGTTAGTCCAGAATCCATGAGCTCCCACAAGCTCAGGTAGCTGTCTCTGGGAGTTTCCATATCATGATCTTGATTCCCCTTGCTCATATAATCCCTCCTCCCTCCCTTCAACTGGACTCCCAGAGCTCAGCCCAGTGCTTGTTCATGGATCTCTGCATCTGCTTCCATCAGTTACTAGATGAAGGTTCTATGATGACAATTAGGGTAGTCACTAATCTGATTACAGGGAAAGGCCAGTTCAGGTACCCTCTCCACTATAGTTAAAAGTTTTAGCTTGGGTCATCCTTGTAGGAAAATTAAAGTTTAGTTCATCTTTAACATGTTTTGTAAATTTTATTCTTTGAACAAAGTAACTTACAAAGACACACACACACACACACACACACACACACACACGATGTAATATAGATATATTTATTTGTTAGCTGTGTTGCACCCATTTTACTATTGGTTCCAAGTGTTTTCTAATAAAATACATTTTTATTTTGATTTTTTTTAGCTAAGTGTTTATTCAACATATTCTTAAACTTCTAAGAAGGAAGATATATCTACTTACATGCTATTTATTTTAGCTATTTCCCTGTAACTTAATTTTACTGTAATCCAAGAACCCACAGTGTTCTGGCAGCATATTACTTCCTCCTTGCTTGTGTTCTGTGTGAATACCCTGTGACTATTTCATGAACATGTGGTCTAATTTGAAGGTGAAGACCTTTATTCATGTATGTTGGAAGGCCTTGATAGTCAGAGGTTGCAATCTATCATGGCCTGGCATCTTTTTCCAAAGCTCAACAACATGGGGCTCCCCCTCCCCCAGCAAGGCTTCCTTGTCTCTACCTGCCCTTATCTGGAGACTGTCCCTGAGTCTGGAGCACTAACCTTATCTGAAAACTGTCTCTAAGTCTGGATGCCTGATTTATCTGTATCATGACTTTTGTCACAGTTTCCTGCTGAAAGACTTTCTCTTGTTGCACATGTGGTAACTAAAACTTGTGCTAGGGACTCTGCTATAGGAGCCTGCTGCCACATATGAAACCTTGTGATGGGAATGTGCATTTAACGCAAGTTAGGGTTTGTCCCTAGGCTTCCAATGCTATATATTCCTTATACTGTGGAATAAAGCTATCCTGATTCATGGAAATAATCTCCCAGAGGGCTGTCTCCATCATACCCACAGCCATCTGAACCATGTTCCCTGCTTCAGCTGCCTCCATCCTCGTGGACCAATGAAGCAGACAGTCGGGAGGAAAAAGCAGGGTCACAGGTGTCCACTAGATCAGTGCTTCTTCAACATCTTCCACTCACAGCCCTTTTTAACCTGGGAATTTTTGTATGACCCTGGTACACAAGCATAAAAAATGAGTATAAAACTCAAACATCTATAATAATATATCATAAAGAAACTCAGTTTAAAATAATCCTTTGGTGTACACACAACTTTACAGCTCAGTGATGGTGAAATCCAGTGTGCATATCAAGGTGGACTTTCTTGTGTTTCGATGTAAAGAATTCAGCTCACCTGAATATTTGACAATGCAGGACACAGAGCACCTTCAATGCTTTTCATAGTTGATGGAGCTTTTACCTTTATAATCATCAGTGATGCAAACACTGCTTTACATAAATAGACACCCCAAACCCAGGAGATATGTTTAGTGCCACTGTTAGAAATGGTCTGGAATTCTGTTCTAATCCCAGGCTAAAAAATTAAATAGCTATTAGTTATGCAACTCAAACAGCAAGTTTTAAAATCAGAATTCTAACAGCACAATCCAAAGATATACTATATATACATTGATATATGCTGAGGAATGTCAGTAAAAGCCTTTGTTTTCTGCAAGTAAATCACTATGCTCCTATAAAGCAGGGAATTTTGTGTACAAAGAAAAACATTCATCACAGTCTTGGTCCAAGTGAGGTATTTCAAGCAACTTATTTTGGCACTACCTCACATGACAGCACATAAAATGTAAAGCATACATGTTTCACGCTCAGAACCAACACAAAGAAAAGATAAAGTTGTGGTGCTACGATGGGGAGATGGCTTAAGGGACAAAGCCCTTATGGTATATGCACATGTTCCTGAATTCAAATTCCCAGAACCCACATAAAGCTGGGCATGGTAGCACACGCCTGTAATCCCAATCTCCAACAACAAGATTGGCAGCAAAGACAGCAGAATTACCAGAAGTTCAAAAAGTCTAACTTGGCACATGCAGAGGTGAACAAATGCCACATTCTGTCTCAAGATGGTCTACAAGGACAGGCACCAATGGTTGTCCTCTGACCTCTACATATGTGCTGTGGCTTACACATATCCATTCTCACATATAAATGCACATATGTGCACATACCCCTCATACAAAACTAAAAAAGTTGTGATACAACATAGGCCGAAGCTGCCCCAAACACCAATAATACATTAAATATTTTGACTCTGAATTACAGAAACCTTCACTGTTGCCAAACCTCTTGTGACCCTTGTATTGGGTAGCACCAACAGTTTAAATGAGCTGCACTAGAGTAGGTATATTATTGTTATTTTATACCCATTTGGAACCTATAAATTATTGAGAGAGACCTGTTAAAGTCCCCCACAAGCATGATTAGCTAGTCAATATCTCTGCACTTTTCAACTTTCTTTTTGTATAGTTTGTAGCTTTTGATTCAGTGCAAGAGAGTTAATCCCAATGAGCCTACTTCCGGTTAATCCAAAATAACATCATCATACAGTGCCATTTTTCACCGACAGTAATATATTTTCCTATAAATTTCATCCTATCTGATACTGTCACCAGAGTATACAAAGTCCGTTTTGCATGTTCTTGACCTCCTAGGTAAAGGAAATTTTAAAATGAACTCAAAAAGGGATGCAATGAGTTTCCTAGGCTTGGGGAGTGAGAGAGTACCCTGAATATCAGGACAATCTTACAATGTCTGCAGACACCTGGAGGAGGGAGGTAGAAAAAAGGAGGCAAGGGGCAATTATGCTTTCTGAAGCAGTGGAAGTCTGGTTGCTACTGCCTGGCAGAGAGAGAGCCTTAGAAATCACACTGCTGACTCATTAAAAAGACTGCTGTTCTGGGCTGGAGATATGGCTCAGCTGTTAAAGGCTAGGCCCAAAACCAAAAAGACAGTTGTCTCCGTTTGTTTACAGATGTGCCAGATTTCTTTGAACCACTTGCTTTGGGTAGGTCTTCTTCAGGTTTAAACTTCATCTCTGATACGGTAGGGACTTTTGCTCAAAACAGGCTCCCTGTGTGGACAGGGCATGAAAGTGCTCAGTGATTATATTTAAAAGGGTGTTACCAACCACCAAGCATGCCATTTGTGCCAGAAGATGCCCATTCACATATCCCAAGTGGTGCTGGAGAAGCAGATGGCACCATTTGCTGTCTTGATAAGAATGAGGCTGCACCTGCTTTCCTTGGCTTCACATCTGCCTGGTTCATCTCGTTAATGTCTTCGCTTTGCTTCCTTATAAATATTAGGTTGCCTCTTAGAAATGGCATGGAGTATGGATGTCTGTTTTTCAAATACTCACTGATTTTCAAACTCTATACTGAAGAATTTCATCTATTTCTTCAGCATATTGGAAGATGCAGATTTCTTTCTTTTATTTGCATCTTTTAGTTTCCCTTCATTCTTCTGTTTGCTTTTACTTTTTCTTTTCCTTCTTTGCTGAGCTGTGAATTTCTATTTGGGTGTTATTTTTCAATTTTCCCATTTGGTTTATAAGTTGCTGTCTCTGCTCTCTATTTCTTCATATGGACTCCTAATGTTTTGTAAAGCACAACTGAAGATGTCCCCAATCTCTGTCCCCTCACCTCCACAATGACACAAAATACCTGGGATGTTTTATCTCCTGCATCCCCTGGCTCACAGACCATTGTTGTCCCAATGGTCATTTTTAAGCCCTTGGTTTAATCTTGTTGTTGTCATGTCTTTTAGAATCTCCATTAATGGGACCCAGTGGGTACAAACATTCTCAGTTTCTGTTCCTTTGAAAGTACTTCCATTGTTTTTCAAAGAGTTTTCTAGCCGTGAACTTATAGGAAGGCAGCATTTTCTCTCCTATCCTGGCCTCCACTGTGCTGTGGTATAGTTAGTATATAGCTTTTGCCCCATCAGGTATAAATGTGTCCTCTGGCTTTTGTTATGCTCATGTGTCATTGATGCTATGCCACCTACACATGAAATGTAGATTCCTTTTTGTCTATTCCACTCGGGACTCACAAGAATTCCCTGTGAATCGGTGTCATTTCAAACTTCACTTTCATTTTTTTTCCCTTTCCTTTGTCTCTGCATTGTGACTAATTCCCTCCTGTCTTCCACATCACTAATCTATTCAGGCTGCATAAAACCTCTCATTTGAATAAACCATTATACTAAATTTGCAAATTTTAACATACTTACATTTTTCAAAGTCTCACAAATGTTCCTTTCAAATTTACTTGACTACTTTTCATACTTGACTATTTTTTCATGTATGTTCTTTGTTTCTTTACTCACTTTAATGCTTTTTAAAAATCTATGTACTTATTTCTTCTATTTTTGAGATTATAATAAGATTACATCATTCCCTTTGAAAGACCCACAGAGCGTGGATCCTCACACCCCGACTCAGGAAAGGCATCCCCCCAAATCACTCACGAGATTTCCTCCCTCCAGTTTGTCCCAGATACCCCTCCTTGCTCTCCTTCAAATTCAAAGTCTCCTTTTCATTAATTGTTGTTTTATATATATATATATATGCATATTTAGGAAAATATATATATGTTACATACTCCTAAATATAACCTGCTCAGTCTGTGTAATGCTGAGTGTATTATGTTTTCAGGGCTAACCATTTGGTATTGGATAACCAACTAGTATGTACTTCACTTTCAGGGTCCCTTAGTTGCCTGTAGTTTTCTGTGTAGGATTGAGGCCTCATGGTCTTTCCCCATCCTCACTTTAGAATGTCTATTGCTGTCTTTCGCTTTTAAATACATTAAGCATGTGTTACATTAGAACTCAGTCAAAATCCCTGGCTCTGAGTCCAAATACCCACCACCATTAAAAGAAAGTGACACAGTAAATACGAAAATGAAAAAGATGAATTTACTTATAGATTTGACCAAAACTGCAAGAGAAGAATTGTCAGTCTACCCTGCCTTGCACAGTATACCACAGTAGTATCAGGATTTACAGAAAAGATAAAACTAAGGCCAAGATAGGTCTGGGGACATAATTCAGTCTTGATGCGTTTAATGTGCAAGAATAGGGGAGGATCTGAGTTCAATCTCCAGACCCACATGAAAATCTACACTTCTGGGCATACTTCCAATCATAACACTGAGGAAGCAGAGACAGGTGATCCCTGGGTCTCACTAGATGGCCAGCCTAGCCTATGTGGCTGGTTGCAGGCCAGTGGGAGACTCTGTCTCAAAAAAAAAAAAAAAAAAAAACCAAGCTGGATGGCATTTCTGAGAAACAACATTCGTATTTACCTCTGGTCTTCACATGTGTTCATGCAAGCTCACCACACACACACACACACACACACACACACACACACACATCTTTTATTCTTATCTAGGGCACCTGTGAGTGGTACATCATTACTCCTAGCATAAAATTTCCTGGAGGAACCCTACTTTCCAGCACCTCCATTATATATACTCTTATCAATATCTAATAATTTCAATATTTTAAGTTTTTAACAAGTATGCATTTATGTCTGTGTGAATGTATGCCATTGTGCACTTAGAAAATCCATGGAGACCAGAAGAGGTTGTCAGGTCCCTTGGGACTGGATTTGCAGGCATCTGTGAGCTATCCAGTATGGGAGCTAAGAACCAGACTCAGATCCTCTGGAGAAGGAGTAAGCATCTTCACCCCTTAAGCTGTCTCCTCCAGCCCCAGTTTTAGCATTTGAATTATAAAGTATTTGTAGGTTCAGTTCAACCGCTATCTGCTTCTGCTTCCTCTTGTTTATCACACCTCATATGCTTATGAAGTTATTGCTTTCAATTCACAGTTGGGCTATAGTTTTCATAAGTACCTAGAAAGTTCTCTCAGTTCATCTACTCAAGATTGGCAGATACCCCTGCCAGTTGCTTGGGTCTAGGTCTGTGTCTCCTGAAATTGACATTTGTGGCTTCTAGTTTTTCAAAGAAGAAAAATGATGGGAGGAGTTCACAAAGACATTGTTTTCCCTTGATCTATATCTGAGATTAAAATAGTACATTAGGTGGATTTCTTCTGCAGTTCACTATTTTCTGGAGAGCATAGCACTTCTTGTTTTAGGAACCTCTGAAGTTGACCTTAATCCTGACTCCATGCCTCACTCGGATATAAAACTTTGCCTTCTGTTCCTGAGGAAAGTAAAACCCTTGAGCCAAACCCTGGCCAACCCTCTGCAAGTACAACTGGTAACATCAAAACCAACTGACCTGTCACACTGATGCTCCTACCTCTTTCTGGAATCAGATGGCTTCCCTATTTTTGGAAGATTCACTAACATAGGTAAATGGTTGGGGTTTCTAGTTTAAAATTTTGTGTGTTCCTTTTTTCATAATTTGTACAGCAGAATAGTTTCCTAATATCTAGGCTGCAATATTGTCAGAAAGAGTAATCTAAGATCGAAAAGTTTAATTTTTAAAACTGAAACTTCTGTATAACAGAAAATTCCATGAAGAAAGTGCTAGAAGGAAAAGCAAAAAAAAATGGAGATATCTGCAATGCAAACAACAATGAATTTGTATGCAGTGTTGAGGATAAACACAGTTCTTGTTCCAAAAGAAAGAAGAAATAGCTTATTCTGTACATCTTCCAGTATGGAAGTTATTACATGATCTTTTAGTTCCAGGGAATGGGGGGGGGGGGGAATGGGAATAGGGGACGGGGAACAACAGGCATTAATCAATACATTTGCAAATACTTCAGTGGAGACACCAGGGAACAAAGTGAGAAAATATTAGAGATTTTACACACTATCTAGAAACATCCCTAGCTTTGGGGTTGCTGGAAGAGAGTAGTCTCCTACAGTATTACAACTCAAAAAGATGTTGGGTCTGAAGCAGACATGGATGATAATAATTGCTGTTCAGGGGACTAAATGTAACCTGTAGCAGCTTGAATGAGAAATGTTTCCCACTGGGCTGTATTTAAACACTCTGTCCCCAGTTGGTGGTGCTGTTTGGGGAAGTTATGGAATCTTTGGGAAGTGCAGGCTTGCTGAAGGAAGTACATCAGTGAAGATAGACTTAGAGGGTTTATAGCTTCACCAGACTTCCTGGTTACTTCCTCTGCTTCCTCTTCCATGTGGATGAAAAAACGTGATTGCCTTCTTCCTGCCCTGCCACCATCCATGCCTTTCATACCATATGGACTCCAGCCTTTTGGAGCACTCACATAAACAAGCTCTCTTCTCTTCTGAAGTCGCTTTCAGTTGTAGTATTTTACCAAAATGATAGAAAAATAACTAGTACAGAATCCAACATAATCTTGGCTCTGACCCTGCAACAATGTGTCTCCCCCACATTCATCAAGTTCCAGTGAGCTTGCAGACTCCTGAGCATAGGTATGACTTTTTCAAGAAACTGCTGCTCACAATGGATTATAAAAAGGATTCATTTTTATTATCAAATGACTTAATAGGAGAAAAATTATAGATTAGCCTACTTGTGGATATATTTTATGATCATTTGGCTCTGTTTTTAAGTTTGTTGCAAGGCATAAATCCTTCTGTGCTGATATTATTTCAAAACTAACACTTGTTCTCAATAGATACATGTTATGATAGAAAAATCTTGAAGATTGGAAACATGGGTTTTTAGTGGGTTGGTAAAAATTTATATATGCATATAGCCTCTTTATTTTTCTTCCTATTTTAATAGAGAAGGTAAAAGGTAATGAGCAGGGATAGGGAATACAGAGTCAGATATATTGACTCTGGTCAATGTGGTATTTCAACTCTATGAACTGAACGGGTCCTTTAATAAATATGGCTGGGACAACCACACACTCCGCCTAACACAACACATAATGAATATGACACACAAGTGAGATCCAAAGGCAAAGGGAAACTAGAAAAATGCTTCTGAATATCGATAAGAATAATGCCATCTATTCTAAAGGTGGAAAGAACACAAGTTAAAATTGTTGGAGAAAGTGAAGACTAGTAGTAGAGTCTTTCATGCAAAATATTCTGAGATCATCTACTAAACACACACACATTAAGACACAGCAATCTTTGTATTCTACTCATCAAAATAAAGATAATTAAACATCAACACATCAATAATTTAATAACAACAGGAAACACAGTAATAAACAAATGCATATGAATACACACCACTCCATGTCACACATCTGTATGTACAGCAATAAACCAGGAAGAGTTTAGAAGAACAGACTACACTGTTAATTTGGATGAGAGTGGTTTCGGCATGGGGAAAAGACCTGTGAAGTAGCATGTATACAATGTAAAAATGTAAATACTGAAAAATACTAAGGCTAGTGTCTTCTAAATTTTGTAAGTGAATTATGTATAAAGAAAGCTTAGAACTTACTTTGAACCAGAGGAAAAATTGATATTATAAGAAGAGAACTAAATTTAAGCCCTCATGTACTAGACAAGGTTTCTACCACTGTGCTTCAACTCCATCCCTTGCCTCTTCTTTTTTCCTTCCTTGTCTCTTTTGTTTTCTGTCTTTTCTCTCCTTTTTGAGATTATAATGTGATCCCATTTCTCCCTTCTTTCTTTGCTCTGAACCTCCCTATACACCCTTCCCCTCTCTCCTTAAAATTCATGGCCTCTTTTTTCACTAATTGTTACTGCACACATATATGTACAAAACATGTTTGGCCTATATAATATCACCTGTATGTGTGTATGTTTTCAGACTGACCATTTGACACTAGACAACCAATTGGTGTGCTCTTCCCTGGGAAGACCATCTCTCCTGCTCCCAGTTTACCTAAGTTGACTATGGTTCCTTGTGTAGGGTTGAGGTCTCACAGGCTTTTCCCTATTAGTTTGGTATGCCTATTGATGCCATCCTTAGTCAGCTCAAGTTTGGGCAGTTATGTTGGTTATACTGTATAGATGTAGCTTCTGATACTACTGGAGACAAAATCTCACAGCAAGCTCCTTCATCCTTGGGCTCTTAAAATCTTTCCATCTCTCCTCTTTGGAAATGTTCCCTGAACCTTAAATACGGAAGTGTTTTGTAGATGTATCCATTAGAACTGGTCCCCAGAATGCTGAATTTTGATTGATTGTGGGTTTTTGTGCCACTCTTCATTTCTTCATTGAAGATGCAGTGTGACCAGCTCCCTTAAGCCCCTACCATCATGACTTCCTACCATGATGAACTATACCCTCAAACCATGACCCCCTTCTTTCCTTAAGGTTTTTTGGGGGAACTGCTTGTTTGGTTTTGGTCAGGTATTTTGTTACAGCAACAAAACAAGAACTAATACTTTTAGCATTATAACAATATAAAACTTCTTATCATTATAAAAATATAAAAGCCACACCTGGCAAAAATATGAACTAGTTCCCAGAAAAAAAGTCATATCTTTGTGAAAGATTATCAAAGGCTTGTTAATTGATTAGTACTTCATGATTATCTAAAGTTGGAATGTTACAGATCTAGGGACAAATTATCTTAAGCCAATCATAACCCTTTGACTAGCCACTTATTGCTGCCTATGTATCTGACCTAACATCTCTATGACTATCAGCAAAACTCTTTTGAATTCTATGACCATTAGTTTCCACTAACCCAAACCATAAGAATGCAATCAAACAGCAATTCCCTGCTTTGCTGTAACCATCCTACTTGATGGTTCATCAGTGTGTTTGAAAGATGCCCAGATTTATGCCTTTTATTTGTTTCTTAACTATAAAGATTTCATAAAACCATTTCTACACTGGAGCATGGTATTTAGGGTGACCTACATCCACATGTGTTCCTAAGCCATGGTCAATCATATGTGACTCAGGAATAAGCTATGTTTTGTTCCTTTAAAGTGGGAGCTGTGTTTCATGTCAGTTAGAATCAAAGTCAAAATACAAGTCACAAAATAAGGAAAATATTTCTAGCACACCGTCTAAAAGTGTTAAAGTACCTACACATCAATCAAAAGATAAAGATAATTTAATAGGAAACTACAGCAGGTGTACAGACCAGCAAATTTCATAAGAGAATCTGGATATAGCCAACAAAGATATGCAAAGACAACCATGTCTAATATTAATCAGAGAAAGATCTCCTGAAGCAATATGTCTTTGCATACCTAACTGACAACATTTCAAAAAATGGATAAACAACTAGAACAGAAATTGATGTGGAATAATTACACACTGTTCAAAAAAAATCTAGCAATGACAGATGGCATAATCACCAAATTATTGTTAGTATCTGATTTCTAAACTATGCATAGCAGGTACAAGGCAAGGAGCCCAGCAGAAGCAGCACCTGGAAGGGAACAATCTGGAAGGGAATTTCAGTCACTGTCCTTGACATGAGAAAGTGTGAAGTCAGAATCCCACAATGACATTAGAATGACCAGAAATGCAATGGATGGATGTGATCACAGAGAATAAGCCATGCTCCGTAAGAACGGGAGGTGTTTTGTTTTTGTTTTTGTTTTTGCTTTAAGCTAATTATAAAAGCAACAGACAGTACTGTACAAATCCCAAGGTGAAGCCTTAGTACTTTATCTTGCCAAAGAAACAAATCTAAATGCTCTTCAGGGTCACTTGCAGAAGCTAAAGTATCTAACTGATTTTCTAGCATACAATATATATGACAACACAAATACAAGTCACCAAGTACATGCAAATTATGGCAGTAACAGGGAAGTGAAGAGAACTGCCTCACGGAGATGATATTAGCAACAACTGTAAAGCAGATACTACATACATGGCAAACTTTAACACAGTGAAAAATATGTATGGCATTGGTGAATGAAAGCATAAAATAATTGCTTCCGAAAACTGAAATATTAAGAAACATAAAAGTGTCTTGAATGATGAGAGCATTGACTGGAGCCCACAGGAGACTAGAACAGTAGAAGACAGTACCATAAACCTGGAGCCCAAGCCAGTGTTATTGTCATGCTTAATGACACATATCTTATGAAAGAATAAAAACCACACTACAGAACCACACTAGTCTCTGGAACAGTGTGAGACAATCATGTAGGAACTTTCTTGATTCTGTTTGAACACGGTATTAATGAACATTCATTACAAAATGTCTAACTATTTTTAGTCATGAAATGTTGTTTAGATAACTATATTTATAATTATGTCTTTCTTCGTGCAATCTAAGGGGTACAACACTTCCAAATAGGATGTCACATTCTTTATCATGAACAAGCACGTGCGCATGTGTGCAGGCACTCATGCTTGTGTGTATGTGTATTATATATAATGCTAGTTTGAATGCAATTGGCCCCCATGAGCTCATAGACAGTGGCACTATTAGGAAGTGTGGCCTTGTTGAAGTAGTTGTGGTCCTGTTAGAGGAAGTGTGTCACTGTAGGGGTGGGCTTTGAGGTCTCCTATGCTCAAGATACACCTAATTCAGTTCACTCCCTGTTGCCTGTATTTCAAGATGTAGAACTCTTAGCTTGTTCTCCAGCATCATGTCTGCCTGTACACAGCTCTGTTCCACCATGATGATAATGGACTAAACCTCTAAACTGTAAGACACCCCAATTAAATGTTTTCCTTTATTAGAGTTGTTGTGGCCATAGTGTTTCTTCACAGTACTATAAACCCTGAGAAAGATATATATATACATATATGTATTATGCGTGTGTGTGTGTGTGTGTGTGTGTGTGTGTGTGTGTGTGTGTGTGTAACTTTTCCATATAGAAATGGAAAGAAAAAACTGCCTACAGACCTAGCTTTTCTTTCAGTTCCTCTACTTTCTTCATCTTTGGGTCATTAAACAAATGCCTGCCTAATTTTATGGTTCACATAAATGAATATAAAATTGGTCAATCAGTTTGGTTCAAAACTGTTTACACTGAGAGGCATAGAGGATTTTAAGCTGTTTCTTGAAAGCCAAGTAATGTCTTCATTGACAACCTTTCAAGGAAGTCCTTTCTCCTATCCTGGTCTCCTTTTCTTCCCCCCTTCAATACCTTTCCCCTGGAATGTCCTAGAGCTTTCTCTACACACACACACACACACACACACACACACACACACACACACACAGACACACACGGATAGGGAGGAAAGGAGACAGTAAGCCTCAAAAGCAAATGAAACAGATCCTTGGCAAAACCATGTAATTGGTGATTAATATGTTATTTCTTTTGGGGGTTTCCTCCCCTCTAAGACCCATAACATCCCCACCTCGCCTTAGCTCCATGCTATGCTTTAGAGGCAATATTTACATTCTGTATTTGTAAAGTCTCTTCCAGAGAATTTAATTATTCAGCCTTACTTCCTGGGGAATTCTAATCAATAATGTTTTGTTGCTTAAGACAAAATCTGAAGCTACTCTAAGATTTGGATTTGAAAAATAAATAAATAAAACAGCCTCCAGGAACATCATTACCCACAATGTGCAGGAAGAGAAGCTGGAAGCCACTTGCCAAGGCGTGCCTGCCTGCAGCTGTTGGATGGTCACTTCCAGGAGTTTCTAACAGTGAAGCATCTCTCTGCCAAGTTCTTAGGATGTGACTCTTTCCTACCAGAACAGAAATCCACTCAAAACATCCTCTCCCACTGATTTCACTCATGACCACTTTCCTCAAACCCGCTTCCCTACCCTTCCTTGCTATTTCCAAATTTCTTTTAATGTTTACCCAAATTTCAAGTGAGACTTGCTTTTTCTTCCCCTACCAACTTTTTTCTTAGAGAAAAACTAACGTAAAGTTTGTTTTAAAAATACCTGCAAAATGGAAAATATGTATTTATTTATAATCACTTATATCCTCTTTTGCTCAAACATACATGATTTTAAGTTTTTGCTGAATGATTCCTTTTTGTTTCGAATCTTTAGAAAATATAGTATTGATAATTATATGAGTGAATTTAATAGGTCAGTGTCCAAGTTTGCTTTTCTGTTGCTGTGTTAAAACACTCACCAAAATCAACTTGAGGGAGGAAAGGGTTTATTTGGCTTACACCTTCATGTTACAGCCCATCTTTGAGGGGATTCAGGAAAGGAACTCAAGCAAAAATCATGGAGAAATGCTGCTTACTGGCTTGCTTCTCATTGCTTACTCAATCTGCTTTCTTATAAAACCTAGGACAATCGGTCAGTGGTAACACTATCAACAGGGGCTGGGCCCTCTCATATCAACCTTTAATTTAAAAAAAAATGTGTTAGAGACTTACCTGTAGGCCATTTTGAAAGAGGGAATTCCTCAATTTAGTCATCCTCTTCCAAGATGCTAAAGTTTGTGTCAAGTTGACCTAAACTAACCAACACAACCAACAGCAATAACTTTGTGCTCTGTGTGCAAAGACCTGCACTACCATCTGTGGGGGCATGTTTGAAAAACTACTAGTGGATTCCTGAAGCTGTGGCAAGTACCAAAGCATATGATACTTTCCCCTTACATACGCAATATGAGTGCTGAATTTATAAATTAGTCCCAGTAAAGATATCAATAATAGCGCACCACAGATCCCAGCAATCTCTGATATGATTGTTTTCCACTTTCCTTATCAAGTCAAGAATTTTCATGATTTTACTTGAAAGAAATGCTATTCAGATTCTCTTTAGTATCACAACCCTTTTACTTTGGAGCTATTATTATGTAAAATGGGATTGCACAAGGGCACAGTCAATAAGACAAAATGGCAGCCTGCAGAATGTGAAAAGATCTTCAACAACTCCACATCTAACAAAGGGCTGATCTCCAAAATATATAAAAACTGGAGAAACTAAACATCAAAATAACAAATAATCCAATTTTAAAAGAGGGTACTGATCTAAATAGAGAATTCTCATTAGAAGAATCTCAAATGGCCAAGATATATTTAAAGAATTGTTCACTATCCTTAGCCACCGGGAAAACGAAAATCAAAATGACTCTGTGATACCATCTTATACCTGTCACAATGGAAAAAAAAAAACCTCATGACAGTTTATGTTGGAAAGGATATGGAGTAAGGGAAATACTCCTCCACTGCTGTTGGGAGTACAAACTTGTACAGCCACTTTGGAAATCAATATGGTGGTTTCTCAGAAAATTGGGAATCAATCTACCTCAAGACCCAGATATACCAACCTTGGGCATATATACCTCAAGACCCAGATATACCAACCTTGGGCATATATACCTCAAGACCCAGATATACCAATCTTGGGCATAATACCACAAAAACACTTAATCAACTATGTTCATAGCAGCATTATTCATAATAACCATTCCAAAACCAACCTAGATGTCTTTCAACTAAAGAACAGATAAAGAAAATGTGGTGCATTTACAAATTGGATGATTACTCATCAGTTGAGAGAGAGAGAGAGAGAGAGAGAGGAGAAGGAGGGGTGGTAAAGCGGCCTCCTGTGTGGATTTTACTTCTGTTTCAAGTACGAAGTACCTTTATCACCTCGTGCCAGCTAGACCCACCTATCAGTGCAGAAACATCCAGAGTACCAGCCCAGCCTTTGTCCCCATCACCAGGCCTTGGCTATGGAAAATGAAAAGCTGTGGATTCCTTCCAGACTAATGTGGTTTGATTGAGCAAGACCCCCTGAAGCAACGTCAATGGGACAATGCAGCCTTGCAAACCACTACAGCCAGGATTTCTGTGTCTTCTTAGGATTCCCCCATGACAGCGCTCCCTACCAGCAGGAAGCAGTTTGGAAAGAACGACGCCCAAATTCCCAAATATTGTTTATAAATGTTTGTTTTCATTTTTTTAAAAAAAGGCATGTATAGTTATGTCCAGCATAAAATAAATGTTTAAAAAATTTTAAAAAAATGATTTTAAACAAAAAAAAAAGACATAATGACATCATAAAAGTTAGAGGGCCCAAAGAGTGAAATAGAAGAGATCTCCTGGGTAAACTGGAGGTAGGGAGATAGAAACATGAAGGATCCAGTGGGGGTAGGGGCAGTAATGAAAGAGATGCCTTGATAGGGAAGGGCATTTCCAGATTAGGGAGAAATATGGTGCCAGGGAAACTCCCAGGTATCCCAGCTAAGACTCCACCAAGCCTCAGACTGCTGCCTCTCCTCAGCATGGTTGGAGAATATCAGAGTGGCACCTGAGATACTGGGCTTCTGTCTTTCATATACCTCTCTAGGACAGGGATTAAAAGCATGAGCTCTAATTCTCTTAGACTGATTCACTCTCATGTAGCCCTGGGTGGCCTTGAACTCACAGAGATCCATCTGCCCATCATCTCCTGAGTCCTGGGATTAAAGTTGTGTGTCACCACCACCCAACTTCTATAGCTAAATGGTGTGAATTTGAATTTTGATTCTCAGTAGCTTTATTAGATAATCAACAGTATATCACCACATACCTGGGCTCATAGGAACTCACAGACTGGACAGACAACTAGGGAGCCTACATGGGACTGACCCTCTACATATGTGTGATAGTTGTGTAACTTGGTCTATTTGTAGAACTTCTAGCAATGGGATCAGGGCCTACCCTTCATGTTTGAGCTGGCCTTTGGGAATTTAATCCCCCTGAATCCTTTGCCCAGTCTTAATACAAAGGAAGAAGCATAGTTCTGTCTCAACTTGATATGCCATGCTTTGTTGACACCTATGGGAGACATTCCCCTTTCTGAACAGAGACAGAGGAGGAGTGGGGAGGTGCACAGAAGAGGTAGAAAGGGGATGGGAGAAGGATGGGAGAAGATGAAGGAGAGGAAACCAATTGGGATATAAAATACATGAAAAAAATAATTATTTAAAATTTCAGGAACACTGAAACTACTATCCCAAATTACTTTCAGCCTATCCATATAAAGTATATCTGAAACATAAGTGAACTTCTGTATTTAACCTCAGCTCCCATCCCCAAGATCTCATTGTGTATATCCCAAATTCTGATCCTGGTTCCCTTTCCCCAACTCTAAGACCCTCCTTATCCATACAACCCCACAACTGCACAGCTCTCTCTTGCTCTCTTTCTCTCTCTCTCTCTCTCTCTCTCTATATATATATATATATATATATATATTATGTGTGTGTGTGTGTGTGTGTGTGTGTGTGTGTGTGTGTGTGTGTATGTATGTATATAATATATATAAGAAAGTAAACAAAACAAAGTAGGCCAAAAGAAAATAAAGATGAAACACAGATGAATAAAAACAAAACCCATAAAATACCAAATTGGAAACAATAATATTCAAGAAAAAGACTAGTAAGACAAAAAAAAATGACCAAGCAAAAGAAGATGAAACAAAAAGTCTATAAAAATACCATTGAGTTCATATTGTGTTGGCCATCTACTGCTGTGCATGAAGCCTACATTAAAGCTTGGTTAATGTATATTCCAGTGGAGAAAATTAATAGATCCTTTGACAAGCAGATGTCAACTGGAAACAGCTTCTTGACTAGAGATGGGAGCAATTTACAATTGCAAATCAAATTTTCCTATTTCTCAAAACACTTTCTTTAATGATGAGTTATTTATGTTCCCTCTACCAGCATGAAGATGACAGTCTCTGACTTTTCATTCATCACTTTGAGATAGTTCATATAAAACTCAAATATAACTCAGTTCCATTCACCCTTAAATTCCTGGGTACTTGACCAGTTGCCGTATCATTAAAAAAAAAAAAAATTCTGCCCATGATTCACATGGAGTTTCTCACTTAACTATTCATATACCACTGATTTCCATTCTTAGTGAAACTAAGAAATTGAACACTTGGTAAGTAACAGTGTGGGTTCTTAGATGTAGATTAATTTCCTTAAGAATACAAGGATGATAGATACCAATTAGGACTTAGAAAACTCTGAGTTCTTGAGTTTGACTCATGAATAAACTTTTAGTGAGAACTTCCTTTTCTCCAAGGACTATTTGAAGCTCATCCATGGGGACTAGTGTCTCAGAGGAAACTAGGAAAGTGCCACACTGACTAATCATTATTTTTAGAGAAGAAAACTTGGTATGCCATGAAGTGATCCATTATTCACACTCAATGTAATTCTTCTAAGCACTGAGGAATTTTCCCATTTCTTGTAAAGAAAGTTCAATGATGCAGAAAGGCACTTGCTTTCAGTTCTAAAATGGTGTTCATTTTTCTTTACAGGAAGTAGAAGAAATGTTTTCTGTCAGTAGAACTATGAGCAGAAACATACTTCTGGACCAGAACTGCTTCCTTGAGCATCCTTGGTGCTGTGAGTATCTCTTGGCTACAGAGAGGAAATGTTTAGGATAAAATTTTGGCTTTCTCTAGAATAAAGAAATACAGTTAGCTTTGATGCATGGGTATCTTCAGCAACTAATGACTTTCAGTCTCATACAAAAAAATTCTATCTCCTTCAGTGCAAGTGACTTTTATTTTCTGCATCTTACCAAATGTCCTTGAGTGGAATTCCAACTGCCCTCTATTGAAGGTCCACCTTAGTAACAACCTCAAGCAGTGACTCTCATTCGTTTCCCCTTGTGGGATGTATACCACGTAGTGTCCTTGCTTTAAGGCTCTATCATGTTGAGAACTTTCAAACTGACCCCATGAGCAAAATCTTGAAAACTTGAATTTGTCTATATCAATCATTTAAAAATTAAAAAAAACAAGGCCCAAGACTCTTTTAAACTTCAGCTCATACCTAGAAAAAAAAAAACAGAAAACAAAAAACAAATCTATTAACACTTTTTTTAAAAGGGCAAGGTCCTTTATTGCAACAACATAGCCTAGAAAACAATAACAGATTCTCAAGACAGTCAACATTAAATGAGTTAAGAAGGATATGTGTACTCAGGCAATCTGGAAATGCTGGGAGCAAAAACACAACACAAAAACAGCATTTCCTATTTGGGGGAAAGATACAGCAGGGAGATTTACATGCAGCAAAACCTGAATAAAGAGAAGCCAAGGCAACAGCAGACTTGGAGACAGATTATGTAGTACATTGTTCCTGCTATGACATACCCCAGGTGCTTAAAATACAAGGGCATATCATATACAAATGCATATGTAGCACTCTACATAAACATAGATAACTGGGGCATACAGCCAACAAGCTATGAATTTATGCAATCATTTAGGAAATACCATTCAAGAGTTTGTTTCACACTCAGTTCAGTGCATAGGTCCTGCAGGTACTATTGAGATCTCCTAAGCGCTTATCATCTACAGATAAAGCCAGAAAGATAATACAATTCAAGTGGTCGGATACAGGGCTTGTTGGAAGGATGTGAATAAAGCTTCTAAGCTTGCCTGGATATCAGAAATTGAGGATGACTCCCATGGAGGGGGCTCCTAAGCTGATATCTAGAAGTCTAGTAGGACTTAGACTACAACAAAGATAGTGGGGAAGGGCATTAAACCAATGTAAGCCCCCTGTGCAATAACTGGAAAGCAAAGGAAAAGATGGCTCTCTCGGGGAACTAGAGCAGGGTGAGAAGACTACTAAGGGGCTGATAGAGAATGTTTTAGGCACACTGGAAACTTGTGTGATTCCCTTTGCAACTGCTTAAGTCATCATGGTAGCACAAAAGCTGGCAAATGAGTCTGGCTGTGTTGCAATAGAATTTGTTTACTGAAACATGACAGTGATTTGACAGACTTTGAACCTAAGTGATTCAGTGAGGAACACAGAATGGCAAAAGATAAATAGCAGGTGAGGCTGGAAAAGTGGTTAAGGCAAGGTCAGCAAATGCCTTGAATGTTAGGCTAAGAAGCTTGGGGAGTCACCCGGAAGGATGTGAGTGATCAGCCTTACCACAGTTTGAGGGAGCCCCCTTCGGGGCTGTACTTGTACACAGACTAAAGATTGAAGACATGGGCTCAAAAAGCCAGCATGAGGTACAACAAAGGAGACAAGTTGGAGAATAAGGAACTAATTCATTGGTCTTAGCAAAAGTGAGGGAATGTCATTTGACCCTACACATCACTATATTTCTAGTGGAGAATTAAAAGACTAAGAAATATAGCGATGGATTTTGGAGAGTACATAGATCCAGTGTTTTAACTCTGAAGCCTTAAGATTCCCAAAGCCGCTTTGTGTGTGTGTGTGTGTGTGTGTGTGTGTGTGTGTGTTAGTGCTGTTGTCACTTGTGTATATGAGACATCCAATTCCTTTTGTTCCCATAACCTTCCCTTCTATCTCTCCCTCCCCCAACTCCAGTTGACCCAGGAATCTCATGTATTTTTCATTCCCAGCAATCCATGCATCCCTCTCTTATAGGGTCCTCCTTTTTACCTAGTTTCTCTGGGGTTCTGGGGTTATGGATTGTAGCCTGATTATCCTTTGCTTTACATCTGATATCCACTAATAAGTAAGTATATACCATGATCATCTTTCTGGGTCTGGGTTACCTCACTGAGGATGATTTTTTTTTTTTAGTTCTATTCATTGGAACTAGAACATCGGAAATAGCCCTTTCTTGTCTGCACCCTGTGTGGTTACCTGAATACTGTGATGTTGCTTTGAACTCACACAGGTATCACCTATATACTTTACTCTATAAAGCTTTACCTCCACTTGCATGTGTTAGGGTTGAAGGCTGACATCACACTACCTACACATGCATCCTTCCATGTGAGCAAGACTCCAGACCCTCCCCTACAAACGCCTCAGGAAAAGCCTGACTCCCCATTCCAAGATGAAGGGGATTCATTGCTTCAGTTGTGGTTCACAAGCATTGGATCTTTGCCCCTTTCCAGTACTCTCCTACTTAACTAAGGTTAGGTTTCTTCTTCTCTGGGAAACCTCTACTCCATGCCCATGTGTCTTTAACAAAGGGTGGTTTCTGTGTATTCCCAAGGAAACCTGTGTGTGATACTACTGTGTCATTTTCACTCACTAGATCATGTTGGAACTACCATTCAAGGTATTTGTGTATTTTGATTGACAAGCTCCTGAGTGGCCTACATGACTTGAAGCATAAGCCTTCAGCAAATAATTGTGGAATCCATCCATCTAATTCTTCGAATGTCAGAGTATTTAGCACTAGGACATTTTGTATTAAGCTGAAGAGGCTGACACTCTCCTCTATGTAGGAAATGAAGGTGATTCCTTGTCTACCCTAGATTTTAAAAAGACCATGCAGGTGGCCTGTTGGATCGGCTATCAATGCACAGTTGAAAATTCCTCTTACTATTTCATGGAAAGTACTGGAGCTTTGATATTAAAGACAACAACCTTGCCTTTGTCTAGAAAGGAGATGAACACTGAACCTCTCAGTGTTCACTCATATTAGGGAAAAATTAAACAATGCAACAATGAAGCAGAAGCTTCCTCCTCCTTGCCATTTTTGGTGTTCTTTGAGACTGTACAATTCATCTCACAGGAATTTATTTTACACATTTCAAAAGAAAATTATAAGGAAGAATACTCTCATTAACACAGGCTGTCACTTTACTGTTTCCTAGTGATCTTTAGTAGAACAAAAAGAAAAAAAATCGCCTATGAATTTGCACATAAAAATGGGAATGCTTCATTTACCAAAGGAAGATTAATTTGTCACAAAAGAAGGTTTGGATAGAAATGTGCTTTCCCAGGGTTTTCAGTTTGGTATCATTAGCAATTATTTATCTTTTCACTTCTTCTAGGTTAATGTCTACAGTTCCTTATCTAATATGCATACACTATAAGTTTCTGTATAGCAAGTAACTGGCCCCAGAAATGTTAATTTAGACACTTTTCTACTTCCTCAACAATCTTGTTTATTTGGTTTCCAATGTTTTATTTATTTCCCTTAAAAGAAAGGACCTTAATTAGAATGTGGACTCATTAACAAAAATCAGCCCTAAAGCCAAGACTATAGAACATAATTACAACTACTCAGGAGACAGAGGCAAGAGGATGTGAAAGTCCAGCCTGAACAAAACAGTGAAGTCCGACTTAGCCAAAGCTAAGAAATTGTCTCAATCCCCTTCCCTCCTTTCAACGTACATAAATAAATTAATTTAGAAAGAAATTAAGGCACCTTCTCTGATTTGTATCCCACCCACCTATATAATAGCAATGGTTTTAGTTACTTTAATAAACACACATAACATAGGCTTCCTTCACTATATCCATACTCAATGCTGGGAACATAGCAGAGGGATATAGCTACAGTAAACCTGGGGCTCAAACCTCAGCACCAAAAAAAAAAAAAAAAAATGTAATATAAGAGTTAATTCTTCATGAACTCAGTTGTTTGTCGTTTATATGCATGCTTCATTATTATTATAAATTATGCACTATTCACTAAGTTATTGTATGGTTTGTTGACAGTAAACTATTACATTTATAAATATTATTTTCATAAGTATATTATGGTAAAAAAATTACTATTTTTTCTATTAAAAGCTGGTTTGTAACTAGCTAGGTGGCTTAGCAAGTAGAGATGCTTCACCAAGCCTGATAGCCTGAGTTCAATCTGCAGAATCCACACAGTGAAAGGAGAAAATCATTCTCACAAATTGTCATCTAACCTCTATAAGTACCCTATAACATGCATGTACATGTGCTCACACACGACTAAACGTAATTTTAAGATTTAAAGTTGGTTTAGGTACTCAAAAGACCAGCCAAATCATCAATCAATGAAGAAGTCATGCCTACTGGGTATGTATAAATGGAGGGGGGGGGACCTGAAATATAGCTATGTCCTGAAGGAGCATAGATACAACCTTTTACATTGTTATTCTAAATCTCCTTGACTCAAGTCTAGGGACTTGTGGCTCAATGGTAGAGGGTTTGCTTCGCGTGCACAAAGCCCTGGATTACATTACCAGCACACTGAATGAATGAATAAATTAGTAAATGAATAGCAATAAATAGCAAACTATTTTAAAAACCCAATTTTTTGTTCTTCATAAAAGATACATCTAAAATGTAAGCTATAGAGGTAAACAGTAAAGAACCAATAACCCCACTAAAATTTGTTTATTATCGTTGTTATTATTAATAATAATTACATGATTCTGAGAACTCCATCCTTGCTGTCTCCTTAGGAGATCAAAGGACATGAGAAACGGCACTGCAATCACAGAGTTCATCCTCCTAGGCTTCCCAGGCATCCAAGGCTTACAAGTCCTTCTCTTCATAGTGATCTTTCTCATCTACATATTAACCCTTTCAGGCAATGGACTCATTATTTTCATTGTCTGGGTTGAGCCTAGGCTTCAAACGCCAATGTACTTTTTCCTCTGCAATTTAGCCTTCCTAGAGATCTGGTATACTACCACCGTCATCCCCAAACTGCTGGAAACCTTTGTGGTAACAAAAACAGTCATTTGCACTGCCTGCTGCCTGCTGCAGGCTTTTTTCCACTTCTTCCTGGGTACCACTGAGTTCTTGATTCTGGGCACCATGTCATTTGACCGCTACTTGGCAATCTGTAAGCCCCTCCGCTACCCCACCATTATGACTAGCAATCTCTGCATGCAGCTGGCCCTCAGCTCCTGGCTAGTGGGCTTCACCATTGTCTTTTGTCAAACAATGCTGCTCATCCAGTTGCCATTCTGTGGCAACAATGTCATCAACCATTTCTATTGTGATGTGGGTCCCATCCTAAAAGCTGCCTGTGCTGACACCAGCATTTTGGAACTACTGGGTCTCCTGGCAACCATCCTTGTGATCCCAGGATCACTCCTCTTCACCATAATTTCTTACATCTACATCATATCCACCATCCTACGTATTCCTTCAGCCACTGGCCGCCGAAAGGCTTTTTCTACCTGCGCGTCTCACCTGACAGTTGTCTCTCTGTTCTATGGAGCTGTCTTGTTCATGTACCTGAGACCTACAGCACACTCCTCCTTTAAGATTAATAAGGTGGTGTCCGTGCTAAATACTATCCTTACACCCCTTCTGAACCCCTTTATTTACACCATTAGAAACAATGAGGTGAAAGGGGCCCTAGGAAAAGCCATGACTTGTCCTAAAGCTCACCATGCAAAGTGAAAACTGCAATACATCAAAATGTGCCTAATGCAAATATTAACACAAGGACTGGTAATGAGACAAATTTGTAAAAAAAAAAAAAAAAAAAAAAAAATTGGCTAAATCCACCCCACCACCACCACGCCCACACCCATGACTAACCTATGCCCTCTGCTAGTGTGTGACAGTTGTGTGGCTTGATCTCTTCCCAAGGCTCCTAGCAGTGAGATCATGACCTGTCCCTGGCACTTGGCTGGCTTTTGGGAAATTGTTCCCCATGCTGGGTTGCATCAGTCTGCATCCCTCATCTTGGTGTCCCATGCTTTGTTCAAAAGCATGGGAGGCCCACCCATTTCTGAATGAAGACTAATGAGGAGTGGATGGGGAGTGGAGTAGATGGGAAGAAGCGGGGAAAAGGGAAGGAGAGAAAAGAGGGGAATCTGAGATTGTTATGTAAAATAAATGGAAAAAAGTTATTTAAATAAAATAAAAATCTGTCCCTATATACTAGAAGCTTTAGTACAGTGTTAATGTTATCCCAAGACAGAGATACAAAAAAAAAAAAAAAAAAAATGACAGGTATGATGGGTAGGTTCTCCACTAAATTATATAAAATGAACTTGCATTTGTTACATATAAAGGATTGGGATTTCTCCTTAAAGAGAAAAAGCCATCTAAATTTTCATCAAAAGATGCCTCATGATTTCCTAATGCATGGGGCAGAACTCAGGACTTTGTTAGTTACAAAGGAGAAAAGGCCAAAGTTAGAAACATATGTTAGTGAGTTTAGACATGTGTGAAGAATATTGCGTCCTTCTTTTATTGATAACTGGGATTTCTGAAGCAGCATAAAGAGACAGAAGATGGGAAAGAGACAGGAGTCTGACCTTCAACAAACACTGTGTGTTTATTGGTGCACACAGTGAGAGGCAGCCTCTCTACCCAGGGAAATTGAAGGGTCTGTCAGGGAAGAAAAGTTGGCTGCCACCTTTTATAGGAGCTGGGTAAGGGCTAGGGAATGAGGAAACAGAAACTCTACTACTGTAGGGGACTACATGTCTCTCCTTCGTGAAAGTGTTGGCCCAGGGGAGAAAGGCTATCTTTGGAGACTGTCTCTACAGACATTCTTTTCTGACCCACAAGGCTGAGCAAAGTCAACTGTAATCTCATGGGAATCCTGTTTACTACGGAGACACTCTATCAATAACTGTTGATATTGAGCATCCCACACCTCATTTTCTCAGCCCCATTGCTTTACCATAAAAGAAACACACTGGAGCCAATGCTAATGGGCTTTCCCGGTGATCAGATTGGTAACTACCCTAATTGTCATCATAGAGCCATTAACTGGTAACTGATGGAAGCAGATGCAGAGATCTATAGCCAAACCTCGGGGTTTGTTTGTTTGTTTTTGTTTCTCGAGATGGGTTTCTCTATTGCTTTGGAGCTTGTCCTGGAACTAGTACTGTAAACCAGGCTGGCCTCGAACTCACAAAGATTCACCTGCCTCTGCCTCCTGAGTGCTAAGATTAAAGGTGTGCACCACCAATGGCCAGCTGAAATGTTTTTTTGTTTGTTTGTTTGTTTTGATTTGATTTTTCAGGACAGGGTTTCTCTGTGTAGCTTTGTAGACCAGGCTGGCTTTGAACTTACAGTGATCTGCCTTTCTGCCTTCCTAGTGCGGGGATCAAAGGTGTGCACCACTTTAAATTGGAAACTCAAAACAAGGTATAATGAGATAAAAATGTTATCTCATTCGCTATACCTAATTTTCTCCAAGAGAAGCAGCCACATCGAAAATGATCAAGGCAAACAAAGGGCCATTTGAAAGTAAAGTGGGAGCTTAATCCCACGAATTTTACCCAAAGCCATTTAGACAATAGTTGAAATTGCCTTGAATAAGAAATAGAGCCATGTTCAGCAGTCTCCAAAGAATAAAGTAACTTAAAAAAAGGAAGAGAAGAAAAGAGCAAACGCAATAGAGAAAAAGTAGTCTATGTCTAATTCACCAGGTCAAGAGATGTGCAAACAACTGGGAAGGAATCTGTGTGTCCCTTATACATACTTACCATTCTTGTGACAGTAGAGGATATTAGTACTTGAATCGGTGGGTCTCAGCCAATCCATTGAGGACTGAATAGAAAAAAAAGGCAGAAATACTCTTTCTTTTGAACCAAGACATCCATTTCATCTTGGTATATCAGATCTCCTGATTCTTCCACCTGCTGATGCCAAGGTCCACAGTAATACCCTGCCTTCACTCATCTGTTCTCAGGCTGAGTCACATTTTCTCAGTTCTCCATTCTTAAGTTCGCACAGATCCTGCACTGTCTCAGGCTCCATAATTGCAAGAGCAAATTCTCATATTAAATCTCCACCAGTTGGTACTTAGCCTCAACAACAATAGAATTTAAGAATGTACTAAGATAGCTCAAAGACAATTTTATTAGCCTTTAAAAAGGAAACCCCCAGAGCAAGCAAGCTGTGAACTTCGGCACCTGCCTAGAGAAGGAAGATGGGCAAGATAAAGAGAGGAAAACTGTCATTTACAAGCAGTCACATGGTGTGGGGGGAGGGGTGCTTCAGAAAAGGATGGAAAGGACCCAAAGTAACAGAAAAAGCATACTTTGGCTCTGGCCAGTGTCCTAAGAAAGAAAGAAATAAGAGAAAGGAAAAAATAAATCTGAGTTAGGACTCAGAAGGGCAGACAGACCTGCAGAACCCTCGAAGTGGTTCTACCTGAACTGAACAGATCAGATTTGGGGGGAGGGGGGAAGTACATTATCTCATTAAAGGGATAACTTTCCCCACTCTCGTGTCTTTTACAATGGTATTAGGTAAACCTGCAACCTGCATTCTGGAGCGGTGATTTCCTAGTCAGATGCTTAACTCTCTTGTTAACCTGGAATGTTAGGTCTCCACCCAGGCCAGAGATAGATTCCACTTTTTTGATCAGAAAGAAATGGTTTTTCTTTTGATGGCCTCAACAAAGCCCTGGTCAAGGGTACTGTAACATCAATTTCATCCCTTCTGTGGAACTCAACTGCCTCTCCAGCAAAAGCGATTAAATTAATATCAACAGCAATTTGTCCCACGAAGTGAAATGGTTTTTCAAGATGCAGTTGACAAGAGAAGGCCTGCACATACCACCAAGTGACACACGGGGCAAAACTGACTATAGAAATGTCAGTGACACAGACAAAAGTGGACAACTCAGATTAGGAAAGTTGTAAAGCAAAAAGTCACCAAAATAACATAGGAGGGCAAATAGGGAACACCACCATCTTTTCACTTAGCTTCCAACTACATTCCACTTTTTATTTCTAAGACCAACATTATTAGCCTGCCCTTTTTACGAGATGGACAGAGTTGGCAGGCGGATGTGCTAGCGGGGAAGAGCTGACTGCATGCAAGAGCCAGCATTCAAACTCAAAGCTTTCTTTTTTGTTTTTCCACGCGTTTGCAGGAAAGGAAAACTGCGTGGGAAGGAGGGGGTTCTCGTAGAGGTGTAGATACCAAAACCAACATGAAAGATGAAGACAAAACCCTGTAGGGGGTAGGCAATGAACCCCAGACCCAGGGAGTTGATTGACTTGTGGTCAAAGGGGCTGGGCACAGAGGGCAGCGGTCCGGGAGCAGGCTTTTCCCGCGTGGGTCTCACTAAGAGCCCCAGTCCTCAACCCGCATTAATACAACCAACGAATGGGCCAAACCTCCGACAGCCTAGACCCACCCCAGCATGGCCCGGAGGCGGGGCGAGCGGCCGCTTCCGGTTCCGGGCGCGGAGGCCCCACGTGTTCCGACCCGCTGGGCCCCGCGCGACTCGGATCCCGCTCCGGTGTTTCGGCCAGGAGTGAGTGGGGCGCACCGAGCAGGAGAGGAGCCGCTGCAGCCGCGGGAGACGTGAGTGTCGGGGACCTGGCCGGCGAACGGGCACCGCGCCGGGCGGGGAGTGAGGGCCGGGCCGGAGCGTGGGGAGGGGCTGTAGACCCCGCCCCTCCGGCGCCGGGGGGATAGCGGCTGTCTAGGGAAGGAAGGGGCGGCGGCGGGGTCTCCACGGCCTGGGCGTTGTGGCCCTGTCACCTCCCCGCGGCCGGAGTCGGGCGGCGCTCCAGGCTTCTCTGCCCAGCCACCTCCTTCCGCCCCCTCGCGGGGCCTGCGGACACGAACTGTGCCCCTCGGATTGCATCCATGCCAACTACTCCCTGTGCTCCAGGACCCAGTGGGGAGTGATCTACGCCCCTTGACACCCATCTTCCCCGCCTCACCAGTCTTTTCACCCTGCCTTTCGCATTGCTCCAGAACCCTCTCGGCAGGCTTTCCCTTCCCTCCTTCCCGGCGAACCCCGCCCCCTTCACCAGCGATCTTATCACCTGTGAGCATGCCAGGCGTTAGAGAAGGTCTAGCTTGTGGCTCCTGGCTGTCTTAGTGACAGACTCGCAGCTTCCCTGTAGCTAGAGGCTACTGTCTGCACTTGCAGCTTCTCTTTTGCTACCTCTGACAGCCAGTTCAGGGGCCTGTTCTCCACCTCACCGCACCAGTTGCGGGACTTGTCTTAGTCGACTGAAAAGTTTGCTAGTTTCAATTCCATGGATGTACTGGCTTTCTCTCACACGGTTTCCAACCCCTGAGCCGTGGTTGTCTGTTTTCTGTGATGAACTGCCCATAGGGAGGCATATGGGCCCAGCTGATCTTGATCTGCCTTGGTCCTGGACAGAAGTACCACATGCAGGGTTTTGCTGACAGGCTACCCTTAGAAATACCGTGTGTGTTGGGAGAAGCAAGTGACAGTCGAGTAGTTGCTTTGTGCCATCTGTCTTGAGTAATTTTCTGCCATTACTGCCTAACATAGAAAGGTGGACAGAGTTGGTTGGGTGGGACATTTTTCTTCCTAGCACCACATGACACTGATGGTTTCCCCTCTCCCCACCATATGCATACCCTTTTGCACTCTGAATAATTGCAGGAGACAGTCATTTCAAGGGCACTGCATGATTTGTATTACTATGAGGGACTTTGCCATTGCAGAATATACAGGTGGCTGTACAACTTGACAGACATAAAACAGTTCTAGACTTTCTGCTTCTATTGTCTTCTTGCCTGAATGTGGACATCACTGGATAAGTTTGCTCCTTTCTGCATAAAAAATCAAACTTACCTCCTTTGTCCATGTAGTGGGTATCAAGTTTAGCACACATGAAGTGCTTATCAAAACAGAATGCTGGACCTTCATGCCCAGAATATGCAGGTGAACCCAAGTGGTGCTATGTGGTCTGGATTAATCCCTTTGAGAGCCACTATCATTTTCCAGACCTCATAACAGCCACCTTACAGAAATTTGAAGACAAAGACTTGCAAATACTAATAATGGTGATTCATCTTTAGTGGGTGATCTTACCATTCAAGTCTGAGTTATTTGTGAAATGAAATAAAGTCAGATGCTAAGCATCCATTATGGCAAGTTAAGATGAAGTACTAATAAAGGTTTTGGTTGTCGATTTGTCTTTCTGTCCCTCATATTGTTTTGATTTTGATTTGGGGATTTTTAAGACAGGGTTTCTCCATGTATCCCTGGCTGTCCTGGAACTCATAGACTTGGCTGGCCTAGAACTCACAGAGGTCTGCCTGTCTCTGCCTCTGGGTGCTTTCTGGAAGTAAAGACTTAGATCCCACTCTCTCAGTTTTCTTCTTCCCACTCATACAGAGCTTCCCACTCAGATAATATACATATTCCAAGTTTTGCTGGAATATTCTTAATATTGCTGAATGAAGTCCCTGTTTTTCCCAGATTGCTTGTTAAGTTCAAGGTCAGAGCCTTTCATTTCTTCTCCTTTCTCTTCAGCACCTGGTCTAGTGTGGGATATAAAATTGAAGCTCAGTGTTTGTTTTTGGATTGAATCAACTCTGTGTACGTCTCCCCTAAAGTTTCTCTCCATTGATATTAATGTGGTCTGTCTCTATTGAACAGTAAAACAGGATAAACTTTATATTAAGGCTTTGGAATACTACAGCTGTCCCCATGAAGGACTCATTCATTACCAAGGGGCCCTTATACCCACTAATTTCAGTGCTTCTATATCCAAATTGGGGTATTATGAGCTTCTTTTCTACAAACTGCCTGGAGAAGTGGTAGGTCCAAGAACATATTCTTGCTTAGGGGACCCAGCTTAAAAAGAAAACCTAAGAATGACTCCTGCTGGGTTTTCTTCTGCCCTTAGACTCTTCTTGGTCAAACTACAGAGATCACAACATTTATCATCACATATGTGCACAAAAGCCTCAGATCAAACCAGAGGGAAGTCACCTAGCATAGAGTAGTGAATAGGCAGGATATAGTAATTGTACAGAGATAAAAGGCATCTGTCCTGAGTTACCTGCATCCACCCCTGTGATCTGGCTGCATTCTTGTTAGTTATCCTGTTCCCTTAAGTGATAGTTTCCCTGTTGTGAGATTGTCATTGACTGTGTTTGTTGTGGGACTTATGATTGTGTCAGCTTAACTTTGGCTATCAAATAATAATTGCTATTTTCTTCTCGGATGTCAAGATTAGTGTCCCTTATTTTTTGGCTTCAGATTAATTTGTGGTATTTTTTTGTTTGAAATATATATACTTATTTTACATATAGATCACAGTTCCCTTTCCATCCCTCCCATAGCCCCCCTCCCATTTCATCCCCCCCCCAAATTCCAAGGGAAGGGTGATGCCTTCCAGAAGGGATCATCAAATCTGTCAAGTCATTTGGAGTAGGGACTAGGCCCTCCCTCCTGCCTCTAGGCTAAAGGAGTATCCCTCCATGGAGAATGTGCTCCCAAAGTTCTTTTGTGCACCAGGGATACATCCTGGTTCCACTGTCAGAGGCCCCTTAGACTGTCCAGGCCTTCTAACTGAGACCCATGTTCAGGGGGTCTGAGTCAGTCCAATGCTGGTTTCCCAGCTATCAGTCTGGGGGTCCATGAGCTCCCTCTTGTTCAGGTCAGCTGTCTCTGTAGGTTTCTTTAGCCTGATCTTGACCCCCATTTTCTTATCACTCCTCCCTCTCTGCAACTGGATTCTAGGAGTTTGGCTCAGTGTTTAGCTGTGGGTGTCTGCTTCTGTTTCCATCAGCTACTGCATGAGGGCTCTAGGATGGCATATAACTTAGTTATCAATCTCATTATCAGGGAAGGGCATTTAAGGTAGCCTTTCCACTGTTGCTTATATTGTTAGTTGGGGTCATCCTTGTAGACATTTCTCTAGAGTCAGTTTTCTCTTGAAATCTATAATGGCTCCATCTTTTATGGTATCTCTAGCTCTCGTCTAAGTCTCCCTACTCAATCTTCCTAGTACCACATGTTCCCCTCTCCTCCTCTTCTCTTTCTCCTCTCTCTCCACTCACTGCCCCCCCCCCGTACCAATATGCTCAGGAGATTTTGTCCCTTTCCCCTTCTGTGAGAGACTTTGTATGAATCTACTAGGTTCCTCCTTGTACCTTAGCTTCTATGGCACTGTGAATTATAGGCTAGTGGCCCTTTGCTCTGTGTCTAAAATTCATATATGAGTGAGTACATACCATGTTCCTCTTTTTGTGACTGGGTTACCTTACTCAGGATGGTTTCTTCAAGTTCCATACATTTGCCTGTGGATTTCAAGATTCCATTGTTTTTGTTTTTGTTTTTGTTTCCCTCCCTCCCCCACTGTAAGTATTCCATTGTGTAAATGTGCCACACCATCTTTATCCATTCTTCAGTTGAGGGGCATCTAGGTTGCCTCCTGGTTTTTGCTATTAAAAATAATGCTGTTATGAACATAGTTGAATAGATGTCTTTGTTGCATGGATGTGGACCATTTGGGTATATGCCTAAGAGTGGGATTGCCTGGCCCTATGGTAGACTGATTCTCATTTTCCTGAGAAACCGCCATAATGATCTCCAAAATGCTGTACAAATTTGCACTCCCTGCAGCAGTGGAGGAGAGTTCCCCTTTCTCTACATCCTCTCCAGCACAAGCTGTCATTGGAGTTTCTAATTTTAGCCATTCTGACCGGAGTAAGATAATATCTCAGAGTTGTTTTGTTGTTGTTGTTGTTGTTGTTTGTTTTGTTTTGTTTTGCATTACCCTGATAGCTAAGAATATTGAGCACTTCCTCTATTTTGGACTCCTCTGTTGAGAATTCTCTCTTCAGTTCTGTACCCCACTTTTTAATAGGGTCATTTGGTGTTTTGGTGACTAGCTTCTTGAGTTCTTTGTATATTTTGGAGATCAGCCCTCTGTCAGATATGAGGGTGGAGGATATGGGGGTGGAGAATATCTTTACCCAGTCTGGGCTGCTGTTTGGTCTTGTCAACTGTGTCCTTTGCCATACAGAAGCTTCTCAGTTTGAGGAGCTCCCACTTATTGTCAATCTCAGTGTCTGTGCTACTTATGTTATTATGTTCAGGAAACAGTCTGTACCAATTTGTTCAAGGGTACCTCCCACTTTCTCTTATAAGAGGTTCAGTGTGGCTGGATTTATGTTGGGGTCTTTGATCCATTTGGACTTAAGTTTTGCACATGGCGATACACATGGATCTACCTGCAGTCTTCTACACACCATCATCCAGTTGTGCCAGCACTATTTGTTGAAGATGCTTTCCTCCTTCCATTGTATACTTTTAGCTGTTTGGTCAAAAATCAGGTATTCATAGGTGTGTGGGTTAATATCAGGATTTTCTATTCAATTCCAGTAGTCTACCTGTCTATTTTTGTGCCAGTACCACGCTATTTTCAGGACTATAGCTCTGTAATAGAGCTTGAAGTCGGGATGGTGATGCCCCCTGAAGTTCCTTTATTGTATAGGGTTGTTTTGGCTTTCCTGGGTCTTTTGTTTTTCCATATAAAGTTGATTATTATCCTTTCAAGGTCAGTGAAGAATTGTGCTGGGATTTTGATGAGGATTGCATTGAATCTGTAGATTGCTTTGGCAAGATTACCATTTTTACTATGTTTATCCCATCCAAGAGCATGGGAGATCGTTCTATTTTCTGGCATCTTCTTTAATTTTTCTTTAAAGACACAAAGTTCTTGCTATATATGCCTTTCACTTGTTTGGTAAGCGTTATTCCAAGATACTTTATGTTGTTTGTGGCTATTGTAAAGTATGATGTTTCTCTGATTTCTTTCTCAGCCCTTTTACCAGTATATAGTAGGGCTACTGATTTTTTTTTTTTTTTTTTTTTTTTTTTTGAGTTACTATAGTATCTGCTAATTTGCTGAAGGTGTTTGTCAGCTGTAGGAGTTCAATGATAGAGTTTTTCTGGTCACTTATATAAACTATCATAACCTCTTCAAAAAGTGACAGTTTGACTTCTTCCTTTCCAAATTTATCCCCTTGATCTCCTTTTGTTGTCTTACTGCTTTAGCTAGAACTTCAAGTACAATATTGAAGAGATATGGAGAGAGTGGGCAGCCTTGTCTTGTTCCTGATTTTAGAGGAATCGCCTTAAGCTTCTCTCCATTCAGTTTGATGTTGGCTGTTGGTTTACTGTATATTGTTTTTATTATATTTAGGTATGTTCCTGTTATCCCTGATCTCTCCAAGACCTTTATCATGAAAGGGTGTTGGATTTTGTAAAAGGCTTTTTCAGCATCTAGTGAGATGATCATGTGATTTTTCATTTTCAGTTTGTTTATATGTTGGATCACATTGATAGATTTTCATATGTTGAACCATCCTTGCATCCCTGGGATGAAACCTACTTGGTCATGGTGGATGATTTCTTTGATGTACTGTTGGATTCAATTTGCTAGTATTTTATTGAGTGTTTTTGCATCAATGTTCATGGGGGATATTGGTCTGTAGTTCTCTTTCGTAGTTATATCTTTGTGTGGCTTGGGTAACAAGGTAATTGTTGCCTTATAAAAGAGTTTGGTAATGAACTTTCTGCTTCTATTGTGTGAAACAATTTGAGGAGTGTTGGTATTACCACTTTTTAGAATTCTGCTCTGAAGCCATTTGGCCCTGGGCTCTTTTTTTTTTTTTTTTTTTTTTTGTAGGGAGGCTTTTTTAATAGGTCTATTTAAGTTACTTATCCACTTTTGATTTAATTTTGGTAAGTGATAGTTATCCAGAAATTTGTCCATTTTCTTTGAATTTTTGAATTTTGTGGAGTACAGGTTTTCAAAGTATGACCTGAAAATTTTCTGGATTTCCTCAGTGTCTGTTATTTTGTCCCCCTTTTATCCCCCATTTCTGATTGTGTCTGCATGTTCTCTCTCTGCTTTTTGGGTAGTTTGGATAAAGGTTTGTGTATCCTGTTTTTTTCTCAAAAAACCAACTCTTGATTCTTTGTATTGTTTTCCTGGTTTCTACTTTATTGACTTCAGCCCTCAAATTGATTATTTCCTGGTGTCTACTCCTCTGGGGTGAGTTGGATTCTTTTTATTCTAAGGCTTTCAGTTGTGCTGTTAATTCTTTAATGTGACTATCCTCCATTTTCTTCATCTGGGAACTTAGTCCAATGAACTTTCCTCATAGCATCGCTTTCAAAATGTCCCATAAGTTCGGGTATGTTGTGTGTTCATTCTTGTTGAATTCTAGCAAGTCTTTACTTTCTTTCTTTATTTCTTCCTTGACCCAGGAATGGTGCAATTGCACATTGTTCAGTTTACGAGAGTTTGTAGGGTTTCTGTGATTTGTGTTGTTGTTGAATTCTAACTTTAAAGCATGGTGGTCTGATAAGATACAGGGGACTATTCCAATTTTTTTGGTATCTGTTGAGGTTTGTTATGTTGTCTAGTGTGTTGTCAGTTTTAGAGAGGGTTCCATGTGGAGCTGAGAAGAAGGTATTCTTTTGTGTTTGGGTGGAATATTCTATAGATGCTTGTTAAATCCAATTTGGACATAACTTCTGTTCCTTTGTTTCTTTGTTAAGTTTCTGTTTGCTGGTCCTGTCTAGATTTATTTCATCATAGATATGAAATGACCATCTTCATCCCTTTTGATTAGTTTGGTTGGAAGTCTAACTTGTTAGATATTAGGATAGCTACACCTCCTTGCTTCTTGGGTCCATTTGATTGGAAGATCTTTTCCCAACCCTTTACCCTGAGGTAATGTCTGTCTTTGAAGTTTAGATATGTTTCTTGTATGCAGCAGAAGGATGGATTCTGTCTTCATATCCATTCTGTTAGCCTGTGTCTTTTTATAGACAGACCATTAAGGCTGACAGAAAGTAAGGATCATTGATTGTTAATTCTTGTTTGTTTTAGATTTGTTGTTGGAGGTGGTATAGTGAGTATATTTGCCCTGCTTTTTCTTTTGTGGGATTATCTATTGCCTATGTCTTTGTGAGATTAGTTACCTTCCCTGCATTGGAGTTTTCCTTCCAGAACTTTCTGTAGGCTGGATTTGTAGATATGAATTGTGAAAATCTAGCTTTGTCATTGAATATTTTATCCATCTATAGTGGTTGAGGGTTTTGCTGGGTATAGTAGCCTGGACTGGTATCTGTGAACTCTTAGTACTTGTAGAACATCTATCCAGGACCTTCTGGCCTTGAAAGCTTCCATGGAGAAGTCAGGTGTAATTTTGATAGTTCTGTCTTAATATGTTACCTGGCCTTTTTCCTTTGCTACTCTTAATATTCTTTCTTTATTCTGTACATTAGATGTTTTGATTATTATGTGTCAAGGGGTCTTTTTTGTTTGGTCCAGTCTATTTGGTTTTCAATGTGCTTATTGTACTTTCATGGGCATGTCCTTCTTCAGGTTGGGAAAGTTTTCTTCAATGGTTTTGTTGGATATGTTTTCTGCACCTTTGAGCTGGGCTTCTTCGCCTTCTTCTATGCCTATTATTCTTAGGTTTGGCCTTTTCACGGTGTCCCACATTTCCTGGATGTTTTGTATTAGGGATTTGTTGGATTTAAGATTTTCTTTTTTAGATGAATCTATTTCTTCTAGTTTATCTTCAGTGCCTGAGATTCTCCCTTTCATCTCTTGTATTCTGTTGGCTATGCTTGCATCTATAGTTCCTGATTGTTTGCCCGGTTTTTCTATTTTCAGCATTCCTTCAGTTTGTGTTTTCTTTATTGTCTCTATTTCAGTTTTCAAATCTTGAACTGTTTAAATTGTTTCCTTCATCTGTTTGGTTGTTTATTCTTGTTTTTCCTTTTTTCTTTTAAGAGATTTGTTCATTTCTTATATTTTTTGCTTGGTCTTTTCCTCTATTTCTTCCAATTTTTTTGTTTGTTTTTTCTTCCATTTCTTTAAGGAATTTTCTCATATCATCTTTGAGGACCTCTATCATTTTTATGAATTCCTTTTTTAAGTCATTCTCTTCTGCTTCATCTTCTTTGTTGTGTTTGGGTCTAGTTGGTGTAGATTCCCTAGATTCTGGTGGTGTCATGCTTGTCTTTCTGTTGTTGGGTGTTTTCTTATGTTGCCGTCTTCCCATTGCTTCTTTCAGTGGGTACAGGTGGAGTCTATCTCTCACTCTCTACCTTACTCTCAAGATAGGCATAGGTGGGTCAGGAGTTCGATATCTATCATGGTTTAATAAGGATCAGAATAAACAAATAGCCCGAATAGATGTTTATTCAGGGAAAAATAACTTACAACATAGACAGATGAACCCCAGCAGGTTCCACTGGATGCTCTCCGCGTCCAGCCAGCAAGAGAAGGTTCAGGGCTCCTTCTCAGACCTAGTTCTCCAGGTCACTTCCACCCCTGGCTCCACCCCCAATGGGCGTGATCAGTGCCACAGAAGCAGACAAAGTGAATATCTCACTACAGATGTCTGTAACTCTGGATGATCCAGGCTCTCTTGGGGGGGGGTCTCTCCTCTGGCAGAGGTCCAGTGATGGGGTCCAAAGATTGGGCTAGTGGGATCTCAGGGTGGTCCTGCAGGGATAGGCAGGTCCATTGTGCTCAGAGCAGACCCAAGAAGTTCCGAGGAGGTAGAAGGGTTGTTGGAGCTGCACTCTGACCCAGTGCTCACCCCCTGCAGTGGGCCCAGCAGGACAAAGAATCCCTACCTCAATTCTTGAGTAAACCTCTTTCATCACTCCTCACAATCCATTGTGAAACAAACAATAAACAAAGTACTTGTCTTTGTTCTTTCTGAAGCCCCTCCTTATCATCATAAAATCTGGTTAGCGTCTCAAAGGATGATCCATTTTGCCTTTAGACAGAGGAATCATCTGCTTCAAAATGAGCTGACAAAACTGGTCCAGGGTGCCACGTCTTTACAGGGTAAAGGAGGGTGTAGAATATAAGTCTTCTGTCTCTCAAGACAGAACTGTTTTGCCATTATTGCCTGGTGTGTGGCAACAGAGAAACATTTTATTAAAGACTTTATTGCTATGATTTTTATATTTTCAGTTTTACCTTATTCTCAGTGACATTTTTACACCCAGCTTAAACCTTAATGATGACTACAAAGGCAATCACTCAGATTTCACGGTAGAAGATAGCTAAACCTCTGCCCATACCTCCTGTACCAACCACTACTTAATTGACCTCTCATCTCATTTCTTCCTGTCTTCTATTCCTCATTCTGTTTCTTAAAATCTATTATAATAAGCTTTGAGCTAATATTTTTCTTGGTACCTAAATATGACATTCATGAAGGAAAAATAGCAAAAAAAAAAAGTTTTCAAAGTAAAACTGTAGTTCAGTGGTAGAGTACTTGCCTAATATGCAAAGTTCTGGATTCCATTCAAACTCTTCCAAAATCAAACCAGTTTTTCAGCATGATTCAAAGCATACTGATCATGACAAGTTTGAAGGCCAGAAGGCAGAGAATGCATTGCTTTTCTCTTTGCCTTCTGGATTGAACTTTCACAGGACTATACTCACTGGATATGAACCACATTGCCTCCTGCCAACTGCAGAAAGTGGAGAGTCTTTGCTTTTGGTAAGTAGAGGCCTTGCTGGTTCCACCCCATCATCAAGGTTCTATCCAATCTGTGTTCAGCAACTCATTTCATTCTGTGTATAGTGCCTCCAGAGCAAGGTCTGTTTGCTTCTTGAGTTTAGCACTTCACTTGTAGCAGACAGTAAACAAACCAACCCTTTCTGTGCAATCTAATTTTTCGTTTGTAATTATGAAGAAATAAAATGGAATGTTTGCTTATTATTTACATCTTGATTTCTCAAAAGGTTTTAAAAGAGCTTGAAGCAGAAAATTACAAGCCATATTCAGCATCTACCTTGTGATGGACTCTATGGCAAGAGATTTTTGTAAATTATTTCATTTACTTCATAAAATAAGTATGTAAGATAGGCAGTGTTAATCACATTTCAAGGATAAGGATAAGAGAAAAATAGTGTCATGTGGTTTGTGAGATTAGAGATACATACCTAAGATTCCAAAGCCATGTTATCATTTACACAGGAAGACTGGATAAGCATATGTATATAGAACAGTTGAAATAAGAGTGAGAATTTGGCTAGTGGAAGGACCATATTGTTGCATTATTTAATTTTGTAGAGCAGCAGTTTAGAAGAGAACAGTTAACAGTTTGAATTAATTGTTATTACTCTAGAACAGCCAGAAGGACCTAGTAAGCTCCAGTAAGCACTTGTATTCACAGTTCCAGATTATGGGGCTACATTTGTCATTTGTGGAGATAGATATCCACACTAGATAAGATATAAATGACAGATCAAAGAAAGTGTGCTACCCATATAGTCTGGTAAGCCATTGAATTCATTAGTAACAATTTGAGTAAGGGGTTCCTGTATCACCAAAACATTCACCCCAAAATGACAACTCCCATAGTTTAATCTGCTTCAGTCTGAAAGTGGCTCCACCAGAGTCTTCACCACCAGTTGCTTCCTGTTTGTTTCATCTTGGAAAAGGGGCCTCATGAGTCTGTAACTGTATGTATAAGCTTCCTGAATCAATGAACTTCCAGAGCCTACGTTTCATTAACTTCATGAGACTTGTAAACCACACACCCCACCACCTCTTCAAAAGGGGCTATTTCATTTGAGAGGAAATAGTGCATAGCATTCACTCCTTCCTATGGCTCATATGTTCTTTCTACTCTGTCTTCCAGCTTGTTCTCTAAGCCTTTGAAGGGGTTAAAGAGATGACTGACTATTTTCTTCCACTCAGTTATTCTCAACAGCTTGTATCAGTCTCTGCAGTACCCACTTGTGGGAATTGTGGGGAGCAGCCTTATTTTCTATATTAGAGGCTGGTGACAGCAGTACCTATGAGTATAAGCAACTGTTTCAAAGGTAATTAGATACATCACATTCACACACTAAAACAGAAACAGTAGTAGATTCTTCACCGCTATTCTTCCTGACCTCCCTAGCCACAAGTATATGTTTGGCTTAACAAAAGTAGATGTCAGTCCCTCCTGTAGAGCAGAAAGCAATTGGTTGCACATGTAGCAATTGTGCCATTACTGCAACAGCTGGCATATCATTCCTAGCATGTTCATAGTGTACCATATAGAATTAGTATCTGAACAGAACAGTTGGTGACATTTCTCACACAGTAGAGTGCATACCACCTTCTGGCAGTATGAAAACCATCCAGCAGGTAAGAAGCTTCTAGCTCAGTCCCAGATTGATTTCTTATGTGCCATAATCAAAGCATTCAGTGTCTTCAGTAATAGAGTCTTACCATTTAGTTCTAATGTGAAACCAACAGCAGTGGCAATAGCTTGTATGAAAGGAAGTGAGAGGTAACTCAGGTCTCCTTGGCCAGTAGCTCATAGGTAACCAACTCCTAATACCAGGATTAACATTCAGCAACTGTTATGACTTCTGGGGTTGACCACTCACTTAGGACGACTTCCTGAAGACACTTTAGACACTTTCACTGCTGTTTTTACTGTCCTTGGAGATAGTTTTCTAAGTCTGTGAGACACTCAGTGTTAACATTATTGGATGATAACCTTTTTATAGTGAAGGTAGGGTTTCTGAAGACTTACTATCCATTCCAAGTAAATACCAATTGGTCTTAGGCAGATAAAGAAATAACTGTTATTAAGGCCCAATGCAGCATGAGAAGATCCTATTTGAATCATTTGGCTTTGTCACAAGAGTAATGTTAGGTACAGTTGTGTAGATGGAAAGCGCCACCTTATTCTACACTCTAATCATAGTCATTCTCCCTAAGCCACCCACTCCATGCTGAGGACCCACTTTGCATTCCCTCATTGGGTCCTTTGGGGCCAGCTTGCACTGGTGGGCTAGCTTGGTTGAGGCCAAGCAGGCATTTAATCTTCCATACCGCACATGCCACTGATTTTAACAAGCTCCAGGTCATTGTCATTACCATCCCTCTCTGTCAGCCACACATGGCTGTTAAAGGGGACCTGGTTTAAGTGACCTCAGTATACCTTCATGCTAGAGGCTGATGGCAGCAGTAGTCTATGGGTATAAGCCTCAGTGTGCCTCTTTGCAGTGAAAACATTTACAGCATACTCTAGAAGACAGCTGCCTGCTCCTAGGAAAACCTCAGTCTGTTCACTTGCAATGCTTTGTCATCCTCATCTTGTTTCAACAGTTTACAGAACTGTTCAGGCTTTAAAGCTTTTGAAAATCCAACACACACACACACACACACACACACACACACACACACACACACACACACTTGACCTTTTATCAACTCCTTCCTGAGAACTTCAGTTCATGCAAAATCTTGCCACATTTGCCTTTCATTGACCAAGAAAGACTCCCTTATGCTTTTCTGTTCTCATTTTGATTACTTTAGCATCTTAAACTCCCAATATACATTCTGTTCTGAATATTCAGATCCACCAGAACCTCTTCTGCCCTATAAAGATCATGCCCTAGCATGGATTTAGCAGTGCTACTAAAGCCACTTATGATTTCCAAGGTCCCTGCTGAGTCAGCATCTTAACTTTCCTCAGGTCTAGTCCAGTGAGCTGGTTATCAACCACCACTTCTCACATGTCCAGTTCCTTCAGGAATGCTTACCCTTCCTCTGTTGTTTTCCAGTCCGTGTTAATCCTGAAGAAAGTCTGAGCCAGTGATAACCAAAAGACATAATGGCTTCTATGAGTTCTACTTTAGAGACTGGTCTTCCTCACACTGCTTCGGGTTCTATATACTCTGTCTCAGGGAGGGATGAGTAGTTATGCTTCTCTGTTTCTCCATTTCTTGATACTTGGACTCATCCCATCTCATAGCCCCTCGAGTCTCATAGCCCCATGAACCAGGCTATGAGGGACTCTCTCATACTTTGTTTTACCATCTGTTCAGTTAAAGCATCACATACGTACAGCATTCCCTTATTCCATACTGGGCCCTAGTCACCCCATGCCCTCTCATGCTGAACCATGAATTTTCTCCTCCTTTGTGTTAAAGATTGGAATCGGGGAGATTATCTTCTTTCACTTTTGTCCTCTTCACTGACTTACTTTCTCATGGTATCCCAGTTTTTAAATTGGGATGGCATAGTGGAGTGCTTTTTAGCAGGGATCTACTTTGTACTGTCTCCCTTGCACCTGCCAAATGTAGGAAATGACAACCTATATGCCCTCTCATTTTACCTCTTCTTCCCCCCCCCCTTTTGCTGAGTCGAGATAGAATTCACACATCTTTCATGTCAGAATTTCCCCTTTGCATGGACAAATTCTTCCTGGACAGACAGCCGAGTTCATTTGAATACCTTTTCCCTCACAACAATAGCCGTAATTGCTGCCTTAGCCTGCTTATGACTGCATCCCATATATTCTCTTTTCAGGGTTTGTGTATATTCTCAAGCTCATTAGCTTTTTGGGGAATGTCCCCACAGTTGCATGGTAGGCCCAATTCACTAGGGAAGCATATACGACTTCATACCATGTAGATAAGATGGTCAACTTGGCACTCCCCCAAAGGATACTCTTAATTCTATTTACCTTAGTGGCATGTCTTATCACCCATTACATGAAGTTACCATTACAGAAAGGAAGCACACTATCCCATATCAGAAAGGTAACATGGGATATATATCCCATGCAGATACATGTCCCATGCAGAAAAGTGGTCACATTGGGATTGCCTCTGTAGATGTTCTGATCTCAGATCAGTCTTAGTTGCATGCCTTAACCTGCCACAGTGACTATGTAGCTGCTCCTCCCCAACTCATCTTTGACTCTTTCAGACCCTGTGCACTTGCCAATTGTGTTGCTTGTCTTTTGGGGGGAGATGTGAACAAATGGTTCTTAACCCCAAAATAAATTATTAATGAATAATTCCATACAAGTTTACTTTGGTGATCTGATGAGTTTTTTAGGGTTACTTACAGGAGCATGGCTGAATCAAAAGGCACCTACATTTCAGAAAAGATTCCCTTAGGTCCCCCTCCTGCCCAGAATAGGCAACAATTCATGAAAACATTCCCTCGGGAATGTTTTAATGTAGTAGAATGACTACACACAGGATAGCTAGATCTACTAAATATAATCATTTAAGTCTAACTGCTAGTTACTTGTCTAAAGACTATTTTCTAGTAAAAAGGCAAGTCATCCTTTTCCAGTAGCTAGAAAAGATATCTTTTAGGTTATAAAATTGAGTATTTTCATGTCCTATGGTTTTCTATGCTCAAGAGAACTGAGTTCATGTGATACTTTCAGATAAGGGACAAAGAAAGCTGATCCAGGAATAGTAGAAAGTCTTAGCTTTCGTTTCCCCATGCTCCTCTCCTAACCATTCTTTGGGTCCTCTAGCAATTCATATTCAGCAATTCATATTCAAGAGGCCCAATCATGAGCCTTGCCCCATCTTACAAAATATCTTTGTAGACATTTGTCTTAGTGACTCTTCTAACCAAATCATTTACTACTCCCAACCTAGTTATAGACTCTAGCTTGGTGTGTCCAAGAGCCATGCCCACTTTAGGTGACTGCTGTGGGGAACATTGGTGATGAAAGTGATTATTGAGTAGAGAGGCAAGCTGCGCAGGACCCAGGGATTTGCTACAGAGCCACCAGGTTTGATGCCAAGGTTGATCTTGTCATAGAACTCTTCCAAAGATACCCAAAAAAGGTAATGGAATTGGAAGGCCAACAAATTGCAAGGCATCATGCATGTAGGCTCACACATCCCATAAATTGAAGGAGAGCAGGGAAAAACACCACATCTTCCATGTTTTCTCCATTAATGCTTGATATTTGAATAGCTATTTTAACTCATGACACTCGCTGTATTAGAATAGTTATCTGAAGAGGACTTTACCTTACACATGGACTCCAGTGTGTGTGTGTGGATCTGGAGCTGGAACGTGCTTCTTCGGGTACATGATCTATAGCTTTACTCAATTGCCACACCTATTCCATTCCCATCTCCTCCCCCTCTTCATTCCCATTGTTATTGGCCTCTTTCCCTCCACCTTGCTTTTTGAGGCTACTGAAGTGAATGCAAAGCAAGCAAAGGAAATATCAAGTGAGGAGCATTTAAAACCCTGGCAGGTCTTATGTGGCATGGCTGAATTCTTTATTCTCTGGAGAATAAATCCACTCAAGGCAGGCTCCCTTCAGTAAGTACATGCACTGTATGGAATCTTACACCTGGTATTCCTTGAAGTCCAAGGGATTCCTAGCTTACTTCACTGAATGTTGGTTCTCAGACTTTTAAGTACTAGACATCTTTTTAGGAAGGTAGGTTACCCTGTGTAGCAGCTACACAGGAGTGAATGTTAGGGATAAAGGATAAATATTGGAATGCACTATATGGGTAAATAATGAATATTGACATTACATTAAGTTATTTAATGTCTGGTTGGTGCTTACTAAGGCTGACTAAAATCTCAAAGATAATTTTTTTTCAAATGCCCAGTTTCATGTATTGTACATTTGGATTATCTCCAAAGTAACCTGAAGATTAATCTATCACACTGAAAACCACTGAGAATGTCCTATTCACTCACAATGCAAACAATAAATTTGTCTTTATTCACTTACCCAATACACGTTTTGCTGGACATATGACTAAATGATAATTAATATGACATGGGAACTGTCCTTCCCAGAGACAGGAGCTCAGGAAATGTGATATGTCCTCATCAATTATGAAGCAAGTACTTACTGTTTGCCAGACTTTGAGCAGGGTACCACATGCCCCTCCCTTCAGACCCTATATAGCTTCATGAGTTATCCTGCTACCAGAGGAACAATTTTTGCAACAGAGTCCATACTGTGAAATGGAGAGATCCCAGTTTTTATTATTCATCACCTGGAAGGGGGTCAGTTAAGGGGAACTCAGAAAATAGATTGGGAAGAAGAGTGGAGTTAGTCAAGTGAAGGCTAAATAGAGGTATTTCAGAGAGAAGTTTACCAAACCTCATGAAAGGGAAACAGGAGATACAAAAATAGTAATTTGAGCAATGGCACTCATGCTAGAAAAGAGAGACCCCCAGAGGTCAGGCCTTGAAAAACCTTGGGAATCAGAGAGAGTCTCTGATGAGACAAAACTCTCTTGGAGGAGTGGAGGGATGGCCAGGGTTTGTTATTCGCACTTGCTACTCTCACAGACTGAAGTTCTGTTCCCAGCACCCATGTCAGGCAGCTCACAATCATCTGTAACTCAGCTCCAGGGGCTCTAACCTCTTTAGGCTTCCTTGAGCACCTAGGCACACATTAAATCAAAATACATCTTTTTAAAAATTCACTTGAGATCCAAATAACATACTAAAAGTATTTTTCAGGAATACCTTGAAAAGTTAATGTTAAAATAAATTGAAGATTACTGAAACCATTAATGATGAATTAGAAATAAATGAAATTCTGCCCATTTTTAATTCTACCAAAAAAAATACAACTTCACTAATGATGAGCATAAACTAAACGTAAATACAAACTATACAGAAGTAGAGAAACTTAGCACAAGGTGACATAGGACTGATAGAACTAGGCAAGATGGTTTAATGGTAAAAGCACTTACTGCCAAGCTTAAAAACCTGATCCATGGAACCCACTTGGTAGACAGAGAACCTACTTCTTCAAGTTATCCTCTGACCTCCACATGTACACTGTGCCATGGCCACATCACACAGAGGTTTTGTTTTGTTTTGTTAATGATTATTTTTTCTTATTTTATACATCAATCCCAGTTCCCCCTCCCTCCCATCTCTCTCTCTCTCTCTCTCTCTCTCTCTCTCTCTCTCTCTCTCTCTCTCTCTCTCTCTCTCTCTCTCTCTCTCTCTCTCTCTCTCTCTCCACACACACACACACACACACACACACTTGGTGATCCCTTCCAGGAGGGATTAGCAAAATCTGTCAAGTCCTTTGGAGTAGGGACTAGGCCCTCCCTCCTGCCTCTAGGCTAAGGGAGTATCCTCCATGGAGAATGTGCTCCCAAAGTCCTTTTGTGCACCAGGTTCCACTATCCTAGGTCCCTTAGACTGCCCAAGCCTTCTAACTAAGATCCATGTTCAGGAGGTCTGAGTCACTCCAATGCTGATTTCCCAGCTATCAGTCTGGGGGTTCATGAGATCCACCTTGTTCAGGTCAGCTGTCTCTGTGGGTTTCTGTAGCCTGGTCTTGAGCCCATTTTCTTATCACTCCTCCCTCTCTGTAACTGGATTCCAGGAGTTCGGCTCAGTGTTTAGCTGTGGGTGTCTGCTTCTGTTTCCATCAGCTACTAGATGAGGGCTCTATGATGGCAGATAAGTTAGTCATCAATCTCATTATCAGGGAAGGGCGTTTAAGGTAGCCTTTCCACTGTTGCTCAGATTGTTAGTTGGGGGTCATTCTTGTAGGTCTCTGGACATTTCTCTAGAGTCAGTTTTCTCTTCAATTTTGTAATGCCTCCCTCTATTATGGTATCTCTTTTTTTTGTTTGTTTGCTCTTATCTATTCCTCCCTGACTCAATCTTCCTAGTCCCACGTGCTCTCCCCCCCCCCTTCTCTTTCTCCTAACTCTCTCTACACTCACTGCCTTCCCCCTCACCCCCAACTTCCAATATGCTCAAGAGATCTTGTTCCTTTTCCCTTCTGTGAGGGACCTTGTATGAATCTCTTAGGTTCCTCCTTGTATTCTAGTTTCTCTAGTGGTGTGTATTATAGGCTGGTGATCCTTTTCTCTATGTCTAAAATCCATATATGAGTGAGTACATACCATGTTCCTCTTTTTGTGACTGGGTTATCTCACTCAGGATGGTTTCTTCAAGTTCCATACATTTGCCTCTGAATTTCAAGATTCCATTGTTTTTTGTTTTTTGTTTTTTTTTCTGTTGAGTAGTACTCCATTGTATAAATACACCACATCTTCTTTATCCATTCTTCAGTTGAGGGGCATCTAGGTTGCTTCCAGGTTCTTGCTATTACAAATAAAGTTGCTGTGAACATAGTTGAACAGATGTCTTTGTTGCATTGATATGGATCATGTGGGTATATGCCTAAGAGTGGGATTGCCAGGTCCTATGGAAGACTTATTCCCATTTTCCTGAGGAACCACCATACTGATTTCCAAAATGGCTGTACAAGTTTGCACTCTGCAGTGGAGGAGTGTTCCCCTTTCTCCACTTCCTCTCCATCCTCTGTAGCTTAAGTTGCCGTTGGTGTTTCTAATTTTAGCCATTCTGACAGGAGTAAGATGGTATCTCAGAGTTGTTTTGATTTGCATTTCAGAGATGGCTAAGGATATTGAGCACTTCCTTAAGTGTCTTTCAGCAATTTTGGATTCACAGTTTTTTTGTTGTTGTTGTTTTTTAAGAATTACAGAACTATCAAAAACATGGAAGCTATACGGAAAATGATTGAGGACAATATAATGAAATAACTTGGATTAAGAGAAATTTGGGAACCATGTGATCACTGGCCATGAGTCATATACAGTGCAGCAGCAGTTAAAGAACAGCTGGTGAAAGGCAAGTGAGAACCTTGAGAGTTGGTGCAGACAACTTCAGTACAGAACAAAATGATTGACAAATAAGGAGTCCCTGGGATGTTCTTGTCTGGAGGAGGACAGAGCCTGTTTTTACAATTGTAAAGCCTAAACTCAGGTACTTCAGTAAGCACATAGTACCTGACACAGGCCACTGCTTTTCCAGGGTTGTCATGCTCAACTAGAGAATTTAATGCAGATGAAGACATGATGAATTTTCAAGACATTGTGTTAGAATTAACAAGACTCAATGAACTAGGAAAGTAGTATGAGTATAGGTATCGAAAGATTGGTGTTGACTGCTAAGGAAGGAAAAAGAGTGGAGATTCATTCATTTTTATTACATTTATTGTGTTCTTTGTAATAGACTTCAGAGAATAAAATTCAAAGTTCTTAACATCAAGAAATTTCACAAGAAAAACAAATAGTGTCTTTGTAAGAATATGTAATGACAGAGATGGACCCAGGTTGCTTTTGATCTACTTATGTGATTTCTAACCATGTATGAAGATAGAGAATAGGATTCAAGAAAACGTCTTAGAAGACATGAAACCTAATCTATGTCTTAAAGGAGAAGTAAAGTTTAGCCTAACTAAAGGTCATGGGTAGGAAGAGTAGGATGTGATTGTTCTCCAAGCCAATTAGCTACCATCATGGAGCATTCAGCCATGCCCCATTGCAAAGGGTCCCAGCTGGGCTTGTTTATAGTTATCCCCTACCCATCCAACTGCTCCCTACCAACTGGAACTCTGCTCATTCCCTGGGGGGGGGAGGGGCCAAAATATAAACGCACAAAAGAAGACTAGAACAGGGCCTCTATCTAGGCAGCTATTAGGGAAGCCTTACATCCCTGCTGGGTAAAGCTTTGCAGAGTGTCTTTCCGGGGGAGGAATGACCACGCCCCTGTAAATAGCCCCTCACCTGTTCTCTGTACAGATGACTAATAAACATTTTCATTCCCCACACTAAGGTTTGGTAGAACCATGCCTCCATTTGTTGTTCGAAACATAGGACAAGGGGTAGTTATTGTTTATGTTTCCCCTGGGAAGGAATTTTAACAACTAAATTCAAAGGCTAAAGTGCATGGGACACTTGTAAATATTGTATGTACCCAGTTCAGGAATTGGGGGAAGGGGCTGGCTGTAATGGATAGCAGAGGGAATAACAAGATTAAGGCCAGCTAGAGTGTGATATGCTCAAAGAAGCTTATTCACATAAGAAAAAAGCAGGAATGGGTAGAGGATCTTCACTAGTGGAAGAATATGACCAGATTGACTGCGACTGCTAATACTGGTAACACTGAAGACTGGTGTCCAAACTTTTTATGGTGCAAAATAATGTCATCAACAAATGTGTTGACTATATTCATAGCTATCCTGAGAAACATGTGTCCCACAGGCTGCAGATAGGCATACCTGCTAAAGAATGGTAACTTGAAGATAGCAACTCCAGAGGCAGTTGTGGTTATCAAATTGAGAACTGGTTAGAACTTCACTAAAGCAAGGAAGTGAGAAAAGGAAAACTGCTAAAAAATAGCCACACACCCTGTAGAAGTAAAAAGAGGACAGAATGAAGAGAGTATGCAATAGGCATAGGCTTCAAACTTCAGGGAGACCTAAAATGCCGTGTTGTTGGCCCTCGTTGCATCACTATAGCAGGTAATAGAGCGAATGGGTAAGATAGACTGTAAAGAACTCATGCCCTACACAGGTCTTGAGATGATCTTACTAACATTTTAAACACTACTCTTTATAATATCAAGTAATGTTATTGAAAGTATACTTTACAAAGTTAATAATTAACATTGAAGTTCCATCTCCTGAACATAGCAAACAGTAAGACATCTAATCTCAAATTCACACTAATAGAAAATATTATCATTTCCATTCTATTGATGAGAAAGGTCATTTACAGAGAAAACTTCCCACTGGGCTGCAGCATACTAAATGACAGCAGGCAGATTTAGGCACTCTTAACTTCCCTTACTTCTTTTGGCATTACCCAATGAGGGTTCTCAATAGAATGACAAGTAGCATTTCTAAAGATGTAACTAAGTATACTGAACCAGAATGTCTTTGGGACAATAATGATTTACTGTATTTACTCATGGTTGAGTACTCCAGGGAGCACACTTAGAAAATCAAGGTAGTGAGGACCACCCTGAAGTAGCAGGAAGAGGAGTAAACATTTAGAAGTTTGAGAGATAAGGTTGGTTTAGTAAATTTTGAACAATGACAAAGAATCAGAGTTGAGTCCAAGGATTACTAGATTATTAAGAATTGGTCCCTGTCAGGGTAGGAAGAAGGTAAGTTGCAAGCAATAAATGAATGTCCTTTGTGAATTTGAGGATCAGTAAGTCATTCAGTTAAAGGTGTTTTAGCAAGATAAAGGCAGGCTTTTGGAATGTTACTCATATTAGTGTCTTTCCTCATTCTGTTCTTTGGAGTTCTTAAATCTCTAAGAATTCACATTTTACAGAGGTCAATATTATGTGTAATGCAGCCTTGAGTAACCTGCACCCACCTTGTTGATGTCTCAGGAGATACATGTTATGTGGCTGTGAAACAAACCATGGTCATTGAGGCATTTGTTAGTAGGCATTATGAGCATCTGTTCTCCCAGCCATTTAAGTACTATGAGCTATACTAGGCTTTTTCTTTTAGACCACCAACCACTCCCAAATCATGACAGGGAGACTTAATGTTAGTTTTGATTGTTCTGCCTAGCTTAGGCTCATTTCTGGCCAGCTCTTTTAAATTAACTTGTTTCTCTTTATCTACCTTTTGTCTTTTACCTTTTTACCTTCTTTCTGTGTATCTTACTTTCACTGCTTTTTGTGACTGCTGGCTAACAGCTGCCTGGCTTCTTGCTCTAGGCATGTCTCTCTATCTATCTCTCACTCTCTGTCTCTGTCTCTCATCTCTCCTTTCCTCTCAAGCCCCACCTATCCTTTTTCCTGCCTAGCTATTTGCTGTTCCACTTTTTATTAGATCAATCAGGTGCCTTAGGCAGGCAAGGTGAAACAGATGCAGCATAAACAAAAGTAACACACCTTTACACAGTTAAAGTAATATTCTGCAGCATAAACAAATGTAACACATCTTTGCCTAGTTAAAATACTATTCCACAACAATGGGGAACTCAGAATGTGCTGGCTATAATCTAGACAGAAAATGATGGAGCCAGACTAAAGAAGTCAACAGGGTTAGACATTAGGAGGTAGAACTATAATATTAAGGATATAGCCGTGTACTGCTTTCCTCCAGGCTAGGAGCCTAGCCTAGTACGTGAGGGAAGAGGACCTTGCTCGGCTATGGATATCCTATCCCAAGTGAATTTCATTTCAACCTACAGTTATGGAGACGGGGGGTGGGGGCAATTATTTAAGAAGTGTGCAGAGAATTACAAAGTCAGAACTGTTGTCTCTGCATAGCTGCAGGCAATCTGTTCTCTTTCATCTTTACTTCTCTGTCCTAGGTCCCTTGGGAAGAACCCCATGAGGTACCCAGTCTGAAATGTGTTAATGCCAGTGTGAGGCCTAAATGGTGTAATAACACCCAACAGCCAGGAAATGGCTACAGCCTTGGAACCAGAGGACCAAGATCTTTGGGAAGAAGAAGGAGTCATGATGGTTAAACTGGAGGATGATTTTACCTGTGGGCCAGAGTCTGCCTTGCAGGGGGATGACCCTGTGCTGGAGACCTCTCACCAAAACTTCCGATGCTTTCGCTACCAGGAAGCATCTAGCCCTCGAGAAGCCCTCAGCCGACTTCGAGAGCTTTGCCATCAGTGGCTGAGGCCAGAGAGAAGGACAAAAGAGCAGATCCTCGAGCTGCTCGTACTGGAGCAGTTCCTCACTGTCCTGCCTGGAGAACTGCAGAGCTGGGTGCGAGGCCAACGACCAGAGAGTGGCGAGGAGGCAGTAACACTGGTGGAGGGTTTGCAGAAACAACCCAGGAGACCAAGGCGGTGGGTGAGGAGGGGGAGTCCTGATCTGTGTGATGTGGAGGGGGCCTGTTTCCTGAAAGACTGGATGTAGGGAGAGTTGAGGACCCCATAAATTATCTTCTAATTTTTACTGGATCTGTCTTTGAGTTTTGTGTAGATGCATGATCCCCAACAGGCCAGGGATGTCGGTGTGTATGAGTGTGACTTTCTAGAGTTTGAATTACCTGCCTGTGCCATCTGAAGGTTGGGTTTTTTAATTTCTTTGGAGGCGGAACCTTGGGGTCCTAGAAAGCAACTTTTAGACGTCCTTGAAGTTCACCTAGACTCTTAATCCCAGAACCCCTTTCCTTATATAGTAATCTGGGGAAACAAACAATAGAAGACCTGAAACAAGGAAGGATGGAACCCTCAGGGCCCGAGATAACTGAAATAAAGTTTAAGAGTAGAAAAATTGTATAGAACTAGTGTATGTTCTGTCTTGTCTTTGCAAAAAGAACTGGTTCTTCACATTCCTATGCAATTTGAGTTTCCCTTCCTCATCTGGTTCCCTCTGAGAGTGTTCCTCCTAAAATAACCCCTGATGACAGACAACCAGGAATTACCTCCTGACTCCATGGTGACTGGAAGTTAAAATTATTCCCAGGTAACCGTCCATGTTCAGGGCCAGGAAGTCCTGTCAGAGGAGACACTACACCTAGGGGTGGAGCCGGAGTCCTTTGGTGAGCAACAAGATCCAACACAGACCTTGACCCCTGAGCAGCCCCATGAGGAAGCCCTCCAGAGCACAGATCTGGGGACACCGGAACAGGAGAGCTTGCAGCATGAAGGGGAGCGCCAACCTCTACAGGAAAATGGTAGGAAGGAGCCTCAGCAGGAAGCAGAGATTTGGGCAAAGTGAAATGGAAATAGGGGTTTCTACTATACCACACAGACTGGAAAATTGTAAATGAAAGAAAACACAAAATCTTGATGTTGAGAACAGGAAGAACCTGCCTCAATATGGGGCCAAGTTTAAATGGTATTCTTGAGTGCTCCCAGCGTTCCAGTGGAGTTATAGGTGATGGTAGATAGGATAATTAACCTTAGACCAATTTCTTGATTTAACAGAGAAGTTAAAGCTACTTTTTGTTCACTATAATAGAGGACACTCAGCATCTTGTACTTCATGCTACTGACCTCTGTCTTCTTTCCTCCCCCCAATCAGAGGTTCCATTGTCCCAGGATCCAGACCTTCCTGCAGAACCAGGGTCTAGAGACCCAGAGATGGTCGCTCTTCTCACTGCTCTCTCTCAGGTAAATCCTAGTTCAAAATATATATTTGAAGATTTGTTGGGTGTTAGCCATATGCTGAACAAATCAGGGATACAAATATTCATACTTAGACTGTAAATCTTCAGTTCTGTGGGTATGCAGGATAGGGGAAGAAACTGTGTAAAATTAAATAGTGTTTTTTCAACTCCAGTCTTTATAGTCTCTTTATTTGCCAGAAGTACTAACTAAAGGTACTAAGTGGGATTATTTTTGCAGTATTAGTACAGTTTTTATGTTAAGTAGGTTTTATCATTTGTAAGAATGACTAACTTAACTGCTGTGATATGCTCTAGATAGCTTCAGATCCTTTCTTGATCTGAAATTATGTGGTTGATGTCATCATTCATGTCATCATCCATGTTTTGACTATAGACAATAATAGCCGGGATAATTTGAAAAAAAAAATCCTAGAAAAAAAAAAATGATTTTTACAGAGACCTCCCATTAAAACAACAAATAGGGAGTTGAATGATTTAAGATATGTCTTGGGTTTTAAACAATACCCTAAAGAGGGATGTAGTCTGGCCTGAGGAAACACAGTGGGTTTTAGAGGAGGAGAAGCAAATTCAGTTCTTTCCTCAAGTGCTGGAGGCTCAGAAGCAGCAGCAATAGAAACAGGCTTCCAAAGGAAACCCTCCTGCCTGATAGCCTTCCTTTTGTTTTTGGATGGATTCTGCCCCAAAACGCAATAGGCTGCCAGAAGCATCACATCCTGATTGGATCCTTGTGTCATTTCAGGGACTAGTCACATTCAAGGATGTGGCTCTGTGCTTCTCACAGGATCAATGGAGTGATCTGGATCCAACACAAAGAGAATTCTATGGAGAATATGTCTTGGAAGAAGATTGTGGAATTGTGGTCTCTCTGTGTAAGGAGTTGCATGTATTTCCAGGATATTCTAGCCACAAACATCTTTTTCCTACCGGAGTATAGGGAATCAAAGACCTTGGACTCCATGAACTAAACTTTCACTTATGCATGCCTACCCCTCAATGAGATTAAAGACCAGTTAGCTGAAGAAGATGATATCCTTCCAACTGAAAGGAAGAAATAAAGATGCTTGGAAAAATGAATGGAAAACATAAATGGGAGAATACAGTTATAGTTTTTTTGAGCTTTTAATATTTAACTTTTGAAGTAAACATATGAGTTTTGAAGCAGTCAAAACAAAGATAATCCGCTTTCCTCAACAAGAGGGAAGAAGCAAGGCTCATACTCAATAGTCTAGTTACTGAGACTCAGGTGGAGGCACAAGGAATGTACAAGATGGGCAGCACTTAGCGGTGCCACGCTAAAGACTAGTAATAACTGACCAATTACCTTATGTGTTTGCTCTGCCATCTACCAGTCCATAAAGATCTGCTCTTAACTCGGGAAAGTATTGAACCAATCGTGATGTCCTTTTTTCCATCTCTTGAGCAGCATTTCCAATTCCCAGACTAGATGATACCTCCCAGATTAGCGAAGAAGAGCCTCAGGTCCCAGATGTTCATGAATCTCAAGAGCCTGCAGAACCAGAAATCCTGAGTTTTACCTATACAGGTGAGGAGTAGCAGACAGAGCTGACCACCACAATGGACAATTCCCTCTAGTCAGTGTGCCTCTTTCCTCCTAGGATATTTCTCTATTGGTTCTCCTTCATTATTTTGTCTTTTTCTTTTTGTTATGGTCCCATTTTTGTAGCTCAGGGATTGAACTCACAATCCTACCTCATCCACTGCTGTGGTTATACCCCATACCCACTCACCGGTTCTTCTAATACACCATCCATCAATAATGTCTTTCTCTGGAAGCCAGGCATTAGTCTGCCATTAGTGTCTTCTATGTTCTTCCTGTCATTTGTTAGAAAAGCCATTAAAAACTCTCTCATGTTATAAAAGATATTGTGATTGCTATAGCTTCTCCTTTCTGTTCTTGCCCTTCTCTAGGAGACTTGAGTGAAGATGAGGAAGAATGTGTTGAACAAGGAAATACAAACAAGTCTGTTTTGGCAGACACAGAAATTCACCAGACTCCAGATTGGGAAATAATCTTTGAGGATAATACAAGTAGACTTAATGAAAGAAGATTTGGTACAAATATTTCTCAAGTGACTAGTTCCACAAATAGTAGGGAAACTATTCCTGGCCACTCCCAGATAGGGAGGCAACATCACTGCCCTCTCTGTGGAAGAAGCTTCACATGTAATTCTCATGTTATTAGGCACTTGAGAACTCACACAGGAGAAAAGCCTTATAAATGTATGGAGTGTGGGAAAAGTTATACCCGGAGCTCACATCTTGCCAGGCACCAGAAAGTTCATAAGATGAACCCTCCTCATAAACATCCCTCAAACAGGAAGAATGTAGATGGCCCTCTGGCCCAGTCTGAGGGAAATGCCCGCGTGGAGAAACCGTATAGCTGTGCCGATTGCGGAAAACATTTCCGGTGGACTTCAGACCTGGTCAGGCACCAGAGGACACATACAGGTGAAAAACCATTTTTCTGTACTGTTTGTGGTAAAAGCTTCAGCCAGAAATCTGTGTTAACAACACACCAAAGAATCCATGTTGCAGGCAAGCCCTACTCATGTGGGGACTGTGGAGAGGACTTCACTGACCACAAACAGTATCTGACACACCGGAAGACACACGGGAGTGAAGAGCTCTATCTCTGCAGTGAGTGTGGGCGCTCCTTCAACCATAGTGCAGCATTTGCCAAGCACCTGAAAGGCCATGCTTCAGTGAGGAACTGCCGATGCGATGAATGCGGTAAAACCTTTAGCAGGAGAGATCATCTTGTCAGACATCAACGAACACACACTGGAGAAAAGCCTTTTACCTGTACTACCTGTGGGAAAAGCTTCAGCAGAGGGTATCATTTAATCAGGCACCAGAGAACACACACAAGAAAGACTTAGCTATGTGCCATGTATGGAGAACTTTATTCAGCCCTCAAAGCTGGGATGGGATGGGCTCTGTGGTCAGCCCTGGAAGACCTTTTCTGAGGTATCTCTTTGACCTGCCCATACCTTATGTCACCTCTTCCAACAACCAAACAAAAGCCCTCTCCAGAACTTCTCGACTTTTCTCAGTTGAGGGTTCTTCAATAGCATACTCCTGCCTGTGCCTCATGGGTATGAAGTAGGAGATGTGGGACTTTAAGAAATGTTGCTTATTATATTTTGAGAAACCTAAGCTATTCTTTATCTTGAAGACTACTTACCAGCCTCAACTTCAATATGGTCAAGGATTAGGTCTGATAAGGGACCAGCCTAAAGGGGTCTGTCCTTACTGGGCTCAAGCCATAAAGCACACATCCCTAAACTCAAGACAGGAGGGAGTTCTGTGTCCTGAGAGGTTTGCCACACCCTGATGGGCTAGCTACAGGTTCCTCACTAACTCACCTCTTCACTGTACACTTTTATGCTGGAGACAAGGGGGGGAGGGGGTGTTGTCAAAGGACAGATTCTTAAGGCTGCTTCACAAGGATTTGGGAAGCTGCTCCCTTCCCCATTGTCAGAATGACACCAAGTGCCATACACTGCTGCAAAAGCCTTGTGGGGTGCACCATCCCGTCTAAATACTCCTGTCTTTAGCTTTTCTACTATTCAGCTGCTGCCAGTTTTGTCCCTTAGATGCCTGCTGCAAGAAAGGTGTAGTATTGGCTGTAAGAAAGGTGTAGTACTGGAGTGATGAAGACTTCAGTGCAGCATACTGAAGTAATGGTGAAATCCATTATATTCCCACACAATGACTAAACCTATCCTTCATTTGGGTTGTGAGAGGGAGTCTGAAGCACAGTCAGCTTAAAAAGGCACTGTAACCAGTGCAGAATCACGGTTGGCCAGGTCACTTCATTCATAAGGGAAACTAGAGAAGCTATAATAACACTTTGGAAGGTGTGAAACGGCTGTTACCACTGGCCAAGACCATTAGGACTCTTCTGACACCCAGTCCTTGGTATCCCTGCCTCAGTTCTCACATGTCAGGGAACATGTGAATTAGAATTCACCAGAAGTAAATGGATTTTTATGTGTCTGTGATTACTTGGGGGTTTTTTATACATGTGTTCGTTTTCATGTAACTGTGAACTAAAAAGTAGTATCTCCTGGTTGCCCAAGGGTCTTTTACTGTTCAAGGTCCCCTGGAGTCTGAAAAAGTGTGAACCTTGAGTGTCTGGCCATCTGGAAAGGACTGGGGAGAGATGCTCCAGAAATGGAGCACGGATTGTGGAATTAAAGCATGAGAAGGCAGATAGACATGTGTGCCTGCTTTCTTCTGCCTTTTCACAATCACAGGAGAGTGTAGTGGATGAGCAACACAGCTTCCCATGCCAGTCAATTGATGGACACACATATGGAATAAATAAAGTGATACTTGCAGCCAAGTGCCCCAATTTACATTTCACCTAATTACTTCCTAGAGCTTCAGGGTTCTGATGCTCCTGAAGGCTGTTTCTGCTTTAAATAGATTTGAAAGGATGAAATTATTTTCCAAAATAGTGAGGGCTTGGAGTAGTTAGCATAGCTCTGGGTAGAATGTGTACACAGAAGGCTGAGCCTGGAGTTTGCACAAGAGACTAATATTCTGGCATTTTCAACCACATATCTAAAGTGTAAACAGAATTTGTCCTATAAGAAATGTCACTCAAAAGATAGTCTAATACTTTCGTGCCAATACTTTCATGCCAATCTCTTAAGGAACATAGAATATACTGGGGGGGAGGGGGAATTGGCTTGATTTTAGTAAGTAAAAATCTGTCAAGACAATTCTCCAGAATGAAGATCTAAAACTGATGGAGTTAAGTGAAACAGCTTTTCTATTGCTACTGGCCCTTCAGTTTCCTATGCTGACAGTGGGTCTCTCCTCCCATTGGTAAACACATGTGTTTTCTAAGACTCCTGGAGAGATGCTCAATCTCCCAAGTCTGAACATAACCACAGTGGAGCATCAGGGCCAGTGATGGTATCTCAAATGAGGAAACAACATTTCCACTGACCCTAGGCCCAAGCACAGAATGCTTCTTCCCAAGGGCCAACTTCTGGAACTAGTGAAGACCTAGTGTCTTTTTTAAGGATAAAAAGACAGGCTTTTAACATCTGGCGAAAGCTATAGTCCACTAAAGCAAACAGAATGTCCAGGTTGTTGGAGCTGAGGAATGTTGACTAGACTAGGAATAACCAAGAATATGTCAACATTACCACCACAAAGAACCAAGAGAGCAGAGAAAATATTCTCCAAATTAGGAGCTGAAGAATTCATATGAGCTCCATGGAAATTTTTGAAAATTGTATTAGGATCAAGTCATTAGAGCGAAACCTTCATAAAGTCTTGCTGCCTCCAGACTCCAAATCAGGTGATAGATTTAATAAAATGTGTATTATTTCCACTATCTGAAAAAAACAAATGTGCCCAGTGATTCTGAAGCTGGCAGAGATCATCTGTTTCAGAACTTTCATGTTACTGCAAGGTCCTCCCTGCCGGCCTCCCGGTCCTGCCGCCATGTGAGCCCCAAATAACATTCAGAGACTCTGTATTTGATACAATCCTGTTGGCCAGTTACCATTATTGTTTATGGGCTAGCTCTGTCTTAATTATTAACCCATTTCTACTTATCTAATTATTTCCACGTGGCTCATCTCCAGGAGCCGTGGCGGGCATCTTCCTCCATGCTTCTACTTCCTCTACTACTTCCTCCTTCTACTTCCTCTTTCCTCCTCCTAGTTTCCTAGCCCCGCCTATCTAGTTTTCTATTGGCCACAGTGCTTTATTAATTAACTAGTATGAGAATAAAATCTATCACTTTCAGCAAGGAGAGAGCACCCCTAAATTGCCCCACTACATGAGAAAGCGAGATACTTATTAGGTGCATTTAGAGAGCATTTTCATTAACCAGGCTTCCAGAGATGACAATCCAAATGAGAGTTAATGGAGCTCCATGATGGCTTTGTTAAACAAAACAAAGCAGAAATAGCAATTGATGGCCTGCATTACAGGTTAAAAATTCCACAGCCTTCCATGCTGATATTTTGTTTTATTAGCACATACTAAACAGTTTCATTATGACATTGTCATTCATGAGCATGATGCATTTTGATCATCATTATGTGTATCATGCTTACTTGTTCCCTCCCACTCCTGCTAATCCCTGTCTCTTCTCAATTAGCCCCTATCTTACTTTCATGTCAGGGAGGAGCTACCCAATGAGTTTCATCAGTGTGGTTTTGTCAGAATATGAATACCTTACCAGTGGCTGGCTATACCACTGAAGGAAGTATCTGCTTCATCAACCACTATTAGTTGATGATTTCCTTCCCATTCCATGATAAAGGATTGACAGCTTGTCTGACCAAGCTTGTGAGAGTAGTCACGTGCTGAGTTTCAGAGACAGACATTCATGCCAGGAGGTCAGTTTTCCAAGATACTACCACCAGTCCTTGGTGTATAGACTTATCCTGCACAGGGCCATGGATGTAAAGTACAGATTTACCATTTATAGATGGCATTGAACAGTCTTTCATTCTCCATACTTGATCAGATAGAGTTTGTACTAACCTCTGGCCATTGCAAAAAAAAAAAAAAAAAGCTCTGATCAAAACTGACAAAAAAGCATTAGCATAGGAAGAAAAGTTTATTTAGAAAGCAATCTGACAGGCACATCATACACTTTTAGAAAAAAAAAAAATCAGAAGCTTCCCCATTAGGGCCTATGACCTCATCAGACACAGGGTTTTTGTTTGTTTGTGTTGTTTTGTTTTTTTTTAATTGAGTTTACAGTACCAGACTTGAATTCTTTCCTGTGGACTAGACATCCAGTCCAATCAGAAAGTGGTTGGTTATTCTTTTCCTTCTGTTGAATCCATATGGCCTTCCAACACTGAAAACTAGCCAGTAGAGATAAAGCCTCCACATCAGTAACAGTTGATCTCCCCATGTTCTCTGGTTCAGGTATGTTGTGTCGTCTTCATCAGTCATGTCTACAGTAACATTTTGGAAGGAAATCAAGAACACTAACAATATTTTGTAATGTTTGCGATCTATAGGACCTTACTAGCCAACAACTACAAGAGAGGTCATCTATTCCTAGCACTAGATTTTTTTATTTGTCCGTAGTACAGCTAGTGCCATCATATTATAGAGTAACTCCATTCAAACTCTATATATGTGCATGTACATATTTTACAAAATGCTTATAGTAATAGGTTTTCCTTTGACTGTTTTGAAAAATCTTTAAGATTATTCATCCTTCCCAATTTCCCTCTTTCATGCAGGGAAAGGAGAAGGGACTAAATAAAAACACAGAAAGGAAAAATGTGAGAAAGAAACAAGAGATTGACATTTGGTTCTACAATAAAGAAAAGTATGTAAATAAGTTTGGATAAAGATAAAAATAATACAAAGAAGGTAAACAATACTAAAAATACACTAGGAAGGGTTGGATTGTAAAAGTTTCAAAGATGACAAAGAAACCACTGCCTGCCTGCCACACTTGGTGCTTTCAGATCCCAGTCAACATTCAACCACCCTTAAAAAACGAGAAGATTCTTAAAATTGAGGGTGCCCTGGACCTGGACCCAGAGTCCCTAGTTCTGCTAGAAGTAAACAACATGCCATCAGGGAGGCAGCCCTGGAGGCCAAGCCATATGCTGGTCATGCATGCCTTAATAATTTTATTGCTTCATTATTTTCCCTTTGTTAACTTGTCATCTGTACTTTAAAAACAATGTGCTTTAGTGGTTACCCTAGACATCGCAATACATACCCCAGATTCCTAGTCTCAAAAATCAGTACAGACGTTAACCATTTCTTCAGCAATGCATAAGCTACAAATATTTACACTTCATCTATTCTCTCCATCCCAAGTGTTAATGCTGCCATGGATTTTCATGAGACATTATCTGTGCTTCATATAATCATCCCTGATGTAATTATCAAAATACTTAACCTGTTCTGTGGCTCAATGCTCACTGTGTTTCACAGTGTGATCAGTATTAACAGATGGGCTAATAATCCTTTCAGAGAACCAACTGTTTTAGTTTGTTACCATCTTCATTTTTGTCATTCCTTCCTATAATTAGTTTATTGTTATTTAAATTTATTGAGAGAATATCTGGGCTCATTAAATGTTTAGGTTTTTTTTTTTTCCTGCTTTCTAGTACCCTCAGCACTGTCTTCAGTATGTCCTACAAATTCTCATAGGTAGTATTTACATTTGACTGCAGTTGTATTTGTAAAACTTTATTACTATTTGTTCTAATTCATGGATTACTTATAAGGGAATTTAAGACTCTCTGAACACATGACAGTAGTTTGTTAATTTTTACATAAAATGTTAGAGAGGTAATATTCTATTTTTCCTTTGGTATGGCATTGCTCTCCCAAGAGCCTTAGACCATCTAATAAAAAACCCAGCACCAAGCAGGAGAAACCTCTTTTCAAGTTGTTGGTCAGAAGAGTCCAAGAGACATCCCCAAACAATATAAGCTATTTCTGCTGCCCTTAGATACCTCCAGGGGTTGAAGGTAGGTCCCTATTGCTGGACCTGACCTGAAAGCTTCTGTCCTAAAGACTAGGTTTCATAGTACCCAGAGGTATCCATAGTACCATGTATAACAAGCATCCAAAGGAAAGAACGCAATCAGTACTCCAGCCCTTCCTTGATTCCTGAGAAACACAGCAATAACTAGTACTGCAAGATTCTCCTAGGCAGACGTGGTGGCACACACCTTTAATCCCAGCACTTGAGAGACAGAGGCATGTGGATCTCTTGAGCCTTGAGGTCAGCCTGGTCTACAAAGTGAGTTCCAGGACACTGAGAGCTACATAGAGAAACCCTGTCTTAAAAAAAAAAAAAACAACCAACAGCTCTCTAGTTGGAGTTACAGCCCACTCAATAGGAGGGAAAACATGTTTATTACTAGAAATCTAGTGGGACTAGTGAGGCTATGGGTCTTAGAGCAGAACCTATTACCATCACTTTTCTAGGCCAGCATAACTCCTAACTGCATTGTAAATACTGATCCTAATACCCACAGGTAAGTGTAGCTCTCACTCCACATCTATGAAGTTTCTCTTTGGACCTGCTTGTTGTAGAGAGCCTCATAGTGCCACGCCTTAAAGTGGTGCTGGCTTCTACCTTACACCTTCCCGCTGGTAAAGACTCTCTGGGTAAACAAACCCTTGGTTTGTTGAGTCTGTTCAGCCTGTCTGTTTCCCCATTAGAGTAGCCTATCTACAGAGTCCACGTGGCTCACTGGGGTTGGTTAGCTCAAGGGTATTTAAGCCTGTGCAGGGGCCCTCTCGCGCGCTCTCTCTCTCTCTCTCCCTGCGGGCCAGAAGCAACATGTTTAAAGGATCCTGATTAAAACTGCATGAAGATCTACCCGGAGTCGCATCTTCCTTGCTGGCGAGGGCAGGCGCATACAGATGGTGGCCCGTACCAGGAATTTTTCAGATCAGAACTTCTTGCAGTCAGGGCAGCGCTGGAAAGTTCCCAAGGTAAGTTGGAACCAAAATTAAGGCCCTCAGTAATGAGGCAATGAGGTCTCCGGTTAGGAGCTATAAAGTCCCAGGTAAGTTGGGACCAAGTTAAAGACTGCAAAGGGGGGGGGGGGAAGAAGTGGCAATAAAGTCTCAGGCATTGAACGAGTGGTTGTAACAAACCAAAAGTAAAATATTTAAGATGGGGACTTCCTAGTCCAATTTTTCTGGCTCTTCAGGAGCTACTTTTGTCAAAGAAACTTAAAATAAAGAAAAGCACACTAGAAAGATTCCTGAGGGAATGCGATGCCATTGCACCTTGTCAAGGTAGCGTGTTGGGCTGAGGAAGAATTGCAAGCCCTTGTAAAAGGAGTTCAGAAACAATCCCCTAAGGGGCAGAGTGGGGAAGGGAGAGGAGAAATGGAGATGTGGGGAGGGGAGGGACCCCCCTGGAACAATGCCTTCCGGGGCCTTCTCCTGATCAGAGTGAGGAAGGGCGGGGTCCAGGTACAGGGCGTTCCTTTTGCCCTGAGGTCTGGAAAGCCTTACAAAATGACTTAAGTCTTGAACAAGTAAATCAGATTGCCATAAAAGCATGGAAGTCATTACCCAATAAAGGAGAGGTGAATGGTAACCTCACTAAGATACTACAAGGCCTCATAATTCCATTTTCAGATTTTATGGCCTGTTTGGTAAAGGCTACAGAGAGAGATTTTGGCATCACAGCAGCCATAGTTGCAGCTATCTCTTTTGCAGTTATGGGTTCAGTAACGGCTGCCATGGCTATGAGCACATCGGTGCAGACAGTCTCTAAGCTAAATGAGATGTCCAAGAATGTGGCTAGTGCCTTGGATACTCAATCCACAATTGATGCTCAACTAAAAGGAGGTTTAATGATTGTAAACCAAATAATTGATCTGGTGCAGGAGCAAATAGATACCTTGTGGTAGCTGGCCCAATTGGGATATTAAATGAAATATCCAGGCTTGTGTGTTACCAGCATTCAGTATAAGAACTTTACACATGCTACTAATTTGTCACAACAGTTGTCTAGCTATCTTTTAGGAAATTGGTCTGCTGACTTTGATGACCTGATGGCACAGCTGCGAGTGGCCATCACTGCAGTGAATTCGACACGTGTGGATGCGGGACTGGCTGCCAGATTGTCATCGTGGTTCCCGTTGCCATGGATCATCTGAAAGAATGGGCGGGAATGGGAGCCATGGCTGTACTCTTGTTGCTTATCTCCTTCGTGGGCCTATGGTGCCTTTGCAAGATGAGGTTTGCTCAGAAGCGGTATGCAACTATGGTTGTTCAGGCATTTTCAGCCATTGAGGCAGGACCGTCTCCCCAAGCATGGCTCACAGTCATGAACAAGTATTGATCCTTCACGCTCAGGTTGTATGGCTTAGGACTGCACTCCGAGTTAGCTCTGGAAGTGAGCAATTCCGAGAAGGGCATGTCTGGTTGCAAGTGGGTTGGTGTCCCAGGCCCCACCTCCAGGAAAAAGACGCCGGACAGGTGTGGCACTGACTTGGCTGACTACCGGGATTCAGGGTCATTACAATGTCCACTGCTTTACTGGAGACCAGACCACTACCCTTGCCTGTTGCGTTATTAAAACAAAAAGGGGGGACTGTAGAGAGCCGCGTAGTGCCATGCCTTAAAGTGGTGCTGGCTTCTACCTTACACCTTCCCGCTGGTAAAGACTCTCTGGGTAAACAAGCCTTTGGTTGGTTGAGTCTGTTCAGCCTGTCTGCTTCCCCATTAGAGTAGCCTATCTGCAGAGTCCACGTGGCTCACTGGGGTTGGTTAGCTCAAGGGTATTTAAGCCTGTGCAGGGGCCCTCTAGCTCGCTCTCTCTCTCTCTCTCCCCTGCGGGCCAGAAGCAACATGTTTAAAGGATCCTGATTAAAACTGCATGAAGAAGATCTACCCGGAGTCACATCTTCCTTGCTGGCGAGGGCGTACACTTGTGGTATGCACTGGAAGAAGGGGTGGGTAGACAACTGTATAATAACAAAGTCAACAACAGAAGGACCAATATGGCACCACCAGAGTATAGGGACTCCACACCAGCAACATCCCAACACAGATGAAGCAGAAGAGAATGACCCTAAAATGACCCTAAAAACAACTTCATGAAGATTATAGAGACCCTAGAAGAGGAAATGAGAAAATCCTTTAAACAAATGGAAAAAAAGACAAAAAAAAAAACCCCAAAACACAGTCTGAGGGAACGTTGGAAATAGAGGAAATAGAAAAGCTGGGTAAACGATCAGGAACTGCATAGTTGAAATGCAGAGAACAATTGGCCACCACAGCATGCCCAGTTGCAGTGGATATATCTACAACACGACTCCTGCACCTGAAGCTCAGGGAACACCATAGAAGAGGGGACAGAAAGATGGCTAACACTCAGGTGTCTAGGAGCTTGATTATTGGATTCTGTCTCCTAGAATGACAGGGAGGCTACACTCATAACAACATGGCTTTAGACAAGACCTGAACAATGACAATATCAATAGATATGCTAATGTGTAAGGGAGAAATCTCATAGGGCCCTACCCCTAGACAAAGAAAGAACTCCAAGCAACTAAAAACTTCTGAGAGACTTAGTCTTCCATAGGAGATGACCCCCATTAGTTACCCAATGCCAAATGGCCAGCCCTGAAGTCATTATATATGTATGTATGTATGTATGTATGCATGCATGCATGCAACACTAAACAGACTCAGTAGGGTGTATGAAACAGAAAAGGGATGGTTATCTTTTCTTGGAGAGATTCAGATGACAAGAGATAGATAAGGTGAGTACTTAAGGGACAAATGGGCCTTTGGACTAAATTAGAACTCTTTCATCAGCCAACTTTCTAAGTGTGAACTACAGTGTATAAGTTAATCTGCTCTCAAATAAATACAATATGGATGTTAATAACACACTTCAAGGACAACAAATTTTAATGAGCCCTGATCAAGGCCTAAACTCTGAACATCCCTTCTCATAGAAGATGAAGTCAGTTCCCATCAAGGAAATTCTTACCTGCCCACTTGCAGTTCCCACCTGCAATTTGAAATATTAACACTAGAGGGCAGCTCCTAATGTAGTGGTTTACTCAGTGATCAGGGACTCCATTGTTAGCAAAACCCTGCTTTAGTTAGGGAAAGGTCTAGGATCCTAAATATCTGATAGCCTCCTACTGCCAACTGGAATTCGCAAGAGACACGAATACATAGGCTATCTGTTTATGACCAACTAGCTCTCTGGACCCAACCCCCTCATATGCAACTAAACTGTTAGGTAACATCTTTCTTTGTGGCACTCTGACCTGACAACAGTCTAAATAGGAAAATCAAAGTGGCCAGAGTACTTCAGGACTTCACACACACAACATGGAATTCCTTCAGGTCACCTTCAAAGCCACAAAAAATTAGAGGGACTGCATCTTCACTGAGCCCCTGGTATATTCTCCCAGGGACTGGCTGGCCACCATCTTCCTAAGGCAAGGCTGTGATTTGTAACAGCTCCTTTGTTTTTCCTGTCTCTGCGTATCTGTCCATGGTACTAAGTTTGAATTGTTCTTAAGGACCCACATCTATATCTGTTGTGTGAATGATCACAAAGGCATCCTAACAGACTCAACTGCATTCAGAGGTGCCACATCATAACTCACTCATTAGGTAATTGCCAGTGAGCTTCTTAATTATTAAACTGTGTCCTATTAGTTCTCAGGATAAAAGCATTTGATGGTTCTGCAGAGTGGGATAAGGACACCTTGCCTTGACTTGCAGGGTCTTCCCTTAGGCAGTGTCTTTGTCCATCCCCTGCTTTTACCCACACTTGCTTGCCAGTTCTTTTCTATTTTTAAGATTCAATTCATCCTTCACTTCCCCCAAGAAGCAATCTTTCATTTACTTCCATCATGGCCCTTTGTATATTACAATCATGTTACCTTTTCTCATAGGCAAACTACCATTCATTTTTCTAGTATGAAGCACAATTGTGTTTCATGTTAGAAAATGATTCATGTTCTTTAAATAGTATTTTTATGTATAAAACTCTCCAGGAGTCTGTGTGATTACCATTTAATGGCTATAGGCACTGTTTGTATATACAGTATAACAGAAGATAAAAAGAAGGCACCCCTTATAAATTTAATGAAATATTTGGGAGAAGACAAGCAAATATTTGTTTCCTATGACAAGTCACCACACAAGACAGAGAGATGCATAGGGGCTGTTAAAAAATGGCTCTGTGGTTAAAAGTGCTTGCTGCTCTTCCAGGGAACCTGGATGCAATATGCATCCTGGTCGCACCTCCACCCATGGGAGGAGCCCGCCTTCCAGTACCCTGCTCGGAGCCTCCTGTGGACTTGGGACTGCACACAGTGGAGCCCAGCAGACCAGTCCATCTGGAGGCTGCTTGCATCCAATCCCATCTCCACCCGTGGGAAGGGGTAAGCTTGGGCCTGTTTCCAGCCCACCTTCCAGTGCCCTCCTCAGAGTCTCCTAAGGACTGGGGACTGTGCACAGGGAAACCAATCTCAGCAGACCAGCTCATCCAGAATCTGCCAGTACCCTAGTCCCACCACCACCCACTGGAAGAGGAGAGCCATCAGAGTATTGGACCTGCTTGTGGTATGCACTGGAAGAAGGGATGGGTAGACAACTGTATAATAACAGTCAACAACAGAAGGACCAATATGACACCACCAGAGTATAGGGACTCCACACCAGCAAGACCTGAACATCCCAGCGCAGATGAAGCAGAAGAGAATGACCCTAAAATGATCCTAAAAACAACTTCATGAAGATGATAGAGACCCTAGAAGAGGAAATGAGAAAATCCTTTAAACAAATGGAAGAAAAGATAAAAAACAAAACAAAACAAAAACAAAAAGAAAAACCAAAACACAGTCTGAGGGAATGTTGGAAATAGAGGAAATAGAAAAGCTGGGTAAACGATCAGGAACTGCATTGCATATGCAAGCATAATAAATACAATACAAGAGATGGAAGACAGAATCTCAGGTGTTAAAGATGCACTAGGAGAAATAGATTCATCGACCAAATAAAATCTTAAGTCCAACAAATCCCTAACACAAAATATCCAGGAAATATGGGACACCATGAAAAGGCCAAACCTAAGAATAATACATATAGAAGAAGGTGAACAAACCCAACTTAAAGGTGGAGAAAATATATTTAACAAAATAATAGAAGAAAACTTTCCCAACCTAAAGAAAGGCATGCCAATGAAAGTACAAGAAGCTTACAGAACACCAAATACAATGGACCACAAAAAAGTCCCCTTGACACATAATAATAAAAACACCAAATTAAAGAATAAAGAAATAAGAGGATCAAAGGAAAAATGCTAAGTAACATATAAAGGCAAACTTATCAGAATTACACCTGACTTCTCTATGGAAACTCTGAAGGCCAAAACGTCCTGGATAGATATTCTAGCAACACGAAGAGACCAAGGATACCAGCCCATTCACTAAAGATGGAGAAACTAAGATATTCCGTGACAAAATCAGATTTAAATAATACTTGTCAACTAATCCAGCCCTACCGAAAGTTCTGGAAGGAAAATTCCAACCCAAGGTAGTCAACTATACCCACAAAAACAAAGGCAACAGATAATCCCAATTTACCAACAGCCAAAAGAAAAAAATGTATGGAAATCCACACGTAATACCAACAACAACAACAAACCCAAAATAAGCAAGATTTAACAACCAATGGTCATTAATAACCATCAGTATTAATGGTCTTAACTCACCTATAAAAAGACACAGGCTAACAAAATGGATATGAAGACAGATTCCATCCTTCTACTGCATACAAAAAAAAAAAAACACCCCAACTTCAAAAACAATATTACCTCAGTGTTAAGGTATTTGGTGTTCTGTAAACTTCATCTGATTTTCCAGTCAAATGGACCTGAGAAACAAGTGGGTTTCTCAGCAATCCTAATAGCTAACAAAATAGACTTCAAACTAAAATCAATCAAAAGAGATGAAGATGGGCATTTCTTATTCATCCATCAAGATGAACTCTCAATTCTGAACATCTAGGCCCCAAATACAAAGGCACCCACATTCATAAAAGAAATATTACTAAAACTCAAATTGCACATAAAACCTCACACATTTATAGTGGGATATTTCAACACCCCACTTTCAACACTAGACAGGTCCACCAGACAGAAACTTAACAAAGAACAAAGGAACTAACAAAAGTTATAACCCAATTAGGTTTAACAGACATTTATAGAATATTCCATCCAAACACGAAAGAATATATGTTCTTCTCAGCACCACATGGAACCTCCTCTTAAAAATGACCACATACTCTGGTCCATATACTAAACCTCAATGGGAACAAAAAAAATTAGAATAACCCCCTGTACCTCATTAGACCACCATGCTATAAAGTTAGAATTCAACAACAACACAAATTGCAGAAACTACAAACTCATGGAAATTGAACAATGTGCAGTTGTACCATTCCTGGGTCAAGGAAGAAATAAAGAAAGAAATTAAAGATTTCCTAAAATTAAATGAGAATGAAAACACAACATACCCAAACTTATGGAACAATTTGAAAGCAGTACTAATAGGAAAGCTCATAGCACTAAGTGCCCATCTGAAGAAACAAAAGAATAGTCACACTAGAGAATTAACAGCACAACTGAAAGCTCTAGAACAAAAGGAAGCAAACTCACCACAGGGAAGTAGACGCCAGGAAATAATCAAATTGAGGATTGAAATCAATAAAGTAGAAACTAAGAAAACAATACAAAGAATCAATGTAACAAAGAATTAGTTCTTTGATAAAATCAACAAGATAGACAGACTTTTATCCAAACTAACCAAGAGGCAGAGAGAGAACATGGAAATTAACAAGATCAGAAATGAAAAGAGGGGACATAATAACAGACACTGAGTAAATCAAGAAAATTTTCAGGTCATACTTTGAAAACCTGTACTCCACAAAATTCAAAAATTAAATGGAAATGGACAGTTTTCTAGAAAGATATCACTTGGCAAAATTAAATCAAGAACAGATAAGTGATTTAAATAGACCTATAACCCCTAATGAAATAGAAGCAGTATTCAAAAGTCTCCCAACCCAAAAAAAAAAAAAAAAAAAAAAAGGGCCAGATGGTTTCAGTGCAGATTCTACTAGAAATTCAAAGGACAGCTAATACCAATACTCCTCTAAGTGTTCCACACAATAGAGGCAGAGGGGTCATTGCCAAACTCTTTGCAAGGCTACAATTAGCTTAGTACCCAAGCCACACAAAGACACAACTAAGAAAGACAACTAAAGACCAATATCCCTCATGAACATTGATGCAAAAATACGCAATAAAATACAGGCAAATCAAATCCAAGAACACATCAGAGAACTCAATCCATGACCAAGTAGGCTTCATCCCAGGGACACAGGGATGGTTCAACATACCAAAATTTATCCATGTGATCCACCACATAAACAAACTGAAAAAGGCTTTGACAAAATCCAACACCCCTTCATGATAAAGGTGTTGGGGAGATCAGGGATAACAGGAACATATCTAAACATAATAAAAGCAATATACAACAAAGCAACAGCCAACATCAAATAAATGGAGAGAAACTCAATGTGATTCCTCTAAAATCAGAAATAAGACAAAGCTGCCCACTCTCCCCATATCTCTTCAATATTATACTTGAAGTTCTAGCTAGAGCAATAAGAAAACAAAAGGAGATCAAAGGGATACAAATTGGAAAGGAAGAAGTCAAACTCTCACTACTTGTAGATGATAGTTTACATAATGGACCTGAAAAACTCTACCAGGGAACTCCTACAGCTGACAAACACCTTCAGCAAAGTGGCAGATTACAAGATTAACTTAAAAAAAAAAATCTGTACCCCTACTATATACAGACAATAAAGGGGCTAAGAAAGAAATCAGAGAAATATCACATTTTACAATAGTCATAAACAACATAAAATATCTTGGGGTACCACTAATCAAACAAGTGAAATACTTATATAAGAACTTTGAGTCTTTAAAAAAAGAAAGTAAAGAAGATTCCAGCAAATGGAAAGATCTCCCATGCTCTTGGATAGATAGGCTCAACATAGTACAAATGGCAATCTTGCCAAAAACAATCTACAGATTCAATGCAATCCCCACCAAAATCCCAGAGCAATTCTTCACAGACCTTGAAAGAACAATACTCACTTCATATGGAAAAACAAAAGACCCAGGATAGCCAAAATAACCCTGTGCAATAAAAGAACTTCAGGAAGCATCACCATTCCTGACTTCAAGCTCTATTATAGACCTATAGTCCTGAAAACAGCTTGGTATTTGCACAAAAATAGACAGGAAGACCAATGGAATCGAACTGAAAACTCTGACATTAACCCACACACCTATGAACACCTGATTTTTTACAAAGAAGCTAGAACTGTACAATGGAAAAAAAGAAAGCATCTTCAACAAATGGTGCTGGCATAACTGGATGCTGACCTGTGGAAGACTTCAGATAAATCCTTATCTGTGCTATGCACAAAACTTAAGTCCAAATGGACCAAAGACCTCAACATAAATCCAGCCACACTGAACCTCTTAGAAGAGAAAATGTGAGGTACCCTTGAACAAATTGGTACAGGAGACCAGGTCCTGAACATAACACCAGTAGCACAGACACTGAGATGGACAATTAATAAATGGGACCTCCTGAAATTGAAAAGCTTCTGTAAGGCAAAGGACACAGTCAACAAGACAAAATGGCAGCCCACAGAATGAGAAAAGATATTCACCAATCCCACATCTGACAGAGGGCTTATTTCCAAAATATACAAAGAATTCTAGAAGCTAGTTACCAAAACACCAAATAATACAGTTTAAAAGTGGGATACAGAACTAAATAGAGAATTCTCAATAGAGGAATTTAAAATGGCTGAAAGACACTTAAGAAAGTGCTCATCATGAAAATGCAAATCAAAACAACTCTGAGATACCATCTTACTCTTGTCAGAATGACTAAAAATCAAAACCACCAAAGACAGTTTATGCTGGAGAGGATATAGAGAAAGGGGAACACTCCTCCATTGCTTGTGGGAGTGCAATCTCATACAGCCACTTTGACATTGGTATGGGGGTTCCTCAGAAAATGGGAATCAGTCTACCTCAAAATCCAGTAATTCCACTCTTAGGCATATACCCAAAAGATGCACATTCATACAACAAGGATATCTGTTCAACTATGTTCATAGCAGTATTATTTGTAATAGCCAGAACCTGGAAGCAACCTAAATGCTCCTCAACTGAAGAATGGATGGAGAAAATATGGTACATTTACAAAATGGAATACTACTCAGTGGGGGTAAAAAACAATGGAATCTGGAAATTCGCTGGCAAATGGATGGAACAAGAAGAAACCATTCTGAGTGAAGTAACTCAGTCACAAAAAGACAAACATGGTATGTACTCACTCATGTATGGCTTCTAGACATAGAATAAAGGATTAGCAGCCTACAATACACACCACCAGAAAAGCTAGGACACAAGGAGGACCTTAAGAGAGACATACATGGTCCCCCACAGAAGGGGAAAGGGACCAGATCTCCCAAGCAAATTGGGATTTAAGGCGAAGAGGAGGTGGGCATAATGGAGCATAAAAATGAGTCAGGGAAAAAATAGAGGAGAGCAGGAAAAGAGATATCATAATAGAGGGAGCCATTATAGGTTTAAAGAGAAATCTGGCAAAATAAATGTCCAAAGATCTACAAGGATGACCCCAACTATCAATCTAAGCAATAGTGAGTGGAGAGGCTACCTTAAATGCCCTTCCCCGATAATGAGATTGATGACTACCTTATATGCCATCCTAGAGCCTTCATCAGAAGCAGAAGCAGACACCCTCAGCTAAACACTGAGCTGAACTTCTGGAATCCAGTTGCAAAGAGGAAGGAGTGATGAGCAAAGGAGTCAGGACCAGGCTGAAGAAATCCACAGAAACAGCTGACCTGAACAAGGAGGAGCTCATGGACCCCAGTCTGATAGCTGGGAAAACAGCATAGGACTGAGCCATCCCCCCTGAACTTGGAGAACTGGGCAGTCGATGGGGCCTCTGGTAGTGGATCAGTATTCATCCCTAAGCATTCGAATGGACTTTGGGAACCCATTCCACATAGAGAGATGCTCTCTCAGACTAGACACCTGGGGGAGGGTCTATGCCCTGCTCCAAATGATATGACAGACTTTGAAGATACCCCATGGAAGGCCTCACCCTCCCAGAGGGTAGTAAAGAGATGGGATGGGTTTGGGAGGATCAGGGGAGGATGGGAGGGTGAGGGAACTGGGATTGACATGTAAAACAAACTTGTTTCAAATTTAAATTTAAAAGCATTATCATAAAAAAATTTTAAATGCAGGCTGAGTAAGATAAATAAATAGTAAAGAATTTTTTGTCTAGAACCTTGTTCTATTTGTTCATCTTGTTCTATTTGTAACCAGTTATGAATCTGGGTCTTCCATAGCCTGGTTCTGTGGCATGTTCCTTCCAGTTCCATCATTCCCTTCAAAGTGAAACATTTGCCCCAGGAAGTAGGGGGATGCTCATGAGCCCAGAACGCAGGTAAACAGGAGGAGAAAGCAGAAATTTGAGTCTTGGGGGCTCCTCACCAATTTAAAAAAAAAAAAAGTAAACAGTTACTTGGGGTGGAGACTCTACTAATTCACTAAATCGGACCTTGCAATTGGTACTTTGATATATTGTAGGCTCTTTGTGTGGGTGACAGAGGGTTGTGTCTTCCCAGGGAAAGTTGCCTCACAGCAATCCCATTCTGCAGGAATCCAGTCAGGCAAAATTACACCTAAGTCCAGAAGTTGGGTCAAACAGATCTATTTTTACTTGGAGCAGACTTTGGGTTTTAAACACATGTTGTAGGGTCTGGCACATAGCAAATGCTCAACAGTATATGTTGACTCATGGATTGATATGTGAATTAATAGACACCATTTTTTTAGACATTTTCATTATAAAATTTCATTCTGATTTTTTTGGTTTGGTTTGGTTTTTCAAGACAGAGTTTCTCTGTGTAGTTTTAGAGCCTGGCCTTGAACTCACAGAGCTCTGCCTGCCTCTGCTTCCAGAGTGCTGGGACTAAAGGTGTGTTGTGCATCACCACTACTTGACTCATTCTGATTTTTGAATGATTCTACTTTTTGGCTTCTGAGAATGTCAAATGTTTTGAATATACCTCCGAGTGTATTCAGAACCTACCACAGTTAGCCAAGCACTGATTGGCTGCTTTATCTAAGAACACAGCATTTAATTTAAAAAAAAAATACAAACTTCTCAAATAGTGAAAGTCACACAAACTCAAACTTTAAATGGATTCCAAAAAAAGAAAAAAAAAGAAGTATAAAATTTTAAAGAAAATAATCAAGTATGTTATGATAGTACATGATTAAATTTTTTAAAGTATCATTTATAAGAGAAAGCTCAAAGCAAGATGTGCAGGTCCATGCCTGTTATTCTAACACACAGAAGACAAAAGCAGAAGGATAGCTATGAGTTCAAGATCAGGTTAGACTACAAAGTAAATTCTAGGGCAGCTTGCACTACAGAGTAAGACCTTGTGTAAATACAGAGAGAGAGAGAGAGAGAGAGAGAGAGAGAGAGAGAGAGAGAGAGAGAGAGAGAGAGACACTTAAGAGAGTTCCAAGAATAAGCCTTGCCTTTGCATGCATCCTCCTGCTCCATTCTCTTTGGACACCAGGTGGCAACATTTTATCATGGACTGAGTCCCAGACATCTGTTATTTATATTCAATAAATGTACAGTGGGAGACTGTGCAGTAGGAAATCATAAATGAATTGTGCATAGAGCTTGGGTGTACAGAGCTTATGATCTATCTATGGGGTCGGAGAGTTATGTGGATAATTTAGAAGTACAAGAATGACACAAAGTGTAACATCTTCTGGGAGCAGTGATCCAAACAGACATCACTCATGAGGATATGCAAATGGGCCCAGTGCACAATAAAGAATGAGTGTGTTAGCAGTTAGCAGGAAATTTTAAAGCAGTAGGTCAGTGAGATACTACTATACTCACCACCACCACTTCCCGCTCCCACAGAATAACTAGAGTGAAAATGATTCTGAAAAGGATTCCTCACAGGGGGGCTTCCTCCCAGACCCCAGATTAGGTACAAACTACAGCCAAACACCTGTTTTCACAAAGAGTTTCTTTGTCTCAGAAAAGTTAAAAGCAGCTGTTTTATGACTCAGGCAGAAAACAGCAGCAAATGACCTTGCAGGCGTAGTTTTTAAGAAGAGAAAAGGGAGAGGTCTATGATAGAATGGACTAGGACACAATTATAAAGGAGACGTGGGGTGAGGGAGAAGGGGACAAGGAAAAAGGGTCAGGGATATTTGTCCTGGAGGGACAAAGGACTGCCTGTAAGTAGAAAGGAGACAGACATGGCACCTAGGCAAATGGTGGTTCATAAGGATAAAGGGGGAACCCCATGTTAGGGTGAAGAGTTTAATTTTAATTGGCCTTGGTAATTGGATGAACCAAATGGAGGTTTCAGATTCCGGGACTTTAGTAGTCAGCCTCAGGAGAAGGAAGCACCCAAATGAGGGAATAGACCTTGGTGGCTAGCTAGTTCTAGGAATGTAATCTAATGGTTTTTAGTATGACAGAAAAGAATGGGAGAGAAAGGCAAGGCCTTCCAGAGCCACATGCTCTAGTGAGCTAGTGTCCCTTCACAGAACCCTAGTGATGGCTGCTCTGGGGAGTGAATGGACTCTCATCCACTCCGGGGAATGGCAACTGATGCAGCCATTCACAGAGTATCTTTATAGTTGTCACTAAAAGCTAATTATAGATACCTGCCACCCAGAAGTTCTCTCTGGAGTACTCATCAGTAGAAACAAATGTGTACAGGCACCCAAAGCCCAAATAAATATGCTCAAGGAGAATCATATATAATAGAAAATAATGAAAGTACTCTCCTACCCACCAATAATACAGTGTGTGAACAAATTAGTCATAATCTGTAGCCTAGGCTAGACTCAAGCTCACAATCCTTTGGTGTGCTTCAGCCTCCTGAGTGTGGGGTTACAGGTATGTGCTATCACTCCAGGCTGGGGTCCTTTTTTTCTTAAAGAAACAGAGACCACAATGAGATCACAGGAAGTTCAGAATATTTATCTTAAAATCAGGGAACACTGCTGTTTGAATAGGATAAGTGGCTATGCAGGGAGTAAGTGAAGATCATTTGTAACAAGTATCCTTACACCCTCAGACCCAGGCTGCAGGCACCACGGGAGAGGGTGAGGTGGTCAGAGGTGCTGCAGAGGGGGAGGGATACAAGTACCACAGAGCACAATAAGCTCAGAAGGTGGCTGCAGGCACCACAGAGAAGGGTGATGTGGGGGGTGCTGCAGGCACAACAGGGATGGATGAGGTGAGTTGCAGCAGGAGGGGGAGGTGGGGGGCTGGTGTACCTGCCACATTGAATCAGTACAATCAAGAACAAATTGGGTAGCTAATTGGGAATTGAGAGTCAATCAAAGTCAACTTTGTTTGAACAGAGAGAAAACAGCATTGGAAAACCACCTAATTTAAACCAAGGGATTGTTTCAAGGCTTGAAATTAGACGTGGAAAAAGAAAAGCATGGTTTCAGCAAAGTCCAATTAAAGCATGAAAAATTCAATTTGGATCGAATTGGTAGCCCTGTCTCAGCACTGGGGTAAGATGCTTATCTGTTCCAGGCGCCACCACCCAGAGACATTCTCCACCTCCCCCTATCTGCGTCTCCTTCTTCCCCAGCAGACATACTTCCTAGGCTCTCCTACAACCTGTGCAGTCCTAGACCACTTGTCAATCTCCCACTCCATCCATCAGTTGTCTAACATGCTAGTGCTTTTTAACATGACACCTGCCCTGGCCCAGTCTTGTCTTGCATTTATACAGGTTATTACAGCAGATGCAGCAACTTCCAGGAATCTGGTGGCTTTAAACATCTGGAATTTCCTTTCTCAAATTCTGGAAACTCAGTACCCTAAATTGGTTTCACTGAGTAGAAGTCCAGGAATTGGCATGCCCACACTTCTTCTGGGGAACTGGAAGAAAATCCATTTCTAGCCCTTCTGGCTTGGGGGCTGCCTTCCTGGCTCCCTGAATTTGTGACATCACTGGGCTTAGCCTCCACTTTCACATGCCTTTGCTGTTTGCTATGAGTCCTGTCCCTTTCCTTGTATCACAGGGACACTTGATGATATTTCTCACCACCTGGATAATCCCAGATAATCTAGATGAGATGCTTAGTAGCACACAATGCCATAGGAAGTAGAATCCACTCTCTTTCCAAAAATAGTAATATTCACTATTTCTAGGGATCAAATTTTGATCATTGGAGAGCCCATCCACCCACCTGTCAGTTTTCATATCCTAGAACTAATCAAACCCCCAGTGGTAGAACACAGAGGTAAAAGCATTTGCCCAGCATATATAAGAACCAAGATTCAACCCCTCTTAACTTCTTTCTTTCAACAAATCTTCCAGCAAACATTATTGGTCCTATCTTTGCAAATCCCCACATTCTTTAGCTGTTTGAATGTCTTGATCTAGCACCTGGTCCCAGTCAGGCTCCCTATTAAGCTATTACAAGGTTTCTAACCAAATCCTCCACATCCTTAATAAGGCTGGGGAGATCACCTTTTTGCTTGTCTCCTTTGCCAAGCATTCAATGATTTCCCATCACATTTAAGACAAAATGTAATGGATGTCTGCTCCTGTGCCTTCCTTATCCTCCTGTGATTACTCCCCACCCTCCAGGGGATTCCTACTGCTCACTCAGTTCCATGCTCCTGTCTCATCATCCTGACACCTTCTCTTTTTTCTCCAGGACTCACTTCCTAAGAAGTTTCCTCAGAAAATCCTTTGACCTTGTCAAAGTGTCTGTAAGACTGTCACTTCCTCAGAGAGTCCTCTTCTTGGTATATCACTTAAAATAGTCTTTCTGTCACTCTCTTAAAACATTGGGTTATGTATTATATGCTAAATGACTTATTTTCTAAGTAACTCTCCCCACTATCATTTTCATCTTCTGAGAGCAGGAGCAGTACCATATTGTTCAGCACCAGACTTGTAATTGCCTGTGCTAAATGTTGTTGAATGAGTAAGTGAATGAGTGAATGATTGACAGATTCCAGGTTGTGGGTGGTGAGCATTTAAAAGCAAAGCTCTTCAAGGGGACCTTTTTCTATTCTCCCAACCACAATCCCAAATAAATATAGCTGTACTTTCTTTCTTCTCAGCTTGAACACCTCCGCTTGCTCTAACTCAATGTTAGATCTGCCTAGGCAGGGACTGCAGCCACCCCCATCTCAGCTTTCAGACCAGCCTTCCGGGGATGTGGGCAGTGTGGCCACCAGGCAGCAAAAGCTAAGAGAGCAGAGCTGATGGGTGAGTGGGTGTGGTGTGTGCATGAGTGTGTGTTGTGTGTGTTGGGGGGGAAACCATTCTGGCATTCTGTCATGTAAATGTTAGACATTAAAATGAAAGTAAGTGCTACCAGTTGGGATTCTCTGTAAGTTTTTAGCAGAAAAGCTGCATTTGATAGGCACCTGGGGCAGCTGACCTTCCATGGGTTCCCACAAAATACAAGCTCAAACACAGCATCTTCCATTTTAGACACCTCCTTACCCTCCAAAGAAATCATTATTTGCTCTGTGGCTGGTAAAAACCCCACATGCAGAAATAGAGTAGTATATTTTTATTTTTTTTTCTTATTTTACATATTGATCCCACTTCCCTCTCCCTCCCTCCCGAAATAGTGTAATATTAATAAGCCAATGGAATTTCAGAGACAAAGGTCAGCTTGAATCTCAAATGAATATTTCTATCTATTTGCCTTGGTCACTTTTCCTTGCTATGACGTAATACCTGAGCTAACTGACATAAAGGAAGAGAGAGTTATTTTGGTTCATGGTTTCAAAGGTTTCAATCCATAGCTGCTGGCTCCACTGCTAATGGGCTTGTGGTGAGGCAGATCATTGGTGATTCGAGGGTGTGACAAGGGAGGTTGCTTGCCTCATACCAGAAGGAAACTTGAAACAGCAACAGAACAGACTGGGGACAAGATACAACCTTTAAGGTAATGCCCTTCGTGACCTATTAGGTTTTACCTCCTAGAGCCTACTGCGTCCCAATAATGCCACCAAATTATGAATCCATCAATTATGAACCTGTTGATTAGGTCAAAGCCTTCACTAATCAGCTCTTCAAACTCCACTTTTGATCATTGTATTAAATATTTCAGCACATGGAGTTTTGAGGGGACACTTCATGCCTAATCTATGGCAGGATTCTTCAAGAGCCACTTACTCGGCATCCATTTCCTTATGTAGAGAATTAGAATAAACTAAGCTTGATGATAGCACATGCCTATAGCACTGTTACTCAGGAAGTGGAAGGATCATGAGGTCAAGGCCAGTCTGGTCGAAATGACAAACCCTGTATCAAAAACACAAAAGTAGAGGGCATGCTCAGTAGTACAGTGCTTTCCTCAGATGGGGGACACCCTAGGTTCAATCCCTAGGAAAGCTAAATTATTAGGTAGATAATGAGTACTTCTCAGGGATATAATAAAAATTGAATGCTCCAGCCCACCACAGGACAGGACTAGCATAAATGCCCTTAGTCAACCTTTATAATGGGATGGGAGGACAGGGTGGAGAGAGTAACAGCCACTACACTCAGCATTCTACAGCAGGTTTAGCGCTGCAGTGTGACCAGTCCATGTTGGAAGATTTGGGAGGAGGTAACAGCAGCAGCAGCAGCCTGTGTGTTGTGGAAAGAGAAACACTGAGCCTTTAGATGAGCTGATTTGATCAGAATCACATAGTTGGTCCCTGGCAACACCAGAGCCGGAAGACAGACCCCAGACTTCTGGGCCCACACTCTTGCTATGGAGCTGATTTGGGGTGATTCTGACAGCCTGATTGCTTTGCAAAGCTTCCCACTTCTTCCACAGCTCAGGGCTGGCTATATAATGCTTCTCCAGGGACAGGCTCCTCTAAGCGGAGAGCAGACCTGGTTAATTTTCAGAGCCTCACCCTTCTCCACACCCAAATGGTTTTAAACCACAGGGGTAATTGCTGAAAGGGTTAATCTAAGCACCATTGAATAAATGGTGCTCTTGCTCTCACCTTTATGCTTGATTGCTTTGGGGATGGTGTCTTTAGTGTTACCACAAGGAATTATCCATTTTTCTTCATCAAATGTTCAAATATTAGCAATTGCTTATATAACACTTTAGCCTTAGCAACAGTGATTTGGGGAAAAGCAAGAATACTATCTAGCCAGGCGTGTGTTGGTGGTGCACACTTTTAATCCCAGAGGCAGAGGCAGAGGCAGAGGCAGAGGCAATGGATCTCTGTGAGTTCAAGGCCAACCTGGTCTACAGAGCTAGTTTCAGGACAGGCTCCAAAGCAATACAGAGAAACCCTGTCTCAAAAAAAAAAAAAAAAAAAAAGAATACTATCTATCTAACATTCATTAAGTGCCTCTATGTGCAAGCTATACAGATGCATTAATTATTTCATCTAATATCCACACTGCTAACAAGGTGTGCCATTGTCATCATCATCTTTACCCAGCAAATGAAGGAACAGAAGTACCTGGGAGCTTCGTAAATGCTCACAGGTAGCACAGAGAATAATAGGATACAAACCTAAGGATTCATTCCAGAGCTCCCACATCTAACAACCACTCCCTTTTCCTAGGCTTTCAAAACCCAAACCCCCAACCTAGAGTCCATCCTTTAGTCCTTAGGGTGCCTGTTATGAGTGCAGACCTGCCCGATTCTGCTTTTTGTCTGCCTAGGTCCTGAATATGACTACCTGCAGTTTCCCCATTCCTGGGAGATACCTGCCTATTGAAAACCTACCTATTATTCTTGTTCCATTTCCCCACTGAAAACAAATTAGTGCATAGTTGTCCATAGAATGTTCTGTCTTGTTAACCATACACAACTTTCTACTTCAGTGAATCTGTCTCCTCAGTTTTTTCCACAGTCCCAGAGGGATTCTAATGCTATGCTATTGTCATTTTCTGGTGTTAACCTAGCCCTGCGTGTGCAAATGGCATGTATGAGGAGAGCGTGGGAGACACAGAGAGCACATTGTGGTACCTGAGTGCAAAGCCATCACAGCCTGATGGGCAGACAGAATACAAGGTCGTGCACTTGGGGCAATGACAGAGTTGTACCATTTATTACACAATAAAAGCCAGAAATCTGGGCCTGGCATTGATGAGGAAACAAAGAATAATAATCAGGATATAATCTGAACAGACTATGTTTATCATCTGCATCAAGCCCAATATCCCAGTGTTAAAGAAAGCTGTGCAAGGAGAAAGACTGACTACAGCTTCCAGCACACCCCATGTGGTAGAGGAGCAGTGCCCTGTTCCTGCCACTCCCTACACACCAACCAAAGCCACTTATCCACAAATCAGGTGTCTCGTGACCAAAATTAAAGTTCTCTCCAGTGCCTAGCCTGGCTGGGTCACAATAAATTGTATCCCTAAAAGCCACATTTTATTTTTATTATATATTTTTTGTCTTGGGCTCAGACAGATAATGCATCTTCAGGTAATTCTTTAGCCGGCCTCTCTTCTACTAGCTCAGCCTCGTGTGTCTGCAGCCATTAAGCCTGTGCACAGGCACATGAGGCACGACCAGGAAATCAATAAAAGCCAGTGAAACATGATATTTCCTCCCTCCCTCTGCTCATCTAAAAGGGGAAAGTTTCCAGGGGTGAGTGGAGAATAGCCAGCTCCACAGCACTGCCTCTCCCTCCACATACACAAGCAAAGAGACCATTTCTCCTAAGAATGTGGGCAAAGGCTAAATTTAAAGACGTTAATGTTATGGTAAAGCCACCTTCAAATTTCCCTCATATCGTAAAGACAATTACAGAAACAGTTCTGGGAGAGTGGGAAGGAGAGCTCAGAAATTGACTGGGTAGAGACATGTGAAGTCAGCAGCTTGCTCTTTCTAGAGAGGATGGCACAGTAATCACTCATATTAAGCTCCCAGCATCCTCAGAAACCTTTCTTCCAAAACCCCCATCCTAAGACTTATCTATGCCTACTGCTCTACTTAGTCCCGCTTTTATTCATCTAAAGTCATTTATTATTGATGGCAGCCTTTTATCCTGGTCCTCTGCTGCTCAGACTTTGCAACCTGGCAGGTTGTGACGAAATAGCAGGCACCATTTGTCATTGCTGGTAGAGTGGACACTAGACAAGTTCAAGGAAGAAAGTCATGGTGAAGTCCCTGATTTTAGCCAGCCATAAAATAATCACCAATTGTAAAAAAACAGGAATGTATTCTCTTACCGTTCTTGAAACTAGAAATCCAAGATTAAGGTGCAAATGTGGCTGGTTTCTGTGAAAGCTATCCTATTAGTGTTTCATACGGCTACCTTCTTGATGCATTCACTGTGTGTGTGTGTGTGTGTGTGTGTGTGTGTGTGTGTGTGTGTGTGTGTGTAAAGAGAAAGAGTGCAAACACCTATGTATCTCTTCTCAAAAAGCCATTAATCCTATTATGAGCCTCTGATCTTAATCATCTACCAAATCCCCAGTAAAAAACATCACATTGGGAGTTGCAGCTTCAATACAGATGTGCGAAAACCACTTCATGTCATAGCAGCACTATGCTATGGATCCTCTCATTTCCTGTGTGACTATATGGTGACAGGAACAAATGGGTCCCTTCAGCTCAGGACCAAATTCTTCTTCAGTGGTTTCTCTGTATTTTGTGTCAGAGCAGTGGCTGGTAAAATACAGTATGGTACCTGTGCTGTGATGTCATCCACACCAGAGTTGCTGTCAAAAGGCAAAGATTTCCAATGTCACTGCCTGCTAGGATGACTGTGATGAAAGATAAAAACCAATAAGATGAGGATGTGAGGTCAGAGCCCTTGTGCTCTGTGGATAGGAAGGTAAACTGATGGAGGTCTAATGGAAAGAGAACGATAATTCCTTAAAAGATACTTGCTAGGCATGGTGGTGCATGCCTGCAACCCTAGACCTTTGGAAACTGGACCAGGAGGGTTTTGAGTCCAAGACAACCTGAGCAATTCACTATGTATAATGAATTCCAGGCCAGCCTATGCTACAGAGTGAGACCCTTTCTCCAAAACAGAGAAGCTAGATATGATCTAAATATTGCATTTCTGGGTACAGATCTGAGAGGGTTGAAATCAAATCCCAGGCGAGTGTTTTCATGGCTATATTACTTGTAACATTCTACACAACAACCACAAAGTGGCAACAACCCAAATACTCATTAACTGATTTATGAGTAAATAAGATATGGCAAGTATATATAGTGCAATAGTATCTAGCCTTTAAAATGTAAGGAAATTCTGAGATGGAGAGATGGTTCAGTTTGTAAAAGCAGTTGCCACAGAAACCTGATGATCTAAGTTCGATCCCCAGAAACCCATGTAAAGGAACTGGAACCAACTCCCAAAAGCTGTTCTCTGCCCTCCACATGAGTGCTATGGCATGCTTACACACACACACACACACACACACACACACACACACACACACACGCGCACACGCACACGCACACGCACACGCACACGCACACGCACACGCATCCAATATTATTGTTTGATTAATTAATTACAATTTGAGTCAATTCTATCACATACTGCAACACAGATGAACCTCAAATACATTATGCTAGTGAATTAAGCAATCACAGGCACAAAGGCAATGTATAACTACACTAAGATGAGCTCTCCAAAATGGTCAAATTCATAAAATCAGGATGCAGAATGGGAGCATTGGGATGGGGAAAGTTGAGGCGTTTAGTTGTTCAATGAGTCTAGAGTTTCAGTTTCACAAGAGCAAAATTCTAGCAATCTATTGTGTAACACACAAACACGCTTAACTAGAACTAGCTAGAACTAGTTAAAATAAGGACAATTAAAAAAGAAATAAATGTGATTGCCAAGCCCAGCCTTGCACAATTGCTAATGAGTGGGCTGTCTCAGCTTTGTCCTCACTTGTAATTTAGAGGGCAGCAACATCTGTATCTCAAGAGTTGTGTGATCAGAGGCTGGGGACATGGCTCCAGAAGTGCTTGAGTGACACACAGAAAGCCTGGGCTTCAGCCTCCAATGGCACTTAGAAGTCAAGTGAGACTACCCATGCCTGTGGTCCCATTTCAGAAGTTCAAAGTCATGCTTTGCTACATGGTGAGTTTTAAGCCAGCCTGAGCTACTGAAGACACAGACAACAAAAGAGTTGCAGTGGATTCTAAATGAGATAAAATATAGCACAGTAAAGAACCATTAGCAGTCTTGGTCATTGTTTTATTCCACCCAGATGCTTTATAATGAACAAGTGATATTGCTGACTAAGTACTAACACAGAAATGCACACAGTTGGTCAGAGCAAAGCAGCCATTTTCTTAAGTGTGGTAGTTCAATGTGATGTCCCCCATATCTGCAGATATGTGAATACTTAGTCTCCAGTTGGTGGCTATTTGGGAGATGTGGCCTTGCTGGGGAGGAAGTATGTCACTGGGGGTGGGCTTTGAGGTTTTGAGCATGTATTTCCAGTGTGCTCTCTCTGATTCCTGCTTGTGGGTTGAAATATGAGGGCTCAGCAGCTGCTCCCAGCGTTCTGCCTGCCACCATGCTGTCCCATGGTCTCTCTGGAAGCTTAAGCCCACACTAACCATTCAATAATTTGCCTTTTTCGGGGTGCTTCATCACCACAATAGAAAAGTATCTAATGCACCATGCAAGGGAAGCACATGGACTATTGGGCCTAAATGTGATGGGTTTTTTTAAATAGAGATTGGGTCTAAAAGTCACGCCATACATCAAAATGTCACATGCAGACCACTACTAATACACTGAATTCAGGTAAAGTAAAGTAACCAATGTGATACTTTGAACAGCCAGAAGATGTCAAAGTCTTATTGTTAGAATAAAAGCAATGGTTATGGTTAAAAGGAATGTTACATATGGAAATAAAAGTTTCAAATTGAGCCAGGTGTTGGTGGCACTCACCATTAATCCCAGCACTCAGGAGGCAGAGGCAGGCAGATTTCTGTGAGTTCGAGGCCAGCCTGGTCTACAGAGCTAGGTCCAGGACAGATTCCAAAGCAATACAGAGAAACCCTGTCTCAAAAAACAAACAAAAATTTTCTAATTAAATATGTGATAGAGAAGCTGACCATGTAATTGGGGAAACAGGGACTCTGGGGGACAAGGCCAGTTTTTGCATCTCTGCTCAGCCCCACTCCTGTCAGGTCCACAACAAATGGAGGAAATGTACTGTTGTTCTTGTACATCTTCCTACTGGAAGCTCTAATAGACTGAACCATGAACAAGCCTGGCTTCTAAAAAGCCTCCAACAATTTCAGGGGGAAAAAAACCCAAAAAACAAAAAACAAAACACTGCCCTGCAGCAAAGGAACGGAAAGTGAGGTAACCAACTATGACTACAAGTACATCTCAGTAGCTTTGATAAGAGTGTGTTCCCTGGCAAAAATCACAACCTGGTTGTGGAGGGAGGGGAGAGAGAAGTCTAATTAACAACCGGGTGCCTCTGCCGAGGTCTCAAGATCAGTAGCACCTGGGAGGACTGCAATGCGGCCTGGGGTAAAGGTCAGCAGACTGTCAAGGTTAACAGTTAACAAAGAAAAAGTGCAAGGCAGACAAAGTGGTACACCAAGCACCCCCTAACCAGACAAACCGTCTGTGAACAGCACATGACCATCTCCCTGGTTGGCCTAGGATAGCTTGGAGAGCATGGGCCTTCTAATTAGTCAACTAATAAAATTACTTCGCCTTTGTTCAGTTCCTGCCCATGAAACCTATAAAAAGCCTCTAAACCAACAACGTAATGGCAGCCCTACCTTGAGTCCCTTCCAAAAGGAGAGTCCAGAGCAATGCCTGCTGTTCCTGTCCACTTCCATCACACCAAGTGGGGGCTGTGGTTGCTGACTTGTTTTTGTTTTGTTTGTTTGTTTGGGGGACAAGGTTTCTCCGTGTAGCTTTGGAGCCTGTCCTGGAACTCTCTTTATAGACCAGGCTGGTCTCAGACAGACAGAGATCTGCCAGCCTCTGCCTCCTGAATACTAGGATTAAAGGCACGCACCACCACCACCCAGCAGTTGCTGACTTTCTAATAAACTTCAATCCTTTAAGATTGCTCTCTGCAGTCAAACTTCCCATTTAAACTCACCATTCCAATGCCCAGATTTGTGAGACAAGACACAGAGTCAACAGCTCTTGAGCTGTGCAAACCTAGGAGGAGAAACTCTCCTCTGCACTCAAGGATGCCTGTCCCTTATGTCATCAGGACAGTGGATATGCCATCACAAGATCATAAGGTAGAATTAAACTGAGTCATAGTACTTAAAAAGACTGTGCCAGGTATAGCAGCTCAGTTGTTGAGTCTACATATTACTTGTAAAATTTTATTTAACATCTTCCAGCACCAAAAAACAAAAGCCTTTTCAGATAATGTTTATATGTCCTACTTAATTTGAAAGCCTATGCAAAGATGGGTAAAGATGGTATTCCTAAACTCTGAACAGCATGAAAAATCATAAAATAAGAATTTCCCTTCACCCCCACAACTTGCTTTCTAGTCCTCATGTGCACTCCCTGAGATCTCCGTTTAGCATAGACTGAGAAAGTCACAAGGTAGAACTGAGATTTCTCTGTCATGGGTAACTGATACTAGGATTCTGAGTATGTGCCCCCTGATTCAAACAGACAAAAGCAAATAAACAAATGAGAAAAATAAATAAACTGTTTCCAGAACTTCATTACCTGAATCTAGGCATGGATGTTTTACATACACACCAAATAGAAAGTGTGTGTGTGTGTGTGTGTGTGTGTGTGTGTGTGTGTGTGTGTGTGTGTCATGAATGTGTGTGTGTGAAATTAACTTTGAAGTTAATTACTCAGATACTCAGAAGTCAATCTCCACTGCTCCAGCACAGACACACTTACTCTGGTTTGGATGTGTAATCTCCAAAGTTCAGGCATTGCCAATGTTTCGATATTAAGAAGTGGGATCTTGCTGGGCAGTGGGAGCACACGTCTTAAATCCTAGCAGTTGGAAGACAGAGGCAGGTTGATCTCTGAGTTCTGAGTTCAAGGCCAGCCTGGTCTACACAGCAAGTTTCAGGATAGCCAGGGCTACACAGAGAATACCTGTATTGAAAAAATGAAGAAGAAAAAGAGGAGGAGCAGAGGGAGGAGAAGGAGAAGCCTTTAAGAAGTGATTAAGTTGAAGGTATCCCCCTTAAGACCCAGATAAAGGAAGCTTTCCATAACATCTGGCTTGCTTGGCCTTCACCTGTGTCCCTAAAAGATGAAACACTGCTTTCCCCTGGAAGATGCAGCAAGGTTCAGTTTTGGAAACAGATCGGCTCTCACCAAACAAGCAAACACCTTGACCTTGCATTTCCCAGATTCCAGAGCTGTGAGAAATAGACACCTGCTCTTCATAAATTACCCTGCTCTTACAGCACAAATGGACCAAGACACCACCACACTATTGATCTGCAATCCTGGCCACACATCAGAAGCAATTGTCACTTTCTGTGCACGTCCGCTGAGATTCTGATTATTACATAGCAGTAGAGAATAGGCACCAGTGTGTTTCAGAACTACTGAGATGGTATTTATATCCAGTGAGAACTGAGAGTCACTGGGTCCTACATTACAGCAGGTCAGAGTGAACCACGTAGGATTTTCCACTGATGAAGCTATTCAATCTTGAACATGGGCAGCAACTTATAAGTATCATCTTGGGGACTTTGCATTATATGAAGTGAATTAAAATTGAGTTTTTATATATTCCCTATAAAATGAGGAACAGAGTCATAACTTCATCAGAACAAATAGGGCAGATTAAAAAAAAAAGAGCAGCAAGCCAAACTGCCTGTGTTCTTCCCAGTGTGTCTTCTGAGTCATGTGCACCTTAATACAAACTAGGCTAGCATAATCAAAGTTCAAACTGCAGACTAATATTTCTCATACGTTTAAAAGCTAAAATCCTAAAAGGAAGAGTTCTAGACAACCAAATTCAGACATATCACAGGAATTATCTAGCATATCCAGGAGCAGAAGAACAAACCAAGGGGCTCTTCAGTATTTGATGTGAATCAACCTACATAGGAAAGCAATGTAACCAACTTCAACATTCAGTCATTACAAAACAATAACAACAACACCCTTCTTAGACTCAGAAACGTAGTGAAACTTTCTCAACTTCATGAGGAACATCTGTAAAAGTCTACAGCTGGACCTGTGAGATGATCTTCAGATCCTAAAATTGTCTTCTGACCTCCATGTGCTCAGCATACATAACACACATGTGCCCACACTCACACTTGCAAAAATGATAATAATAATAAATACTACAATGTCAAATCTATAGCTGTAGCTAACATCAAAGTTAACTGATGCTGAATGCTCCCCTCTTAAGTTTAGGGGTGTTGCAAGGATGCCTACCCTTGGAACTATTATTTCATAGAGTGAAAGAGGTCCCAATCAGAGCAAGCAAGCAAGAAAACTGTAGGAAAAAAAGAGACAAATTGGTTAAGTTTACTCATATCATTATCTACATAGGGAAATCCAACAGAAAAATTCACAGAACCAATTAATGAGTCAGAAGACACAGTACCAACACCAGTGCATCCATAAACTAGCAACAAATGTGTTGGAGGTAAGGTTATAAATGATGCCACTTGCAATTGCACTGCCAAAATGAGTACATAGGTATAAATCTAACAAAGAGTACATAGTCAATATGTACAAATATACAAACATCCAGGTTCATTTCTCAGCATTGAAAGAAGAAATGGAGAAAAGTAAATGAGATCCACAGTGTAGTTCACTCTGGTGCCAAGGGCTACCTTCTATGTCTGCAAGATGTCCCCACTGGATGTCAGGTGAAGACTTCACAAACTCAATATCCTTGTGAAGTCATCTGTACTTAAGATGGTTTTTAAAAGCTTCGGGAAACTAAAAGTCAAATTAAGAGAGATTTTAACGTTATTATTGTGTGTGAATAGTGCTCATGAGTGTTCACTATGTGTGTGGAAATCAGAGGACACCTTTCAAGAGGATTTCCTCCTTCCATCATGGGCTTAGAGGCAGGTGATCGGGCTTCCTTGGCAAGCTTTTGCCCACTGAACCATCTCACCAGTCTGAGATTAAAAAAAAAATGTTAAACTAAGGCAACTCCCCAAAATATTAAAGAGTTCTTAGTGAGGCTTAGACACTGTCAAGGGCTTTTGTAGTACATTGAGGTTGGGTGGGAACAAGGGATAGCAGCTGCAGCAACACAGGGAAGTAGACTGCAGCCCTGGGGCCTACTGGAGAAAATAACAATGCCTCAGAAATAAAGCCGAAGAGGAAAGAAGTGATGCCCTTGCAGGAAAACAGATGCAGCACAAAGCCCCAGCAGATAGGCTGGGGCACATCTGAGCCTACCATGTGTGAAGTAGAGGATGTGTCTGTGAAGGTAGATGGAGTGAATGGGGTAAATTATTCTGGACTAAAGGCAGAAAGACTCTTCCTTGTGAAAGGAGGTTCTTCCTTGTGAGCATGGCTGGTTTGAGAGCAAATATCCCTTTGCTGATGGGAGGACTGCAGTCCCTCCCACCCAGGAGAACCACATTGCCTATTCTCCTCCATCCTTCCTCATCAGACTCAAGGCACATTAATCGCAGTCCCCATCACAGCGTACATTTTCACAGACGCTTTCCCCCCCTCCCAAAAATTGTTCCATATCTATGACCTCATTTAAGCCTCACTGTTCACTTATACGTTATCAGGGAAGGTGGCTTTTTAAATTTATTTTTAAAAATAGAAATGCAGCGTTGTGAAGTTTGTGGATAAATGGTTAATTTCAGATTGTGAGGGTATGATGATCAACTCTGAACTACCAACCCTGCTTTCCTATTAAGCCATACATAGTATCTTTTGCAATCTGAAGTGCAGGGCTGAGGCCTCCAGAGAGAAATGCTAATAGCAAAATACAACCTTGTGGACGTGGCATTGCTTCCCATGGAGCTAGACTGAAGGCAGAGCACTGCTTTTTCCCTGGTGGGCTATGTGCATCTTGAGAAAAGCAAGAAAATATCACAATCCATCCTGGCTGGTTTGATGCTTTCAGGTGATTCCTGTCTTAGCCATACATGGGTCCTGGATTAATGAGAATATATTTTTATCTCTCAACCTTTGAGCTGAAGCTTAGAGAGCTGTTCTTTGCCTGCTGGGTGAGGTTGCCATGGAGACTCTTTCAGGAGAATGAGTGTCTCCCTTTATAATGTTGTGACTATGAGCAGGGACTAAAACAGACCAAACACTCCAAGATGAGAATGGGGTACACAGACCAAACAAAGCAACACCCCTCCATCCTCCAAGATTTTCTATACCCCACAAATGGGAAGTGTTCCTCCAAACAGATTCATGCCCGAATATGCAAAACTAAACCTCTTTGGCTCAGGTGTGGCCTGCAAGCCCAGTTAAAGCTAGGGGCACCAACAGAAGCAATGATGTGTGGTATGTCTAAGCTGGCCTGAACTGCTTCATGAGACCCACATATGCATTTCTTCCCAAGTCCATGTTCAGAGATGGCACACTGCAGGCTTAAAATGTGCCCTGATAAGAACATTCTCACCATACATACACACAGAGCAAATCCTATTTACATTAAAACTTTGGGAGAGTGGGCAGCACACTTTTGAGGTAGTTCTTTTTCTCCAGGGTTCACTGTCTGATTGGAAATACACTGTCTTTCAGCTATTCCCCAGGCTCCATGTATCATTGACTACAAAGGAGTGCAGGAACTCAGATCTACAACTGAGACTAGAACACAGGCCTTTTATAACTTCTACAGCCCTGCAATGTTTACATTATCAAGGCTGTGGGGGTTTAAACCACCCTCATTAGGTTATGTCTCGGAGAACAAAGATTATTTATTTACTTATTCATATTTGTTTCAAGAGGAGGGGTGGGGTCAGGTCTTGCTATGTAGCCTTGGCCGGCCTCAAACTTGCAATCTTCTTACCCCTGCCTCCTGAGTGTTGGCCCTTGCACCATCACACCTGGGTGAGAGCATATCATCATACACACTGCTCTATGATTAGAGCCAAGAAGAGTATGCAAAGCACTCAACAGATGTTTAGTGACTCATTCATTAGTTCAGTGAACTGGACAAATCAAAATATCATATAAAACAGTGACAGTCCTCAAGAGAAAGCATCATCCCCAAAAGTGGTAGTCACTATCCCAAGTATACAAAACCTGTCAATGAGAGGGGATAGATAGAAATTCAGCTCTAGCTTTTTTAAGTCATAGTGTCACCAAATTCCAAATTCGCAGTACCATGGCAAATGTTGTGTTTGATCTGTGGCCACAGCCTTTCGGTTTATAGCTGAGAATAATTTTCTATCATCTTATTGTGTAAGGTGCTTTCACCACAAGGAGCTCCATTTTTGTGTGAATGTTTCTGCCATCCCTAAGCCTCTGATGCTGTTACAATCAAGCATGGCTAAAGGAAGATGGGGGTCTTTCCATTAGATCATGCCCTCTTGTCTTCATTTCCTACCTCCCATCTTTCTTCTTTTTCTATTCCTCCATCTTCTCTTCCATCCTCCATCTCTTCCTCTCTCTCTCTTTAGCCCACCTCTTTCTTCCCCTACACCTGGTTCTAGATAGGACCCTCTATAAATTTTGAGTAATCTTACTCTTGCTGTGAAGTTGAAAGTCTCATGAAGCTCCTGGATGTTCAGGAAGGACACAGCATTCAAGGTTGAAAGACATTACTACATTTTTTAAGATCACCCTCACAGATATCAGTATTTCTCTTACAGTGTGCGCTGGCTAGTTTATGTCAACTTGACACAAGCTAGAGTCATCTGAGAAGAGGGAACCTCAGTTGAGGAAATGTACTCACCAGATTGGTCTGCAGGGCTTGTCTGTGACTGATTTGGCAGGGCCCAGATCACTGTGAGTGATGCCACCCCTGGGCTGCTAGTCCTGGTCTGTATAACAAGGCAGGCTGAGCAATCAAATGAGGAGCAATCCAGTAAGTAGGACTCTTCCATGGCCTCTGCTTCAGTTCCTGCCTGCAGGTCTCTGCCTTCAGTTTTTGCCCTTTGGTGATGAACTGTAATGTGGAAGTATAAGCAAAATGAAGCCTTTCTTTCTCAAGCTGTTTATAGTCATGGTGTTTTATCACATCAATGGAAACTCTAAGTAAAAGTGTAGTGTTCCATTCGTTATTTGACTAGCTCTTGCTTCCCCCTCGTATGGATCTTAACTCCAAAGCTCCTTTTCCCTTTTTTAGTTCCTTCTCTTCCTCTTTATCTTCACTATTATTATAACCAAATCTCCCTCCCTCTCCTTTCTTCATAAATAAAATGATAACATCAAAAGTATAGAATAATGTGCACAGTTCCTTGTTGGCTTGTCAAATGGTCGGGTTATATGCTTCTGGTTATTTTTACTAACATGTAAAGAGAAGAAAAGCATTTGCTAAATCAATAGCTGAACAAGTCCTAGATGATGAGCTGGTGTACTCTGAAAAAAAAAAAAGCACACAAACACATCTGAAATTAGGGCTCAATGTGATATTAACACCAATTACGTTTACAATGATACATGATCATTTCTAAAGACCCATCTGCAGAAATCCAACCACCAAAGCAAACTGAAAGCCACTGCAGCCACTGAAGATGAGCACAGTCCAGCATCTCAATTCTCCATACTTGCTCAGTAAACCCATTGTGATCTGACTATTCCTTATGTAACCTTCAGATTTGTTTCCAATAATGGTCAAACCCACAATACCAGCGAGATTCCTAAAGGTGCCATAGTGGCACCAGTAGTGGTAACCAACAGCTCCCTAACTTGGCCTAAGTCATTCTCAATATGAAAGAATTTGTTCCTGATACTGTAAAGTTGGCTAACTACCAGTGAGGAGTTACTCTAAAAAAGAACCTACACTGCCACTTTCCAAAACCAGAATAATTCCTGACTGCTCTCTGAATACTTATCCTTATACCCACAGTAAGTGTAGTTCTCAACTTTAACCAAAGACACTCTTCTTAGGAGCATCAGAGGTAGATCATTACAGGAAGCCACAGCTGGTCAAAAGGCAAAGAAAAACTGACTGTGGGGTGTTCAGTCCCAAATATAAATCTACATCACAACTCCAAACATAAGGCTCAGGGAGCATCATGAAAGATGAGAGGATAGGAAAAAATGTAAAAGCCAGAGGATCAGCACATCTACTGTGAAATAGTACATTTAATATATGACAGAAAGTTATGCCCACAAAATCTTAATAATATAATCACCTAAACAAGAGGCACAGTGACAATACCAGCTAACATCCCAAAATGGACGGAAATCTCACAAGGCCCCACTGACCTGAAACAATAGGTCATTCTTGAGTGACAGGTTCCTAAGAGAGGGATGGCCAAAGAATGAGAAATAAAGAAAATAAAAAAGGTAGAAAGATGGAGAGAAACAGGGAAGTCACTTGAATACTGTCACAAAGAGCTGGGCCCTGGGGTACATGAGAAGATGATGAAGGGTCCAAATTTTCTGTATGAGATGCACAGGTCCTGATGATCTAAAACAAAGATCCAATATACAGGTGTTCATTTGATTATGATGACTATGATGTGTACAGAGTGTTTCAAATCCATGAATTGAGCTAACTCGGCAGAAAATACTTCTGTAGGATCAGAAGGAGAAGTCGAAGTACCAAAAGTGAAAAATAAAGCCATTAAAGGAGGAAGACGGCACAGGAGGTCAATGTCCTAGCATAGGAGGGCCAAGCTCACAGGGAATTCTGGGAAATGATCACATCTGAATGACAGATGAACCACAGAAGAGACTTGGGAAGGAGTTAGGTGAAGCTACCACACCAGCCACTGCAGGGGGCTGTCGCTGTCAAACAGAGCCAGTGGTCTAAAAATAAACTGGATGCAGGTCAGTCAGAGGTAAGGAAGAACCAGCTGAGGGCCAAGCACCTTCCCTTCCCTTGCTGACATTTCTGGCTGTGATGCTTTTCTTAGTGCAATGGCTGTCATATGATCTCCCACATTTTATGTAAGTTGTTTTAGACATGCCTAGTTCCCACACAGGGTGGGGAATGCTGGGAGATAGAGTTCCCAGACTGAGCAAGTTCTCTAAGCACTGCCTAACATACTTTCTAGCTGTGTGCAGGGGCAAGCAAGGAAAGTTACATTGAAACCTATAGAAGAGCTTGGAGCTATCCAGAGAACCATAAGACCTGCACAGAGAAAGAAATAAACAAAACGAGACATGTCAGTGTACTGTGATCAGCTGTGGCCTGTGCTGAGAGATGTGTAAAAATGGGAAGTGAGGAAGAGAGAGACATCATTTTCATTCCTTTTTACTTCCACAGATTCGTAGGCAAGCTGTTTCCTGACACTGTGTTTTAGATATTTATTCATCAGAAAATTAAGAAAAATGGAAGCTATGACTCAGCTGATCAAAAAAAAAAAACCTTCTCCCAGGAGAAATAGTCATTAACTTTATCATCTTTGTCATCTATGAAATCCCACAGTTGTTTTTATTACAAATATTACAACATTTAAAATCATTTAATATTACAACATTTTCTTCATATGATGTATTAAAGTGTTCTCTTAGTGTTGCCTTTCTGGGATGATTTTTAGTAGATCTTCCTAAAATGACAGTATCAAGTAGATGAAATTGTCACTGTCCCTTCCATACCTAAACTATAATGTCACTCAAGACATGGAGCTTTTCCACTGCTGTTTGCTCATAAAATGCATGCAGGGTGGTGTTATGAGATACCCTCAAAGATGAAACAATAGTAACTACTTGTGTCTGAAAGGAATTTTGAAATTTATAAAGCACCTTCAGATAGGTGTTCATATTTGAGTCTTAAGCAAGCTAACAAAGTAAGCAAAGCAAATGCATCTCTGGGTTTTTGTTGTTTTGTTTTGTGTTTTGTCTCTGGGTTTTTAATAGCCTGGTGTCCCCAGGGATATTTCACTTCATCAAGTATGATGCAACAGAAAACACACAGCCCATTGCAGCTTCTAGGTCACGACAGCTTGCTACATTTCATGCAGATTTCATTACCTGACAATTCCTGTGAGCAACACACACATTTTGAGGTCCTACTGAAAAGAGAATGTCTTTTAGTAAAAGTAAGGCATGGCTTTGAAGAACACCTACATCAATCACTAACTTTTTGGCTACAGGAACAGTATTTAATCTATCTAGGGTTTATAGTGCTTCCAATTGTTAAAAAGTAGAACCACTTTTTGCAAGCTTGCAAGATTACAGACATTGTCTTATGCAGTGCACATCCCTAGAATGCCTGAGCAGAGCCAGGTAAATAGCAAGAGCTCCATGGATGCCTTGCTTCATCTATAAATCCTGGGGATTCCTCATGGCCCAAGACAGTTCTGCACAAATCCTTCACTAACCTCTCTCAGATTTTTCCAGTTTTACTCTACCAAAATCTACTCAGAGGCTGTTCTCAAATTGTTTCATATCTCAACCTTCTTCATTTAATTCACTATATATTTAGTGACTATAAAGTATATTTTATGTACTACACTAAACATCATATGAAAAATTATAAGCTGTTATGTTCCTTATTTCATAGAGTTTACAGTCATGTAGACAGTAGTCAACATGTCATTAAACAGAGAGAGTTGCAAACTTACAAATGATAACACATGCCAAGAATGAACAGCCAGGATACAACATGGAAGGCTGAGTCTCAGTTGGGTGGTGAAAGATAATCTCTGTGGAATGACATTTAAGCATGAGCATGAAAGATCAGAAAAGCTAATCCTGTACAGAAGAAAAAATAGCTCTCACAAAGAACAACAGGACTAGAGGCTGATGGGCAAAAAGGTCAGGGTGCAAATTGAAATTGGGGAAGTTGGCACCATCCAGACACTGTGGGGCATGTGATGTGCTTTGGGTTCCCCACAAATCAAATTCTGTAACAGGTTTAAGGACCTATAATTTATTTATAGATAGTGGAGTAAACGAAGCCAATAAAGGGCATGTTGAACAAGTCACTTCTGGGGCACTTGCACCTCAATCTCCATGGCAACTCTGGGATGTGGTACAAACAGAAGAAGCACCCAGGAGGCTAGGGAGCTTGGCTCCTCATTAATAAATCTCTATGCTCTGAATAATTCTCTGGAACTTCCAGATTGTCCTGTACAGGATCAACACACTCATGGATAGAAAAACAGGGTGGGGCTGTGGAGAACTTTCGATCAGTAATGGGCTTGTCTTGTAAAGCAGAGTGGCCAGAGTTTGAATACTCAGAATACACATCTTAAAAAGTGAGCATGATGTCTCAAGGAGGCAGAGACAGGCCAATTTTTGTCTTTCTGGCTAGTCAGCCTATCCTAGTTGGTGAGTCATAGGCCAATAATATTAAAAAAAAAAAAAAAGATAGGATGAGGGAGCAGGGATATGTTAACTGTAACTAAGAACATATTGGGGGGGGAGGAAAGATTACTGAAACCTAGTATTTTTTAAGCTAACTTAAAAATATAAATAAGCAAGAACACAAAGACATAGCAGTAGTGGTTTGAACAGAGGTGTCTGCATGACTAGACAATACTCATCCAGGAACACATGGATAATTAAATGAAATATCTCAGTGACAGGAGTGTGCTACCCTGATAAGGGTTGTCCTTCTGTATTTATGTTTCTCTTGTTGGTTAAGGAATAAAACACTGTTCAGCCAATGAGGCAGGAAGATAGGTCTAGGAGACAAGGAGAATTCTGGGAAAGGTAGGCAGAGTAAGCCTGCCACACAGAGTCGAGATGCTGATGAAGGAGTAACAACATGCCAGGGCATATCCGGGTAAGCCAACGCCTTGTGACAATACATAGTTTGATAGAAATGGGTTAATAATTAAGACAGAGCTAGCCAATAAGAATCCCAAGCCACTGGACATCAGTTTTATAATTAATATATAAATCTTTGTGTGTTTATTTGGGACAAAATGGCTGCTGGAAGCTCTGTAACACTACTTCACTATGAGTTATTGGTCAGAGATGCCAAGAGGACCTCAAAATAATAAAAGCTATTTTCAGTGTTCTTGGCTGCCCAGAATAACTAAATAGTAAGACCCTATTGCTGAAGACACAACAGATTTTGATTGCAGGAAATAGAAAAATCAAACTAAACTAAACTGGAATCTTCCTCCCTGATGGCTAGCTTTCATAGTGCTGGAAAGTGCTATGCAGTCTGCTATGGAAGAAAAATCATCAATGGACTTAGCCACCATTGGGCCCTGTGTTATAACACTGACTTACAAGGAAATGTACCTACTGGTGCAAGAGTGGTGTGATTGTTATTGGGGTAAACAATCTCTTTCTGATTGACTTTCAGGCCTGTGCCATAGGAGGGAATTCTTACTGGAGATTGTAAATCCAGTTAAAAGTCCATGGCTAAGAAGATCATAGGCCGTAAAAGGAAATGCATTGCTACTGGTTTGCTAAATGGACTTGTTTTCGAACTGTCTTCTGAATATCTAGGTTCATACCCATATATTAATGCTGCTGTCACTCTTGGTCAGAGAAGCATCTTATCACAGTGGGCAACAGTCAATACACAAATTCATAACTGGTCAAATTGTTGGGAAGTGACTATTGAATGTTCATTCTTATGTGAGACGATCCTACAAGGAAGCGACAATGAAAAGATGTCAAAAGAAAGTAAGAATTGGAAAATGGAGAGGAGAGTTGTGGCATTGTATTCATGAACTCATAGCAGCTACGGTTACATGCCCAAGACTTGAACAAGATCAAGTCAGTCGGCATTCTACTATGTATATTGGAAGACTTTATGAAGCTCCACCATTAGCTGTTATTGGCAATTGATGATTTCTGAAGAAGAGGGAGTAATTTTTGCCCAGGCATGTGATGCTGGTTGTTTATCTATGTGCTAATGGATGGCCATGCAGCCATGTGCACTCAGGCATCATTAACTGGACTTAGGGGATTATAAAAGTTTTGAAAACAGAAGAGAACTTGAAGGTAGATGGGGCACCCCAAGAAGAGGTAAGGATGGGTATGTTCAAGATATATTATATACATGTATGAAATTGTCAATCAATCAATAAAAAATAGACTTTTAAAAGAGTGAGTGGCATCTAAGAAGCATTGGCTGAGGATGTCCTTTGTAAGGTCTGTGAAGACACAGAACACACAGTTTATATGTAACTATTTCACTATCCATGGTGACAGCCAGTCCTGTTTATATACTGACTACCAAATCAATGTGGTTAATACCTGTCCAGGACAAAAAGCAGATGACGGATTCTAATTAATTAAGTCACAAAGGATTGACTTAAAATTTTTATCTGTGAAAGTTTACTATTGCTTTCTGTTAACTCATTTAAGTGGCCTGATGGTTCATGGCTCACCCATGTATTCAGAGAGTTAACTCAAAACTACATATACTAGTATTCTGAAACATTTTGGAAACAATAACACAATCAAAAGGGAGTGTCAAGCCCTTTTTATCCCTGAGGAGATGAATATCACAGCAAGTAATGAAGAATTTGCAAGTATGGACTGTGTAATCCACCTTCATAAGACAGGCACTGGGCTTTGGGTCTTAGTAACTGTGGGATATGGAACAAATTATACAATTCCATAAGCCTTCAGATTCCCATCTGAAAAATGGGCATAACAATGTATTCAGAAGACTCACAAAAAAGTTTAAAAGGTAATTCTCACTGGCCAGAAAGTAATTAGCATTTGGTAAATGTTATTGTAAAACTTAATATTTTAATTTTTATTCTGATCATTTGTCTGTGATGCATAAGGAGATTGATTCTCAAGTTTAGTGCAGATGTATGACAGGAAGACTCCTCTGTACTTGTCTTCTCAGGGCAGAAGCTTCTTTCCTCCACACACAGTTCTGACACGAACTTTCCCTAGGAATTGAAGAGTGAAGAGAAGTATGCAGGATGTCACAATGCCATGCCCATACCACTGTGAAGGTTAACATTGATTGCCAACTTAACAGAATCTAGACTCGCCAAGATTCTGCGCATGTCTGTGAAGAATTGTCTAGCCTAGGTTAATGACAAGGCAGACACCATCTCAGTAAAACTAGAAAATAGAGCTGGAGAGATGGCTAGTTTGTTTTGTTTTATAGTTTGGACTCACATATTGTTTGAAGTCTTTGAGTGTATTTTTTCCCCTACATGTATGTTCATCATGTGTGTGCCTTCTTAACAGCTACATGGTAGCTCACAGCCATTCATAACTTCAGATCAGGATCAGCCTCTTCTGATCTTTACAAGTGGCAGGCACACGCATTATGAAAACAAATCTTTTTAAGAGGGAGAGAGAGAGAGATAGACAGACAGACAGACAGACAGACAGAGGTAGGCATCATTCTAGCTGAGCACAAGCACTTACCTCTCTCTGCTTCCTAACTGTGGATGCAATGTTACCAGTTGCCTCATGCCCATGTCTGCATGCCTCCCCCACCAAGATGAACTGAACGCAGGATGCACGCTTGAACTGAGAGCTAAAATGAACACTTCCTTCCTTGTGTTTCTTCTGTCATACATTTTCACAGAGATGAGAAAATTAATTAATATACCCTTTGTCCCTCCTCAGATCTTTGATCCAGCTGCTTCCTGGGGAAATGAGGGCTTAGGTGTACAGCATGTATAGAGTGTAACATGACAGATTGCGAAGGTCTCAGGTTCTCTTTAGTTTTTGTCTGTACTCATTGTAATTTTTTCATAATTTCATTATATATGCTCTCTTATATAAAAAATATAAAAGTGCTTTTTAATTACAAAAGAAAAAGAGAAGAAAAAGTTCCTTGAAACTTTCCCTTTAGGGTCTTGCTTTCATTCATTGAAGATGCATCCGTTGAACTTTTAAAAATGCTCTGAGTCAAATGCTTCTTCATTGCATCTGACCTAAAACTCACTCATAGTTTACATCCATTTCTTCTTGCTTTGATGTACATAAAAACAAACATTTGGTGATCAACTGACCCTGCCTTTGAATGTAATAGCCATCTGTCAACCTTGATGCTTTCACATCCCAGATGCTAGAAAGTGTTGTCTCCCTCTATGGCTGTCAAAAAGAGTAATGTCTAGTTCAAGGTCAAAATGGTGTCATGGATGAGGGTGTACTGGAGAATATGAACCCAGAGCTCACCAAAATCAAACAAGCACTGGGTGTCCAGGTCTGGTGACACATTGTTGATAGCCTTCTGAGGAGCGGTCTCACTGGAGGATAGTGTACTGGGGTCTTGTCACTGGAGTTTGAGTTCGGGAAACAAAGATGCCATCAACCAGGAGCTTTTGTTCCACAACCCAAGCCATCCATGACAGCCTGGAGCCTTGTCTCATTGAGACAAGGCAATTCTTGTGAACTGAGAGCAGAGAGAGAATCTAAATAAAGCCCTGCAGCTGGGCAGTTGTCATGATGCCCATCTTACCTCACTGTGTTGGAATGAGCATCGGGCTGCCTGGACACAAAACTCCAAGAGAGCTGTTGGGAGCTGCTCCTTCCACTAGGGGTTTCTAGGCAGCTGAGCCAGGCTGTTGAGAAGGGGAAGCCAGGGCTTATCAACAAGGGATAAATAGATTACATCACTTGGAATAGATTTCTAGCTGTTTTTCTACCTCCTTCCTGCCAGCAAGGAAGGATGGAGAAGGGGAAAAGGACAGACAAAAGAAGATGAGAGGGAGCGAGGGAAGGTAGAAAGAAAGAAAAACAAAGATCAAAAGCCAGCCAGAAATAGCTCTTTCTACACATGCTGTAACTGTAATGTAATATTAAGAGCACACACTTAGATGTATGCATTTGTACTTAGCACTATAATGGAACTTTGTTTTTATATATTTCCCTCTTGTATTTGTTTTATGTTGCAGGAAGTCCTGGCTATGGCCCATGTGGGGATCTTAGAACAATTTATAGGAGTCAGGTATCTCCTTTCACTATGTAGGTCCCAGAGAGTGAAGTCTCCTTATATTCTCTTATCTTTCTCATCAGCTGCCTCTCTCTCTACATCCCTACTGTCAGCCTCAGAAACACTAGTCATCTGTACTGCTAAAGATAATCTGACCTTGTGGTCTCCTCTATTGATTCTGAGACCTGCCAGAAACCCAGTAGCTTTCTCTCTAATCCAGTAGAGTGTTCACTGAGTCCCTCGACCAACTGTTGACTAACTGAAAAGCTAGGACTAATCCCTTAGTTCTCACCTTTCAAATACCACAGTCTTGTTGTTCTTGTATTGCTTTGTTCTTTTTAATATTTTGTTTATTAACTTATTTATTTGGTTGGTTTTGTTTTCTTGTGACAGGTTCTTGCTCTGTAGCACAGGTTGGTTTGTTGTTCACCATTGAGCACAGGCTGGCCTCTAGTTCATAATAATCTTCATTTCTAATGGTGTGTGTGTGTACATATTCATGTGTGTATGTGTGTACATGCAGATACTTGTGGAGTTCAGAGAACAGACAGCCACAGATGGCAGGCTTCAGGAACTGTCACTTTCTTTTTAAGATAGTGTCTTATTGGCCTGGAACTTGCTTAGTAGTCTGGGCTGGCTGTTCAGTTAATCCAGGAATCTGCCTGTCTCTGCCCTTTATTGTCTGAGCTATCTCCCCAGTCTGGAATTGTATAGTTTTTTGCTATCCAATACCAAATGGTCAGCCTTGAAAACATACATACAGGTAACATTATACAGACTGAGCAGGCTGTACTTAACATATTTAGGAATATGTGTGCAGGTTTTGAGGGAGGTGTGTGCAGGGACATGCATGCTTGGAGCATGTACGTGTAACAACCATTAATGAAAAAAGATGAACATGGTATGTACTCACTCATATATGGATTTTAGACATAGAGCAAAGGATCACCAGTCTACAAGTCATACTACCAGAGAAGCTAGGAAACAAGAAGGACTGTAAGAGAGACATACATGGTCCCCCACAGAAGGAGAAAGAGACAAGATCTCCTGAGCAAATTGGGAGGGGGGGCAGTGAGAGGAGAGGGAGTTAGGAGAAAGAGAAGAAGAGGAAGGGAGAGGAGGACATGAGGGAGCAGGAAGATTGAGTCAGGGGAGGAATAGAGGAGAGCAAGAAAAGAGATACCTTAATAGAGGGAGCCATTATAGGTTTGAAGAGAAATCTGGCACTACGGAAATGTCCAGAGATCTACTAACTAACCCAAACTAACAATCTGAGCAATATTGGAGAGGCTATGTTAAATGTTCTTCCCTGATAATGAGATTGATGACTATCTTATATGCCATCCTAAAGCCTTCATCCAGTAGTTGATGGAAGCAGAAGCAGACACCCACAGCTAAACACTGAGCCAAACTCCTGGAATCCAGTTGCAGAGAGGGAGGAGTGATAAGAAAAGGGGTCATGACTAGGCTACAAAAACCCACAGAGACAGCTGACCTGAACAAGCCGGAGCTCATGGACCCCAGACTGATAGCTGGAAAACCAGCATAGGACTGACCCTGATCCCTTGTACGTGGGTCTCAGTTAAGAAGCCTGGGCAGTCTAAGGGACATCTGACAGTGGAACCAGGATGTATCCCTGGTGCACAAAAGGACTTTGGAGCACATTCCCTATGGAGGGATTCTCCCTTAGCCTAGAAACATGAGGGAGGGCCTAGACCCTACCCAAATGACTTGACAGATTTTGATGATCCCTCCTGGAAGGCCTCATCACCCCCTCCCCCGAGAGTGGATGGGGGATGGGATGTGGGGGTTAGGGGAGCATAGGAGAATGGGAGTGAGAGGGAACTGGAATCAATATGTAAAATAAGAAAAAACATTAATGAAAAAAGTAGGCTATTAATTTGAAAAAAGAGCAAAGATATGTATATGGAAAGGTTTGAAGGGAGGAAAGGGAAGGGGAAATGATATAATTACATTATAATTAAAACAAACAAACAAAAAAATCTAAAACTAAAAATCTCCAAGACTCATTGGCCAGCCAATCTGGCAAAAATGCTGAACTCCAGGTTCAGTGAGAGACACTAATTCAAAAATAAAGCAGAGAGGTGACTGAGAGTGGCGTCCAGCATACACCTCTAACATGCACATGCACTTACACAGGTCAGCAAGTGCACTGGGTACATGCAGACTCTTCATGGAAGATTCACTGTTCTTGGACCACACATTTCCCTATGCAACTGTGATAAAGGTGCCTCCTCTATCACTATCCACTTTATCATCACCATCATTAGCATCATCATCATCACTGAAACATAACCTTTCCCTGAACCTGGAGTTCATCAATTGGCAAAAATAAAATAAAATCAGTGGCTGGCAAATGAGCCACTGAGTTCCTCTACCTCCTCCTCCCACTGCCTAGATTACAGGCATGGGTCACCACATCCAGTTTCTTATGTGGGTGCTGGGAATCTGGACTCAGGCCCTCATGACTGCACAGTAAGTGTTTTGTCTACTGAACCGTCTACTCAGGCAACTACTCTCCCTTTCTACCATCTCTGTTGAGCTGGATGTCATTAGCTGCTTCATAAATACCGTTACTAATACCATGGATTATTTCAACACTTTGTTCCACCTGGCTTGCTCTGGCCTTCAGGGGTGGTGCCTGGGTATTGGTGATAAACCCCTAGAGCCATCTTTCTAGGTCCATCTTATCTCAAACCCATTCCTTGAGTCTACTGATGCTCATATCTACTTCCATTTGCCTTTAGTTAACATATCCTCCTGCTTCTCTGAGCTGTTTCTAGTTTATTCTGATTCTCCTTAAGTTCCGTCCTGATCCTCACTCATGACAGATGGTCTCATTACCTATTTCACTGATGAATTTTCTCTGTCATCTGAGCAACTTCCGGCACTTCTTTTCCTACCTCCGTGTACCCTTCTGCCTCCTGATCCTCATCTACCCCTCAATATGTCTGACCCCTCAGTTGGTCCTCTTGATTCAAGCCCCTTGCCAGTACTGTGCCCCTCCAATATCTCTCTCCTTTAACCTTCCATCTCTCCCTCGTCATTGTGTCCCAGCGTTTTACTTATACAGCCACACCTTACTTCTCCTAAAATCTGATCAGATCCTCATCCTTCTTTTATTCTCACTATCAAATGATTGGAAAGTAGAAGAGAACCATTGGCATCCACTAGCTTTGTACCAGCACTCATTTAACCTGCATTGTGTAATTCCTTCCTGTTCCTCCTACTCAACTCCTCCTAAGGCCACAGTCAACTTCTCTGCCAATCACCTCTTGCTTCAGCACTTCCTGTTGATAGGGAGCCTTCCCTGAGTTTACTCCCTGAAGTGAAACTGCTTCAATCTCCCATCACTTTGATCAGTCTCCACATCTTCCTAGACCCCACTAAATTTAGATCTTCTCTAATATCCTTTCTTTAAATGCTATTTCTGCTGTTTTGGTTATCACTATAAATGGGATCAGTATTTCAAACCAAAACCTTGCCAACAGTACATCAAGACCCCCACTCCAGCTAGCATCTTGAAAAGGCCCATGTATACAATGGACTAAATTCCTCGGTAGTCAGTATAAAAAGTTTTCAGCATCTGCCATGATGACAGGGACTCTTCCTCCTTTTCCTCACATTTTGTCCCTGATTATCTTTAATGAAAAATAGCCTCATGATTCCTTCAAAATCAAATTTCTCCAGCTTCCTGTTATACACCAACCCCCAACTTCCCACTCACTATCAATACTTCAGCCATTTTCATTTCTCCCACACCACTCTTCCTATTTCTCCAGATTAACTTTCCTAAATACATTTAACCATGTCATCTTACAATTTCCAATTATCCAGCAAACACACTCCAAATTCCTTAAAATTGGCATCGACAGCAATTTTGCCAACATCATCACCTTTATTTCTCCCACAGAGTACAATGTTCAGATGAATCACTCACTCTGTCCATCTCAGACCCAATGTCCCTATGTGCCATTCTGCTTATGCTGCTTTCCTGCAAACAGCACCATGTTTTAGAATCACACTTCCTATTGATATCCTGCCTTTGTTTTGGGATATGTTTTGAATGCACCTCTTTATGCATCTTTTCCTGTTTGGGGTGTAACTTTCCTGATCCCTGGTCCCATGTATCTTCTGCTTAATCTATTTGGCTTCATAATTGTTTATTAATATTCTACCTTCTCACTGCTGATGTCTTATTCTCACTGTAGACTATATCTTTAATTGTATTTTTTCAAGTATTTTACTAGGGTCTACAAATTCAAAGATAAATGAAAATTATCTTTTTTTTAACCAATGCTTCTTCATCCAGAGGAAATCATTAGTTAAGTTTTTCATCTCTGTTTTCCAGTGTAGGTTCCTCCCTCATTCAGAGGATGAGAGAGTCCCCGGAGTTACTCCATTGGGGATGCAGACATAGAGAAAGTGAGATTGTGTCTACCACGTGTGTGGTGGGGGAGATAGAAATAAGTTCTCAGGTCTTCGTGTGGGATCCTAAAGGCAAATCTTTCCTTTTGCGAGAATATCGCAGATGACTAGTGGATACACACCCCAAAACATCCAGTTTTGAAACTGTAGGGCAAAAATGGAAATGTGTGTAATTGGAGCTGTGGGAAGTGTTGCCATCATGGTGTAGTAACAGTAAAATGGTTCTGAGCTGGGAGGAAGGAATTAACAGTTACACACCTCAGGGGTTCTCAGTATGACATCATTTTGTCCATCACTTCACCTTTGCAAAATGTCAAACATAATCACATTCTCTTATAAGTACTTTCAGAAATGCAAAACTTGAAGAAAGTCATGCTATGATCTCAAAAAGACCTGGAAATAGACTCTTCCCTTTGCCTCCTTTCAGTTTTGGAGTTGTACTGGTGGATCATGCTGGCCACACAGCTGTTGGAGGAATCTGGATCCACTGCGGTGTCTTATATTTTTCTCCTGCTGTGATTAAGGAGCCTGGCAACAGAAAGTGAAAGGGAGGAAGGGTTTATTTGCTCACAGTTCCAGGTTGCAGTTCATTGTAGCAGGGAAATCACAGCCTCTGACGCTTGAGGAACTTGTCACTTTACATCCAAAGTCAAGACCAGGGGACAGTGAATTGGTGCATGTCAGTGCTTAGTTGGCCCTATCCCTTGCATTCAGTCTTGGGCCCAGCCTATGAAATGATGCTTGTCTGCTTGTCACATTCAGGTGGGTCTTTCCATCTCAGTTAGCCCAGTTAAGAAAATCGTCCATGGCTCGTGGTCTACTGTTGTCAGATAACTGTAGCTATCACCCTTGTCAAAGAAGCTCCTCAGTGTGGCAAATAAAAACCACAACTGACAGCCACAATAGAACACAGTGAAGAGGTCACCGGATCATCTGGAACCCAGATTAACTGGATACACTGACATCACAGTTCTTCTAACTATGGCTCAGGCAACATTTCAGAAGATGACAGAACAATTGTATGAATCAGAATACCAGGAAGTCTACTGTAAAAGTCTCCCCTAGAAATAGCTTTGTAAATAAGACCAGACGAATGGCAGTATCAGTAGACAGGCTAACAAGGAAGGAGATAAATCTTACCAGGTTCTACCCATGGATATGGGCAACTGATGACTGCTTCGAGAAGAATTAGCCTTTTCCGAGGATGAGCTCACTAACTCATTCAATACAGAATGGTGAGCACTGAAATCATATACATGCAAACAACAAACACAGATTCAGTGGGTTGTATTTTCATAATTTTGCATAGATATACATATATGTGTAAAAATAATAATCACGGAAGGAGAAACTATCAGTTAGGAGTTGCAGGAGTACATGGAAGGAGCTGGAAGGAGAGGCTTGGTAGGGCCTGTATGGAGGAAAGGGAAGAGGGGAAAGTGCTGGAATTATATTTAAATTTTAAAAATTAAATTTAATTAAAATAGAAAATCATTCATAAGCATGCCTACAGAGCAGCCTAATCTAGACATGTGATTCTAGCTTGTGCCAGATTGACAAACCTTGAGGTGACTGAGGCTAGAGTGTGTGCTGTTCCCACAGAAACTCAAGTTCACATCCCAGAACCCATGACACCCCAGCTTCTTCCGGAGAATCCAAAACTGCTGGCCTCCACAGGCAGTTTCACACCTGTACACAAACATACACATACACACACACACACACAACACACACACACACACACACACACACTCAGAAAGAGGGAGAGAAAGAATTTAAAATAAAAGTAAAATTATTTTTTAAGATAGTGGTGACTGAGAAAAATAAAGACGCAAACAAACAGGAAACAAAGAATGACGATCCTGTGTAGAAGTTAAACGTTAAAGTCATATAACCTCTACTGAATATACTTTCCTGAAAAACAAATGAGAGTAGCAATGATGATGACTCCAGGAGGACAAAACATTAATTATTAAGATTATACTATGTATCAGTCACGTGAATGCTTTTAATTCTCTTTATTCTGGCAAATCACTATGAAATGGTAGCATTATCATGCTGACTTTGTGTCTAAAGAAACGGAGGCTTGAGGAAGTTCAGTAACCCAACCCTAAGTCAGGAGTCAGAAGCAAGGATCCCTGGAAGGAGTCGGGTTTTCCTGTAACTACAATTGACTGCTCTGATCATACCCTTGCTTGGAAAGGAAAATGGTTTATAACTGTTGCTTTTCTCCTTGCTGTGACAAGGTACCAGCAGAAGCAACTTAAAGGAGGGTTTATTTTTATTCACAGTTTTGGAGGGTTTCTGGCCAGCTTGATGGGAAACACATGACAGCTGACATCATCAGATAGGGGTTAGAAAACAGAAACAAACTGGGTGAGGGGAAGGGGTGGGCCATAACTCTTGGGAGGGATGGAGAGTGGGGGAGGGAGGGAGGAAGAGGGAGAGAGAGAGACTATATATATGTATGCAAGTGAGTGTGGAGACCAGAGGTCAATCTTAGTTGCTGCTCCTCCAGCTCTGTTCATTTTACTTTTCAGTCATTTTAGAATTTCATACATGTATGTCATGCATTTGATCAACTGCATTCCCTTTCTATTCCTCTCCTATAACTTCCACCATTTTTCCTTTGCAACCCAATGTTCTCTTAAAAAAGAAACAACCCCACTGCTTCTACTTAGTGCTGCCCATATGTACATAGGTGTAAAACCATCTGCTTGCATCCAGGTAGTCTCTTAGAGGCTGCATCCCCAAATAGAACTGACTCTCCCTCTCCCAGTAGCCATCCATTACCAATAGATCCTCAGCCAAAGGTGTGAATTTTTGAGCTCCTCCCTTCTCCAGGCTGTGATTTTGGCAGCCTTGATCTTGGGCAGGTTTTGTACATGCAGGGACATTGTGAGTTCATGTGTCCAATGACCGTGTCTTGTTCCATAAATACGGCTTTGTTACCAACACTCACTATCTTTGGCTCTTATGATCTTTTCTCCCTCTTCTACAATGATCCCTGCACTTAGGGAGTGTGATTAGCTTTCCTATTTAGCACTGAGCTCTCCACACTCTGGGCACTTTGACCAGCTGTGGGTCTTGGTCTTAAATCACCAGTTACTGTTTAGAAAATGTCTCTGATGAGGGCTGAGAGAGGCACTACTCTATGTATATAATGATAAAAAAATTAAGGGGGTAGTTTATTACTATGAATATTTAACAAAATAATGGCATTAGGTTCTTCCTTAGGGCCTATGGTGCTCTGAGGTAACATTTCTTGCTAGAACCCAGGGCTCACTGATTCTGCTTGACTTCTAGTAAGAAAGTCCAGAAATCCCTCTGTCTCCATTTCCTCCATTCTCAGAATACAGACTCATGGCACTATAGCCATGTTTTGCTGGGATGCTATAGATTAATGTAGGGTCCTCTTGCTTTCATGGCAAGAACTTTACTGACTGAACTATTTCCTCAGCCCCTCAAAGTTACTATAACTCTTAAAGGTCACATCCCAAAGAAACCCCGCCTGAGCCAACCAGACCCACAGCCTACCTAGGCAATATCATTAGGTAGGAGCAGGTGTCCAGACACGTGAAGGACAGTTCGGATTCACACCACAGCATTCTGTGCAAAGGGCTTTGGATTGAAAACCACAAGAAATGGCAACTGCACCCACTAACTCCCAAACTGCTATTCTTCACCTTTGGGAAAGTCTACTAGTTCTATTTTCAAATGCCACCCTTTCCAGAGCTTTCCAGTACTTTCCCTCTATGGCTATAGTTTCCAACACTGACCACATTATCTTGGTGTCTGTGAAAGAGTCGTGTAGTACCAGGCAAGGCACAGAAAGAGAGTCTCCTAAATAATAAAAAGGATGCAACACACAAATTGTTTAATTTTCCCACCTCTTAGGTAGATAGCTCATCTCTCACATCTTATGGGTACATTATGCGTCTCATAAAATAATGTTATGCATCTTAAACTAAAACTAACTCAGTAGATCAAACCAAGAAGAGGCTTGTTATATGAAAAACAAAGGAGAGCAAAAAAGAAAAAAATGTATTAGTCAAATGTTCTTACTGAATGAAATGCAATGCAATGCATCTCAAAAAATATGTTTGGTGCCATGTTATCCATCAGGCTCTCTGCCATGTGCAAATCCAGGAAGAGATTGCATGGTTTCATCATAATGCCCCTGCTTCCTGCTCTAATCCCACATTTCCTTGGCTGGTGACAATTCCCCACAGCTGTCTGGCAGGATGAGGGAATGATTTGGGAGCCCGGTGTCACTAAGTCTCACATGTGCTTTACGACCAAAGTTTAAAATAAACATGATTCTCCCTTCTCCTTGTCCCAGAGGGTGTTCACGACATTTCAGAATCTACTTAGAACAGCAAAAATGGGTCACGTGACTCCACTAGACCAGACCAATTCCTGTGTCATGGCTCTTAGTTCAGGCACATTCTGATCACAAATGGTTCTTCTGAAGTTCTCTTAGGCTTGAGATGGGGTGGGCAGGAATGCAGACAGCCTCCCCAGGCCCATATTCCCCTGTGCCTCTCTAATAGTAATCCCCAGGGATCATTCGGATTCCTGCTCTACCCAAAACATTATGTGAATCTTAAGGTCCCATTTTTTTCTACCACTGGTCCTTTTGATATCTTTAAGCATCATGCCCACCTCTGGTAATCTTGGTGAAATGACGCACAAAAAAAACCAACTTCTCTTTGTATATCACAGAAGCCATTTCCCCTCCATTAGCATCCTTTTGCCCTCAGTATCCAAATTTTGAACACCTCTAATTCTATGTGGACCTCTTCTTCACACTCTGGGTCATTCATTACTCTTCACCATCATGGCATTGTGCCTCTTGTTTCTCATGATGAGTCTTTTTCTCTTCCCAATACTGATTCCCTTTCATGCTACTCTTATTCTCTCATCCATTCATTACTTGTTGGTTTGAGTCCTTTACGTAGAGGACCCAGTGCCTGCCTGCACCAGTGCATACCCAGAACCCAGCAAGGAACAGAACAAAGAAGGTGACTGTCACAGAGAAGCATCCTGGCTAGGGGAGTTGGAATGGAAGCAAGTACTTAAACTGAAGTTAAATAATTTGGTCTAGTGAAGGAAGATGAGAAAACTAGAAATGGGGTCCAGAAATTTCCATCAAAGGAGGTGTATAGGAGCTGGTTTAGAAGAGGGACCAGGGCATGTCACCCTAGAGTGAGGCCATTTGAGACAAGGCTGAGAAGATAAGAAACAAGTCACAGATTGGAAATGTTTCAGGATAAGGGCATGTCCTATTGGGCACAAGGGTTTAAATAATAGTAATAATGGTGTTGCTCGGTGAGTTTGGAGGTTATTTGTCTTCTACGTATGTGTAGCTAGAACATTGTGAACAACACGAGGTTGTCAATATCTGTGAGAAGACAACCAAGGCTTAGGCCAACTTGCTACACCATGAGGAGGATTCTAGATTGAGTTTTAGGACAGTAAGATAATATGGGAAGGCTTTGAGTTGGGAAAGCATAGAGTGAATGGATTCCTCCAGTCATGGGTTGAAGATATTCAGGAAGAAATGATGTGTTTAATGTTTTAATGAAACATGTGTATATATAGTTTCCACATAGTATGTGTGGAGATCAAAGAACAACTTTTGGAGTCTATTTTCTCCTTCCACCATGTGAGTTCTGGCCATCACGTGCTTTTATCCACTGATCCATATCAATGGCCTAACTTTTTTCTTGCCACTCTCCAAACAAAACAGTATAGCAATCACAATGAATACATTGCATTAGTTATTGTAAATAACCCAGGGATGGAGGTGGGGGTGGCAGATTATATACGAGCTCAATTCCATTTTATAGAATGGCCTTGTACATCTACAAATTGAATATCTACAATTCCTGAAACCAAGCACCTTCGGACACCAAAAGACAAATACATATGACCTTGTGAAATATAGACTGCTATGTCAATTGCTTAAAAGACCATATCATATGGTGCATTGGCCAGTTTCTCATCACTGCTGCAAAACACCTGGCACGGGCAAGTTAAGGGAGAAAAGAATTGTTCTGGTTCATGGTTGTAGAGGTGTAATATCATGGCAGGAGGGGAAGGTAAAGCAAAACTCACCTGTGTTGGATTGGGAAGCAAAAAGACAGAACATCAGCCATATAAGGCTTTCTCCTTTCCCTTCTAGTCCATCCACCCCATGTTCCATGTGATGGTGTCTCCCATGTTCAGGGTGGCTTTGTCCTCCTTACTTAAGCCTCTTGGGAAAGGCCCTCACAGACAGAGCCAGAGTGTGACTTTCTAATCTCCTAGGTGCTCAATCTAAGCAGGCTGGCAGTCAAGATTAATCATCACACATCAGCAATAAGAACATAATGATTACTACATGGGAAAGATCAAGCCAATACCAGCAAGACAGTTCAATACTGGTTACAAAGAGGAAGGAATGCCTTACTATATTAAATGAGTTAAAAAGCTCTCAGAACAAGAGCTAGAGAGATGGTTCTGCAGTTAGATGGTTCCGCACTTGTTAGTTGTCCAGGAGATCCAGGTTGGATTCCCAGCACCTATGTGGCTGTTCTCAACCATCAACTGTAACTTGAGTTCCAAAGAATCTGGCTCCCTCTTCTGGCTTCCACAGGCACTGCATACAGAGTGTGCACAGATGCACATGCGGACAAAACACCCACACACATAAAGTTTAAATTTAAAAAGACATTTCAGAACAAGACCAGATGTACTGCAAGGAACTTAAGGTACTTACAAATGTGGCAGACAACTCCTGCCAGAAGGAAACAGCAAAAGAACAAAGAGACCACGTGCTCTGATTTTCAACAGAGGAGATGGGGAAATGGCTTGTGAGAACTGGAAACAAGTACATTTTCCCAAACCTCAAGACTTACCAAAGGAACGCTTAAATGCTGCTGGCAAATCGTCAGAACAGGGCTGGCAAAATGTTCATGGAGTAAAGGCCCTTGCACCAAGCCTGGTGACCTGAGTTCCATACTCAGGATCCCTGTAGTGGAAGGAGACAACCAAGCTGTCTTCAGACACATGCCGGGACACACATCTGCTCATATATAAGCACGTGTGCATGTATGCACACACAAAACAAGTAAAATGTAATCAAATTTTAGTGTGAGGCATTGACCCTGCTTCTTTCTTACAAATTATCATAAATCTAATTATTGCCTTCTAACTTTTCAAAATTTATCATACTACATATATGCAAGTAGGAAAATGTGTTTGGGTCTCTGTGACAGAGCTATTTACTTAAAAAAGAAACAAAAATTAAACTAGAGTGCCATTTTAGGAACATGCCGGGACCTACTATCTGCTTTGTTTTTACCTGCTCATTTGCTAAAACTTTCTCTGTAGATTAAGTGGTTTTCTTTTCCTTCCTTTATTCTTCTCTCATACATTACATCCCCACTGCAGTTTCCTGCCTCTTCACTCCTCCCAGTCCATCTCCCCAACTTCTCTCTCCCCCAGATCCACTCCTCCTCCATTTCCCTAAAAAAACAACAGGCTTCCTCAGGGAATATCAGCCAAACATGGCCAAACAAGTTACAAAAAGACTAGGAACAAATCCTTACATCAAGGCAAGATGAGACAAACCAGTAGGAGAAAAAGGGTCCCAACCACTGGCAGAAAGAGTCAGAGGTATTCCCAACTCCCACTATTGGGAGTCCCTCAATAATACCATGCTACACAACCATAAGGCGGTGACCTAGCTCAGACCTTACAGGGTCTGTGATGGTTGCTTCAGTCTCCGTGAGCCACTATGAGTCCTGCTTAGTTGATCCTGTGGGCTGTGTTCTTGTATTCCCTGCCCCCCTGGCTCCTACAATCCTTCCTCCCCCTCTTCTGTGGGGTTCAGATGAAGTGATTTTCATGCCTACAAAGGAAATCAAACTTAAGCAGGAATATTTATTTCATGGCTGAATTGAGATTCAATAAAAATATTAACAGAATTTGAAAGATGGATCTAATAAATCTTAACAGTAATTGCGAAGTTTCATAACAAAATTTCCCAAATTCTACATACAAGTACAAAATGACCCTGCAACAAGTCAGGTGAAAAATACTTCTGATTTTAACTGAATGTAAGCCCATTATAATAGATCAGACATATTTTAATAAAATTTCCTTCCTAAGCAACTGTGCTCCAATTCCACTGGATTTGTTCTGCTCTGACCACACAGAAAACCTTAGCTCCTATTCATGATGTTACTAGAGATGCTGATGAATTTAAAATCTTACAAGAAAGTGGCCAGGGTGGTCTAGGGTTGGAATTGACTAGAAAAATTTTGTACACTAAGGAAGCTTAGTCCCAAACAAAAAAGCACTCATGATGGAACATGGAGGAAATAATTCCCTTATTAAGGAAAATGTGTTAAGAACATTTACCGAAGTTAGGGGAGGAAGGAATGAATAATTCAAGCGAGTCCAGAGAACTTCCTTAACCACCAGAAGGGGTTACATTGAGAAGAGTCTGCTGTCATAACAAGGAAGTTCAAACTCACTCATCAGGGATGTTCCTCACTAGCTCGTGAGTTGGAAAAAAATGTTGCTAGAATCAATTTTGAAGACCTAAAGAGCTGATACTCAACACAAGATGGCGTTTACGACCCCATGTCTCTCTGCCCCAACCTGGTTGGGGATCCTCTGTGACTCCGTGTGTGTGACATCTTAGTATGGAGCATTTCCTGCATACAGTTCATTTACACTCAGCTGTTCCTCTGCATTCCCTTTCGAAATATCAGTGTTAAGTCCCCCTTTCAGCGAGAGAGCAGGAGAAAAGAGGGCCGGGGCTGGGGCCAGGTTTTCCCTTCGATTCCAAGCATACCTACTCTGTTAAATCAAGTCGAGTTTATAACTGAGTGTAAAGGTTCAGGTTTCCCTTCCAGAAATAGGGCGGGGATGCTCAGCAGCTGCTAGCTAGGATTAGGGAGTGGCTAAAAGTTGGAAAACGCCTCAACACCATCTATCTGCCTTTTACAAATGGTTACGAGGGGGATTGGAAAAATCAAAACAAAACCAAAAAAAAACAAAAAACAAAAAAAAAACCCAAAAAACAAAACAAAACTAGAGAAGCGAAAAATCGGCCTTTATCCCCACCCCAAAGCTTCTCTCAAGCCGGCCTTTGCATCCAGGCTGAGCGGTGAGATGGGAACAGGTGTGCCGAACCCTGCCCCACTTGGCATAAGCAGAAATTGTCTTGCTGTGCCGCTTGAGAAACCGTTAGTCTAGGCAAGACAAAGGCTAGGCAGACAAGCCGGGAATCGGGGGATGGGGGTGGGGGTGGGGGGAGATGAGGTGGAGGGCAAAGAGAAACCAGCCAGGAGCTAACCTAGCACTGTGAACATTATAGATGACATCATTGCTTCAAAGAGGTGTGTTCCTCCCTTTCCCAGAGCAAGCCTGTTTGGGAGGCAGCAGGAGTAGGGTTGCCTGGAAGAGGTGACTTGGTGGGCAGCTGTGTGTCCACAACCCAGAGGGAAACCCAGTAGGAGACCAGCTGACACCCAGATAGCCCGACAAGAAGTCACCTCTGCTGGAGGTGTTTGCTCTGAGCCGGGCTCCGCCCCCTCTTCTCAGCGCGCTAGCCCTGGGAGGGGCACGCCGGTTTAGGGGAGGGAAATGTGTGTCCAAGGGGGAGGGTCCGTAGCGACCGTGGCGGTGGAGAGCCTCTTGCGCATGTCAAGGCTAGCAACTCATTCGGCAAGGGGACGGCCCTGGAGAGGGGCGGCTTGATCACCCAATCACCCAGCGCCAGGGCTCCACAGGCTCCCGGGGCGCGCTCCACGGAAGGGGTTCCTTCCCTCTACCACCCTCCACCTCTGACATCAACAACCCTACGGGAGCTTTCGCTTCTTTTCCAGCCCCTCCAGGACCTCTCGGGAATCCGGGCCCCTGTGTACAAGACTGAGGTGGAACAAATTTTGTAGCCCAGACGACGGCTGGAGTCGGGACACACCCAGCTGAAGAAGCCTGCTGGAGCTCCTGAGGCTCAGTGGATCTAAGTCGGAGTGTTGCTGTCCCTAGGGAAGGCGAGAGGTGAATCAACATGACTCCTTCGACAGCCCAGCATCCCCGCGCCAGCTGAGCGCTTCCCTTCCCAGCCCACTTTGCTTTGGTTGCTAAAGCTAGACGCAGAAAGATTGGAATTCCAAGATCCGGGTGGGCGGGGAGGCTACTGTCCGTGGTGCTGAGCCAAGCCAGGGGACTCACTCCAGCGAGAGAGCACGAGGTGGCCTGAGCTGACACCCACACTGGGCTCCAGATCCCGCAGACCCCCCCCCCCAGGCAGGGCACATGACCTTTTCTTCTTCCTCCCACTCAGAAGATCTCTCCCTTAGGGGTAGTTGATCCCTAAGGGTTTCCTCGAAAGAATCAGAGGGCGAAGTCCTTGACAGAGATTCTCTCTGTTTAGCTTCAGAAACTGCTCACGGAAAAAAGATGCCTGCCTTCAACAGATTGCTTCCACTAGCTTCTCTGGTGCTCATCTACTGGGGTAAGTACAGCACTCTGCCCTGCAGTATGCAGATAACAGACATTGTGGTAACAATAATAACACTTATTTATGTCGCTGGTGACAAAAAGGAGTTCGCTTGGCTTCCTTCTGTGCATGCCAGACATGGGTGTCCACATGTGCTCCCAGAGAACTGGTTTTGGAGATTGCAAACGCACCTCCCCCACTGCCCTGTGGCTTGATTTCTTTTCTTCCCCTAACCTTCTTTGGTGCTGCTTCTCCAAGCCTCCCTCCTTTCCTAATTATTCCTATTTTCTCCCTCTAGCTTTTCCCTTTGCTGGAAAGGAATGTATCACATTCATTATTTTAAAATTCTTGCTTGCATTTACATTGTGTTACTCAGTGAAGAGTCAGTGAAGAACATCTCAGTGGGTTGAGGGGTCATTTCTCTCTACTTAAAAAAAAAAAAAGCACAAAAACTGGATGCATGAATTTTGAGAGAGAAAATACTGTAGTTCATCCATTTGTTAAATTTTAAAAAGGGAATGGGTGAGATAGTGGCTCCAGCCATTTGCTGGTATGCCTTTATAGATGTGAAGTGCATTTAGTTTGCAAGAACATTTAGAGCTGAGGTGCTTTGGTATTTGGTGAGCTGAGTAGCTTTGTTTGCTTGCTGGAGTTTTGGGTTTTTTGTTTGTTTGTTTGGTTGGTTGGTCTTCTCTTGGTTGTCACCTGTGAGAGGCTGAGATGGCATTGTCCCTCCAGATAATGGACTTGTGACAATAATGCTGGGCTAAATAGCTTCATGCATAGCTTACAAGGTACCTGAATAAGTGCTAAGGGAATTGGGCATCTAGGTGCTAATAAAATGCTGTAATACACGCAGTATTTTATTGTGTGTAAATGTATGTATGCACTAGCATTCATCTGAGCATATTAGTACGAGTATCTAAATAGACTAGTGAGACTCAGCAGAGAGTGTGTGTGTGTGTTTCTGACATGTTTGCTTTCATGTCTCTGATCCAGCCCTCAGATCAAGTAAGTATAGATGCTCTTTGGTTCATAAACCAGTTTATGTTGGTTTAGTTACCTTTCTCCATACTCAAATATAACAACAACAACAAAAACTTAGGGATTGTGTCCACCCCCCTTATAAAAAGTAGGTTTGTGGGTTTATGGCCCTGTACTGGTCTTGGCTCCCATTCTGCCTTGGCCGTGGCAGGCATGTCTCTTGGCCTTAGTATCACTTTGTCAAGCCTTGGATAGGAACTGTGGTTGCATGTATTATTTGGATTTTGCATGTAACCAGAGGAAGAGCCCAGTTTCCTGTTGAACAAAATGTCTAGTGAAACAAGGAAAAGGAAAATAATGCCAACCCCAAGGGAAGACTCACCATAGCCTATTCCCCGAAGACTACAGCATACTTGGAGGTGGTACTGACATAATGCGCTCAGTGAGCTCACCTGTGTTGAAGATCAAGGCTGCTTGCTATTTGCTCCAGGGAAATACTCAGGCTGTGAGACTTAGAATTTAGTCTAGCAGGATGAAAGAAAGCATGAGAAAGGTTCAAATTGTAGAGAAGGGTTGAAGGAGGCCTGTAGAGAATTTTTTTCAAAATCTAAATTCTTAAGGTTCCTTCCTGAATTCCAGGGGTGGGGGCATGCTGCAGTCTCAGCAGTTTCTCATGAGGACCCACAAACCTCTAGGTTGCATCTTGCCTCTATCAGTTCTACTATTTCATCTTTATTAGGTAACATCCTCAGAAAGCCTGATAAAGGTGAAGTTTGGATATTGTCACAGTCATAGATAACATCCTTCTCACACAAATATTGCTAGAATTTGCAGTGGGCCCATCATCCCTACTCCCTTCAAAATCTTTGGGACAACTAAACTAACAGTATAGGTCACATCTATCCTTGCTCATTCCAAGATTGTGTAACCCAAACACTGGTTCAGCAAAAGGGTTTCAGAATGCTTGGTGCTTTGTGTAGGGGAAAGAGCCGAACTCACAAGTGCAATTTTACTTTATTTGCATATAATTCTTATATCTGCTGTCTTTTGGTCAGCACATCAAGGAGGGGTGATGTGAGAGTTATTTCCACTTTATATAAGAATATGGGTTCATAAAGGGCTGAGAGCTTGCTAGAGAGTGGCTGTCTTCCTGATTTCCACCTTCGAGTACCCCCTTGTAGACACATATGATGCTGTGTGCAACTGTCAATTGGACATTAGTCCTGGAATTTCTCCGGTGAGCCTCTCTCTCATTCCCCAACACCACCACCTTCCCTAGGGCTTCATCCATCCTTTAGCTCCTAGTGCCTTCTCTACCTGTGCTCTCCAAGGGTCTCCTGCATTGGGGGAGTATTCTTCTTCCCTTGACAGCCCTTCCTGGATCTCATTCCTTCAAGACTCTGCTAATCTGATAGACCAAATAGTTTCAGGATGTTAATGTCTAAAAATAACTTTATTCATGCCCCCCAGCACATTATTTACATTATAATTAAAGCCTTATTATCTTACTGTGGAGGAAGCATTCCAAGAAAAGCTCAGGAAGAGAAAGATCTGGAAGGAACAGAGGAGTTGGTTTATTTTTGGTTTTGGGTCTTGTTGTTGTTGTTTGCTTGTTTTTTAGTCTGTCGTCCTTCATTCATCACATTTTTTTCTCATGATTGTCTTCCTTGTTACTTTAGAAATGAAGGTGCATTCCATGGTCAGTGATGCAGCCCACATCATTGCAAGAGATTGTGATTTATAGCTAGTGATGTGGGTTGACCTCTTCCATGTATTCCACCTTTTATGGGTATCCAGATATTGCCACAGGAAAAAAGGCAGTGACATGCATGGTGGAGAAATGGACCTTGCTGTTTATGGAAGGAGCAGGAGGTCCTATTGCATGGTGCAAGTAAATGAGGTGAGAGAATTTTGTGGCCATTTCACAATGTGTTGTCTGGGAATGCAGGAGCACAGTTCTCTTACCTGGAAACTGAACTTTGACCAGAAGGTTCACCGTGGGTATGCTCTCCAAGGATAGTGTAAGGAGGGTAGCTACACTCCATACACTGCCACCCACCTCCCTGACTGCAGTGTGTTTCCCTCCTTCACTCCAAATGTGCTCCTACTCTGCCATCCAGTCTGTGTGTTTATGAAAACCCCCAATCTACCCACCATTGTTAAGTCATTTAGACAAAAGAATCTCCCAAACTTACCACTGCACAACTTCTTTAATTTATTTTTTAAAAGTTATTTCATATATGAGTGTTGGTGTGGAGGTATGTGTACATGTGTGTGGGTGTGCTAGCAGCTAGAGGTGGGTGTCAGATCCCCTGGAGCTGAAGTTACAGATAGTTGTAAGGTACCTGACTTTGGATGCTGGGAGCCAAATTTAGGTCCTTTATAAGAACAGCAAGTACTCTTATCCATTGAGCCACCTCTTTGGATGTCCAAAAAATTTTATTTAACTTATTTATTGGGTGGGGGAGTACATGCCATTGTGCACATAGAGAGAGGTCAGAAGATAACTTAAGTGAGTCGGTTCTTTCCTTCTACTGTGTGGCATCCGGAGGTTGAACTCAAGGTTTGTTCAGCTTGGCTGCAAGTGGCTTCATCAGCCATACCATATTGCCAGCCCCTGTACCAACCTCTTATCATTCTTTCTGCTTGTACCTTTGAATCTGCTTCACCTGCCTATTTATTCTCCCCTTGGCATGCTGACCATGCAGCATAGTAGAACTCAAGGTTGCCTAGTTTATGATGTGCAGAAGTCAAAGCTCTCACTGTGTTCTAAGAGACCTGTGGAGATGGGGCCCTCGCCTCCCTCACCCATCTCATTTCTCCATTTTCACTGTTTGCTGGTTTTCCACACCGGGCCTTGCTGTTCCTTGAATATGACAGGCACACTCATTTGAAGCCTGGAATAATGTCTGTTTTCTCTTGCTTGTCATGACCTCACACAGACATCTGTGTAGCTTCTTCTTCTTCTTCTTCTTCTTCTTCTTCTTCCTTCTTCTTCTTCTTCTTCTTCTTCTTCTTCTCCTCCTCCTCCTCCTCCTCCTCCTCCTCCTCCTCCTCCCTCTCTCTCTCTCTCTCTCTCTCTCTCTCTCTCTCTCTCTCTCTCTCTCTCTCTCTCTCTCTCTCTCTCTCTCCTTCAGTGGCTTCCCAGTGACCATATTCCACTCTTAGTGAGGTCAGTCCTGATAATATGTTCTTCCTCTCCTCTCATTGCTTTGTCTCCCCTCCCTTCCCGGTCTCCCATCACCCTCTCCCCTCTCCCTATTCTCTTCTCCCTCCTCTACTGTATTATTTTGTACCACCTCCATTGGAATTCAGGCTCTAAGAGAGCTGGGATAGTTTTGTTTGTTTCTTGGTGTCTAGAACAGTGTCTGCACAGTGGGTACCCAACAATTCTCCAAATAAATGGAAGAGAAATACCATTACTAATGATATTTATCCAAAGCACAGTCATGTGAATTAATCCATAGAATCTTCATGACCTATCTACGGGGTATTTTTTTTAAAGTATTGAATACACCGAGTCTCAGAGAAGTTAGATAGTTTCAAACACCACTCACCCTGCTTCTATAGTTGTAGCTGTGCATTTCTTGGGACTTATCCTTTCATGCCTCTGAGGCCATCATATTGATCTGACCATTTCTCATCAGGTATGAGGATCTATGTTACATGCAGGTCTTGTTGCATACACTTTTACGCAACAATATCCTTAGTTGCTTTTAAATTGAGTCTGTAATGAAGACTGTAACTTTACCCCACACCCCAGTGTTTCTAACCATTTCCCCCAAGATGTGGACCCTTCTCCATTAAAACAACAAAACTGATCTTCTGTAGACCACTGAATAAGGCTAACCCACTTCCTTTGGGGGGTTTAAAAGCCAATTAATTTTTTCACATTTAGAACATTTTTAAACTTTAATTGTACTGCCAACAGGCTCTAAATTCCAAGTTTAAAATGAAATATGCTGACATTGAGCTAGTTTTAAAATATCAGTGTGTATTGTCCCACCTTGCAAAGTTTGTGTTTATCATTAATTCCTAAACAGGAGCATCAGAGGATCCTTCAAAGTCCTGATGGTAGTTGTTATACTTTTGAATCTTCCGAATAATTAGGTATATAAACTCTTACCAAATGTCTTATTTTGTATTTATGAACAGCTGCAGGATCTGAAAATATACTTTATTTTTAAGTTATTATTTATTTTGAGACAGAGTCTCGGGTAACTTAGGCTGGCCTCAAATATAATAAGTAGCAACGAAGACTCTGAATTTCTGATCCTCCTGCCTCAGTATCCTGAGGACTGGGACTGCAGGCATGTACAATCACATCTGATTTATTCAGTGCTAGAACTTCATGAATGTTAGGCAAGCACACTACAGCTGAGCCACAGCCCCAAACCAATCTTTGTTACTAATTTATTTATTGGACACAGAGTTGTACTCAGTAGCCCACACTGCCCTCACACTTGCAGCAATCCTGGCTAACAGAGATTTTCTAAAGATTGATGGCACATGCCTGTAATCTCACCTCGAAGACTGAAGCAGCAGGACTTTGAGTTCAAGGTTAGCATGAGCAATACAGTAAGACCCTATCTCAAAACACAAAAGGAAAACAAAGTAACTTCACTAAACTGATCTTTTAAAACTGATTATAATGGAATTTCTTTTCCATTTGTTAATCTGAAATGTTTGAAGACAAGCCTGCCCTGTATGCACACCCCACATTTGTTCCTTACCGGGTCTTGTTGATGGGCCTTCCTGATCATCTCTGGCTGTGCACTCTCTGAACAGCCTCCTTTTGTTCAGTGTGATATGCTGAGCTGATGGTACCATCCAGATTTGTTCTGAACATTGCAGAATTTCCCTTCCTTCCCTCTGCACACTGTATATCTGTTAGCGCATCCCACATTTGTTCATGCTTTGTTGGCATCTATGTCCTGCTTTTGATTCATTCCAAATTTGCAGTCTGGCACAGTCACCTTCTTTCTTTGGACTTGGAGTCTCTAGAGGGAAGGAACCAAAAGTCCAAACCTCCATGTGTCTGACCATCTGACCCCTCCCACATTTGACTTTTGTCTCTCTGCACAGATCTTGCTCCAGACTGAGTGGTCCATTCATCATATTCACTCTAATGCTGCTCCGTGCTCCATGGGTCCCCAAACACCAATCTGATTCCCTCTCACCTTGGCTTTAGAGCCCTCGATATATTACACCACAAAGCACATACAGGTCTTTTCAGCATGAGTCTTATCTGTCTTCTTCATGTCCCACCAGTCCTTTCTTCTCCCCAACCCAAGCACTAGTAACTAATTGCCCCTCTGTGGGAACTGGGTACATTACTAACATGACTTCTTGTGTATTCTGGTTGAATCGCCACAAGAAAATGCATTCTCTGCTAGGTTATAGATGCACAGAGACATGGCTAATGTCTTGTTCATTCTCGGGTCTCAAATTTAGCATCAGACCTGGCAAAGAATGTAATTTCATGCCTGCCGGATGAAGGATCAGTGAACGGACCGTTGATGGATGGAAGCATGGTCTGTCTCCCACTAGACTTCAAAGCTTTGAGGTTAGGCTCAAGTCTGTCCTGTGCTGCATCTATCTTCATGGCTTCCAGAAGCTTCCAGTCAATGTTGGAGGACCCGCCTCTTCACCATCTTACTTTAGACCCATTCTGATCATGTGTACTCGAGCCCCAGCAACAGGTACACACGTGGATCTTGTTATTTTCAAGTGTTTCATGATTCTTTTTTCTCTTTCTTTCCTCCCTCCCTCCTCATTCCCCAATGCCTACTCTGGCTGTCCCCTTCTTGTCACCCATCCTCTCTCCAGTCAGAGTCTGCTTCCCTGTGTGTGTGGAAGTACCCTCGGAGACGGAAGCCGTGCAGGGCAATCCCATGAAGCTGCGCTGCATCTCCTGCATGAAGAGGGAGGAGGTGGAGGCCACTACTGTGGTGGAATGGTTCTACAGGCCTGAGGGCGGTAAAGATTTCCTTGTATGTCAGACTGCTGCCTCTGGCCTTTCTTTTGCTGGTCTGTGCTCCCGATGATGTCTGGGTGACGATGTCCTGACATGACATTCATTCCTCTCCTGAGCACTAACATCACCTCAGCAGATAACTGACAGCCTTATAGTATCCCAGAGTCTTTACAAGGCAAGCTGCTTGGCCATCTATTCACAGCCCTGGTTACAAGCATGAGAAGAGTTACAAAGAGGTAAATATATTGAGAGAGCCTGTGTAGGGTAGACACCCTGTGTAGGGTAGACCTCTTTCAGGTGTGTTCATCTTCCACACAATCCTGTGAAATGGATTTAATGCAGCTGAAAGAAAGAACACAGGCAGCCTTATGTAGGCAGCACAGGTGAGCTCTTTCAACTCTCATAATCCCAGTGAAGTAGGAACAACTGTGATGACCAAAGTGTATCAACAGATATGCCCAGGACAGTATCCTCTGGGGGTAGTTTTTTTTATTAGTTCTTGCCATGTTCTGTATCCCAGGTGGTAATGCTGCCATTCTCGCTGGGAAGACCCCTAAGCTGCACCCTCCCACTGGTCTAGACACCAAAGGATTCACCCCTGGCATGGCAAGAAGTCCTCCAGACTGTGTGCCAGGGTCAGGGTCAATGTCAGTTCTGGTTGGTTTGGGACAGTGCTCATGGGGTTGTGATTTCCTTACATCACTGTCAATGTTTTCACTGAGTCTGTATCCAGGTTGCCTGGGTTTGATTCATTTGTTCACACTATTTAGCTCCATACCCTTAGACATATTCAACCTCTTGATACTTCCAATTATTTTTTTTTCCTTTTAAGTAGGAATACAAACAAAAGTTTCATTATTGGGTTGTTACCAAGACTCATGAGCTCTAATTTTTAATTAATTTTAAATAGTTATTGAAATATGGTGTGTTTGTTAGGGAAACTGAAGCTCAAAAAAAGTAACATTAAGTCAGCAAGAGTTTAGATTTGAACGAAACACACACACACACACACACACACACACACACACACACACACACGCACAAGCACACACACATGTGGGAGTTTAGATTGGTACATGGTGGTCTGACAGCAGATTGCATGCTCTTCCCAGAGCTCTACTTTGCTCCTCTGGGTCTCTTCCACAAGACAACAACATGGTGGAATTGACTTTCATTCTTTCGTTCCTTCTTTTCCCCAAGGTGGAGTCACTTCTTACTCTAGGTACTATGTGGTATCTGAATGTAGGCTGGCTCCACCTGGTGCCAGGGCAAGGACCAACAGCCACTTCTTAGACTCTAACTTAAGCCCTAGTCACACTCCAGGGAAGGTACACTCAGATAAGTTCCCATTTCTCAGAAGCAAGAGGTCTTGGCTGAATGTGAAGGATCCATAGGCTTCAGGCCTGGTCACATGTTAGCTGCATTCACTGCTGGCATGCCTGACCCAAACCACAAGGTGCGACTGAAGGAGTAATGTATTTAACGTCTAGGAATATGAATTTGAATTTTAGTCAACACCCATGGTTAGTGAAGACTAGATGGAAAAACTGTTGTGTCAGAGAGTGGAAGTGTCTGAGAAGGAAGTCAGAAAGAGCTGACATTGGTTCTAATTCAGCCCAAAGCAAAAGCTCTATAAGTTTTTCCGTTGTGAGTTCTCTGCTCACTGGTTGTCCTTCTGCATTATGGATTCCCATCTGTGGCATGGCCACAACCACCATGATGGGCGCCAGCTCAGAGAGTCAAGTCTTAAGCTCAGGGCTGTCAGGTATCTTCCCTGCTAACAGCTGCCTTGTTGACCTCTATATCCTGCTTTACCCTTGCTGGTCTCCTTGTCACATAGCTCACTGTCCTTCCCTAGCCCCTTTCTGTCCTCATCCTTTCTTTTTCCTGCTCCTAGTCTCGTTTATGTATCACCACCCTCCTTTCTCCTCCACTCTGCTCCTTTTTTCCCTCCTGGGACTCTTTCTGACTATGCCACGATGCCTTCCCACCTCACATGTCCACAAGTCCAGACATCTGTTTGCTTCGACCTGCTCTCCCATCTTCATTCTCCCCTGGCTTCCTCTGTGCCTCTTTATCCAACCTCACCATGCTCTGGGTCTTCTGGAACACTGTCCCTTAGCCTTCCTGCCTGTGGGAACTCCTGCTCTTCCTTCCATCCTGTCTCTACCTGGCTCTCTGGCCACCACCTGCTTCTGCTCCTCTCTTTGCAGATATATGAGTATCGAAATGGACACCAGGAGGTGGAGAGTCCATTCCAAGGTCGACTGCAGTGGAATGGCAGCAAAGACTTGCAAGATGTGTCCATCACTGTGCTCAATGTCACTCTGAACGACTCTGGCCTCTACACATGCAATGTGTCCAGGGAGTTTGAGTTTGAGGCACACAGGCCCTTTGTAAAGACCACGAGACTAATACCCTTGAGAGTCACTGAAGAAGGTAAGACTGAAGCTGGAGTCCCTCCAGGGGGGTGAGCTAGAGGACAGTGGCTTTCCACACATGTAATCCTTAGAGCGCACATAAGCTGATGCTTGAAGACCTGCCTTCCTTGCATGGCCCACTTCTTACAGCCTGCAGCATCAGAATCCCTTGCTGTGCTTCCCCTCAAAGCAGACAGGCTAGTAGCAATATTAGGATGACTTCCTTGGTCCCCACGAGAAAAAGGACAGCTTCCACAAGGCCTACAGCCTTTTCCCTCTGGCCAGTGCTGAATACCTAATTTATACGGAAACATCATCCCTTCTCATGTTTCAAGCCACACATATCTCCAAACAAGTTGCTTTCAAAATTTAGTGAGCCTCAAGTCTCCTCAGTTTTAAAATTGAAATTTGCAATTTACATTTATTTGCTGTGTGGTGTGTGTGTGTGTGTGTGTGTGTGTGTGTGTGTGTGTGTGTGTGTGTGTGTGTGTGTGTGTGTGATCTATCTGTCTCTTGGCATGGACACACACATGTGCCATGGTGTGTGAGGAGTTCAAAGGGCAACTCACAGGAGCTGATTCTGTCCTCCTGCTATGTAGTAATAGGACTGAACTGAGTTCACCAGGCTTTGATGGCAGGTGCCTTTGCCTGATAATCCATCTTGCTAGCCCTTCCTCATCCATAGACATGTCTATCCTCAGCCAGGGGTGGGAGCAAGTTGACAGCTCTCTATTTTTTTTAAAGTTTAGGGACTCTTTTTGTTCATTGGTGGCAGGTGGGCAGTTCTGTCGGTAACCTAACTTGTGCATTCCCCCTTGCAATCTGAGCCCATAATCCCCGGAGAACCTCACAAACTGCTTTTGCGCTGCTATCAGGAGATTCAAAGGACGGTGGTTCCTGCCCAAGGCAGGATGTGAATTCTGCACCTCCTTTTGGGTTTCCTTGCCAGGAAGCCACCATGCCATTCTCACACCCTCTCAGACAGTTTTATTACCAGCATGTTCTTATTGTTATCCTAAGATACAGGGAGGTGAGTAGGCAGTGGTGCTGGCCACGAAGACCGAAGTCACATCTAGACAGAGCTTGCCCCAAGCAAGGGAGTAGAGGAATCATAGCCTCTAAGGGACTGGCTGATTTAAAAATAAAAAGTATCACTGTTATGAAATCTAGGAGGTGACAGTTTCTGGGTCTTGAGGGTGAATGACATTGAGCCAGTTCTGAACAGTGTAGCAGACTCGGGCCACCTGAATGAAAACTTGTTGATCCACTTTCACTCTTGGAGCCTGTGTCCTCTGGTGAGGAAGTAGAGGGGTTGAACACGAAGCTCTCTGAGGTATAAATCTGTTCCAATGTTCCATTACCCTCATTTGTTTATGCACTCTCTCCTCCCCTGGGAAGGGAGCCTGGTGCCATCTTGTGTTCACCACCAGGAACTGTTGGCTGATGCCTGCATGACGACAGGCAGGTATCTGTGTCTCTGTCTCCTGGTCTCTCAGGCTTTGGCCTCCAGAGATGCTGGGGACACCGCCAGTGGGAAAGTGTGGCACCACTGTGCTAGCTTGCCTGTTTGACACAGAGCACTCCTTGGGTAAGAAGAGAGGAAAAAACAAGTTCATAATTAGAACGGCAGAGCTGTGCAGATGGTAGGCTGGGAAAGAGTTTGGATAGTATTTAATCCAGATGCCTCCACATCACCCTTGCAGGTGTGACTTCAGTAGCTGAAGGTCCAGTATGCGTTCATATGACTCCCCTTAGGCACATAGAGGGTATAGGTGTGGAGAGAATGATCCGAGGAGCAAAGAGTTTGCTTAGGAACATGAAGTGGTATGAAAATCGGGGCCAACATCTGTATCTTTCCACTATCAAGTTAACCCTCCCAGCTGCATCTTTTCCTTCTACCACCATCTCCTCCCCGAGATGCTTTCCCTCCATTTCTTGTTTTTGCCTCCTGAACCCCTTGGCAGGCGTCCCCACCCTCGTGTCACTCACAGGTACACATGACAGATGTTTGTTTGTCCCACTCCTGGGGCCCCAGGGAATCTGCCTGGTTCTCCTTGTTGGCTTTTTCCAGGCTTAGTCTCTCTGTTCTCATTCTAAGACAGGAAGCTGTGGCCTCTTCTCCTACAGGTGACAGAAATACAGAGGGAACCTTCCTGTTACTACATTGGAGCTACTTCACCACAATAGAAATAACACACTTTAAGGCAAGCCTATCACACACATTTATCATGTCATAGCAAGCGCAGCAGAAGACAGGTGAGGGATGTTTTCCTGTTCATACACTCCCAGCTTCACCATGACCTGCAGCTCCAGCAAGATCAAGAAAACCCAATGTCTAAGTGTCCTGCAATTGTGCTGTCCCTGAGTTCACCACTGCTAGTGTATGACACTGATTAATGTAATATTCACAACAATCCAGACTACTGTGAATCAGTGTCCTCATTTTATAAGTTAAGAAACTGAGACTCAAAAGAAATGAGTATTTACACACACAGTAGGCAGTTTAACTCGGATGCAAGGTTGTGTTTGTGTGTGTGTATACGCACACACATGTTATCTGCAATCATTCTGACTCCAGTATTCCTTCTTTTCCTTGTCATTCCCCTCATCCTCATGTCCAGAACAGTCGAATGAGAAACTGATAGGGAGTCAGGCAATGTGGATTCCTTTGATATCCTGGTAGGTTCCTCTGGATTTGGTGTTTATTTGAGCTATACTTAATAGGCTTCATCTAGTGCTGGGTCTGTCGGACACGTGCATTGTGAACCTCATTCTCTTCCTTGCAGAGGGTGAAGACTTCACCTCCGTGGTCTCAGAGATCATGATGTACATCCTCCTGGTCTTCCTCACCCTGTGGCTGTTCATTGAGATGATCTATTGCTACAGAAAGGTCTCTAAGGCTGAAGAGGCAGCCCAGGAAAATGCGTAAGTCAAAGACACAAAAGTAATGGCAGCTTGCACATTCACAATGTGTGCTGTCAGTGGTGTCTATATTCTTCTTCTTTAAAAAAATTATTTATTTTACTTTATATGCATTGTTATTTTGCTTGTGTGAATGTGTGATGGTGTCAGGTCTCCTGGAACTGAAGGTACAAACAGTTTTGATCTACCATGTGAGTGCTGGGAATTGAACCTGGATCCTCTGGAAGAGCAGTCAATGCCCTTAACTACTGAGTCATCTTTCCAGCCCCCTACATGCCTCTTCTTAACAATCTAATAAGAACTCTGACAGAGCCAGGCGGTGGTGATGCACACTTTTAATCTCAGCACCCAGGAGGCAAAGGCAGGTGGATCTCTGTGAGTTCAAGGCCAGTCTGGTCTACAAAGAATTCCAGGACAGCCAGGACTGTTACACAATGAAATGTTGTCTCAAAAAGTCAAAGAAAGAAACTATAAACGCTACATTATTATACTTTTTTACAAATTAGAAAATAGTAAGCCTAGAAGAGATTCTGATAAGGCCATTGTAAGTCATAGACTATCTTAGTTACTATTGTTGTGGGGAAAAAAATAACAAAAAGCAACTGGGGACAGGGAGGATTCACTTCATTTATAACTTCTACATCACCTTCCTTGCATCCTCAACGAAAGTCAGGCCAGGAACCTAGAAGCAGGAACCAAAGCAGAGGCCATGGAGAAAATTCTTTCCAGCTTCTCATCATGGCTTACTCAGACACCTACCCAGGGGTAGCACCACCCACAGTGAGCTGGGCCTTCTCACATCAATCATCAACCAAGAAATGCTCCACAGGCTTGACCACAAACCAGTTTGCTAGGATCTTTTTTGTTGCTGCTTTGTTTTGTTTTTTTCAATTGAGGTTACTTTTCCTAGCTTGTGTTGAGTTGACAAAACACTAGCCAGCACAGAGACAAATCAAGATTTGAGTTCAGGCCAGCTGTCTCCTGGCTTGCACATTAAACCACTATAGAAAAGACAAGTAGCTGCCAAAGCAGCCTCATAAGGTTATATATTATCATAACCAGTTTGTAAATATTGAGTTGAGGCTGCCTCACAGAGGCACATTGCTGAGGTGAATGGAAAAGCTGGGAATTGAACCCAGGTCTTCTATTCTTTATATCTGTGCCCTTTGTGTCACATTGGCTGTTCTCTCTCTGCATCCTGGAGCATGCCAACTCACCTGGGCACTGCCCTTTATTAGCTAAGGAGTGCCACAAGAAATGCTCTTTTCTTTAAGACTTGGTAACAATAGAAAACCCCAAGGAGGGGATTTAATTACCTAGTGCGTGACCTCTCCTTTCCCTAAAGAGACCCATCACTCAAAAGTGAGTAAATGTGACAACTGCTGGTGTCTTTAAGGATAAAGGGCTAAGAAACCCTACAAGCCTGTTGTTTGGGAAAAGAAAATGGAGTTATGTGGGAAAAAAAAGTTCACAGACATTCAGCAACACCGAAGAGGGAGTACCTAAAATGCCTAGGCCATTGTAGCTTAGAAATTTTTGATAAAATTTAAATTAACTCATTTAATAAATGTAATAAAAATTACAACAAACTATGTGTAAAGGCAGTACTAATGACTGAATAGGAGATACTGAGACTTGGACATGATGTACCTCCCATTGGGCTCACAAAAGAAACAGAGTAGGAACTAAGAACCTCCAGTATAGTCAGAATCCCCAGAGGGCTACACAGGGTAGACCATGACAGCCAGCTTTGAGAAAATCCAAGGAACTTATCTATGCTGGTCTGACTCCAAGAACCAGAAAAGATTCTTGGAAATAAGTAATGACAAGTTTGCTGTCACAGTATTTGGGGTTTAGATAGATACTATCCACATGATCAAGGAAACTTAAGATGAGATATTCGATTCAAAGCTACAGAAATAAAAGGTGAAAAAAAATTCCAAAGGGGTCCACTCTCAACCAAGGCCTAGCAAGATGACACAGGCTAAGCGGGCCTAGATCTCCATTTGTAATCTCATCCCACCTAAAGCTCACTGAAGAAAGTAGTCAAACTGAGCAAGAGATGCTGTAGACAGCAGGATTAAGTCCCACGGAGACCAGAAAGTAAAGCATAGAAAATGAGCTTGTTGAAAATAGTTAGAACAGGGTGAGGCTCAAGAGGAAAGCTTATGCCTCAACTGTGAGAGGACCTGGGTTTAGTTCCCAGCACCACACAAATATGAACAAAATAAAATACTTACTGCAAAAAAAAAAGTTTTTTTAAAGAACCAAAGCCGAAAAGAAAACAATTTGCTAGAAAGATCAATCAGAGTTGATAGAAATAAAACAAAACAGAAAATGCTTTTCTGGGGGAAAAATTATATACTGGTGACCAGAAGATAAATTTGAAACAGCTACATAGAATATGGTTCAGATATAGGAAAAGTTAACTATAACAAATAAATGGAAGAGAGATGAGATGATCCACTATAGAAGACAGCAAATGCAGGAGAATTATATGTACTCAGAGATAAGGAGGCCAGAAAGGAAAGACTTCCCTAACCTGAAGCAAGACTCATCCTAAGAGTATTTTACTTTAGAATGATGTGGAAGCAATATATGTTAAGCAGATACTACTTCAGAGGTTGGATTCTGATGTCTTCTCAGATTAACAATACAGTTTGCTCCCTCCTGATGCTGAACAGTCTCATCAACCTCCAATCAGCAGGAGACACACTGTTGTTAAGTAAGCTATGTGTGTAGGTAAGGTTAAATGCATTGTCATCATTTTGCAGGACATGGCCCTCTAAGTTAAGGATCATCTTATGTCCTGAGTAAGGTGAATGCATGAATCTAGACCTAAACACAAATTTCCTTTAAATAGATAAATGGCAGCTACTCACTTGGGTACTCTACATCAGTATCATCTGAGATGAAACCTTGGAAGAAATACTTACCATACCAGCAACATGACAAGGATGCTATCTCTCCCTGCCCCTATCTAATACTACATTTGAACCCTTGAGTAAAATGTTAAGAAGTGTGTTTAGCATCTTTCCCTGTTGTTGTGATAAGATACTCTGACAAAAGGAGTACAAAATGACAACAAGGGTCCATTTGGCTCACAGTGCAGGTTAGAGTCCAAGCAAGTCACAGGTGACGGAACTTGAGAGGACAGCTCACTGATACATCCAGCTACATCCACAGTCAAGAGCAGACAGTAGTGAATGCATGCATGATAATGATCAGCGGGGTTCCTCCCCTTTTATATGGCCCAGGATCCCTGCCTAGGCCTAGGCGATGGTGCCACCCACAGTTAAGATGGGATGTTCTGAAAACAGTCCTTCGTGTTTTTAGGTGCCAACCTTAATCTACTCAATCTCTCACAAGTGTGCCCAGGGACTTGCCTCCTAGGCACTGAACTGACAATTACTGCTAATCATCACGAGTATAAAGAAAAGTGAGATGAGATTTACAAAGAAGGAAAATATATTGCCATTGCTTACACCCAAAGTACCATTTTCTACACAAAAATTCCTTAAGCAACCTAGTTAAGAATATCTATAAGGTTGCTGATATAAATCCAACTTCAGTCATGTATCATATAATGTTCATTCAACTACAGACCACATGTGCCATAGTGGTACCTACTGACAGTTTAGTATGTATACTTATACTTCACGATGTTCATACAAGGACAAGCTCACCTCATAAGATGTTCCTCAAAATATGTCTCTGAGGCACAGCAAATCAAGAATCCAATGTAGAAGCACATTTAAATTCTTAAATTAGAAAAAAAATAATTGATTGCAATAAAGGCTGTGATTGTTTCAAAATTGAGAGCACTTGGGGCTCTTGCAGAGGACCCAGGTTCAATTTCTGGTACCTACATGATGGTACACAACTGTCATCCCAGTTCCAGGGGGTCCAGCACCCTTTTCTGACCTCCATGGGCACCAAGAACAAACATGGTACAGATATATACATGCAGGCAAAACATCCATTACACATAAAAAGATCTTTGGAAATAAAAAAAACTTTTAACTACAATAATAACAAATTTTCAGCAGTACCTAGGAATAAAGGAGAAAATTATAGAACCTTACCGAAAAACATAAGAGAAAGCAAAAGGGTGGAGAATGAAACCTCACTCTTCCAGGTACTTTTTGCCCAAAATAATCTTCAAAGTCAATGGAATTCCAATAAAAAACCTCTCTATTGGATTTCTTGGGGAGTCTGATAAATTCATCTTAAAGGTCATGCAGGAGGGAAAAGGGCCAGCAATGCCTTAATCCAAAGCACAGCTTGATTATTTTAGGTTTTGCAAAGCCACAGGGAACTCTGGTTGCAGTATTCCTCTGGTTTTTCTGTTTACAACACTTTAAGCAGGTAACTATACTTGTGGGTCGGAAGTTTGCCCACCCCACCACTGACCTAAGTCAAAGCAAAAACAGCATGTCTAGAAGATGTTGGTGGTAGGATTTGTCTTAGGAGCTATAAAGATTGCACATAAGGATACAAGACGATTGCTTCTCTGCCTTTTGGCTAAGGTTGAGTGGGACGCTAGCAGAGAGAAGTTAATATTATTATCCATCTCTCTACAAACCAAAAATAAATTGGGGGCCATTTTTAAAAGTAGAACGTAAAACTTGAAAACTGCACTAATGGAGTAGAAAAAAAATGTGTAAACACAGAAAATTCTTTTTTTTTTGTAGTTGAATAAGAATTTATATCTAAAGCATCATATTTTACAGAGGAAATTCTTTAATAAAATACTAAAAGTACAAATCAAAAATGGGGAAAAATAATTTTCAATACATCATATGTAAAACAGCAATTGTTCATGATAAGAAGTTATATTAACAACAGATAGGGACAAATTTTCCAAACATGAAACAATAAAAGAACGTAAATATTTCAGGAGAAAAATGAAACCATAGAAGTAGAAAACAAGACAGCTTGCAAATATATGGAGATGCTCAACTTCACCAGGAACCAGGGAGATGAAAATTAAAGCAACTGTGAAACACAAATTCATAGCCATTTGGTTTAGTCAAAATTTCCATCTCTATCCTGAAGATGATAAGAATGATAATAAGTGATGTCTGCACTGTTGGTGGACGTGTTCATATGCAAATATGGGAGGGCCATTGCCATATCTGCTGAGAGGCAAATTGTAGATTTGTCTTGGGAAGGCCTACCCATAAGGAGATACAGAGCTCTTCCGTACACAGCTTTGTCCCTGTGTCACATGCCTTCCTGTTTCCTACGCATTGTTCACCAATGACTACTGAAGCACTGCCTCTTTCCCCCTCCCACACCCTCTGCAGGTCTGACTACCTTGCTATCCCTTCGGAGAACAAGGAGAACTCTGTGGTACCTGTGGAGGAATAATGTGGTGTGACTTGAGGTGATGTACAGGATTTGGGAAGGGTAAGGTGGGTGTGGATGGCATGCCATACAAATGTCATTTGGCTTCCACAATTGAAGCAACATTCAATTTGGCCTTTTCTACCCTGCATAGCAGTCCCTCCCTCTCGGAACTTTAAGTTAATGGTCAAGTCACAATGCTCTCCATTATGTCAAATCCATTATGTCAAAAGCTGAATTTATTTTGGCCTCAATGTTGGGCAACCCAATCCCCTTGCTCATGATAACAAAGGCATAATAATTCTCTCATTCCCTCTTTGGTCCAAATGTATTTGGCAAGAACTGGGCTGGACTTTCTCAGTGAGTTCTTCTGTTGCTGGTAGGTGATCTGAGCACTGAGGGACTTGGGTATTCCCAGTTCAGTGATGTCAGCAGCATCAGCAAAATGCCCCAGGAGTCCCATTGCATCCATCTTTGTATTCATCAACCACCTGCCCAACTGTGAGATTTTACCTGACCTCTGAGCTCTATTGGAACTCTACACATCTTTCCTGAACTGAAGAGCCAACACCTCTACATGGACTAAACCTCACTTTGTCCTTGCTTTTAAGCAAGTAGCTCCTAACTCAACTAAAGTTGTCCCTTATGCTCCAAATGGCTTTACATAAGTACTGGAGAGTAGTGTTCCCTCTGCCCTGTCTGCAATTGGGTGGTTCTCCACTGCTACAAAAAGAATGGATGTATAACCAAAGGAAGCACTGGTTAGTTTGGGCTAAAGCCAAAGCATGCCATGCACTTAGATTCACTGAAGTCAGTTTCCACTCCTAAGCCCATGCCCTGCTTCTCAGCACCAGAAAGCAGCAATGTCTCTCCAGGGTATCCAGGAACATCTTCATGTGGCTCTGGAATATGGGGCTAGATCTCCATAATCCCAAAGGCTTGCAGCAAACCCAGGACTTCCAAGAGCCAAGGAAGGATCCAGGGCAATTTCATTGCATCTTGAAAGTGATAGAACATACTCCTGATATTGGAAACATGGATGTGTGTTCTTTCTGGACTGAAATTGCTCAGTTGTTCTTTTCTCAGTGTCAATGGATCAGTATTATTCCTCATTTTACAGGAGGCAGCTGAGACTCACACGGGGATGAATGGGACATTTAGGAGATTAAAGTGGACATGAGATTTCAATGCTACCAACCTCACATTCCCTGAGGCGAAAAATATTTTGAAGACTCTGACATGCAGCTTGGCTATAGTCATGCCACTTGCCCAGCAGAAGCTAACTATGATAGATTCAGGGAACTGGAAAGCAGGCAAGGAAACCCCAAAGGCCTGAGATAGACCTGAAGAATTTCACACAAAGATTTATGAATCTGAAGCATGCCCCCAGAAGACACAGCATCTGAGGGTGATACCAGTACAAACAAAAATGTTTTAGTCTGCGATGGATGATGAACAAAGTGGAAAGATGGGTGTGTAGCTTCTAAATACCTCGCCTGTAGATCTGTAATGTTTGGAATTTGGTGTTTGTGTATCCTCTCAGAATATTTTAGTCACTATCTCATTGTAATTACTGTTCTAAGTGCAATATTCTTTAGCCCCTACAGATAGCAAGGGCAGGAGGCCTTATGGGATATAAAACGATCAAAGTGGGATTCAGTAAGAGAAATGTCCCTCAGATCTGGGGAGACCTGCAAGAATGATCATTCTCCACTCCCATGGGGGTTTGTATGACAACCTCGATTTTTCACCCCTTCCATCACTGGGGCATACTTGAAACAAGACCCTTAACATAAATAAAAAGCATCTAATTATGTTGGAGAAAACATTTGCAATAAATTCAAAATCCTTCTTCTCACCAGTTAATTTTCCACCCTATGCTCCTGAAATAAAAGAGACAACAGAACATTTTTTAAATATACTTTACATAGGAAAATAGACTTGAATTAATGCAGCATTTTCCTAGCAATGGGCTAGATCATCCAGACCTTGTGGTTGTAGCAAGCTACTTCTTCCGTTCTACCGTCTCAAGCATGCATCTACCTTGTGACTAGGTGTTATGTGTGCCTTCCTGTCCTCTTTATTCCTTTTCCTAAACAGAATTACAACCTAGATATCAGAATTTATAATGATGCTGAATGGCACCAATCATGTGCCCCTTACATGATAGTTTCTCTTCCCTCTTCCCTTTTCTAAAACTGCAATTCTTCTCATCCTTGGTACCTTCGTTACACCTACAGGGCTTCAAAAGCATTTGGGTGATTATTTTCTCTCTCCTCCACAACTATTCCAGTGATATGAATGCTGTTGATGCTCAATGCTACAATGAAAAACCTGAGGTCCTTTGGCAACAAATAGCTTTACTAAATCACCAGGTCGCCTAGCCTGCTGTACTCAAAGATTCCTAGTCTTCCCTCTCTCATCTCAGTCTTACTTCACTACCCAATTATACCATTGCTGCTCCTTCCCTCGCCCTCCTCTCCTGTCCTCCTCCCTCCCTCCCTCCTGTTAAGCCCTTTCTTCTCTCCATTGTCCTCTAAGCTTCCTACTCTTTGGCTTCTTTACCCTTTCCTTCTTGGTAAATGCTAGACACATGCTTTGGGAGTCCATCCCATTCTATTTTTGTCTGGTTTGTTTGTACATGGTGGTTTATCCAGAATCACAATTGAGCTTCCTTATGGAAGATTATGACTATAACCCACAAGGTTGGTACTCAGCATCCTACTTAAAATTATCACCACCTCCCTTTCTTCCCATATTTCCACTTAGAATCCCAGACTAGATGTGTACCATGCTGGAGTGTTTTCTGGTGTGCTATTGCTTACCAAAGGGCTTAGAAGAGTTCTCAAGGGCTATAATCACTTAGAAACCCTAATGTTTGTCTTGGTGCTGAGTATTTCCCATGACTGATCCTCGGCCATTTTCTGAAGGTCACACTAGGTTGGGTCTGATTTTCCCTTTCTTTAACACCTGTGAACTTGGCCACTCAATTCAGTTGGTCCAGAAAGCATCTTGCCATGTGACTCTAGGTCTTGAATCAAACCTCAATCCCTGAGCTGAAATACCCAGTGCTTGCTCTTGTCTCAGACTTCACTCTCAGTCTGTTTGACAGCATAATTCTTTAGTTTCTCCACCCTCACATAACTGTATATGCCAGTTTTCTATGGAGTTTCTGGGATCACTCTAGACATCGAACTAGTATTATTAGTAGAAGAGGAAGTTTTCAAGCATGATTGTGCCAGGAAAGACAGCAGTGGGGTTAAGGAAAGGGACAAGGCTGAGGAAACAGTTCACTAGGCAATGTGCTCCCCACACAAACATGAGCACTGGGGTGTGATCTCCAGCACCCATGTAAATAGCCAGGCATTATGGCACATTCTTGTACTCACTGTGCTGGGGAGGAATAGAGAGTGTTAGTGTGGGCCTCACTAACCAGGTCACCTGGATTAGCTTACTTTGTGAGCTCTAGGCGAGTGAGAAATCCTGTCTCAAAAACCAAAACCAAAAAAAACAACAAGGTGGACAGTGCCTGAGAAATGATACCCAAGGTTGACTTCTGGCCTCCACATGTAAATGTACACAAGTTACAACCCATATGCAAACGTTTGTCAACATGAACACACAACACACACACACACACACACACACACACACATGCACAGAGGCTAGGTCCAGTGGTACACTCTTGGAAGCAGGAGGATCATAAGTTCAAGGACAGTTTCAGCTATATATCAGGTAAAAAGCTAACTTGGGCTACATGAGACCCTGTCTCAAAATACGTATGAAAACACACACACACACACACACACACACACACAAAGAGGAAAAAAACAGAAATACAGTAGTTCACATCACACTACCACTGCATATCAAAACATAAGCTCTGAACTGAGCACAGTGATGGATGCCTTTCTCAGAATCTGTGAATCTATTGGGTGCAAACCACATGGAAATGGTCATGATGATACCTTTGCAAAAAGAGGCAAGAGCTAGACATATCTCATATGTATCAGCAATCTTTTCTATGTTTGATAGGGAATCAAAGTCTCAGTCTCTCTCTCTCTCTCTCTCTCTCTCTCTCTCTCTCTCTCTCTCTCTCTCTCTCTCTCTCTCTCACACACACACACACACACACACACTTTCATTTCTGCATTATACATGAGAAAGCCTGACTTCTGTGAATTTACCTAGTTACTGCAAATGTGTCTAAATAGGATCTGGTGTGCTTGCTCATCAGTCTGATCATCTACTCACATTAACACACTGTCAAATACTAGGTTAGTCTCTCAATAGACCCCAGGGTCTTAGGTCTGTAAAAGTGTGTGTGTGTGTGTGTGTGTGTGCGTGTGTGTGCACACGCGCACTTGTGCATAGGCCCACGATTCCAAGTCTGTGTTCATGTCAATAAAGTGTCTCTGAAGACCACATGCTCTGGGTTTGCTTTGCTTACAACATGCGGCTGCTGCCTACTCTGCCTCCCACTTAGCACACAATCTGCCCCACTTCCTGAACCGAGAAAACTAACCCTAGAGAATGAAAAATACTCAAGAGTCTAGGGCTAAGCATGCTAGATGTGGGATCTGGCCTTTCAAGCCTTCCTATCCTCTGCACAAATACAAAAGAGCACAAGACAAATGCGCACTCTTCTAGCATCACACATTTCCTAACCAGGTGCTAACTGCAAGGAAGATCTAATGTAGGGAAGGCTCAGGTGGCCTCATATTTAGGAAACACAAAGGCAATGCTGTCTTCTAGTATCTAACTTCCTAAAAAAAAAAAAAAAGAAAGAAAGAAAGAAAAAGAATAAGAAAAAAAGCCAAGATCCCCTTAATGCTGAAAGCATAACAAGAAACTGTGAGGGTGCAGGCCACCAAAATTGGTTGTGGGATTTTGTTTTGTTTTATTTATGTTGTTTTGTTTTGTTTTGTTTTGAGGGGGGCCTTGAGGCAAAGGTTTCTTTGCATAACCCTGGCTGTCCTGAACTTGCTCTGTACACCAGGCTAGCCTCAAACTAAGAGATCTGCCTGCCTCTCACGTGGTGAGATTAAAGATGTATGCTACCATACCCAACTCTACCACAGCTCTTACAACAATGCTATCTAAAACTAAAAAGGGGGTTGAGAGATGGCTTAGTAGTTAAAGGTGATTGTGGCTCTTCAGGAGGACCGAAGTTTAATTCCCAGTACCCATGTCAAGTGGCTCACAACCACCTGTAACTCCAGCTCCAAGGAATCTGATACCCTCTCTCATCCTCTGAAGGCACCTATATTATACACACAAGCACACACAGACATGAACATACACATAATTTAAAATAAATCCTTTAAAAATATATGAAGATTAAACTTATTGCAGTACAATTCCAGCTACCATACTAAGAGATATATACATGCATGTCTTTATAAAAGAGATTGTATCCTTAAACACTGAGGACTGAAATGACAGATGGGACCCATGACCACACCACTTCTTAATAGTGACACATTAGTGTACTCAGGTATGACAGTTAAAACTCTCTCCCTTCAAGGTTCTTGACACACTGAAGAAGTAGAAAGACTGTAGGATCCAGGGTAGAAATGAGTGCTGTTTGACCCATTGATCGTGATTACACAATGTTTAAAACACGAGCAAGACAGGGCCTTTTATTCCATCATGTATGGGGTAGGAGCTCATAAGGCCCTACCCCTCCCTGAGGATCTACTGGGGGGGAGAGAAGAGTTTTCTTTAGTGGTGTAGCCACTGATAAGTTGCTCGGGTTTCCCTAAGCATCCCTCTTACCCATGCTTATACAACAACCTAATTGATCCCAGTGAGTTACAAAAAGGCATGGAGGTAGGAGGGGGAACAAGCATAGATAGGAGGGGAAAAGAGGGGATGGAGATGGGTGAGATGACAGTTCATAAGCCTGTATGGATTTGTCAAAAAGTAAGAAATATTGAACATGAAGTAAATAAAAATTTAAAGCCCTAGCCATTCCATTTAATCAGGCTATTCCCTACCTGAGATGGAGGCGTGTATGTGAGCAACATGCCTGTACACACATGCCTTCGTGACTTGCTGTGAGCATATCTAGGGACATCAGGAACACTGGGAATGAAGGACTACCAATGGACCAAGCAATAAACACACACACCATTTCTTATTTGTAATTCAATACTTTTTTCCTTTAATTCATACTGGGCTTCCATGGCTCTAGCTACTTTACATTAAGATTTGGCTGGGTAGCCTTGTATGTTTCTAGGTACTAGCAGTATTTTCAGACCTTGCGCACAGCGCCAGGCAAAGTACAGTTATAAATCCAAATACAGACGGCCAGACAACTCAACTGCAACCAACCTGTGTTCTTTCCCACTTGTGGCCCAGTGCAGGTGTTGGGTGCTGCTCCATCTGCCTCACCCTCCTCGTCCCCATGTCAGGATTATCCATGGGCCACTATGGCCTCTGATCCATCCCTCCCCACCTCAGAGTCTAGGTTGAGTGAAGGGGGGAAAAAAGCACCATGGGTTTGGGAAGATGGTCTGGTCCATGCAGAGAGTGGTCTGGCCCTAGAGTGCAAGGGAAGGAGATGTGGGGTGCCACACATTCTTGTTGGCAAAAGTGACTGTTTTACTGTGCAGTCTATGCACACAACACAGAAGGCCAGGGCCAGCTCCCCAGACAGCCTCATGTCCTGCCCGGAGCAAAGGCTGTCATTTCCATTTTGCTTCTGAGGTGTCTTATTGTATTGAGAGAAGCAAGGAGGACCAAAGGGCAGAGATGACAATGTCCATTAAGCATTCACATGCTGGGAAGATCGTCTGGCATCAGCAAATCTTGGCAGGTAAGTACTTCTCATCAGGAACCAAGGCTCCAATCCGGGCTCCCAGGCCTGCTGAGGACCTCCGAGTCACAAGACCCCTGAGCTGTTGCATGGCACACCACAACAGGGAACTGGCTGAGCCCATCACAATGGCTGGAGCAGGAGTGAGGTAACGAGGCTGGGCAGAGAGGTGGGAGAGGGAGCTCTCTACACCAAGTGCAAATTCCTGATTCATACCAGGAATGCAGGGATGTTGAAAGATGGCCTTCCAGAAAACACTCCTCTGAGACCCAAATGCATCTTCTGGAATGGGGTGGGAGTGGAGGGACGAGGGTGGAGAATGGCAAAGGGAAAATGGGAATCATTGCTCCATGGCTTAGAGGCACGGGTGGGGTTGGGAGAAAGGGAGAGAGTCTTGGAGAGGGCAGGCAGAGTCCAGGTGTGTAGGAAGGGCTACCACAGCCCTGCCACCTGGGGGAAGAGAGAAGAGTGCTATTTCTCCTAGGCCCTAGTGAGAGGGGCTGGCTTTGGCTGACCTGCAGAGCCAAGGAAGCAGGATGGTATGGCACAGAAAGGACCCTTCTGGGAGCAAATAGTCCAGAAAGAGTCTTCCCCTAGCCAGTCCTCTCCCCAACACCTCATCTTACAGATGCTGTCTATGATAATAGTAGTCCAGTCCCAGCATAGGTGAGAGGCTATGGACAAATAGAGAATCCACTTGTGGTAAATTCCTCTTGAGGTTCCCTGGTGCTCCCCACTCCTTGGTGCCTATGTCCTAAGGCAAGCCAAGGATTTTAGCAAATGTTTCCCAATTTATCCAAACCACAAAAGGGTTTTGGCTGAGCAAAACAGAAGTTCTCAGACTGGGAATGGCTTCTTCCCATTGTGTCCTCCATCAGTGAGGAAGGAATATGGACAGTACAAAGGATTCACAGTGCCTGGAGGTGGAAGATGGCCTCCGTCCAAAATGCTACTCCTTGCCGTTATCCTCTAAGCGTGAACCAGTTCCACACTAAACCTAGGCCAAAGGAGGAAAGAAAGGTCTCCGGGGTTAATGCTGAGCAAGGCTATCCCTGCCACTGGGGCCCCTAGACCTAGTCAAGAACAAAGCTCATCTGCCCTGGCAGGACATCTTTCAAAACTGGAAACTTTGCATCTCCTTAGTCTCTTGCCTAATCTCTGAGTCAAGGTCAAACCTAGAACCCATATTAGAGGTCACTTACTGACCCTCGCCTGTTACAAATTGATCCTGAAGCTCAGTGATGGGGACTTAACCAAGGCCACACACCTTTTCAACAGCACAGTCAGGACTCAAGCCCAGATCTCTCCACTCTTAGGCCAGTGAAAGCACTTGACTGTCTTGATATAGAAACCCTCATAGAAAGGTCAACACGTATCTACAATAAATAAATAGATGAACCCTGCCAGCTGGAAGAAGTCACCCAAGGCATGCCAGCTTCCATGACCTCCTGCAGACAGTTGCTACGTGCCAGGCTATTGTCCAGAGCACTTGTTTTACTTGCAAGGGTGAGTTCCCTTCTCTTGCACAGATTAGTGACTAAGGGCGGGGAGGGGTTTTGTTTGAGAATAGCCTAAGTTGTTTGTTTCTTCGTAGTTTAAAAGCCCAAGCTAAAGCTAAAACAAAAGCAACTCAGAGGAAAGCCATGATTCTGGGGTGCTGTTCCTCATGTATACATACTATCAGGGGCCACCAGAAAACAGGAGGCTCACTCCCTAGGGGGTGTTCTCCTCCCCTAAATGATATTTCCAGCTAAAAAGAAGCAGCTCTCTGTGGTGGGGGCTACTTCTGTGAACACCTTTGAAATCATCCAAAAGGATCCTGCTACTTTAACAGTTCAACTCAAGTAAGTAAATAACTACATATGCAATAAATTTGAGAATTTCCAACTTTGCCTTCAGAGTTTCTGGGAATACTTGTGGCTTCTGGCTATTCCAAGGGGAAACTAGCGTTTCAAATGGTACTGTTCGCCCTTCTTTGTCCCAGGTCTTGATCTTCACCAGGAAATCCCTCAAAACCCTAAAAATCCAAGAGACAGACAACTGGTCTTTGGGCCTTGACCATTGTAGAGGAACAATGAATCCATTTCCTCACCCCTGTTGTCCCAGACAAGTAATAGTAGCTAAAGCACAAAGCCTTCTCCCTTCATCAGAGGATGACCCAAGGCTAAATCCTATTTTCTGATTCTGCCCTTCTAGAAACACCAAGACCTACTTCTTGGGGGCACTGCAACATCAATGCCTTCCTTTCACTGCCTAAATGGAATGTCCAGACAATTCTAAGAGGAGAAAGTAACTTTCTCTTTGCAGTAGATAACCAGTACCATCTTGATCTTTTTGTAGGGATGCTCTGGGAAGTCTGGGGTTCCTTCTTCCTCTGGGATTGAGAAGTCCAGGAGAAGAGGCCAGCTTAGAGAAGCCTTTGTGCCAACCTGGCAGCAATCCTTTACTACTACGGATCTCCATGAGCTCTGCCAGGGGCTGGCAAGATTCCTTGAGTCATCGGATGGAAGAGCAGGAGATACTGTAAGGGAGGATGATGAATCTGCCCAGAAGGGCCCCTTGAGATTATATAAAAGCCTGAGTCCTGATGGGCCAACATTACATTAAGAAGGCCCTGGCTGGTTCAAGTTCCTCATTCCTAATGTAGCATCTTCTTTTTATCTCTTGGCAACTTTATACCTTGCTGGAGCCAGGGACTATAGAGATTTACACACACGAGCACACACACCACACACACACACACACACACACACACACACACACACACACACTCTGTCAAAACCCCACTCCCAAACCTGAGAAACATAGAACTGAGGTGGCCTCTATGCGGGCCAGGTTTCACTTGGCCTCTCCCTGATCAAACATACACATCTGTGCCAAATCCTCCCTCCAGTGGCTCATACATCTTCCCACACAGTGGCACACAGATGCCTCTATTGCTAACACTGGTTCTTTACCAAGAGTTAACAGTGCTGTTAGCCCTCCGAGTGGCTCGGCTACGCTCATTACTCACACAAGATTCTGTGCAAGCCCTGCAACCCATGTTTCTAGATCATTCTGTCTTCTAAAGCCTGGAGGTTCTGGGATACCCTGACTTACCCTGGACATCAAGCTCACAGCTCAAAGGGAAAGAATTAGAGCCACAGACCTGACTAGTTTATAACCACTAAAAGAGGTTTTTGTTTTGGTTTTTTTTGTTTGTTTGTTTGTTTTTTTAACAAGGTCAAAAAGGCTCCACCCTGGCTAAGAAACAATGTGTTCTTAGGGCACAGAGAAACAATAGGACTTTAGGCACTAAAAAGTGACACTTCCCCCAGATCCAGCCTGGGAGAAGACCAGAGAGAAAGGAAGTGGGAGGGTTAGAGATTCCCAGCCCTTGTGGGTTCCACAACCTACTCAGGTCAGAAGGTGTGGGGGTGGCTGAGGAGAATTCCCTTCAGATGCCAGAGCTCACGAGCCTACAGCCCCACAGCCCTGGCCCACAGATGCAGCCTCTGTCACAGTCCTCGCCACCTGGCTTTCAGTGTGATCCTAACCAATGGTCTCCTGGGGGGCACTGAATGGGGCTCCTGCCCTCTCCATTCTTCATGTTCCCAAGAGAAGGCCTAGGGAAGCATTGGGTTGGGGGTGGGGGGAGAACAGGTTCTCTTTTATTCTAGAGACAAATCAAAAGAAGATTAGGGAATGAAGCACCTTAAGCAATGCCTTCTTGAATGTCTTTTTTAAGACCCAAGGGTCTTCACAGGCATTAACTTTGGCTCAGCCACATTTCCCTTCTAAGGGCCAAGAATGGCCAGCGAGGGAAGGGATGAGGAACAGAAGATGGGAAGAGGAGGATCAGGGGAGGTCGGTGCTGAGAGGTGGTCCCTGCCCTCCTCAGTCCCTCCACAGTGGAGGGAAAATGCTGCTCTGGCCGGCACAGGGGGCGGGAGTTCCCGCTCCTTCTCCCTGGTACATAGGCATTATCTCTTTTTTTTAAAATCTGTATATAATATATATTTATATTCTGTATATATATATTTATATATATTTATAGGGTCTATGTACATGTATTGCACAGGCCTCTGGCAGCCACCCCTGGTCCTGCCTTGTCAATGATAGCGGTTCCTCTTCTCCTCGCTTTCAGTCGTGTAGTCTCGGGACCTGATGCCATTCTGAAGGTTGATGAGTGAGTCCTTCATCTGTAAGACAGTGCTCCCAGTGAGTCTCCACAAAGTGGCAGGTGTCACACCCATCGTGCCCACCCCTCACCATGGCACAGAAACCAAGTCCAAAACAAGAGTGGCTACTAGGAGTCTCAGCCCAAGGCAGCAGAAAGGGGTCAGCCAGTCCCGCACTGGAAATTCCTTGGGCTTGGCTATTTGTGACTCTTACATCAATGAGTTACCAGTATCTAGTCGCTCTAAGGAGCCACCTTTAACTACCACTTTTTTGACCTTCAACTCTGATCCTAAATTTAACTTTGTCCCATCTTTCTCCTGGCCTGGGATGCTTTCCAATTCCCCTGCTCCAATTTTACCCAGCTAGAAAGGACCAGAAGCAACACAAACTTTCTATGGTCTCAGTCATCCTTTGTCTCCTGGACTGTCAGACACACAGGGTCTCTAGGTTGCCTCCTCAGGAGCTGCTTCAACTACTATTTCTTAGAACTAAAACCATCCTTCCCTTCACAGGCATGCACAGTGATATCAAGCAGAGAGAAGGCAGGTGCTTGATCAGCTCCGTAGCAGGAAATTAATATCCTGAGGTCATGGAATGAGGTTCAAAAGGGGCAGCTCCAGTTGGAGAGACTTCAAATGGTCCATTACATAGCAGCTTATTTAAATACTGTCTAAGTAATCTACTCTGTTATAATGACAAAGTGATAGTCCATCTTGATGCACTGAAAACTAACTCCTGGTCTCTCTGCATCACCTACTGTTCTAATTTCTCCAATTCTAAATCAACTCATCGGGTGGGAAAAGGGGCCCATGTTCTGTGCATGAGAGGTATACATGTGGAGTTTAGAGGACAGCTTGCAGGAGTCTCTCCTTCAAGAGCATTTAGTAGCTGAACCATCTCACTGGTCCCTCAAAGAAAGTCAATATACACATCCTCTAGGAAGACAAATTACCACACAGGATTTCTCTATAAGAAAAGTCTGTCCTACATCCCTCTGGCTATTAATCTATCTCTTGTTATTGTTGCTTGCGCTTCTAGTAATTCATTGAGGAACGGTGTTAAAAGGAAAGCAATGGATGGGCCAGAATAATAATAAAGAGGAAGCCAACATCAGAATGATGGAAAGGGAACACAGTGATATTTCTCAGTACAGAAGAAGCCCAGGCTCCTCAAGGTGAGGGACCATGATCATCTCACCTGGTCAAGGAGCATCACTGAGGATTTGATGATCTCCCTCCACTTCTGGAGCTCGGTATCATGGTACTTTTGTTGGGATTCTAACAGCTGAGCCCATTCTGTCTGAGACTGCGGTAACCTGTGGGGTAGAAGAAGGGGTACCCAACAGCTGGAGTTACGCTCAGTGGGCTGGTGTGTGCTCCCAAAGGACAGAAAGGCACATCTGAGTGCTCTCTCTTCTGCTCAGTGCCCCAGGGTCCCCACTGCCCTGAAACTTAGGCTGAAACTCAAATGACAGATTTCTAGAACCAAACTATAGATGCATCTCAAAGGAGTGTCCCCTGAGCACAGGCAATGGGACAGTCCCAGACAATTGGATGGGATTCAGATGGGGACAAAGAAGTGAGGTTGATATTACCTTTCCTGGAGCCTGAGGCCCTGCCAGGCTGTCAGGGTCTGTGTGGTGTATTCCAGCATCCACAGCTTGTAGAAGAGCATCATGTTAAGGATGACCAGCAGCACCAGACTGGGAGGGAGACATGAGAGAAAGGAAGGGCAGTGAGATGGAATGTGGGCCAGGGATCTCCCCACCTACCCATGAGACCACATGAGGCTGCTTGCTGGACCAACCCAAGCATCACAGAGAGGTGGGGTAGTTGAAGGGATTATAGCAATGGTTGGAGAAAGAGAAGCAACCTAGTCTACTGGGTCAGTGACAGAGCAGGAGAGCCATGGAGAGAGGTGTAAGCAAAGGTATTGAAGGCACTGGAATGGGAGGCACAGGCACCTGAATCTGGGTGCCTGGGGGAAAATAGCATAGGTGGGGGGGAAGCAATGAGGTAAAGGGAACAATCATAGAGCTGGTACCTGAAACAGATCCTAATGAGAGCAAGGGAGAAAAATGAGGAGGAGGCAGAGGTTAGAAACAGGAGTGTGGGGAAGGAGAAAATGCACTTCAATGGAGCCAGAGAGCAAGTGAGCATCTAGGAAAAAAACAAAACAAAACAAAAACAAAAACAAAAACAAACAAACAAACAAGCAAACAAAAAAACATGAGAAGCAAAGATGTAATGGACAAGGCAGACAGGCAAGGAAGGATGGAGGGAAATAGCTGCAGACATAGTTTTCCAGGGGTGCTAAATCAAGAGATTTTCCTACCAAACCAAAGTCATGCCATACTTGAAGGGTGAGACTGAAGGTGGAACTGCTATGCCTTATGGGTACTGGTACCTCCCTGAGACTACAGTGTCTTCTCCCTCTACTTAACAACTATCTGGCAGGGATCTGAGGCAAAGGATGACAAGGGTGGGAGGACACCAGGGAGGAGGCTGGAGAAATTATCTTCTCTCTACCTCAGTGGCTGCCTAGGCCATTCTGTGACAGAAGCTCATGGGATAAGAGCAAAAGGCGGGGATGTGGAGAAGACCCAGAGACAGACAGAACTGGGGATGAATCTTAGTGTGTCACCTACAAATCTTTTTGAACTTCCATAAATGTTTCCCATCTACCCTGAAATGGTTTTCTTGTGAGGGACATCTTACCTAACCTGCTGGCTGTTCTATGGATGTTTCCATCCATAGAACATAAGCTTTATCAGAAGGCCCACCTTAAAAGCTGGTTCTTAACACAAAAGTATTTGGCAAGGGAAGATATGCACAGGAAGAGAGGATGGCCAAATTGGGAAGGCAAGTCAGAAGTAGAAAAGGGAAGAAATCACATGAGATTGAGACTGTGCCGTAGAACACAAAGCCAGTGTGTGAAAGTAATGTCCAGCGTCTGACTTGTTTCTCCAGCACTATTGGATGGAAGTGTCGCTCTTCTGTCAGCTACAGGTCCCTGGGGCTAACCTAAGTTCTCCATGAGAACACTCAGCTTTTGTGTTGCATGTCAACACTGTCATCTGACTGTGTCAGCACATGCTGAATCATTTGAATGCCCACCTCCTCAGTGTGTGCCACATCCCACCTCACACTTGGGTTTGTGTATATCATCCTGGGTGTTTTAAGTAAAGGTCAAGTGCTGTCTGAGGAAAGACTCCCCAGTGTGCCAACCAGAGACAAAGAGGTGGGAGGTTGAGTCACCACACTGAGGGTAGATGATGGCAAGAGCCTGCCAGACATGGTAAGCCATACTGTGTCAGTGTGTTCTAAATGCAGGCTATTAGAACCCTAGCCTGGAGAGCATTGTGTTGAGTCAGAAGGCCCTACTATCCTAAACTTAACAAGGCACAGAGTTAGCTGTGGGATTGGCCCACTTGAATGGGTCTCCTCTAATAAGGAAAACTGAATTGCAGAGAGAGTATAACTATGACTAACCAAGGTTATAGACTCTTATTGACCAGTATCCAATACCTGGCATGGTTTTAACAGTGACATGAGTCACATTACACTGATGATTGAAGTGAGCTTTATAGTTGTTTCTGATCTTACTGCTGTCATATCATGGTTTTTTATACTATCATCTGAAGAACCTGAATATATTTTCATGCTATGCCTTCAGGAGTAGCAAGAACCCTTCTTATTCTCCACAGGCTTTTCTCCTATAAGAGGTCACAAGGTAGTCAGTCCCTGGCCCCACTTCTGTCACATTCCATATTCGTGGTCTCATTTAAACCCACAGCTTTACTCTCTCTTCTAAAGGCCAAGCCAACACAAGCAAAGGTCTGTCCTTGTCCTCCTCAACCAGACAATCTATTGCAACCCAGACATTTTTGGGGTTGGTCTCTGGCCTGACTTCTCTGATGACTTCCAATTAAACTCCAAATTTCTGTTGACACAAGCCCTTGTAGTCCCTGTAGGAAGCTGGGCTTCCTTTGAGATATAGCTGAAGCGTTACTGAGCTCTTCCATCTGTGACCTCTCATGCCCACTCTGTCCTCTCAGTTTGGTGGCACCCACACTGCTTCCAGTCTTTGTCAATCCATTCGTGTTATCACCACAGTGCTGGCCTGACTGTGCCACTTGTGAGCTCCCCCCCCCCAGAGTGTCCTGAGAGTAAGGATGTCCCCTTACATCCCTCTGAGGATGCTTCAGAGAAAAGTACAGAAGGGACACAGAACAATACTGACCCAGAGGTGGCATGATGCCTGGTGGACAGAAGGTAGAGTACACATGTGGGTATTTACTGTGCCTCTCATCCACCTGTGCCACCTACACTCACGGCTCATCCCCAATCCAAAGGAAGGGGATGTCAGGCTGCATGCTGAGACAAGCAGAAAGGCTGTCCTTAGCTGCTCCAAATGCCTTTTGTTCAAATGGTTTAGCATGTCCTGATCATTGATGACAAGGACTCACATACCAGACAGCTGTGTTCTCCTATCTCATGCCTTCATTTCTTTTGGCTTCTCATTGCCCAGCTCAACTTATTGTGCAAGCTATCGACCCTATGGTTTTATAGTGATGTGATAATTATAAGTCATCTACATTGAAATAAGCATCTGCTCTCCCTGGACTGGAACCATTGATTTTTGTCTGGCTACCCTGCCAGTGAGGACTCTGTATATGGCTCTCATGCTGGGCACAGAGCAGACATTCAAAAGTACCTCATATAAATTAATGAACTCTTAAAATGTCCTGAAGCATCCCTATGTCAGTCAGCATTTATCTTGAGGAGGGATTCTGAGCATTCTACCTCTCTCACCCACTTGGCATAGACACTGCATGCACCATTTTCCCCCTAGAAGGCTAACACACAAGAAGTCCTGAGAAGGGGCAAAGAAATAGAAAAAGGTAATGAATGAGCAACTGATCCAGTGAGGACTGGAAGACAAAGGAACAAGGAGAAGGGGTGGGGGGTAAGGGGGAGCGTATGCTTGATAGATGAGGATGACTCTCTTGTCTGCACCAGGCAGGAGAAGGAAGATGTTGGGGCCAGGGAGGGGGGAGATCCTGGAGTGTCTTACACACAGCTGATAACCAGCAGCAGCTTGGACACACTCTGTAGGTGAAAACCGTTGGGAGTGTCCTCAGGGATATGCCTTGTCTGTGTGGAACCTGTGGGAGAAAAAATAGGTCATCATCATCTTCATAGGCCATAAGTCCACATACTGCTGAAGGGTTCCAGGGAACTGTTCCAGTGGGCTCACATCTGAAGCCCTACAACACTAGGAGGCAAAGGTTGCAAAGTCAAGGCTTGGGTCAGATAATTATTGAACAAGAAAGCATAGCTATATAACTAGGATATAGAGATGTGATTGGCTGAGGAAGACAGGCTATGGGCAGAGGGCTCCTGGCCCTGGCTTTATAATCAGCTACATGATGTCAGGGCAATACTTGTAACTTCTCTCAATCAGTCTACTAAAATGGGACATCAATCATATACACCTTAAACTTGTAACAATGGAGTGCTCCAGTTGGAATGAGGAATGCATGAGAAACAGTAGTGCTCTCCTGTCCCCCACAGCTCTGATAAACTCCCAAGCATATACAAAGCATGGTATGTAAACACTGGAATCATAGTCTCTAGTCCCTTGGAGAACCCCAGGTTTTCACAACAGAGAATACACATAAGGATTGAAAGGACAGATGACAAGAGGAAAAAATATAAGAGGAATCCACAGCCCAGACAAGCTGGCAGGCAGGCACTTGGTGGGTCTGTGAGGGACAAGCAACACATTTTACTCCTGGGTGTGCACACATATGTCATGACAGAGGCATGCAGCATCATCCCATAGTCCTGATCTACCTGCCACGTGCTTGATCCTGTGGCCCACATCTTCATCAGTGGGTGTGGTGACAGGGCTCATCACCTCTTCCAGGTGAGGTACCCGCAGGTGGGCATGGGGACGCTTCCTCCTCCGAACTGCTGAAGACTTATTGGCCTTCTCCTTGGGTGACTGTCTGTGCATCTCAGCCAGATAGGTACTCTCTGTTTTGGTTAGCTCGGACTCTGTCAGACACAAAAGGGCCACGTCAGAGACCTATAGCTTCAACCCAACGTAATGTCCACCAGAAGCACTCTCTTGTAGTACCATATTTCTACAACTGTACCCTAGGAAGCTGGCCTGGTGGGAAGATGATCCTCAGAGATGCCATGGCAAGGGTTGAGGCAAAATATCGCTTAGAAAACCATGTTCCAGCTTTGCACCTCCATGTATATAATTTATGGCATATCACACATTCCCTAAATAGCTGCCCTTAGATCTTTCTTATAATAAGATGACTCAATGCCAGTTGCTACATCTGAGAGTAGGCAAAATCACAGCCCCTCCTTAATGATCCCAATGCTACAGACATGGTCTCTTGAAAGATACCATTCCCAGACATCAAACTTGATGCTCATTTCAAGGGCAGAATTAGGGACCCTATAAAACCAATTTATGGTCTTAGAGACCCCCATGTTCTCCAGGTTTCCCACTCCCCTGAATGGCAGCCTGCAGCTGCACAGACCAACAAGGGAAGGTTCAGGCCAGATGACATAAGGAGTGTGGCACCCACCTAAATGGCGGAAGTAGTCCTCCAATCCACTCCAGAAGTTCTTCTCAATGAAAGTTTTTACAAATCCCCAGGGCTGTTTCCGATAGCGGAGCTCTGTAGAGACCCTGAGGAGCAGGCCGTTAGAAACAAGATGAGTCATTCATATTGGGAAAACGGGTTTCGAAGCATAGATCAGAGGTTAGCAGTATGTTGCCATGCTGCAGCTGCCTGGTGTGTATGTGTGTATAGAGAGTTGCAGGGAGGGAGCAGTATATGCTCTGCAGCCTCCCAGCTAATCAACAGGAAGTTTAGACATGGAAGTCAAGCCCTTTCAAATCCAAGTAGGGATTCTAGTGCCTTATCATGTGCAACTTTGAGTGTCTTCTCACCTGCCTGCCTCTAGGCTACACCCAAGCCCTTCTGAGCGTTCTGTCTCCCATCACACTCTACCCTCCTATGTGAAAGCCTTGCTCTCTGCCTCTTCCTTAGGTGTATGAGCATCTGTCCATAGGTCTTCTGTTTGTCCTGATGTTCTGCCTCACCAGGGTGCTACCCTCCTCCAGGCCTAACAGGAACATGGCCATGCTTGGGGTCTTCTTACATTCCCACCCAGTATCTGTTTTCTGCATGGAGAATGGGCTAGCTCCTCCTCCTGAGAATGTCTAGCTGCCATCAGCCATAATGATTTTCAAATGTGTGTGTGCTGATTTCACAATTAGACTGCACACATCTTCCAGTGTCGTGGTCTATATTTCCCCCTTTCTCTGAGTGGACATCACCGTAACCAGAACTAACTTCATCTGACTATAATGTGAGCAGGCTAAGTACAGAGAGCTGGTTGTATTAGGTCAGGATTAGGTTAGGTTGTAGAAACTCACTGGCCAACAGCAGAAACAACAGGAAATCCTATCACACAGGGCATGAAGCTAAGGGCGCAGGGTCCTATTGCTATGAATTCAGTATGAACCTGGGGCACAATTCTTGGCAAAGTTACTCTTCTGATAAATGAGGGTAACTCATCTCCTTGGGTTATTCTAAAAAGCCCAACAGATGGGCTTAAGATGGACTTATTCTTAAGTCCCTACACAGTTCCATTTAAAGAATACAAAATGAACAGTAGGCATGGTGAATATCTTCCAAAGATGATGCGGAGAACTCGAGGCGACACGGGGTAGAGAAGAATGAATTCTGGATGGGAAGGTGAGGCGTCTCAGAAGGATCCGGGGAGGATGCATAAGTGAGAGTAACCAGCTCTCCTTCTCCCCAAGGAGCAAATGGGCACTGCCTAATTTGGATGCCTTCCCCCACCTACACCCATACAAGCCTTCACACTGCACACCTGAGTCGACACTTGTTCCGGGCCACGCGGGTGAGCGTGTAGCGATTGATGGTGTAGAAGTAATCATGGTATGGCACATCGTGGGTAAGGACTTCAGCATCTATCACGTAGCATTCACTCTCCTGACTCGCTTTGTACATGGTCTGTGGGGAGGGAAGCACCATTGACCAAAACTGAGGAGAAGCCAAACAAACAGGAACAGCACCTTTCCCCATGTCCCTATCCCAGGAGTCCTGGATGGAAAGTATGACATCACTTGACTTGGCAGCATCTGAGCTAGCTGGATGCTGCTGCCTCCGAACTAAACCAAGCCTAGATGCAGAGGCACCTCTCAAGTCCAACTTTCATCCCACAGGATGTGACAGTACGTCCAAACACACACTCGCTCGGTTCTTTCCTCTCCTGCTCACCTGCGTTTCCCTGACAGTGGCGGTTTTGGGAGCCAGGGGGTTGGTAAGGGTGATGGTGTAGAGGATCACACGGCTCTGGTTTCCATTCTCCTCCTTTTTCCATGGGTGGAAGATGATATCTGAGGGTAGACGAGAGCCCTGGGATGAGGGGGTGGGGAAGAGCACAACTCCACTTGCCTGAATCTCCCCTCCAATAAACTCCTTGCCCCATGCTGACTACTGACGGCCACCCAGTCCCCTGGAAACCAATGGGAGTTTGAAAGCTGGGAGAGTTGGTAAAGGAGAGGTAGAGTTGGAGCAGAAAGGGGCCATTGTGGCATTGCCGAAATTCTACAGAGAGCTCCAGAATGCTGACCATTAAAGGCTGGAGCACGAGGTCTCGGGGCCACCTGCGGGGGTGCAGGCAACATTGGAGCCACTGTGGCAAGGATACCAGATCCCCAGGGAGTGTGGCCACCCCATGGCCTCAAGGTGCCTCTCCTTGCAAAGGGTGCCCTTGTTTCCTAGAGCTTTTGCTCAGAGGAAATGACTGGCATCTCTGAGAGGCAATGTTACATCTGTGCTGTGGGAAAAACTGAGTGAGAGTGAGAACAGAAGCAGAGCTCCCAGGGTACCAGATATGGATCCTCACACAGCCCTTCCAGGCTACTTTCTACAGGCAGATAAATAACTGCCTGGGGTTCAGATTCCTAACACCCCTAGTGCCAGGAACCCCAAGGCCCACACATGGCACAGCTGAGGACTGAATGAGCCAATGCAATCCATTCAGTACAGTGGGTGCCTCTGAAACAGCAGAACAGCTGCCCTACAGTAGACACAGAGCCCTGTGGGGACTAAGAAATGGCAGGGCCTGCTCACTGGGAAATCTTTAGAGTCTGGTGGACAGTGGCCATATGGCAACTGAAGTACTAGTGACAGAGAGGGCCTGAGAATCCTAGAGGACCTGTGGCAGCTGGAAAAAGAACAGTATCTGGAAAGAGGTAGGCAAAAAGAAGGAGGAGGAGGAGGGTGAGTGATGGAGGAAAGCATGGACAGTCAGGGAGGGGCCAGCCCGCAGGTCAGACCAGAGAAGCGCCGCTGCTCCATGAAGTCCCGGAGGAAGGGTGAGTTGGTGAACAGCAGGTCGTACAGTTTGTCCACGCTAAAGTTGAAGACCTCGTTCACATACTGTCTTCCACTCAGGTCCTCATAGAAGGCCTGGACCTCTCCTGTGAAAAAGAGTGGACGAAGTAGACAGTGACTGAGGAGGACAGGAACCTGTGGTGACATCCGGGAGGGGGCACTGGTATCTCCATGGTTAATGTGGGCACTACCACCAAGCAGAAGGTGGCTGGGACCATGGGCTCACTGTTAATGCTTTTGCCTGCATCACTGCCCTTCTCTGGGACCTCAGCTGCCTGGTCTGGAGCACACTCTGAGATTCAGAACCTAGATTGTGACTCAAGGATCAAGCCAGGGACTTCCTTTCACGCTACACGATGGAGAGGTGAAGGGATGCTCCAGACACATGTCCAGAGGCTCACCTTCATCGTGGGTATCTGAGGAATCACTGAGCTCGGTAGGGATATCCTCATTGTCATTGAAGTCCAGTGACGGGGAGGTCACCGGCGCAATGATCTCAATCTTCTCTCCTATGATGTTGTCAATGGCAAGCTCCTTCTCCAGGGACCCATCACCCTCCATCACCTCTTCCTCCAGCGGCAAGCCATCAAACTGCAGTGGAGATCAAGAAACACCCACCAGGGTCCCTCTCTGTGGAACAACTCTTCAGAAGGAGACCAGCAACCCAGCCTTAGACGTCATTCCATTCCCAGCAGCACCACTGCTCAGGACCAGGCTGAGGTCAGGTGCTGAGACTGAGAGGAAGCACACAGCCAAGCGCTCACTGCCCTTTCCACGCCTTCCAAATAGCACACTGGTTGATGGGTGGTACTCCTGGAGTACCCTAGGTGCCCTTTCTGGAGCTCTATTCCTACCACGCTGCTACAATGCCAGCCTGCCTATAAACAGCACCCCTTTCCTCAGGATCTTAGAGGGCTTCACGGGCAAGTCTGGGGCTTCATTCTCTCACTGTCACCAGGAAAGGATTGATTCTATTTAAAGCTAATCTCAGAGATAGAAGATAAAGGCTAGGCATCAATGATGCTTTCATTAGCCTGGGCACCAGACATGAAATAAGAGGTTCCCTTTTCCTAGAGTCCTTTCCCAAGGAACCCAGCCCTTCTTGCTGACATATACTCTAACCCTCCAGCAGAGTTCTGGCTTCTTTGCAACAGTGTTCAGAGGAGAAATGTCCTCACAGACATTTATATAGCCTCCATAAACTCTAGAATAATGGGAAAATAAACTGCAAAGGAACTCATCAACAAACATTCATGACATATATGAATAAGCAATTAACTGTCCTATGGTTCTATATTCATGTGTGATTTTGACTTTGGATCAAGGCAGGGAAGCAGGGTGGGGGGTGAGCACTTAGAGGGGAAGAAACCCAGGAAAGGTATCCAAAAAGAGAGGCTGTCTGGAGTATTCCACTAAGAGTTACACTCTGAGAAGACTTAGAGTACTTTTTATCTTCTCATTTGTCAAGCCAAATCATGTAAACAAGGTGCTGAGCATCTAATTTTGTGCATCTGGAATATATTATAGCACTAAGAGCTCACGAGTTCTAGGATGCTCCCTTTTGTCATGGTGACTACATGGAACCCCTTCCTACTTCCCTGCTCCCAGTGGAGCTCATGTGGGGTCAATTAAGCTAGGAGACAATGGCCACTACTGGGGGCAGGGGTTAACCCAGAGTTTATGGCCCATACCGAGACAGGTGCTTCACTGCTTCCGGTAGAGGTGAGTGTGCTGTTGGTGATGGACTTCTTGGGCAGCTGGGGACTGGCATCAGGCTTGGTCTCTATGCTGCTTTTGGATGAGCTGTCATTCACTTCATTCTCTTCTACAGGGATCTCTTCACAGTAGCTGGAGAAGATCCCATGAGCTTAGGTTAGTCCTCGTGGAGGACATCACCAGCTAGTCTAAGAACTTGGGCCTATCTATCAATATGAAGCTATGGGCCTTCCTGCTTCCTCTCTTTGGATGTGATTTTATGCTGAACAAAAAGCTGCCCCCTCCCCTCGTGGCTCTCCCAAAGTCTCATTCCCTTCTTATTTCACCTCTCCCTATCCTGAAACTTCTGTCTGAAAACTCACCTCTTCTAGACTCCCCCTCCTTAGAAGCATGTCTACCTAAACAAAACCACATCTCATCTTCCTCTTTTCTGTTGCGTTCCATCCCATGCCGATCATCTGAATCTAACATCTGGGCTCTGAGCACATATTTTCTTTCTCAAACATCACTGCCAAAATTGGACTCTGAATACAGTACTCCCTTGGTAGTACTGCCCAAATCATAGATCACAACTAATAAACGTCCCTTTATTGTACATCCTGGATGAAGGTAGGTGTCGTTCTAGAGACACTGCAAGAGTGCCACTGCCACAGACATTAACCTCACAGTCGTTGCGTTGCTGGCACTAACATCTCACTTATACATTTAGTGGCATCTAGATGTATTACAGCTCCCAGTATATCATAATATACATTTTAGACATAGAAAACAGGGTTTGACAGAGCTAATGTGAAAGCAATAATAATGCTGTTTCAAGCCAAGGTCTAAGTACCCTCAATGCCCTTTCCTTGCTTTTTATTTTACTAGCTTCTCACAACATTCAGTCTCTACACACCTAACTGCTGTCAGTCACCCACTCTCCCCATCTTTCTAACCAACCTGCAGCATGTTGTACAGTGAGAGTCTCCATCCTTAACTTTCTGATCTTAGCTTAAGCTTACCTTCCTTTTTGGAATATTCTTTCTCTGCTTCCCTCTCTTGCTGGGTGCTTCCAAGCCTAGTCCTTGAATGTCCTTTTGTGCTCGTTCACTAGGAGGACTGAGCTAACCAAATGGTTATCCACGAGTGACTCTCAGCTTTATAGCCCTGGTCCAAATTTACCCCAAGAACCTAACAGACAACCTCAGAGGATTCCTTGATCTGTCCCCTTGGCTAGCAGGCTTCCTCATTTGCCTAAAACAAACCTTCTAATCTCAACAATCTTCTGCCAACAATATTTCCAATCTCATGTTTGGAATCACTCCATTTGTCCAAAGAGTTACATCAACAAACTTTATATTAAACCTGGGATTTGTTTCTAAGCCATCAACAAATCCTTCAGAATACTTTGAGGAACTAATTACTACCCGACCTACTACAATCTTCACTACTGTCTGTCCTCTAAATTATCATCTAGCAACCTTTCAACAGGTCTCCCTTGTTCTCTACCTGAGTGTCTTTCCAACACAGAAGCCATACTGCTCCTGTTTAGATGTTAATTCAGAACTTAGCAACTGTCTATTACAAACCCTCCCCTCCCTTTCTGCCTAAACGCCAGCTGTCACACTGACCAAAAGGCTACTTACTAGTCCTTGCTCTCTTGGCTTACTCTCTGATCACATCTGCAGCCATATAGCCCTGCTACTGTTCCCTCTTCCTGAAACACTAGTTCCCTCCATTGTTTCCTGTAGGGTGGCACTCAGATACCATTTTCCAAATGATGTATTCATTGCCATTCAGATCCCCACATTGTCTGGGAAGCTCACCCAAGGCCACACTCACCCCATCGTATTGAAGTCATCATCTGGAGGCACATAATCCTCATCATCACTGGTTAGACCCAGCTCGTTCCCATAGCACTGGTGGACAAAATGCCAGAGCTCCTTGGGGCACAGGGGCTGCAAGAGATAAGAGCAGTGATCCTGATCTTCCCTTCCTCAGGCCCTGCCATTCAGCACAAAAGCACTAAGCCAGGCTGGCCCCCTTGTGGGGAAATAAGCCAAAGGGCTTTCTTCCCATAGCACATCTCTATGACAATACCATCCACCTCAGATATCCCTGTTAGATGCCAATCTCCTGCCTGAAAACGTAGATTCCAACAAAACCAAGGATGTGGACCTTTCTTGCCTGTCCCTTCAATGGAGCTTTGCAGGATGAGATTAACTGACCTTCCGAAGATAGGAAGTATCCCACCTCCTTCATCCCTATTAATCTAGGGCCACAGTTATCTCTGAACACCCACAGGTGCACTGGCGCAGTCTTGCAACACCCCAGCCCTCTCCAGACAACCTGGGTATTTCCTTCTTCATTCTGAAGGGCAATCAATTTGTGTATAAGCCTGTGTATAGCTTCAGTGTTTGCCTATTGAGGAGGCATCTATTTGTCCTCTTTAAAAATACTGTCCTAAGAAAAGCTAGTTTTCATAGGGTACAATTTCCAGAGAGAAGCAAGGGAATAAAACTAAGAAATAAAGTCAAAGAAATTAAGATCATGGGTGAAGGCCATTATTAAAAAAAAGTACTAGTGACAAGTATGTGAAGGGGTGGGGTTAAGAGCATAAGAAAAACAAATACAGCGTAGAGTAAAAATAAATAAATAAATAAATAAATAAATAAAAATATAAATTCAAGAATCCTGACACCAATAGATTTTCTAAATAATATGAGAGGCCTCCAGACCCACATTTTGAAGGAATGGTTCAGGCATCTGGAAAAATACCTGAAGTCAACTTCCCAGTTTTCTGACTTAGTAGAACCATCTAGAATGACAGTTGTGTCCTGCTTCTGTACAAGCAGGTGTTGAGTGCTAGCTTTCAGTGGTGACTATGAGAATAACTCCTCCATCTCTTATCTAGACATCCCCTCTTATCTCTAGCCTACGTGGACACCCTTCTTCCTGCCTAGGACACACCTGTTTTCTGTAAAACTCTGACCTAGCCTGCTTCACCATTCACCCTCCCCATATCACTTTCCCTGGCCAGGTCTTCCTGGCTCAACTAGAGTTCACACAGTCAGGACAAGCACAGTTAGCAAACCCTCATTAAATAAAACTCATTAGTAAGAGTCGTTTTGGAAGACACTGCAATGCCTAATGCATGGCTCTGTGTCCTATTCAGAAATGGCTACAGATGTAAACTGAAGAGTCAAACCTGCCAGGAAATATCTAGACCCATTATTGCTTTGTCATTATTAGTGCTTAATAATGTCAGAAGAGCTCAGCTCAAAAAGCTACTAAGATTTATATCAGGGTTCTAGAGGCTCCAATTAGAAGAAACTGTAGATAAACATTAATTCAGTTGATTTTCTCCAGAGAATAATTAGCTCAGAGCAGAGACAAGACAGATACATACATACATGTATTTAATACATTTATGTCAATCATGTGGTAACTTAGTTGGAGGTACATATTATTTATATAGGAGTTTTCCCCCTTATGTTTCTTTCTCTGGCTTGGAGAGTTCCCCCAACATCTGACTGCTTTGAAATGGGAAGTCTTTATGGACATGGGCTGTAATATTCCACCTGTGCATCCTTCTAACCTAATGCAAATGGTGGCTATCTTAACTGGGTTTTCTTTATTGGTGCTTCTCTCAGACCTGGTGTCTTGTTGGCCAGGATAGAACCTCCCATGGATAGCAAGTTCTTAGAGACTTGGAAACAACTTACAGGTATGCAACAATCCCCCCTTCTGCAGCTTGACAAGTTTCCTCTCTCAAGGCTAGGTACCCTAAAACCGGATGCCAGGCAACCTGAGATAGTCTCCAGACCCTGTTCATCCTGGGCCTGTTCATCCTGACTTCCCCAGCTGATCCCAGGAGATCACAGTAAAGGTTCTTGCCCATTCTTTTGCCTCCTGACCAGCCCCAGTGCTTCTCTCCATGTGGCCTGGCATGACCTGAGAAGGCATACCTGATTTCTGGAGAACCTGTGGACAGGAAACCTGCTTCCTTCACAACAGCTTTTCTATGGCTACTTACTTCACTCTACTTGGATGACCCAAGTCCTAGAGCACTATAAAACAGTGGGACTAAAGTGCCTGAAGTCACAGGTGCCTTACTTCTGGCAGTGCTGGGACATTCTCATAAAACAAAAACAAAAACAAAAACAAACAAACAAACAAAAAACCTGACCCTGTTCAGGACTCAGGTCAAGATTACCAGTGGGAGATTCCCAGGGACATGGGTTCCTTAAGATCCAGACATAGCATAATAAAAGCACACTTCCTAACTGGGACAATACCCAAGTGACAAGAACACTATGGTGAGTGTCCCCAGGTTGAAGGACAGAGCCAATCCCTCATATCTATAATCTGTCTGTCTGTCCATCCACTAACAGAGGTACTTTATGTCCACTTCCCCTTCAGTACTTACCTTTTCAAGGAGAGCATTCTGCCAGAGTCGGAACATCATCATGTATGTCCTATCCCGGGCCCCGAATGAAGTAAAAAAGTGCTAGATTGAAGCAGAAGATAGAGAAACACCTGTGAAAAACTTACAACACCGTGAATGGAAACCCAGTCCCCCTTTCTTTTATTCAAAATACTCAGCCTCAAATGCTACTGACTGTCTATTACCCCAAATCATCAGCATACTGGGACCTGAAAGCTCTAAGTCCTCACTGTAACCGAGTCCTTCAATATTTTTCACACTCTCCTCTGTGTTTTTTACTCTAGTTCTAAACTGTGTCTTCAAAAATACAAATGTTCCTTGCACACCAACTGGAGCAGGGCAAGAGGTGAACTGGGGAACAGCATAAACAGGATGAGACAAACCTACTGACCCACCAACTTTCAGCTAAATCTAAGTACACATATGAAAGCTATCCAGCACAGTCTGCAGGCACAAGACTCAAAATCAGGTGTTCCAGCTCAAAGTTCAAGTTCTAACATGCTACCCTAACCCCTTGCTCAGCCTCCAACCACCCTGCTCACTCACCCAGGGTGAGCTTACCCTGCTCTAGAACTAGTACCATCCTCACTGCATGCCACTTCAAACCCATTAAAGACTACAGTGGCTTTAAAGGTGAGAATACAGAAGTGGGGAGATGGGGAGATGGGTAGCGGACCATGGGCAGAAAGGTCAGAAGTTGACAGCACTCACCTTCTCTGAATCAGTACAGACTTGTATGGCATTGGGAATGAGGCGAGCTGTTTTCTCTTTAGTCATGGAGCAGATATCTTTCAAACGGACTGTCAGCTGGCATCCCCATGGTGACAGTAGCAAGCAAAAGAGGGCATTAGTACAATCAGGCAAAGAGTGTTCATGTGGCACTAGTAGTAGCCAGACAAAATCAAATTGTGTTTCCCAGACCTCTGTCCCCAGAAAGACCAATTTAGAGAACACACAGTTTACACCTATGCCACAGAGGTCATGTGCTAAAGAACAACTGGGCCTTAGCTCCAGACATGGGCACCTAGATTCTACAACCTGATACACGGACAGAGGACCTGCCACTTCTGCTACTTACAAAATCATCTAAGTACCCTTTCTGCAACATAATTGATAAAATGCAGAACTCAGAAAGTGAGCAAGTCAGATCTTCTGAGCCCTTCAGCCAATGTCCTTCCCACTTTACTACCTCTCTCTGCTATAATGTGCCAGATAGCTGTCTGCAGTTGCCAAAGGGAAAAAAAAATATACTTTCCTCCACACCCAAGAGATGGGAAAGAAATGCATGGCAGAGAGATGCCATCCGTGACTGGGACTCAGAATCGGTGTCCTCCAATGCTCAGGCATGGGTTTGTGCCAACAATATAAAGGCAGAGCTGGGCTTGGTGATGAATGCCTTCAGTCCTAGCACTCAGGAGGAAGAGGCAGGTGGATTTCTGAGTTCAAGGCCAGCCAAGGCTGTAATCTGTCTGGGGGCTAGGAGGTACGGGTGGGGGCACACCCTACAAAGGCTTGGGAAGAACACAAAGTCAGTAAATGAAGAAAAATGGAAGCAGCTTTCTCAGTCATGGTCAAGGTGATGCCCAAGGGGACAAGTCTGGGTCTTTTCCTTCTTTTCTTTCTGCATTGCTGGGGACAAGCACAGAGAAGCCTCTATGTGTCGATTAAGTGGCATACATACTACCACTGAGATACAATGCCTGCATCCCCCACTACCCCCCCCCCCACTAAAGCAAGTCCAAGTTCTTTACCAGAGTTTCCCATCGGAAGATGTTGCTGTAGAAGCAGATCCAGTTTTCTGAGAGGTAGAGTCGGCCCTGAAGAAGAATGTCTCTTTGGAGTGCACATGAGTAATCTGTGGAGAAAGCAGGATTTGGAAGCTCCAGAAACAAGCAAGGGACATTTTCAGCAAACCAGTCAGTGTACAGTGAGCATGCCACCTATCCCTCTAACACTGGGGGAGACTAGCCATATGCTATTGACTAGGTGTGCAAGCCCCTTGATCTATCAGCCAAGGAAGTCACTGACATCTCATGATAAGAATACAGAGATGAAGTACACTACTGCCTGGTGACAGGAAAATGAATGAGTATGATAGTCAATGACTGGCCAGCTTTAAACCAATTAAAAAGGCCAGTGCTGTTCAATTGATTGTCATCCTCTTATTACCATGGCAGAAACTGGCTCTATGACCGTTTTCAGAGGGAAATATGCCTCTGAATCCCTCCTGGGTGGGCTCTCAAAGATGCATGCCATAGGCATGGTGCTAGAGCCTAAGATCTGGGACTTAAGATATTGCTTGGTGCCAGCTCAATCAGCTCTCAGCCTCCGGTCAGAGGCAGCCTGAGCACTCTCTCTAGAACTCCCAAACTTCCTGGTTGGCCCCCTCCCAGGTTAGTAGCTCACCAACAATGAGACGCTCTGTGTCTGGAAGTTGCTTAAAGAGCTTTCTGAAGTCTTCATTTCTCTGCTTGTAAGTGGGGCTTAGCACCTATGAGACAACAGCCAACATTAGCATGATGTGTCCACACCCTCCAGGATCAGAGATGGATGCTGGGGTGGAGAAGGGAAATGCTTATATGTTAGAAAGGCAGAAAGGGCAGAGAGAGGCACCTCTCTTCCCATAGTCCCTGAGAGGCCTGGTTAAGAAAGGGGCCTGGGTGTGGAGAAATAGCATAGAGGATCTAGTCCTGAAAAACCCTCCATGCAGCATTGGTCAGTGAGAATTACGGTGTCCACATACGTCCCAAGAAAAGAAAGCAAGGAAGGAAACCTTCAAGGGTCTAAGGATCTAAGATGTCAGCTATCACTCCCCAGCTTCTTGCCAGCTCTGCCTTGGCAATGGAAAGGACCTGAGAGCCATGGTAGCTCTCAGCAGGGCTTTAAAGAGGGTTGGACACTGTGTACCTCTCAAACTTTGTTATGACCAATACGGTGAGCTGAAGACATTATGTTTTTTAAATCATAAAGCATGACACTAAGTAAAATTCAAAAATCCAGGAAAACATAAGTTGTGAAGTTAAAAGTACATCAGGCACACAGGCTCTACACTTCCCTCCCTACGCTCACCAGATGATCTGCTAAACCAGTGTGCAGTGAGGAAACGAGGCAAGAGAAAAGCCCCATGCCCAGGAGCACCCAACTGCGATATAGTGGCAGAGCCATGGAAGCCAGGAGAGAACCAAGGACTTGTATAGTGTAGAGAAGCAGATCTATGAACGGCTGTGCATCCTGTATCTGCTCATTCCTACAGACTAACTTAGCAAATCTTCCTTGAAAATCCCACCAGCCAGCGCAATAGTTAGGAACTGTACCCTATCGGAGCATACAGCCTTAAAAGCTTTTACAAAGTGACGGGAAATAAATAAGATGGGCGCCCATAGATGAAGGACACTCAAGGATGATACAAAGCATATACAACCTGCGGAAAGCCACACAAAAGCACAGAGGCACATCTGCATTCCGCCTGGCCATGTGCTGACCTACTTACAGACACACCAGGCTGCTTGCTGACCCTCTGCCAGAGATACAGGCCTCAGGGACAGATTGTCCTGCTGGCAGTGACATGTGGTTCCTAGCCTCTTACCCTCTCACCCACTTCTCTGGGAATCCACAGGCACACAGCTGGTAGGGTATGGACCCTTCAACTGTTCATGTTTCAACTTTCTATGAAGTTAAATAGCCCACGTGGAAACAAAGTCCAGGAGTGATTGTGTCTGCCTGCCTCTGCTACAGCCTGACACTATGACTAGAGGAAGAGGAACGGGAAGGGGGAAATACACACACACACACACACACACACAGAGAGAGAGAGAGAGAGAGAGAGAGAGAGAGAGAGAGAGAGAGAGAGAGAGAGAGAGAGAGAGAGAGACTGCTTGAGTTCAGTTTAGGTCAATGCTCCAAGAGGCAGAAACCAGAGAAGAGCCAAGGAAAAGGAACTTCTCATCAGTCTGTCTATAATTTGAATTTCAAGCTTTCGTTCTTGATTTACTTACATGTGTCACATAAGAGGCCCAGTTACCCTCCCCAAAGTATACCTCACTATCATCATATAATGTCAAACTTCCCAAATCACCTATATGAGCTTGAACCAGGTTTCCAAACCACTAGGAGGCTATCTAGAAACTTCCCTATCTTACGAATTCTATGATTAGAAAAGACATTAGGCAGGCCAGTTGTGGCACACACCTTTAATCCCAGCACTTGGGAGGCAGAGGCAAGCAGATCTCTGAGTGTGAGACAAGCTTGGTCTACAGAGTGAGTTCCAGACAGCCAAGGCTACACAGAGGAAACCCTGTCTCAAAAACAAAACCAAAACAAACGAAGACCTCAGATACAACAGTCCTCCATGAGTCATAAATACTATGCAAATGTCCTGGCCTTTGGGACAGAATCTGAGCACAGGAAACCCATGCTTGACAACCTGACTGCTCTTATAGTTCTCATGATATCTCACCTTCTAGACAACTATAAGCACCCCCACAGCAAGCACATGTCCACCACATACATCACCACATCTCAACCCACTTCATACTTGTGGGAAATGAGGCAGAGGTTAAGCAGCTTGCCTGAGGAATGTGGAGACCCAGTGAGAATGGAACATGAGTGTTATCCAACTGATAAAAAGAAAACCACGGGGTTTCCCTGCAACAACAGACTCATGGGAGAAGACACTCACCTGCTTTGGGTCTCCCACCACTTCTCACATCCCTGGGTGAGTCTTTACAAAGTTCCCACATGAGGAGAAGCCTACCAGGGGACCCCAAAACTACTTCAGGGGCAACTGAGTATCAGGCATCCAGTAACCTGATGCCTAGAGACCTTCCTCCAAGTTCTAATATTTCATCCTCTTCCCTGGGCTTCTATCATCTGATGAGAGAGTTCCAGACCAACAGAGATGGGGGCACAGAAGACTAGATATAATCTCCCAAAAGCAAGCAGAAAAGGACAATTAGCTGCAGGGAAGAATAGGGACAGCCTCCTTACTCTGCACTTGTACCTAGCTATCTTTATTCCACTGTCCGTGTAGCTGATAGGCCAGTCTCTCTGTACTAAAGTACAAAGACACATTGGATGGGAATGCTTGCTTGGCTTTCCATCCTATGCCCCTCCGATGCTAGGGAACTTAGCCCCCTGCACCCAGTCCCTATGTAGTCATAAAACATTCTCTTCCAAAGGCGAGACAAGGCTCACCTCTGTAAAATGGTCAAAGAATTCTGGCTCAAGGGTTGCCAAGTCTAAGGCTCTCAGCAGGGTCAAGCTTGGCATGAGAGAGTGCACAGAATAGTCACAGGGACACAGAGGATTCAGGTTACACACTCACGGCTGGGATTTTCTCAGATCCATGCCAGCAGTAGCATTCCACACCAACAGGTGCATCAGCAAGCCTCTTCAAGTACCACAGCAGAGACTGGCTGTCCAGTTCCAGCAGGAGGCTCCAGAGGACCCCAGACTCTGTCAGAGACTCCATCAGCCCCAACAAATGTCCAGGCAAGAGTCCCCAGGTCCTTATGCTGATTCTCAGGTTCCCTCAGAATGAGAACAGTGAGGCTTGCCTGGACTCAACGCAAGGTGATCTCTGACTTCTGCTCAGTGGGTCTATAGAACCCTAGCTGTTGGTTGTCTTCTCTCTTGGACCCGTGCTCCCAGTGCAAACTCTCACAAATGAACAGATAGAATAAGCCCGCTTCTCAGAGCGGGCTGGCTGGCCAGTGTCCCACAGCCTGGCTCTGCTTCATCCTCCCCTTGTCTTCAGTCTGGGGACAGCCCAGAGGGGGTGTGGTCAGGCAATACTCCCTGGTGGGTGCAGCCACTCAAGAGTCCAGGTGAGGCCCGAACACAGATACAGGAGGCACACAACGCAGGCTGCTGGTTGGGGAAGGGCAGCCCCACCACGTGAAAGGCAAACTTTGCAGAGCAGGATGACCCACAGCTGGGTCCAGAGGTCTGTTTCCACTAGCTACTCACACTCCGAGTGACTCACAAGTGACTCTTCAGAAGCTTGAGAGAAGCCCACGATGGCCCAGATCCTTAGTCCAGACCTGCCCCACAGACTGGCCTGTTTAGTCAACAATGTACTTTCTATCCCCCATCAGACAGGGACTTTCGGTGACTCATGTCTCTCACCCAGGCAGAAGGGGTCAGTCACCACTTAGCTCTTGTCCCCACCCCTGCACACACCCCTTTTGCCTCCAGAAGGCACTCCTTTGAGCTGGCCAGCAAATGACTTCTTTGTTAAGAGTCACTGGGGCTGAGGGAGGGAAAAAGGGAGGGAGGCAGGGCTGGTGGGCGGGCAAGGCCAGAGCCCCTGCACATGCTTCAAGTTACAGGATCCGGGTGATGGGCCTGGCCAATGTCCTTTGGTAACCCCAGGCCTATCCTGGCCTCAACTAGCAGATGTTTCCTGCAATGGAAAGTTGCTGGCCAGGCAAAGCTCTCAGTGGAGGAAGAGAAGGGGAGGTGCCCAGGGCATCACAACTCTGGTGAAATGGGAAACGTGAGACTGAACAGAACAGGGATTTCCTGACAGACAACGGCAAACATGGGATTCTACAAATGTGCTGGTCACAGAGAAGTCAAATAGATTAGCCTGGAGAAGAGGAGGCCAGCCTGAGGTGCCCTCCAGAGGACTAGGCCCCACCTTCCATACATGGAGGTACAGGATCAAAGCCAAGCAGACTCCCGGGCAAGCTGCTCAGACCTTAAGGGCAAAATAGCAATAAGGAGAAATAAGTCAACCAAAGAGATGGCAGCCAGGCCCTGGGGGCAGAAAGGGCTCTAACATGATTCTCAACCTGTGGTCCATGACCCCTTTGGGGGTTCAATGACTGTTTCGCAGGGGCTGACTGTCACATTTATTTACTTGATGACTCAAAACAGCTGCAAAATTACAGTTACGAAGAAGCAGTGAAAATAATGTTATGGTTGGGGTCATCACAACATGAGATGTATTGAAGGGTCCCTGCATTAGGAAGGTTGAGAACCACTGTCCAGGACAGAGAGGTAGAGACGGGAAGTAAACAGCACTGGGAATGGGAAGGCGTGGACTCCAACAAGATTCTAGAAACAATGGAGGTAGCTCCCTTGCTCTTGGGCTTGGGCTGTTGCATCATGGGTAATGTTTCTTTGTCTTATAAATCTTAGTAATTTCTTATGCTGGGATTTTAGCATGTTTAAAAAATGAATATAATGAATTTAAAAATGACGTCCAGTGAAGTCAAAGAATACAGATTCTTGGGTCTCAGACCCAAAGACTCCAGTTAAGAGGAACATGACAGTCACTGTTAGGATAAAAAGAGGGGACAGACTCCTTGCCCAAGGCGTCCTCTAATTCCCTTCTCTTTCCATCTTGAAGGACACCTGCCTTCATCTAACCTAAGGTAAACCCCACTCCATTGGATGCCATCTTCCCCAGGAATGAGCCACCCTTCAGTCTGTTCTTCTCTAGCACTTAATATTTCATATATTGTATATAAAAATTATCTACCACATGAATGTATCTCCTATCTCTCTATTGGCATCTTATCACCATCCCTACACACACACACACACACACACACACACACACACACACACACACACACCTACAAATCCCTAGATCATAAACCTGGCTTATTGGAGTGTAGTCCCTGCCCTCTGACTCTATCCTAAGATCAAGTTCTCTCTTCCTATGTATCAGTGGTTCTCAAATTTTGTGAAAGGTGATTGCAGCAATCCTGTTTTCCAGGGTGGTCACAACACCTCTCTTCAGGTCCACACCACGCTCATGATATAGGCAGTATAGACAGTTCAGGAGGCTCCAGGAACTTAGCAGAAATTCCTTGGAAACACTGGTATCTAGGCCACAGACACAGGACAGGTGAGATGATGACTGTCTGGACAAGGCAGGGACAGTTTACAACCAGAGAGATAGTGGCATAGGAGATGAGTCTCAGTCTGCATTAGCCCTTGAATCCACACCCCTCTCCAGGGCCAGGCAGGGCAGGGCCAGAACTACAGGAGCAGGAATTGACTCTTAGCTAAACATTAACTCTATGTTAAACACTTGGTGCTGGGACTAACTGGTACCCTTTCTCCAGCCTCAGCAGGAAGGAGGGGGTGAGAGCCCAGGTGAAAAAAAATAAATAGATTTTGGTTCAGCATTGACCTCAGCTGGGAAGAAACCAGTTAAGAGCCACAAAGGAAATCCTGCTGCTTCAGCTAAATCAGGTAGGCAGAAGCCAGATGTGGGTGGGACAAGGAGACAGGAAAAGGTGACTAAACATGGGGTGGGCATGGGTGCAATGCAGAAGGGTGAGGAAAGGGTAGGATTGGGATGGGGGTCTCATCTGAAGAAGACATACCACCACTAGAGAGTGAAGGATGGGGTTGACTGTCATAAGGGTAACAGTCTGGGAGATTCTTCAAAGTTATGAATAAAAATCATCTGTGGGAGACAAATGGATGAAGTGGAAGGACATTCCTTGAAGGAAATACCAGGCATTGGATGTACCATCTCTGCTACCCCCAATGCCTGCATCCACTCCTACAAAGCTTTGTCCTACCGTTCTCGAACCGATGCCAGCTAGACTTGCTGTGTCATTCCCAGGATTGGCACCAATCCTCCTTCCCTTCTTAAAGCCAGCTTTCCTAACGGAGGACAGTGTCAGACAATGTGGGTGCTGTCTCCAGCAGTTGCCCTATTCTAGGTTTTGTCCCTAAGTTGCTATGGAAACACTAACACCCCAGGAATGAGACATAAGGCAGGAGGGTCTATCTACCCACCAGGAGCTCAGCAAGACTGGTGCCTACTGGGACCCGGAAGGATCATATTTAAAAGGCACATGGTGTCCCACAGGCTTCAGCTTGACCACCTTTATTTCTGACCACAGTTCCAAAAGCCCTGTCACCTGATCCCTTAAGCTCCTGACCACTGGGGCTGCACCTCTGTGCTCCCAGGCCAGAAGCCCTGCTGAATAAAATGAGTTAGTCAGCCCATGGTGAAAGGGTGAGAAGGGTCCCAGGGCAGTTGTACAAGACAGGGTCTTCACACTCTACCCCGACCGTGACCTTCACCCTCCATAGACTTTCCCCTATGTCACTGGGGCCTAGCCACTAGCCATTTCCTTTCTTATGACTCACCCTTCAGGTCAGGTTAGTCTTTTATTTTGCTGACAGCTTTCCTTGGTGAGTTGTGGGACAATGAGTTAGTTGCTTTTCTACAGACTGGTGAACGCAGAGTGGCTTCCTCTTAAACTACACCCAGGCCCCTTGAACAGGTCTCAGGGTCTTATAATGGTCAACGCTATGCAGAACTCTGACCCTGCCTAAAGGAATCCTAGTTCAAGGGATAGAACCTGAGGCATCACAGCTGGTGAAATGACCATAGATGGGGGAAAGAAAAGAAAGTCTACAGCTGCAGGAACAGGACACCAGGATCGTCTCTGAAAGTCAGATTCCAGCCAGCCAGCTAGCAGGGAGCAAGAGAAGTGAAAGATAGGTCTAAGGGAAAGCAGATCATAACAACACAGAGAGACTAGGAGGGGGTAATGCTGAGGGAGAGGTCAACCAATGTTCCCCTGATGATGCATTTGAACACAAATGTATAAGGCATAGCCACAGCACTCAGAAAGAAAAGGTACTTAAGCCAACCAAGGCCCAGCAAGTGCTATAGAACCCTACCCAACAAGTGGCTCTCAAAGAACTCAGGTTCATAGATTCCAGTTCTAACCATGGCAACTGTGCCAATATCCAGGGCAAATGTCCTGGCAAGGCCAGAGAGCTCAAGGGAAACTTCTTTAGTGTCAAACAGACAGGCTAACTACACTAATAAGTGGCTCCGGGAAACTGAACCAGGGCATTTGTCTCATCAGTAAGGGTGGAAGAAGCCCATCCAAGTAGCCTGTTTGGGGTGCGGTACCCAGCTTGCAGCTATTCATCAACCTCTTCAGGAGCTACCTCTGGTACAGGAAATGCAGGAAGACGTGAAAGCAGAGGCTATGGACTGTGCAATTCCCATGCACATTTCTTAGTAGCAGAAGCTAGGGCGATTGGAAACTCTGTTTCTTATGTCCCAATGTCCACCTGCCATTTCTGTTTCCTCCTCCACTCTGGATCCTTTCTGCTTCCTGCACCAACAGGCAACAGCCCAGAGCAGGCAGAAAGGGATGTGTTGCTTGTCATCCTGGAGCTCCATCAAGTTCAACTGCAGAGAGATGTCCCACCCCCACGCTCCAGCCAAGAGGCATGGCCTCCCAGCCTGCCATCACACTGAGTACTCAGATGTTACATCTTCAAGATCAGGCTGAGGGAGGACAGGGAGATGAAAGAGGTGGAGGGGCGGGGCAGTTTAAAACTTGTTAGCAATCAGGAAGAAATAGAAAATCAGTCAGGTGACTGGAAAGCAGATCAGAGAAGAGCATGAAGGGGGAAGGAAAAGATGGTGGGTACAGGGCAGAGAGCACAGAGGTGACGACGGTACAAGGGATGGGAAAGAAAGGCAAACAGCAGCAGCTGTGCTAAAAGCCATTTGAGGATAAAGGGAGTGATGAGAGCCTAAGTGGCAACAAGGACAGGATTTGCATGTCCAAATTTGGATGTTTTAATTGCCCAATAGCACTGTGGCCATGTGTTTTCTGTTTCCCTTAGGCGACACTAAATTTATGCAATGCCACTCAAAAGGAGATTGTTGGGTGGAGGATGCTGGGGTATTTGTAACAGCTGGGCCTGGACAGCTCCCACACACAGAGCTCCTCCTTCCAAGATACCAGCTGCTATCAGCCTGAGGAGGCCAGAGGAAGGAAGACCCTTGGGGAGTCAGGGAGAAGCAAGAGGCAAGGGGAGGCAGCCTTCTCTTCCACCTACTGTCATCTCAGTCCTCAACTGCCTCGTATCAACACCGGCCATTTGGGCTGTGGATAGTAGCTCAATAAAAAGCACCTGAGACAGGCAGGCCCAGAGAGCAGCCTATGGGAAGCCAGAGCGTTAGCTGACATGTGTCTAACCTTAAGGAACTACTTATTACCATGCTGGAACACACACATGACCCATAGGGATGACTTGAACCCACAGCCCCACAATAAACACAAGCTTCTCCTTAGGCTTTTCCTCTGCTCCCTCCTGCCATCACTGCACCATTCTGCAGCTTCTCCACGCCTCAGCTCCCACTGGAGCAGAACGAGGGACAAGAAGATATGAGCTAAGGTAGGGGTGGAGGAGTGGTATTCTCAGCACAGACAGGCTCAAAGAAGGGGAGACAAGGGTCTGAAGCCAGGCCACAGTGCCCGTCAGCTCTTCTCCTGGGCAGTCCTCCTGAGGACACAGAACACAGGACCAGGGCAGGCTAAGAGACGACCTGATCTATGTGAGGAGGAGAAAGGAGGCTTTCACAGAGACTGCTTATACCACAAAGTCTTCCTTCTCAGGGTCCAGAGGTAGGTGAGTGGCCACTAGGAGAGACCTAAGAAACACTCTGCAGCCGCCAAGCCCTTCATCAGACACATGCTCTGGAGGACACTGGGTGTCTGTGACACATCCCATCACATATCATAGACTCTACTCCACTTCTTGGCTAGTGGATGCTAACTTTGGCCTCCTGATTCCCCTGACTCTGTCTGGCCTTGAAAGAGTCACTCCCCAGTAGCCATTCCCTTAGCTCATACAGGGCACTTGATGAGGAAAGCAAAGAAGTTGGTCATTTCTTCTGTCCCCAAATCAAATCCACCTCCCCAAGACTTCTCCATCCTGCTAGATGGGAACTACTCTATCTATTTTGGGACAAGAGGCTGACAAGGGCAAAAGCTCACAGAGAACCCAAATTGTACTTGACCCTTTTCCTTCCCTCTGCCCACCTCTACCCACCCCACCCCACCCCGAGACATAGACATACCCCGTTTACTATTACCCACAAGAAGAGAAACAGAAATACTTACATTGTACCAACTCTGGCTTTTCTGAAAAGACAAAAATAAAAAAGAGAACCAAGTTAGCTAGGGAAGAGATGTTGGGAGTGACTAGAGTATTCCTTCCCCCTGGGGTGTAGGTAACACAGACAGCAGAGGGTGGCCAGGGAGAAGGAATCCAAATGCAGCTGAATGCTTCCCATGTTGATGCTCAGGAGGGTCCTCCTTTCACAAGACAGCCCCAGAAAGGAGGACCAGGGAGCAGTCCATGCTGGAAGCCCCGCTACAGCCGGGGCGGTTGGAGATGCAGGCAGTGGCAGCACTAGCTAGCGCTCAACCAGAAGGGAGTCAGAGCCCCATCCATCGCCAGGTTCTACTGATGGGGTTGTCGGATGTATGGTAGGCATCCAAAGCCTAGTCCGCAAGTGGGTTTTGACTAGAAGCAAAGCCTAGATGAAGCCCAATACAGCCTTCTACTCCAGGTCATCTCTGGCAAAGGCAGGGTAGAATATGGGGGGGGGGGAAGAGGCAGCCTAAAGTCACACTATGCTCCTGGCTGGCTGGCAGATGAGTAAACACTTCCTATCCCAACAACTGGCTGACCTCATAACAGCTAAGAGCAGAGGTTCAGCAGGGGAAGAAAGGAGAATTGTCATCTCAGAAGGCTTCTCCCAACCCATGGTGTGACAACTCAGTATTCACACACCACATTCTGTCCCAGCTCTATGGTGGAGGAATTCTCATTCTGATCTCCCCAAGGGACCTGAAATCTTCTAATGAAAGAAGATGAGTGACTAGAGTGTGCCGTGTCTGTTTCCAGCCTCTACGGCTAAGCATTCTGAGTAACAAACTTCACCAACAGGTCGAAGCCTCAATGTGTGCTACAGGTATGCAGCCTGTGCACAGTCAGCAGCCTGGAGCTTGTGTATCAATGCAGAACTGGGGAGCCACTGTGTGTGTATACGAGCGCGTGCACACATGTGTGTGTGAGAGAGAGAGACAGAGAGAGAGAGGTGACTTGGTGATTATGAACCAAGTGTGAAGCACTGTCTGCCTGACACCTTGACTTCTGCTTTGGTGGCCCGAGACAAGCAGTGGAAGGGGATCAGGTATAAATATGCTTCTCCCTCACACAGGTTTCACTGACTAGCCTGCCCAGGGCAACAGGGAACAAGGTAGACATTCAGTTCCCCTCTTCTAGGGGCTCTCTGTAGTCACTCCTCAAAAGGATGTCACCGGGGTCTAATCTAGATGGTGTAGTCTTTTACCATAGTGCCACTCCCTCCTCCAATCTAGAAGTTGAAGGTCAAATCCAGTAACCAAGACTACTTCATCACAGGGTGGGAATTGCTACCTGGTAGGAAGGAATTCTGGACTTGAACATTCCCCTCATTCAGCTAAGGCTACACATGCCTGGAGGAGGATGGACAGCGCAAGAAAGTTGTACCTAACGGGACCTGAGTTTTATAGACTTTTTGAATGGTCACTGTGACAACCGACTCTAGGACCACAAGAAATGGGGCTGTGTAGATGTTAGTTAACTACACATCATGATGACAGCAAGTATACGCTTGTAGCCTCCACCCAAGCTGTCCACAATTACCCTGTGATACACCAGTCCTGTCCCAAGCTAGTCACCTGATTCACAGACTGCACCTGAGCACTTCATTCCTTGTAACTTTTGTATACAACCCAAGGAGGGAAGGGGGTCAGTGATGAGGACCCTTTGTGATCCTCAGACACGGTGACTGCCTTCTGCCCATACAGACAGAAGTAGAGCTCTTTCTGTGCACCATCAAGACGTTAGTTAGTTCCTTAAGAAACTACTTGAAACAAACCACTTCAAGATCCCAAGAGCTTCCGTTAGAAACATCTGTCCCATCTCTAATTAGCCCTGCGACGCCTTTACGTCTAATATGTGATTATCTTAGAGGGTGAGAGCAAGGAAGTCTAAGAACTGAAAGAAATGAGGAAGGCACCCGCTGAAGGCTGTGCCTCCACCACAGCTCTACACAGCATCTTATCTGCCAGCACGGAGGGTGCCTCAAGGACTGTCCAGCAGGAAGGAGTTCCCGGGGAAGAATTACATCCTCATGGCTCCACATTCCTGAGCAGAGGGCTAAAGGCACTTCCTGTGAAGGAAGGGCCTCAGAGAGGCTTAAGGCCCAGGAGGGTGACAGGGGTGCCAATAGGCAGAACATAGAGACTGTCTGCCATTGTAAATCCACGGCTGTGTCCCTACCTGGAGGATAGGGCTAGTGGGCAAGAAGGCACGGAACTAAGAGGAGGCCAGGTTCTAAGAGCTTGTAACGGATGATTAAAGGGGGGAAGACGACAAAGACAGAGCTGTTGGAGGCAGGGTCAGAGCTAGAGGTGGAGGCCTTGGTCTGTGTTCTACAAGGAATCAGACAAGCAAGGACTAGATGGGATGCAAGGCTCCTGGAAACATACCCGAACTACCTTACAGCAGTGTCCTGCCCTTGCATCCAAAAGCATCTCCCAGAGCAAAGGCTCAATGAGTCTGGAAGGTGGGCTGAGGTGGGGGATGAAGGGAAATGGGGCCGGGAGCTGTACATTAAGCATAAATTGGGAAGGAGGGAGCAAAACATCAATGTCTTACTTTGATCAGATTAAGTTTGTCATACTGAAAAGAAAACCACAAAAATTAGAATTCAAACAAACAAACAAAAAGGTGAAAGGTCACAATAGCACCAGTGTCACGGCACTGGGCATTGCCAAGCACCAACAGAGAGCTAAGCGGCAAGGCAGGAGCCAAGGACTGAGTGGCCCTATCTACTTGGCAGGCCTGCAAGGGCTGGGCGGCATTCCTGAGCTTGTGGGAGCAGGAAAGCATGCCCTGGCTCCCTCTAGTGACCACAGGCCATCACTACCAAGTGCAACTCGATTGTGGCCCAAACAGGGATTTCTGAGAGCACAAGTCAGCCCTAGGACCTGAGCAGAAGCAAGAATCAGCCTCACCACTGAGATAATGATGGGGGAAGGTAAAGCCTTAATGATTCCCTAGTCCCAATCCTGCATCTAACAAATGAAGAAATGGAGGCTGGAAGAGAGACACTGTGTCTGCTGCCTCTCCTGCCTCTATGAAGAAGGCGGCATCTTGCAGCCTGCTTGAAAAACACAATTTGCAGGAGGTGGTCGGGTGGCCTAGCTAGGACTGTAGCAAAAAACAGCTCTAGCTCACAGATCCTCTGCACAGCTACATCTGGCCACCTTGAAAGAGTGCTGCCCCAGATGTGTGTGTGTGCTGGTGGTGGTGGTGGGGATTCATTAAAAGCTTCAACCTTACCCCAGCAGCACTTCCTTACAAGAGCTGGCCTTGCATTGAACCCTCTTCCCATGATGCCTCTGGTATTAATGTTCTGCAGTCGGTGTGTCTTGCACACGCACATTTCGGGTTAAGCATAATTGCTCCCCGGTGTACTTGCAGGATGTGGTCCTACCCACATCAGTGGTCAGCAAGCATTGTGCTGCTCACTGAATGAATAAGAGCTGTACACTTCACTTTAGGATTGGAAACACTAAAGACTTGGAGAAGATACGGAGAGAAGGAATAACCTGATGCCCCCATCCAGCCAGATCCTCCTTGCTCTTCCAGATGAGCCTTGGGCCCTCCAGTTCACATTTCAACTAAGGCAAAGGAGTGAGCACTCTGGCATAGAGACAAAAGGTCTTACATGATTCCTGTCCCCAGATATCGGGCCTGCCTGAACCTGCCTAGCCTCCCACATCCAGAGAGGACTCCTGCTGGCTTCCTCACTCCAGGCTGTCCTCCACTGGAAATAACCACTTAAAGTCCTGAGAGTGCTTTCAAGAGCACAGTGGGCAGGCTCGGGTGTGGGGCTTCATGTTCTTCCATTAGGAATGGTGTGACTTCCTCCCTGAGGACACTAACACTGTGAGTCTTCCTTTGGCTTCTTCCAGATGCCCTGTTTCCCCACAATTGATTTCCTGGTCACTATTGTCTTACGACCAATGCTCACCATTTACTACTCCAGCTTCCCCTGGGACCTCAGAGATCCTGGGGCCCTGGGTAGATAGAGTCTGGCACAACTCCCTTCTGCAACCATAGATAGATAGATCAGAGCCTGGTGGTATTGTCACATTCATCAACCTCCACATGCTCACACTACACCCTCTTTGATCAAAACCCAAGGCTCTAAGCAAACCATGAATGAATTTCAGAGTGGTACAAGCAAGCAGTTAAGGGGTACCCTGGCCCAGTAGCTCTCAGGATGGAAGGAAAGATGAACTGAGCAGATCCCCTGAGGTCTTGCCAATGGCACTGACCCTCTGTCAATGGTCCTTCTGGTCAGGCTCTCATCACTACTGCCAGAGAAGCTTACCCATCAAGGGGCCACAAGAAACAAAAACATGTGACTGAGTGGAGGCCCCATACACACAGGAATGGGACTACCCCCTGCAGGACTCTGCTTTAGAAAGTGCCACGCAAGGAGGAAAACACATTCCCACTAGTGGTGGTGTTTGAGAAGCAGGCAGACACGGAGGTGGGAGTGGGAGTGGGAGGAGGGGGGTCTGTTCTCTGACATCAGGTGCAGTGGAAGTGGTCCCTCAGTGACTTCCAAGCCAGCCTGCCAAGGGATGGGGGTGGGGCACAGTGGGGTCTGCCCTTCTGGGAAAGGGACCAAGCAGGACATATGGGCAGAACTGGCAGGGGTGGAGGGAGGGGTGCTGAGCTGAGCACTACAGACAATTCAATACTAGAGGGGAGAGTAAAAGACAGAGACAAAAGATGGCTTACTTTTGAGAGGCGCTTGTGAGACTAAGACCATGCATGCAGAGAAGGTATTTGGGAAACAGTGGGGAGAAGAGGAAGAACAAGAAATCAAAAGACAAATTCAAGTGGGAAACCAGCTCCCAAGCCTCCCGGGGTGGGGGTGCGGGGTGGACTCCCCCTTCCTCAAGCCCTGTGAGTCTGTCGGCTGAGGAGCACCTGGGTACAAGTGCCTCTTGATTGCAGAGGCCTGGGGATGGAAGAACTCTGGGGAACCACACCCCACGAGGCCTCCCTCTGTGCTAATCCTTGGACCAGGAGCCTGGGGGTTCAGGTGTGCAGGTACAGGGAGGAAACGCCCTGGGGCTATCCTCTCTGAAGATGAGTAGGTTAGTATGAGGGCAAGCATGGTGATGGGCAAGTAGCTCTCTGGAAGGTTCCCTGAAGCCTCTCTTTCTGGCAACACAGTGGTCCCAAACAATGCCCCTTTACCAGTTCAAGGAACCAATTTAAAGAAGGATTTACAGATGACACCTCCTTATCCTGGGGATAAGGAGACACCTCAGTATCTCAAAGGTCACATAATTCCTTAATTCCCACAAAGAGAGATGGGAAGGCGGCGGGGGGGGGGGGGGCGCATGTGGCTCAGGACCATCCTCCACCCGACCCTTGCCCGACCGTCTGCCCGCCCGAGTGCTTAGATGGGAATCTATTCAACTAGGGTTTCCCTGTCAGCCCTGACCTAACCTGACCTGACCACATAGACACTGGTGCTGTTCAGTCACCGGGGTGGAGTACCCAGTACTTTCCTGCAGCTAGCTAACAAGGAACCTCCAGCATGGTCTACTCACCTTGGAATTTTTACCACCACTCCGACCAGATTGTGAAGAGCAACTGCGTTGCACACCCTGCTCCGGGGTGGATGGGGACTTGTCCGAGGAGTGGTCTGAGCCCTTCTCCACCATGGTGTCTCCGTCCTGGTTCTGTGGTGTTGGCGAGCGGGACCGCTTCCGGAGGATGGGAGAGCAAGCCGGCGTGCTGCGGTTGGAGTTACTGGCAGTGCTGCAGGGGCAGATGGAGACAGGGAATGAGGTGAGAAGGAGGAGGAAGGAAGGAAGGCTGTCAGTGATAGCAGGCCAGAGACCCATGCAAAGGACCCAGCCAGCTCAGGGAGCCCAGGCAATAGGCTGAGGAGAAAACCAGAGAGAGGGGCCCCCAGCTAGGGACTCGCTGCACTGTAATGCTGCTACTGGCCAGCAGGGAGCAGTAATGCCAGTGTATAAAGGGAAACAGGACTAGAGACCTGTTAAATGTTAACCCACCCATCCAGCAGTCTCCCCATCCCATCCAGTTTGAGCTTTTACTATAGGCAGAAAGCTATTGAGGAAAATAACTTAGACCCTGAAAGAATCATTGGCAATCATTCAATACCACCAGCTTGTTTTATAAACAGTTTCAACGCTTTTGCTCATGATGATAATCTCACTTTTTCAAAGCATTCACATCCATATTATTTCACAGACATGCCTTTTTAACACTGATAACGTTACTTTCTTTTGCATGTATGTGTGAGAGCATGCCACAGCATGCCTGTGGAGGTCAGACAGCAACTTGCTGGAGTCGCCCCCCTCCCACTTACACACACACACACACACACACACACACACACACACACACACACACAGTGAGAGTCCTGGGGAATGAACTCAGGTCACTTGATTGGCAGTGAGCTTTTATCTATTGAGCCATCTCACCAGCCCACACACCATGTGTTCTAAGACATTCAACCAAGCTCATAATGGCAAGTGCCACTATCCTTAACTTTAAAAACGAAGACAAACGCCTGGCAGACAGAAGCAAGAGATCAAAGGACAGACTCACAGTTCATGCCACTCTGTTATGTTGCTGTCCCATTGGGACAAAGCCTTATTCTCCCCCTCCCCCCAATTCATCTCTAAAAAGTTCCTTGCACTTCCCACAGCACCAAATCCAGCTACATCTTGGCATACCATCTATTAATATAATAAGAATTGAAACTTGTCTTGTGTTTTCAAAATTAAATTCGTTTTGCTATGTTTTGAATGGACAAAATGAAAGAGATGGACGAAAGGTGAAATCTACTCGGAAAGAAGCAGGGGGTGGGAGGAAATGATGTGTGAGATTACACAGCCAAAGAGCCCGGTGCCAGGAGGGGGCAGGACTCTGCCCACCTGCTCAGTAGCCAGACTGGATAAGCTGGGCAACCATCTCAGGAAACCACATGCTGGCCTTGCCTCAGGAAGTAGAGGGCAGGGTGGAGGACAATGACATTTGCATGAAGATCTGGCTGTAACCTCCGATGCCCCACTACAGACATTTGTAATGATTACCATGCCCTACCACCTAGATAAATTCAGTACAGGAGAGAGGGTCTACACGCCCAAGCAGTATCACTGGGGAAGGGAGAAGTAGGGTAGGGACCAGTATTGAACCTTATTAGAGAAACTGAGAAAGAAAGATCAGGGGAAAATGTAGCAAGAAGGCCCATGGTTTTACTTCATCTGAACACAGAGTTCAATAAAAATCTCGTCTGTCAATGATTTGAAGAAACCAAAATGTCTCTCAGAGGAGGTCATCCAACTTCTCTCCCCATCCTTTTTCTCTGACCCTCAATACCCATTCAGTACTATGAACCATGGGGAAAGGAAGCTATATTCATTTCTTCAATTGCAGAGGCTGAGCCATATGTCTGGTGAAAACAGATACTCCCGTCCTCTGGGAGAGCTTAGAGGGAAGGAAGAACCGAGTGCACACCTGTCCATAAAAGCCTTATTTCTCGACCCCCAGACTGTTAGCTGGGAAACCAACATGGAACCAACTCAGACCCCCTGAACATGGGTCTCAGTTAGAAGGCCTGGACAGTCTAAGGGGTCTCTGACAGTGGAACCAGGATGTATCCCTGGTGCACAAAAGTTGGGAGCTCATTCCCCATAGAGGGACACTCCCTTAGCCTAGAGGCAGGAGGGAGGGCCTAGACCCTACTCCAAATGACTTGACAGATTTTGATGATCCCTCCTGGAAGGCATCACCCTACCTGTGGAGTGGAGGTGGGTGGATAAGATGGGAGGGGGGCTTGAGGGAAGGAGAGGGAACTGAGATCGATATGTAATATATATATATATATATATATATATATATATATATATATATATATATAACCTTTACCATAATGAAAAAAAAAAGTCTTCTTTCTCTTGGGACAATTCCAGTCTATGTCAGTATTCAAGAGAGTCAGGAGAGATCTTCCTACCTACTCACCCCCAACAAAATTAAAAAAAAAATAGGGAACACCTGCCCATCACAATCACAAAAGACCTTTTCTGTCTTCCTGAAACAAAGTCCATTCTCATACAATCTGATTCTAGATCATGAGAACCTGCTCATAGGTGGCTTCTGGGGGCAAACTCAAGCAAAGGGCAGGTAAAACAAACAAACAAAATGAAAAGCATAAAAAACCGATGGCAGATATGGTACACAATGATTAACGTGAGTGGAGTGGGTGGAACGTTGCAGCTCTTGCTACCAAGCCAATGACCCAAGTATAATTCCCAGGATCCACAGGGCAGAAGGATAGAACTGACCCCTGCAAGTTATACTCTGACCTCTATGACATGTGTGTGCATACACACAGTGCACACGTGGAGAGTAGAGGACAACTTTAGGGAGTTAGTTCTCTCTTTCCACCATGTGGGTCCCAGGAATCGAACTCAGTTCTTTAAGCTTGACAGCAAGCACCTTTACCTCTCTAAGCATCCCTCTGGTCCCTTGGATCCTCTCATGTTACCCAAACTAGAATTTAGTTCTCCTCCAATTGTGCTCTTCACCTCTGTGGCTACTACTCTGACTTCAACCTGTCATTGGGCTAGTCCCCTCTGCCACCAGCCCTTCACACACTTGCTAATCTGGCCCAATAATATTGTGCCCAGTAAATATTTCTTCCAGACAGATGTCACCTGAGTGTCTCAGCTCCCAAATATCTGGCCATCTTCCTCTCAGACCTCTGCCCATTTCTGGTGCTTTTCCAGAGACATCACCATTGCTCAGAAGTGGCACCTATCCCATCCCATCCCACCCCACTGCATTCTGCTCTGTTTCCATAGATTCATTATCCCATCCTTCCTTCCCTGTCCTGGCGTCCTACCTCAGCTTCTCAACATGTCTTGTCCGGACTTGTCCAACAGCTTTAGCTATGATTTGAGTGGTTCCTAAAAACCCTGAGAACAATAAGAACAACAAAACCCTTCCATGCTTTGGCCCTGCTCCAGTCCTTCTCTATGCAAGAAGAAATCCCTGTAACCATAGTTCTGCACCTAAGCAAAGTCATTGCTAAACCTATTAAAAGATCAGCCATTGTCCTGTAGATTTGGACATGCTGCTATGCAAATAAAAGCAATTCCTACACATTTTGTATAGCAGTCTACCTTTCCAACTCTATTGTGGCCCTTAACCTGATCCTACAGGCTGTATTAATAGAATTGATATCACACTTGGGGAGGGGGCTCAAAAGGACCTTACACGCACTATAGGAAGGAAGACCAGTATTGGGTCAACAGACACGACCACCAACCTGAATTCAGGAAGAGCCCTGTATATAACCTTTGGCCTTTAAGAAACCTGAGAAACAGGAGAGTAAATACGTGCCCAAGATTAAGGGAGAGAGGAAGGAAGGAAGGAAGGAAGGAAGGAAGGAAGGAAGGAAGGAAGGAAGGGAGGGAGGGAGGAAGGAGAAGGAGGGAGGGAGGGAGGAAGGAAGGAAAGAGGGAAAGAAGGAAAGAAAGAAGAAAGACAGACAAGAAAAGCTTTCCTTGAAGAACTGGGTTCAGAAAATGCACTGGTAAAGACAAAGAAGTCAAGGCAATGCTGAAAGAAGAGGAAAGAAAAATCATCACAAGGAAAGTCTTGAATAGCATGGGGAGAGTGACAAACCACACGTGAGTTTTGAATCAACTAAGCCCAAGAGTATCCTGTCATCACCACCTCTCCCTAACAACAGGTCCACTAAGACTAAGACCCTGTTTGGCTGCCCCTAACCAAGTCAGATACTATTCCCCACCTCTCCTGCCTGTAAGACTGACAACAAAGACTTTCACTCCTGTCCCTGTTACCTTGTGACAGAAAGTATGTCCTTAAGCCTGACCACAGCAGCTCATGCTATGTGTGGTCATGGCCTACTCCCTATACTTGGGTCTGGCAGCATTCCTTGAGCAATGGGGAAATACAGCAGGAGAACAAAGGGTTTCTTTCTACAAAGTCACTCTTTACAGGTTCTCTGACCTGCCTGCACCTCATGCGCCCTGGTGATTGCACCACTTTTCCTGGCTTGCTGCCCCCATCCTTATTCCTAGTGAGGTCCTGCAGGCACAGGCAGACCTTGTCAGCACGCCAGCTCCCTGATCAGCCACCCGTGCATTTTTCAGAACTCTGAGCCGAGTACAATGGTCAGCTGCTGTCCTTTATTCAAGTTTATGTGTTTGTCTTTATGAGAGATTGTTTCTGCTCCAGATACTGCAAAATATATACCTGCCACTCTGGATGCCCTGTGCCTTCATCCTTTTGGAGTACAGCCTCTATCCTTGCCATCTTGTGTTCCTACCAGCACCACAGCCCTAGCTCATTCTTGATCAGATTCCCAAGCCCAGCCCTAAGGTTCCCTTAATGACCATATGCTACAATCCTCTCACCGCCAAAGAGCACTGGTAAAAGACTCCCTGATATATTCCAGGGCACCACCACTGGGAGAGCACTACCCTTGAATTCTGGGCATTGTACCTTAAAGCAGTAGGGTAAGGTAAATCACCAATGTGTTATGAGAGCAAGTCCAGCTTGAAGGCCCACTTAGCCATTTGCTTTCTGTGTTACCTTGGTTCTTTCTCATTTGAAGAGACTTAGCACAATGGCTGATGCATACTCAGTCCTAATAAACAGTTGAGCCACCAAAATGGGTACTAAACTCCCTTGGCCTCTTTCCTCCATCTTTTGGGTTAAGTATAAAAGACGTAGATGCTGCCAGACACTACTCATAGCGTGTGTGTCAGCAACACAAAGTCTGATTTCTGAAAGTATAGAATCCCAGAATCCCAGTCTTGCCCATACACCATCTCTAGCTGATTTTCAGGGCATCATTTTCAGAATCCACATCCTTAATAAGCACCATTCTAAAGCTGCACTATACCCAAGGAGCAACCTTTGAGAGACTGAGAGATAACTGATACATCTGTATGTCCTTGGTCACAGAGCTTTCTCCATACTGCCACAGGTAGGTGGACTCCCTGGAATGGTAAAAACCACTCTGAACTCATTATATGAGCTGCTAGTATAGAGAGTTGTAGCAGAACTGGTGGGGGCATAAGTAGGAGAGTGTGGTAGAAGAGAATGGGACCTAATGGGACATCCCATGCTTTTGGCCCCTGCTAATTATCACTAGCACTCACAGGCTTCTCCTACTTCTCTGCCACTCACAGCCTCAGACAAAAGCTGATTCTTGTACTGATCCACAGATGACCCGCCTCAATGCTGACCCTGAAGCCTCATCAATAATCCTCCTTAGTTCTCCATAACTCCAGTGTAAATATCCACGTGAATCAGCCACCCTCCTTTGAGTTTCCCCATAGCCTGTGTTCATCTGTGTGAGACAGGAAGGCCGCAGGTGCGTGTATGTGACACTCTGCAAAGAATTTCCATGCTGCTTGCAAATGCTTTCATTAGTAAGCCTGTCCACCTGTGCCAGAGCCTGTGGAGGACTACTGATGATGTTTACCCTTCCTTGTGTTCTTGCTTGCCCATTAACAGTCTCTGAATTTAATGTCTGCGCCCACCAAAAACCACAGCACAGTATGTGGATGTGCGAAGGGCAGGCCCACTAGGACTTTCATAGATGGGAGCAAAAAAAAAAAAAAAAAAAAAAAAAAAAAAACCATAAACCACAAAACCAAGCTGGGACTTTAGTTCCCCTGACTGACATCTCCTTCCTAGAGAGGACTCGATCACTACTTTTAAAAATCCATCTTCCCCAGTGAATATAAAGGCACATCTCAGGAACTTAGCACCAACTACCCTTTTTAGGATGTTGGATGGGGTTGAAGCTGAAAGGATAGGAAATGTTGTCTTCATGCAGAGAGCCCCCTGTGGTCACAGGTGGAACCTATAACCTGTCACTGTATACCTATAACCTGAAGTCTTATCCTGGCAGGATCCCACCCTGGAGCCAGTTCTCTCCAGGGAAGAATGCCCAATTACATGTGGCCGGGCAGCTGTGATCACCTGGGTAGGAGGGTGATGGAGATGGGCAGTCTGCAGGAGGTACAATTTTTCCATGGGACACAGAGGCTGGCTCCTACTGACACCTCTGGCACCCACAAGCCGGATACAGAAATATGTTCCTGTAATCCCAGCCTTAGGAAGGCAGAAAAAAGGAGGTCCCTCAGGCTAGCTGTCCAGTCAGTCCAGCCAAATGGGGGCATTCCTGGTTCCGTGAGAGACCTTATCTCAAAGAAAACTTAGGCGGAAAACGATCAAGGAAAACATCTGATATTGACCTCTGGACTCCATGTGTACCTGTGTACAGAAACAGATACATGCAAGCAACTGTAAAACAAGAAATGCTTAAAAATTTTTTTCCAAAAAAAGTTTTAAGAGGTAGTTGAAAGGTGACACAGCCCATTAAACACTCGCCACCAGGTAACTACCAGACCACCTGGCCCTATTCCCGCTGGGTACATACTTGCTGGAAAAGTCTTAGCGATGCCTTCGGCTGTTGATGAATTAACTGAGTAAGTGACACAAGGGCACAGTCCATGTAAAGTCTTGGGCCAAAGAGAGCAAAGCAGAACTTGAGTTGCCCTGACACTGGCATTCATGGTCCAGAGAAGTGATGGGGAAGGAGAGGGCTGGTCAGGGCAAAGGCCTTTAGGTGCTTCAGCCAGTGAGGAGGACCCTTCTTCACAATGCCTGGGCCCTCCATCCACCCCACTCCCACTGCCTGGCCTTCCTGCAGCGTGTTGAGCCCAGAGTTTGGAATTCAAACCAGGAACAGACATGACAAACGCTATTTTTCATTTCCATGGAGACCAGAGCCTGCAATGGAACCAGGGCTCCATGCCTGAAATGCCAAAACAGCCTGACCCACTTTCCCCCTCTTCCTGCAAAAACAAAATAGGTTTGTTTGGGTCCTTCCGGGGCATGGGAGAAGCCAGGCTGCTGTTATCTTCATGGATAGTTCAAAGAGAAACAAGCTATAGTCACCACAAATAACACTGAGCATGCTACAAAAGGGACCGTCCGGACAGCAGGTCACAAAGTCACAGTCTAGACCCAACCCATACCACTTCCTTGTGCACTTTCTGCAGAGAGAGACAAGGCAAGTACCCAGAAGGCCTCAAGCTACCTTGCCTGCCTCATCTTGTATCACTTTATCCCTGTGTTTTCCAGCCTCCCTGGGCCATTCTTTTCTTCAAACCCAAGTTCCCCTCTGCTAAGGGTTCCTACTTGGCCCCTGTGTTCTTCTCAAGTTCTACACATTGGCCCCTCTCCCCACCATGGCATCAAAATTCAAGTGCTACCTCCCTGGAACAGTTTCCCACAGGACCACTCCCCCAAAGTGGCCTTGGTGACCCCAGAACCACCACTCCATTGCTTCTTCCACTTTTCTAACCCCTACAGGAGCCCAACCGTCATGCTTTGGGGCTATCACTTTTCAGCACTATGAGGAACACTGTTGGGGGTGGGGCCTTAACGCTAGAGAAGTTCCCCACTGTCTCTCTGGGAGCAACTGCCACACTCTGGGATCACAGTGAATGACTACAGGGCTATCTGTTCTGTCAGGTACAAGCACTCTCTTAGACATACCTTTGTGAAGCTGGCCAAGTCTGCCTCCTTTCTAACTCCAGCTTTTAGTCTTTATTCTGACTTCTTAGTCGATAAAAACTGAAATATGACATCACTTCCAAACTCCTGGCTGGCCTTGTCATTTTGTCTAGACATCAGAGTATCTGGGTTTAAAATTCTGAGCTCTTTGGTGCCCCTGAGAAATCTTTCTGGGAACCTGTGTTCCTTGGCTGTTAAAAGGTTATGAGCTGCCTTACCTGAATGAGAGTCTTAAAAGGAATAAACCTGGACAGGGCATCCCAAACGTAGAGGGGTTCCTGTAATTGCCCATGGGGTGAAAAGGGGTTTAAAGTTTAATGCAAACTCCCAGTGAAGAAACTGGATCTTTTTCCTAAATCCTGTGCCCTCCGAGTGACAGAGGCACAAGGGAGAATACAGTCACCATACTGACTCCCTAACTCCATAGGACAAAGACTCTAAAAGACGAAGTAGAAAATACTGAAATCACAGCCAGAACTTGCTAATCTCATCCTAAGAGTGTTCCCAACAGAGCCCGTATTGAAGGACTGGGGGCAGTTCTGCTGGGCTGGCTGCATGGTCTCTAACAGCCTCGTTTAGAGGGAGCCTTAGTGGTAACGCTGCCTCTCCATGCACCAACTCTGCCTTCAGCACCGCTGACCACAGCCTGGGCAAATCTGCATTCAAGTTTCAGTAACAGCATTCACAGGCTGATGCAGTCAGGTAGGCTGTCTCTTGAAGGGACTATACCAGTGATGGTTCTCTGTCTTTCTCTTCTTTCCTCCCACATCCCTCTGAATTTTTCTTTTAACATAAAGCTAATCTCACTCAGTTAACAACACCAAGCAAGGACTTTCGAAGCACCTCTAACTGTGTAACACAAATTTCTCTCAGGGCCCCATGGGCAGTGACTAGGTCATGGTCCTTTGTATCCACATACATCAAGCATGACACTGGGCACAGGGTAGGGACTTAATAGTTTTTAAACTTGGCTCTAGCAGTCTCTGCCAAATCTAAGGACAACTCTACCCAAAACATTTCAGAATCTTCAAGACTCAGGAGTACGGGACCTTGTAAAACGAGGGTGCTAAGCTATCCCAGGAAGCCCCCTTAGGAAAGATTTCCAGTCCACAGGGAGACCACCACCTAGTCAAATAAGGCAAAGAGGAGTTCAACTGAATAGAATTTCCAGCTCCTTCTAAGTGGGCTCATCAAGTGCCCCTCCCCCAACCTCAAGAAATAAATGTGGTTCAGAGTAACAGTGGGAAGGAGGAGGGTAGTTCACATCACTTGCTTGCCTCAGGGGCTTAAGGATCAGATTTTGATTTTCCCTCAGGGGAGGCAGAAGCAGGAGGATCCCAGACCCATGAAAGACCTTGACTCAAAAAGGTAGATGGCTTCCTTGAGGGTGACACCAGAAATGTCCTATAGACTCTACACGCATGCAAACACACATCTGTTCAACCCATCCCATCCTGTCCCATCCATCAGTGGAAACACGTTCCATATCAGATCATGTCTTGACATGAGGAATACCTTCTCCAACTGAGGATTTCCAATCTGGAGAATGAGACCACCGTGCAATTAACTAACACCCTATAACAGGAACTACTTGGATTTCATCCATACATGTCTTATCGCCACATGTCACAGCAGCTAAGCTGAAGGACCATGGAACTACACCTCGGAAATTAGATGGCCCTTCTGACGCAGGCCCTTTCGTGTGTATGATGTCCTGGCAAACCCCTCTACTCTGAGCTTCAGCTTTAAATGTTGGAGAAAAATGAGTGTACATTCTCCTCATCCCCACAGAGATGTGAGAGGAGGGTGGAAAAGAACGCATTGCAGAGCATTGAGCGCCTCAGCATCCTTGGGGCAGACGGGCCCAGGTCTAAATTGGGCAGAGCATACAGAAACAAGATGCAGGCAATCTGAGTCCACAAATCAGCTCAGCATCACTGCTCTCTCTGTCTCTCTGGTGAGGGTCCCATCTGCACAGCGGAGATTACCACAGGACTAAGTCAGATGAAAGATCCTACATGAACAGTTGCACCAGCAGGTGTTTAGCAGAAGACAACATAGTGTGGCATTTCTCCTACAGCTTTCACCCCCATTGGATTACCTTTGTGGACCCCTCAAATTCAAACCCAGCTCTTACTTATGTTCTATCAGTGACCAAGCAAAATTATGCCAAAGGGAGAGATGGATGGCTCCATAGGCTAGAGCATGAAAGTAAGAAGAAGATCTAAGTTACACACAAAAAGCTATCTGTAGATGCACGAGCCTGTAACCTCATTATTGGAGTCTGAACACCAGTGGAACCCTAGAGCTTGCTGGTCAGTTGATGTAGCTTAAAATGGCAAGCTTCTGGCTCTGTGAGACAATTTGTCTCAAAAAAAACAAGGTGGTAGATGATAGAAGAAGACTCCTAGGATCTTCCTCTTCTCTTTTGTGAAGTTGCCCCCAACACACGCACACACAAACACACAGAGGCACATATATACTTTATATAAAATCATAATGCTAAGGACATTTAGGGTAACGAGAACTATTAGAGAGGGGAAGTCTATCTGCCCAATTTAAAATACATTCAAGGAACAAAACCACAGAGTTTTCTTCCTACCTCCAGGAAGTGTTTGTTTGCTTGTTTGTTGGGTTTTTGCTGTTGTTGTTTGTTTGTTTGTTTTTGCTTGCTTGAGACAGGGTCTCACTATGTAGGCTGGCTACTCACTGTGAAGACCAGGCCAGCCTCAAACTCACAGAGATCTGCCTGCTTCTGCTTCCCAAGTACTTAGATTAAATGTGTGCACCACTACACCCAGGATTTTAAAAATACATTACAATTAATTCCACTTCTCGAGGTCGGGTCCTAGATGGGTAATTTCTTCCCTCCTCACCTCCTTCATTAAAGTGAAATTTACTTCCTCAAACCTACTGCCAGAAGTAAAAAAAAAAAAAAAAAAAAACCACCATCTCTCTCTCCAACATTTCATACATGTCCTGTTTATGTGTTGTCTTGTATTTGTGGTGCTGGGGACTAAACCTAGGACTCAGCATGTTGGAAGCAGGTGCTTTCCCCTGAGCTGCATCTCCAGGTGACAGTCTCTGTTCCTGTGGCACTCTTACAAGTCAAGCAATGACAGACATCATTTGGCATGCAAATATTTCTCCTTTGAATAACTCAGATAAAGCTCAAATTATTTCCTATAGCTTCCTACCAAAGTTCTGCCCCCAAGGAACAATAATATAAATCTAATTTCTTTTCTGAGCAGTATTTTCATATAGTTCTCATGGTGTAACATAACAGCAAGGCCCAGGCTGAGAATCACTGTCCTCTAAATTGGAATCTAATTGATCACCACCACAATATACTGGGAAGCCCAGACATAGCTCTAATACCACAGAAGTGGTCTACAGACTCAGGATAGAGAGGGATGATCATCCCCCACCATGTACTTTAGAAATCAGAGCACAAACCTATTTTTGGAGCCATCTTCTGAGGTAAGGAAATCTAGAATTAGTCATTTTCTCTTTTGGCCCTCCGGGTTCTTGCTTTTACCTCATCCTTGCTAAGGGTAGGGGTGTCTACACGTGTTACATACTGATGTGCATCCCTACAAGGAGCACGCCCACTCACCACTTCCCCTCCCTAGGCTCCTCCTGAGTTCTGCTGTGATGGTGACGTCACCCAGTTCTTGTTCTCAATTGCTTTGATAGGGCTATATCGCGTAGCTACATGTAAAACCATGGACCTTACATTCTCACCTGGAAAAATTCGTACATTATATACTTTTAAAAGGTTGGGATTTTTGTTTTTTGTTTTAACAAATCAAAAAGATTTTGTAGCATGTTAAACTTTTAGGGGTTCAGAGAAATGTTTTATTTGAACACAGTGACTCCCACTGTCTAAGACAGACTTAGGTACCTCTGATAGAGACCATGGGGCCCACAAAGCCTAAATACTTACAGAAAGAGTTTGCCAACCTGCTCTAACACTGTGCAACTTGTAAAGATCTTTTCAGGGAGTCTGTTTTTCCTGTGTCCCCGGACAAGGAACCTGTGCTGGACAGGAATACCACACAGCACCAGGAAGAGCTAAGTTCCTCCCCTTCCATCTGTCCTCACTTGAAATCAAGTTTCAAATGACTCAATGCCTACCAAGTTAACCACAGCAGCAGATTCTCCGCTCATCACCCAATGACAAGGCCTTCAGGTGTTACTTTCTGTTCATGGCCACTATCACTCTCCTGCCCTAGGCAGCTCCACAAAACACCCCTTTCTCATGCTGATCCCAGACTTCTCTAAGCTGAATAGAACTATCCACCACTCAAGACTATCTGTCAGGAGGAGTGGGATGATGCAGGGACCAGAACAGTTCACTAGCAAACGGCAGACAGAGGAGCAGAGATCACTTCTTCCAGTCCTGGCTGAACCCTTGGGTGAGGCCAGAGGGAGATGATTGAGTTCCTCAACCCCCACCACCACTTGTTTAAAGCAAGTAAATAATTAACAATGCAGGGAGGTGTGGAGAATTAAGATGCAGACACTGGATTCTATTTTCTCAAAACATATGGCAAAGCTCTGAACCAAGTACCAGCTAATACACAGAAAAAGCAAACTCCCTTATTTCCCAGCCACAAGCTGCCTTCTTGTCATCTTTCCCTTCTGTTGGCTAGATCCATATGTTACTCGGTCCTTTCCTGTTGGGATAAGCATTCTCTGTCCCTATCTTCTTGGTCACTGCTCTTGTCACCTCCTACCCTCAGGAAGTCAGTGGGTGGGAAACAAGAGCACATGGCCTGTCCGACCTCCCCCAGAAGCTCCTGGCCACCTCTATGACGCACCATTCATTCTATCTCCTGACCACCTATCTCAAGTCAGGGTGCTGCTAGTAAGTCTTGCTGGCAAAGAGGACCCCATCAATTCCATTTATCCTAGGGCTACCTCTCAGGGCTGGACCACTCAGGTCAGCCCAGGTAGTGCTCCTGGTGAGAGGTGGGGGTAAGAGGTGGGGGATGGAAAAGAGGAGAAAAGGCCAGGAGGGAAAAGAATGTGGCATCTCTGCAGCATGATGTCACACTGGCTGCTTTCTCAATCCCGACCAGAGAACAGAAGCAAACAACATGGACTCCAGATTTACTCTGCCTCACAAGGTCTGTGTTCTTGGCAACCCCCGAGCAGCCAGCATCTCACTTGGGGAAAGCATACAACCAGACAGACAGGTCCATGCTCCAGGCCCCCAGAGCCCCCACCCCACTCCAGGACATAACCTCCCACTTCCCAAAATTCCCACAAGGAAACAAAGATAGACTGACACACACACACAAGCGTCAGCACGAGGTAACACTAACCTGGAAGCCATTAGGAACGTAGCAGAGTGCAGTGCAGAGAGCTCATTCATTCATGCATTGGGCAGTAGGGGCGGGGGCGGGGAGCAGGGGCCCTGAGGAGGTTGGAGGGCACTCACCTCCATGCCCATCCAAAAGCCCTGTGCCTACTGGGGAGGGGACTGGGGACACAGCTTGCTTAGGCTGGGGGCGCTCTCTTGCTCTGCTGTTTTGTACTGCTCTGGAATTTTAAGCATGCCCCCCCTTTTTCTTTCCTTTCCCCCACCTCCCTCAATGGCTGTTATTTGGTGTGGCCATGCAGCGGTACAAAAGTCCCTTTGCGTGTTCTCTCTCTCTCTCTCTCTCTCTCTCTCTTTCCTCCCTCTCTGACTCCGACTCCCTCAGACAGCTGTTCTAAGCTCAGGCACGCAGGCGCACAAGCAGCAGACACACACCCTCTCAAGCAGGAACACACACACACACACACACACACACACACACACACACACACACACACACACACACACACACACACACACACGCCGCCTGCCGGTTTACATAATGCAACTCTTTGGTGCAGTCAGCTTGCCAGCTTTCAATTATTCATGCTAGCTTGCAGGGCAGAGCTACTGGGGCTGCGGGCATTATTTCCTCTCCATCCCCAAATCTGACAAAAACCCAAGGTGATGCCTGGGAGCCTCTGCTCCCTTTGCTGTCACCAATTATTTCCCAGGTGTTGCCTATTAGGTCAACTTGCATCAAGGAGGTGATGCTAAATAAAAACACAGGTGCTGAGCTCCAAATAGAGGCTTGTATCCTTCACAGGATGACAGCTGCTCTCCCTGCCTGAGTCCTGGGAACTGGGAGAAGGAAGATGGCACAGGAGACCAGAATCTGCGTAAGAAAATGGCTGAGGACCTGTTCAGAACAGCACCTTGCTGACTTGAGAGACAAGAGAAAGCAATGCTGGCTGCTCCAGCAGGTGAGATTCCCAGGCAGAAGACAACAACACCCACACTAAGCACTTGCCCTCACCACAAAGTGGGGTCATCTGAGCTTTCATCTTCTCAGGTGCACAGCTTAAAACTGTATTCTCTTCATCCATTCACTGAGCTGCAGTGTCAGTCCTCACACCTGCCCCAGGAGAACATGTGTCTGCCAGCCTATTCAGCCACTGTGCTAGCAAACACCTTTGAAACTATTCATCGTTCACAGCGCACAAAGCCACATGAAGTCATCCATCCTCCATACACTCACTGGAATGGGCTTATCTAACAGATGAGGACATTGAGTCCTAGAAAAGGTAAAGGCAAGATGGAGGCCTTGTTTTCTATGTCCCTCACAGCTCTTGTGTTTTTAAACTTGATTCCCAGCTGTTGGTTCTGATTTTGAAGAACAGAGAACCTTCTAGGCATGGAAACTAACTGGCAGACATAGGGCCATAGGGTTAAAAGTTACAGGCTGGCCCCACTTCTGGCTTGAGGTCTTTGCTTCCTGGTTCATTAACTATGAACAGCCTCTCACTGCCATGGAGCTGCTCATCACTGTGCCCTTCTTGCCACGATGGACTGGGTCCCCTCAAACTATGGGCCAGAGTACATCCATCCTTCCTGAAGTCACTTCACATCACAGCACAAGGTAAGTAAGTAATCCAGGTCACCTGACTGCTGACCTCATGTCTCAGTTAGGATTTCTATTGCTGTGAAGAGACACCATGACCACGGCAACTCTTATAAAGGAAAATACTTAATTGGGATGGTGGCTTACAGTTCACAGGTTTAGTCCATTATCATCATGGTAAGGATCATGGCAGTGTGCAGGCAGACATGGTGCTGGCTACATCTTGATGTGCAGGCAACAGGAAGTGGACTGTGACACTGAGTGAAGCTTAAGCAAATCCCACCCCCACAGTGACACACTTCCTTCAACAAGGCCACACCTCCCAACAGTGCCAACTCTCTGAGCTTATAGGGGCCACTTACATTCAAACCACCACACCTTAAGAGCACCAGCTACCATTGCTGCAATGAAATACCTGAGGTGAGCAGCTTCAGAGGGAAAAGGTTTTCTTTGGCTCTGTTTCAGAGGTTTTAATTCATGGTCACTGGTACTGTCATGGTACGTCACGGCAAAGAGAGTGAGAAACCTGCTCACCTCATGGTTAGTGGGAAGTAAAGACAAAGGAAGTAGCTGAGGCCCAGATATTGCCTTCAGTAATCATCCTCTGCAACAAGGCCTCAGCTCTCTTGGGTTCCTCACCTCCCCAAAGCACCACAGGTTAGTCATTCTTTCACTGTGTGAGCTTTTGGGGGACATTTCAGATCCAAACCACAGCAGTACTGCCCAAAGCCCTAAACATGCTTGTAATATTTGGAGAACTAGCATCTTCTGAGGGATGTAGAAAGGGAAGTCCAACCCTGGGTTAAAACATGAAAGATGACAACTACATCCCAAACGGTAATCCCCTGAGATTCTGACTTAGTGGTTCCATGAGAATACTGTGTCAGTCTTTCTAATGCTCATGTTTCATCCCTTAGACAAAGTGAGTGCCAAAGGGCTGACAGGTACATTCTCACTCTCTGCATCTTACGGGATTATACTTGTCCCTCTGCTCAGTGTCTTTGTGATCGTGATGAAGAGTAGATAATCACCTTGACCCACTGGTGCCACCTGTGTCCTGCTCATGAAATTCTTGAGCATCTGTGGGGGGGGGGAAGGGGAGACTCATTCTTTAAGTCCCTGGCCTTGCAGCCTCATCATTACCAATCATTTTAATAAAACTTTTTCCTTCTACACCCTGTTGATAGAATAACAGGTTTGTGGGATCAAAGAAGCAGAAGACTTTGGACTGTCTGGTTCCACTTCAGTTACTTAGAGGAGTCTCAGTTCCAAAGAAAGGCAAACTAGCAATGCCAAGGGACCCACACACTGTCTCAGCTCAGTCTTGCTTCTGTCATGAGCTCTACCTCCTACCTGCCTCTGCTCTTGCTCCCCAGAATGGCCTTGAACTTAAGTCAAATCTGAGTCCAAAATTAACATCTGGATGTTTATACCTGTAGTCCTTAGTAGGTGACTCTACCACCCCATCATAGATTACACACACACACACACACACACACACACACACACACACACACACCACTTATATCAATGAAAAGATGATAAAGCAAATATAGGCACATGAAAGTGACCACAGAGACAGAGTTGGGTGCATCTTAGAAGCTGAAGTATAGAACTAACAAGTCAAGTACAAGTCCTGTGTTCTTTCTGCTGCTTTTATCCCCCTAGGAAGGTTTTGGGCTAGTTCCTTCTTGTCACCCAAGCATACAGGAGTACTAAGAATAATTAGTCAGTACATTCACACTGGATAAATCTCCATCAGGCTAGTAATCAAGGTGCTGGAGGGTCAGATGGCCAAGTCCTTGCCCTGCCTTCCCCAGTCCCTCACTATGTGACTCTGAACACTGTGCTGACCTTTCAGGAACTCTCCCATCTCTATCACAAATACACAGACTCATCTGTCACTTGTATGGCCCCAACATGTTTATGGTTTATACTGATAACAATAGTAAAAAGGTCAGGGATAAGGCAAGTATAATTCCAAACAGGTTTTGCTGGGTATCATCTTTATTTATGTCTTATATGAAACTAACCACGTGAAGCCTTGGAATCTTTGATCTTTAAATCGGTCATCAAAAAGAAAAACAAAAAATCACCAACATGTTCTTTGACTTCTCTGCCCAAGAAGGAAACATCTTAGCCATCATTCAGAAAGTTACACAGCAAGCTGTTCAAAGACTCCGCTCTACTGTTACCTTATTTGGGGTAAGTGTAATGCATGTAATCCTACCAGCAACATCAAAGATGGGTGCTCGTGATCTCCATTTTTCAGATGAAAAATGAACATAAAAGGTAGGGTCCTGGGGCTTCACTCCAGTTAAGATAACTGAACATCAGAGCATGCATCTGAGCACATCCAACCTGCCTTCCCTGGGCTCGCTCCTTCTCATAACACTACAGGAAAAGCAGCAGCTTCCGACCTCTGCTTTTCCGACCTCCCAAAGCCCAGGCCACTGACTAGCGGCATCTGTCAATCACACTGGTCACTACATGGCTAACTAGAGAGACTTCCACAGATGAGTGATGGTCTCTGATCCAATCTCCACACATCAACAACTAAGCTATCATTACCTAAGTGCCCAAATTGCTCTTCTGTAAATTAATTTAGGAAATTGTGGTAAAGTTGATAGCCTTTTCTGAATTAAACCTTCCTAGAGAAATGGCAAACAACAACCTCAAGTTCCCAATGAAAATGAGTTTTCACAGAGTCCTGTGGTGGTAATGAAAGCACATTCCAGACAGCATTCTGGAGAAAGGGGGGGGAGAAGGTGTGTCTGCAAATCCTCTTGACCCAAATAGCAGTCTCACAGAACTCAGCAATATTTTACTGTTTATGTAAAGAAGGCTCCTGTCCACACAGTATACTGTTCACCTCAAATGCTTAATTGCAGTTGACAAGAATGGGAAGCTGTGATCACAGGATAAGTCTTATTATATCTATGAATCTTATTTGCATCACAATGAACACTTTCCAGAGAGAGCACTCAGGCATGTTAATTGGACCTGATTTTGTGGAATGATATAGAATGATGGGCAATGAGGAACCAACCCAATTGTCTTATCACATCATCCCAATCATGAAGGCATTTGTAAAGTGTAGACAGCCATCTAAGAGGATTCCTGAAGTATGTGGGACATGTCAAAGAAGGAAGAAGAAAGATCTGATATTTACAAAGAATCTTTTGAATGCTAGAGACAAGGATCAGAATTCTACAAAATTTGCTGTAAACTACAATATTTTTATTTCAAACTGGTTAGGAAGTTGAGTATCAGAAGCCTGGCCTCACCCCATATCAGTTTTCTCGCCATTCTTTTGTACTTCCACAAACACCTACACAAGTAAAAGGCATTTGATGATGTAATTCGATGTAGTAGTCCACACCACAAAACACCTTGAAAGATGTGTCTCGTTGTTCCTACTTTGCCCAGTTTTCAGGCCTTTGCCCCTTGACTTTAAACTCACCCTTCTTTGCCCTGTCTTGTGATGGTCAACTGTTCCCAGAAGCATTTCTACTTTGAAAGCACAGTGTTATGTCTTGCCAATAGAGGGCGCTGGAGGGATGCTACAAGTAGAATGTCCCTGACAGGAGGACATCTCCTAATTAAATGACTTGTAGGATCTCAAGAACCTTCTACATACATTGAGGCTGAATTGCATTCATGGACTATGACCTAGCTGTAGCCAACTAGCTGTATGCTAACACTGCATACTTCACCCAAGTGTGTCTACACAATAAAAACAGGAAGCAAGAAATGTCTCAAAGGATGAAGGGAGAAGATGCTGGAGATCTGTGTGGTTTTATTACAGTGCTCACTCTAGTGAGCACTAGAGTGAGCACTGTACACATCAACACTGCCACTAAGTCAGGTATCCATCTGTAGAAAAAAACTTCATCATGGACATGGGGACATGGAGGTATAGATGCTCTCCCTTGGGCCAGATATACCAAGTAGTTACTGAGGAGTGAATCCCTGACTAGTTCTCTGTCTAGGGACAGAGATTGCATAGCAGGCCCTTATACACACACATCTGTTAAATCCTGACTCACCATGAATACAAACACTCACCACAATTATTTTAGAGCCCTATTCAAACAAAATTAATGGTGTCTATACAACTGCTTTATATTTTCCTAGACATTCATAGCCATTAATTCTACGTTTGCAGCCAAGATCAATGTCAAATCTACTGAATGGTGTTAATCTTTACTTTCCATGCGCTACATCAGAATCAAGTGGGAGAACTGAGCCACTCCACTGCCTGGGTCTTTCCCCACTCCAGTCAGAATGCTGGGAGAGAGGAAGCAGGCATCAGTATTCTCCAAGATCAAGGAAGGAGTCACAATGAGACACAGTTCACGAATCATTGATCTAAACAATTCTAATCTGCTAGTACTGTAAAAACTTCTTTAAATCTGTGTTTTGAAGTAAAAAATAAATAAGTAAAAATCTCTGACATTTCCCTACTAATTTTTTATGATTTTTCATAGAATAAGAACTAACACGAGGTGATGGGCCATCTGGGAACTTAATGGAGGGCACACTGGTTATATCTCATTTAATCTTATTATTTCAATCTCACAGCAGAGTAAATTGAGTCAACAGGACCCAGAGCACTTCTCTTTGTTTATTAAGTACACTGAGATGTCACTATCAAGGACTTCAATTTAATATGGTCAAATCCTAGTGTTACCATTCTTTGACCTTCAGATTTCAGTCCAATTCTCTTTGCTCCTTTGGGTTTTAAATATTTTCTGTGGCTAAGTTTAGTGATGTTCAGAAATGCTTTGAAAATGATTAGGAAGGGCCTTTTCTCTTATACTGAAGTTGGTCATTCAGTGACACCCAGTGACAGGCACTAAAAGTGTTCTAATCCTGACAGAAAGCACAGGGTCCTACCTGTTTTCCTATCACTCATTATTTTTAGTATAAGAAAGAGGAAATTAGACTGGAGAACACACAGAGAACACACAGCTAAGATGAAAGATCTTGTAGTCATGATTATATGGGAAGCTCAAGAAGCCCAGGAGCTGCAGAGCAACTTAGAGAATTGAAAAGAATGGAGTAGGGAAGGTGGTGGATGGGGCTGGAGAGGTCAAGGACAGGGCTAAGTTTCACTTAACAGGGAGCATCCTAAAGCAGGTTCTCTTCCATCCAGGTGATTGCAATTGTCCAAGCAGGAAAGCCATAAACCAAGAACCTGCCAGCATGGTGGCTACAAACAGAAATGAGGAGCTTTAAAACTTAGAAGGAAAGGGTCAAATCCAAAGGCTTTTGGTGCCACTTTGCAATTTTAAAGTCCCAATTCCTTGCAATAGGCAGATGACTGTGCTGTGGCTTCCACTGCTCTGCCCACTTCAGGATATTAGGAGATACTAAGCCCCTCTCCAAATCACCTCTTTGCAGAGGTAACTGACCTCTTTTTAATACCAGATTAAAGTCTTAACCACGGAAGGCTGCTTGCTGGGTGTCCCAGTTCAGATGCTGACATGTGCCTATGGACAGACCTTGAGTCCCTTCTGCCACTGGCCCAAGGCTTAAGCAATAGGTCCATTCCTGCCACCTTCCTCTACCCCAACTTCACTTCTACTTTAGATGAAAAAAAAATCTATTTGCTTTAGTAACTAACAGAGCTACTGAAAATACATCATGAACATAGTTTGGTAGGCCCTTGCATTATCTTGACAACTACATTGGGGAAAGACTATGTGTTCATACATGTAGATGTGCACATGTGTGTTTAGGTAGGAAAGGTAATTTCAGGGTGACTGAGGAAGAAACTCTGGTCAATGATATAACCCAGTCCCCAGCTATGGGCTTCTGTGTGCCATCAGGCATGCCAACATGTCTCAGAAGGTTGTTTGATGGGATCAGCCAGAGGAAAAGCAAATGGAAAGCAAATGGCCAGAAACCACTGCCAAGTATCCTTACCCAGATCCCATTTAGTCTAGTAGAGTATCTGGGCTAGTAGAGTAGCCCAAGAGGGCTGTCATGTTGCAATACAGGGAGAGTTCTCCAGATCTAATGTACAGAGTAGGGAAGTGCTGCTATGCATCTGATGTCCATGGGTGTACCAGGCTGGGTTGGTCACCATTGTAGAGCATCCCTATCTACAGATGCATTTTCTTAAGTGTGCATCTTTCACGCACCTACAGCTGTTAGTCTGTTTAATCATTCTCCCTAAAAGTGGCACCGGGAATGCTCAGATGAGTGTCCCAAGGTAAAGGAACACAATAGGTATTTGACTCTAATGAGGATGATTCCCGCTAAGGGAGGAGTTATGTATCACAATGCAGCATTCACCTTGTAAGACAACTTCTACCCTTGCAGGATAAGAATATGTAGGTGGTATATCCTACCCTTACTCTGAGCCTCAGTGTATCTATTACAATAAAGGACTAAAGGGACTAGAAGACACTGACCTTCCCCTTCCTCTAAAATTCCATATTCATGCTTCACATTTTACCTTTTTAAGTAATAAAAAACACTCATAATGTGAGCTGTGTGGCCATGGAATGGGAGGCAGAAGGCAGCCATGCTGATCACAGCTGACTTGACAGCAACTCAGCCAGTGCTGCTAAGCCCTGCTCCTCCTAATTCCTCTCCTCTGAACACATCATTTCTACCTATCTTTCCACATCCTGTCTCTCCAGGGAGAACAGATTAAATGCCATCATGATGGCTGTGGTGAGCAGCCAGGAAGCAGTCCACCCCTAAATGCTTGACTCTTCTAGTCCAACCTAATAGGGACTGGAAAGGGACAAGTAGGGGCAGAAGGGACCTAAGTAAAGAAAGTAAAGTAGTAAGGTAGCAAGCTGGGGAGCCTGACTCACAAGCCAGTCTGGCATAAGGGGTATTACAGAATAAGCCCAGACCTTTAATAACACATTTCTTCTCCAATTCTGAAAAGAACTCGAAAGTCTAATTTCCATGAACAAGACCATAATGGTCCACATGGACCAGAAGCGTAACATGTGACTTGAGCCTCATTGCCTGAAGCAAGTGAGGGAATTTGATAACCCTACCACCAATATTGCCAGGGGCATAGAAGATACCACGCCACTTGCAGAAGACAGGTGAGATAGCATGGGTCTGGAAACCCTGCTCTACATAAAATGGCAAACTACAGACTTTTAGGCTAAGGGGATACCTTAAGGCAGTGATTCTCAACCTTCCTAAAGCTGCCACCTTTTAATATACTTCCTTGTGTTGTGGAACCATAGAATTATGTCATTGCTACTTCATAACTGTAATTTTGCTACTGTGTATATTGTAATATGAATATCTGATATATAGGCTATCTGATATGTGACATCCCTAAAGGGGTGGAAAGCCACAGGTTGAGAACTGATGTCTTAAAGGAAACTGGTTTTCACATGTGTGACAGGAAGCAGAAGGAACACCTAGAGAGAAGAGTCTAGCTTCTTTAATTCTTCAGAGAAAGTGACAAGAGATGGCATGTTGGGATTTGATTAATGCCGTAAGAGTTTTGGCAGCCAAATGTTGCAGGAAGAGGGGGCAGTGGAAGGTCCCAGTGCAAAATTAGGCTTCAAGTCCTCATTTTGGTCCAAATGGCTTCCACAAAACCTCCTAACATCACATGTGGTTGAATAGTGCCCAGCAGTAGATGGCATCTAATGAGAGCACAGAAGAGCAATGAACACAGGACCTTCTACACTCTTGTATTGAAAAGTACTAACATGTTCTACCTGCTTCTATTCTGTAGATGTTTCTGCTCTAGACTGAGACTTGGGGTCCTCCTTGAATTGTCAGAAGCCAGAAACACATCTACAAATCTCTATCATGAAAAACACCTTTTGATCTCTCAATACAATTTCCACCCAAGGCAGTTATCTTCTACGAAGCTTCCTCCAAAGAGGAGTTAATAGAAATAGGAACGTAACAACAATAATGGTGTCTGGGTCATTATCTCCAAAGAAGGGGGAGTAGTCTTAACAAATGGGAGGAGCAGGGATAACATCCCTCTCCCAAAGCAGGTGGACACACTGTGTCTATCAATGATGCCCTATCCATCACTGCGGGTCTCAGAGCAGTCAGTGGTATCTAAACCCCCACCAAGAACAGAAATGGCCCTGTGCAACTTCCTGGAAGTCTTATAAAATATGTTCAAGTGGGAGGGAAGGGATGCTAAGCAAACTCTGCCCACTGCTGGGTCTCTGCATGCTGACATTTGTAATCAAGATGGAAAATATCCATAAGACAGGCTCTGGAGGACTGGCTTGTTTGCTTCTGAATAATTTTGCATTTGACTCACCAAACCCTTGATAGCAAGATTTATAAAATGCAGTTTAAGTATACCTCGTGCAAAATGTTTGAAGGCAGTTGCTATGCCTCAGAGCATTTGCCTCACATGCATGAGGACCTGGGTAAAAGAAAAAAAAAAATCCCCTGTCCACTGACAAAAAGGAAAAACAAAAACAAAAACTCTTAGAGGCAGAAGCAGTTTTCACTTCAGGTTTTTGTACATTTTGAAGTGTTTTTGTGAGTGGGTATTTTGATGGTAGGACCCAAGTCTAAATACTCAGTTCTTTTTTGTTTCCTTCTTTTTTTTTTTCTTTTTTCTTTTAGTGCACCTGTATTTTTACTGTAATCCATCACATAAAGTCAGATGTGCTATTTTTCACTAGTGTTGTCATGTCAACGCCCGAAGTTTCAGATCCTGGATTCTCAGTCCACACTCCTGACTACACAAACAGGATTGGATTTCTCATCTGAGCAGCAACCTTGTCCTAGTCCCGAGTGTTTCCCAGGACACCTTGGTGGGAGAAGACACAAAGCAGAACTGAACAAGTCTAGGCTAAGCATGTGTCTCCAAACTCCTCCCCTGCTTACTTGCATGTCCGTAAGCTTCGGCACAGATGTAACTACTGAGTAATTGATGTAAAATAAAATTACAGAGAACAGGATAAAAAAGAAGCCTTGAGCTAGGTGCCAACTGTGGGGGAAATCTGACAGGCTTGTGTTCAGAAAAGCAATGGTTGAGCAAAACCAAGAAGCTGTTACAGAAATAGCTACAATGGGTGCATGCTAAGAGAAGCACCATTTGGGATCTATAGCGGCCCTGTGGGGTGAAGCTTCCTATGTAGCCTTGGTTATGAGCTACTTCCTCCTTGGGTGTCCCTACTTCCCTCTCAGACACCCCTGACCATCCTGGTTCTCTGGGGGTTAGGAAGACTGTGCAGAGGGTTAAATTTAACTCTGGGGACCGAGCTGGGTGTGGGTAGTAATTATAATACCTTGTATTTATGTCTAGCTATTTCGGGCCTGCAGCTTGTTTTCCCTTCCTTCAGTTCCCTCCTACAGACGAGGTCAGGGAGTGTTATAGATGTGGTTTTCAGGGCCTTCCTGTGACACCCTTTCCAATGCTGCTGACATTGCCTGGAGGCGGGCATCCAGGAGGGATTTCTCTCAACCAAGAGCCTGGGAGGCCAAATGGGAGGCAGGCTCACACTCCAGGGAACAAGTCACACACACTGACTGAAAGGGGCTTGATGGGCTCAGCATGAGAATTACCAAAGCAAGGAATGCCTCCCCATCTAAAGCTTGCTTAGCCGATCAAATAGTGATCTCCTCAAGTGGCACACACACTCTACTAAGTACCAACCCTCAAGAATGTGTCATCAGTATCAACTTCATCCCCATTGTATGGTTGAAAAAACCAGGGGCAGAAACTGATCGAGACAAACAGTGGAGTTGGGAGTTAAAACCCAGTTGACTGGTTCCAGGGTACCCATCCATAACCAGCTACTGGGCTCAGAATTAGGAACCTGATTCCTTAGGTCAGCCATCCAGTCATCAGCAAAGCTCTGGTTTGCCTAGTGATTCTCAGGTTCTGGGGACCCAGAAGTTCCAGAACTGAAGCAAGCCCAGCACCTGTGGTTTAATAAGCATCTCAGGTGTTCAGCACAGATGGTGTCTCAGACACCTGGAGAAAAGCCCCTTGTGTCCTGTACCTACCCCACTACCTGGGGCAAGTAAACAGCACATTGGGGACAAGCTGGAGTCTACAGAGGCTTTAATTTCCCTCACAGGAACAAGCACCCTGGGGGAGGGAAGCTGGTGGCCCACTGCAGGCTATGCTGAAGACAAGGCTGTCATTAGAAGAGGCGGGGTAGAGGAGGGGAGTGTGTGTGACCCAGGACAGTTCACAGGTCTTTCCACACTTGACATGCTGCACAGTAGAGGGGAACACGCCGACAAAAATGGGAAAAGAAAGAGACTAGGCGGTCTGGGCCCCGTCTCTCAGCACCAGAACAATGGCCTCTTCAAATCCCTGGCATCTGAACTGGCCATCAGCCACCAGGAAAGAAAAGAGTCTGCTGTCCCTTTAAGAACGCCTTCTCTCCACAAAGGTCAGAGATGCCTCCTTGGGCAGCCCAGAGGCTGCCTCTCAGGCCACTCTGGGCCCTGTGTTCTGCTCCCCTGTCCTGCTGATTATGGGGCAGTAGTTATCTTTTCAAGGCAGAGACCCAGTCATGGGACAGTGAGTGACAGAGCAAGAGCCCAGAAGCTCATGTGCTTCTCAAAATCCTCCCTCCAAGAAGAGAAAGAGGGCTGGGGCCCAGAGGAGAGGGTAGTGGCCCAAAAGAAAACTGGGCAGAGCTTGAATGCTCCAAGAGAAACAAAATTACCATCAGAAGAGCAAAGGGTGGCTGATGATGGACCCACAAGTCACAGAGGGGAGGGAGAAAAGTGGAAAAGAGGTCACTGGGAGCCAAGAGTGGTTGGAGGACTCTGCAGAGCACGCACACAAAGGAGTTAGGACAAGGGCTTTGTCCTACATAGACAGTTCATGCCTCACCACTTTGTATGACCTTAGATGCCTTTCTTGATTCCCCATAAGCCTCGGGTTCTCTATAATTAATACTTGCACACAGGGAGCAAAGAGAAAATATCAGAAACTAATATTATTCTGGCCCTAATGTTGTTAGGGCATGACACATAGCCAGAGTGTATCTTCAAGGAGCCCCATTCCCTCACCATCATCCCACAAATAAGTCCCAAAAGGAAAGGGGACCTTCATTAAGAAAACCACATGGCCCGATACATACCATGATTTTTATGTTAAAACAGGTAGCTAATAATCAGCCATCCACTGTCAATACATGGCAGGGTATTACAAGTATTTTCTGTAAAAGGACAGATGAATATTTCAGGCTTTGAAGACTATACAAAACTCTGTCATAATTAATTTACTCCAGTGTTACGGGGGGAGGGGGTGGGGGCTCATAGGAAACAGCTAAATGAAAGATGTGGCCATGTCATGGTATAAATTTATTAAATAGACATCAAGCTGAAAATGTCTGACTCCTGAAAGGAAAATGACATTGACAAGGGAAACAACGAACATTATAGGAGAGATGAGACAAAAGACATAAAGGCCAATGCCTATCTCTTGCTCTTCTACCTTGGGATAACAACTGTTTTAATTGCATGCCAATTAGTTGATGGTCAAGACAAGTTACTGGCAATCCCAATCAACTGTAATGACTTCTTTCATTTGAGAGTTTGCCTGACAATATAGCCAGCCTGATCTTGAACTTCTCATCATCCTGCCTCAGCCTCCAAACAGATCACAAGTCGGTCCACACCACTGCTGCACTGGTTTCTCTCTGATGGGTTCTTGAGCAATTATGTTCATGCATGCTCTCTCTGCTGCAACACACTCCCATCCATCCATCCATCCATCCATCCATCCATCCATCCACCTATCTCATTCTCTCTACCTCAAAGGACTCATTATTGCCCTTTGTGACACTGAAAGTTCTCAGAAAGCAGAGACTCTCCCTTCAGCTGACTTAAGGGTTGAAAGATCTCCTCTCAAGATGCCTACCTCAACATTCTTCATAGCAGACATCTATCTTCTACCTAGATACCCACATCCCAACAGACTGGATCCAGCTAGTCTATTCTTCAGGAAAAAAAACCCATGCGTAGTATTAATTCATTGAGTCATTATAGTAAGGATGCCTACAATGCTTAAATCTTAGAAAACAATCATTTCACCTCCACCATGAGTAGAATTGGAAGGTTGGCAGAAAGGCAGTGATGAATAGAACCATTTCTTTTTCCTCTCTTAATGGTTATTTATTTCTAGGTGCCAGGTGCACTAAAAGTGACTTTCTTGACTGTACAAATAACTTTTATATCTAAAACAAACAAGACAAAAGAAAGAAATCCATTTTCAAAATTGTGAAAACTTGCTCACTTCATTATTTCTACACAGAATGACCACACGCCATGAATCTACCCTACCCATCATATCCCAGCTCTGCTTCAAAGTCTGCTTTCAATTCTTCTTGCCTGAGGAAAATTCCTGACACAAATTTCCCTTCCCCCAATTCCCAACTCTTTATCTAGCACCCTTGGAATTCTCCAGTACAGTTCACTCTTGCTAACATCCCTTATACATGCATAGTCTAGGAGCACTTACTGGCTGGGTCTGAGCCCTCAGCCTGCTGTCATCTCAGAGCTACATTTTCTTTTTCCCATTCCCCTTTGGACCCTAAGATAGGTGAGCACTCTCCATGGGCTTTTACATGAATAAAAGACTGCTTAGATGAAAGAGCTGATGATACTCTCTACCTGTATCTGACCTCCTGGCACTACTCCTGCTGCCACTCATTAGCTTATCCATTCACCCAAACCTGTATGGAATTCTTGCATGTTACATCCAACTTACTGAGATTGCCATTACTAGACAGCTCATCCACAAGGAAAGAGAGAACTTCAAAACTGATGATGAAAAGTAGACTCTGAGCAACTGATGGAAAGTGGTGGGCCCTAATACTTTGTAGAGGAACAGTTCATACTAATCAGGCAGCCTATGCTAGGGAAAACTGCATGACTGTCACAGCCCCTTCTAATCACACAATTGAAGACTGTCCCTCGTCCATATAGGCTACATAATTGTATATGCCAGCTGAGTTTTATGATGGTAGGCATTATTTTATATCAAAACAGAATGAAGGTGCATGTGAAAACACATGCCTTTTATTCTAGTACTTGGGAGATAAAGACAGGAGATCAAGATGAGGATCAGGAGATCAAGGTATCTGAGGTTGTGAAGCAAGTCACAGGCCTGACCCATGTTAAAAGACTACCATGCCCCCTCTTCTGCAAAAGACTAATGTACTGATTTATATCTTATTTTTATGTGCATTGGTGTTTTGCTTGCATGCATGTCTGGCTGAGGGTGTCCTGGAACTGGAGTTACAGACAGCTGTGGGACGCCATGTAGATGCTGAGAATTGTACTTGGGTCCTCTGGAAGAGCAGTCAATGTGCTCTTAACTACTGAGCCGTCTCTCCAGCCCCACTAATTTATTTTTTAATTATATTTACATATCTACATATGTATTTGTGTATGTATGCAACAACACACACATGGAGGTCAGAGAACAATTTGCATTAATAGCCTTTACCCACTAACTGATTTCGTTGGCCCTAATGTATTAATTGAAGAATGAAATCACAGACAGCAGTTGAGGAAGCACAGGTGAATAAACTCAAGGTTGAGGAAGAACTTTCTGTCACTACTTCTAAACATAGAAACCACAAAGAGAAGGCTGGTGGATGTGGTTACATTAAAACAAAATCCAGCCTATAAAATCTACCTGAAGTTTAAGCACAGAAGAAATGGCAAAAATCCTGACACATGTCTGACTAAGCATTAATGCCTGTAGTGGTGAAGATCACTTAGCAATGAAAAGACAAACATATCAACAGAAAAGTTAGCAAAGGATAAAACAGGTAGTTCACAGGAGAAACACAATCAGAAGAAGGGAAACTAAAAATGTCAGCAATGATCAAAGAAATGCAAATCCATGCAACTCCGAGATACCATTTTGGAAAACCAGATTGGCAAGGGCTATAAAGAATGCTAGTACCAAGTGGGCATTCTCATAATCTAGAGGTGACTATATAAATTGGTACAACCCTTCAGTAGCAATGTAGATTATAAATCAAAGCCTTTGATCCAGAAACCTAGCTTCTAGATTTTTATCTGAAGAATATTAGTCAAGACATTATGTTAATGATGAAAAATTAAAATAACCTAAATGTTAAATACAAATGGATCAGACAATAAGTGATACATACTTGCTATCAATACAAGTAACTGTCACCAGGCCTGAAGGCCCACACTTATCTATTCGAACATTAGGAAGGCTAAGGCAAAAGGATTGCAAATTTCATACCAGCCTTAGTGACAGAAGGTAACCCTGTGTCAGACATACATAATACTCAAATGTTCAATTAATTTTTTAAAAAAAATTGGTGGACCATGGTGGCACACACCTTTAATCCCAGCACTCAGAAGGCAGAGACAGGCAGATCTCTATGAGGTTGAGGCCCGCCTGGATCTCTATGAGTTCCAGAACAACCAAAAAACACAGGAAACCCTGTGTCAAAGATAGATAGATAGATAGATAGATAGATAGATAGATAGATAGATGATAGATAGTAGATAGATAGGTAGATGATAGATAGATAGATAGATAGATAGATAGATAGATAGATAGATAGATGAGATAGATAGATAGATGATAGATAGATGATAGATAGATAGATGATAGATAGATAGATAGATAGATAGGTAGATAGGTAGATAGATAGATAGATAGATAGATAGATAGATAGATATAAGATAGATATATAGGTATATAGATTGAAGATAGATGATAGATAGATAGATTAGATAGATAGATAGATAGATAGATAGATAGATAGATAGATAGATAAAATTGTAAGGTGCTAGGGAGATGGCTCAATGGAGAAGCTAGTATGCAAGCTTCTATGCAAATCCCCAGGATCCATGTAAAAACCAGGTGTGGTTACATACACCTGTAACACCAGGGCTCTTGAAGGTTGTCTGGGGGACCAGAGACAGGGTGATCTCTGGGACTTGCCAGTCACCAATGTAGCTACAGGTTCAATGAGAGATCCTGTGTCTCCTGTCTCAAAGAAATAAGATAGAGGGTGATGATAGAACAAGGTACCAGATGTCTGCCTCTGTATGTACACATTCACACAAACAGTACTTAGCATTTAGAAAAAGAATATACTGCTAATTATACTGAATGAATTATAAATGCATCTGTCTAGCTATAATAGACATATAATAGTTTGAAGATTATTAGCCCAAATCCTAAGTGATTATCTCTAAGGAGTGAAATTATGATTGATAGCTCTTTCTTTCAATACTTTGTAATTTCTGATTTTTCAACCATGCCAATGGAAAGAAAATTTGTGTTACAAAAAAACTCTGACTACTGATATGCTTTCCTCAAACATTCATTTAATTCTCATTTGCAAAAAAATCAACAATGAAAGAATACGGTAAAGAAGACAGAATGACGACAACAAAATTATGGGATTCCCAGCAGCATGCTTGGAGAATGGAGGAGGGTTAACACCTACTTGAGACGAGAGCAAACTGAGATGATCCTTTTCAAGTATGTGGTAATGAATGACAAGGATGATCTACAGAGAACGAAGTCAAAGATTTCCATGATAAAAAACAAAAAACAAAACAAAAAAATAGTGTTCAGCATACTCTGGGAAGGTGGAATGCCAGGCCGAGATAGAAGGCTCATGGTAGGTTGGAACGGGTGATGAGTCACAACATGTAAGATATGAATGGACTGGAGATCAGACTCAAGGTATCTCTGTGCTTTTCAGAGAACAGACAAAAATACCTCTATGACTCCATTCATATGCAAGTCCAGAACAAGGGGACCTAGAGAGGCAGAAAGAGTTGCTCACATTGGAGTAGGGAAGGAGATGGAAATGCTAGCTGAGGATACAGGGTTTCTTCAAGAGGTGAAGAAATGTTCTGAAGTTGACTGTAGTAGAGGCTACAAGTGTATGTGACCACTGAAAGCCACCGGCGTGTGCACTTTGGATGAATTTTATACCAAGTGAATCACATCACATTAAAGTAGTTTTTGAAAAAGACATCAATTGTGTGGCTGTTGTAACATACCAAGCAAAATACTAAGGAGACTATAAAATAAAAAGACAATAGGGCTGATGACATGGGCATAAGTGCTTGGGAGAGGATCACTTATCTAGTATGTACACAGCCTAGGTTGTATACCCAATACTACCCAACCCATCCTCAAAAACTAGAAGTTAAAAAAAAAAAAAAAAAAAGACAATGGCAAAGGCAAAGGTCCTAAAAATGGGACAGAGAAATGTTTCAAAGATAAAAGTAACCATATGGCAAGTGAAGAAGGACAAATAAAAACTGGTTGAGAAGTTTCCAGTATAAATGACTGGGAGAGGCCAAGCATGGTGACTCATGCCTAATCATCCCAGCACCCAGGGGCCTACAGCAAAACTATAGAGTGAGGCCCTGTCACAAAAACAACAGAAATGGCTGGGAGAAGATGTGAAAGATTTGGGCAGGAGACTTGCATTCATTTTCCACCCAGTGAAGTCAAGAAAGGGGAGAAAGCAGTGTGCGATTTAAATTTAGAACCCTTTTCCTGACAACCATGGCTATGAGTGTCTAGTGACTGGTGCCAAAAACAGTTATTCACTGCATTTGGTGCTACGGATCAGCCCAGAAGGGTTCTAACTTATACCTAGGAATAGTCTCAAGATAATTAGTCAGAAGAAGACAGTAGAAAGGAAGAAAAACCAACCGTCAGGCTTCACACTCCACTCTCAGCATTTCCAGAGCTTTTGCTTAACCAGTCCAAGTACACACTCATCAAAAGGGGTACTACCATTGCTGCTACAAATGTCTGGGGTTAGCCTAAGACTCCTCACGAGCTAGGGGGCCGTGGTTAGCTCCTATTACCAATGGGCCTCATCAGAATATTATTTTGTTTATTAAATCAAGGAATGCAAGAACATGAAACAGAAACCTTCCAGAAGTGAATTTGGAAGTTTAAAAGACAGCTTTTGGTCACACCAGAGTTAATAGATGTAAAATAAATGCAGAAGGGAGAGGGAGATTGTGTTCTGAAACGCAAATCACCTTCAAAAGCCAAATGGTCACATCTTTGCATTTTCATGTCTGTCAAATTAAGACTCAGAAGAACAAAGGAGTTTTGCATGCCATGTCCGAATGGCCCCTACCCCTATGTACAAGCTATGACAGTCAGGAAGGCTAAAAGTTGAGGTCACTGTAGGGATGCTATTATGAAACAGAGAGGCTCCCAGTCTCTGGAGAAAGGGTCCAAAAAAAAAAAAAAAAAAAAAGCTGAAAGACTAATCTATTTGCACTACTACTGCAGGGGAAGCATCCAGTCTCTCCAGTGGGATTTTCCTGCCCATTGCTACCTAGAAAAGGGGTGGGTTCTGGTTTCTCTGCTGCAACAAGCACCCTCTTCCACCCAGACCCAGGGCAAAGACCAGTTTTTACTAATGGTGTTTATTCCTAAAGCTAAATTCAATGGTTCCTCTAGAATTTAGTTGAGTGAAGGAATGAGCAATTGAAGGAAAGAGAATTTACTGGAAACTTGCAAAGAACAGTAGGAAGGAACATGGCAATGGGAGGCTCATCTGCCCAAAGGGGGCCCTAAAGAGACAGATTATTCAGGTGCCATCTTGTCTATCATCTTAGGGATGAGGATGAGCCTTTCTTGTGATTCACCAGAGGAAGTTCCAGCCTCCACTGAGGTGGTCAAGTGACTATGCCCGTGTGTGACAAAATGGAAATATTCCAACAACAAGACCAAAACAGAGTTTATAAGGTGGCTCACTTGAAAGAAGAATAAAGCTGACTGTGACCTTGTGTCTTAAGAAGGCAAAGACAGGAGAGAATGATCATAGCTCTCCAGCTCCATCTAGAATGGGGTGGAAGGCAAGGACTGTGACCACGGTCTTTAAACAATGTCAAACATAAGACAATATCCTAAGAGCATCTAACATTCACAAAGTAGCTGTGAGTGTCTGGCTTTGTCCTCTGTGTTACAGGAATTGTCATGCCTCATTTAAAACATGCCATGCTTACAGCAGCCCTCTAACGCAGATGTGGCTGTTACGGTTTTGTTTGTTTGTTTGTTTTTGTTTGTTTGTTTTGGTTTTTGCATGAGACAATCAAGAACTGGGGACAGTAAGGAACCTTTCATAATCATACAACTGGTGAAGAAATGAACCATTTGCATATTTCCCCAGAGGTCTAGGGCACAACTCATGAAGGGAACCCTCCCTTAATGACATGGTCTCTTAGGCCAACATCACAACTATATTCAAGGTGAAGAAGTATCACCTACCTCCTATTGAGGAGACAAGACCAGATCTGGGACCTGCACAGTGAGTGTGCAGTTCTGAAAATATTTGCATATTCTGAGGCTTATACTCTAGAGACTTTAAATATTGTCATCAATCTTAAAGAATGGCTTCCACATAAGGTTGGACTGAAAGTGATTAATGGAAAAATGTGATGTTCTTCTCTAAGCAGTGTAGATATGTTAGGCACAATACTTCTGTGTTTGAGATATTTCAGCTTTAAAAAAATTCTCTCTCTCTCTCTCTCTCTCTCTCTCATGCGCGTGTGTGCGTGTGTGTGTGTGTGTGTGTGTGTGTGTGTGTGTGTGTGTATGTGTGTGTGTACATGACATAGTTTGTGCGTGGAGGTCAGAAGGTACTTTGTAGGAGTTGGTTCTCTCCTTTTACCATGTAGGATCCAGGGTTAAAATTCAAGACTTCTTTCGAGGCATGGTTTCTCTGTGTAGCTTTCATTGTCCTGGAACTTGCTCTGTAGAACAGGCTGGCCTCAAATTCATAGAGATCCGCCTGCCTCTCTCTCCTGAGTGCTGGGATTAAAGAAGTGTGCAACACCTCCCGGATCAGTAAGCATCTTTATAGGCTGAGCCATCTCACCAGTCCTCACCTCCATTTTAAACACCTTCTAGCCCAGCCTTGAAAGGACATCTACTGGGTCAGATGTGAGTAGGATCCTGGTTTCCTGTGAGGTTCAACACACTGGCTATGCCACAGCTATTGCTTCCATGAATGACAAAAGCCCCAGGAGGCTGCGGACCTGGCAGCATTCCTCTAACTTAAGGTGAAGTTGAAAGCTCCAGATTTAGGCACATCCACACTGTACTAGCAAGGAGATGCTGCTGAGAGCTCAAACCCTAGAACCCAGCTTCTTTAACCTTCTCTCTTACTCTGCCATTCACCATGTAGACCTTAAACTGCTTTGTCACCTATGATATGGGGCAAATTAAATACCACCCTTCTAATAGGGCCAGAGAGAGAGAGAGAGAGAGAGAGAGAGAGAGAGAGAGAGAGGGAGAGAGAGAAAGAGAGAGAGACAGAGACAGAGACAGAGAGACAGAGAGTCTGAGAACTGAAAGCAGCCCCTTCTGAGCTGACCCCCACATGCACACGTGCACACATGCACACAACCCTCTCTCAGCCCTATTACTTTTTCAAAGCTCTTTTTCACAGCTGCTACCAGATTACAAACATCATCAAACTCTGGCCTCAAGCATCATACCCACTGAAATGGAAAGTGCAACTGGGTACTTTTTGGTCATCCTGGGCCTGTGGGCTCTCCTGCTGAGTGTAGCAGGCCCTTGGGGGCTCTGCATATCTTCTAAGATATCTCTTCCTGAACCTTATTTTGTCACTTAAACTTCTACCCCAGTGCCCGCAAGCACCCCTTTGTTCTACTGGGCTGCTTCATTCTCTCCCTTCCAACCAGGTTCTTGTTCTGGTTTCATCGGCTGTTCTAGCTTTTTTCCTACCTCACAGGTTTGCTGGCCTTCATTCTCCAAGAATCAGCAAAGTCTCATCTGCCCCATGCACCCCTTCTCAATTCTGACCGTCATTACTGCACCCCTTTCTGCTTTGGCAACTGTAATTCACATCAAACACTGTCCTCACAAATCATTCCACAACATTTCTCAATTTCTTTTTCCTCAGAGGTAAATATCTGCCCTCCAGTGCTTCTGCAACGGTAGTAACTAAGTATAGGAACTCGGGCCAGGTGAGACAGCACTCAGGAAGTTAAGACCCTATCCATTAAAACAGAACAAAAGAAAAAGTAAAGAGCATGAGCTCTGGGTCAGACTGCCATCTCAAAGGTTTTCAGGCTCGTATGGTCTTGGGCAGAAGATTAAGAGTTCAAGGCAAGGTTGAGCAAAGGGAGCAATATAGAAAGACCAGGAAGATGTAGCAAGTCCTGATCTCAAAATATAAAATAAAATAAGCCTATCGAGTATTACCTATTGTTTGTAGTGTCCTTATCATCATTGCTACAAGAATAAAGCCCCTGGAAAAATACTGCTAGCTAAAAAGAATCCAGCAAAGAACAGCACTGAGTCGCTCTTAACAACTGTATTTGCCCAATCTTGGAGCAACAACCTTTCTATAAGGGGCCAGGTTTGCAGGACACGGGTCTCTGTCAACACTCTGTTGTAATATACAAGTAGCCATGGACAATCCATGAACAAATAGTTTGTGTCATGGCCAGATGGAATGTTGTCTGACTTTTTTACTTGTCATTTTACTCTTCTTGGATTTCTTGAATCATTTTTAAATGCACAGGAAGCTGGACCTAGTAGAGAAAGCCTAAAATCCCAACTACTCATGAGGCTCCACACTTGGGAGCTTGCAAGAAGATCATAAGTTCAAAGCCAGCCTGGGCTACTAAGTAATTTCAAGGCCCATTCTAACAGGCAACCGAAAGGACTTTGTCTGAATAGAAAGAAAGAAAGAAAAAGAAGAAAGGAAGAAAGGAAAGAAGGAAGGAAGGAAGGAAGGAAGGAAGGAAGGAAGGAAGGAAAGAAAGAAAGAAAGAAAGAAAGAAAGAAAGAAAGAAAGAAAGAAAGAAAGAGAAAGAAATTACTAAACAGGGCTAGTAGGATTACTCAGCAGTTAAAGCAGCTCGCCGGTCTAACCCCGACTTCAATCCCCAGAATACACACTACACACAATGGAAGAGAGCTGAGAGAGTACAGCTGCAGGCTGGACTCTGACCTCCATGTGCGCACATGTAAATAAATGAATATAATAAAAAAATTTTCTAAATGAGTGTAAAGTCATCAAGCATTACCTGGTTTACTATGGCAATTCATTTCAGAAGTCACTAACAGAAATATGTCCAGCCTTTTATGGACAATTCAGTGAGATCACAGGTAATTTGTCTTGAAGTTCCTTCACCAGAAACACAAATCATCTTACAATAACCAAAAAAAAAAAAGGTTCCAAGCCAAGAGCTTTGATAACTTGGACATCTGATTTGCCTCATCCTTACATTTACATTAAGCATTAAGCAAACGTCTTCTTCTAAAAAGAATGATGGTGGCCACAACAACACAGAAAAGCAAGTAATGTTCATTACTGGCCCACTGTAGAAACCTGGGTGACATGTGTGAAGAGTATATCATCTCAAGAAATCCATAACACCAATTGGCTCATCGCCCTGGGCTCTCGGTTATAATCTTAGATGATCAACACTCATGGCCTTGAACATGAATGAGGAAACTTAACTCTATACCATCAAATGATAAAAATAAATCTCAATGTTCATGGGCGGGCATGCCTGCAGTGTGATGTTTGTTAATGAATATTTAATATTCTCAAATGAAGGTTTCTTTTTAATACCCCCTGCTGGTTAAAGATGCACTCCAACAGTCTACAGCACATGCAACGGCTCTATAAGGACTGTGGCCTTTTCCTAGACCATTTGTAAAAAGGAAAGCTGAGAGATAATGAATCTACCCAGAGCTGGCATTTAATCCCTCTTTCAAAAATACCACCACCCAAGGTAAACAGAAGTCCCCTACCCAGGCCCACAGCAGGCTGACAGGTAGTGACAAGATTCCCATTCATGAGTCCTCTCTCAAGCTATTTAGAGACCACAGCCTTCTCTGTTCCCTCCCTTCTGGGAAGCCTCTCGCTCACAGGCTGTGAGGTCAGGCTCTACAGGGGGTCCCCTGGGCTGGCTCATCTTTCACAGCATGTCTCCCTCAAGAAGAAATTAGGAAGACAGAAGTGTGGTCTAGCGAAAGAGTTGGGGGAGGGACAGGGCATCATTCATGAACAGAGCTAAAGAGATAGAAAACAATAGACAATTGACCTCTGAGGTTAATAAAACATGCTGACCATTAATGGCTGGGAAATGAGGACAAAAGCCAGTTACCTGGGAAGAATACAAGAGAGCAGACTGGGGGGGGGGGTGCACTCTCATGGGGAGTGGAAAGGCAACATGGAAGCTTGCCTGCCCTCACACCTGTTAAACAGCACCTCAGTTAGCCATTTGTCCAGGTTTTGAGACTTAATATCTGCCTATTTGATAGCACCCGGAGAAGACTGAGCTCTGGCCACATACGTGCTTGCCTGTTGTATCAGACGATGCTCTCTTAATTCTGCTTTTATGATTTTGTCACAGAATCAGCTTCGCCCCTGACTTTCCTGAGGGTCTACACCAGCCTCGGGCTCTGTGTCACCTGTACCATCAACCCCAGCAAGTATGAAGAGCAGGAAAATCAGGAGAGGGACAGCAATCTGGGGGGAGGGGGGAGTGGCCCCACAAAACTGAACTCCTGTTCTGGAGCTCTGAGGGAATTAAAGATAACTTTACATCATACAAGAGTGAGTGGGGGAGAGCAGCCATGTGGAGACAAAGGAACTTCGGCTTCCAAAGTAAAAATGTGATACTTCCCTCCCCTGCTTGGCCACAGCCTGTTTGTTCACTTGTTCCCAACACCTCCTTCAGCTCTTTTCACTGCAACCCTTACCTTACTCACCAAATTACCAGCAGATGGGACAACGGAAGCAACTCTTGAGGTACACTTAATTAAGCTCCTTCCTGACAAATCAGAAACAAGGAGGGGGATTTTTTTTCTCACAGTGCAGCCCTATGTCAATCGCACACATCTACAGCCAAAGTGTCACCTGTAAGGTTGGGACTCTGTGAGTTATGGTGAAGTTGCTGTGTAAAGTCAAACTTTATTTACCTAACAGCCCAGATCCAAGCACCCTCCTGTGTCATCTACCCTAAGAACACACTCTGTTGTTCCACTAGCTGGAATCAGTTTCTAGAGTTGTTCACTGCACTTATCTGGCCTTTAGTATAAGGGACTGACTTATACCCTATAGGGAGAGAAGGTGGGGCTCAGTCTACCTGTGAGAGGTCTGGTCTCTAGAAGGCTAAGGTGATGAATGACTTCTTACATATTTTAAACTCCCATATTCCCAGGCAAAGGGAATTTGTAAAATTTATATTTGTAAAATGAAGGGATGGATGAAAATACGAACTTACAGACCCTGAACCTTCTCTGTAGAAATGTTGGTGCAACATAGATACATCTTGCTATTATTATTGTTGTCCTTTGGTTATGAAGGGCTGGTGAAATGGTTCAGTGGGTAAAGTACCATTATGGTAATGCTTGCCATAAAAGCATTAGAACCTGAGCACCCGTGTAAAAGATTGGAAGTAGTTCTCACATGTATGCAGGCTCAGCACAGAAAGGCAAAGACAGAATCCCCCTAGAGGTCACTGGCTAGCCAGCCTAACCTAAATTGTAGCTCCAGATTCTGTAAAGAGACATGCTCTCAAAAAAAAAAAAAAAAAAAAAAAAAAAAAGATAGAGGGCATTTGAGGAATACACCAAGAAGCTGACCTTCGGCCTCCACAAGCACACATATACACAGACATGCACACAAGCACATGCTCAAACACATGTACATATAATGGTGAAGTAAGCCAGATTGCACCCTTTCATTGCACCCTACATAAATTTAACCTAAACAATTTCTGACTCTAGGCCTTAATTTCTCTCAGCCCCATCACAGAATAGACATGTCGTCAACACAGAACAGATACTTCACTGGGGTATAGTAAGTATCAAATGAGATAACTTTTCTACAGTTTCAAAGTCTAGTTCAGTGACCTAAAGAGACGTGAGAGCAGGACAAGAGGCAGCACAGAGTATGGTCTTACATACAGGGAAAGTAGGTTTGGCTCCTTAGTGTAGTGGTTATCATCTTTGCCTCACACATACAGGGAAAGTAAAGTGCAAGGGTAACCAAGAAGAGGTGGGTGCTGCAATATGACCCTGTAGCAAACCCAAAGCCTGATTTTGTGTGTTTGTGTGTGTGTGTGTGTGTGTGTGTGTGTGTGTGTGTGTGTGTGTGCCTTAACCTCTGCCTCTGCTCCCCAGTCTGTAAAATGGGGGGTCATAATTACAGTACTGCATGGCTCATGCTAATACATGCAAAGTACTTAATGTAACTTGACACAAAATAAACCCCAAAAAGGGATAGGCCACTACCTACTTTTACTATGTGCACCATAGTACCACCGTTTTTATGCCACCTCTACATAGGAGGAACCCTAGAAGCATTCCTGGAGATGACTTCACACATTAGAAAGCGTGCTAACGCCATCATCCTCTTCTGTATGAAATTAGACAGTATAACCCAGGATAAGATGGCCAACACCATCTTGCTTCTTGGGAGTAGGGCACACCTACCATGGAATGCCAAAGAAAGCCAGCCACTTCGCACGCAAAACAGCCACAACACACCTACAAAGAGGGGACACAGTACACTAGTGTATCTATCGTTCATGAGGCAGAGGGTCACAGATCGATCTAACAGCATCCAGACTGACAGAGATGACAGAAATATCCCCCACTTTTGTTTATCTGAAGAAGACAAAGTTGGCCAGTTACAGATCCAGATGAGCACTGCTCTCCTTGTTGAAATGCATCAAGAGATACTCACGACAGATTCCAAAGGCAAACATCTCTACATGTCCCTATGGGACCCGAGCCAAGCTGAGCCAAGAAGCGTCTCCGTTAAAGTGATGTCTCATCTGCATGACAGCCAGTCTACCTAGGTCCCAAGCTGAATGTGCTGACAGCAGGAGAAGGGTGCCGAGTGATTTTGATGAAGAGCTCAGAATCTTTGTGCTTCCAGAAGCTCCTGCACTTTTCTGTGATGCCTGGGTTTACTCCACTGGGGAATGAAAACAGCTCTGGCCACCCATGTGGACCTACAATTACTGGTGTCAAGAGACCCGGGTTGACAGTTTGAAACACAGTGGGACAGGCAAGCCCCCCCCCCCAGTAAGCAAGGGCAGAAGATAGCCATTGGACACAGTTGTCCCAAATGAGGACTCAGCACCCCGTGGTGTGATCCCTTCTCTTGAGGAGACGCACCTCAAGGCGAAACAGTCACCAGTTCTCACCACACTTGGGAGCTTGCAGTTATTATGAGCTAATCTTGCAGAACTCAGCTGTACTCTTTGCCCTTCTCAAGGCCCTCCAAAGAAAGCTCGATTGCACTTGCAGCTTACAGCAGGAGAGCTAGACTTTGCTGGGGGTGGTTGGTGGGGGGTGGTTTGGGTAGGGGCCTCTAGAAAAACAGAAGTGGCCTGCAGCCAGGCTAAGAATCCTTGCCTACTCTGCTTGATCTCGTCCTGGATTCTGAATATCACCCTGCCACCCCCTATCCCAGGGCCCAGCTTGGATAGCAGGTCCACGAAGTAGGTAGGCTGGCTGGCCGCATCTCTGCAGAGCTTCCCTAACCTATTCCCCTCCTACCTCCACCCTCTTCAAGGAGTTAAAACACCCTCCCCTCCCTAACCCAGGGAGCATTTCTCCTCCTAGGCAGCCACACAGTCCGCCCTGCAGGGGTACCAGATTCCTGGTAGGACAAAGTTTTCCAAGCAAAATCTACAGTGTCTCAAGCAGACTAAAAAGCCAGTTCCCCCATCCATCTGGTCCTCAGTGGATCAAAGGAGAAGAAGCGACGACAGTAAGGGTTTTATTTTTAAAACAGAAGGGAAAAAATACTCTGCCTACCACTGCAGCTAGAATACAACTATCCCTACACACTCCAAGCAAGAAAGAAGTTCTTTTCATGCTCCAATATCTGGCCCAGGAAGAGTCAAACACTTGCAGAGCCCCAAGACGCATGTCCACGCTCCCTTCGAGGGGATCCTAGAAGATGGAGCCTGGTCCCTAACACACTGCTGGGGGAGACACCTGCAAGAGAGGTCAGAGGCTGCCTCAGCTGCGGCTAATCCTATGTATCAAGGAAAAATCTCCAGGAGAAGCCAGTCCAGACCCTGGTTCAGAACAACTGTAATACACAGGAAAGAGTATCTCTGTATAAAGTCTCCTCTCTGTGTACAACCACCACAATCCCCCAAAGTTGGAGGCTCTTTTCTGTTTCTATTAGATTCTCTCTACAGCTTCCCAACTCCTGCTGGGAGAAAAATACCATAGCACTGTGGGTGCTAGCTGAGCCAGGGAGAGTACTCCAACTTTTTTTTTTAGGATCCATCACTCCTATCTTGACACTTTGATGCCCACCCAGTGAGACAGGCCTGTCTCAAGGAGACCTCTGAAGGGAGCAAGGATGCTGACAGAACACACAGGTGAAGAGAGAAAGAAGAGGATGCACCTTGTCCATCCTCCACTTACCAGGAGAGCTTGAATCCTTTCATTAGTACAGTCACGAGAATCCACTGACTGTATCCTTAACATCCCTGTCACCGCTCCGGAGGTCCCAGGACATAGTGGAAAAGATGACGAAGTCCCAAAAGAACAGAATCCCATATAATGTGACTTAAACACAGAGAAAGGAGAGAAGGAGAGGGGAGAGAGAAGGGTAGGGAGAGAGAGAGAGAGAGAGAGAGAGAGAGAGAGAGAGAGAGAGAGAGAGAGAGAGAGAGAGAGAGAGAGAGAGTACTGCTGCTTCTGTTCCCGCTGCCCCTCTCCCAGCTCTCAGCTGGGCTCAGAGGCCAAGGGCAGCTTGGGCAAATCCAGCCCCAGGCTGGAGCCGGCTGCCCTGGCTGTTGCCGCCACTGTCAGTCTCTGATGAGGATGGGTACTCTGGCAAGCCTGAGCTAAGCCGAGCCCTGGAGTTGCATCCACAGTCAGGCTGGCCGCCAGCCACCCACCCTCACCTCCTACCGGCCATGAGCAGCCTCAGGGAGAAAAAGCAAGGAGGGCCTTGAGGATCAGAGCACCGACCTAGCAGAACCTGCACTCTCCTCCCCCAGGCGGCAGCTCCATGTAATCTCCTAATCAATGCAGTACCCAAGCAAAGCAACGCCAGTCACTTCCGCCCATTTAAAGACACAGCACATGTTTTGTCCCAGAATGGGACAGATCACTCGGGATGCCTAGGATCAGTGTATTGCAGGGAGGAATGTGGTACCAGGAAGGAAGAGGGAACAGGCAAAAAGCTCTTAAGAGGGATATATAGTCACAGGCACCCAACAACATTAACCAGGTGAGTTAACAGGGCACACCCTTGGTGGGGAAGGAGTCCTGGACAACCTCAGGATTTCTTAACTGAACCTGAAAATCCCAGCTGGTGGCTATCATCCCAAGGCTGGCTGCTCAAGACCACCTTAAGCAGAACTGTCAGTTCCCAATGAAGCAAGCTGGGCTAGCCAGCAGGCTCTGAGCTCCCAAGCAGTTAGTTCTGAGCACAGGGAACGCATAGTTCCCTGCTCCTGCTGGGGACATTGCCCAGATTACCAGGGCATGTGGTGAGCAGCTCTGAGTGGTAAAGCAGCCTTTGGGTCACCTCAAGTCAGGAATCCTTCCAAGGTGGCCCCAACAGTCTGGCCTGGCTTAGGATTCAATCAACATCAGCCACACAAGAGGCAAGCAGACTTATACTAGGAACACTAAGCGGGGGAGGGGGAAATGTGGACTTCGGACTTCTTAAAGTGCAAATTGGAAATGCCCAGTGCTTCCCGAAACAACTTAGGTTGGAAGTTCCAGCACCAATCGCTTCTCTGGTGGTACCACTCGTTCATCTCTGGCCTTCCCCCATATTATCCATTATCTGGGTCAGTAATGCGCATGGGTGAAAAAGAACAAAGAGGAGATTAATTATGAAATAGCAACCTCCAGCTGAACCATAATAAGCCTTTCCACTAAAACTGGCCTGAAACACTTTACAACTATGCCTGGGCTAACTATACATCACCCAAGCTTGACTTTCCAAGTTAATGTGCTTAAACACAGACAGACCACTGGGAACAGTCATCGGGCATGCGCTACTTATTACCTGCCTCCCTCTTTCTTTTGGGTACCCCAAGGAAGGCAGGGAATAGACATCTTCTTCCACTTGGAGTAACTTCACCCTGGATAGGTGGCTTTTGGGTGGGAGGGGTCCTGTCACTGTTTCCTTGATATGACGTTAAGCAAACAACCAAATCATTGCTGTCTCTCTCTATCATTTGACCAGACAGAAGACACACTCTCTAGGACCCTGAACTTTCAGGGATATACTAGCCAAACAGTCATGCCTGGTGGAAATCCTCTCCATCCATAATCCCATGTCAGATGATTTTCAAATGCTTCCAGGACTTCTGAACGCATTTCCAATTGTGTTTTTAAGGCTCCTTGGGCCTGTATCCAGACCATACATTCAGCTTAGAAACTGATGAGGTATACCAGATTCCAAAGTCGGCAGAATTGTTCTCCATGACTGGGTAATATGGTCACTGGAACTCCCAAATCCTATGCTCCACCCCCTAGGTTAACATCACTGATATTCTTCTACATAGATGTCCCAACCATGAGGAACACTTCTATACCAGTCCAGTGCACCCCCAACATTACTCTAAAACACATTTCTGGGAAAGTTAAAAATCTTTGGTGTTTGGCCATTAGCTGGTTTAGAAATTGACTTTTGCCACTGCTAACAAGAGTTCATGGAGAGTGTGGAGCTAGCTGTTGAGTTAGACATAGTAGGCATGTACTTGTGATTCTACATGTGCATGCTAATGTATTTGTTAGGACTATGTCTCACACACTACAACTGAGCAATGTCAAGGGTAGTGTCTTGATATGCCTAATGCCAAAGAACCAGGGAGATGCAAGTTATTAATATAGTCATATCAAACTTCAAAGTCAATATCTATGTATGTTTATAAAATTAAAAAAAAAAGAAATCTCAGGGCAAGGAGATAGCTCTTGGTTCCAAGGATAAAGATGGCTTCTGGACTGAGCAGAAGGACCAGAGTTCCAATCCCCAGCACCAGTGGAATTGTAGTAGGCATAGAAATTCACATTGGAATCCCAGTGCTGAGGGGAATGGTGACAAGCAGATTCTGAGTTTGCAGACCAAAAAAAGTCAGTTAGGGAGCTCCAGGACCAAGAGAGTCTGTCGCAAAACTAAGCAGAAAATGACGGAAGACATTTTACGTCAATCAACATCAACCTTTGGTTTTACATATGAATACACAGGTAAGCATGCATGAACACATCACACACACACACACACACACACACACACACACACACACACACACATTTTCTCTCAGACATGCTGTTTTAAAAGAGCTCATTTAGTCCAAAGAATATAACCAATAAGAAAGGAGACTAAACCAAAGCAGTCTCTTCATTACTAATGAGTGCTGAGTGCCAGTGTGTGTGTGTGACTAGGAGGTCTGGTTGGATGGGTGATAATCATCCCAGGATTCCCTTCAGCTGGGGATCAAGAACTTTTCCTAGTGCTCTAGAAACCCATACCATGTTTCTCAGCCCATAACGGAAAAACCTCCAAATAGGACCCAAACATGGCTGATCAGACACAGGACCCTCCATACCCTGATATAAACCGATCATGAAGACCATGAGAGATAGACCAATGCTCATCTCATGGATTTCCCCTACCTTACCTTCTCGTGGACAGAATTCTGTACAGCCAGAGCAGTTCCCTCCCTGGGAAATGAAGCACACTGGCCCAAGCTCTAAGAATGAGTGTGTGCCTTCTCCTGACACTGCCTGCCTCTACATGGACTGGCTGTTCCATAACATTCATGTTTCTGGAAGGGCACAAATCATTTTAGAGAAAACTAGACTCTGAAGAATTCCTTATCTGGCAAGATGACCACACAGACTTGACTACAAAACAGAAAGCCAAAAGGAAATTATTTGAAAATGCCTGGGGTACTGGCAAAACCCAAAAAGTTAAGAATATGTAAAGTTCAAATGTTTAGTGATGGCAGAAACAAATGAGCCTGGGTTTCAGTTTTCATGGCCTCAAAGCACAGAGAGAAACTCTAAAAGCCCACTAGTGATTTTGTAATACAGTGGCATTGCCTAGATGGGCTCCTGCTTGGCCACACCTCATTTCCCTGGTACAGCAGGTCCCCCAAGACCCTTGTTTGGCCTCATCTCACCCTAATGATGAACTTGAAAGGATTCAGGCCAGTCCTAAACTTTGATCTGCAACAATGGACAAAACAAATGGTCCTCAAACTGAACTTCCATTCAACGTAGTGATTATAGTGTAAGAGTTTCCTAAATCTCTCTCTCTCTCTCTCTCTCTCTCTCTCTCTCTCTCTCTCTCTCTCTCTCTCTCTCTCTCTCACACACACACACACACACACACACACACACACACCTACAAAAGAAGGATCAATTTTAAATGACCACCTTCCTGTCATTCAAAGGAAAGCTGGTAGAAAGAGGGCACAAAGGTTTTGCTGGGAGAAAATACACCACCAAAAACTGAGGAAAGGACTGGTTGGCTGTTTATTAAGAATTCCTATAAGTCCATGAGAAATAAGCACAACAGGCAGGAGATTAGAATAAGGGCTTTCAGAAGGAGAAATAATAAGCATATGAGGATTCAGGAAAATACAAATTCAGAACATTAATATGATGCTACTTTAGACTCATCTGATTGGCCAAAATTTTTAAATCAAGCAATCTCAAGTATTGAGAAAGAGCTAGTAAAAGGGCATGTTGATTCAACTACTGAATTATGGAAGAGTTGAACAAGTTCAATACTATGGGCCATTCTACTGCATTGACGAAAGTAAATTACATGAGAATGCACACACAAGAACTCAATAAATATAGTATACCATGCATTAATGAAGACATGAATGAAAAACAAAGGTATCTGTAAAATTTTTTCAAGTGGAATATTATACAGCACTGAACACGCACAGCACAGCAATATACAACAGAGTGGATGAATCACAGAAACATAAACTGAACCAAAATCAGGAATCAATGTGGATTTTATACATTCTTCCATGAACATAAAAAAACAGTAAAACTCATACATATATTCTATATCCATAGACTAAAAAACTAATCCTAAACCTTGACATTGAGCAAAGAAACAAGCAACAATGAGAATAACAAGTCTTTATGTGTTATGTTTATTTCCTTTGTCTCCCCGAATCAGAATATGACAATTAAAAATGTTTTCCTGTCGATAAGTTTGTCAGAATACTCTATGTATCTCAGAAATACCCTTTTGTATCTGCTCAATGCTTATGAAAACATGCTGAGTAAAACAGAGTGATCTGAAACCACTCCCACATCGATCTTCTTTGATTTGGGGTGAAGTCTGACCATGACAGTGTTTTACATTATTCATGTTTTAAAACTTATGTGGAGTTGTAGCTCATATATACCCATTTGATTAACGTAAAGTTGGTTTGTACTATTTTAAGCCTCTTAGGGTAGCTCTTCTAAAATTTACTAAGTTAAAGGTAAGAAAAGATTCTTTTTATTTATTTACTTATTTATTATTGTCTTGGCCTCTTCCAGGCCTTAAGGTTTCCAACATTCTGGTGCTGTTTCCTGTCCTAACCCAACAAAAGCAATAACTAGGGTTTCTTGCCTCATCTACAGATAGGGACTGGAAAGGTAACAGGTCACCACCATTCCGCTGGAGCATGCCACGGCCACACACCCAACACTCTTGACCAAAGTCAAGTCCAGAAACTGTATTATCAAGAGTCGGGCATGGAAGGATTTGGCCAACTAGAAGAACTCAAGGGTGAATTCAAGGCTTTTGACTTCAACTTCCCATGAGAGTTCTTCCCCAATAGCAGAAGGTTAGGCTGCCTTCTGACCTTGCTAAGTCACCCCAAGCAAATAGTTCTGTATCTGGAGCAGAAAATGGATGGTGAGATCCCTGAGGCTCTCCTTGTATCTCAAGTACTCAGACTCTGGCTACAGTCCCTCCTGCCCATTCCTTCTCCAGGGCAGCAGAGCTAGCTGCAGTAGAGCAGCCTGCCTCTAGCTGCTGGCAAAACTGGGGCAGAGCGGTGCTGCAGTCACACGCTGGGGAATCAGCGCTCCAAGCTCCGGCAGGAGAGTCATCAGGCGCTGAGAGTGTTATATTTAAGGAGCGGAGCATTTTGGAGGTCAGGAAGCAAGCAAGAGAGGAGCAAGCCATGGGGGAGGGCATAGCCTTCCAAACACGCCACTTCAACAACAAGCCTCCTCATCACCTCCTAGCCAGAATCCTCTTCCAAACTCCAAATTGCAGTCAATAGAGGCTGTGTGAGGGGCCGGCAGATGGCCAGGGCTGCACTGATCAGGTGCTCCCTACCACTTCCCTGTTCCTCCCCCTCCCTCCTCCTCCCTGCCTCCAAACTCACCACTCCCCACCCTCTGCCACTATTAGTCACAGGCTCTGGGGTGACAGTGTAGGCTGTAGGCATTGGCCTTGCCTTCTGGTCTGCTCATCTGTGTCAGTTCCCAGCCTGGAGCCTCCTGAGCACCCCACACACACACACACACACACCCCTTGTCCCTAATACCCTTGGTACACACCCCAGCCCTCTAGCCACACATCCCAGAGAGCCAATGTTGTGCAGGAAGCTGGTAGAGGTTGACAGACCTGTGGGCAAGTAAGCCAGGCTTTTTGCATCTAGAGCTTTTAAGTGACCCCAGGGATTCACTTAAGGCCTTAAAGTTGAAATTTATTAGAGGGAGGGAGGGAGGGAGGGAGGGAGGAGGAGGGAGGAGGGAGGGAGGGAGGGAGGGAGGGAGGGAGGGAGGGAGAGAAAGGGAGAGAGAGAAAGGGAGAGAGAGAGAGAGAGAGGGAGGGAGGGAGGGAGGGAGAGAGGGAGAGAGGGAGAGAGGGAGAGAGAGAGAGAGAGAGAGAGAGAGAGAGAGAGAGAGAGAGAGAGAGAAGAAAAAAACTAAAAAAAAAAAAAAACAGGAAAAGGAAAAAGGCAAAATCACTTCTTCTTCCCAAACCATCCCTGCTCCTCCTTCACAATCTGTTAATCCAGAATGTTCCTTCAGGCAACAACAGCCGGAGCAAAGCCAAAACCAGACTCCAATCAACTCTAGCTTCCATCCTGCCCCCAGGACAGGGAAAGCAGGACCAGGGCTGCCAAGGACAGACAACACACCACTCCAGAATGTTAAGCAGGGGGGGGGGTGCATACATAGTGTCTGATGAATCTCACAGTGACCCAGCACAAAGTTGAACATTCAACAATTAAACAGGAAAGAGCTAACATAGGTTAAAGGAAGAAACCAGGGTTTGGTGCTGTCCAATTCTTTTCCCAACACTACCAGAGACTACTAGTTCCTGGATGAGTAGTACAGCAGGCCCTCTGCCTTCACAGGTCCTGCATACAGGATTCCAACCTTGGATACAACATATTCTTGGAAAAAGTAGCATGTTTACAGAACATGTTCAGAGTTCATTTTCCATTATTCCTCAAACAATACATTATAACATTGGGTACTCTAAATACCCTAGAGATGATTTGATATAAATACATATTACATACAAACATTCCACTTTCCATAAAAATACTTGGACATTGGTAGATTTGAGAAGCAGACCATCATGGGAACAGGACCCTGAGTAAGTCCAAGGAATGCTGTTGTGAAGCTTTAAATGAGAATGGCCCCTTTAAGCTCACATATTTGAATACTTGGTTCCCAGTTGGCTGTTTGGGAAGGATTAGGAGGCATGGCCTTGTCAGAAGAGGTATACCACTGGGGATGGGCTTTGAAGTCTCCAAATCCTACACCTTTCCTAGCTAGCTCCCTTGCTCTGCTTATGGATCAAATGTAAAAGATCTCAGCTGCTGCTCCAGCACCATGCTAGCCTGCTGCCATGTTCCCCTCCCTGATGATGGATCATAGACTTTAACCCCCTCAGAAAATGTAAGCAAGCTGCCAATAAACTCTATTTATAAGTTGCTTTGGTCATGGTGTCTCTTCACAGCAGGAGAAAAGTAACTAAGACAGAAGTCATTGGTAAAAAAATGGGAAAAGCTAAAGGATGAAGGAAAGATACCTAGGACCACAAGACCCTTCCTCTCTAGCCAGGGAACCTCTATGGCCAGATAACCCATAGATGATCTGCTACACTCATGTTGGCAGAGAACCCAGCTAAGCTTCTCTTTCTTTTCCCTGCTCTTGACATACATTTTGGGGGGTGGGTTAGAGGACAAGGAAGGTCTCACTCTGTAGCCCAGGCTGGCCTTGAACTGGAGGTGATCTTTCTACCCCTGCCTCCTGAGCATTGAGGTACTTATGCCATGACACCAAACTTGGCATTCCCCTTCCAAGGAAACTGTCTCGGTGAACTCAAGAATGTCCTTAGTTCTGTCACAGGAGCTCTCAGAGAGGACCCTCAGGTCTCCATCCCACTTTCTCATCCCTAGTTTCTCATCAAAAACCACTCCTACTTCCCAAAGGCCCGATTGCTTGCCTCAGGGTTGGTTTAACTGCAAGGTAAACATATTCCCCATGGCTAAAACGACCTCTTCTGCCCATAGACAGAAGGGCAGTTCCAAGGAGGCCAGAGCCTCACCCACCGGCCTCCTTTCAGCATTCTAACTTCACACACAGCTGAGATGCACCTGTGCCCAGCAGGCAGATTTCTAGAGGCCTGCTGCTCCTCTAGGCTCAGGAGAACCTCCAGGTGAGTCCATGTGAGAAGCCAGGCAGGGCCTCACAGACTCCGATTTCCTGAGGACGGAACACCTAACCACCCACAGCCAACAGCTGCCTGATCTATCAACATGAGGGTTTCTCCTTTACATGGGTGGCAGGCAGGGCAGGGGGAGAATGACAGATGAATTAAAGTATTACATTTCTATGTTGACAAAGAGGTGGCTTGTTCCTAAAATGAGCCTACAGGAGACACATCCTCAACTGACCACAGCCTCATATTAGTCCCAGGGCGGAGGGGGGGGGAATATAGTGGTTTAGCACCCAGTTTCTAGGATCAAACTTCAATTCAAATCCATCCTTCACAGCTATGCAGTCTTAAGAAAGCTTTATTTCTCTCAGCCTCAGCTCCATCACTTACTCAAAAGGCAATAATAATAGCACTACCAGGGTGTCAGGAGTCCATTACACATATAGAGGAAGCTGAATGCAATGCAACATCTATGGGAATTTCTAAACCAGTGTCCACACATCATCCACCATCCTCTGCTATTCTTCCTGGCAAATGTTTTCTCTACTTTTTCCAAGTTTTTCCTGGTGTGCTTTGTTAGAGTCCTATACTTATAATGCCTAAACAATATGGTGGTGATAGCTTGCTGGTGCAAGTAAAGCCTGTCTGTGGGTCAGAGAATGGAGCTTGCCACTAGCTAACCATAGGGGTCTGTAGGTCTGTACAGATAGACAGGAAGTGAGGTAACTGGGCAGAAACAGCAAGGAGAAACAGGAAATCATTCTCTTGCCTGCTGAGAAGTGAAAGAGGTAAGGCGTGGTGGTGGTTTGCTCCTTCTCTCTGATCTCTCAGCATTTCCCTCTATATATGACTTTGGTATTTTATTATCTAGACCAATTAAGGGCTCCATTTACACAATACAGCAGAACAACAATTTATATAGAATTTCCACAGAATGAAGTATTATAAATAACCTAAGAATGTTTGTGTCTTGGGTGTGACACTTTTCAGGTCAGTATTCCTGGGTGGGTACTATGCTCATGACCCAAGTACAGCATAACAACATTGCAAAGACAGGCCTGATGAACTCCTTGGCCTCCAACTGGTAAAAGGATAAGATACAGCATTAACGAAATAACCAAGTATAAATAAGCAGTTCACAGGAAGAGGCATTTCTAACCAAGATGTATTACCTCTATCTTTCAAAATGAACACAGCTTATAACCATTATGCTAATTTATCAGCTGGCAAGTGGGATACTCAGCTCACCTACTCTATTATAAGTTTATGATGATAATTCTTGATCACTCTGCTCTTCATGTGAAAGCACTAGCCAGTAAATGTATCCAGTATTTGTTGTCATCCTTTACTGATACAGGAACTGTAAGGATGAAAAAATTTACCCTAACTCTCCTCTGATCCCAGGAAGCTGGGAATTTAAATCCCAGACCCTAGTCCCCTAGCAGTGAGCAAGCTAAAGGTCACATTCTTGACTGTTTACAACAGGATCTGTGAGTGAGTGAACACAGGAAATGAGCCTTGTCACCCCACCCAGAAGCCCATGCAAAAGCAGACTTCCTGGGCTAAGTGCAGGCTTGGATAGTTTAAATTAATTGGTCCGCACTGGATGCTATGAGATGATTGGTTTACAATGTGTGGGCTTTGTTGTAACCCTATAAAAAGCTGTCTCAAGCCTGTACCCAGGTTCCCAGTCCTCTACTCCCACACAGAGTATGGCTGCGGACCCCAGTGCACTTGGAATATAAAAAAATCTCATGCTTTTGCATCAAGACTGCTTCTCGTGATTGGGGGAGGGGGGCGCCTTTCCTGAGTGGGAGCGCGAGGGTCCACGCTCTCCAGGTCTTTCAGAACTTCCTACTTGCATGGCAGGTCCAAAAATAGTGCTGTTATGTGTTCTGCTGCCGTCACTGCCGATGAATACAGACTTTTGGGGATAGAGCAGAATGAATTGAATGAGCACGGATTTTGAAATTTCTCACTTTCCACCAGCAGGATATTTTCTTCTGCATAGGATTGAGAAGGCAGCAGGTGTGGGGGTTGAGGATGAGGGACTAGAATCACCTAAGGGTTCTGATACCAGATACCAGATGTTTTTTAAGACAGAGTATCTCTTTGTAACAGTCCTGGCTGTCCTGCAACTATCTCTGTAGACCAGGCTGGCCTCGGACTCACAAAAATCTGCCTGCCTCTGCCTCCTGAGTGCTGGGATTAAAGGTGTGCACCACCAACGCCTGGCCCCATGATAAAGCTTGTGCATGATGCATGGTGAACTTGGGAATAGTTAGAGCAACATAGTGAGTTTTAAAGGGATCAATACATTCAATTATTTAATTTTCAATAGTACTTTCTTTTTAATTTTGTGTTAAACTACTCCTTAAATGTAAGTAGGGGCAGTGCTAGTTTTATACCCTAATTTGGTTACCTTTCATGGATTCAATAAATCATGGAAATTTCTCCCTCTGAAAGAAGGCTATTGTGATTCTAAAAGTTTGTGGTCCACTCTTGGAAACAGAGCTGGGAGTTTCTGTCACTCAGTGCTATGAGAGTTTGAATTTAACTGGCCCCATAAGCTTTTAGGGAGTGGCACTATTAGGAGGTGTGGCCTTGTTGAAGGAAGTGTGTCACTGTGGGGGCAGGCTTTGAGGTCTCTTTTGCTTAATCTTCACTGAGGGTCACAGTCCATTGCCTGTCACCCTCTGATCAAGATGTAGCCAGCACCATGTCTGCCTGCACGCTGCCAAGCTCCCTGCCATGATAATGGACTGAACTCACTCTGAACTATAAGTGAAATGGACTGAACCTCTGAACTGTAAGCAACCCACCCCAATTAAATGTTTTCCATAGAAGAGTTGCCATGGTCATGGTGTCTCTTTACAGCAATAGAAACCTTAACTAAGGCAAATGTTGTCTGGGTCACAGATGTTCCTAATAAGACGTGAATGTTTTAACGATGCCCTGAAGATATGTCGGTGACACCCAGGTTTATATGGGCATCTATAACACTCTCGTAACCTCAGCCATAGATTCCCATTGTTTCTGGACAACTTATGCCTCACAGTACTCAAATGATCTAACCCCAGATCTACACTTCCTGACTGACCTGCTATAACACCTCAATGAATGGCACCACCAGTGATCAGGTCATCCAATCAGGGCCATAGAGCTCACTCACCTTAGATTCCTTCCCTCTCACCTCAATCTTAGCTCAAAACTGTGACTAAAGGTTATCTTGGGCCAGCATCTGTCCTCATCTGTCAGCAGTTGTACTCTCTCCTTCTTGGTTTTTCAACACAGGGTTTCTCTGTTTAGTAGTCCTAGCTGTACTAGAACTCACTCTGTAGACCAGGCTGGCCTCAAAGTCACTGAGATCTGCCTGCCTCTGCTTCCTGAATGCTCCGACTAAAGGTGTGCACCACCATTGCCCAGGTCTCCTACTTGTTGTGTTTTGTTTTTAGTTTTTTGGTTTTTTAATTCAATGAACATTGTTGAGTATATCTTATGCCAGGGAAAGTAGAAGATTCCAGAGCACCTGTAGGCAAAAACAAAACAAAACAACAACAACAAAAATAAAATATAAAGCTTAGTCCTCAAGGAGTTCCTGGTTTAATAGATAAAAACCTGAAATGAGCCAGGCATGGTAGTTCATGCCTATGACCCTAGCAATGGGTAGACTCAGGCAGGGAGATTAATTTGAATTTAAGACCAGTCTGACATAGTGCATTTAAGGACAGCCTGGGCTATCCTTTTCAAACCCTATCTCAAAGGAGCAGTTCACTGATAAATAAATAGAATATCAAAGCTGGAACAAAATGAGGAAACTATCATATTTGTCTATGGAGAGCGGGAGAGTCTTCCTCCTAAGCAGGTCTGATGACAGCTCAGGGTCCTTGTCCCAAGTATTTTGTCTATCTCAGTACATTATGAGGCTTCAGAACGTTTCTGTTCTGGGCTCTTTCATTTCATCTTCAGCTTTGTCATCTACCCAATGCAAAACCCCAACCATGGAGACACCTCCCTCTGCCATCTAGAGGCCTCCCCATGAGCCACTCTGTGAACAGTCATCTCAGCTTAGCAATGCCCTTGAATCTCCATGATGGCTCTTTGGTGTGCATATCCTTACTCACAAAGAAAGAGACCAGCAAAGGTCAAGGTAAGTCACTGAAACTCACAGAAACAAACAATGAACATGCCAGAATCTGAACTCAGAAACATCCACCTCCAGCCCTGGCTATTCTCCTCCCCTCAGTGATCTACCCCACAGCCACTTTCCTGACCACCTCCTTCGAAGCCTGCGCAGTCAAGAGGTACCTCTGTGCTTCCCCAGTGACAGCCATTCCTCTTCTGCTCATCACCATGTTGTTTGTCTGTTTTACTTTGTTTTGTTTTTCTTTATTGTTGTTTTGACTTTTTGAGGCATGGTTTCTCTATTATGCTGCTCTAGCTATTCCGGTTCCCTACGTAGACCAGGCTGGCCTCAAACTCACAGAGATCTGCCTGCCTCTGCTTCCCGAGTACTGAGACTAAAGGCATGTGCTACCATGCCCAGCTGACCCTCATTGTCTTGTACTGCCATAACTTGTTTTCCTGCCTGCCTCCCCCCCAAAACTGGTAGGCACTCACTCACAGTAACCATGTGCAATTCTTCTCTAAATCCCCCACACCTGACTCTGCTGCTGTAAAGCTGCTGTTAAAGTGGCATTTACTACACCATCACTGACGGGTTCATCAATGCTTATAGTCTCTCTTCTCAGGAGATTAAAAACTGCCTGAACACAACATATATTTTAGCAGGTCAAGACATGAGACACTGCAATCTTAAACCAAAACCTTAAAGAAACAAAACAGGCAGTGTCATGAAAAGGCAGGCTTAGAATCCAGACTCTAGGAAATGAAGTCACACCTCCAAGCCCTCCTCCAGGAAGTGAACACACTCAAATAAGGATGTTGTCATCAGAACTAGCCACACCCCCATCAAAAGCTATTTCATTCTATAGTAACTCTGTCCAGTGTATTGGTGCTGGAGGGCATTCTGAAAGCCGCACTTCAGAAATAAAACAGGGAAGGCTAAGGTAAGAGGGTGCATTTACAGGTATTTAGATCCATGAGTCATAATCTGAATTTTTATTCAGCCACTTGCAGGTTCATGGGCCCAGGGAATCCAGCCATACCACAGTGTCTCTGTATCTGGCCTCAGGGCTTTCTCCCTGGCCTACACAACCAAGCTCCTTATGGTAGCATCTTGGATCAGTTTAAGATTGTTTAACATTGAGTTACAAGCTTTGTGTAGAACCAATGGAAACCATGGATGGTGACTTCAGAAAACCACATATGGAGGTTCATGGGCCCTCTACAGAAAGCCCATTCATGGCTTGAGGGTTCACAAGTCAAGATGCAAGATGCTTAAAATAACTGTTCCAAAGAGCTTGAATCAGAGAAGGTTAAAGAAGTCTCCAGGTTGAATAGTCTCTCAGTTCTGGCAACTTTGTGATCTAGAACATGAGGGCAAATGCTAACTTCGGTAATGATCCAGCTGAGTTCTGGTTCTACACCAGATGACCCGAGATCTAGATCACGGAGTAGAAAGGCCTACAAAAAATAGACCTGTGTCTGCTTCTATGTCAGCATGAAAATATGGACACAACCATATCTCTCCAAACTAACTCCAGAACTCCCCAGGGCTCCCATGACCACACAGCCCAAACTATTATGACTCAAGAGCCAACAGCAGGTTGATGACAAACCACTTACACCTTCAAGAGCTAGGTCACTGGCCTCAGCATCACACACATCAAAGACAACAGCATTCCAACCAGATAGTAAACTGCACACAGTAAACCAAACACACAGCACAGATGTCTGCTCCCTCAACTGCCAATGCACACTGCCATGGGTGGAGGGGGTCACAGCCCCTTGTGCCATCCCATGTACAGATTCGGAATTTAATTATCTGTGAATGTAGGGAAGGAGAAAAGCAGTTCTGGGAGAGCTGTTCTTATTCAGTTCTTTTCCCGAGCTCCTTTTCAAGTGTGTGATAGATCTCATCTGATATCAACAACCCATAAATGGCATTTTCACCTTGGTATAGGCTAAAAGAAAGCTCAGAGGGGTTAAGTAACTTGGTTCCAATCACACAGCACTAAGAGCCATGATTCCAAGAGACCCATCCAGACAGCTCTGCTTACAGCACTCTGGCTACTTGGGCCTTCTTTCTCATACTCTCTTCCATACACATCACAGGAAAAACAACCTGCTCCAGAAGTCTGAGCCTCTCCGAGTCTTCCACCTCTGTGAGAATGGAGACCCTGCCATCTGCTCAGAGCTGCAATGGCCTCTCCTCATACACAGGGATTGTGGAGGGGCTGTTGAGAGTCGCCTCCTGCAGTGCCCCATCCACTCCCAATGGCTCAGGCTCCATGTTTGGAAAAATACACAGAGAAACAAATTTCCAGTTGCCGGCAGCAGCCAGAAGAATGAGTACTGCTCAACAACGCCCTCTAGTGTGTCCAGGACCACAGATACAGCACCCAGCTACAGTTCCCATTTGGAGGCTCAGACCAGCCTGCCATCGCTGCTCTCAGGAGCTTGGGGGTGGGACAGCACAGCACCTGCCACTCAGCCACCAAGGCCTCACCAATCGCTGTCTGCTACAGGATAGAGTGTCTCTGCTCCTGAGCATTTCAGCTCACAACTCCTCCCAACCCTTACACAACAGCAAGAGAGGGAGGAGCACAGAGGTTGACAGGGTCAGGATAAGCCCAAGGAGTAAGAGAGTAGGGAAGAGCCAGAGGAAGAAGACAGAGGACAGGGGACCCAAAAGGAAACAGGACAAAGATAAAAAACAGAACACTGATGAACAGCTAAAGAAAAAGACAGACATGGAAAGTGAGGCCAGGCAAGTGCCCTAGGCATGACCACCACCCCCCTAACCTCCTCCATCCACAGGCTCTGATATGTGGACACACGAGGTGGCCAGTTGCTGTGCCGCACCAGGCGCACCGTCCCCTCTCCTGAGGTCATTTCCCTCTACGGACACAGCCCTGACTGCTCCTGAGTGCTGAGCTGAGGGAGAAGAGGGGAGAGAAAGTGAACCAAAGGCGGAACTCGCAGAGGGAAACCACTTACGCACAGTGCGGCCGGCAGCATTTCCATCCTACCTTTGCAGTGGCCATGTCGGCCGGATCCATGATCCCGGCTTGGCCTAAGGAGCAGCAGCACCATCCAGGGAGAAAAGGCAGAGTCACAAATGTCCACCCAGAAAGAGGACACCACCCCTCTGGAAGGAAGGCCAGGAGAATGAGACCTACTTCCATTCTCCAGAGGCCCCCCTGGCACCTCCTCTGTTGGAAATGGAGGAGAGCATCCTGGGTTCCCAGCCAGTTGGGAAAGCAGGCAGTCTGTATCCCTTCAAATGCCCATGAACCCCAGTCAGTCCATTTCCCCTCCCCTGGTACTTGGTCTCAGAAGGCCAGTGTGGGTCTCCCCAGGCTCCCCCTGGTGGGGGAGAGGGTGCTGAGTAGAGGCCCTGCCCCCGCCCCATCACTACCAGCTGGTACCCACAAATCAGGGCAAGGAGCGGTACATGTGGGCAGAGGCTGCTGGAAGGTGCTGAAAACCAGTGCTGGGGTGGAAGGAAGGGCAAAGGCTCGGGTCGGTGGGAACAAGTGTGAAGGTGCGGGCACTCAAATGGAAGGAAGCAGCGGGAAGGTGCTGTGCAAGGAGAAGCTGGAGGGGCAGAGCTGAGTGGCACAGCTAAGTGGAGAAGGCAAAGGGAAGGGAACTCCCCCGGTGAAGCCACTCACCTTGCAATAACATTCAGACTGACTGAGGCCTACACAGAAGCCAGGGGCGGGCGGTTCACACACACCCCCACCCCAACTCCACTCCCAGAGACTCACAGCCTCTGTCTAAAGGTACATGAGAGCGGCAGGCAGCCCGGCTGGATCTGCAGAGGCCCCCAGCTCCGTTGGAGCAGCCTGATTGGTGGAGCAGGATGACTTCATCCAGCCCCATTCATCACTCTAGGTTTTCTGCCCAGCAGGGACAGTCAGCTCAGCTTGCAGTAACTACAGCTTCCTCTCCGGCCGGCCGGCCGTTAAGCAAGCGGCTTTGGGATAGGCTCTATCTGTCAGGCGGCCACTGCGCAAAGGCCAGTGTACTCCGGGAAGAGTGAAGCGGGCTGCTCACGTTGCTAAGAAAGAACGGGGCATTCAAAGCGCCAAGCCAGTATTCACCGTCCACATCCTGTCTGCGGGAGCCAGCTCCGGGAGATGAGAGCAACAACCCAAAGAGGACACTTGGTTAGAGCCACTGAGCTTCCCGTGGAAGCTGTAAGGTGTGCTTCCTCACGGAAAATGAGACGTGGAAAAACCAGATCCAAGTCCCCAAGCATGCTTCAGTAGCCCGCTGTGATCTTCTCCCCATGAGCAAGGCACACCTGACCTAACTGTAAGGGCATGGATTTCCTTGTGTCCAACATTTCAAGTCTATGGAGAACTACCAACAAATGGAGGCTTACAGATACACTTTACAAACTGCGGGTTCAAGTCCCAGAAAAAAATTAAAAAATAAAAATAAAAGGTTAGGTTAGTGGATCTATGTAAGAATGTCAGCTTCCGAGGGTCATCTCCACATAGGCTTTTACTTCAAGAAATCTCCTTTTGGGCCAAGGAGATGGCTCAGTGGGTAAGGTATTTGTTGCCAACCGTGAAAAACTGGGTTCAGTCCCCAGAACATACATGATGGAGTGAACCAACTTCTACATGTTGTCCTCCGACGTCTACACTGAGTGCTAGGCCATAGTGGGCAAGCACATACACAAATAAATAAATGTAATTTTAAAGATGTCATTGTACCCCCCAAAAGCTACAGTTCTTGGAGAAATAATCTCTCCCCCCCCCCAGGCTCTCCCCTTCCTCCCTAGACTCTCCTCAACATCAAGGAATAACTGCAATCTGGCCTGCAGGTCCCTGGTCATCTCCTTGCTGTCCACTCCCATGCAGGAGACTCAGTAACAAAACAAGTCAATCTTTGAGCCATGGAGTCTTAATTTCACAGCCCATTTTTGGACTCTAATCTCAGCATTGCCTTTGACTGTGGTTACTTGAATCAATCATGGTGATGGTGGGCATCACCGTAAAGGGAACAACTTTTTTTTTTTAATGTTTTCAATGATTGCCATTTTATTAAAGAGAAAAATGACTTTATTTTCTTTCTCAAAACATCATCACACAAACACCATCCCCCATATTCATCAGTGCTCATGAGTCTGGCTTAAAGACCTCAGCAATAAACTATCCACCCTCCATTTTCACAGGGCTCCATAATTTATGTCTCCAAATCCTTCATCCCTTGCCTATAGATAGATAGATGATACAGGGATGATTAATCGGACCCTGTAGCTGTGAAGTGACTTGTCTAAGGACACACAGTAAACAAATGGAAACTGGACTCAACCTCATATGAACTGAGTTCATACCTTCCTCCACAAACCTCCTAAGCCCAATTTCCCACCCCTTCTCTATACCTCCTCCATCTGCTCCCAATTATTGAAGATGTCAAGAACAGAAAATAGCAGTTAAGGCCAAGTGAGAGGCAGAGAATATAGCTCAGTTGGTAGACTGCTTGTGTCCCATGCGTGAAGTCCTGGGTTCAATCTCTGGCACCTCATAAACAAGACGTGGTAATAAATACATGAGGCAATCCAAGCATTTAGGAGCTGGAGACAAAAATGAACAGAAGTTCAAGGCCATCCTGAACATAGCAGGATTGAGGCCAGCCTGAGCGACATAACCCTGCCTCCCCAACTGACAATACAAACTAATTCTAATTTACAGCCAAAAGAGGCTGAAGCAATGAATAAATAAAAAGCAAGATGGCTCAGCAGGTAAAGGTGTTAAACAAAAAACTGATAGGTCAAGTTCGGTCCCCAGAAATCATGATGTAAGGAGGGACCCAACTCCCAAAAAATTGTTCTCTGATTTCCATGTGTACTATGGCATGCACACGTGTATGCACTAATATATAAACACATCAAACACACATGATAACATTGATGATAAACGAAATATACTTTTTAATTTTAAAAATACACAAAATGGCAATTGATCCATAATAACCTTTGAGATTTTTTAAAGATGGAAAATTATGAGATAAAAGATAATAAAAAGCTGGCAGCGGAGCTTGAGATTATCAAAAAAGTTAGCATGAACATTTAAATAAGTCTCCTATAGCTGGGCAGAGGCAGCACACGCCTTTAATCCCAGCACTCAGGAGGCAGAGGCAGGTGGATCTCTGACTTCAAAGCCAGCCTGGCCTACAGAGTGAGTTCGAGGACAGCAAGGGCTACACAGAGGAACCCTGTCTTTAAAACAAACAAACAAACAAACACCAAAAGCCTGATATAGTGACTCAGGAAAAATTTGAATCCAGACTGGGAAGAATTCCCCGAAAAAACTTCCTTTTAGATAAAAAGAATCAGCAATTTAGTCACGTTCACTTCAGGCAGAAAAGGAGACCAAGGTACCTTACAAAGACTCAATTTAACAACACGAGTTAAAAGTAAGGCAAGGGAGAGATACATTTCTTGGAACCTGAAGACCCATTTTTCCTGCCATCACAAACACATATTGCATGCATTCTATGAGATGAAAGCACATGTTGTGTCTTTCTTACCTGAAATGTTTGGGATCAGAATTGTTACGTATATGGAAAGGGTGTCATTGTTTTAGATATTTGCTTGGGCTTTCTCAGCTGAACCATCCTCATTCAAAATATTTAAAACCAAAATCCTCACCCAGGAGTAGAATTGAGGTCAATGAATATTTTCCTGTAACTCTGCTTAATTTTTTATAAGCCTCCCCCTAGGGTCATGGTTGAATCTACTGGTCAGGGGCCAGAGGAAAGGCCTTTCTCCTCTTATTCACTGAGAGGTACCCTTACCAAACTCCTTAAAAAAAAATCCAACAGCACAGGGCAGTGCCACTCAACATACACCATCCTCTCTAGTCAGAAGCCTGACAAGTTCCCTCTAGCTATTGTGTGGCCTTCAATCCTCCCTCTGTGCCTGGGCTGGCAATCAAATGTGCAGATGAAAAGCAGAAAACCAGGATCTACAAAGGAGAACATTCTGTTTCATCAAAACCACACAGACACCGATTCTTTGATCAATGAAGTCTGCCTAGTTTCTCCAATGATCCAAGGCATCTATCTACTCAGCTCTTAAAGAACTATTATCAGGGTACAGTGGTACACACCTGTAACCCCAGCACTCTAGGGGCAGAAGCAGGAGGAATCCCATATGCTTTGAAGCCAGCTGGTCTACATAATGAGTTCCAGACTAACTGGGGCTACTTAGTAAGGGCTGCCCCCAACAAAGCAAATAACAGCAGCAACAACCAAATCCTTGCACACATCACTGGAAGGCGGACATGCGTTGACAGTGTGGAGAAAGCACCTGTGTATTTCACAAGGCAGCTCAGGCCTTCCTTGAACCTCAAGAATCAGAGACAGTGCTATTTGGTACTGAACAGACAACCTGGAAGGCATGGCAGCAGCATGAAGGGAAGGGACGGTATCAGGTTTCAGGGGTGGAGGAGGTATATAATTCAGAGTACAAAGAATATTCAGAGGAGAAAAAAGAACTGAAACGTATATTTACAAGAGGAGAAACTGACACAGGGTGTATAAGAGATCACTGGATCCATACCCCTTGTACTTAGAAGAAAGGACTTGATATAACTTCTTATGGGAATCTGAAGCTTCCTCTTCTTCAAACCATTCCATCTCACCTAATACTTAGTGGAAGGGGAAGACACTCCTTGGTAACATTCTCTGTCTAGGAAATTATTCTTACTAATTACTGTACCCTAGGTAATACCCTCTGACTGTTTAATCACTGCACTTAGGCACTAAGTTAAGGAGAGGAAATGATAAAGACCCAGAAGCCTTTGAGAAGACGGCTTTTGACAGAAGAGTGGCAGGGGATGCGGGAAATAGAGTCTTCTCGGCTCCCTGAGCACAGCTCTGAGGCAGAACACTGCACCTGCTGCTATTAGAAGAGCCTTTGTAGCAGCAGCCAATGTGCTTATTTCAAACCTTGGTCAGCTCAACTTTCCTGGCACTGCATCTTGGGAGTTGTAGTTCTGAGCAGCAGGCATTGGGCAGCCGTGTTTGCACTGATTGGAGGGTATGCAGCTGTATCTTTCTTCCTGTAGCAGATGCCTTTTCTCAAAATGTTAAATCCCTTCTCTCTAGAGTCTGGGTGCTGACATAAACTTAAAGGAAAGCAATGAGAATGGAAGAGACCCACAGAACTGGAGGAACTTGGAAAAAATGAAGAGCCAAAGAGGTCTCTGGTAGACTCTTTCTAGAAAGACAGGTTCTTTGGAAGAGGAAATAGGGAGAAAGGACCCTGGGTGTTCCCTTGCAGGTGTATGACTGCATGAGTGGCTTTCTCATCTTTTGCTTGTTAGCCATCAACCTTCAGCAAAGCACCGAGCACAAGGAAGCATTGAGATTTGAATTCTCACTCAACCACTCATCTCTGTGTAACCTTGGGCAAGTTACTTAGCCTGACTGTGTCCCCATTTCCTTATATATTAAGACATGGATATTACAAAACCCAAGAACATTTATGAAGTCTGACAACACTGTAAAGGGCTTGGGTGTATAACAAATACTATCAGAGTTAGCTGTGTGTCTCCTTGCCTGTCTTCCTCTTCAGGTAACCCCTCTTCCCAGGGTTTCCATTTTATACCTCTCCTGGAGTTGATGGTAGGGACACTTGGGCAGTAGAGAAGCACACCTGCTGTTTGAAGCAGCAGGACAAACAAAACAGTCACTAGATGCCAAATGGTGCTAGACACTAAGGCAGGCCTGGGATCAAACAGAAGGAGGCCATAATGTGGGCATGATGACTGGGGCTGTAATCCCATCAATCAGGAGGCTGTCAGAGATTGCTTCTGGGAGTTAAAGACCAGCCAGGGTTACTTAGCAAGACCTTCCCTCAAAAAAAAAAAAAAAAAAAAAAAAAAAAGATCAAAGATTAGAGATGTGGCTCGGTGGGGAGAGTGCTTGCCTAGAATGCATGAAGCTCAGCCTTGCATGGAAGCCTGCATGGCAGCAGTTGCTTGTAGTAACTGCACTTGGGAGATAGAGGCAGAAGGATCAGGGATTGTAAGTTAAGGGTCATCCTTGGCCACATATTAAGTCTGAGGCAATCCTGTGCTACATGAGGACCCCCCCCCTTCTCTTAAAACAAAACACCATAATCCACAGGACAATCAAGAAGAGTGGCTCTAGTTGAACACGGAGGGAAAAGAAGACTAAGTGATTAGAGTCAGGGTGGGAATGACCATGGGAGGATAAGACTGGGCACCAGAAAGCTGTGGAATGAGACGAGCTGTTCAGCATGGGGAAAGCCAGAGACTGGGGAGCCACCCATGCACAGGTCAGCTACAAATCTGCCTTGCAAAACTGAGCTGTCCTCTGGATAAGTGGGGGTGTTGGGAGGGCTCTCTGGATAAGTGGGGGTGTTGTGAGGAGGTCTAGCAGTAGAGGAATTTCTAAAGAAGTTTAGAGAAAGAAGAACGGGGTAGTGAGTGGGAACGAGCATGTTAGGCGACAAGGAGCTGGCCACACCTTAGAAACTATTCACCTGGATCAGTGCACCCTCTGTACTCTGTGGGGGAGGCAGCCAGGAAAAGCAAAAGAGATATCTTAGTGCAGGTGTGGCTAACCAGGAGAAGGGAAAGCTGGTCACCTGTGCTGCTGGCCAGCGGAAAAAGAACCCGGGTCACCACCTCCCAGAGCACCTTGCTTTGGGAGACCTGTGGGCCTGTACTGCTCCCAGACGTACCTTGGACATGAAATCTCCCTGGAAAAAATAATAAAATTGGCAAAGAAGGAACCCACTTTTCTTAGCTGCTAGCGATTCCTGAGACCTCATGGGCAATATGGATGAACATAAATGATATTGCCTCACCTTGGCCTCTGTACGTTAATAGAGATCAGCATTGTGCTTAAAATCTAAAGTACAGTTGCCTGTTTCAAATTCTATCCCACTATTGCAAGACTTCTCTACACACCAGCTACCTTGTGTACAAAATGAAAATTATAATGAATATCTCTTATACAAAATGCATTGGGCCCAAGTGTATGGAGTTTGGGTTTTGTTTTGGATTTTGGAATATTTGCATAAGCATGATGTAGCATCTTGAAGATGGGACCCAAGCTGAAACATAAAGTTCATTTTCACTTAAATGAACCAATTTTATGCACTATTTTGGTTCACCTCCAGTTTGCTTGTGACCTATCACATGATACCAGGTGTGGAATTTTCCACTTGCAGTATCTATTACTACTCTTAAAGTTAAGATTCAGCAAGCATTTTGGATTTCAGATGTTCAGCATAGAGATGTTAAACCATGCATTTCATTGAGGAGGAAAAAAGAAATGGATATGCCCACAATGACGGACAGGCAGCAGACATACATAGTAAATGTTAATTAAAGGGATTTCTTTGTAATTCCTATCTCGGGACACCCATGGGTATCCCATGAGCTCCCCCATTCCTCCAAGCCATCCTGACTTGGTGCCCATGCAAGGCCAGAACTGTTTATGCAACTTCTCCACTCAATTACACATCTCTAGACAGGGTCACACCATTACAGCACACACACACATCAGCTTTAGGCTTTCAGATGACAAAGACGTGTAAATTTCATGCCCATGTGCACACACAAACAAACGAAAAAAGAAAAGCTCATAGATGCATTTGGCAGCTGGCTTTCCCTGCCTTGAAATTTTACTCCTGTGCCTGGCCCAAATTTCACACAAGCCCTCTATCGGGCTGGAGAAAATACAGCTGATCACACTTTGGTTCCAGGTAGGAATAAATATGGAGAAGTATGGGATCAACTGAGCCTGGTAAGGGGTGAGCACAGGGTTCAGCCTAACCTTCTCTTGGTGCATGGTCAATGAGCAAGCCCTGTGCACTTCTGCTGTCCTGACAAGCTGCTCCCCTGCAGACACAGGAGGAAGGAGCTGGGTCAGGATGGAGTTGGGATAGAGGATGCCTGCAGTGCACTAGATACAGGCCACTGAAAGACACTTTGACCACTGCTGAAACTAAGAGAAACCATGGGAAGATGGCAGACAGACCACGGTCTGGAAGAAGAACAGCCTCAGGATTCCTATTGGAGAAGTGTCGGTGAGGTTTTGGGAGTGCTGGCAAACCCTGAGAAGAAGGGAGGGCCCACACAAATCCTCACAGAGGCTTCAGACAGTACCTGCAGAGAGGTGAAGACTGTAAACTCTGTTCCACTACAAACAGTAGTGAAACCCAGAGCCAGCATCAAAAAATGCAGTCAGACAGAGATGCCCTCAGTTTCTACACAATACTTGGTAGAGTCCACAGGCACTGCTAGAACCAACGAGACTCCAGAAACATACATGTCAAAAAGACTAAATTAAAGATGCTGCTGCAGCTGCTGCTGCGGATGATGATGATGGTGATGATGAACCAAGAGCCCTTGGTCCTAAGGAATGCTTAACCAGGCCATTGAACATCACCGTAACCTATTCTGTCTTTGCCAATGTGTATTTTCTTGTTCATTCTGGGTCTGAAGTCTTCCAAGAGATAATCTTCAAAAACAGACTTTCTCACACACTCCATATCTGAATCCCAGGAAGGTGGAAAAGATTTTAAGGTCCATGGAATCCAAGGAAAAGTAGGTTTGCACAGGCACACCCCTGCCCTTGGAATCCCACAGAGGATGCCATATTACACAAATGCATTTGAGCTCTGCAGTGTGATCCCAGCTCTCACTAATGAGCTCTGATGAGGATCAATCTAATCCACATCTAGTAAAATATGTTCCAGTCATTTCCTTCTGAATTTGCTGCTACAAATGCATCAGATGACAAAGGGAAAGCACAGCACCGAGCATAGTCCCACCTGACCCAAAAACAAAGCAGAGAGTGTTATTAACAAAGAACAGCTCAGGACTGCAGCGCAGACACTGGGTCGTCACCTTAGACGTGCTGTTTCCATGCCCACATTAGTGAGACTTTCCTGTACTTCTGAGTTACTTTGCTGGAAAGTTCTCAATTTCCTTTGAACACGTCACATTCTGGAAAGTTTTCACAGAGCCACTTGAGTGGGGATTGAAAGAAATCATGGTCAAGAAAAGAATGCAGTCCCTCAAATCCATGCTTAAAAGCCCCGTCTGTTGACACATGTTCTATACCTTACTCACAAGGATTGCACTCTGGCAGGTGAGAGCCCACCTGTGATTTAGGATGCCTCGAAGAGAAAGCTCTGGTAACAGGTCTATTTTATTTCTAGAAGAACAGGAACCAAGCAAGTAAAGTCACTCCCATGGTAGAACTTTCGGCACCTGTGACATGGAATTTCAAATGTCAACCAATTATCTAGGAGTCTCAAAAGTCCAACCTGAATCCCATTTACTAATTTATCCATCACTGCCACATAGAGGGGGACACAGGAGAGCTACTGTGTTTATACACTTCTGAGGGTGGGAGTAGGTGCATAAAACATCCTCCACTCCTCCTACTCTTTCCCCAGCTCCCAAGAACTTGTTTGTTTGTTTGTTTGTTTGTTTGTTTGTTTTTCAAGACAGAGTTTCTCTATGTAACAGCCCTTGCTATCCTGGAACTAGCTCTGCAGATCAGGCTGTAGACCAACCAGGCTGGCCTTGAACTCACACAGATCCACCTGCCTCTGCCTCCCCAGTGCTGGGATTAAAGGTGTGTGCCACCAGACTCCCCAGACAATTCTGAAGTAGGATCACAACAGGTTCTCTCCATCTCCAAGGAAGACATTGGCCTTCAGACTAAGAAGGAATGAGAGAGAGAAGGAGGGAGCCAGGCATTTCATTGCATATGAATCATGTGCCTGAGGATAACAAAAAAAAAGAAAAAAGTCACCTAGGGAGTTGGTGACAGATAAGGTGGAATGACTTATTCAGCACATACCCACAGCCCACCACCCTTCTCTTTGTTGGTGATGGTAGCAGTTCCTGAGCTATATACAAGGCAGATATTGAGAAACCAGAAGCTGTGTGCCTAGGCTAGTCTGGTACAGTTATAAAATTCATTAATACTTAGAACAGGGTTACAGGAGGCTTCAGGATTATGTTCCTCTAAGCAAGATCTGTGACAACCTGCATCAGAAGGTCCTATGATAAGATTGATAAGATTAACTGGAAAATTCCTGAGCCTGCCCAGGTATCCATGAAGTTAAGATTGAGGCCTACAGGTCTGCATATTGAACAAGCTTTCTTGCAAGTTTCAAACACATACAGGTCTGAGAACCACAGCTTCAGGGATATAACTGATCACTCATTATCCAGAGAGCATGGACACTAGCCCACATCTGTATGGGAAATGTTACAACTTGGACTGGTAAGTATATTTTTTATCTCTGACTTAAAAGCCTCTACATCATAATACACACTACACACTGGGATTTTAGTACAGATGTGCACATCCACAAATGCCCTGGTAATACATACTGAATATGGCCTGGCAGCCATGCTGATGTCACCACCCTCTAGTACAAAAACTGCAGTGTTTAGATGGCAAAGCTGCAGAGGGCTGCTCTGAGCTCCCAGTGATAATTAGTGATTGGGAAGAGGACTCTGGCCTGCAATTCCCCATCTCAACCTTGGTGTAAGAAGAAAGCAAAGACTGGAGCACAGAATAGGACAAGACTGAGGCTCCATTCTCTGCACTGAGAGCCCAGGTCACCTCCCACTCGCATGCCTTCTTTATAACTGGTAGGAGAATGTGATTCTCCCAACAGGAAGGAGGAAAGCTGGGAAATGAGACTTACCATCCAGCCTGCCAGCTGTCCAAAGCGAAATCCCAGTTATGGTGTCAGCAGAGAGCAGGCTCTTGGCTGAGCTATAATTAACAGTCCCTTTCTCAGGCAGATAAGTGCTGGAGTAGGAGAAATGCAGAGCAGGTGATGGTTACACCTGCAGACAGTTCTGCTGACAGCTACAGAAGCATCCAGAGCTGCCAGCGAGGACAGCAAGAAGCAGGAAATACTGAGAGAGACAGCAGGGGCTTCCATGAGTGTCCCTGCTATGAGTCCAGACCTAAAAAGTTCTGTTCTCTATTATCCATAGTCCATAGTGTCATCTTCCACAAGACCAAGTGCTCCCCAGAAGCGTGTGGGTTAGATGAAGTGAGGACACATGGTGGGTGGGTGGTCACAGAGTAAACCATTTCCACTATCATGAAAAGCCCAAAGAGTAATACCACTCCTCCCTTTAGGACAGCTTCACTGAATCTTGTCATCACAAAACATTGGGAATTATAGCAGAGACCTTGTCTCAGCTTAAGAAAAAAAAAAAGACCTTAGTCATTCATTGGTTCAGATTCACGCAATAGATATTTTTGAGTACCTGTCAGGTGCGAGGCTCTAAGCTAAACATGGGCAATACACTAAATCCCTGCTTTCATAAAGTTGAAGGACAAATGGTGGAGAGAACAACTAATGAACACATACAACTGTAAGTTGGGGTTAGCACTTAGTGCTAAGATATAAAATAAGGTCAGTTAGAGCGCCATGCACTTGTAATTCCAGACTTGGGAAGCTGAGACAGAAGGACCACTTTGAGTGGTCCCTGTCTCAGGAAAACAAACAAAAGAGAAGAAAGTGTGGGGGAGAAATTCACCAAAGGAAGACTCCTCCTTGGCCATCAGCATTGTATGGTGTAAAGAACTACACATTGTCTGACATTGTGTGCTGAAGACCTACTGTGTGCACGGCACAGCCTGTGCCCTGTGCAGGCAGCACCTGGGGGAGCATCTCAGGAAGAGACTCGGCCCAGCACACCAACCAACAAACCTCTGGCCATGAGAAACCCTGGCAAGGGTACTGTGCTCCCTGTGTGTATAGTGGGTGGACAGACAGACAGACAGAGTCAAGTTGGTCATCCTCTGATCCCTACTACTGTGAAATCATTTAGCCTCTTACTACCTTCTTGTTTCTCCTTTTTTTTTTCTCCTCATGCTTTTTGTCCCATTTCCCCTTTCTCTAACATTAACCTTTGTTTTCACATGGAAGAAATGAAATACTTCCCCCACCCTCTGCAGCTTGACAAGTCTATATGTCCCTTGAGTCATTGAGAAGGCTTTGAATTGAACTCTGACTCAGCCCTGGAACCTCTTCCTCCCAGCAAGCTGCCTCCTCTCTCCTTGTCACAGCTGCCAAGGTACAGCATGGACGGTACAGAGCCACTGCAGTGTGGGTCTGCCAGATTAGGGGCCTGTGTCCCACATCTTAAGACAGGTGTCCCACATCTGGATTGTACTCATATCTCCATGTCAACCTGCACAGGCAGTTCTAGTGTCAGAGGCTAGTCCCAGAGCAAAGGGGCACAATAGGTGGCCACATGAACCCAATATCCCCAGACATTTCGATCTTACATCCCTATCAGTTAAAAACAATTCTCAGCACCCACAAAGGCCAAGCCACACAACACTCAGCTCTCGACAGCACCTTCCTCTTGGGCCCTCCATTTTTATTTTTAACTGACTGATGTTCCAAGAAAGATACAAAAGCTGCCATCTAGCTAGATATTTATGGAGAGCACCAGGAGGCAAGTCACCTCTTAGGAGCCACTCAGTGAGGCAGAGACTAAATCTCCCAGCTGACACTCCACCAGCTGCTAACCTTACCTTTTTCCTCCAGCCTTCTGCAACACATCTGTCTCCCTCTAACCGATATGTCACTCAGCAAGGAGCAAACATGGAAAGCAAGCCCCAAAGTATTTCTGCCTCCATGAAGAGACCCAGGCAATCCTCCTAACCTCTGGGGCCCCTGCCACTTACTTGACTCTCAGGAAGGCCAACTTCTTCCTCAGACAGGAGACATGGTAGTAGCAAGTCTGCCTGACAGCTGTGCTGCACGAAACAGTCTCTGGGCGCAGATTCTGCACCATGCCTGGCTCAGGGGAGGGCCCGCCACATGGCAGCCAGGACCTTGAAGGCTGCAGCTTCACTTTGGAGGGGCCTGGATGTGCTGCCTCTGCAGCTGTCCCAGCGGTTGGCAGTGAGCTCCTACACACACAGTCTCCATGCTCTGCGGTCCCATTCAAAACACGAGAAGGTGAAGGGCCCAGTGTGAGAGAGCCTGGAGTTCGATGTACACTGCTATTGCAGTCTCCCTTGCCTTCTGTTTGAGCCACGGTTCCATGCAGAGCGCACTTCCATCCTTCCACATCTGGCAGTGTTGTGGGACTTGGCAAGCTTCTGCTCCCTCTGTCCTCTGGCAGGGAGGATGGAAGTGTACCTGCATGTGATATCAGCTGCTGGAGCTGGAGGGAAGGGAGGGGCACTGCTCCCAGAGGGGGTTGCTTCTGGGCTCCTTCCTTAAGGTAAAGATCACCTGAATAAACCAGGGCCATGGAGAATTCAGTGGCGGGACAGATAGGTGGAGCTAGAGTGCTGCAGAAACCTATTGTGGAGGACAAGTTCCACACCAGAATAGGCAGCACTGAAGGTACCTCTCCTAGCAGGACACGGCAGCTAGATTAGTTTGTTTTCTGTTGCTGTGAAAAAACACCATGACCAAAAGCAACTTGAAGGGGAAAGGGTTTGTTATATCTTACAGTTTAGATTCCACCACTGAGGAATCTAAGGTAAGAACTCAAGGGAAGAGTTGATGCAGGTGCCTCTGTGTGTGTGTGTGTGTGTGTGTGTGTGTGTGTGTATGCATATATATATATATATACATACATACATACATACATACATACATACATACATGTGCATGCGTATAGAGGTGAGAGATTGATTTCAGGGGCCTTCCTTGCTCTCTCTGCACATTTTACTTGAAACAAAGCCTCACGAAGCTGAAAATGACTCAACTAGTCCAGCTAACTAGCCTGCCCACAAGAATACCCTATGACAGGCAGTGGTGGTGCATGCCCTTAATCCCAGCACTTGGGAGGCAGAGGCAGGTGGATCTCTGTGAGTTCGAAGTCAGCCAGATGGGACACCTACAGCTTCTGTGTGGATGCTGGGAATACAAACTCCAGCTTACAAACTGAGCATTTTCTCCATCTAGCTCTCCAGTGAGTGCTTTGCTTTGTTTTGCTTTCTCCGGAACTCGCTCTGCAGACCAGGCTGGCCTGGAACAATATGCCTGCTTTGCTCCCGAGTACTGGGATTAAAGGCTTGCCCCGCTGATTTATTTTTTAAACCTAGATTAAGAGGTCAGCAAAATGGCTCAGCAGGCTGAAGTGAAGGCTCTCACTAAACAAGCCTGGAAAGCAAAGTTCAAACCCTGGAACCAGGGAGAAGGAGAGAACAAACTGTGTTCACAGAGTTAGCTGTCCTCTGGCCTCACACACATGCTGTGGTCTTTGTCCCCAGGCCCACACACAATATTATAGTTTTGGACCCTCAGCAGGCAAAGGCAAAAGACCCTCTAAGACTGAGAACCTGTGTTCTGTCCCGGAACTCACATGGCAGGACAGAAGTGCTTCTCCACTAAGCTACCCCTAGAGCTCCAAGCAGGTCCTTTTTGAACTTCACGGCCCCTGCATAATTTGCCTTTCCATTTGCACATACCATGAGTAGTTCACACTCTGTATGCTGAAATTAAAACTCATTAGTCATGGCTGTGCTTCAAATTCTTCCAAAACATACACAGTACATTACTGATACCTAATGCAAGCACATTTAAACCACTAGCTATGAACCACGCATATCCTTATAATTCACTCACTACACCCATTTTATGAAGGGGAAGAATGAGGCTCACAAATTGTTAGGTTGGAATCTCCAGCTCTCCCCTGCCAACTCAGAGAGTCTCCAAACAAAGAATAGGCACCAAAAAAAAAAAAAAAAAAAAAAAAGCCCAGTTCTGCATTTTTGGTGCTTACTACAGGGTCCTCCCCTAAGGTTGTCAGCTGCCCAAGTCCCCACCTAAAGTGCTTAGTTAGCATTTGACAAAACCATCTTGCGGTGGACAGACACATCATCACCCCTTGCCTACAACCTATAAACTCTCCCTGCTTTTATCTGTGGGCCCAACTTCTCTGGCCTTGACCTCTGGGACTAGAGAACTCATCTGGAAGTTGCTTTGCTCAAATAAACCTGTTATACTTTTTCAGTTTGGCTTGATTTGGCTTACTGTGTCAATGGAAAAACCTATCATGGGAGACGGGGAGAAAACCTATTAGAAATGTCTACTGACATCCCCCCAACATCACATTAGAGCCATTACAGAGAAGGGCACACTTAGCCTCTAGATTATACTGCTTTTTCCTGCTGCACAAGCCATAAAACTCAGGTTCATCCTGGACAGCATCCCAACTTGGATGCCACTCCGGTCAGCTCTATTTCTCACATTTTTAATTGGTTCCTCTTTTTTTGTCCTCAACTATCACCATTCAGAAATACACCATCTGGTCTCAGTCCCAAAGTTGCCATGGCAGAAATTCCTCCCTGCCCATCTCAGTCTTTATCACCCTCTTTCATTCTCTCCAGAGCTCTTCTTACTACTTGGTAGTGTCTTTGTTTGGTGTCTATTTCCCCTCACCGAGCAGCAAGCATCAAAGAGGACATCTTGATCCTAGCTGTATATAATGCCTGCAGGGGATGCATGTAGTATGTACTCAATAACTACTTCAGAGACTACACACCAGTGGTGTCACCTGTTTTCACTTCATTTGTTTGCCCTCCAAGTGTTTGTTTCTTAATCCACGTTTCTCCATGGATCATTGTGATTTTTCTCACAAGATTAGCTGGGAGTGGGGCTGGCTCAGAGGGTAAAGGGAGATGCTGTCAGGCTGGTGGCACTCTGGAGGCAGAGGCAGGCTGATCTCTGAGTTTGAGGTCAGCCTGGTCTCCAGAGCAAGTCCCAGGACAGCCAGGGTTACACATACACACAGAGAAACCCTTCCTCGAGAGAACAAAACGAAACACTCCTTATGTGACACCAAAGACAGGTTCACTTGTTTCAAATACTCTTTCCTGGCCCCTTGCCAGAAGCCCACTCCTAGGACACGATGCTGCAGCAGACTTAAGTGTCTGTGCTTCCTGAGCTCCCCCGGCTCTCTCACACCCCCATGCTGGTGCACACCCTGTTCCTTCCCTGGGAATGCTGTCCATGTGACACTTCCACTCATCCGGAAGCTCTCAGCCAAAGCATCACCCTCCAGAGCCTCTGCAGATGCAGCCCCATAGTCACCACCCCAACAGTATGCCACTCCTGGGCAGGTTCTTAATGTCACTGGGCCTCAAGTCTCCCAAATTCCTGAAAATATAGCATCAGCTTGATAGGGCCACAGAAAGAGGCTTACTGGAAGGTAATATGTAGAGAATTCACTGCACAGTTTGGCACCTGGAAGGGATTTTGTTTTACTGGTGAATGCCTAATTCCACATCCATCATGACATTGAATATTCATTTGCAAGTATATCTCACCATTAACAAGAAGACTCTTGAGGAGTGATGTCACAGCTTACTCTGTTTATCCACCAGTGTCTGTACTTGGCATTTGCAGGTGCTCCAAATTCCACCCACCATCTCTATCTAGGTGATCTCTTCGATACACAGTATTTTTTATTTATTCTTTGAGACTTTCACATATACATAATATGTTTTGGTGCTATCTACCACCCACTCCTCCACAAATTCCCCTCCCACAACCTCCCCAACTTCAACTCCTCTCCTCTTTATTGATATTTTATAGCCTTCGGAGTTAAAATTAGTTCTGCCTTAGGCACAAGGGTGTGGTGCCACCCACTGGAGCATGGGCAACTTTCCCTCCCCCAGCAGCTACCAACTGCTAATCATTCTCTTAAAGATGGGGAAGAGGCATAGCTCTCCTCAGGAAGAATGGAATTTCACTGGGAGTCAAAATGAGAGTATAAATACCTAGCATTTACTCAATACCTACTATGTATCTAGTTTATTTAACACCTATTAAACGTCTAGCACTTTACATACAATATTTTAGCTATTCTTCACTAGATGTGATGAACAATAGACCTTTACAAATGAAAAGACTAAATCTGAGACAAGCCAAGTGCATTACTTTTTCAAATGCAGTTACAGCTGGACCTGGTGGCATGCCTTTAATCTCAGCATTTAGGAGGCAGATCTCCAAGTTCAAAGCTGGACTGGTCTTTATATACCAAGTGCCAGGCCAGCCAGGGCTACACAAGGAGACTGTGCCTCAAATCAACAAAGCACAAACAAACAAGGAAACAAATAAATAAATAATAAAACACACAGTTACCGAAATGGTGATACACACCTCTAATGCCAGGCCTCATGAGGCACAGGCAGAACTGTCACATGATCGAGGACAGTGTGGTCTACATTGTGAGTTCTAGGCCAGCCAGGGCTACATAGCTACATATAGTGAGACAATCTTTCAAAAGAACGACAACAAAAATAGCAGTGAGGCTGGGCCCAGTGGGAGAAAGCCTGCCTGCCATGTGAAAAAGCCCTGGATTTGATTTCCAGCACCTCGGGGGGAATATATGTACATACATACATGCATACATACATATACACACACACATACATATGAAGAAATAATGTCAGGTGTGACACAATCTTTAATCCCAGCACTTGAAAACTGTTGGAGGAACAAGATTTCAGTGATCCTCAGTTACACAACTAGTTTAAAGCCACACAGGGCTGCTTGAAAAACAAAACAAAAACGAGGAAAGAAAGCATTTCAAGTGCAGTGTTCCTAACTGTAAGGTACTTGCTCTTACCAATACAGCAGACCCCATCAACAGCCAGTGCACCTTCACCCATCTTGCAGCTGGGCTCTACCAGCTTTCCTGTATCCAATGGATATTTCAGAAAGGCTCAAGGCATGCATGCCTGCATGTAGGGATGTCTACATGCATGCACACTCTGGTCCCTGCTGGAGCCCCACCCTGGCATCCACATACACGCGCCCTCATTCCAGGTCTCAATTTCCCTGCTGCTGAAAGGCATCTGGGTAAGCTGAGAGCACAATCTATTGGAACTCACCTGCTGCATACAAAGGGTCCTCAGTAAAACAGCTCAGCTCCCTTTCCTACAATCCATGCTTTGTTTGCAAGTCCCCGCCAATGGGCAGATGTACTGAATAAAGTTCTGGGTACCTGAGAAACTTTAATAATTGGTCTAGTTTAAGGTGAACCTAGAGACTGATGCTTCATTTTGCCACTGGCTTCACCTAGAAGCAGGAAAAGTGGGTTAATGTTATTCTCTATTCTCTCTCTCTCTCTCTCTCTCTCTCTCTCTCTCTCTCTCTCTCTCTCTCTCTCACACACACACACACACACACACACACATGTATGAGTCTATACACACACCCAACACACAAACCTGAGGAAGTTATCTCTTCCTTTATACTGGAAACCTGGCCCTCCCTCCAACCCCTCCCCCATTTCCTAGTAAATAGATTCTTAATCAACTTTTCTCCCCAAGGTCACAGCTGCCCTGCTTGACCAGAGAGAGACTTTTCATTAACAACTGCTAAGACAGCCACGGAATACATAAGCACATTTCAGTCAACAATGGAAGTAGTCCAGTAAGATTAGATTCCTAGAGATGCTCACAGCTCTCAGTTATGTGAGTTATCCCATGACGTCCACACAATGAGATAATCATATGGTGGCGATCCTCCTATTGTCAAGTGACGAATGGTTGGAGTAAGGTAGTTATCTTGTCTCTAAATATTATGTGCATCCTGAACTCTGGGCAGATCTTGAAAGAATCAAAGTTTTATTAAGCCAGCCAAAAGCACATCTTATATAATAAACCTGTCATTTAAAATGACTTAAGGAATTTTAAAGAAATCAATGTTCATTTCACCTGTTGTATGAAGCAAACTTCTGTGATCTGGACCATTAGAAGCAGTCAGAATGCCTCACTCTGGGCCACTCCCACTCAGTCTGTGAAGTCCCTACTGCATTTGCCACTCCCATCCCCCACCCCCTACCCCCACCCCAGAGGAATGGCACAGAGTAAATGGCAAGATTACAGGAGAGACTCATAGTATAGGAAATGTGGCCTTTAATGAGGCAGTGCACGATCTTCCAAAGACCCCAGTGAAGGGCTGGGAGCATAGCTCAGCCAGTATAATGCTTGCTGACATAAGCAGGAGTTCCATCTCCAGAAGCCCTGAGCTTATAATCACAGCCAGCATGGGGGAGGCAAAGACAAATGGATCCCTGGGGCTCACTCCTAGTTTAATTAATGAGTTGTAAGCCAATGCGAGGCCTTGCCTATTCTCCACTTTCAAGAAAGAAAGAAGGGAGGGAGGGACAGAGACAGGACAGCACCTGAAGAAATACAGAGGTTCACCTCTGACCTCCACCAGCACCACCTGACCCTCTACACACACGCATGCACGCACGCGCGCGCGCGCACACATACACACACACACACACACACACACACACACACACACACAGAGACAGAGACAAAGAGACAGAGACAGACAGAGACAGAGACAGAGACAGAGACAGAGACAGAGACAGAGACAGAGACAGAGACAGAGACAGAGAGAGTAAGGCACATGGGCCACATCCTCACTACTACAGAAAATCTTTTCAGATTCAAATCTCAGTCCATCACAGTCCAATGTTCTCAAAGCAGCAGACTCTAAAACAGATGAAAATGTATTAAAGAAAGAATCACATACAAGATGTGACCCTGGAAAAGTCATTCTCACTGAGTGTGGCCATGACAAATGTAGGATGGCTCTGGGTATCTGAGATTGGTGTACACACAGGGACAGCCATCCACGGCACACTTCTGACATATGCCACACAGTTACCGGCAGGTTTTTCCTGCGGCTGCAGCCGGTCCTGCTGCCACAGTCCCGCTGCCACATGAGCCCCAAATAACACTCAGAGACTCCGTATTTGATACAATCCTGTTGGCCAGTTACCATTATTGTTTATGGGCTAGCTCTATCTTAATTATTAACCCATTTCTACTTATCTAATTATTTCCACGTGGCTCATCTTACCCAGGAGCCACAGCTGGCGTCTTCCTTCCTCCCTGGTCTACATCTTGACTCCCCTTACCACTTCCTCTTTCCTCCTTATCTCCTAGCCCCGCCTATCTTGCTTTTCCATTGGCTCAACACAGTGCTTTATTGTTTAACCAGTATGAGAAACATATTTACAGAATAACATCTCCCATCACCACACCACAGATGCCAAGCAAGCACAGGCAAATGGTGTCCGCAGCCACCATGAAGAACTTAGGGAACTGAGCGGGTGACTTAGTGTTTTCTATTGCTGTGAAGAGAAACCATGACCATGGCAACTCTTATGAAGAAAATATTTCGTTGGGGTGGCTTACAGGTACAGAGGTTCCGTCCACTATCATCATGATGGGGAGCATGGCAGGTGTGCAGGCAGAAATGGTGCTGGAGCCGAGAGTCCTGCCTTTTGTAGGCAACAGGAAGTCAACTGTAGTCACACTAACGGAAGCTTGAGCAATAGATCTCAAAGCCCATCCCCACAATGACACACTTCCTCTAACAAGGCCACACCTCCTAGTAGTGCCACTCCATTTAAGGGTCACTTTCTTTCAAATCGCCACAGCAGTTTCCAGATGGGAAAGACATTTAGGGATTTTTCTAGAGGCTACAAGTCTGGAAGAGAAGCCTTTACGGAGGTACACATAGTCAGACAAGGAGGCTAAATGTAGTTCTTATCAGTGTCCATCCTAAGCAGCCAGCCAAAAGCATGTCTGGCTAGGAAGCAGTGTCCAAAAGACAGGAAGGACATCCTGGGGAGGGTGGTGTTGGGGTTAGATGTAATTCAGTACATAATTATTCCCCCAGGAGGCGGTGGCAGGGGGATCTCTGTGAGTTTGAGGCCAGCCTGGTCTACAAAGCAAGTTCTAGGAAAGCCAGGTCAACACAGAGAAACCTTGTTTCAAAAAAAACAAAACACAAAGTTTCTCCTAACCTAAGCTGAACCCTTCTCATTTACAATTAATTTACTCCCCTTTAAATTAAATTAAATTCTGTTTAACTCCATTTTGTGAGATGTTGTATATAAAGAGTGCTGTCAAGCTGGGAATGGCAGCAGTGACTTTACCCAGCAACCCAGAAGCACCAAGACCAGCCCAAGCTCTAGTGAGATACTGCCTCAAAACTGAGTGCTGTGATACTTTCCATAAACAGTCCCCTTTTAAATCTTCCTTCCTTCCTGTCAACCAGCTCTTATTTTCTGTTTGTTTGCTTTTGTTTTTGAGACGGGATTTCTTTGCATAGCCCTGGCTATCCTGAAACTCACCATGTAGACCACGCTGGGCTTAACACAGAGATGTGTCTGCCTCTGCTCTTATAATGCTATAGCCTCAAAACCTTTCTTTTGACTCTTTGGAAGAGATTGGTAATAAGATACTACAGATCTGCTCAAATTCATACAGATCACAATTCTGCATACCCCTTCAAAGATTGTCTGAAGAAGGGTGTGGTGGGGCAGTCCTGTATTCCTGGCACTTGAGATTCAGGCAGAAGGGCCAGGAGTTCAAGACCAGGCTGAGCCATAGGAGATCCTGTCTCAAGAGATAGGAAAGCCATGGGACAGTGTTATGTTTTGGGCTTTATGGAGCTGAAAAGTAAAATCACCATGTTCTTTTTCATAGGAAATCCTTTCAAGTTAGTCAATAGTAGACTTATAGATAGTTTTGGTTTTGTTTCTTTTTGAAACAGAGTCTCCATATGTAACCTGAGCAAGCCTGCAGCTATGTAGACCAGACTAGCTTTGTGCTTTCAGGGACCTGACTCCAGAGTGCTGGGTAATAGGCAGAAACTGCTAAGTATAAAAGAAATGTATGTTGAGTAGGCAAGATGGCTTAGCAGGTAAAGGGACTTGCCATCAAACCTGAGAACCCAAGCAAGTTCAACCCCCAGAACCCACATAGCAGAAGGGCAGAAAAGACTCCTGAAAATGGCCCTCTAGTCTCCATATGTAGCCAAACATACAGCAAGAGAGAAATCTACAATGTGATTTTTTAAACTTTTAAATAAACAAATATTTCCTAGTATACAGTTGATTTCCTCAGTTGAAATATGTATCTTGAGTCAAGTACAGTGGCATACCCCTATAATCCTAGTACTTGAAGAAACTGAGTCAGGAGGATTACAAGTTAGGGCCAGCCTAAGCTATATAGCAAGTGGTTGTCCCAAAATAAACAAAACCCAGAGCCCCTATGGTAGGCCAGCAGAGTCTTTCTTTTAGTTCCCATCTGCTGTCCTGCTCTCTCCTGATATCTATTCAGAATGTGTGCTCAGCGTGCTAGAGGCTCTGGGGTCAAGGGCCAGCACTTCAGGACAATTCACCTTTCATTGACTTACATAAAAACAAAGAAACATAACTAATGACAGAAACTCCTCTGCCTATACTCACAGCACTAATGAAACAGATCCTAGCCAGTTATCACATCCCTAGTGCAGAACCTAGTGCGGTACTGTCAAATCCTCAACCCAGCACTTAGGAGCCACCACATTCACTGCCCTGGTGGCCCCTATATCAACCTGTTCTCCCCAATAACCCCCACCACTCCAAAGACTGCAGCCTTCAGTCCCAGAGCACACAAATTTCTCAGGTACAAAAACCTTACCCCAAACAACAATGAAACAAAATTCTTTTTCCCAATATCAGCCTCACTACACTCTACCTTTGAAGTTTGACTCAAATTCTATACCCACTCAAATCCTGCATTCAATATGGTGGCACACTTCTTTAATCTCAGCACTTGGGAGGTAGATGCAAGAGAATCTGTTTCCAGGTGCCATCCTCCTCTACAAAATGAATTTCTGGACGGCCAGGGCTGCTATACAGAGAAATTCTGTCACAGTACAGAACAAAGCAAAACAAAAGCACGGCTCAAATCCTAAACCCTATGTTTGCCCAGAGCCTTTGGTCTGCAGTTGGCTTCCTCCTTGGAGAGCCTGCCCCCAACCTTCAGCAATAGTGTTGTGCCCTCTGGTTTCTGGGGCAACAGTTTGTCTTTCCAATCATTCTCCATGGACAAAGGCCAGATGCCCCCTCTCCTACTTCCCAGAGCTCTCTCTCACACAGCAGAAGCAACAGAGGTACTTTACCTCTTTCCCAGCCATTTTTCTCTGCTCCCCCGACACCACTCAGGTTTCTTCGAACTTACCTTTCTTGGCGCACTCGAGGACTCAGGAACCTGCTCGAATCATCATCGTGGCTGCTCTGCTGGCTGCTCTGCTGGCTGCTGGGGGAAGACAAAGGGTGTGAACCGTTAAAACTTCTGCTTTCTTTCTCAACCCTGGGGGAGGTCGTCCAGAACTCAGCTACACAGTTACATCAAATGAAAGCAGAATGTTCCTGTGGACGCAGGGGTGCTGAGCTGGGGAGACCCCGATTTATTTTAATAGAATTTTGCTCCAGTGTTACTGACCCATGTAATTTCATATTCTTACCAAGCACAGTGGTGGTGGGGGGGGGAGAGAGGATGGGAGTTGGAAAAGAAATTCCAAGCCTCACAGTTCCAGAGGAAAGCCTCAAGATAGGTGTACCAGTGTACCCCATGGAAAGCTTGGCAGGAAAAGCAGAAGAGGAGTGTCTAAAGTTTGGGGTTTATACTATGTATAATACTCAAGGGGCTCAACTAACCCAAAAGACCATAAGGAACATCACGGCCTCTCTGAGAAACAAGCTGGCTTTGATCTATTTTGGCCGAAAAACGTTAGTACTTCCCGCTCATCATACTCTTCTTCTGGCAACCAAAACTTAAAATTAAGCTAACTAAAAGAGATCCTAGACCAAAATGATAATCAATGCAAGTTTCAGAAAAAGTAATTTGGACTTGATATTAGCAAGAGATTCCACTAGATGGCACTGTTGTTCCCCAAATCACAACCAAACCAGCGCCAGTCACTAGAATGAGTCCATTTTTAAGCGCCCCCTCCTGGTCTTTCCATGGTTTGGAAAGTTCCGTTTACAGGAAATAGAAACTGGTCACCTTCAAAATGTGTATTGGTTCCAAGTAACGAACAAATAAATACCATCTGAGGGCCAACATGATGGCTCAGTGGATAAAGACCCTTACCTCCAAGCCCTGAGACCTGCAACCTCAATTCTACCCCTAGAATTTATACTGTGGAAGGAAAGAACCACCTACCAAAAGTTATCGCAGTACAAACACACACACACACACACACACACACACACACACACACATTTTTTTAAAAGAGAAAAAACCAACCTGCACACACTCAACGATTATGTATGTATATGCACTTATGCCAACAGGAAGCAGCATTAAGGCAATGGCTGAGTTTTGACCACAAAACTTAGGCCACATAGCAAGATCTTATGAGAGGAAGGGGATATGTCTATGGTGTGGTAATACTCTGTGTGGTTGGATTCACACTTCTCCACTCCTTACTTGTATGACTGAGTGATTTATTTTCCATTTTTCTCCTCTACCAAAGAGACATTACTGATAGGTAGGTCTTACCTCACAAAGCAATTTTAAGGTTTGAGAACAAATACATGTTAAGCATGGATGCCAGTGTTTGGTACATATTAACTGCTGTGTAATGTCAGGTGGCACGCCATGGAAAAAGAATGGTTTTGTAGAGGACAACACAAAAGTAGATGTGAATCAGATACAAACTCTGTTTTCAAGAGGAAAAAATAAAAAACGATGACTCTCACAAAACCTGAGATGCTTTGGGAACAGAAAAAAAAAAAAAAAAAAAAAAGGTCACTTCCTTCTGGGGCCCGTCAAAGAAGAGTGTCTCAACAACAAGCTTTCTGCATTAAAACTTAAAAGTGGATGGGGACAAGCAGGATGGGCATGACATACCTATCACCTCAGCACTCAGGACAGAGGCAAGACAGTTCAAAACTAGCTGAGTCCCATATCCAGAGTCCACATTTAAAAAGCCAGTTGTGGTGGTTCATGCTTGTAATCTCAGTACTGGGAAAGCAGACCCAGGCAGCTCTCTGGTGCTCACTGGTCAGCTTGCCTGAAGCACTTGCCAGTGAGAGACTCTGTTTCAAAAAGCAAAGTAGACAGTACCTGAGGAATTGACTCCTGAGGTTGACGTCTGGCTTCCACAGGTGCACACACACACACACACACACACACACACACACACACACACACACACACACTTCTTGAATACACTTAAGGGAGCCAGCAGACTCCTGGTTTTGTTCCCCACGTCCCTGCTACTGCAGAAGTTTATTCTAGATGGTCCCATTAATACTCTCAAAACTGGGAAGGGCTGGGAAATCCATGGAAATTCACAGAGCATACTCCAGAAGGCTGGGTGGGGTTGGGGAGCTTTACAATGCATGTTGGACAAATTCCCTTGACTCCATTGAACGACTGTCCTCCTCCCCACCTGAAGGAAAGTACAGGCTAACCTCACAAACCACAAGCAAATACCCTTGTGCCTTCTGAAGGCACATCTTGATGACTGGGGAGATGGGGCCTGGCATCTTTTAGATATTTTACTTAGTTTAGCATCTTATTTTATTTTTTGCAGGACTGGGGATAGAGCCCAGGGCTTTTCATGTGTTTAAAAAAAAAAAATGCTCTACCATGGAGACACCAACTTACTTTTATTTTGAGACAGTCTTGCTGTTTCCCAGGTTGACCTTGAACTCACTATGCTGTCCCAGGCCTGATCTTTCAAGCCTTCTGCTTCAGTTCCCCCAGTACCTCAGAGTCCAGGTGGTACCACCACATCCTGCCCAGCCCTCTTTCTGAGAGGGTGTTTACTGAGCAGAATCAGCTCTTCCTCTCCCAGGAAACAACACTCTGCTCTCCTAATCCTGGAGGGAGATTGGAGATTTAAGTGGACCCAAGATGCCATGAGGCTTGCAAGATGAAATTCAGTATTCCCCAAGCTTGATGGAAGCCACCCACACCAAGGCTATGGAGACTAAAGTGCCCATTTCTCTGCTTTTGGCAATAATCTGCAGACTGCTGCATTAGCAGCAATTATCTCATGCTAATTGGGAGTTTCAAAACACTGCAAGTGACAGTTACAGCAGCTGCCTTTGATTAATAAACAAGGAGAAATAAATTCTCCAGGGCTATGGATGTAGTAGGGACAGACAGAGTGGCTTTTCCCTGGCCTTGTTCCTTTCTTATTGGCCATATACACCCCGGGCCAGCACACTTAATCCTCCCTTAGCCTAATTCCTCAAGAAATGGAGACTTACTGTTTAGCCACTACTTAACCCTCAATTTATAGAGCTGGGGATTAAATTGCAAGGAATCCGATCATCATGCCCCAAATCATAGAGACACCAGTTCTAGTCTTGACTCAACCACTTAGCAGAGGAGATGAGATTTACTTTTTTTTTTTTTGGAAAGATCAGATGTGCATAACAAGGCATAGCCTAAAGGAGTACATTGAGGTTTAGAAATGGTAGAGTGTGGCAGGTGGCGAATACCAATTGTAGAAGAGCCACAGGTAGTCTGCTTGATAGATACTTTGAAACTGCCAAGGAACCAGAGGGTAGTAACAGGGGAGATTCTGAAGGCTTTTGTTGTTTTTTCTTGTTTTTGATGTGTCAGTGTCTTTGAGGGCCTCAAGTATGCTAGGTAAGCACTCTATTGTGGAGCTGTAATATCCACACAGAGGAGATTCTTTTTTATTCTCTTATGAGTAGGAGGGCATACATATATCACAGCATATGTATAGAAGTGGAAGAACACCCTACAGCAATCAGTTCTGTTCTTCTACATGTGGGTCCCGAGGATTGAACTCCCGTCCTCGTGGTTGGTGGAAGGTGCCTTTATTTACTCATTGAATCATTCACTAAGCCCCAAGAGAAATGATCAATGAGAAAGATGTTAAGCGACACTGGCTTGGAAAATAGATACACTATCACAATTGGAAGAGAAAACTGCATTCCCATGCTCAATAATTTCCAGGTATAAAATAACTTTAAGCTGGGTGATGATGGGGTACACCCTTAGTCCAAACACTCGGGAGGCAGGGGCAAGATCTCTGTGAGTATGGGGCCAGAATGGTCTACAGAGTGATTTCCAGGACAGCCAGGCAGGGCTACACAGAGAAACCCTGTCTCAAACAACAAAAAGATAGGACAAAATAAAGTGAAATAAGATCAAATGACTCTAGTATTTACAATTTCAGTTTGAGTAGGAAAGGCATATTAGAGAAAGAAGGGTGGTAGCTGAGAAGTGGAGAATAAAGAAAACCAGTTTCTGTTTGTCACCTGGCAAGCAAGTATGGGAAGGTCTAATAATAGAAGTAAGTACACAGATGTGATTGGGACATTGTGAATGACTGCCAGCCTCTTACACAACACACCTAATAGTCTCAGAGAGTACTCAGAAAATCACAGGCTGGAGCAAACTGCCAATCTGCCTACAGGGTTTGGAGGCTCGCTTCTGCTTCACAGCCCCCATGAGAACCTGCAAGAGCAGGAGCTGGACAAAGATGTAGGAGTCCATAATGCAGCCCAGTGTTTTTCTCACCTATCCAAACCCAGCAAACGCTTTTCTGTTGAAGACTTAGTTTCATCTCTAAACATGCCTGTGTCTGTGCTTCCTTTAGTTTCGATTTGCCTTGCTCTTTTTGAGACCCAGTGTTGTCCTGGAGTCCAGGCTGTCTGGAATTTAACGATGTAGCCCAGGCCAGCCTCAAAGTTGCAAGGGTCCTCTTGTCTGCACCTTCCCAATGCTGGGATTACAGGTGGGGACAACCACACAGCTGTGTTTTGTTTCCTTTCAACAGATTCTCACTGTGTAGCCCAGGGTGCCTCAAACCTCTGCTCCTTCAGTCTCAGCCTCATGAGTAGTTGGAGATTATAAATACCTCCATGCTCAGCTTCTGTGTCTCGATTTTTAAAAGGGTAGGGGGAAGGTCTCCTCCAACTCTTTTGTTTTTCCTTTTCTTTATGGCCATTGACGTAACACACTGCCCAGGGACTGGTAAATCTTTGTCAACACATAATAAACCGGTGCTTTATCAGGCAGCCCATCTAAGCCAAAGTCAGAAGTCATTTTGGGGTATCCAACCCAGTGACCACACACACCAAGCAAACACACTACTGCTGAGCTAGTGAGTATTGTTTCAAAGTTTCCCACTGACATGAGGGGCAGGATGAAGGTCCCACCCCTGGATCTGTAAATTAACCCCTTGCTGTTTGGACCCCATACCCACTTCTCTGGTTTTATTCCCTGGGACAATGGTTAATCCTGCTTTCAAATGGAAGTGGGGATATACAACTGTGGTCCCAGTATTTGGAGAAGCTGAGGAAGATCATGGGTTCAAGGCCAGCTGGACTATATATATCAAGTCACAGGAGTTACAGCCCAGGCTATAGAGTGAGACCCTATGGCAAAAACCAAAGCAAACAAACAAGAAGCCAGTCCTATCTGACTGCCCAAGCAGGTCTGACATGGAGGCTGATCTAGGGTTTTGAAGGGCCTCCTTCCTGGCTTCTGTGACTCCTAGGGCTTCCCTCTGCTGCACTTCTGCTCTTGGGAGTTTCTTAAGTTCTTCTGCCTGAAGTGTTGCCCAGGACTCTTTCAGGCACTCTTTCAATAAATTGTCACGGATCAACTACATACTAAACATCATTCTGGAATCCAGACGCTGGTGTAAATGGCAATCAAAACATGGGAGGCCCCTGCTCTCGAGGAGGCAACATACTATCAGGTTGCTTCTTCCTACTTCCAACCAGGGAACCTACTCCTCGGGGACCTCTGACATCATTACAACTAACTTGTGCAACAGCAGCATGCATTCCCCAGAGAGGCTATAACACTCATCAGATTCTCAAATAAGCCCGTGACTACTGAGAAGTTCAAATATCTACAATTGAGCCTGCTTTGGTACGTTACACTTGTACTCCCTGGTCCCGGAATGCTAAGGCAGGAGAATTGCCATGTGTTCTAGGTCAGCCTGGACTAAACAGTGAGGCCTTGGACATTGCTGCAAAGAGCATTGGATGCTCTTCCTGGGGACCCAGGTTCCATTCCCAGCATCCACAGGGTGCTCACAACCATCTGTAACTCCAGTTTCTGGGGATCTGATCCACAGGCATGAGGTATCCATGTGATACAGAGGTATATGTGCAAGCAAAACACCCACACATAAAATAAAAATAAATGAAGCTGTTTTTCAAAAATGGCCAAAAACAAATTAAAAAAATGAATGAATGAATATACTGTAAGTGTTAAAAACTGACTGTAATCCATCTCTGGAGGTGAGTGACCTTCACCCTAAGGCTCTACTTATGATACAGACAACTCCCAAAAATAGCAGAGCAGAGAGCTGGGTGAACCCACACAGTGAACACTAGGTACATATGACCGTGTGATTTTCAATTAGTTAGAAAACACAATTCTTGGCTGCACTTTGGGTACTCAATATCCATACAACTAGTGGCTTCTGTCATGGGCAGTCCAGAACATTTGCCTTCTCCTAGGGAGCCCACCAGACAGTATTTGTATAAGAGGTTTCCAGATCAAGCCCAGGACTGGAATTCTAGCTCTGCTACCTGTATTATGAGCAACTCAGAGAAGCAAACCTCAATTTTATCTACATTCCCATCCCCCTGTCTGTTCAGATGTAAGCTAATAGACTCCTTACAAAGACCGAGTGCCTTGATTAATGTAAACATTTACCAAAAAGATTGGCAATCAGTAAATAAACACCCAACACTTGTATTTATTACCACATCGTACCGAGCTCTCTTAACATCCAACAGGCCTCTCGCCAAGAGGCGAGCAGGTCCATTTCTGACTTCGGTTTCTTTCCCCACTCTTTGTGCTTCCCTATGAGATTCACATGAACGGGGAGCTCACCGCCTCCCACTGCTCTACACCAAGGCTGCCAGTCGCCACTTCCTGTCTCCCAAATCCCCCTTGCCCACTCGTCACTCCTCCAGCTACTCAGATCCCTCTTATCACTCCACACCCAGATGACTTTAATGGGCTCCCAACTGCCTTTCCTGTTGCCAGCCTGGGCCCCTCTCCAGTCCACCTTCCACGATGACACAGGGATCTCCCCAGCGGGGTGATTCCATTGCTTGGATCACTCCCTAGCTTAAAATCATGGGGCTTGTCTAGAGATAAAGATCAGAGGTTAGAGAGCTTGTCTACTGTGCTCAGGACTCCGTGTTTGATTCCAAGAACCCCAGGAGGAATGCACACAGGCACACACACACACACACACACACACCACTCACATCCTCCTTGGGATTTCCCATAATTTTGGAGCAAAGTTCACACTCTTATCTTGACAGTAAAAGTCTGGCCCGATGCTGTCTCACTTCCCAGCTCCCTCATTTCCTACAGCTAGCTCCACTCCAACCTTACTTCTTGTCTGCCTTTGAATCTACTCCTTCTCTGGCCTGTCACATCCTCTCTAGTTTTTTTCCTTCACCCAGTAAACCCAGTAACCCCTGCCCTGAGGCAATAGTGGCCTAAGGATTGAGACTCAGGCTTTAGTGTTTTACTGCCTATATGCAAATATTTTTGGGGTGTATGTGTGTGTGTCGAGGTAAGTTTTTTTCTACATAGCTTTGACCGTCCTGGAACTCACTTTGTAGACAAGGCTGGCCTTGAACGCACAGAGATCCACCTGCCTCTGCCTCCTGAGTGCTGGAATTAAAGGTGTGTGCCACTATCACAAGACCCGTGTTAAGATCTTATCTCTTCCACTTAGGGCACTCAATTTCAACCCTTATAAAACATTCCACATTACAAAATAACATCTGCATTATTGGGGTGTTGTAGGAGTTAAAACTCACAAGAAAGGCTGGCACTGAGTAGACATAGTGTGTATGTAGATAGTATGTCTCCATTATTCTTCAAGCTTTGTCTCTTCAGGAAGGAAGTCTTTCTGATAGCCATCATCGACACTCTAGTATGCATCAGCCTGAAATGACCTTTCACGTATTTGTCATACTTAGGTGGATTCTAATGAACAATTTGATTCACAGTCTAGCATGGAGCCACATGTCTATAATCCCAGTACTTGGAAGGCAGAGGTAGGAGGAGCTCCAGTTTGAGGATGGCAAGATCTTGCCTCAAAAATATATAATAATAATTTCACTTCACTGTATCTTCCACTGTAACTATGAATTATTTTAAAGGAAAGGCCCCATTTTCACTGTAATTTCTTTCCATTTTAAGTGCCTAGCACATAGTAGGTGTAAAACTATGTTGAATAAGTGAATGAGTGGATTTTCTCTCTTGGACTTATATAGGATACTTATTTCACTAGCCAGTCAAAACAAAAACAAAAACAAACCTCCTTTTGGAGTGCTCTCAAATCAGCACAGTTTGTGTACCTACCTTCTTGGTTCTCAACATTTTCCAAATACCAGTGTTGAAAGGACCCCATTCAACATTCCAGGACATGGAGGGGTCATCCATGTCCTTTACTTCAAGAATGGAAGCCCTGATACTGAGATCTGGAGATGCCAAGTAGAATGTGCCCCCTCCCCAAATAAAGAGGCCAGCCATCACAGCAAAACCTAATGCCAATCTTCCTCTCTCTTCCCCACATCCCAAAGACATGATCATTAAAGGTCAGGACTGGAGTTTCATGCTTGACAGAGTTTTCATCAAAAGGTGGGCAAGAAAGATCAAGGTTCTTCATGTACACATTACGAGCAAAGGTTGGTGGTAGGCTGGGACTCGTACTGAGTGTTATAAACTTCACATCTCCATGCCAGTCTTAGGTTGTCACAAATACAGATAATTGCACTATGGCTTGGGAAACAACAAATGTTCTATCCAATACCTCATTCTATGTTATTTTATTTAAAGGAAGAGTCAAGACCTCCTCAGCCACAATAACATTCTAGACGTCTGGCCTTGCACAATTAAAAGAATTATACTTACCCCATTACATTACTGGAATGGGTTCTGAGAAAGGAGCAAGTGAGAAAGTCTCAGCTCCAACTCCCCTCAGCTGCAGTTAGCTGAAGCAACACATCACATGGCTTCTCCCCCTGATTGCACCACCCTTGCTGCTGCTTTGGCCTCAATCACTACTTAGCTTCAGCGCGAATCTTATGTACTCTCCAAAGAGTAAATGCAAATTAACCAGGTCACTCAGAGGTAAATCTTTCGCTCAGGAAGTAATGCGGTCACCTTCTCAGAACTTGAAGTTGGTGAGGATTGGTCAAGACTCTGGACAGCAGGTCTCATAAACCTTGTCCCCCTCAAATGTCTCCCCCCTTCCTGCTCTTAACATCCTGTGACCCCCTTCCTGGCTACAGAAAAACCTTTGCTTCCCTAAGCCTGGGCAGTCCAGTCAGGGAAGGCAGACAGTGCAGAAAAGCTGCAGGAATGGCTCAAAACCAAAGCAAGCAGAAGCCAAGGTATGCACAAATACCTCCCAATCTGCATTTGAGACAAAAGCTCTGTTCCTCTGACTCCCTGATCTAAAAAAGAAGTTCAAGTTTCTTTTCCATTCATTTCCAGTCACAGGAGTAGGACACAACATGCAAGCACTGTGTGTCTGCTCCCTATAACACTTAGCTTCTCCCCATCAAAAATCCTTAAAATGTAACCCAGCTGCTATGTTCTGGAAGACACGCATACCTCAGTATTATTTGGTTCTAAATACTTTACATATATGTTGTGTTTCTAGTCAGAGATACCTAACTACCACTCAGAACCTCAAGGCAGCATTGAATAGCATGCCTTCCCACAATAGGTTGAGAAAACTCAGAGAAACCTGTTGTGGGATATTATTTTAACTATGTAAAGATGTGTTGCATTTGTTTCTGCTGCATTTGTTTAATGATGTAAGCATGTGTGTTTAATGATGTAAAGATGTGTTGCATTTGTTTCACCTTGCCTGCCTAAGGCACCTGATCAGTCCAATAAAGAGCTGAATGGCCAATAACTAAGCAGAGAGAGATAGGTGGGGCTGTTGGAAAGAGAGAATAAATAAGAGGAGAAATCTAGGTGGGGGGGGAGAATGGAAGGAGGAGGGGGAGAAGGAGGAGGAGGAGGGGGAGGGGGAGGAGGGGGAGGAGGAGGAAGGGGAGGGGAGGGGGAGGAGGAGGAGGGGGAGGGGAGGAGGAGGAGGAGGAGGGGGAGGGGGAGGGGGAGGAGGAGGGGGAGGAAGAGGAGAGAACAAGATAGATGCCTGGGGCCAGAAGCCAGGCAGCCACCAGCCAGCAGACATAGAGAAGCAGTGAAAGTAAGATATACTGAAGTAAGAATGGTAATAAGCCTGAGGCAAAGGCTAGATGAACAGAAACAGGTTAATTTAAGTTAAAAGAGCTAGCCAAAAACAAGCCTAAGCTAGGCCGAGCACTCAAAACTAATAATAAGTCTCCATGTCATGATTTCTGAGCTGGTTGGTGGCCCAAAAGAAAAAGCCTGTACAGAAAGCTAACATGGGTTGCCATGCGTTGTGGTTAACATATGAGATGGTTCTCATGTTTTGAACACTTAGTTCGGGCCATTAGCACTATTTGGGGAGATTTGGATACTTTAGGACTATGGAGACATGGGTAGAGGAAACAGATGACTAGAGACAGGTACCCAGAGGCTGTGTCACTTACTGTTGTCATCTCTGTGGCAGGTCTACCATAATGTAGACAGTGTCTGCCACACACTCCTGCTGCCAAGGTGTTCCATCTCACTCCAGGTCAGAAATACAGAGCTCATTCACTATCACTGAATCTTCTGGAACCATGAATTTAAACAAGTCTTTAATTGGTTAAGCTTTTTATTTTGATGTGTGTGTTTGGCATATCTATGATCTGCAGTATGGGGGCATGCCAGCCATGGGGCATGTGTATGACACATGTGAGGGCATGCATGCATGACATGCACGTGCATATCAAATGACAAATGGGTGAAGTTGATTCTCCTCTGTCTTTACATGGGTTCCAACAATCAAATTCAAGTATCGGGTCTTGTGTGGCAAGCACCTTTGCCTCCTGAGCCATCCCAGGGTGCTCCCTTGAGTTCTGACAGATGTTTCTTTGCTGTGATACGCAAAGTAACTAACACATCTTGTCATACAAGAACATTTGTGTGGTAGATGTTAGGCCCTTGCAATATAAAAGTGACAGGAAAGCCCTCCTTTCCTGCTTCAGAAATCACCTTCCTAATCAATATACCAATTGCTTTGGCTTGATCTCTTCGTGGTTTCTCATCTTCTACGTGATTCTGAAAACTAAGTTCTTCCCATTCTCTTCCTCCTCCCACATCACACATCCAGTCTATCCATCTCACCCAAACATAAAACAGATCACTCCCTAACCTGTATCCCCAGCTCTGGTTCCCAGTACCCAGATGTTTCTCTCACCAAAACCTGCCTCCCTTGGCTCCTCCAACAATGTGCAAAATAATGGCCTTCACCTTCACTTCTCCTAAGCAGCTCATAGCTGGCTGCTTAAGGCTAGTTACCGTCATCATCTTCCATCTGCTTGGTGGTCAAAATGAGGAAACTCAGAATATCTGTCCCATTTAAATTGCTTCTACCTCTCATCTACCTTTGCACCCATCCTCTCTCCTCTATCCCTAACATCCAAGTCCAAGGATCAGCCACACAGGCTGCTTTGCTTCAAGACTTTTAAAAATGAGTTCCTATCTCCTTGCTCATCCTGGATTTTGACCCATGGAATCTCAAGTGTAGCCTGAATTCTGAATTGGGGTGTTTTACGCTGTTTTGGTTTGGGCTGTTTAGTTTTGATTTTTTTTTTTCTTCAGGAAAGGGTTTTGAAAAGGCAAATCTTGGGTTTGCAAATGACGGATGGACCATTAATTCTTTAAGTCTACTGATAAATGTTTGCAAACCAGACTGGATTAGCTGATTTGAATCATCTGCTAATGTCTGTGGTATAAACACTTTCACCGTGGTTGGTTTCTCATGTCACTGAAATCAGCATTAGGAGATGACAAGCATAATCAGCTCTTGCTAGCTGATGTTAACCCACCACAAAACATGAATACAACTAGGTTGTTTCCTATAGCCTTCTAAAGCAGCTTTTAAAGATAAACAAACAACCCAGGCATAGTGGTGCATGCCTTTAATCCCAGCACTTGGGAGGCAGTCAAGCAGATCTTGACTCTGAGCTTGAGTCTACATAGTAAGCCTGATCTATATAGTGAGTTCCACTATGTAGCCACAACTACATAGTGAGACCTTCCTTGTCTTGGAAAAACAAAGCAAAAACCCCAAAATAATCAAATAACAAGGCAATTTTAGACATTGCTCTTTCCAGGCTCATCTCATCTTTTAAATTATATTTTTATTTATTTTGTATATGTCACAAAATACTTTCATGTGGCAGATACATGGAGTCAGAGGATTAACTTGCAGGAGCGAGTCCCAGGGACAGAACTCAGGTCATCAAGCATGGCAGCAAGTGTCTGAGCCATCTCAGCAGCTCAAGGGGGCTGCACGTGATTAATGCATACTATTTGCATGTATGGAAATAAATATTAATATGTGTAAACATGTTATGTTTTAAAACAGTATGTAGTGTTTTTCCTTTTCTGTCTTTCTTTGGGGAGGGTAGATTTATTTTGTTTTTAATTATATGTATGTTGTGGAGAGCTGTTCATGTGAGTTCAGGTGTCCTTGGAGGCCTGAGGCATTGAATTTCCCTGGAGCTGGAGTTCTAAGCAGTTTGGTGCCCCCTGATGAAAGTGCTGGGAACTGAACTCAAGTCCTCTGCAAGAACAGCAACTGTGCTTAACCACTAAACAATCTCTCCAGTCCCCCTCCCTACCTTGTTTCTTGAGACACAATACCTTAAAGGTTCTATGTAGACAAGGATAGCCTTAGACTTTTGATCCCACTACCTCTACCTCCCAAGTGGGTTGGGTTAAAAGTATGTGCTATCAAGGTTGGCCCAATGTTAATTTTTAGAAAGTAAGATATCCATCTTAAGGAAGGAAAAGACTTTGGGGGATGCAGGACATGTCTAAGATTAAACTATGGATGGGCTAGAAAATAAGGGTTTCAATCCAAGGCTTCTGCGCCTTAATTCTCTGTCCTTATTGGGCCCCAGTGTTCACATGGAACCTCAAGAAGTAGGCCTCAGAAATGACCTCATGGATTAAACTGGGGACAGAGCTGATCTCTGGTTAAGGACAGGGAACTCCAAAGGGCTTGGATATTCATTCCGCTGTGTTGATTGAGGCAGCAGAAGCAAGAACATCTAGGAGTTCAAAACAGCAGAAGCCTTGACACAGAGGTAACAAGAACCTTGAGTGTCCACTGTGAGACAGTTTGCTAAGTGACATTACCGCTAAGGTCACTAGATGACAGGTGGGAAAAAAAATCTTACACTTATGAGCAGATGTATCTCAACAACCAGCTGGGGACAGATGGACACAGTCTACCGACAAACCAAATAAGGAAGAACAGTGAGCCAGGGCTCCAGTTCCAGGGCTTCAGCTGTAACTAGGAGGCCAGGAAGGGTTGGCCTTCAGTCCTAAAAGAAGTCTGGAGAGCATAGACGCCAATATTATTCCAGTGAAGCATGAGGGCACAACTCAAAAGAACCAGACCAGCTGCAGAATTCTTGTGCCCTGCTGGCTGACCTCTTCACAAAACAAGCATAGGAAACAGTTCCAGCCGAGTGCCAACTTAATTCCACCACCAGCAACACTCAGGAGCTTCACTTAGGAGCCAGCCTGAAGTAGATTGGCAGCTGATTGCCCCGGAACAACACTAAAATACTGCAAGAACACTTTAGCAGAAACCTGGGAGCCTTCAGTACACTCTCAATAAAACACACTCTATGAACAATACATGTTTTCACCTTTGTTGCTATGACTTCTCAGCATTAACATTGTTATGCGCTGCAGGTGTCCCTCTCGTTTAAGTTCAGAAAAGGTTTACAGTATGGGGTTGGGGAGATGATTCAGTCAGTCAATGCTTGTAGGGAAAGCACGAGGACCTGAGTTCAGGTCCCCAGCACCCACAGAAAAGCCAGGGAATCCCTGCACCAAACAGGCAGGGACATGAGGATCCCGAGGACTTGTCTGCTAGTCAGTCTAGTCTAATCAATGAGTTTCAGGTTCACCAAAGCTGAAAGTTCACAAGGTCTGAGAGATTTTAAGGCTCTGAGCCCTGCCATAGAAAGCCAAGAAGAGAGGAAGCCAAAAGATGCCCAGCTGATGCATCTACAAAGAAGTATCAGTTCTTAGGACCTAGAGGAGAAGACAGTAAGAGGACAACACCCCTCAAGTGTTGAAATTCAAGGCTTGTGCCATCACACTAGGCTTAAAGTCATTATTTGAGGAAGGTATTTCTCTTATTCAAATTCAATTTTCTGTTCTCTTTCCTTGATTTCTTTGTACTAAGAATTCTATAACCAGAAACTACAGTCTTCCTTAATGCAAATGATCATCGATCAATGTAAATTCCCATCTTCCCCATCCAGCATCTCCTGCTCAGGCCTTTCCTCACAAAAGGTAGGCCATGGCCCATTGTACAGAACTGTCAAAACACTCCATGTTAAGCCTATCATGATGAGAACATTGAGGTGCTCCTTCCCGCCTCACTGACCAAGGAGATCTGACCCATGGTTAAAGGAAAGTTCCAAGAACATAAGGGTCAAGTCTCAAATATATCCTCCTCAGACACCATTTTCCAACCAGAAGCACCTATGTGCAGCTTAAAATACCCCCACCTTTACAGACATGTCCATAGCAGAAAGTGGGGCACATTCTGACCATTCAAAAGGTCAAGACATTCCCTCTCTTCTGTCTTGGCTGCTCGTTACTCAGCCTGGGAAGGGTAACAAGCATTTGGAAAACACAGAAAGCTCATCTAACATATTGTTCATTGGATATTGTTAATCCCGAAGATTAAAAAGGGGGGGAGAGTAATCTACTTCCAACTCATTCTCCTTCTCTAAGGTGAGACCCCCTGGGGGCTGAAGAGATGGCTCATAGGTTAAGAGCACAGTCCGTTCCTCCAAAGGTCCTGAGTTCAATTCCCAGCCACCACATGGTGGCTTACAACTCTCTGTAATGAGATCTGGTGCCTTCTTCTGGCCTGCAGGCATGCATGCAGGCAGAACACTGTATAAATAAATAAACAAATAAATAAATCTTTAAAGGGGGGAGAGTCTGTCTATGTAGTTCTTGGCTGGCTCTGAACTCTCCATTTTCCTGCCTCAGACACCCACACCACTTCCTCCTCCAAACCCCCAAATCCTCATATCTTTTGTTCTTTTTCTCTTTTCTTCTCTTTCTTTCTTTCTTTCTTTCTTTCTTTCTTTCTTTCTTTCTTTCTTTCTTTCTTTCTTTCTTTCTTTCTTTCTTTCTTTCTTTCTTTCTTTCTTTCTTTCTTTCTTTCTTTAGTCAGGGTTTTTCTGTGGTAGCTTTGAAACCTCTCCTGGACTCTTTGTATACCAGGCTGGCCTCAAAATCACAGATATCTGCCTGCCTCTGCCACACGAGTGCTGGGATTAAAGGTGTGTGCCACCACCTCCTAGCCTTTTGTCATTTTTCAGAGTATTTATTATCTACTTTTGGAAGTGCCAGGACCTGAAGCCTAGGTCTTGCAATCTAGGGAAATGCTCTCCACCAGTTACAAATACCCTCAGCCCTGTGTATTTTCTTCTATGGTGTCTGAAGTTGGAAGGTCATGAACAGCAATGCAGTAGGCACTGTCTGTTCCTGCCTGGCTGAAGGAGACTCTCACTTGGATGAGACAAGCTTTTTGGGAGTGTGAATATTTGTGCAGTGGGCTCAAGACTGTTTTTCCACCCCACCATCCTTCACACGTTGAAGGCATCACCTTTTCTAACTTCACTTCATGATCTTGTTCCTATGACTAGTGATTCCACCAGCTGTGTCTATTTCCTCTCTGCTTTTTCCTTCCCTGCAATCAAACCACCATCCCTATTGCTTGATACAGTGTTACCTTATCGAAGACAATTGCCTAATGGCCTCATATCCTAACTCTTTGTGATGCTTCTATAGCATCAACAAGAAGTATCTCATCCTAAGTGTTATTTCAATGGTACCTAATGAATTCTCATCATTTATTCAATCACCACTTATGGTTGCCCCACTATGTGCCAGGTGTCATAGGAGAGAACATAAATATTCAAACAGAAGTTGGGCATAATAATTCATGCCTCCAATTACAGCACTCAGGAGACAGAGACAGGTGGGTTGTTGAGAGGGTTCAAGGCTAGCTGAGTTTCAGAGTGAAACTTTGCATCAAAAAGTCAAAGAAAACATTTAAATAGAAAGGGAAGGCTAGGGATGTAGCTTGAGCAGCAGAATGCTTAATTAAAAGACTGGTTTGATATCAACACATACACTCGAGCACATGCACACACACACACACACACACACACACACACACACACACACACACACACACTGGAGTGCACACATTCACACGCACGCGTGTGCTTGCACATACACACACACGTATACACTCACACACCAAACATTCTCACACATACACACACACACTGTACAAAAAGAAGGAAGCACACATTCTTTCCTTCTGTCATTTGCTCTCTGGTGAAGAAAGCCATTTGTTGATATAAACAATGGCCGCACTGCTTCTTGGAGGGTGGGTTGGGAAGTGCATCAGCCAAGCTCAATACCCATATGAGAGAAAAGATACCTAAGATCCATGGGAGGAAACAGTCAGGAACTCAGAATGGAGGAGCATTTGACTGACATTTCAAAGTCCACTGCATCTTTACCAGGCAAACCACCTTCCAAACAGGGACTGTTGCTTAGCTAATGTAGAAGCTTGAAGAAGGTGCAGGCTTAGTCAAGTCTCACAAGACCCAATGGCTGGAGAAGGAATGGTGCAAGGAGAATATGGCAAAGATTTTTGGAGCTGCAGGAGTGCTATGGAATGCTAACCTTTGCTATGGCATGACCATTGCAACCAAAAACATGGTGCAGCTGGAGCTACCTGTGCAAGATCTATACATGTACACATGTGGGCACATATGCACACGCACACATGCACGCACACACATAAACACACTAGTCAGAAAGAAAAGGGTAGTCAGCAGGAGTAAAAGACAGACAAGAAGGGGTGAATATAATCATAATATATATGTATACAGTTGTCAACATTTAATTAGAAGAAAGAAATCCAGGCCACCCTGTTTCCTCTGCTTTCCAGCTCCTAGACACTGCTATCTTCTTTACTCATCCCACCTGAGCACAATACAAACCAAATGTAGTCAGGCAAGCAATTAATACCTAAGGACTGGCTAGTTCCCACCATCTTCATCAATTACAAGTATGTTTCCAGCAAGTCCCCAGCGAGCATTGTGCCTTGGAATAAGAGCAAGAAGACGCTAAAATGGGTCAAGGAACGATCCCAGAGACTTCTAACCAGTGTCCATTAGCAAACACAGGCACAAGTCTCGAGTCTTGCATATAGTAACACTCACCGACTAAAACAAAATATATGAAGAACAGTAAAGCATAGGGGAGCAACAGCGGCAGGGCCATGCTCAAAGCTGGGCTCTGCCCAGATGCTGACATCCAGTCTGTAGAACGTAGAGCAACTACACTCCCATTCTGAACCTCAGTTGAGCCTTCTATAAAATGAAGAATGTGACAGATGACCATGTAAGATCCATTTAACCTTACTACAAGAGCAGTGAAGCAAAGCAATCTTTTGTTTGTTGGTTTGTTATTTTGTATTTTGTTTTTTCAAGTCAGGGTTTCTCTGTGTAGCTCTGGCTGTCCTGAAACTCACTGTGTAGATCAGGATGGCCTCGAACTCACAGAAATCCACCTGCCTCTCCCTCCCTGAGTGCTGGGTTTAAAGGTGTGTGCCACTACTACCAGGCTAAGTGAAGAAATCTTTAAGGAAGTTTTTCAAATCCAAGTGTAAGTCACCCAGAAAGCAAAGACAGGAGTAGCAGTCATCTCAACATGTATGAAGAAACCAAGAAGGGAGGGGGGCGGTGGCCTGACAGTGATGAGACGAGAAGGGCAGCCAGGGAACAAATGTGGTTCACAGAACAGCAAGGCAACACACAGGCCCACAGATGGACCTGTGGCTTTCTGGCTCACTTCCTGTGTTCTTTCTCTGATTCCTGTTTTCTTTAACTGTCATTCTCTTTCCAGCTTGTCATTTTTATAGCAGTCTATACTTCAGTTAATACAACCATGGACCACATTTGTCAGTGGGAAGGAGCATAAAGGATGACTGGGCTTGTCTATTTGATTTTTTTTTTTTTTGAGATTTGGCTTTATTATTTTTAATTATGTGTAGGTGTGTATGTCTGCATGTATGTTCACCAAATGCATGCAATGCCTTCAGAGGTCAGAAGAGGGCATCCTATGCTGAAGCTGGAGTTACACACTGTTGAAGGCTGACATGCTGGGAATCAAACTCAGATCCTTTGGAAGATCAGCAAGTGCTCTTAACCATTGAGACAGGCCCCTCTAATTCTTTTCATTTGGGAACAGGTAATCTCTCTTAGTTAGAGTTTTATTGCTTTGAAGAGACACCATGACAACTCTTGTTAAGAAAACCATTTAATTGGAGCTGGCTCACAGTTCAGAGGTTTAGTCCATTACCATCATGATGGGACATGGTGGCACACAGGCAGACATGGTGTTAGAGAGGCAGCTGAGAGTCCTACATCTCTGGATCAGCAGGCAGCAGAGCGAGGGTGGGAGGAAGAGATGGACATTGAACCTGGCTTGACCCTTTGAAACCTCAAAGCCTGCCTCCCCCAACACACCTCCTCCAAAAAGACCATGCCTCCTAATAGTGCCACTCCCTATGAACTTTTAGGAGCTATTTTCATTCAAACCACTATAAAACCAATGACCAGAAAAGTTTAACAGATGGGTATAAAGCCACACACATATTTGACAACAGTCCAACAACTAAAACTTCAGGCTGAGATTCCCAGAACTCTTCCTGTACTGAGCCCAGAGTACAAGGAAGTAAATGACCAGGCATTTGAGCAAGTCTCTTGAGCTTTTCCACTAACCCTGGAATGTTCGTAACCTGGCTAACTACTAACAAAGTGGATGTGGCCTGTGCCATGATTGCAGGTTTACAATCTGAACCACTCTGAACATAGGAATATTCAGATCTGACTAGATTCTTGCCCTCATCTATGAACCTCAAATTCTTGTAGGCTTACAGCAGAAAGGCAGAGGTGGGAGCCAGATCATCACCAAAGTGACAAAGAAAGAAAACACACTAAAGTTGCCTGGCAATGGGGGCCACAGCCTGGACTTGTATCCATGCAGATCACTCTGAAGCTGGCGTCTTTGGCAACCGCCTTGTGTTGAGTGACAAGCCCAGCAGTTTGCATAGGAAACACAGAAGGAATGATTGATCTAATGTGAATGCATTCAGGCAGAAGGGGTCCCGGCATATTTTAAATTTGGAATAGAAATCAAAAACAGACTCCAGTGAAATCTGTCCTGATTTTAGTTTATCATAATGAGTCTCTAACCAGTCATGATGAAAACACATAATTTAATCAACATTTTTCCTTTCGTTCTTTTACCTACTGGGAGAAAAACAAAGGATTTTTTTCCTGTTATTTTGAGATGGGGCCCATATACCTAGGCTAGCCTGGAACTCCCTATATAGCTAAGGATGACCTTGAACTTCTTATCTTCCTGTCTCCAACTCCCAAATCTACACAGTGCTAAGGATGGAACCCAGAGCTTTATACATGCTATGAAAACACTCTGTCAGATGAGCTACATCCCTAATCTAACTAGGGGGAAAACGGACTTAAAAACATTTTCTCTCTGTACACTTACTTATACACGGTGCATAGTCTAACAACATCTATCATTAAAGTTAATGAAAATAAATCAGAGCACATAATTAACTAGAGTATAAAACTAAGTACCTCTCACAAGACCCCATTCAGAGATGGCAAATGGGAGCATTTCTCCAAACCTAGTAGTTACATGTATATAGTCTCACAGATACTACCTTTATAGAAGGTGGCAAAAGCATTTCCAGGGGAACATAAAACCACAAACCCACCGGAACCACACAAACACATGGTCTGCATGTGGTTTTAGAGAATGTCTTTAAGCCTTACCGTGACTCTTCATTACAACTTCTGGTTTTCCTAAGTGCTCTCCCACTCTGTCTTCTCCCAGGCACCAAGAACATCTTCTTTCCTAATTATGCCACATATCAAAAAATGTCACCTCAACTTAAACCCAGAGCTCTCTGCCCTCCATTCATCCAGAGCTCTCCACAAAACCTGACGCCCACACTGCTTACACTGACACCAAACACGAAGCCATGTTACAGGAAATCAGAGCCCAGGCTAGATGTGTGTGATATCACCATGGCTGGTCACTTGCCATCATGTTAGGAAGGAGATCAGGTTCCAGAAGTACACCAGGAAATGCCACCACAATATAGGCTGCTTTGGCTGAGCACACACATAGCATGGCCCACTCTCTGAACCACTGTTTGTTCCAAGTTGGCTAACCTCAATGTCTCAACCCAGATGCCTGGCAATGACAAATGACCACAAACTCCAGTGCTTGGCCTGCAGATCAGACAAGCTCAGCACTAAATGACATCAATATGAAAATCCATCCTTCCCTGAAACTTAAAGTGGAGGGTGAGAAAGGAAGTCATCAGAATCTGAACACCTACCAGGGACCAGGATCCTTGAAGAATCCCTTCCCTTTGCTTTTTCATCTTCCAGCCTGCCTACAAGGGAGGGGATGATCACAGTCACCTACTTAAGGAGGAGGAAACTAGTGATGCAAAGCAGCCTGAGGGAAGATCGGTCCTGGGGTGGAATTTTACTCTAGGGAAGCAGGCTAGAAATTGCTACCAGAATAAAAGTCAAATCCAGCCTACTGGGAAGCATCAATAGGGACTAGTGAGTAACAGTGTGGGCAGGGGCTCTTATTAAGAAGAGAGCACATCCTATCTTGAACCTATGCTCAGAAACACTCGCTTTCACAATAAGTAGCATCCTGTGACCCTCAGGATGTAGCTCTGGGATGTAGCCTTAGAAGGAGTTGTCTTGTTTTCATCTATAATAAAATGGTAAAGTCCAAAACTCTCCGAGAGGTATAGTTTTGGATCATGGTTTCATAGATTTCCATTCAGCCTTTCCAGTTGTAACCTTTTAGGTCCAAGGTGATGCCAAACACCAGAGTACACAAGATGTGGCAAAATAGAACTGTTTGCCTCATGACATCAAGAAACAGAGAAGAAATGAAAAGAGACTGGTGTCCCCAAATATCCTTCAGACATGGATGTGAAACCAAAGGCTGACATTAAGATAGGTATCAGATTCACCAGGCAAATTCAATTTTCCCCACCTAAGGAGAATCTGAGTCACTGTTCCATGACCAAAAACACCCAGACACCTCAGGGGGGAAAATCTTTAATATATGTATATGTATGTGTATGTGTACACATACATATGTATGTATATACACATGTATACATACATACACATATATTATTGCAGTTCCATGGCAGAGTGCTTGTCTGATACATTTGAGGGCCTGAGTTTCATCCTCAGCACTGTTTTAAAAAGGGGGTGCATATACATATATACATGTATAAGCTTATATACACAAATCTACATAGATATATATATTTTTTAAATGTCTAGGCAAGTATAATGAGTGCGATCTGCACTAGCTGATCTAAACTGGACAGATGGGTATCCTATTATTTACATAGTATCAACAATTTCTTATTAACTCTCAAAGGGGCTTTGAGTTCATGGTCCATCCATGTAAAGATGATCTGGGGCTCTAGGTGGCCCATAGCTGTGAGGGGCAATTTCGGAAATAGGTAGACAATCCAGAAAAAAAAAATAACTTTTGAATCTTTATATTCACGGTGCTTGTGAATCACAAAAGAGAACTCTGATCTCCTTTTCCTGTCCACTGCTGGAGAAATCATGGGGAAGTTTCAGAGTCGTGCAAATATCACAGAAGGGACACAAGAAACAAAGGTGCTGGTTATTCTGTATTGATGGCCGGGATGCTCCAGGCAGTAGGGCACCTCCATCCTCACCTATCCTGAGAAGTGAAGGGGTGAGAGCAAACTGTTCCTACTTTCCCCACACAATACTTCCATATAAGACAGCTCACTAAAGAACAGCATGTCCTGGAGGATTTCCTTCACAAGATCAGGCCGGCTGGATTACCCAACACAGCTGTTTTCTCCCTAGAGGCTCTTGGCTGCGTTAGGATTTAACTCAGAAGCATCCCCTGGAGGCTCCTTTTGTCAAATGTGACCAGTTGATAGGGCTTTGGGGAAATGACTGAATCATGAAGGCTCTGACTTATGAAGGGATTAGTCCATTGAAAGATTTATAGTTTTATGGCATTATTGGGGAAGGAATGGAAATGAAGGGCTGGGGCCTACATGGAGAAAGTACACTTCTGGGGAACATGTCTGAAGGATATTTGGGGACACCAGTCTCTTTTCATTTCTTCTCTGTTTCTTGATGTCATGAGGCAAACAGTTCTATTTTGCCACATCTTGCGTACTCTGGTGTTTGGCATCACCTTGGACCTAAAAGGTTACAACTGGAAAGGCTGAATGGAAATCTATGAAACCATGATCCAAAAAAAATATCTCCTCTTTTGTGTCATTCACATTGGATATTTTGTCACAGTGATTAGTGACTGGTTGTACGTCTTAAACTTTTAGACTTGTTTGTGATATTTTTCAGTGAATGTCAAGTAAACAATCAATGACAATCTGTGATTGGACAAAGGACCAAATGACCAATAAACAAACTAGACTGTATCCTTGAAGAGCAGAGGCCTGCCGATGCCCAATGGTGAGCACACACAAGCAGCCAAGTAACAGAGCTAGATTCCCCAATGTCTGGCAGCTCAGATGCTTAATGTGTCTCTGCAAATGGAAATGAAAAGTCAAAGCTTTACACCAGAGCTTCAGTTTTGAAAGAGAAGAGGTAGACCAGAACTCTGTGTGTGTATGCGTGGTGTGTGTGTGTGTGTGTGTGTGTGTGTGTGTGCGCGTGCGCATGTGTGTGTGTCTGTGTGTGTGTGTGCGTGCGTGCGTGCGCGCGTGTGTGTGTGTGTGTCTGTGTGTGTGTGTGTGTGTGTGTGTGTGTGCATGCGTGTAAAATGTGCCCTGAACAATATAGGAAATAACTGAATTGATGTACCAGGGCTAGATAGATGATCTAGCAAATTAAGGAAACACATTGCTCTTGCAGAGGACCCAGCTTCAGTTCTTAGCACCCACAGTGTCCCACAACTATTTATAACTCCAGTTCCAGGCAATTCAGTGTTCCCTTCTGACTTCCTCAGGCACATTCATGGCAGACACACATACATTCAGTCAAAACACTCCTACACGTTAAGTAAATAAATAAATCAAAGAAGAGAGACTTAAATGCCAAATGCACGTAGATATGTCTGTTGAGAGTTTTAATTCATTAGGGACTGAGCAGGCATACTCATTATTATATCTGCCCCACAGGATGTAGGAGCAATGATGTAATGGATCGTCATGTCATCCACATGTCATGAAAAGACTTGTTGTACTAGACACTAAGGAAAATGCAAGGGCTGACACCAAGAATCACTGTAGTCTGAACCAGCCCTTCCTGGTGAAGAGCTTTGAAAGGACAAAATACTGCCCAGATTAAAAGGTTATAATAAATTGCTACTGTCCACACTGCTTTCACCTGCATCATGTGGGCAAAATTCTCTGCCAATCTGAATGGAGACCCCCCCCCCCCAACAGCAGGTGTATAGTTTCCTCCTTCCTCTTCTTTCCTCCTTTGCACCCAGTTCTGGGTTACTCACTCCACAGAGGCTCAACAAATCCATTCACCACCATCCCCCAACCCTGTTATTGCACTAAGTAATAAAGGGCAATTTTTATTGGCATCTTTGGCTCTTGGTTCCTCTTGGAGGGCCAAGAGACTCTCCAGCTCCAACACAACAAGTGCTGTGGCATCAACAGCTGCAATAACAGATTTGGCTTAATCCTGTCATCTCCCAAGGTCTTGGACAAAGTCAGAGCAACACGTGTCTACATTCTGAATATCCACCCCAAATTAAGTCAACCAGATGAAGTCCCACTATCAGTGGGAAAGAAGTCACTTCCCACAGTTGGTTGCTGGCTCCTGTCCTGCTCTACATCTTTCTTTGTAGCAGGAGGAGTCTTACAACTCGTAAGTGCTGAATTTTAGAGAAAAAAACAATCCTTTTCTAGTAACGTTCCCAAATAACTTTCTCTTAAACAACGAGGCAGAAGCAGGTGGGGTGGCTTGTTCCTGTAATTCCAACACCTGAAGGCTAAGGCAAGTAGATGGTGCATTTGAGGTCAGCCTGGGCAGCAGAGCAAGTCCTTACCTCAAATGTCTCAAAGAATGAATGAATAGGAACTAGCACTGTTTGGTTAATTTGCTCTGTTTCTATTTCCTGGGATGTCAAATCTATCAAAGGATGAAGGAAATAACTTTCTCAAGTGTCTTATGTCAAGAACCCTAACTGGTACATAGTATGTGTTTAATAAACACTGGCTGGACTAACTGTGAAGGGGGGGAGTGATGGTGGAAGAAAGCATCTATTCCAAAATCCCCCTCCTCTTCAAGAGGAGCAACTGTTGTCCTGACCTGGAAGTAGAAGATGACAAAAAGTATTGTTACCATGGCAACCATAGTTCCAAAAATAACTAACCTTCAAAGGTCCCACCAGCTTGTGTGTATGTGTGAGAGGCAGGTGCTAACAAGACATTTGCGGATTGTACCCAGGGCCTCAGGTCAAACAGCAGACAAAGTATTGGCCCTAGTATCATCCCGCTTGCCAGAACCCCATCTTAGGTAACCATCATCACTTGCCTCCTGACTATACCAAACCTGGTTTCTCTGACTAAAGCCCACCTTTAAAAGAACTGTAGCCCATGGTCTCCAGAGGACATGCACTAAATAAAGGGAGAACAAAGGAAACCAACAGACAAGCAAACCAATATAACTGTTCACATTTACATAAGTGGCATATGGGGGTAATTATTCTGATTTAAGAGGCTGCCTTGTCTAAAGAATAATTTATATTCCAATTCCATGAAAATCCAATTTCCTGTTTGCTGCCATCATTGCATTATTTCTTCATTCCTGAAATACATATTCACCAAGCTCCTGCCCTGTGCCTTACAAAAGGCTTCTCCAGTGAATAATGTAAACTGCTGTGTGGCTCAGACTCTGGGAAAGGGCATAGTGAGAACATGGAACTCCACTCCACACAATATCCTTCAGCAGCCCTAAAGAGAGCACCAGAGTCAGTAAAAGTGCCCTGGAGAAAGGTCAAACTATGCCAAAGGAAAAGGCCTTTGAGGGTCCAATAGCACATTGTCATGAAAGAGCAATCTCCACAGAAGGAACAATGTCTACAAAGACTTGCAAGTAAATGACTACCATATTAAAGGAGTTGAACATGACTCTGGGTGGAGACAAAGGTCATTGAGCAACTGCACGTGGCACAAAGGGGAACAGAGGGAGAGTTCAGCCCAGTATGTTTGGGAGAGCAGGACCAAGGGGAGGGGTTGTAGTGGAGATTAGGCATGAAAGTGGATACATTCATGAAGCTGGCATGCATGGAGGTGAGAACTGAGATCTGAGGAACTGTCTCTGCCAAGGTAGGGAACCTCCTCACAGCGGAAGTGGCAATCCACATTCTACGAATGGAGAAGGAGGAACTGAGAAAGATGGTGGGTTCAGAGACGGACAGGCAAGCTGAGAAGAACCCACAGGAAACACAAGTTAGCTAATGGGAGTATGAGCCAAAAAGCTGGTAAACCAGAGTTTTATATAAAAGGAAGAAACTCACTATACTATAGATTGAATACTTGTTCCCTTCAAAATCTGTGTAAAATTGTGTGTGTGTGTGTGTGTGTGTGTGTGTGTGTGTGTGTGTGTGTGTGTGTATGCATGTCCCTTAGCAAACACATAGACGTGGTGATTGATATCTTGCTTGTACAAATAAAGCCTGTTTGAAGGTCAGAGAATGGAGCTTGCCATCTAGCTAACCATAGAGGTCTCGAGGTCTGTACAGACAGACAGGAAGTGAGGTAGCTGGGCAGAAACAAGATATAATCAGGGAGAAACAGGAACTTACTCTCTTGTCATCTGAGACATGCCTGTCTGTGTGTGAATGCAACTATGATCAGCCAGCTCCTGCCCCTGCTTCCCTGACTGTTTCTGTACCATTCCTGTCATGATGGACTCCATCCTTCTGGAAGTCTAAATTCTTAGGCTGAATTCTGAATTTTCTTCCATAAATTACATTTGGCCATGGCATTTTATCATAGTAACAGAAATGTAATTAATAAGACGGGACCCCAAGAAATAAAGAATAGTACACTTGGGTGTCAAGAGATCTGAATTTTAGCTATCTCAGTTACTGACCGTCTGTGTGGCTTTGGACCTTATTTCCTCACAGTTGAAATGAACACCTCATCAATCTGTCTGCTATAAAGCCTAAATATTCATATTCTATCTATCCATTTATCTATCCCCATTTATCTATCCCCATTTATCTATCCATCTATCTACCTATCCATCCATCCATCCTTCGATCTATCTTCTTTGAGACAGAGTCTCATGTAGTCCAGGCTGGCTTCCAACTCCCTATGGAGCCAAGGATGAAGGGCCCTCTGCCTCCACCTCCTGAGTACTGGGGTAACAGGTGTATCACAATACCTGATTTTACATGGCCTTAGTGACTCAAGCCCAGTCTTCATGTATGCTAGGCAAGCACTCTGTTGACTGAACTACATCTCTGATGGGAGATGTCATTCTGAAAATATGTTTCTCTTATTGGTTAATGGATGAAGCACTGTTGGCCAATAGGAAAGGAAGATAGGAGGGACTAGGAGACAAGGAGGAAAGAGGAGTCAACATGGGGAGCCGGGAGAGAGCAGAATGCCAGCCCCTCTCCGGTAAGATGAGACCACATGGAAATACTTAGATTAATAGAAACAGGTTAATATTTAAGACAGAGCTAGCCAATAGGAAACTAGTACCTGGCCAACAACATTTATATCAAATACAGTCTCTGTGTGTTATTGGGGGCTGGCGTGGCGGTGGGCCCGGGCCAGCAGGAAAAATCCTGCTCATAACACATCTCCAGCCCCAAACCTGAAGAGGAAGAAGCAGGCACTAACTGGGGCAGATGAATGTGAGTGAAGTAAGGCAAAGTGGGGGGGGGCATCGGGATACTGTAATTCTCCCCTCTTCTCATGCCTGGTAGATCCCTTCCTTAGAGCTGGTTTGTTTTCTTGCCTTAGACTAAGTACTGTAATTCCTGGAATTATCTCTTATAGACTGTGTACTCCTCCACCACACATAGCACGAGACCAATTCCCGTAAAAGTCCAATAAGTGCTTGTTGAACTAGAAGAGTCATTTCTCTTGAGTTATCTAATCTACACTTTAGAACAAATCTCTCTGACAGTGAAACAAAAGATCTAACAATCAACCGCAGCATGTGGATGGATGGAGAAAACTCTTGAGAGAAAGGACTCAGTATTCTCATGAGCTTCCCCATGTCTAGTTGAAAATTCTTCCAAGAGGTCTGCCAGGTTCCAAAGACCTCCCTATAAAAAATAAATACATTACCTAGTAGTACAAAGCAAGGACTTTCCTAATAATCTGGAAGAAATGACCGTACTTACTAATAATAATTCTCCAAAGGACTGTCAAGGGTGAAGAACAGCATGTACCCCTCCTTCCTCACTGAAGGGCACAAGAGAAAAGTGGGAAAGTGCACCATGGGGGTTTCTCTAGACCAAGAGAGGTGGCAGAGCCTTTTCCCCTTTTTGGTTTCTTTGGTGTGAGTTTCCTATGTCAGGCAGACATGGGTCACCATGGACCCAGGTGTTGAGAGCATGTCAGCACTTGAGCTAAGTAGGGGCTGTTTGTGGAGAAATTCCACCTGCTCAGAATAACCTTTATAGCTGCCATTCTATCCAAGCCTGAGACTCAACAAAAAGGTCAAAAAGAGCCTCAGACTGCAATGACCCAGCCTGGAACAATGTTGGCTAGACCAAGCAGATTGCTTGAGGGTCAGCCTGGCACTAGCTGACATGCTTGAACCGGAAACCACAACAGAGACTAAATGCTGTAAACACTTGGCAGGGCTCTTCTGCCAACTTTGGTAAAGCTTTTCATCTTCCCAGCTCCTCCAGACACTCAGTGGCTGCCTAGGATTTTAGTCCTTTCTTCACAGGCTGTCCTATAATCTTTAAAGTGTCCAGTCTTTGTGTTCCTTCCTTAAAACCCTTGGAATCTCTTGAGAGATAGGTCTTCTGTCATTGATAATGAGACCCCCTAGAGAACACTAGAGATGATGCTAACCAGCCTAGCCTCAGCATTGGCCCAGTCTTTCATTAGCCTGAGTGATTACAAGTCACAGAGATGCAGACCGGAAGAGTACCTGTTCAGCATGAAGAAGCCTGGGTTTGAGCTCCAGTTCCACACGAACTGGACACACTTTCCATAGCACTCTGGAGTTGGAGGAAAAAGAGTAGAACTTCAGTCTCATCATCAATCATGAGTTTAAAGCCAGCCTGGGCTACATGAGAACTTGTCTCAATTAAAAAAGAAATGTGTGGAAAGATACTTCAAAGAAAAAAGATATTAGAGAGGTAGAATTTTGTTTTGTTTCAAGGCAGGGTTTCTGTATTTAGCCCTGGGTGTCCTGGCCTGGAGTTCACAGAGATCCACATGCCTCTGTCTCCCAAGTGCTGGCATTGGAGACATGCACTGCTGCCCCCCCCCAATTGCCACAGCCACCACCACCTAGTTAGAAAGGAAAAATCTTACCTCAATCTACTATCAGAAAAAAAGTGGAGGGTGGGATGAGGCTGAAGATGGAAGTCTGCAACACCTCCTAGACAACACAGCTCACTGTGTTGTCTGGTCAAGTTACTGAACTTATGGAGGTTCTGGAGAAGTTTTGCTCCCAAAAAGAATATGGGAGACCCTCCCTCCACCCATGCCTCATTGCTTACGTTTCATCCCATACCTTCCTGTATGTACCTCTTTTGTGTACATCATTCACAATAAACAATGTAAGTTAGGTATCTCTCTGAGTTCTTTGAACCCAAGGGGGGAATGGGAACCCAGCTTACAGCTGTTGGGTCAGAATAAGAGGCCTAACCTGGAGTTAGAACTGGAAGTAGAACTAAGAGTGAAACAAAGAAAAAAAAGAAAGGGAAGAACCCAGTAGCTGTTTCAATGGAATGTAAATACTTAGAGGGATGCTAAGAAAAGGAATGAGTGAAGTAGGTGTTAGTGAGGTTGAGGAAGAGATGTGGATACAGAACTATCAACAGTTGGGTAAACAAAAGAGAGCCCTTCTATGCGGTCAGCTGAACATTTTCTAAACTTTGGAGAAAATTGACAGCCCTGATTGGAGATTGCCTTGGGCCACCGTCAGGTATAATAAACACATGAGAGCAGTCTAGACCAGGACAGGGGTTGAGCTTTAAAAGCCCTTCCAATGACAGCATAATCTGGACAGAGACGGAGAAGGAAGGATGGACATGGAAAGAAAAAAAGCAAATGCTACATGACAAAATTAGTCCAATATTACATTATCATATCAAAAGGGGCTCAGGAGAACAGGCAGGCATGCCAATGAAGGTGAAGATGACCAGGGTCCCTTAGCCAATCTCCCTGGAAGTCTTTTGTTTACTAAAGGGTTAAACATCCAGGAAGTACAGACAGGAGGTTCTGGTGAGTCTGATTCAGGAACACCATGCACTGTGGCAACAACCCCACTGGTAAAATCCCGATGAGGGTTATTAGAATGAGAGAATATCAGCTTGTAAGGGTTAACACTTTCTTTTTAAAGGCTGGAATGTATGAAAAGGTTTCATGACAAGAGAGGGAAAGAAATGGTGTGGCTCTTTTACCTGCTAAATTTAAACAGACTGAAATATCTGGCTGGAAAACACTTGCCCTGCTGAACACTGTGAAAACCACACCAGCTGTTAAAATTCCAATGGCAACTATAGTTGATAGGTAAGGATTGATGGTATTGGGCCAAAACCCTGTAGAGGAATTGGTATGCTCCAAATAGTCTTTAAATGAAATAGTTGACCTGTTTTACCTGATTATATGACAGGCATGAACCTCATGAAGACTGGATAATGCTTTTCACACCTCATACTGTAAAGCATAAGGCAGGGGACTCCGTCCCCTGAGTGACTGTGAACTGGATCCAGAGTGTCCACACCCACACAGCATGGGAGTGTTAGGACGGACACATTCCCTTCAGGGTAGTTTTGTGCTAATCCTAGACGGGACTTATGAAAAAGCCAGAGAGAAGGAAGCAACAACTCCTGGGACAGGGAGTTACAGAACTCAAATGGCTTATTCAAGATTGGGATGCCTGGGGATTCCAAGAGGAGATATGAGCAGGGAGCCTCTTTCCCCCCAGAGACTCTAGAGCTGCAGGAAGCACTCCTAGACCCATCACACTCAGACAGTACCCTATAAATGGCTCTCACGCCATCAACAAAGACCTGCTGCCTGCAGCTGTGCATGGCAGTTCCAAGAAAAACAGAAAACATCCTGTTTGGAAGGATGCCACTCTTGATGGCAGAAGAAAAAGCAGATCAGTGGCACGGGCTGAATTTTACACTGGTTTTAGCAATGGTCAAAGAATTCAACAGTGGTATATCTCCTGGGCTTGGTTTTTTTTTTTCTTTTTTTTTTACGCTCACCAGGGTAGTGACCAATTGCCTGGCCCCTCGTCACTCATAATGCCAATGGAACCTGACCTCAAAAAGAGAAAGAGGGTCATACAGATCACAAACCTATGGCAGTCATGATGGGGATTTGCAAGGTTTATTAAAGCAAGACACTTTGGTGCCACCGGATGACCTCCCATCCAGGTTCAGATGGCACCTAGAACCAACAAGTAATATGTGTGCTCATCTATGGCAGCCACACGGATCCATGAAAAGAGTAAGCATGGCAACAGATATGGGCTAAGATGAGGCCCATAATGTAAACAACAAAGACAGAGACTGCAGATGGTTATGTAGCAGGCTCCTTTGGAAAAAGATGCTGCATGTAGTTGGCAAGGCTGGTTGATGCTGACAGCCATAGGGGGCTACTAATGGGAATAGGCTCTGCCTTTGATGCTGGAGTACATAACTGCTGGAAGACGTAAATGCCCAGGGTGCCACAAACAAACTGAAACAGAACACCCTGGTACCAATTTGGAAGCTCATCCACCACTTCTTCAAAACAGGGAACACACCTAAAACCCTAAGTACCCAACAGTTAGAAGGGGAGATTCTCTTCAGAGCAGTAGACTGATAGAAAAATGGATCATGAATCTGGGCTTGCAATCAGCAAAACAGGAACGAAGGGAGAGTTCCCACTAGGTAGATTATGCTCTTTCATGGCAGACTCTAAAAGAACAGCAGGAGGAAAATTCTGGTTTGATAATTTGCTTTCTAGTGCCAGAACAAAATACACAAGCTTGGGTAATTATAAAAAACAGAGGATGGTTTGGGCCATGACTCTAGAGGCATCATGGCAGCACAAGCTGCTGAGAGACTTCCTTAGAACCCTTCAGGTGGGAGGGGCACCACATAGTGAGACAGTGAGCCATCCAGTTCTGGTGTCTCCTCCTCTTCTAATAAATCCATTAATGGCACCAGGAAGGCTCCACCCTTGTGACATCTTTGTTCCCTAATTGCCTTCTATGGGTTGGAACCACCAGTGACATTCACACATGCATTTGGAGACCAAGTTTAATACATGCATTCTTGATGTTTACAGTCCAGATGTCTTTGGAGCTAGGAGTTAAACCCAGGCCCAACAATCACACTATAGGCCTGAACTACTTGCCCATAGCTCTACTTTTTTGTTTTCCTTTTCTCTTTCTTCTTTTTCTTGTCTTATACAGTCTCAACTTTCTCTTCCTTACCCGATATAGAAGTCAGAAGTCACACGGAGCAGGGTGTGGTTTGCCTATTGTTCAAGATTGCCCCCTACTCACCCTACTTCATACTAACAGGGGACACTGGGAGAAGAACCTCTTGACTGGCACTACAGTCAGAAGTCTGGACCAACATGGTGACTGAGCCCAATGCCCTTCTAGAGGTGAATATCTGAACACATATTGAGAAGAAGGGACATGGCCAGGGAATAAAAATGAACAATGGAGCTAGATGATGATGTTAGATCCAGTACTGCACCAGCAACCTAACGGAGGCTCAAGAGAAGATGTGGCACCTGTACGCAGTTCACTCATGTAGACACTGAAATGGCAAAGGCCAAGGGCCACCCCTGCCCATGGAGCTTGTCAAGCTCAAATGGAAAATTGCAAACTTGAGTGGCCTCCACTGGGAGATGTTTGCACAAGACAATGCTGAACTAACTAGGCTAGTTACTAGTGACAGAATGGGGTTCTGAGAATGTGCTATTGGCCCTGAACTGCTACAATACTGTCACAAGAGACCCATGATACCAACTCGAGGGATAGACTATGGTATAGTACAAAGTATGAGTGACTTTTGTTCCAGCTTCCAGCCAAGGGGTTCCTAAAACCCCAGAATTGGCAGGGAAAGGAGTATCTTTTACACATGCCCTTTTGATACACCTGAGTTTATTATAGTGGGGGATTTATAACTCCAAATGTCCCTCTACTAGAAGGAAAAACTGAACAGGAAAAGAATACTAGAAAATAATATGACAAATGCAACACTCAGGGTCAAGATTATTTTCCTCTTTCCTGCTACCCTAAGTTTTTCAATTAGCTAGTTAGACTGGTTATATTTGTTGACTTTAAATAGTATTAAAAGGGACTTCTTTTAAAACAACAGGCTGGAAGACCCCCAGAGAACTTTGAAAAAAAAAATGTGCCACTAAGCTGGGTGTAGTGACAAACACCTGTAGTATAGCACTTTCTAGACTGAGGCTGGAGGGCTGTGAGCATGAGAACAGTTGGGATTTCCTCAGTCTAAGTCATTGTGGGTTACAAAACAAAGCACTATAAGACTCTCTCTCTCTCTCTCTCTCTCTCTCTCTCTCTCTCTCTCTCTCTCTCTCTCTTTCTCTCTTTCTGTCTCACTCTCTTTCTCTCTCTCTCTCTCTTTCTGTCTCTCTCTTTCTCTCTCTTCTTTCTGTCTCTCTCTCTCTCTCTGCTCTCTTCTCTCTCTCCCTCCCCCACCTCTCTCTCTCTCTCTCTCTCTCTCTCTCTCTCTCTCTCTCTCTCTCTCTCTCTGTGTGTGTGTGTGTGTGTGTGTGTGTGTGTGTGTGTATAAAGAGCCTACTAGGTATGATGGTACATCCTATAGTCCCAGCACCTGGGAGGTGAATGCAGACATATCAGAAGTCCACAGTTATCCTCAGCTCTATACCATTATACCATTTCCAAGGCTAGCCTCGGCTATAAGAGACCCTGTCTGAAACAAACAAGAAGTGTCACTAGACTAACCATCCATTGTCTTTCTGCATTTTCCTCTCAATTGGGACAAATATTATGGTCACAATTTTACTCGCCTTTTCATTGCTGTGACAAACTACTTGTGGCAGGTTAGCATTATTTTTTGGAAGTCTGTTTAGCTCACATTTCTTAAGGTTCAAGGGCTCACATCCAGCAAAATCCAAAGGTAGCAAAGACCAAGAATATGTTCCTGTTTTGTACCTCTCCTTCTGATAAAGCCACCAAGATTCATTCATGGGAGCTCTGTGGTAGTGATGGTATTCAATCCCCTTTCCTTGGCCCCATCATTTCATGGATAAACTCCCAACCAGACAGCAAACTGCTGTGGTCAGACCTCTAGGCAGAGGCTTCAGGCCAGGCTCGGGCTTGACTGCAGTGACGAGCTATCGTTGGGGAAAGGCCTTAAAAAGAGTCTGATGCTCAAGAGATTCCAGAGTCATTAGGGACTGACTAAGACTTCAGGTCACAGGTCTGAGTCTCAGTGAGCAAGCCACCATGGCTTACCTGGTCACCTCATTCCTTTATCTTATCTTCAGATCAGGTCAGAGCCACCCGAATCTTGGGCCAGTCAGAGAATGCACAGGAAGCAGAGAAAACCACACCATTTAAGAACAAAAACTTTTTTGGGGTCCCCAAGGTCTTTTTTAATCACTGTCTCTTTCTACCAACAGCCTTGGCTCTGAATGGACATATTTTTCTAGCATTTTAAACTATGTAACTTAACTCAAACATCAGAAACACAACTGAAAACAGGAATATGCCAAATCAGTAATACCTGACTATTTATTATGAATGTTGTTTATTTTTATTATTTTTTGAAGTATGAGGGATTGAACCTAGGACCTCATGCCTACTAGGCAGACCCTCTATCACTGGCCTACACCTCCAGCTCAGTACTGCCTTTAGAGGTGACATGTGGCTGCCACTGGGAGCACAAGGGTGGCAGACCATTGTCTGAGGAATCTCTTTTCATCAAGTCTAAGAATCCTGCCTCCTTTCTCCTCCTTGAAAGCCCAGGTTTCGTTTTCATTCTGTATTCCTGAAAGAGAATTTTTTGTTGTTGTTGGTGTTTTGTTTTTTGTTTGTTTGCTTGTTTTAAGACAGGGTTTCTCTGTGTAGCCTTAGCTATCTGGGAACTTGCTCTGTAGACCAGGCTGGTCTTGAACTCAAGTCTTCCTGCCTCTGCCTCCTGCATGCTGGGATTAAAGGTGTATGTCATCTATCTGCCTGAGAAAGTTTTAACCCTTGAGAGTTAAAGGTCCCCCTTGAGAGAAGGAGACCTCCTCCATCTCTAATGTTGTCAGACTCCAACATAATTAAATATGTTCTCCTTTACACAAGGTGCACAGCCCCTTGGTAAGTCACACACAGCTTTGAGCTATACAAGGGGGGGGGGAAATCCCAAAATGAAGGGGCCAGGAAAACCTCAGACTCCCTAAAGCTAATGTACACACGGGCAGCCCAACAACCATGTCCAGCATCTAAGCACCTGCTCCAGAGTTAGCAGCTAACTCACTAGGGTCAGGAAGAAAATTCCCCACCGGCAGCTTAGCCATTCAGGCGCCAGAAGCAATCATCATGAACTAGCATAGCAACTGGGGGATACACAGTGTCTGGGAGGAACTAACCAAGAGGAGTGAGATTATCACCTGTTAATCTGCCCCACACTGATCCTGGTCTCCTGTAATTGGCTGAGTGCACAACCACATGGAAACTCTTGAAATACCAGCACCCACAAAGGAACCTGGCCAGTGTGAATCAGCCCACAGGGCTCCATCTCCACGTCTCAGTTTCCACCAACTATTTTAATCTAGAAACCACATCTACAGGCAAAGGAGGCTGCCTCTCTTGGGGTAGTCCACCTAAACATCATCCGTCACCCACACACAGCTGTGCTTCCCACACATCCCCCACCCAAACTCGCTCAGCAGCTTCCCCTGCCTCCAGAATTCCCATCTTGCTTCATAAGCACCTCCTCCACACCTACACCTTCTCAAGCACACCAGGTCAGCAGCACAAAACTACAAAACCCGGCACTGAAATGAGTACTCTGTTCACATCCTCGCCTCGCTCCTGGAAGACCAGGAACAAGTTAATCTCTTCTACTGCTGGTCCTCCCCTGTGAAGCCTACCTCAGGGAGCTTGTGGGGATTAACAGTCATCACAAATTTAAGACACTTAACAGGACACTTGGCACAAGGACTTACTCCCTGCCTCAAGGAATTATGGGACTGGTAGAAGTCTCTGTTCCTTAACCCTTTCCTGCTTACTCTGTGTGCTAACCTTTCACAGCCTCCTTTACATGGATTTGTTGCTTTGTGTTAAGAGGGGTATGAGTTTCTTTTCCTCTATCTCACAGAGCCGGGCACACACTGAATGACTGACTACAGAAATGATTAATAACCAAGCTGAGTAGAGTGTCTGGATGTCCAAACTCAGCCTGCTCCCTGCCAGCTGCCTGAAGTTTGAAGCAAATCTCCCTCCAACTATCAGAGGAAGCAACAGAGAATCAAGACAAACACATCAATGACATCTACCTGCAAACAAACAGCCAGCTATCCTGGCACCACAGACGTAGCCTAACACACCAGACCGGGCAGAATTGGTGGGTACCATTATCAAAGGTCAGAGGAGCCAAACAAAAAGATTTCTGTCTTGCAGGTAGCCTGCAAGTTTGTGAGCAACTGTTACAGGGTAGGGATGTCCTAGCAAGGAATGCAGAATGAATGGCCTAGGGAGAGATGGCATAAAAGGTGACAACTAGGAGAAGAGCAAAAAGAAATTCTTCTGTGTCCTCCAGAAAGACAGGCTGCACGTAGTTGGCCACTGTCCAATTCACCTGTCCCTTCTCAGCTTTCCTTCTCGTAAGTGTCCTGGGAGACATGGCTTTGCCCAATTTCTGACTTTCTCCCAGAATCCAGGACGCCACAGGGGACACTGATGCTCAGTTTCGGTTTTAAACAATTAACCACAACCATTTTTGAGCAAGAGATTTGGGAGCACGCACAGGCATTAATCTTTTATATTTTATTGTTGCTGTTGTTGGTTTGGGATGGTACTGCTTCTAAAAGCTTGTCCCACTGAGTTATTCATTGTTCAGAACCTGCACTAACTCCCACTGAGTTGGTTGCACTGGGTATACGAAAAAACTAAAGTCAGGCGCATGATACACACTTGTAATCTCAGCAATTGGAAGTAGAGGCAAGAGGATCACTTGATCCCTATCAAGTGCAAGCTTGGATACTTGAGACCCCTGTCTCAATCAATCAATCAATCAATCAATCAATCAATCATAATCTAGTCCCAAGAATTTTGGCATAGCAACAGAAGACAAAATGACAGTCATTCACTTCTGTCTTCAATAGACATGTGGCTTTTTAAAAACTCAAATGCCCATAAAAATCAGATTAGTGGGTATCTAATGCTGATGATCCAAGTGGGAAGGTTGGGGGTTTGATGGTGTTAGCTAAAGGGTATGGCTGTGTATGTGTTCTTGTGTGTTTGTATGTGTGTGTTGACAAAGAGTGTTTTAAAATAAACTGTGGGGTGTGTGCACACATCTATCAATATAAAAATGGATTAAATACTTTTTCCAGCCTGGCATTAAATACTTTTCCCCTCAGGGTCCTGCGTATGTCCTGTAAATACTCTACCACTGAGCTAGACTCTCAGCTTCAAATCAAGTAGAATTTGAAGACGAATTTTGTGTGTGTGGTATCTAAGTTATACTTCTTTTTCTTTCTCCTTTTCTTTCTTTTCTTTTTTTCGGTTTTTCGAAACAGAATAACTCTATGTAGCCCTAGCTGTCCTGAAACTCATTTTGTAGGCCAGCCTGGACTCAAACTCACAGAGATCTGCCTGCCTCTGCCTTCTGAGTGCTGACATCAAAGGTGTCCGCCACCACATCCAACTGTTCTAAATCATATTTCAATAAATGTTTTTTTTTTTTTTTAAATCTCAGCTCTAGGCTCATCCCTCTCCCCTGAAAATTTCTCAGACTTGTGAACAAGGAGACTTTCACTTTAAGAAAGAGGAAAGAGATTTACTCATTATTGATTTAGCATAGATGAGCATCTATGGGTCACCACAAGGGGGCAGGTACTAGGCAGTGAAAACACAGAATGGACGAGTATGGACGAGTATTCCATGCTGTGCTGATTTGTTGGAATTTGGCTCTGATTTTGTACTCTATGTATGTTTGTTTGTTTGTTTGCACCATTTAGCCCAGGTTGGTCTCAAATCCACTATATAGCCAAGGATGACCTGCATCCCCAGCTCAGTCTGCCTTTTTCTACATTTGCAGTCGGCTTCTGTAGCTCTAAGTCCTGTATCTACAGATCCAACCAATTAGAGATAGAAAGAATTTGAGGGGAAAAATTACCTATACCAAACAGGTAAAGGTTTTAGACTAGATCTCACTATATAGTCCTAGCTGGCCTTGAATTTCCAATCATCTGGCCTCCTTAATGCTTGGATTACAGACATGCACCTCCATGTACATACAAAACATTTCATTTCCTATCCTTGTTTTCTAAATAATACAGTACAGCAATCCTTTAGATAGCATCTACAATGTGATAGGTACCTGAGATGATTTAAAGTGTACGAAAAAAACAGGTCATTAAAATGGATCAGCGGGTAGAGACACTTGCCACTGAGCTTGAAGACCTGAGTTCATTTCCTAGAATCCTCATAGTATGAGGACAGAACCAATTTCTTAAGGTTGTCCTCTGATCCTCTGACCTCCACATGTACATGCATACAGAAAGAGAGAGTGAAAAATTACATCTGTGGAAAATATGTACAGGTTATATGCAATTACTATGCCACTTTATATAAGAAAGTTGGTGACTACAAAAAGACCTGTAACCAACCTCCATGGATACCAAAGGATGAGAAGATACACAATTTCTTCCAACTCAATAAGCCAGCACACACACACACACACACACACACACAAAACTGTCTTAAGTTAAACCTAGGAGGTAAAATAAACCTCTTATTTTTAAGGCTATTCTTCCTACTTCAATTTTAAAAAATTAATATTGTACCATACCCTTAAGTAACTCAAAAACAGAAACATTTTCCTTACATTTACTCAGCTCTACCTGCCTATGTTAGCCAGCAATAAATGACTCTCTCCTCTATATTTTGGCTTCAATAGATGTGACAGAATGCCAATGCCTCTTTTAGGGTCTCTCACATTTGAGGAAAAGGTGGTTTCATTTTTTTTTGAGATTAGCCCCCATCAACCATCACTTCCTGTTGCTCTGTGGAAAAGGCAACAGGGTGGAATGTCAGAAAAGAAAGCCTTGTTGCCCCCAAGGCCCATAACTGGGAACTGGTACAGTCATTGCAAACAGGAGAGACATTCCATGGTGAATCAATGGAAGAAGTCATGAAGACTCAGAGGGTCATTTCCTGCATAACCCAACCCTAGCCCCAGCACCATAAAGACACATCACACACCTTTGTTTATTTTCATTTTTTTACCATATTGCTCCCTTAGTCCTTCTTATGCGCCTGATTTCATGTGTGTCTCAATGTTTTCTTTTTCCTATCTGCATTTGTTATGGTTTAAGCCTCTCCTTCTCAGGCCTTCTATTATGTCTCCAAGCTTCTCTTTTGTTGTACAACCACTACAGGTGATATAGTGTAAATCTTCCAATGGCTTCCTCTCTTTAATGTGAATGAAATTTGCTTGCATGTCTCAACTTCTTTTGTTGTATGGTGAGTTGGTTTGTTTTTGTTTTGTTTCATTTAGGTTTTTTTTTTTTTTTTTTTTTTGAGATGCCAACCTTTCCATGTAACCTAGACATATCTCACACTCCAAGAATCTGCTTGCTTCCATTTCTCTAGTTGTGGGATTACAAGTAGGTGTCACACAGACTTATTTGTTTGTTTAGGAGGTGCTGAAGGTGGCTGTGTGTCAAATAGATGTCGTTTGTATTAGTGTCCTACCATGCTTAGCTTCTATTCCCTTCTCATCAGCACCAGTCACTACTGTCACTCTTGAGCTCTCAGACCCACTCAATAAACGCTGCCTATGTGAAAATGAGTGAAAGTGAACCAATATGGTGAACGATCCCCATTAAGTGATTCATAACTTAGTTACCACCACCACCAACCACAACAACAATGCCCCCCCCAACAGCACACAAATATCTGCTAACAATAGCCCCTGTGCCCAAAAGCAAATGGGTACTGGGGACCTCCATTCCACCATGGACAACTTCTTGAAGGAGTACCCCACCAAGGTTTATGTAATTACCCTGCGAGCCTCACACCAGTTCTTGGATGTGGACAGCAAACACCTACCTAGCAAAACTGGAGCTGGCATGGTGATAAAGAGATGTGCCTCTGACATGGTAGGATAGGATATGTGGTGAACACTTCACCTCTACCTAGGCATATGGACTTGTATGGGCATCTTAGTGTAGGAAAAACGACAAAGAGTGAAATGGAATTTGGAAACCCACATGGAGGCGCCACTTAAACTTTTCTCACTAGAATTCCACCATCTCCATCTGTACAATGGAATCATAGCACTATCTACCTTAGTTTCCCTGAGGATGGAATTTGGAGACAGGGAGAAGCATCCACTAGTCTGCATACAGCGAGGGCTCAACAAATGCTAACTGATGCCATCTTACTGTTCATTTTTGCTGTGAGAATCCAGAAATGAAATGCAGCACGAATCTATGCCAACCTGTCAAGTGATATAAAGTCCCTAGTCCTGGGCTGTGGAGAAAAATCTTTTAGCTCTGGTGCCCTGGCAGCTCCTGAAGACGCCTTAGTGACGCGAGAAGCTCCAACGTTGGTCCCGGAAGTTTCCACCAGAATGCCCTGGGGCCCTGGACGGCTCTTGGGAGGGGCGGGAGGTGCCAGGGAAGACTGCTAGAGAGAAACTGAGACCTACCTGCTCTCACTGCACTCCTTCCGCTCCCTCACCCTCAGCCACTTGCGGAGCAGGAAGCGCTTTCGGCGCGGGGACGCGCTGGGTGTGGAGCAGTTGGACCACGGGGTATCCTCGTCGCTGGAGGGCGTAATCTCAATGGATGGCAGCTGCAGGAACTCCTTGCCCGGGGCTAGAACGCCGGGTAGGTCCGGGGCTACCAGCCCGGCCTCCAGGCTCTGCTCTTGCACATTCTTCATCCGGCGCATTTTAAAGCGCCGGCGGCGGAGCGTTGGGGTGGACGAGCTGGACCACACCGCGCTGCCCTCGGGCGCGCCCTGCGGCTCGGGCACCTGCAGGGCGGGCAGCTGCAGGTTCTCCATCATGTTGGCCGCCGGCATCGGGGTCTCTGGCCGCTGCCCGGTGCCCTCCACCTGCAGCCTGGCCCGCGGCTCCTCCTTGCGGATCCCCACTCCGGGGCCGGTGGCACTATCCGCTCTCACGTTCAGCGAACAGCTCGAGCCTGCCAGTATATCAAGTTCCTTTTCCTGGAGCGCCGCGAGGAGGGGACTGGTAGGGACGCCGCCTCCAGCCGTCTAGAACTTTTTGGAGCGCTCTTCCTCGCGCAGTCCGCCGCGGGAGAAGCAACCCGGGACGTAGTGACAGTCGCCTGCCAAGCCTCGCCACCCGGCTGCCCTCCTGGGGCTCCCCTCGAGTGCCCGCGTGTTTGTCTTCCGCTGCGCTCGCTCGCTCTGCTGCTGTCTCTGCCTTAGCGGGACTTGGCGGCCCCGGGCCCCAAGGGGCTTGTGCTGCAAACTCTCAGTGGTTTGCGTTCAGCAGACTGCGTTGGGAAGCCGGCTTGGCGCTGCAGGAGAGTGGAGGGCTGGGAGAAGAGGCAGTGGTAGGAGGGAGAGGAAAAAGAGAGAGAGAGCAAGGGAGACACTAGATAAAAGCAAAAAAAAGGAGGAGGCGGTGGAGCTGGGGGTTGAGAAGAGAGTGGGTTGCTATCCTGAAAGGACACGCACAGGCAGCGACAGCCCTGTAATTGTACACGGAATCCCTTGGGGTGGGACTCTACCTCAGACTCAAGGCTGCTCCAATCAGCCTAATGAAATAGGAGCACAATCCAAACTTTCTCAGGGCAACGATTGGCCAAGCAGCTCTGGTTAGCGAACTCCCTGTTTCCCCCCACCCCTCGGGGGAGGGGAATCAATGGATTCAGCCCACACTCTCAGACCACCCAAGATACAGGGTTGAGGGAAAACTAGGGAACTTTTCAGCAGAACCTGTCTCTCTCTTCTTCTTCTTCAAAGAGACATGTATTCTTTGAGTTGTTTGGAGTGCTGACCTGGAAGACTGGGCATAGTCCAAAGAGAAAGGAAGGTTCCTGGAGACTGCTTCCAAAATGGCAAGCTGAGGACACTTGACATGACACAAAGGAGAGACAAACGACTGGATAGAAAGACACAGGACACACCGGACCAGTACGGAAATGTCTTCCCCTGTACATGGTGTGTGACCCTGCCAACACCATAGGCCCATTCTAAGCAAAGGCAGCGTGCCCTCAGACCCCAGAGTCAAGTGCATTCCTGAACATTCTGAGTCTTTCTGATGCTGCTTCAGTCTGCTGGGGCACAGGGGCTGGGTCACAAAATCTGCTGGGGCCCTAGGCCTCTGATATGAGAAATATGGAACAATTCCTGTAGTATATCAGTGTGCTACACCCCCTTCCCTAGTGTACCCTAAGCTGTGGAAGGTAGAAGTGATCTGCTCTGGGAAGACATTCTTTGTTGGATGGAACCTAACCTGCTGGGGCTTGACACTTAATGATCCCACCTGGAAGCAAGGCATTTGCCTCTTCAGGGGTAAGCCATAGGGAACAACAAAGACCCCACTACAAGGTCTACAATTTGACCCATTCTCTTAGGTGCCGTTTGTTAATCCAGTTTCCCTTTGGGGAAATAAATTCACACCCTACCCTCAAGGGTCATAAAAATTCACTGCAAAATGAAATATATTCCTACAGGTCAGTAAGACATCTTAGGTAACAGCTAGCCACATGTCAGACTGTCATGTCCTGTAATGACACATGGGGGGGGGGAGAGGGAGCTTGAGACATCCTGACATTACACAACCTCCTTGAGGCTGTAAAAAAAAAAAAAAAAAAAAAAAACAACAGAGGAAGTGCATCTGACTGAATAGCCAAGACGGTGCCCATCTGTTGGTGATTCCAGAGTATCAGTCCCTTTTCTGACCCTTCACATCCGGCTGCTGGCTTGAACTGGTATGCTTTGGTATCACTCTATTTTAACTCCTGCTCATAACATAAGAAGAAGCCACTTTCCATCAGGTGTCAGGCCTGGCAAAGAGCAGGAAAGCTCTTGGGCTCAGAGCAGGAGCCTTGGCTGTGACTCTAAGGAATCAACCAAGGATCTACATAGTTTGTTTGCTGTCTTGGATCTCCTCCATAGAGGAACATTTTGTAGAAGTTCTGACAACGTCCCAGTTCAAAGAACCTGCCCCTTAGCTGGGCTGTTGAATATATATATATATATATATATATATATATATATATATATATATATGAGCATAGTCTCCATTCTTAAGGGAAACAGGGCACTACCGTTCATTTAGAGGACAAAAAAAATTGGACAGATAATTTGAAGAAAGGGTACACACACAGACACACACACACACACACACACACACCTCATAGGTAGGCCTTCTGAATTTAAATGCATAGATCTCAAGAAGAAGAAGAACCACCACCTTTTTCCTACCATGAACTTCAGCCAGATGTCCTACAGGAGAGTCTGCACCTAAAATCCTCTGAGGTTTCATTTAAGCTCTGGGCACAGTAGTGGTTGAGAATAATTGTTCACATTTTTCCTGGCCTGAGGGAAACCCTTTGCCAGACCAAATCTAAAAGGGTCTCGCAAGCAAAAAAGCAGATACCAAGAGCATCCCTTGTCCCTGACCTTGTCTTCCACTCACTTCCACCTGCAGCCTCTTCTTTCCTTAAAGCTTTATCCTTTTCACCCATCAAATCCTCAGGCAAAATTAGGCCTTCAAGTTCATCCTCACTTGAGGATGTTTGAGGCCAGCCTGAGCTTTAGAAGGACCTTATCACAACCAACCAAACTAACTAACAAAAAGAAAACTAGACCCCACACCCCCAGCTACTGCAACTGTCTCCGTTTGCTTCGGAACACAGAGAGTTGCAATTGCCAGCTGTTTTCCCCTCAAAGCTCACCGAGAACGAGCCAACTATTTCTTCCTTTGAACCTTTCCAATATTCTTTTTTTTGTATATGACCTTCAGGCTTTGTAAAAAGGTTCTCATACATCACATTCCATCTTCCTAGTGACCTTAGAACTAACGTAACAGAAGTTACTACCCTCTTCTTGCAATTGTGAAAGTGGGACGGGCTACAGAAGCTTATCCAAGGACTCCCATGAATGACAATGACTAATCAGACCTTTGGAAACCACTGGAGAGGCCAGAAAAATCATACAATGGGTATCAGCTCAAGAAGGTAGTGCCTTGGTAGCTCCAGATTGTAACTGTTCAGTTCCAACAGCTGTTTTACAAGTGGGCAAAAAGAAGCACAGATCTTGGGGGATGACAGTTTCCCAAAGCAATCGATGGAGGGTATCATAGCCAAAAAGTGCACACAACTCCCTTTCAGACTTGCACCCTCCCCTCCCCACATTTCCCGTCTCTCCTATTGACTCTAAATACCACCTCAATTCTCAGTGAAACTGACCTCATCTGTGTGTGTGCTGGGTGGGGGTGGGGGTGGTTGTTGCAGACAGATGGTGTCCAGAATATCCTAACCCTCAACCTCCAACCCCACATCTAGGCCTCCAACTTTAAATGAATGGGTCTCATATTTCCAAGTGACTGTTGTTTATTCTCAGCTGTACGGGCTCTCCTTTCCTGTCGACACAGGACACCCAGCACCTGTCTATTACTTCTGGTGACCTGCAACAACATAGTCCATTATCCAGAAAACTAACAGCTTTGAAGCTAGATGTGCCCTGAGTACACACTTAGATGAGCATGCTATGAAAACGTGCAGTCACGCACCAACCCAATGGTCAGAGACTATGTCCCACACAGCATCTGCCCAAGTGCAGACCAGGAATATGTGATCCGAGTTGTGGCTTGCAGGAAAGCTGGAGGTATGGATAGAAATGTAGCAGATGATGCAAAAACAATGGGCAACTGATCCCCTCTAGCCTCCCCTTTTTAAATCACTGAATGCTTCATGCAAAGGGCAGTGTGGGGGATTCATGTTCAGTGACAAACATTTACCCAAGGTTAAGGCCAGTGAATGACTGGAATGCATGGCTAAGCCCAGTTAGGAGCGGCTTTCTCCTTAGAGCTTTAAAAGGCAACTGGAGCTTAGTTGGAGGCTGGGGAAGAAAACAGATTATCTTTTAAAGGCCCATATCCATCCTACCAGTGTGAGGATCTAAAGCTCAGGTTTTCCACTTTAAAACAAAAGCAATTTGGCAGGCACTTGGCTCATCCCTGTCATCTCAGCACTGGGAAGGCTGAGGCAGGAGGATTCAAAATTCAGGTTCAGACTGAACTAAATAGAAAGATCCTATCTCAAGAATTAATTCAGTGAAATGATGCAGCTTATGCCCCCCTCAAAAAAATTGGTCTGAAAAGACTGTCCTTGGCTGCAGGCCTTTTGATCGCTGACCTTCCTGCCATTCACAAACTGCTTCACAACCTTGCACAGAAAACTAGAACCATGAAGACCAATGACTAGTTAAACAGGAAGGCAGGAACCAAGGCATATAGAGTAAGGGGACAGGAGAACAAATGGAGAGAGTCACTGAATTCTGCATTTCCTATGTATATTCTAGTTTCTGAATTTTCCTTTCACACCCCCTATCCCTTAGATGAGCTAACCGCTTAGGAAGCCTAAGGAGATGGCTCAGTGTTTAAAGTTGCATGCCAGCAAACCTGACCATCTGAATGTTAGCCCTGGGAGAGAGAGGTAAGAGAGAACTGCCTCCTGCAAGCTGTCTCCTGACAGCTGTGTGCACAACAAATACACAAGCACTCACACAAGCTCATAAATAAACAATCTCTCTCTCTCTCTCTCTCTCTCTCTCTCTCTCTCTCTCTCTCTCTCTCTCTGTCTGTGTGTGTGTGTGTGTGTGTGTGTGTGTGTGTGTGTGTAAGTCACAAAGTACCATGCTAACTTTGTGTGTCTGGAAGGCAGCTCTTGCTAAATACAATCTAAGTCAACCACAGCAGAGCAGCCACCAAGTGCTGGGGGACCTTGGTGGAGAGCCTCCTCCTGAGAACAGAGCCTGGGGAGTGCTCTCAGCCTTGGGCAATGCACAAATTTGGCAAAGGCTTGCTTCCATCAGCCTTCACAGGAGCTTGGGTGAACTCTAACATCACCTGGTCATCCAGGGAGAAGGGCAGTCACCAGATAAACCCTCCAGTTTCCAAGCTCCTCAGTGTTCATTTCGCATAACATTTGGCTGCCCTTCTCTGTGTCACTGTAACATCAAAGTACAGGCAAATGCCATCCCTCCTGTCTCTTAAGTCTTGCAAGGACAATCTTTGTGCAAAACAGGGCTGGCAACAACTTCCTAAGGTCACCCCATCTTCCCCTTGGCTGGTCATGCCATCTCTAGGTAATACAGTTACATTCCTCAGAATCAACATAGAACATTCCCTCTGGAGCACTGATTACACTCATGCTACTGGAGCCTCCAGTCCCTTTCTGTCACTCACTATCAGATTGGATGTGGCCATTTCCCACCTGTGTACTGAAGGTCTTGACTAGCAGCTTTCTCCTGGCATGCTCATGTACTCTAGAACCACAGCAACCGCTTAGAACAGAGCTTGGCACATAGGAAGCTATTACCTCAGCCTCTACCGTGTCTGATTGCATTTATCATCTCCTTGTTAGAAAACAGGACTATTTGTGTTGACCTTCCATTCCAATTAATTTATACAAGCAACTGTGAAATCAGAGCACTACATAAATAAACTCCGTGCGGAATGCTGGAGACAGTGCAAGGGAAATCAGATGCAGTGTGTGCACGGGGGCACACTGCCCAACAAGTCAGGATGAATCATATGGGAATATTTTAACTAGAGGGAAATAGGTAGTCCAGACAGATCCTGTGGAAGAAATAGTATTTAAAATTCAGGGAGTGGGACATGGAGGCAAACTCCTATGATTGTAGAATTCAGAGAACTAAGGAAGAATTGTTCTAAGTTCAAGGCCAACTTGGGCTAATTATTTCTAAGCCAATTTGGGCTACAGAGTGAGGCTTTGTCTTGAGAAAAAAAAAAGGCTCAATAATAAAATAAGTAGAGAAAAATAAGACAGTAAGATTCTGAGTAATGAAGCCACAGAGGAGTAAAAATGGTGTTTTGCAAAGTAAAGGGACAGGTTGAAACCGACGAAAAGATGTCCTAGGGGATGAAGGTAGACAGATTCATTGTGAGTGTTGATGTTAGATTTTATCCCTTTAACAAAAAGATATAAGTTAAATGGGTTTTGTTTGATTTTTTTTCTCTTTTGATGATCTTTTTTCCTTTCATTTTTGGTGGATAGAATAACATTAAGGACTTACTACTGACCTGTATTTAGGAGAATATTAACTCTGATAACACTTTGAAATACATATTAGGAAAGGAAAGGACCAATTAGAAGACTATCAGTTGATCAATGATTTGGAATATTGAATTTCTGGATAGCAAACAGTTCAGGTAAAAATCTGGGTGAAAATCTGAAACCATGCATGGAAATCAATGGACTGAGAGGAGCTGAGTAAGGAAAATGGTCCTATGTGGAAATTTGTCCAGAGACACAGAATGGGAAGAATAAAAGCAAGAATCGAGCCATGACTTGGAAGTCAAGTAAAGTAAGGAATCGGCATTGCTCACCTCGCTACAGCAAGCCAGGCGCCAAGAGATGTGTTTCATGCTCAAAGTGCAATGTGGTATTCCCGACAACCCTGGAAAATTGTTCTCAAGCACCCATCTTAGAACACTGAGAGGGTTTGCCCAAGTTCATATGACCTCCAAGTGGGATATGGGAATAAATTTTAGTTGGGGCCTCTCTACAGCTCGTGCTTTTTATTCCCAAAAGAGTGAGACAATTCCTTTACATCTGATAATTAGGTCTCTGAAGCAACAATTTCAATGGAGTGGCAAGAGAAGAAATGATATTGCTATAGGATAGAGAGTAAATACAGGTAATAAGTGACTAGACTGCATAATTAGATTTTTCTTCCCAGTAATGGGTAGAAGACATTCATTCATTTCCAAACCAATCTTTTTAGTCAGTGTTTGTTTGCTTGTTTGAGAAAAGATCTTGCTGTGTATCTGGCCTTGAATTCACACCCTCCTGCTTTAACCTCTTCTAGTACCTGGAGTTACATTGTGAGGAGTCTTGTGTGTGTGTGTGTGTGTGTGTGTGTGTGTGTGTGTGTGTGTGTGTGTGTGTATGTGTGTATGTAGGGGTAGGGGCAATGATGGTTTGTGTTTTGCTGCCACTCCCCTTTTAAATTGTGTATGTGCCTCATTGCTGAGAGATGTTATGTTTCAAAAGAACAAAATGTGACTGCGTGATTATGCCATTTAAAATGGAGCTCTGCTTATACCTGCTAAGAAAATTGAAGCTTGGTGGTGTACCTGGTAATCTAACAAATCAATCAAAAAAGCATTTAATATTCCCAGACTCTCAGCACATCTAATAGTAGGTACTAAAAAGAGGAGTTTTTTTTTTTTAAGTTTGTGTAGAAGTACTCTTTTCTTCCTAAAAATATTTCTTTTGAAAGCTCATCACAGATGACTCTGGCTTTGGCTGTTTCAAATCTGGAGGGGGGAAGGAAAGAGCAAAAAACCAGTCTCAAAAGTTCAATTTGAAAGGAAAATCCACTTGGATAGAAACATGTGCCAAATGTAGTGTGAACACACAACAGAAAGATACCAATCCAAAGAATGTCATAAAGGCAACTATGTAGCCCAGGGCTGCAGGTTTGCAGAGGAGATTTTCAGGTAAATGGAGGAGTAGGTGTGCTTCCAGCAAAGACACCGAGGCAGACAAAAGAGTAGGCGTGGTTTAGAACCACTAAAGAATACTTTCATTGGAAGGTGATGATTTTTCAGCTTGGTAAGGTTTCAGGGAGAGTGCTGAGAAGCTCAGAGGTGAGTCTGGCTTAAAAAAAAAATGACCCTGATCACAGAATCCCAGGATAGTGGAGGGGAGGTTTCAATGATCTGGTTCAACCTCCACGCCATCATCCTTGCTCATTTTGGTCAGTAGAAAACCAAGGCACAGAGAGGTATGTATGCTGCTGAAACACAGGGACAAAGCTGAGCTTCACATATAGAGGGTTCTACATGCTCCTTGAAGTTAGAGGTCAGAGTTATAAGGTTAACTCCTTCCAGAAGGCGCTTAAGATGTAGGGAATAATTTCTTTTAAGCAACTGAGCAACCAACCAGTTTTTGTTTTAGTTTTAATGGATACTAAGGCTCTAAGGCTGTTCTCTACTTCCTAAATCCAAAAAAAAAAAAAAAAAAAACCAGTAGCCACTCTGAACAGATAAGCAAGCCAATAACTAGGACTACTTGAATGCCATACTCCAACTACTTATAGAGCTAAACAGAACTCTTGTAACATTTTATCCTGAGATACAACACTGAAATCAGTAAGTCTAGAGACAGGTGGCTGACTTGCTCTGCTAGGACAGGATGCTACATTTGCGGAGCACCAGGGATGGTAGTCTTTATATACTAAGGGCAAGCAGAAACTTTAAGTCATTTTTGTTACTACACGGGAAGATGTTGAAGACAACTGGGCTCCACAGATGATTTTCACCACTGGCTTTCGTAACTAATTCCCACTATACAATGAGTCGTTTCTCTTTCTGCAAGCCACACAGCTAGAGGGAGTATCTGTAAATAATTCATTCCCATGCAGGTCTGTATTGGCTGTGGCCTTCTGCCTGTCAGCTGTTTTTACTTTTCAGGAATATTCCATATGCATCCACCTTGGCAACCCTCTGCCCCAGAGCTGTCCCAAAGGCAAGCATCATGCTTGCCTCCCTGGCTTCTTCCTGGCAGTTATGACTGAACCACTGTGCTCACATGTCACATCAGTGCCAGCACCCGTGCAGGATTTTACACAGCTTGAAACTGAGACTCCGAAAGGTGAATGCTGAAGTTTCTGCTGTAGATCTCAGAATCTCCAAACCGGAAGAAATTGCTTTAAGTAATAGTGGTGTATGAAATACAGATTTAAGTCAGGGACAGTCCCAAGGGATCACCTCACTGTAGGAGTTTGAGGCCACTCTGGGCAACAGGAAAAACAAAACAAACAAACAACAACAACTAAAAAAACATGAGAAGAACAAGCAATATAGACTTCCAGGTATGGACAAGGCGGCCCTGGATTCAATTCCCACTACTGCAAAAGAGGTTATATTAAAAATTATCTTTTGAAATACAAAACAAATAGTACATTTTACAAAAATAATTAATTAAATTATTTATTTGAATAAGCAAAATTTTTAATTATCAACTTGACTAAGGACTGCGTCTTGTGAAGGACTCTTATTAAATAACATAGAATGTCTACACTGTGAACCTTCAGTGTACATCACTGAATACAGACTGAACTTCTGATTATCTATCCAGAATAAAGGTAGCCTTACTTCCTGTTCCCTTAGCCACTCCCTGAATGAACCGGGTACCTTTTGGGAGATATTAATTCTGTCTAATAGCTGTACTTCCCCCTCCCCTCATTTTGTGTTTGAGACAGGTCTCACTATGAAGCCTTGGATGGCCAAGACAGAAGTCTCGATGTAGACCAGGCTGGTCTGAAACTCACAGAGATCTACCTGCCCCAGCCACTTGAGTGCTGGGATTAAAGCTGAACATTTTTACAGATATACCTTAGGTGATAGAATTATAGGACTAAAAGGAACATTAGATATTTACTGAAATGCTTTCCCTACTTCAGTCCTGTCTCACCGATTCATGATGAGAAACAGAGATGCTAGCAGGGTAAATCTTGACCAGCGACCAGAAGGCTGAAGCTGGAAACTCTTATGTATTGATCAAACATCTTTGGATCAAACCCTACTGAGGTAGCTTCTAATACTGTTTTCTGAAGTAGCATTTTGACATCAAAAATAATTTTAAAGCAAATTGTAGACAAGAGTCCCCAACAGTCACATTGTCTTTATCCACATACATCTAATCCCCCCCCATAAGCCCACACAGAGTAAGGAGTAAGCTGAGCACTAGCGCTGTTGAGAGAGCGAATCCCAGTGTTAGTGTGTGAATGTTTAGCTTTGCACAGAAGATCTAGCAGCATGCTTCTCTGCTTTCGGGAAGATTCCCATTGCATGAATAGAATGCCTTTATGTAGGATATTCCTCTGATTGATGCACTTTAGTTTTTAAATGTTATTGTTTGGTTGGTTTGTTGGTTGGTTTGGTTTGGGTTTTTGTTTTTTGTTTTATTTTTTTGTACTTGCAGGGGCTGTGTGCACATGCCACAGCAAGCTTTTGAAGGTCAAAGGTCAGAGGATCAATTCTCTCTTCCAAGCACATGTGAGTTATGAAATCAGTCTTCAGGCTTGGAGGTCAGTGTTTTTACTCACTGAGCCATCTCTCTGTCTCACCAATCTTTTAAAAATATTGATTGATATTCTATAATCATTATATTTATTTATATTAAATATTACAACAACTTTTTAGGAACAACACTGCTTAATAAAAGTCACCAGTCAGTTATCAAAACTTACATGCTCTACCCTGTGAGTTTAAAGTAAATGTGGGATGCTTAGGCCTTAAAACAAATTAAAAGTTCACCAGATACAGGTTTGATACCTAAAGATCTTAATTTCCCTTGGCCTCAGTTTCCTTATCTTGAAAACGAGGTAGGAAAATGACAGTTAACTGATAGGTTTGTTATAATGTCCTAAATATTTTTGGACATTGAACTATTTCTAACCTAAGTATTCTCAAGTCAACTAGCATTTCCGTGGCTCTACTGTCAATCTTCTTTGGTGCTATAAAATCTGTATTCCTAGGTGCTATACCAACTGGTTCTCCCTGCCATTTATTTTTGTGAATACTTTTATTTGATTTCCAACACCTACCCCTTAAACAAATTAGTGTTTAGAGTTGTAGTCCCACAAATGGATACATGTTGTTCTCTTGTTTAATTTAGTCAGCTTCTATTAGCTCCTTCAATAAAACAGACTACAAACTTAATACTAATCTCTCCTCAGGCATTCACATTGGATTCTAAATATTTTTAAAAAGAAATACAGCCTCAAATATCCAGCAGAGCTCCCTTACCCAGACTCCCAGCAGAACTTCCTAGCAGCAAGAAGTAATTTTTAGGCCATGTTCAGAAGGCATAAACAGCTTCATTTGTCATTAATAATGTAAATGTAGGCTTAATTAGCCTCTAACACCTCTTTCTTACCTGTTGAAGAGTCTACCCATAGTTCTCAGCAAGACAATAGGTCTGGGTGAGTCCTGCACTTCAAGGCCTCTGCTTTATGGAAAGGCTTGCCAACTGCAGACACTCCACAGAAGAACTCCAGATGCAGAAAGGAGAAATCTTCCTTTTAAATGAAGCTTGCTATCTTCAACTAGAATAGCTCAGTAAACACTAGAAGACCTTTAAACAGAGCTTCTCCATGGTCTTAGTTCTGATTTGGTCTCCACAGGCAGATAACCTCTTTCCGGGATGCAGTCAGGCAGTGGTTTAAATCTTGATAGTCAGAGCAAAGTCCCCTTTCTTAAAAGCTTGCTCACGTGATCTCATTCCTTGCAAGTGTGCCTTCTCTGCAGGTGGGACCTTGGACCTTGGATCCTGGAACCTGGATATTAGTTTCTCATCACCACCATAATGAAATCTCCCCAGTATGACTCTAAGAACAGCTAGTCCTAGTGGGCACTCACCTGTCCTGAATGGACACCAGGCTTACCACAGTTCTCACTGCCCGTGGTCCAGTCTTGTTTCCTCCCACTCTGCCTACGATCTAAATGGGAAGATTCCCCTCCTTCCTTCAGGGAAAAGTAGTGATCCCACCCACAGAGATGTTGGAGTGCAGAGGGACCATGCTGGGAACTGACTCATTATAGGGTTGTGCCAGATGACCTCTGGGTCACTTCTCAGAGCTAAGGTTCTACAGCATTCCACAGGTCAGGAGGTTCTATAACAAGTCTATGCCTGCCCTTGTTCTTCCAGCTGTCCTGTAATGCCTCATCATTTTGGTTTTGAGAACAACATCCATAACCATTGGAATCAATTATCACAGTATGGAATAATCTCAAAGCAACTGGGTGATACCTTTTCTCACTCCACCGTTATCTTCCTTGCATCGTGATGATTATTGTTGTATGGTGTTTGGGATCTACCCCACAGCCTCATACCATAGAAAGCACGGCACTGCAAGCTGTATTACCTCCAGCTCTGTGTCAGAGTTATGCGGTGGATTTCCCACCTCCCACTAAACCTGGCATACAAGCAGGATTTATATCCTATTTGTTTCTTAATCTGTGATGGATGAGATCACTGCTTCATCTCGAATATTATGAAGAAATGTCAGTGGGGTTTGCAAGCGGTGGGGTGGGAAGTTGAGAGAATTAAAGAAATGCCCAGAGTTGTTGTTTCCCTGCTTCAAACCCTCTGGAGAGTGTTCTTATGCTGGAGAGATAAAAACAGAATATATCACTATCCTGGGTCCTACAGTTTCTCCAGGAGCAGCTCTTATTATAGTCACAGTTTCTTTTGGATTACATTGCCTCGCTCAGCCTCCGCCATGTAGGAGGTCTCAAGAGAAGAGACCTCAGACCACAATGGTCCTTGCTCAGCACACTCATTTCTGATTAACTAAAAGCACAAGTTTCTCAGGTAAGGGTGTTTGGACTACGGATCTTTGGGGAGCAATTAAAGGAAGAAATGGAATGTGCTGGGAATCAGCTGCCTGTTTCTCAACTCTTAAGGAAACTTCCTGAACTGAAGTTCTGCTGTTGCCTTCTCTTATGGATAAGGCCCCAGTTTATCATGTGTTAGAGATGGGATTTCATCCCAGTGTCTTCAGATAAGCACTATCCCAACATGCCCCTTCGGAAGCCAAGGAGAGGTGGTGCTGGACAGCCTCCCAGATACCACCATCCTCTTCTCAGCTCCTGATGCAAAGGAGGCCTGCCAGCACTAACCCCGAGGCATACATTAACCACCACTGGAGTCTCCTGAAGTGTTTGTTTGCTCAACTTGCTCTCCAAATAGCAAAGTTCCTTCAAAGAGCCCAGTCCCCACATTTTACAGATAAGGCAGGTCTCTGGGTGCTGACTCCAAGACTGCCTTTGTTACTTCATACAAAGATGGGGTTCATTTGGTAATGATCAAACTGTGCCCTGAAACACAGTGCCACATGCCTTCTAGAATATAAACAAACTTCATTCTTAATACAGCTTTAGGTTCACAGAAGTCATGCGGCAGGCTTTTAAAAGCTGAACTTTTTCACCCTCCCAGATTCTGTTTTACTGACAGAAACTCATGTCCTATAGCAGGATTTCAGCCATTGTCAAAGTAACTGGCTTTCTGTTTCACTGAAACTAAGTACCTTGAGTGGTTTGGTGTGGATTTGAGGAATAAGTTGCTTGTTTTCTGAGGATAAGATCACAAGTACACAGTTCCCCAAATGAGGGCAGGAAGACAATTTTATTTAGTAATGAGTAGGGTGTGAAAGTAGACTGACATAAGGAACAAAGGGACCTTAAGGGATGGGGGAGGAAAGCGAGGCTGTCTGGGGGAAGAAGGGGACTGGCAAGTGGAAGTGGTAGGGAGAGAAAACCAAACAACGATGAAATGTATGCATGAAAACATCACCATAAAACCCATTGCTTTGTGCTGGGGGGAGATAGCTCAGTCAATAAGGTACTTCCTGTGCAAGTGTGAAGAACTAAATTTGAATCACCTCACCAGAACACATGGAAAGTGGGGTACTTCTGCAACAAGATGGGAGTCCGAGACAGGAGAGGCAATGAATTCTCATGATCCAGCTGTCATGTGTGATGGCCAGGACTACCACCCAAGGTTATTCTTTGACCTTCACACATGCTATGCACACTTGTATTCTCACACACAAATATGCACACACACATCATACATGTACATATACCTTTCTCTTTCTCTCCCTCTGTGTGTATGTGTGTGGGAGAGGGAAGGGGGAGAAAAAGGGAAGGAAGGAGGGAGAGAGGGAGGGAGAGAAAGAGAGAGAGAGAGAGGGAGGGAGAGAAACAGAGAGGGAGGGAGAGAAACAGAGAGAGAGAGAAACAGAGAGAGAGAGAGAGAGAGAGAGAGAGAGAGAGAGAGAGAGAGAGAGAGAAACAGAGAGAGAGATTGGGATTTAAAAAATATCAAAAACTTGAGGGAGAAATGGTTCAATAGTTTAGAGTACTGTCTGTTCTTCTAGAGGACTCAGGTTCGATACCCAGCAACCACATGGCAGCTCACAACTGCCTATAACTCCATACAGTTCTAGGGGATCCAACCTCACACAGACACACATGTAGTCAAAATACCAATCAATGTAATAAAATAATAAATAATTAGAGAAAATTCAGAAATCCATTGCTTTTTTTGTTTGTTTGTTTGTTTTTGTTTTTGTTTTTTAGGTAGGGTCTCACTATGTAGTCTTGGCTATCTTAGAAATCACTATGCAGACAAGGCTAGCCCCTGACTTTAACTCACACTCACATAGATCTACCTGCCTCTGAGTATTGGGACTAAAGGTGTGAACCACCAAGCCTGGCTGGAAATACATTATGTTGCATCCTAGCATATAAAAATAAAAACAAATATAGTCACAGCAAGACTAGTTGACATTTCCTGTACACTTAACTATGAATGTGAATCATCTCAGATCATATTCTATTCAGTCCAGGTGCCATTATTAGTGCTTCTTCCCATCTCCTTTCTTTTTGTTGTTGTTTTATTTTGTTGATTGTTTGTTTGTTTGGTTTTCTTGAGACAGGGTTTCTTTGTGTAGCCCTGGCTTCTTGGAGCTTGTCTTGTAGACCAGGCTGGCCTTGAACTCAGAGATCTACTTGCCTCTGCCTCCCAAGTACTTGGATTAAAGGCATGTTCCATCATCACCTGGAGACTCTTTCCATTTTCTGATGACAAAAGTGATGCTTGGAATGGTCATTTGAAGACACAAGACCATTCAGTAGCTGAGCTGGGGTTTAGTCCAGATAAGTTGACTCCAGAATTTTGGCCAACTGATGCCCAGCTGCTTCCTCCAGTTTGGAGTCACCTTGTTCTTTTATACCAAACTCTCAGTCTTAAGATGTGGCTTTTGTTCATTCAGTTACCACCTTCCTCACATCTGGTGGGAATTAAAGGCATGTAGGTACTCCTCCTATGCTCCTGAACTTACAATTATTATACACACCTATATAACATTCCAGATGAACATTTAGTATTCATCAGCATGGCCCATTTGAGACAAACGTATATTTAGTATGTGTAGACCTATATCCCAGACATCTGCATTTCTGAGATTGGCAGGTGTTAGTGAATATTCCCAACACTTACAGGCACATCCCAGTTATAGCAAGCTCATAATATTCATTTATTTCCTCACTGAAGGGAAACATGATATGTCTACTTACAAAGACACATAAAACCCACGACATAGAGCCCTATAAGAATCCCCCTCCTGTCTACACACACACACAGTGCCACACAGGCTGCTTATCTGAGATTCAGCATTGGTAGCTCTGTACTCGCAAAGTCACACATAGAAGATGGATAAAGACTACAGTCAAGTCAACAGCTTCACACATGGGTTAATTTATCTCAAGGCAAAGTGGAGAAAGGAGGAGGTGGCAAATGGCAACAACTGGTAGAAATTTGATCGTTGTTGTTACCATTATTACCATCAGTCACTGGAATGGAGCTCTTGGGCTTGTCAGCTTCTCAGATTCCCCCACTTGCCTTTCCTAAAGGAACTAGAGGATGCTTCATTGCTCCCTTCCAATGGCAGTGCTTTTGCCATTCAATTACCATCCCCATCACACTCAGTGGAGTTAAAAGATGGCATTCTGCTTTTCTAGTCAAGCGGGTGATCTTTCTGTGCCTTTCATTACAGGAGAAGCAATGGTAAAGCTAGGGCAATGTATTGTAACTAATGCCCTGGAGATGCCCACAGCACAGCAACACTAATCCACTTTGAAGACTCAAGGTATTCAGCATTCTACATTTCATAGGGAGCTATATATTACAGTAAAACCAGCTCTAGGAGAAAGTATCTTTGAACTGAAACTAAGCTACTGTTTATTTATTTCTAGTACTTACAAGAACTTGATGCAACAGGGCAAAAAACCTCAATATTAAGATGCCCAATTTAGCCCGTGGGTGAATAGCAGACAGGTTATACATAAAGCCTAAGGATTAATAAGATCTTGATCTGCCACGATGCATATGGGGCCAAAAAGGCACTGTTTGCCAGCACAACAAAATTAATCAATTAAGCAGCAACTAACAGGAAAGCTACTAATACATAAACCCTTTTTCTAATCATACACATGTGAAGGGTAGTTCCATTTGTGTGACATTTTAAATCCTGTAGGCATCTCATCTGTTGCATTTTTTTAAAAAAACTTTTTAATGTATATTTGGGTTTTGTGGTTCCAATTGATAGTGGTGGGTTTTTATATTATTATTACAAAGTATGTATTGGCAAACTTTCTTACAGGTGGGGCTTGGTCTGTACATTTACTGAGCACTTCTTAATCACGCATCTACTTATTGTGCACTTGTAGAGAATGTGGCCTTTTTGAACTCTCACAGTTACATCCCAGGGACTGCCTTGGGTTGCCAATCCTCCTCTATGGCCAAGGTATGTTTCTTCTGGGTCTGCCACAGGCAGTTTCACAGCCCTTCTTCCTCCACCCTGGAATCATCCAGAGAGGGAATATCTCCATAGACAAAGATTCATTTGAGGATATGCTAGAGTGAGAGCTCACTCTCCATAGATCTATGTATATGGTGAGGAGGTGGTGTAGAAAATAAATCCATGCTATCTATGTGTTGCACAAATGCTTTGCCATTGCCCACCACCCTCCATCCCATTAAAGTATTTTTAACACCCAAGGAGTTGTAAAAAGAAAAGAATACATGCTTTACAAAGAGTACCTAAGAACACTTATTTACCCACAAAGAATCATGGCAAAGAGTAAATGATGGGAGGGCATCCCACATAGATAAAATCTTCACTCCATCAATACCTAGCCCTGAAGGACACTGCTAATACAAAGCTTCTTCCCAAGACCAAGTAGGCCTCAGCTCAGCTACACACAGACTGAAAAGATACAGAGTCACTCATGGGAGCTGAGCAAGCCTCAGGAATTCCAAATAAATGGGCTGGGTATCACAGGAGAGGCTACCACATGCACAGATTCAATCTGCACTTCTGGATGCTTCATTTGAAGATGTCTGGCATTAGGAGGGAGCAAAGTTATCCTAAGAGCTTTGCATCCAAATGTACTGCTTTAGGCCTGGGGCAATCTGGACTTAAACTTTCTGTGATCTTCCTGCCTCAGCTTCCTAAAAACTGTGATGACAGATGTGAACCATACCCAGCTTGTTTTGTTTTGGGAGACAAAATAGTCCAGACTAGCCTGTAGCTCATGATTCTTCTGCCTCAGCATTGGATGCTTTTAGCAATATGATACATTTGGATGGTGTGCAGATAGGAGAGAAAATCTTTTTGAAAGAGTTGCAATTTTGCAGTGTTTTTGTTTCGCCTTTTTTTGGTGTGTATTTTTCTGGGGTGTGGGATATTCAATGGGTATGCTGGTGTGCACCGGTGTGGAGACCAGAGGAGGACACTGAGTGTCTGGAATCATCCATTGTCACTCTCTGCTTATTTTTTCAAGAATGGTTTCTCACTATCTTGGAAGCTCAAAGCTTGGGCTAGACTAGCTAGCTGCTCAGGGTCTACTTGTCTCTGTGCAGAAATGCACAGCCATGCTCATATTTATATGTGGGTGGTTGGGATCCTAATTCAGGTCCCCATGCTTGCACAAGTGTTCTTACCCATTGAGCCATCTCCTCAACTCTATTTTTCAGTATTCTAAGCATCAAGATTCTGGAATGGAGAAGAGCCCCAGCCTTACTCCATTACTCACTTACTACATGGCTTTAAGAAATGTGCTCATTATCTCATCCTCATTTGCTGTTCTACTCACTTATTCAAGAGTGTGGAGTAGCTATGGTAAGCCTGACACACCAGAACTTTTCTCCTCAAAGAGATAGCATTCAAGTTATGAGTGGGAAGGCTAAGGGATAAACATAATAAGTAAATGAGAAAGTATGCTCAAAGTGGCAGGGCCATGGAAAGACAGGAGACATATGAATGAGGCAAACTATCCAGAAGAAAGTAATACTTGAGCTGGATAGTGGCACATGCCTTAAATCCCAGCACTAGGGAGGCAGGTGGATCTTTGTGAGTTCAAGGCCAGCCCAATCTACAGAGCAAGTTCTAGGACAGGACAGAGAAAACCTGTTTTGTTTTGTTTTTCTTTTTAAACAAAACAAAAACAGTCAGGTGGTGGTGGCTCACACCTTTAATCCCAGCACTTGGGAGGCAGAGGCAGGTGGATTTCTATGAGTTCGAGTTCAAGTTCGAGTTTGAGACCAGCCGGGTCTACAAGAGTTAGTTCCAGGATAGGTTCCAAAGCTACACAGGGAAACCCTGTCTTGAAAAACCAAAAAATAAAATAAAAGTTATACTTGAACAAAGCACTGGAAGAAGCAAAGAGTTAGAATCTATCCACAAATGCATAATCTTTATGTTATTATCTTTAAAAATGTTGGAAGAGTTAAATGAAGAACTCTGTGGAGTGTCGTTAACATTGTGCCTGGAAGACAGTAAGAGCTAAATAAGTGCAATCATAATTATAATGATGACAATGAGATGAAAATGGCCACTGACACATCCTTCCAAGCCCCTCTTCCAGTGCTCTGATAATAGTCATTTGTTTTTACTGGATGGCCTTGAAGTTGAGCAATGCTTATTTGAGTACCATCTTCTCAGAGCAATCACTGTCCTCACACATAGTCCAAGGACACAGGCTTATCTGCATACTCATCTTCCATGGTCAACTGAGCAAAAAAGGCTATAGAACACGTCAATGAAAAGCGTGAGTCATTGGCTGGTGCCTGCTCTGTGCGGCCCCTCTTCTTGGAAGCCGTGGCAAGAGTGGGCTGGGGCCATGGACGACCTTTGAAAGTTCTTCTCTTTAGGGAACATACACTCTTTAGGGGATTGAAAAAGCCAAGGGACCCTCACTCATCCTGTGTGCTTTGAAGGACTTCAGAGGGGAACCAAGCAAAGGGGGACCTTGTTTGTCACTTTCATCCCTTCCCACAAACTTAACAGAAAACTAAATTCATTCCTTTATTTCAGAAGAAAAAATTAAACAAAATGGGACTGGTGAAAGGCCTCTGAGTTGCTGAGGAAATGCCCCAGTGTCTTTCTCTTTGCTGCAATTATGTCCCTGGATGTTTGTTGACCAGCGTTCTATCAGAGATGCTTTATCTGGCACTGCCATTCATATAATGGAGGCATACAGGAAGTTCAAAGACTACAAGAGGCTCTCATTATCTGGACAGAAAATGCATCCTGACATTTCTCAGAGAAATGAAGGGAATGATTGGGGGATGAGGGAATAGGTTCTTTCCTTTGATGCTTTGACACAGTGCCCCAGTTTCCAACAAAAGTGAGGGACCAGGACTAAGTGATCTCAAGTGAGACTATGATATCGTCTGACCTCCATTTCAGGAAGACCATGCTAAAGGGCAAGATGGCTTAACTTCTAAAAACAGCACTTACAATGTTATAAAGATTCTCTGTAGGTCCTTGGAGATTCTTGGTTTTAAAAATGAAGCCAGACAAAGTTTTAGAGAAAATAGTATGTTACAAGAGTTAGGTTTCATGTAACAGCACAAAACTTTTGGAAGGCAACATGGGAAATGCAGTTCCAGCTATGAAGACGTAATTAATACCTTTAGGACTTATCAACCTCTTCCTAAGAGTCGCATCTTTTGAAAGAGCAAAAAATGGGGAGTTAGTCTCACTGGTACACAAATCCTAGCTCAATATCCATGACTGTGGCTTGGCCAAAACACCTACTTTTAAGGGCCATTGTCTGACTATACATCTCAGAAAAAAAAAAAAAATGTATTTCATGAGTCATAACAATTAACCACTTCATGACTGTTGAAATGTCACATGTAGTGTCTTAAACATTCAAAAGTTGTTTTAATTCCTTAGTAACAATTGCTATCTACTAAGCAAAAGACGATGCTTATTTAACAATGAAAAGTCAGCAGTGACTACATCAAACAACAAAATAGTAAAATAAACTGTGAAGACAGGAGTTGGCTCAGTGGGTAACAGTGCTGAAGCCTGAGCATCCAAGTTCAACTCCTGGTTCCCACATAAAGACCCAGATGTGCTACAGAGCATTTGTAATCCCAGAACTCCAGATGTGAGATGGGGCACAGAAACAGGAGAACCACCCTGAAGCTCACAGTCCAGTGAGCCTGTAGTACACAATGTAGCAGCAGAAATAAGAGAGATCCTGCCTCAAGAAGGTGTAAGGTGAGCTGACTCCTGAAATAGGTCCTGACCTCCATGGGTGTTGCATGGCAAGTGCACATCTGAGTGAGTTTGGGCACATGTGCACACATATATGCACATAGAATGGTTTTTAATTTAAGAAATACCATGGTTATTTAACACTCATACAATTGCCATTTATTTAGACAGTTAATGGTTACTTTTAAATATATGACCTGGAAATATACATATACATACATATACACATACACACATAAATCTCTCTCTCTCTATATATATATATGTATATATATATATATATATATAAACATTGGGTATCAATGTACATATGGCTTGCATGTATATGTATAAAACATGAAAACATATATGTACCTGTCTGCAAAATAAATAAATAATTTTCTATGTTGCATTAAGTAGTATTGTTGGTTTTATTGGTTCATAATTGCTCTTAAAATAACAGAACACTTATCCTAAAACTATCAAAATCAAATTCAATCCTTACCTGAAAATGATAAATTAAGGATGCACACATGGTCCCTTGATATTTCTGAGTCTCTGGAGGAATCCACGTTAATTTAGTGACAGAAAACTCACACCTGCCACCACAAACTGAGGCAGTGATTAAATCCAGACACCAAAAGCCATCATCTTCCTTATGGGTTCAATTATTATACACTGGCTGCAGATGTTTGCTATAACTGCCACATGCCACATACCAGGCTGGGAGCTGGGTCTTTGGTGATCACATAAAAGACATAGGCTATTCAATATTATTTAAACATTAGGCAGAAGGTACACAAGAGGCACAGCAGGCAATATGTGGGGTCCATTTATTTTCTCAAAAGAACTGTAAGGTGGACATGAAGACTGGGAAAAATGGGATAGGTTTCTATGGGTAGAAAAGTTAAAGCTTGCATGAAAGCCACTCAGTAACTAAAGAGCAGAGCAGGGTCATGGAGGCTATGGACGCATCCTCTACTCATGTTCTGCTATCACAGCCTCCTTCAACACAGTATAATTTGGAAATGGTCTTTACAAGCATCTTCTTCCTATATCTTCTTCCTCAAACCCAAGTAAGGATGAGCTGTTCTGGCTTTGAAGTAGAGGAATGGCAGCTACTCTGATGTGGGATACAGCCTCCATGATCCAAAGGAGCGGGAAAGAGTGGCAGGCTGACCTTGGCCCTGGTGCTCACCTGGGACTAGGACTCTCTTGTTACAGTTCCCAGGTAGAGCATTGGTGGGAAATCTGGGCACAGTGATTTTTGTGGTAAATTGCTTGATTCTGCAGAGTCCCTCCAGGTGGTGGACTACCTCTTCTGCCCTCCCTAGCGTGGCCACTCTTCTTTGTCACTTTTATTTCTTTCTCCTCACTTCTGCTCAGTAAGATCCCCACCCCAACCTTTCTATAAGCTTCTATAAGCTCCTTTTTCCTTATCCTAAACCCTTCTATCTTTGGGTCCCAAGGATCTGGTCCCTGACTTTATAATCCTCCCAGCTTTCATCTCCTGGAGCTGATAAGGATCAAACAAGTCTGTCAGGGTCCAGAGGGAAGAGACCATGGGACAGTGAGGGTAAACCCTTTCTGAACTGTGTCTTATTACAGTGTCTCTTAGCTATTTAAATATATGTGAACCACTCAACTCCTTCAGAGAGAGAGAACATTGGAAATGCTTTTGCTTTGGGGTTGCTTGCTATGTTTGTTTTTCTGTCTGTTTGCTTCTTTTTATGGTGCCTGGAATTGAATCCAAGGCCTTTTTGTGTGCCAAGCACTGTACCTCTGAACTGCAGCCCTGCCTCTTCTGTTTTGTTGAATGCTGTTTTCAGGCACCCACAACTAGTCTGGAAAGGTTCATCCCTACTTCACCAACTGCATATCTGGCAGAGGGCTGATCTCAAGGAACTAGACATCAAAATACAAAATAACCCAACTGAACAATGGGGCACAGAGCTAAACAGAGAAGTCTCACTAAAAGAATCTCAAATGGCCAAAAGACATTTAAGAAAGTGCCAACATCCTTATTCACCAGGGAAATGCAAATCAAAATGACTCTAAGATACCATCTTACACCTACCAGAATGGCTGAGATAAAAAATACTGAGGACAGCTTATGTTAGAGAGTATGTGGAGTTAGGCAAACACTCCTCCACTGCTGGTGAGAGTGGCAACTTGTACAGCCACTTTGGAAATCAGTCTGGCAGTTTTTAAGAAAATTGGGAATCAATCTACCTCAAGACCCTGTGATACCACACTCTAGGGCACATACCCAAAGGATGCTCAATCAAACCACAAGGACTCTTGCTCAACAATGTTCATAGAAGCACTATTTATAATAGTCAGAACCTGGAAACAAAATAGATGCCCCTCAATTGAAGAATGGTAAGAGAAAATGTGGTACATTTACACAATGAAGTACTACTCAGTGGTAAAAAAATAATGACCTCATGAAATTTCCAGGCAAATGGATGGAACTAGAAAAAAAAATCCTGAATGAAGTAACCCAGACTCAGAAAGACAAACATGGTATGTATTCATTCATAAGTGGATATTGGAAGTAAAGCAAAGGATAACCAGACTACAATCCACAGCCCCAGAGAAGCTAGGTAACAAGGAAGATCCTAAGAGGGACACATGAATACCCCTGGGAAGGGGAATTAGATGAGACTTATGGGAATGAGATGGAATGGTAAAGGAGAGGAGAGAAGAGATGAGAACATGAAGGAATGGGATGGTTGAGCTGGAGAGGGATGCAGTGGGAGAGCAATGAAAGAGATATCTTAATAGAGCCACTATGGAGTTAGGGAGACCCTGGTGCCAGGATTCTCAAGAATCCACAAGGTTGACCCCAGCTAAGACCCCTAGCAATAGTGGAAAGGGTCTCCAAACTGGCCTTTCTCTGTAATCAGATTGATGAATCCCCCAAAAACCATCATAGAACCCTCATCCAGCAATGATGGAGCCAGATACAGAGATCCACAACCAGAACCATGCCAAGTTCCAGGAATCCAGTCAAAGAGAAGGAAGAGGGAATATATGAGCAAGGGGGGGTCAAGTTCATGATGAAGAAATCTACAAAGACAACTAAACCAACCTCATGGGAACTCATGAACTCTAGACCAACAGTGGTAGAGAATCCAGGGGATGAACTAGGACCTCCATATTTAGGAGGCAGTTGTGAAGCTGGAACTATCAGAGGGGATGCAGGGAGTAGGACCACGATCCAAACCTGGAAATGAGCTAGCTTGATGGAGCCTGTTCGCTATGGTGGAATGCCATGCTCAGCCTTAATGCATAAGAGAGGGGCTTGGCCTTGCCTCAACTTGTGTCAGACTTTGTTGACTCCTCATGAGAGCCCTTACCCATGACTGGCAATGAGCTGGGGGTGGGGGTAAAGGAAGATGGAGGAAGGGTGAGAGGGAGAACTGTGGTTGGAATGTAAAATAAAATTTAAAAGAATAAATAAGCTATACAAAAAAAAAAAAAAAGAAATCATGTAGCTTGTATTGGTCCCTGAGTAAGAGGAAAGGCAGGGTTCTCAAGCAGGTGTGTCATTCTGAAATTACGGCAATTACCCAGAGCACTTTACTAGCAGTTACCAGGCAAAATGATGATATCCTGGGAATCCAGTCCTTAGTTCTAGTTCTAAAGAGTTTATTGCCTTAAAAGTGCCTAAGCAACAAACTAGGTAATCACATTTCTTTTTTTCTGATTCTTGGTAATGATCAACCAACCAATAAAGCCTATGGGCAAACACCAATAAAATCAAAGGAAGACCAGCTGTATAGACCTATGCAGTCCCTGAAATGTTACATCTGTTTTCTGAAAGGATAAATATTGCACTTTATCTGGAGGGCCAAATGGCTTCAGCTGTCAGTGGATGGAGGGCTTCAGTTTCAGAGGTCTGATTTAAGAAAATATAAAAACCTAAAGGTTGCCAGGCTAAGTTTGTAATAGTGCCGAAAGGGAAAATCAATACAGTGCAAAGATCACTGGCATCATTGTCCTAGAGTCTTTGTGTCCAGAAGGACCACAGTTGAGCACAGACTCCATTGTTAGAGCTTGTAGGCAGTCTCACCAAACAGTATCTGAGTTGCAATGACACCTCTCTGGGCTCTGGGAGTACAGAGAAGAGGGTTTCCACAGGCTGATCTTTCCTTATAAAACAGTAAGATATAAGATAATCTTTGACACACTCAACTACTCCATGTTTCTGTAAAAACAAAAACAAAAAAACAACAACAACAACAAAAAAGACCCAATAGAATTCTCTCTTGGTTGGAAATCATTCACATCAAGGATCCAACAGTCTCTCACCAGTGAAAAGGAGTTTGAGAATTAGCCTGCTGGATTCAGTTCCCAATTCTATTGTCAAATCTGAAGGAACATAAGCCTTTCTGTGCCCTTTGGATTTGACCAGGACATTAACTGTGAACACATCAGAGTCTTAGAATTTGAGTCTTAGAAATTCTTTGCAGTCATGCTTGTTGGCCTCGATCTTCAAAATAAACAAAGTATGCTGTTGTCTTCTATCTCCTTCTTGACACACATGGTGGCCTGAACTCAAGGTCAGCAGGGTGGCCAAGTTTGTTTCTTCTGATACACTCTTCCAAGGGCATTGGGCCCTCTTCCAAGCCTCATTGTCTCTCTAGGTTGCAGAGGGCAGTGGCATGGGGAAAATTTTTAGTATGTCTGTGGCTGCCTTTCAGCCCAGATTTCTTAGTTAGCTATCAAAGCCTTGATGGAATGGAAAGGTCCTTGTTCACCTTTAGTGTCATCTTGTTGAAAAAGTGCAATACTGATTTTTAGCATAGGCTAGACCTCAGTCTACACAAATGATGACAGTGGGTCCACACAAACAACTAGATGTAGACACACACACACACACACACAGTGGCAGCAATATTTCAATTGTTTTCTTCACTCGGTGTGTGTGTGTGGAGGGCTTTTTTTTTTTTAGATAGGGTTTTTCTGTATAACAGCCCTGGCTGTCCTGGCATCTGCTTTATAGACCAGGCTGGCCTTGAACTCACTGAGATCTCGCTGCCTCCTCTTCCTGAGTGCTGGGACTAAAGGCATGCACCACCACAGCCTGCCTCTGTGAAGTCTTAATGCTCTGCATTATTATTTCTTTCCATTTCATATGGTGTTGTAAAAGGTACAGTCTTAGTAGCAAAGAGACACTGGGAAAACTTGGGTTAACAAAGCAGAGCCATTCCTCTAAGCTGATCTAATAGAAGAGACCCCAGGGTCAGGATTTCCACAGGAGGCTACAACATCACTCCCTGCTGCTTTCCCAAAGTGTATTAGAAATAAGTCCAGGGTCACAAAGTTCAGGGTTCCAAAAAGACCACCATTTCAACTGAAGTGCCTGGACAAGGCAAACTTTACTCTTGGTCAAGTGGGTGTGCCCTGGAAGACAAGCACACACCATCTAAGACAGGAAGTGCTTGCTCTTGGTTTTTATTCTAAGGAAGGCGGTAACTGTGTCTTTTCCTCTTGCCCTCATCCCCCAACTCACAGAATTAGCAAATAGGAAATGGAGGAAGGGAAAATGACTCACTGTTGCAAGGAGGAACAGCTTCATCAAGCCATCAAAATAGATTTAACCATGGGCTTTTGAGTAAACAAAGGTTTTACTGGGTGGAGAGTATTAAAACATTCTCCAGTCTTACAAAGTGAAGGAGACAAAAGGGATACTAATTCCTTGTCCTAAACACAAGTTTTATAGCATGTTATAGGAAAGACTCATATTTGATATTTCTTGCAGCTGTAACACCAAAGACTTCCTCCCTGAATTCCATCCACAGAGCTCTACAATGGCCCACTTGAAGTTGTCAAGATAACAGCCCTAACTCCCAGAGCTTTGACCTCATGAAACACCCTCATTACTCACAGCCACATGGGGACACCTCGGGGGACAAGAAGCCATTTGTCTGTTGCCTGTGGAAGAATCCAGACTCTGAGTCTCCAGAAAGCCAAGGTTGTGCCTTGTAGAAGGCTTCAGTCACAGTTCAGCTCGGAAACTGGTACATTTTGGTGCATCAGTGTCCCTTAAACTTCCTTTAAATAAAGTACATCTGCATGTCTAATCTCAAAAGCTGAGACAAAGGAACTCATGTCTGTTTACTCGTTTCCCTGGAATTCAGGGAGCTCTGATCTACCCCAACATCGATGGAAAAGATTGTAGGACGGTCATGTTGACCACTTTCCAGCTATGATTGGAAGGGCCAGATTCCTGATGTTATGGAAAACGGGTTCTTACTGCCCTCTGCTGGCCAGGATGACTCAAGATGCCTCTGCACCCGTTGTTCTTCAAGGGTTAGTTTGAGCACCAAGAGCCAAGTGCAGATTTCACAGGCCATTCCCTCTTCCACACAAGACTCCTGGGTCTTCAGACCACGAGGATGCCACTCTGTCCTCAAAGTCCTCAGAGGATGCTTCTTGCTCCCTTATCTAACAGCAGACTTATATGTCAAGGAGCTAAAAATGGATACTTGTAAAGTGAATATGAACAGCTTTCAAATGATAAGTCTATGTTTCCAAGAGCTCCTAGGGATGGAGGGAGAAAATATAAAGGAAATAATAATTTACAGTCTGGATTTCCAATGATATGGAATATTCAGGAAGCCTCACATTGTTGGCATCCCATGGATGTATCCCCACTGGCTGGAGTTGGAAACTGAGACCACAAACCAAGAGTTGAAAAAAAAAAAAGATAACTCTCCTCTTGTGTCTGTAGGATAATTCTTGATTTCTTTTACTTTAAATATATTGGGGGAGGGTGACACTAAAGCAGGAAGCTGCTAGGTAGACACCTCCTGGTTCTACCCCTCAGTGACTCCCTAGCATCGGGACCAGTGTCTGCCACATCAGTGTATACTTGATGGACGAATGAGTTGAGCCTTAAGGAAAACATACTCTTCAATAGAAATATTTGTGAAATGGTACAAGCATGATGATATACGGCCAACCTTGACTTTGGAGAGAGCATCATCTCTTCCATTAAAATCCCTTGGGAAAGGTTGACTTCTCACTCATCTTAAACATTCTGGAATTGAGGACCTAGAAGGAACTTACTAACTCATCATTCTGATATCATTTGATTCTGCCCATTCACTCCACAGACAAGGAAAGTAAGGCTCTTTCGGAGAGGCTAAGCAAAGCACCGTAGCTCAGCTATATAACAGCATAGCCCACGGGAAGTGCAGGTCTTTATCCCTAGGACTTTATTTTCATTACATTTATTTATTCACGTGTGTGTTTGTGTGTGTAGGTCAGACTAAGCTCATGTCCTCAGACATGATGGCAAGACTTTATCTGCCGAACCATCTCATCTTCTGTACCCCTAAGACTTTCTACAGAGCAATGCTGTACCCCTATGCACCTCACTAAGAAACACAATGCAACTAGTTATATACCCAGATGCTGCTACACACATGCACACATGACATCCAAAGAATTTAGTGAAACACTCACTTTCCCATCCTGGCCCGCTGTGTATTTTATTTTATTCTATTCTATTTTGTCTCTATGATAATCTGGTCACAATTCAGTAAATCGATTTTACAATTATAAGTTAAAAACAAAACAACTGCACTATAGTGTCCTGCCTATGGTACACTGTATACCTGTACAAAACTAGTTTTCCAGACTCTCTAACAATGAGGAAAGGCTAGGATGGTCAGCCTCTTGAGGTCTCTTAGCTCAAAGATAACTGCTTTCTGAGCTGGTATAAGCAATAGCTGCTCCTATAAAGTTTCATTTCACTCCTAAGAGTCCTGTCCAAGCAACCATCCTTACCGTCCACGGAAACCACAATAGTGGGCTTCAAACACTGACTGGAGTCACCTCATCAACCTTGTCCCTGTCCTTGAGGCTCTGAAATAAGTTGGTTGGGCTTTGCATTCCTATGCAAAATAGCATGTTATCTTCCACTGGCCTTTCTCCCTCTGATCAAAAAAGCCTTGTAGGGAGGGATAGCAGGGACAGGAAGAGAAGGGGGTGTCTCTGAGGTCATCAGTCATGTGAATGAATGAGTATGAACAGATGGACTATTGGGGGGGATCTAATAGTGGTCTCTCTCTGTGTCTTTCCCTCCTCCCTCCCCCCCCTCTCTCACACACACAGTGCATGCATTTAGAAGGCTATACTACATTTTCCTCTTTTCTTACCACTTTGTCATTTTCTCTATTGTCTCTTACCCCAATTTCTTCTGTTAAACTCCACCCCTTCCAACTTGGAAACATACTTGGCTATCTCTCATCTAATTGAGAGGTTGGAGCTTTTTGCCCTGAGTTGAGTTTCTACTTTCCTGCTGAGAATCAGCAGGACAGAACTTGGCAGGAGGGTACACTGTGCTGGCCAGAGCCTAACAACACAGCAACTGAGGTCCAGCCCCCTTTCCTCCCCGACACCAAGCAGAGCATCCAGCATTGGCAGCTTACCACATTGGAGCAGTGCAGACTCTGCAGGCTGTCTGTCCCTTACCAATGAATCTAGTCAGGCTGCAAGGCAGAGAAGCAAAGACAAGGAGCGGGGGAAAGGGGAGGATGAGCACGGCTTCAGAGATAAATTTGCTGCTCTTTTTCTCATGAACAGCTTTTAGGTTCCAAATCTGGGGTTCTACTCCTGAAAGATTCGAGTGAGTGTGGAAGACAGGGGAGCACCCAGCTAACTCTGTCCCTGCTATCAGTGTACCCTGTGATCATAGATGAGTGAATTAACATCTGTGCCCCTCAGTGCTGTGTGAGTTGGAGTCTGTTACCTAACTTGGCTGGGTCTTCATTACTGCACTTTAGTGTGGGAGGTCAGACTAGGTTTTAAAATGTAGCAATTCAGCTGGGTGTTAGTACTTAGCACTCAAGAAGCCGAGAAGGATGGAGGATTTGAGGTCAGCATGGGATACAGAGCAAAACTATTGCAAATGAAAAGGATTTTGTTGTTGTTTTAAATCAATTAATTGAAAAAAATCATTTGTTTTCTTGTACTGACTTGGTCTATAGTAGTTGAGGAAAAACATCTCCTTTGAAAGGTATTGTAACAAAGTAACTATGGACCATCACCATTTTGTGGCAGCCAGTGAGCAGACAAATCAAGACATTGGTTTCTGAAGACAATTTCCTTCACAAAACAGAGAGAAAAGCAGACATGCTTCCTTATGAGCACTCTCCCACAAGCCAGCAGAGAAGACCTACCTCCTGCTTCCAGCAATCAGTTTGCAGGAGACAAAGAGAACAGAGAACACGTCAAGAGCATAACCTGCGGAGCCCACCCTGTGAGACACTGCACAGAATATGCTGCCCACGTTGTGTAACAAGCAGAGAAGGCTGCAAGATGAACCAGAGTACAAGAGGATGATGACATGTGTCAGGTTTTCTATTTAAAGGAAAAGTCTATACAAAGATGTCAACAGTCACAGTGGGTGATAAAGAAAAATAAAGAAATCATTGCTTGGTAAAGGGAGCCACAACTTCTATGGAGGGTGGAAGCTGTGACTGGAACAGGTTCAGGGGGCTTCTGACATGGCTGGTGATTCTGTTCTGTTTCTTGTGTGTCGCTTCCTGTGTCTACATTTTATTTCACAATAGGAAGGCTTTAAAAAGTGACTGAGGCAGACTAGGGATATAACTCAGTGTTAGATCAGTTCACTTAGCAGGTATGAGGCTATGAGATTGGTTCTACACACACACAGGAGAGAGAGAGAGAGAGAGAGAGAGAGAGAGAGAGAGAGAGAGAGAGAGAGGTTGTATGCCTTAAATGCATACAATTCAAAGAGCGTTGTTGGCATTCTGAAATTCTATATTTGGAAAACTCCAGCCATTGTAATTGTAAGATTAGTGGACAAGCAGACAACGGATAGGAGGGAGTGGAGCAGAAGAGCCTGTGTTGCTCTGGAGGGCAGAGTCAGGCTACACAGGGCTGTGAGTCCCTGCTCTGCCACTTCTTTGCTGTAACAATGGAAATGTAGCTCTTCCAATCCCATTTTCTCATCTACCAAGTGCAGATGATCATAGTTTCTGTCCTGTGGTGACAGTTAGATAAGGCATACTACTCTAGTCTCAGAACAGGCTGGTTCCATACAAGCTGGTAATAGTTATTGCTATGATTATCTTTGTTATCCTTCTTTTCTTATTTCCAGGGAAAAGAGGGTTCATTATTTCCCTCTCTGCATTTCTAAAATTTCATTTTTAATTTTGTGTGTTAGCAAAGAAAGGAAACCATCTTCTTTATATGGAAGAGCCCTTCCATATATGGAAATCAATCCAATCTTTACAAAATATAAAAAATAAAAAAAAATCCCAGAATCCATGAAATTTCATTAAGCTAAACTTTCCCAAGGTGGTATATGGGACTCTGATCAAAACTCTCACTAAATGGGTATGATACAGCCTATTTTCAAAAGATTATAAAACTATATGGTCTGACTGTTTGACCCTCTAAAGTTCATGTTGAAACTTAACTGTCATAATAATAGTAGTAAGATGGACACATTTGAAAAGGATTAGACCATAAGGGCTCCACCCATAAGTGGCATTGGTGCCAGTATCAAAAGGAACCTTCAGAAATTGCTGAAACTTCCTATTTGGTTCTTCTACTCATCTGCCATATGACAGCAGAGTTTTCCCTCTGTAGTACAGTGTTCTTATATAGGTAATTCCTTAGGTCACAGTTCTTTTCTTTTTAACAGTTATTTGTGTGTGTGTGTGTGTGTGTGTGTGTGTGTGTGTGTGTGTGTGTGTGTATACATATGTCACAGCATAGATGTAGGAGTCACAGAATAGCTCGTGGGAGTTGGTTCTCTCCTTCTACTGTGTGGTTTCCCAGAATCAAACTCGGATCATTAGGTTTGGTGGTATGTGCCTTTACCCACTGAACTGCCTCATCACCTCACTTTTAATTACAATGTTCCAAGTAGCCAAGGCTGTACTTGGGAAGTATCCCTGCTTAGCAGCTTGTGCTAATTCCATCATGTACTCACCACACATTTAGTTCCCATCTATGTGGTTTTCATTAAACCAGTGGTTCTCAACCTTCCTAATACTGTGACCCTTTAATACAGTTCCTCATGCTGTGGTGACCCCTACCAAAAAATTATTTTTGTTGCTACTTCATAACTGTAGTTTAGCTACTGTTATGAATCATGATGTAAATATTTGATATGCAGGATATCTAATATGCAACTCCTGTGGAAGGCTCATTTGGCCCCAGGGGTTGTGACCCACAAGTTGAGAACGACTGCATTAGGATGCTAGGGTCCTTTTGGTTACCACAAACAGCACACACAAATATCAGTGATGATATTTAAATAGGTACATTCTCCAGTGGCCTTGTCAGAGGAGCAGCAGGTGGCAACTGACTTCAGGAGATCCACCCACCAGGAAACAAAACCTTGATGGGTGAATCACAGATAGGCAAGGCCCTAGGAGCCTCAGCCCCATCTTGCTACTGCTGTGTCTTTGCATGTTTGTTGCTGCCATTTTTCTCTGGTATCTGGCATAGTGTGAATGGGCATGGGGAGATCCCCACTTCCCTTAATGCAGTGTGGTCACCTCTTGGAAATATCCCATTTTACTGGGAATTTTTACCTGTGGATTATTATGAAGATGATGTCCTCTTAGCTGTACTGTTAACTGAAGCAACGATTTTATACAATAATAGTGCTAGTTTAAATAGAAATTTGATGATTGAGGATCTTGATAAATACAGTAAGGGATTATGATAGTGGTTAGTTTAATGAAAAAATTAACATAGGTAAAGGTAGGCTAAAATGTTGCCCCTGCCTCTGGTAAAGCAGAGACTGCAGAGGATAAAAAATAAAACAATCAAGTGTCACACGGCTAGAACACATGAGTTCCTATTGTGGAATCATATAGACTATGGCTAAGGTTAATGATTATGAAAAACAATTGAGTACCAGTAACCCAGCTAGCTTAAATTCTTTTAATATCAGTGTTGAGAGATATGCTCACAAGTTTCAGAGTGCATCACAGCTGAAACAAAGCTTTGAAAATAATTTATGGTTAAACTAAGATGTTTTTGTCAAATAGCTTTGAAGTGAAAAACCCAAGAAACAATCTAAAGTTTTAGAAAGGCACATAGTTGAATAAGGAACTTGTTAAGGTCAGGGAACAAGAACAAAGCAGCCAATTATTATTGGCTGAAATGCCTTTCTTGCTAGGATGTGTTGGTGACCAAAGACAATGATTAATTCCTTGTGCCCATTTCTCCCTTGCCTTCCTGATATAAAAAACTGTTGATGGGTGGGTATGCGGATTTAAGGTAGAACTGACTGCTTTTTTAAATATATATATATATATATATATATATATATATATATATATATAAGGTTAGATTTGTGATTTTAAGATTTCTCATAAGATTACCTTTCAAGGCAAGTAATAAAATGATTGATTCTTTCCTTGTAACCACAACATACAGCCTGCCAGTAAAAGAAATGGTTGAGAAAAATACTCTGCATGCTCATGCTCGGTTAATGTATAACAGTTGCTTGGGTGTGAATGTATGTGGGTTCTTGGGACAACTTGTTTTTCACTTGTAATGTAAAATGTTTAATCATGCAAGGATAGTGAAAAATATGTTTTTACTTTTATTCATTATAACCTTTTACTTTGAAAAATAGAATGTAACCACATTGTAATTTTTATATAGGCTGAAAGATTTTGTTGGGATATATAAACTGTAGGGGAAAAATAAAGTTAGAGAGGAAGAATATAGAAGAAGGAAATGTGTGTGTGTGTGTGTGTGTGTGTGTGAGAGAGAGAGAGAGAGAGATAGAGAGAGAGATAGATAGAGAGAGAGACAGAGAGAGAGACAGAGAGAGAGAGAGAGAGAGAGAGAGAGAGAGAGAGAGAGAGAGAGAGAGAGAGAGAGAGAGCCTTTTCCCTCACCCACTCAGATAGAAAAATGTCTTAGTATGCTGACTCCATGGGTCTCCTTTGAGCCCTGTGTTCTGGAGGCTGGTCCTCACAGCAGCAATAGGTACATTTTTTGTCACTACTTAATATTAATCTTCAAATACTACAATCTAGTTTTAAAGCCCTCAAATTTAAACAAGAAAACATGCCAAAGCTCTGATTTGACTTGTGCTGAATCATTTTTATACACAGCTCAGCCCTGAGGTGTTTTATTATAAAACACTGATATGCAACTATATAAACTAACATGAAGTTAAAATTCATCATGCTGTTCCTTTGTTTTCTGCTTGACCTTTTAGTAAACATTTGGTGTCATTGGTTTTGGCTGGTGTATAAGGAGATCCTCCTTCCATCAAATTTAAGAGTACAATTCCCTGATGAGTATATCTTATTTTTTCTTTATGGCAAAGGGGCTTATGCCAACACAATATCAATACCACCCACTGTGTTACTATGGGTTCAAATCTCTGCAACAGTCTCAGTTGAAGGTAGATTTGGGTGGACTTTGAATTGCTTTGTTTGAGGCTTCACATGCTTCATGTCTATAAAATCTTATTATGGACATGGCTCTGATTAGGCTCCTGTCTCACCAGAATCATGGTTCATCTTAGTTCAGAGTCCACAGTTACCAATTATATGCCTTTTCCAGAAAACAACTTATAGAACAGTATCTTAAAAACAAAAACAGGGCCCTGTCAGGCATAAAACCTGTGGGTACTTTGATCTTTATCTTCTTAGCTTCCAGAATCATATGGAGTGTTTCCATTTTCTGTAGTTATTTCCCTTGAATTAAAGTATTCCTTCCTAGAAGGACAAGGAAGACACATAAGACTCAGAAACTAAGGAAACTCATGAGGTTCAGAAAGCTCATAAAAGTTACAGGTCCCAGGAAACTCAGAAATTTATAAGGCCTCTCCTCTCCCCTGGATTGTATAAGCAGTAAAAAATAATTACTAGAGGAGAGGAGGATGTTTTGGTGGAACTGTCTGTAAGTCAGGGAGGTTCTGTGAGTTGTCACTTGATGGGGATGTCCTTCTGTATATATGTTTCTCTTATTGGGTGATGAGTAAAACACCATTTGGCCAATAGAGACAGGAAGATAGGAAGGACTAGGAGACAAGGAGAACTCTGGAAAAGGTAGGCAGAGAGAGACCACAAGGAGATGCCATGGAGGGACTGGGAGGATAGGATGCACCAGGTGTTCCCCGGTAAGATAAGGTCATGTAGAAACACATAGATTAAAAGTTATGGGTTTATAATTAAGACACAGCTAGCCAGCAAGAAGCCCTAGTCATGGCCAACAGTTTAATAATTAATATAGCATCTCTGTGTGCTTATTTGGGGCTGACGATGCTATGGAACCTGGTGGGACAAGAAAACTTGGCAACAGTCACTCATGCTGGGGTGGAATTTTTGGTGATGCAGCTGTGAAGAACACAAGTGATGGAGCAGAGAAGCTACTCCATCTGAAGAAAACAGACTGTGCAAACCATGAACAGCTGAAAGTTTGGCCATGCTTAGGAAACACAACACAGTGGCATCGTATGAAACAGAAGGACTATCAATGTTGATAGTAAGACAGAATATTATAATAAAGTGCTTGTTAGCTTTAAAACACCAACAGACTGAAAAACCTTCAAATTCTTAGCTAATAGCCAGAAAGATCACAATTCCTGGTTTCCTTGAGACAATATTAATTTGGATCTCTAATTCATGAGTAATTGTTAGACAGAAGCCCTTTTTATTCTTGACCTTGTTCTTGTTTGTGCTATAAATTTATGATCATCTTAACAAGAAGAATCCTAGACTCTATAAAACATCATAGGGCAAAGCAATAAGGATGAACTCATCAGAGCTGTGTTTTCCCAACATGCTTCAGGCAGTTGCATGGAATTTGTACTGGAAAGAAGGGGAGCTAGACAGAGATGGGAAGTATTTGGAGTGTAGATCTACCCTAGGCAAAGGCAGAAAGAGTCTTGGCTGTGGTGATTGCCTAGTGCATTAGGTCACTGGACAGATGGTTCTAGAGGCCCTGCCCTCCTGATAGTCAACTCCTGTGTAGTCCTTTCCCCCAACAAATGGAGTTGACTTCTATAACCAACAAGAGGTAATGGCTATAAGACAGTCTAAGATAAGTTTCTAAGAATCCTCCCCCTCCTTTGTGTATAAGCCAGCTTTCATGTTATTCGGGTCTCAGACAGCTTTATGGAAAGGCACATGTGGTGCAGAATGAGATCTGTTGTTGCCAGTCCTAATGTGTCAGGCATGTGAGTTTGCAACTAGACACCCTAAGCCCAGTCGGTGCCTCAGATGACAGCTGCCACCGAAGCAGAGCTTCATGAAAGACCCTGAGTTTAAAACTCCTCCCCACCTTAAATTCCTGTAGGACCTAAGACACATTTATGCAATGTGTGTGATGAGTGTGTGTTGTATGCACATGTGAGTGTGCCATCACTTAGGCTGGTACAGGTGGAGGGCAGAGTTTGCTGTTAATGTCTCACTGACCCTGATATTCTCTATTTCAGTGAGATTGGCTATTAGTGAGCTCCAAGAATGTGCTTGACTCCGCCCCACAGCACTAGTGTTATAGGTGCGTGCCTCCACGTCTGGTTTGAACATGGGTGTTTGGGGATGCAAACACAGGTCCTGTGCTTACCCTGTACTTTAACCACCAAGCCATTTTTCTGGTCCTCCATTTACATGTTTTAATACTCTAGGATTGGATAGGATGGTTTGTTATATGTCAAAACATAACAAAAAAGGAGAGGACAGAGATAAATTTCATAGGCCAACCTAGAGTAACTGACAAGTGAGTTACCTTGACAGCTCCTCCCCCAACTGCTATGAGGGAAATGACCTAATATTCCTGTGTCTTTTCATCTGTAAAAGTCACCCGCCTGACTAAGATCTTCATGTCCTGTCTACTGTCCAGATGAAATGATTCCATTAGGCTGAGTGTACTTATTAGTCACGGAACAGGTTCAGAAATTATCAAATTATCTGGAGGGCTTGCATGTCTCTGGCCTTACTCACTTCAGTAATTTTATCAGCTACAGGGGACTTTCTTGTCAAAATCCAAGACACTAACCACCATGGCTGATGAAGGTGCCTAAAACCCTTGAAATTGTGGGAAATAAGTCAAATGCATTAAGATGAAATGTAATAGAGAGTACTCAACAGCTTGTGGAGTTCTCAAACTTTTCTTGCGAATTCTTAAGAACAAAAGATATTAACTCTTGGTCAACAGCATGCACAAAGTCCAAGGACTAACTCTTGCCTTCTTTAATGGAATCCACAGATTCATTACATAGTCACTTCAAATGGTGCTAACCCTGAGGTTGATCCCAGTGATCCACGCACAGACGCGGGCTTCAGTTATAGAATGATAGAAACTGACTCAGGGATCACTGATGACATTTTAACCTTTGCTTGGTCAGATCATAGATAAATGTGTGGCAACAGTTTGGGTTTGAGGAGAGTTAACAGAATAGCTATGGAACTGAAAATAGAATCAATTAACCTTTATTGAGTGGCTTCTCCATACCCTGCCAGGGAGAAGATGGTCAGAGAAAAGAGAAGGTGGCTTAGGCTGGAATCTCACCAAACACCAATGTACAAAGGATAAGCAGAAGAGAATATGCAAAAGTAGGTGGGGGTGAATAGGAGCAACAAGGAAAGAGGAGGAAACCTGGAAAGCATGGCCAAAGTCAGAGATACACCACCAGAGAACGCTCTTTCCATCTCCTCCACCACACATTCTAACTTCTGACTCCAACCTGACAATTTGTTCTGCTCTGTCTGTTTGGTTGTTTGTTTCTGAGACAGGGTCTTCTATAGCCCAGGCTGTTCTCAAACTCCCTCTGTAGTGAATGATGGCGACCTTAATAAAAATCCTTCAGCCGCTACCTCTCAAGTACTCAGATTGCCAGCATACACCAGCACAACTATCATGAAAGGGTCTTCATGATATTTCTCAGTACACTTTATGCCATCCTCACTCTGGATCGTCTTTGTTGCTCCCATTGGCTGACATGCCCTGCCCTCACATCCACGAATAGTTCAGGCCTACACTCTGTTCAATTCTCAGCTCAGACACTACCTCCTTAGGGAGCTCCACTCTGCCCTGCCCCACGTCTCCTCCCAGAGTCTATTGCCAATCCCAGGATAGATGACAAACTTAGGAGTTCTTTAACTAACTCCCACCCCCATACACCAACACAGCAGTGACTCTACCTGTTTCTCAGTACATGTGTGAAACATGTACCTCCATGTGGTACAGTGGTACATGTTAAATGTTTAGTCAAATAAAAACTTGAATAAAATTATCTGATAAAGGAATTAAGTAAATGAGATGTCAAAGAGGACTCGATAATCTTGATAAGAGTAACTTCATGCTTCCTGGGGCTTACATCAGGTGTTTTGGTTGCAGATGTTTTTTTGTAACTTTCATCATCTTTGACGTAAGCTCTGGATTTCAGAATGCAGAGTTATGCCTGTGAGTTTCAGGAAATTGCTGGACTGAGAAGTATTGTGCTTGAGTCTTTGAAATCACAGGGCTTAGAGGAAACACCCCAATGCCCCATGCCTTCTGAAAGGGATAATTTTTATTGCTGTGTTCTGTTTCTTGTATATTCATTGAAATAACACTTTTTATTTCTTTGTTTGAGAATTAATTTTTAGCCAGGTGGTGGTGAAGCATGCGTTTAAATTCAGCACTTGGGAGTAACAGGCAGGCAGATCTCCATGAGTTCAACATCAGCCTGGTCAACAGATAGAGTTCAGGACACTACGGCTACACAGAGAAACCCTTTACCCAAATACCCACTGCCCCCCCCCAAAAAAAGAGAAAAAGGAAATTAAGTTTTAAACTTGGTAATTTCAGGGAGAAAGTCAGATATGCGAGCAACAACAGATCAAACCAGGTCTGAGAAAGGAGGAGATCATGACACCTCAAACACTCCTGATAGCGACAGAGGAGGAGAGAGCTGGGAGCTAAGAAGCCAAAGGCCTCCTTGTCTCACAACTCTAGCCCTTTTCAGGCTCCTGCTCACCTGGAACTCGTGTGTAGCCCAGGCTGCCTTCAAACTTGTGCCAATCCTATCTGCCAGAATCATAGCAGTGAGCCACCATTTCTACCTATTGCATAACCTCAGTTTTGTTTTTTAAACAGTACTGACGAAGAGTCCACTGAGATGAATTCCTGCAAGTGGTGGGACTGTGAGTTGGAGGGGAAAGAAGCATGTGTTTGAAAGTGTGTTGTTATTGTTGCAGTTTGGTCTCTTTGCAGTGCTAATTCCAGCCTAATTAAAGCCTAATTCCCAGGCTTTCCCATGCTAGGTAAGAGCTCTATCCCTGAACTATACACCTCCAGCCTGAATAAATTCATCACTGTTCAAAACAAACAAGCAGGGGCATGGTGGTGGCACTTGGGAAACAGAGGCAGTTGAATCGCTATGTGTTCCAAGTCAGCCAGGCTTCATAGTGAGACTTTGTCTCTAAAGAAAGAAAAATATAAATAAATGAATAGCTTCATAAAGAAAGAAGGTCTTGCTATGCAACAAGAAGCATCACATTTAGATTAGAAACCACATCTTTAGTGAAGCAGTAATCTGTATGTTCCTGGAACATCTTTCAGCATAACTGGGCAGCCTAGGAAATGAAAGAGGAGAGTATCATGGGTCTGAGATTGAACTTCACAGATCTGGTAAAGCAGCAATGGTCATACAAGTTGGCAGGAAGAAGAAACTGGCTACAGTAAAGGCTCATAGGATGGGGAAGCCTACAGATGGGCTTGTATAGTGCAATCAGCACATTGGCCCAGGGTAGAGAACAGAAGCATACTCTTTACAGGAATGGTGAATATTTATCCTATCCAAGAAGTAAGTGATGGAGATGGGGCAGAGGAAAAAGTACCCACCTTTAAGAGAGCAAAAGAATTACCATGAAAAAGCCATCTGGATCTGTGGCTATTAAATAAGCATTGTAAATAGACTGGGTCCAACAGCACATAGAGAATGCCAAAGTCATGGTAGTTGTCAGAATTCATAAAAAAAATCCAAAGGTCTCTTCAGCAAAGGAAAAATGCAGTACCAGAGATATTATGGGGGCTGGAGGGGCAGAATGGTGCCTTCTGTGAAGAGACATTCCTCAAAGGAGCCTGGAGGCAAACAGGAGGAAGAAGGGACCCATGTGGAGAGGAACACTACCTCTTATCAGCCAGAGAGAGTCTATACTAATGCAATATGATTAGACTTTTGTTTAATATCTTGATAGTATTGTGTATAAAGATGTATATATCAGAAGTCATTAGAGTAGGTGATCTTAAGTGTATTTTCAAGGCAGCAGGCCTCTACTTTTTTCCTTTTGATGAATTGGTTTGAGCATACAGTAGTTATTATTTTTAAGATAATATTATTTTAGGACAGTTTTTGATTTATGGAGAAGTTACAAAGTGAATTGTATAGCACTCTTATATATGTATGGCATGCTCACTCTACCTTATTACAGTATCACACTAGCAAGGTATATTTGTCACAGCTGGAACATAACACAGGTACTTGGGAGGTAGAGGCAGAAAGCTCAGGAATCGAAGGTCATCCTTCGTGACATGGTGATCTCAGGGCCAGCCTGGGTTACAAGAGATCTTGTCTCAAACAAACAAACAAAAATAATCTCCGCAATTACTGAATCGGTCAGTATTCTTGCAATATTATTAACTAAAGCACACATAACATCCTGTTTTGCTAGTTTGTTGCCCATGTCTCATCATGGGTAACACTTGACTGGCCATTTCATAACTTTGATGACTTAGAAGGGTCCTCATTGGGAATATTACAAAATGTCCCTCAATTGTGATTTTTTTTGTGTGTGTGATTAAGTTTTGGTGGAAGAAAACAACATGGGCAAATATTTTTCTCAACACAGCATACCCAGAAAACATATTGCCACCTGACATACTGATTTTTTCTGATTTGGATTGGTTTATTCTTTGTTTGCTAATTGGCTTTTTGGGTTTTTTCCCCCACAACTTCAGATTGTACATAGGACCTTATACATGCTGGTCAAGTGCTCTACCACTGAGCTACTCCCCAAAGGTCATTTGACTATTGTTGATATTAACTTTGATACTTTGGTTGAAGCTGTAGTCTTTTCAGGCTGTTATCACAACATACACCAAAGTGGGTAGCCTTTATTTTATTTTAATTTGGAAAGTTTTAATTACATTTTTATTTACTCCTCTGTGTGTGTGTGTGTGTGTGTGTGTGTGTGTGTGTGTGTGTGTGTGTGTGTGTGTATGCCTCATCACTCTTGTAGAGAGGACGCCCATGGGAGTTGATTCTCTCTACAACATGAGTCCTAAGGATTGAACTCAGGTCATCAGGCTTGGAGGCAGGTGCCATCCCTTGCTGAACATCCCCCCAGCTTTTGAAAAACTGAAAATGTCCTCATACTTTTAAAGACTAGAACTCCAAGCTCAGAGTCCCAGCATGGTTAGATTCTAGTGAGGGTCACATCCAGCTGTGTCTGTACATCACAGATTTGGTTATTTAAAGGAAAAAAATGTACATTTCTAGGTCAAATATAGTGGTTAAAAGTTGGGAGTGGGTTTGACGCTTGTTTTTATGTATGATCAGAGTCAGAAAACACAACTCTGGGACCAATGGGAAAATCATAGCCTCCAGGAGAAGCATTGCATACACATCTTGCTTTATGGAAATGTGAGCACATAACAGGGACTGGAGGTAACTGCTGTTCTTTGATACACCTTAGAATCGATTCTCCTGCTCAGAAGTTCTTCCTCCGTGGAGTGCCCATCATTCATCTGTCACCCAAAGAACGTTGCCTCAGTGACTTTGTGGAGGTTTTTTCACTTCCAACTTTGCTTCTAAATACAGTCTGTCAATGATGGTAAACATTGGGCCTCATACACATGTGTGTAGGCACATGTGTCAGTAAACACTCTGCCTTCCTGGAGTGCATGGCTATCTCCTGCAAGACATCCCTCTAAGGAGAACTGTGCCAAACCAGGCCTTTGCAGGAATACTTGATATCCAGAGCTGTTGCTCATGCAACCAGATGATCCTCAAAATGCCAGCCTCTGAGTCCCCAACCACTCTGTATAACCAGCTTGGAGGCTCAGAGACTCCTCTACCCCCCACCCCACCCCTCCTGAAAGGAGCACAAACAGAAAATACCTGCTCACAGCTCTGAGAGCAAGTGCTTCATGAGAGGATGGAGGTCCAGTCCGTAGGCACTCAAAAAACAACTACACTTTCCTTCCTCCTTCCCTTATGTAAACTCCAGACCAAGGGTAACATCATCTCCTTCTTAAAGGCAAGTCAGGCAGGACCTAGGTTCTACTGAACAATGCAGAGCCAGTCCCAAGGGACTGAGAGCTTCCTTCTCTTTAGGACAGTAGTAGTTTGCAAGCCACAATTAAAGTAAAACTTGAGGCATATATAAGAGTGGAAGTGTGTCTCCTTAAAGACTGAGACAAGGAAATACCAGGGACAAAAGTCCTTGTACTCTACCCTGAAGCCTTTTTGAAGAAGCCATCCCTACAAATTAGTTGTCAGATCTGAGATATTTGTTATAAAAGTGTGTGTGTGTGTGTGTGTGTGTGTGTGTGTGTGTGTGTGTGTGTGTGTTTTTAAGAAGGCAGTCAAAGGAAAGCTATATAGGAAAACCTGAATTTAATCTTCTTGCTAGTTTTGTAAAGTTGATATTGGGGTCCCACTTTATAGGGGAATCTGGATGTGAAGGAGTTTAATATTGTATAGTCAGGTCAAAACCTTGAATTCCATATCAAATCTATCACTGTCTACAAAGCATAACACTGAAGGCTAGGGAGAGAACCAAGACAGATACAAAGAAATGTAATCACACATGCATTAGTGTGCACACAAACACACACACTCCAGTTTCGTCTTACAATATGATTCGTCTCACAGTCACAGGAAAGGCTTCTCTAGTTAAAGATGCAACTCAAGGCCACAGAACGTGCCTATAGGATGAACATCTATAGAGAGTATCAGGCTACGGTCTCTCCGTTAACAAGTCTAGTAACAGAGAAAGAGGGTATCTATAACCAGAAACACATAACATATGACTCAGTCATACCCAAGAGACCTTTAGGAATAGAGCAGTTGAACTGGACTTTGCCACAGGAAAATTTTCATGAGAACTGAAGACAGATTGGAAGACATCATATTATGTAAAGTGAGCCAGCTTCACGAAGGCAGACTATAGCTGGGCATGTGGGCACATGCATTTCATCTCAGCACTCAGGAGGCAGAGGCAGAGGCAGAGGCAGGGGCATTTCTGTGAGTTCGAGGTCAGAAGTCAGCTTGGGCTACATATTGAGTTCCAAACCAGCCAGGGCTTCATAGTGAGACCCTGTCTTTAAAGAAGAAAGGAAGGAAGGAGGGACGGAGGGAGGGAGGGAGGGAGGGTGGGTTTCTTTTTAAAGAGAATTGGAGAAGGAAACCCCAGGAAGGAAAGAACCACCAGACAGCCAGCTACTGAAGATTTAGAAGAGGAGGGATTAAATAAGCAAGCATGGTAGGTGCCATACTGATCTCAGGTAAAAGATTCATGAAGAAGACAGCGTTTATGGATCCCTTTAAAACAAAGTAACCTTAAAACTAGGGACACCGGTCCTCTCACAGATGTGCAGAGAAAGAGTCTTTAGTCCTCAACCAGGAAGAGTTTTAACAAACATCACATACATTTCACAGACGAGGAAGCTGAATTCCTGAGGTTGGTAACTTGCCCAAGGACCATGTTTAATGGTGGCAGAGCTAGGGATTCGAGTTAATATTATTTAGCTTGAGAACACATGTACCTGCCACTTAATCAAAATGCCACACTTCAGAAATATAGTGGGCTAGAGGGAAGAAAAATAGAACTGGCAAGGAGAAAAAGATGAAAGTACGAAATAGGTCTTAAATCTGAGTGAGCCCAGGTTGACACCAGCCACTCTGAGCACACCTATCCCTGGTCCACACACTGCACCAGTAAGAGATGTTTCTTGCAACACACTTGCTTCCATCTTGCTCTTTGATCCAGAAGGGCCCAGCTCTCTCGCCCTCTGGCCTCTGTCTAGATCATGCCAAGGGAGGTACTGGTTGGAGGTAGGAGTACAGAGGGAGAATGGAGACAGATTTGCCCTTCGTCTTCTCACAGCATCTCTCTCTATGTTTCGATTGCATCTTTGCACCAAAGGCAACAGCTTGAGTCAGGCAACTTCTATAGCAGCCACTGCCTCTGTTGCCAGTGTAAGTACCTACTGTACTCTAGATTGTCTCTTTATTTCAGTACACCTCTGGAAAGAGTCCTTCTGGTAACTCCCCTCCATTACTCTAAGCGTGCCATCTCTGCCCTGCCAAGACACAAGATCATATGTTCCCAAAGGCTTCTTCATAACATACATCACTTTCTGGACCTTCATCCACCTTCCATTTGCATACATACCACATACCCAGATAACCAGCTGCAAGGTCTTCCTAATACAAACACAGATATAAAGTCTTTAAAGCTGAACCTTGGGGTCTAATGACAGTTTAAAGCTTATAACCAAAATGATTTATGAACCAATTAGGTCTACTCATGGAACTTAGTATTCTTAGATTTTCTCAAATTCCCTAAAGAAACAAATAATAAGCTTAGCTTAGGTTCAAATGTAGAAAGAAATGTAGCAGATCTGAAGTTACAATTAGGTTCAAGTTCAAAGCTCTTCCAAGTTCTGGTCTTGAAAGGGAGGCTAGTCAATCTTTTGCTATGATTCAAACATTGAGATAGGAACCTAATTTAAAATATTGATTTGCTTTTCAAAAGGACAGTGGAGGGAATGAAGTCCTCTGAACTATGGCCCCCTTCTCCCTCCCCTTCTCTTTCCCACTCCCCCACATACTCTGCTCTCCCATCAGCGGCATTCATTTAGTTTTCAAAGGTGAAACAACCCAAGTTTTGAATGTATAGTGTCTTCTTCCTCAGGCTCTAGCTAACAGCTCAGGTCAGTGTCCTCTGCCCTAGAACAGCACCTCCCATCATGTGGGCACAGGGCAAGGGAGCTGGTACCAATATGTATCCCTCCAAAAGCCTCCTGTCCTATCTGAGTGTCTTCAGCATCATGGTCACCTTATTCTTTCCTTTTGTCTGTCACTTCATTTTTAACAAAACAAATTCACAAAAATGCAGCACTTTCTTTTTCTTGAATGAGGGGGTTTTGTTTGTTTGAGCACACACACAGACACACACACACACACACACACACACACACACACACACACACACACAGTCCCAAGATAGGGTGGGTTTTTTTGGTGTGTCTGATACACAGATAGTGCTCCACGCACATCTCATTTCATAGTGTCTTTGCTATGACATTAAAGCCCTACAGACCCCCCATGTTTGAACCCCTAGACTACAATATTCCACTCTAGTCTGCAAGTGCTGACTTTTTAAAAATTTTAATGTGCATGTGTGATGCCTGCCAACCATACAAGGACCTGGCATTCAAGACTCAGTTTTGTCCCCACCCCCTTGGGTTTGTCCAGAGCATTACAAAGAATGATCTGAAATCTCAGGAATGTAAGTCTCTGTTTAGAGCCAGATCAAATCTATGCTAGGATCAGAGGTCAAGTTTTCTCTGCCTGGGACCTTAGATCTAGTCAAAGTGTAGTTCTGAGTTTCTGGGTCAGTCAGATATTTTAGATGAAACACTGCACTCATTATCTGGGGAAGGGATTTGAGGGAACCCCCTATTACAAGCCTAGCTCACAAACCCATCCCTAAATTTATTCTAGGCTTTGAAGGTCAGTGAATACTAAAACAATTTCCCCCAAATGGCCTTCACTCAAAATATATCACATTGAGAGAAGGGGGGAGGGAAGGAGAGAGGGAGGGAGGGAGGAAGGAAGAGAGGGGGGGAGGGAGAGAAACTTATAATATTGGACTTTGATTGTTAACCATCTCAACTAAATGTGGACACACATGGAAACACACCAGCTGTGCCCATGAATGTTTACAGAGATGTTTACCTGAAGAAGGGGGAGACATCCCAAATGAATGAAGAGAAAGTGATCAGAATATCAACACTCGTCTCTTTTTGATTCTTTGATTCCTTGCTGCGGACACAATGTGAGCAGCTGCCTCATGCCCTCGGCACTAGGCTTTCCCCCCACAATGATGAACTGTACCCCTCAAACTGTGAGCCCACCTTCCTTCCTTCCTTCCTTCCTTCTCTTCTCACCTCCTTCCTTCCCTTCCTCCCTCCTTCCCTTCCCCCTTTAAGTCACTTCTCGTCAGGTATTTGGTCACAACAATGTGAAAAGTAACTAATACAGGGATTCAATTCCTATCACAGTTCCAGGTATGATGACTCCAGACTCATCTCCAAAGCTCCACACACCTCTTAAGGTTTTGAGACTAATTTTGTGCACTATCCCAGCATAGGAGAAAAGCATCTGAAGTCACTAACGCATCAGATTAAATTCAGTTCCACCAAGGGGCAAAGTGCAGCTGGGATGACTTCCAGGACATTCCATCTCAATCTAGGAAGTAAAGATTAAGGTGATTGGGGATGCAACACTTCTAACCAGAACAAAAAAGGAAAACATGGCTGGGTCCTGAGAACTGTTCTTTTCCTGTGAAACACACCAGACCTGAGGTTTCATGACCTGAGGTTTCATGAAGCTGCCAGACATCCTAGACAGCAGTAATCTTTTCAAAATGTTTCAGCTCTCAGGGCCATCATCATCACCACCTGTTAGTTCCAAGATGCAAGACCTCCAGAAACTGACCTGAGAACTGCACTGGAAAGGACTGAAGAGTGAGTGGGGAGAGGAGTGAACGATACATAGGATGAGCAAAGCTTGCTCATCTCACCTCTGCTCAAGAATCCTCTACCTGTGGACTGGAGGTTCCCACTGAAACCTCACAAGTTCCATCATAGGAGGGAGAAAAATAAAAGATATGAAGTATCCTGAAGTATTTGTGAGTTTTCCTTAAGGAAGGTAGGCAGGAGAGAGAGAGAGAGAGAGAGAGAGAGAGAGAGAGAGAGAGAGAGAGAGAGAGAGAGAGAGAGAGAGAGAGAGAGAGAGAGACCACAGAAAGAGAACAAGACCCTCATCATTACTGCAACACCTTAAAAGACCACATGCAAACCATACTGATGTTAGGCACTGAGCCCAGAGAGATGTGGGGTAGGCAGGAGGTGAGAGGCACCAGGAAGCACCAACACGCATAAGCAGTCAGGAGAGAAAACGATAGTCAAAAGTCACCCCCTAAAAGGATCTCAGATCAAAAGAGCAAAGGAGAGGGCCAAGAGCAGAGCTGGTGGTTGTGTCCAAAGAGGAATTCTATATCACTTTAAGCCAACCACAGACAATGGATGAGTCTACCATCCATTTCCAAGTTCAGGCACTTCAAAAATCAGTCCATAAAAGAACGATAAAGTCCCTGGAGATGCCTAAGACATCTTCGTCTTGTAAAACTATAACTCTTTGGGTCAATTGCAAGAAAGGACTCTTACTAGACTCACTTTCCTAACCTTGTTTGAGACAACAGTAACAACCAAGTAAAATAACAAGAATAGCATCTCCTAGAACTACACAACAAAAAGACAGAAGCAGTGCAAATACACAGAAGGTCTGAATAGGAATTTCTCTGAAGAAGGCAGATGGCCAATAAACACGTGGATGGATAGAGAACAACCTTAGCCCTCGTGAAACAGTAATCAAAACCACAGTGAGATGAACTGCACCCTCTCTGGGACGATCATACCACAAAAGCAGGCGGTAGCTTTGATGGCTAATCTTCATTGTCAATTCCATCTGATTTAGAGTTACCTAGGAGACATATCTCTGGGCATCTCTGCAAGAGTGCTTCTAGAGAGGTTAACCTGAGGGAAGAAGAATCATCCTGACCCCAGGGACATGGGCCACAGTCAGGATAAAAAAGAGAAAAGGAGAAAACTGGCTCAGCACTAGCTTGCACCCCTCTCTGCTTCCTGGCAAGGGAAGCAATGTAACCAGCTGTCTTAGGCTCCTGCTGCCCTCCCACCACAACAGATGCTATCCCTGCTTAAACGATGAACCAAAACAAACCTTTCTTTCCTTAAGTTGCTTCTGAAGCTAGAGGGGAAAAATAATGAAAAAAAAATAGTGTTGAGGATGGAGAGAATTTGCAATCCCCATACATAAATAAGCTGGTCACTTTGGAAGATGGTCTAACAATTCTCCACAAAGACTTAAAATCATTATCATATGACCAGAAATTCCACATGCAGTTATTTACCAAGAAAAATGAAAGTTCATGTGCACAAAAAAACTTGTATTTATGCTGGCATTATTCATAGTGGACAAAAGATAGAAAGAGCTCAAATGTGCATCAACTGATAACTGGATAAGTCAAATGTGGTCCATATACACTCAGGCTATCATTCAGCCCTGAAAGGAACAAATTGCTGATTTGTATGCTGGAATACAGATGAGCTTTTAAAAACACTGTGCAGAATAAACACACAAAAAGCATGCATTATATGATTTCATCCCTAAGGTATAGTAGGGAAAAAAGCAAACCCATCAAGACATAATGCAGACCAATGACTTCCCAAGGGTGTCAACATGGGAGAATATAAAGAAACTGCTAAAGTGCACGGGACTTATTATAGGGTGTGAAATAGTCTGGAAATGATTGTAATGATGATTGTACATCTCTGTGAATATGCTAATAAGTAAAATCACTGGGTCATATATTTCAAAATGGGCAAATTGTATGGTTTGTGAAATATAGTTCAGAAGAGCTGTAACTGAGAGAAACAGATCACACAAAACTGTAACACACTTATCCTGCCTCTAGATAACATTCTGGCTTGTGCATCATAGCTTCTGTGCTATATTTTGGTATACATTACACACACATACACACACACACACACACAATCACAGTGGTGTGTGGGGGGCATCTCTTTACATCTTTCATCTGTGGTAAGGCCTCCTTTGGATCTCCTCAGGCCTGGCCCTGAAGTGTAATAACACACTGCTATGGTTTGGATCTTGACTGTACCCCCAAAGGGCCACGTAGACTAAAGGATTAGTCTTTACCTGGGTGTTATTGGGAAACAAGGAAACTTCTTGAGACAGGGCCTAGTGGAAAATCTTTTAGCCATTGGTGGGATGCCCTCAAAGGGGATGGTGGAACCCTATCTACTTCCTCTTCCTCTTTTTGACCTACCAATCATGAAGTAAACAGTTTTACTCTGCCACACATGTGGCACTGCCTCATCACAGGTTCAGAATCAACATGGAGAACTGACCTTGAACCTAAGGTGTTAAAATCATGACCCAAAGTAAGCCATGTGTCTTCTTAATGACCTGATTATCTCAGGTATGTTACGAAAATAGGAAGGGATAAGCACAATTATGACAAATGAAAGAGCCATCCTTAACACAGAGATGGTAGTGCTTCCTTCACTTCTTTATGTTTCCCCTCCTCTTTGCTTATCTCAGTTGTCAATCATATGACTTATCATGAACTCTCCTGACACAGTTGTAAATGGATGTTTCCTGTGTTCACCACCTGATCACAAATAACCAACTCAGAGGCTGAATATTAATTGTAAATACTCAGCCAATAGCTCAGGCTTACTACTAACTAGCTCTTACATTTTAAGTTAACCCATATTCTTCATTTATGCTCTGCCACATGGCAGTACGTTTATTAGCATGGCATGTTCATCTCCTGCTCCCTCTGAATCTGCTGGTGACTCAAACTCCACCCTCTCCCCCCCATCATCCTTAGTTTGGTCACTCTGCCTATACTTCCTGCCTGGCTACTAGCCAATCATAATTTTCTTAAACCAATTCGAGTGATAAATCTTTACAGTGTACAATAAGATGATTCCACAGCACACAGTGTTCCTGCTCCTTTGTGCATATTTTCCCACTGGCACTGAGAACGTGTGTGTGTGTGTGTGTGTGTGTGTGTGTGTGTGTGTGTGTGTGTTGTAATTATGAAGAATAAGGAAGACTATGTAAAACTAAAAGATGGACAATCATCCCAACATTTTTTTTAAAATGAGAAGAAAAGAAAGTATAGTCTGCAAATTTAAGACCAATGAGTATGAAATAAATCCTTAGAAAAACTGTGTAATTTCACAACGTGGCATTGTGAAGCATTTCAAAAACAAAGCTGTTGCCAATAGCAGCCAGTAAGGTTGTACAGAACCCAAGAACTGGCAAACGAATCCTATTGCTGTTTTTGACACAGTTATTAGGCTATGATATGAGATTGGGGACTTGCCAGACAGAGTGGGTTCTAGCACTGCATCCACCAGTATTGATGTGTCCTTATAAGCATAAATTTCAGCAAAAGCTCTTTATATAAGGAAAATCCATGGTGATTTGATCGATGGTGCACACATGTAGCTCAGTATATGGGCTCCATCCACCATACCCAAGTGTCTGAAGTAGGTCTGCTGCATAGTCCCACTGGGACCATGATCAAGTCCTGATAGTTCTACTTACAGAGCCACCAGCTAAACAAAGTCCTCCAGGGGGATAGTCAGAATAAAGTGATGACCGATGGATCATAGAACACTCTTGTTTGAGGAGACAAGGTCTCTTTATATATTCCAAACTGACCTGAAACTCACTATGCAGGCCAAGCTCACCTCAAACTCATGGCCATCCTCCTGCTTCAACCAGAGGCTGAGATGACAGGCATGAACCACCACACCCTTTTAAAACACTTTTTATAAGAGGGGGAAGGAAGCAGAGGGACTGAGGGGAGTGAAGCTCTTGCCATGCAAGCATAGCGAGAAGAGTCCAGATCTCTGGCACTCGTGCTGTGGCAATGTTCACATGTAATTCCAACACCAGAGAGGCAGAGGCAGGGGGATCCTTGGGGCTCACTGGCCAGCTAATGTAACTCAATCAATAAGCTCCAGGTTCTGCCAGAGACCTTGTCTCAAAACACGAGCCAAAGAGCAATGGAGGAAGACAATTAATGTTGACCGCTGGCCTCCATAAACATGGCCTCACACAAGTACAGGTGTTCCCACAAAAAATGGACAGGGTCTCCAGTGTACAGTTGTAAATCCATACAATAAATGTGGTGGTTACCTTTAAATAGTTAGAAGAATCAAAAGGGAGAGGTGTGTTAAGTCAGTTACATATAACCCACAGTGGCAGAATCAAAGCCAGAAGAGGTTACTCCGAATTCTAACAAATCAGCTCAGTGAGTGAAACATCCTTCTCCACAGCCCAAGCTGTCACAAAATCCAATGGCCTGCCTAGTGAGGCCAGGGAGAGGCTACAGATGGGATTTAGACACTTAAATGAAGCTGGACCACCTGTCTTCCTGGATCCTTCCCAGATCAGAGATACTAGGAAATTGTTCATGTTTTCTTCTTTTCCTTGTAGCTTTTTTTCCCCACACAGTGTGCTACAGTGGATGTGCTTGGGAGGTGTTCTTAAACTATCACCTTGTGCTTATGCCTCAATTCATCCTTGTACCTTTAACCTGTTCTGTACCCCTCTTTCCCTCCCTCCTTCTTTGCCCACATTTCCTTTGTGCTTTTTGAGGATAATGCAGGACAGAGTCTCATACCCTTCCCTCCGCCCCTCCTGAAATCAAGGAGTCCTGAAGCCATGTGGCACATCACGTTTTCTATGTTTTGTTATTGTATCATGATTGCTTGATTGTTCTGCAACACATGCTGACATTCAGTAAGCCAAATAAAGTGGGCTCACACAAGTTATCTTAGAAAACGTTCATATACACTTTGCTTTCTGTATGCATTTCCCCCAAATTCACCAGGAAGTTACAACAGGCCACACTTCTTTGGTCTCTTCAAGAATGTACTCAGAGGATAATAATTACATGAAGATATACTTTATCTTATACCTTCCCCCATACACACTAGCCTGATTGAGATTGTCCTCATGAATGTCCTGTTTAAGATTAAGGATTGGACAATGCAGACAACCTGAGAGCAATAAAGGATAATTAAAACCAGTTCAATCCTTCCATCTGACAGAGCAATAGATGGAAGGTAGGGGTGACAAAGTGTTCACCTAAGGACATGGCAAAGCTGAGATTCAAAACTAGTGAGTGACAAATGCAGGTTTACAACCCGATAACTCTGAGTTCCACTGTAGGTCTTTGTCTTACTAGGGCTGTGACACCAGCAAGTTGGCTTCAGGCTTCAGTGTCTTCAGAAGTCAATAGGAACGGCATCTTCAGTCACATTCCTATCTTAGGGGGAATGGTTATCAACAGTAATCCTGACAGCTATCACCAAGCCCTGTGCTCTGATGGCTGCCATACATTGGTGTCCAATCTTGTGCCTGATAGGAAAAGAAATACATCTGACTTTGGTGGGGACAGGAACACACACACACACACACACACACACACACACACACACACACACACCAAAATACCAAGTGTAGCCACTTGTTAAGCATTTTTCTAATGCTTAAGCGTCTAAAATGATGTTGAGTTACATAAAAAGTACCAAAAACACTTCTGCTCACAACTCATCTATAAGAAGGAACGTGTGACCATGGGGGACCATCATATCATGCCAAGTTCAGTATCCTTTTGTAAGACTTCTCTTTAGATGCCTAAGTCCTTCCATATAGACAATAACAAGCATAGAGCCACTGGAACATCTTCCTGAATGTTATATTCCAGTTCTCAATGATTCTTGAAAGCAGAGAGTCTGGAACATGTCCAGGGCAGAGACTGGTCCTTTAGATGTGTAATAAAGAACAAAAGCAGATAAACCAACTTTTAATCATTAGATTGTATGGAAAACTTGAGGGAGAGTGAGGATGCCCCAAACCAGCTCAATCTGTCCATCTAAAAGAGCACTAAATGGTGGGAAGGGAAGAGAAAATGTTCAGCCTCTACACACAGATACACACATGTATCCTACACACATGAGCACACACACAATATTGTGGAATATTAATAGTCTGTATGAGCAAAGTACACTGCCCCAGTCTCATTGCTGTTATGAATTTCTTCCAGTATTCTGTAGAGATGGAGGTGGTGAACATTTTGAGGTATGTTGCTAATGATGCATTGCCTCTTCCCTAACAGCTCACTTCCTTATCTCCCCAACTGCTGTCTTAGGTGGGCCCCACACTGGCTTCTAGTTTCCTGTGTGACATGGTCCTCTTGTCCTCGTTTTTTGATGAACTGCTTACCATTATACTCTAGAAAGGATTTGGCTTTATCCCTCCAAAGAACATTCCTTTCCTCCTGAATCCAGCACATATGGCTCCCTCTTTGTTCTAATGCTTTGTCTGCCCAGAGCATTCAACCAGACCCAGAACATGTCAGTTAACTGGAATCATTATTCATTTTAGTTCATATTGGCAGAATAAAGTCTGGGCTTAACTTAACTGCTGCTGTTTCCAGACATTTATATTTGGTCTTCTGTAGCAGTTATTGCCCTAGGCTGGGATGTACAAACAGAGGGATGAAGCGGCCTAGAGACAATGCAGCATTTCTGTCTTTGGGACTCTTTACCAACTGTCCTTGGATTTCAAAAATTGAGGGAGGTGTGGTTTGTTTGTCAAAGTAGACACTCAAGTTTTTTTCAATACACTTCCTTAGAATAATTCAAGAAGGTGGAAATGGCGGGAGGAAGTCTGTGAACTCCTTAGGGTCTAACACTCAGGAAACTGAACTACAAGCTATCCCCATGTATATTGCTTTACCCAGTTCATGGTTGCTACGTGTTCAGAATCCCATGGTAATTCTCAAGCATAGTAACTATTTGGATGGCAGATTGGAGGAAAAGAGCCCAAACTCTAAGGACTTAACCAAAGTTTCATCAAGTCCTTTTACCAAGCAAGTCCCTGTTCCTTGACCAGGGCAGACAAAGGGAAATAGTTGGGAAAATCTCAGAATTGTGACTTCAAATCTTCATTACCTCTGTGTCTAGAGGATATTAAAATTAATATACATTAACAATAAGAAAAGTGCAGTTCCCTTTGCTCCTTACACAATAACTATGTATTGATATCATCTACTCATCATATTGTGCATATGTGTTCACATGTGTGGGGGTGCAAGTGTGCATATGTACATGTGTATGTGTGGAAACTACAGGTATTCCTCCGTCACTCCCTACCTTATTTTTGAGAAGGGGTCGCTCACTAAATCTGAAACTGGGCAATTTCATACGACTAGCTGGTCAACAAGTCTCTGGGATCCTCCTATTTCTGCCTCCCCTGGGCTGAGATCACAGGCATATATGGCCACACCTAGCTTTTACAGTAGAGCTGGGGATATGAGCTCACCTCTTCATACTTGCACAGCAAGCATTTTACAAACTGAAGCATCTCCCAGAACAACTCAACATTTTTTGTAAATAAAGGGAAGATGCAAAGTTGTGTATGTTATCTGACAAGAAGCACGGGGGGGGGTAGGGGGTAGTGGAGAGTAGTACCTTTTCAATGTTAAAATCTAAAATACATTACAACTTAGCTACTTCAGAGAACTAAACACCTCAGAAATTGTCTATGTTCTTGAAACATATCTAGAACACTGCTCAATTTTTTTTTTCATATTTAGAAATAAGTGACTCCCCAGAGCTATCATCATCCCTTCTGACATGTTGGCCAGAGGAGAGGATACAAAAGAAAAGGCACACTCCAGCAAATGTGTGTCTATCTCTGAAGGCTAGAGAGGGGGCTGCTTAACACACATGGACTCCACCAACAGAGCTACATGGGCCAGACAGCCAGACAGCTCTGCAAAACAGTATGGGGAGAGAACAGTTGTTAGATATAGCCTTGAACCATCAAAATCTAACTCATGGTGTAGAGGGTCAATGGTAGATACTTGCTTAGCAAGTACAAGGCCCTAAGTTGAATCCCAAGCCCTGCAAAACAAACAAACAAACAAACAAATAGCAAACAAATAAATAAAACCCAACTCATACAGGCCTTGTGGCCTATGGCTGGGTTGTTGATATCCAAGTTCTATCTTTTCTCACACTAGTTTTCAAGTTGCACTCTATAAAACATAAGCTGTGTGTAGACTAGCATGGCTCTTACCCTCTTAATTTTACCTCCTTGACTCTGCCCTGCTTATTCTCCACCAGTGCCTAGCATAATTTTAGCTCTGGAATTAATAATCACTGGATCAGTATGAATGATATAATATGGATCATACTAGTACAGTGTGCAAAAGGGAAAGGAGGATTCAGTCCTGAGGTGGAAGCTGGATATTGTCTGTTTTTAACCATTAACCTGAACACATCACACATCTGCAGGTTCTGCAGAAAGAAAGTCCTTATGATTTCAGACCACATCATGTGCTGATGGTGCCCAAGCTCCAGCACCCATCCTCCCACAGCCTTGTCTCATCCAATTAAAATATGTGCCCAATGGTTTTCTTTGTGCCAGGTTCCACCTCTGCTGCCTGGCACAGGATGTTGTTTATTAGTAAGCTGTATTCTCCAAGCCTCTGATACAGAGCAATCTCTGTAGTATGTACCCAAAGGTTGACTATCTATACATTCAGTTCAAACATGCTTTTTCCTTGTCTTCCTTTATTATGGAACCTGAGATGAATCTTTTGTTAGAGCCCTCTTTACAAATAAGGTTCTTTCAATGTCTGGGCAATGAAACAGGAAAAAATAAGATGTACCATGAAGTTCTGGAAAGCCTGGGCTTCCTTCAGAAATGATAACCCTGGCCCCTTTTTCTACCTTCAAATGATCCCTGAGTAGTAATTGCTTTCAGGAGACCATTAAGTAATACCATGAAGATCAAAAGCAAAACAATCCCAATTGCACTGTTGACTTTCTAAACTGGGGTAGGAACCTCCTTTCTCTGGACTTCCTGTGTGAAAAACATGAGCCTTCATTTGCTTGAGCTACTGTGAGAAGGGTGTTCAGTATACCCAACCCAAAGACATTGCTTACGGAATCACTCTCTTGGGATCATTTATTTAAAAGCAGCATACATATGACATAGTGCCCCTTAAATTCCTCAGTAGTTCCCCATTTCTTTGTGCGCAATTTGAAGGATCTTGCTTCCTTCCTGATACCTGCATCTCATGCACCTCCCTGGAGTCATTTTCAATGCATCTTTTTACTTCACATGATGGCAACTCCAAAATAATGATGGTTTCTGTAAAAATTCCACTCTGTTTGGCCCCTGTGATTTGACTGTGTTGTTTTCTCTGCTAAAGATTCTCTTCCCAGCTCTCTTTGCCTGCTTTTGCTTGTCCTACAAATATAAACACCGAGGATCATCTCCTTCAGGCAACTTTCCCCATACTCCCAAGTGGGGCTAATGGCCTCTTTTCTCTATTACCATAGCACACAGAGATATATCTACCTTTTTACTGACCAAATTAGAGGATGTTTGTGAATCTGACTAGGCCCCCACCAGTGAGTTTCTCTGACCATGGAGCCAGTGTCTTTACTCACTTTTGCAACCCTAACTCTTAAGATAGCAACTCAGTGATGGAAGGAGGCTCTGAACAAGTGGTATAGAGGAAAGTGATGGAATGGGGTCATGATGAGTGTGCATCGTGTTAAGAGAGCTATTGGCGTTGAGAAGTTGTACCCATCCAGTTAGCATCAGAACTTCAAGAATTCTAGTGAACAGGCAAATTTCCCTCTTACTTTTCATTATTTATTTTTAAGACAGGGTCTCATGTGGCCCAGGATGGTCTAGAACTCTCTGTTTAGTTGTGGATGGATGAACTACTGAGAGTTCTACCCTGCTAGGATTATAAGAGTACATACCACACCCAGTTTCATGTAGTGTTGGGGACTGAATCTGGGGCACTGTGCATTCTAAACAATGGATGTACTCTAACAACTGAACTACATCCCCAACCCATAGATATTTTTATTCTAATTGCTCCAGTTTATTGAATGAGTCCTTCATTGTTGGGTAGGTATTAGTTTTGCTCATTTTAAGAAATAAAACATTTGTTTATTTCGGTATCCATGCTGCTGCTTATTATCTTTGTCCCCCTTTCCCCCCCACCCCCGGTCCCTTTTTTTCTACTGAGCTGGTCAAATGAACATGCTGCACTAAATGACCAACTCACCTGTCATTTACTATTAAATATTTCCTAGTAACACTACTGACACATCCCACCCCACCAACACACACAGAAACTACAATAGAAATATGTTCCTCAGGATCGTTAATAGAACAACATCCAAGTTCCCATGTATCCTCTTGATCTGTAATTGTCTTGCCTTCTCTTTGTCACATTTGCCCAACTCTGCCACCTGGCATCCTTGACTCTACACTTCTTGTAAACTCTTTAATTTTTAGTTCTTATGACATGACAGAAGCCTACCTCCTCACTGTGTTCTTGATATCCTAATAGGTTTTCTTCTCACTCCACCACTAACATCACCAAAACACTGGCATTCTCTATGTGGTTAAATGGATGACTAGTCAGGGGGATGTTCCGCTCCAGTGTGAAGTAAAGAAAAACTTGGGGATGGAGAACATGGTAAACAAGCCACTTGCAGAGTTTTCAGAGAAGGTTTAAAATCCATTTTTGAGCACTTACTATGGGAATTTCTGGTCTACAAGATAAAGTCCCGTATTCTGAAATTGGTCATTGATGAGACTCACCTTTATCTTTCTGTCTTCCTCTAGGGAACACCTCCATGAAGCAGACATTCAGTAGAAATCTGCTGCACAAAGAGGTTGTAACACAGATGCTTCCTTCCTGAATAGCTCCCTGTCCACCCACTCCAGCCACTTTGAACCATTCGACACCAAATGCCTCACACTTTCTCACCCTCAAGTGGTTCTTCTCACCACCTGCTTTGTGAAAATGCTTTCCTGTTCATTTCATTCTGTGTAAACCTCGCCCATTCCTCAGAGCCTAGTGTCAATCTCACCTTTTTTATGACATCTTTATGAGTATAGCATATTTCACACATTGAGTATTTGTATTGATAATTACTAGGCTATTCTTTTTTGAGAAAGAATCTTACTACCACAGGGCAGGCTAGCCTCAAACTCCCAAACAAAGTAGCAGGGCCATCTGAACAGCTCCTTTTTTTTTTTTTTTTTTTTTTTTCCAACTCCCACTGCAACCTTGGTTTTTTGGCCTTTTCGTTTGTTTGTTTTTTGTTTTCCAAAGACAGAATTTCTCTGTGTAGCCCTGGCTGTCCTGGAACTCAGTCAGTAGACCAAGCTGGCCTCGAACTCACAAAATCCAACTACCTCTGCTTCCTGAATGCTGCAATTAAAGGCATCTGGTTCGGCAGCTGCTTTCAAATTACTTCTTGAGTAACAATTTTTAAGTTGTTTGGAAATAGGTGACTTATGCTAGTTTTTACCTTCACCCCACATACCTAGCATCATACCTTAGAAAGGGGAAATGTCTGGTAATTTCTGGTTGCTTTGTTTCATGTGACATAATCCCTTTGGAAACTCAGGCCCTGAAATCAGACCCAAATTTGAACCTCAAATATACATGCTACCACTGTAACCCCAAAGAGGTATTTTAGCTACCCAAATTTTGAGAAGTTGGGAAATTAATAGTACTGCCACATTTCAGTGAAGGGGATTAAGTGAGATCATGAACGTACTGTGGTTAACTCAGTGCTTAGCCCAGGAAAAGCTTTTAAGTGTAGCACTGCTATTGATACTAGTGATAAAGATGAATGTGATTCTTCAGACATGGATTAGTCCTGCGTCAATGCCAAGGTCAAATGCATTCACTGAAACCCTTTGACTACTTTGTTCCATGTGACACTGGGGAAGACAAATGCCTGTGATAGCCACTCAGCACCAGAGTTTTAAATAACGTTTTAACATAGCTCATTCCAAGGATGACTTCCCTTCCATCTCTCATCTCATCACCCAAGCACTCAGCCAGAGTGAGAGTCCATTAGCCCTACACTAGGGTGATCTAGAAATAAAAGCAGAGAGTTGCTGTGTATTGCTTTGCAACAATTTAACCAAACACAGACAAGTACACTTGGAAGCTTTTATCAAAATAAAACTGGAAGGCTGTGAAGCTCACAGGTCAGTGATCTCGAGGATGTCAAGCTGTTTTTAACTTGCCCTTCCTGCATTAGAGAAGGGAGTTAATCTGTTCTGAGGCTTTTAATCGGAAGATAGTAAATCTGTGGTTGGAAATTCTGCACCTTAATGATACTCATGTTTGAGAGAAGGCTCCTTGAAACCCTGGGTTGTGGTTTCAGTTGAAGCCTGAACAGAAACAAAGGCTTATTATAAGACAGTTACGTGGAAGAGTAATGACTATTGTGAGTACCATTTTGTGCGCCCAAGACTCAAAAATAAAATAGCTTATCTTAGACTAGGTTTGACTGTGGGAGAGGAGGAGTGGACAGACAAAACACCACATTATTCAATGTGTTATTTAGGAACAGACAGAAACACTAACACCGATAACAGAAAAAAACAATCCAGACTATGAACACATCATTTTTAACATTTTGGAAGCAGTTCACAGCATTAAACAGACCAGGAAAATAGTGTAGCATAGATGCCAGTGAAACGTTGAAGGTCCCCATGCACACCACACTTCTCATCATCACTAGCACATCTGAGTACCTATGCAGGAAAGCTATTAACATGGATGTCTACATGGCTGTTGACTCATAGTTTGTCCATATGGGGTTCTCTCTGGGGAAGGAAATCTCAGAGAGAGAGAAAAAAATCTTCAAGTACAGAACTATTTCCAAAATGACCAAGCAATCTCTCAGCTAAGTGTTCAAGGATTTCAAGCTTTGGCAAAAGGATATAGGTGATCTGAGTTTTTCAAGCATTCCATATTTTCTTTGTGTTTAAGAGGCAAAGATGAAACTCTTCAGAGGACTTTGTTTTCCTTTTAACTTAGGTCTATTTATTTTATGTATATGACTGTTTTGCCAACATATATGTATGTGCATCACATGTGTGCCTGCCACCTGTAGAGATCAGAAGAAGACACTGGTCCCCTGAAGCTTGAGTCACAGATGGTTGTGAGTTGTCATGTGGCTGCTAGGCAATGAACCCAGGTCTTCTATAAGAGCAGCCCGTGCATTTAACCACCAAGCCATCCCTCTAGCCCAGGATGTATTTTTCTTATGGGAGGTTTCCCTGGTTCCCAGACATATTCTTGTCCATCATCAAATTATCTTCTTCCACCTATGTGTGTAAGAGAAGCACTTTGGGGATTTCAATCTCTTAAGTGTACTTTAGACTTTCCCAGTATTCCCATGGGGTGATAAAAAAAAAGTCCCAGACTAGAGACATTTGCTTATTGCCTGTTTCTGTAGCAAATAGCATGTACACCACCCACCTGAACAATAAGATCCCAATAGTAAATTTGGAGAACCTTTGCCTGTTCCAAAAGAGGAAGCAGACTCCCACACTGGAGTAGGTCACAGACTCTGAGCCATCCCTTAGCATACCATAAGCCTCATAGATAATAAGTGACATTAAGCCATGAAAACCATATCTGTTCTATCTAAAGGTCACCTGTACCCCAAAACCATCCAGCTAGAAGACCAGACAGATGCTATAGACAGCTCTACATGGTTCTACCGTCTCAACTGTTACAAGAAGTCACTGGTGCCTTAGAAAAGGTTGGTATCAATTACTGAAACAAATATCTTCCTGTTAACAGATGATAATGTATTACAAGTAATCCAGAGATGAGCTGGGCATGTAGCTCAGTGATAGAGCACTTGTTTAGCATGTGCAAGGCCTTGGGCTTGACTCCTACCCTCCAAAAAGCAAAAGGCTAACTTAAAATTTACTAATTGATTTGTGTGGTGGTGGTGGTGATGGTGGTGGTGGTGGTGGTGGTGGTGGTATGTGTGGTGTGTGTGTGTGTGTGTGTGTGTGTGTGTGTGTGTGTGTGTGTGTAAGAACACACTCACGTATGTCTGCATGCCTATGGAAGCCAGAAATTGACCTAGAGTGTCTTTCACTGAAACTGAAACTCACTAAATTGGCTAGACTGAGTGGATAGCAGGCTGTGGTGATCCACCTATGTCTGCACTCCTCAAACTGCAGTTACAGATGTGTGCTGCCATGCCCAGCTTTTTACATAGGTACTAGGGATCTGAAAACTCAGATCCTTAGACGGCAATCACCTACCCATTGAGCCATCTCTGCAGCCCCCTCAAAACACCAATTATGAATCTACTATTGGTATGCACAAGCTTTTAAAATGTATGGTGGTAAAAACAAAATCTACTTGCTCAAATTGCTCTCCCTTAAGCACACAGCCACCAAATAATGAGAGGGAGCAGAAGAAAGGTTCAGATCCCAAGTGTACAGAATAATCTGCACATGGGTCATACTGAGGACAAGAATATTGTGGTGCCCTACAATCAGCCACCTAACTGACGCCACTCCACACTACCTCAAATTACCCTTCTCCAGCAGCTGGGAGTGAAGAGCTTCTACAGAGAGCTGGGAGTACTATATGCTACGCCAGGAGATGGAAGGCAAGTCTGTCCCATATCTACTACCAGCAGACTTACGAACTTAACTAAGTGGCTTTTCCCTGAGCCTCCTTTTCTTCATCTACGCAAGGTCACATGAAGTGACACCAGGCTCCTAACTAGCCAAGAGTATACAAAGAGAATGCCACAAAGGGACACTGAGATCTGAACTTTTAGGATTTCCTATCTAGAATTCACCATCAGACTAGGTCCCCGCCCTTGAGAAGGATACACTCTCCTGATTGTTTCCTGTGTAATTGTGTTTGACATGTAAATTGAAGCCCTGGGCTTCATTTAGTGTTCTCCTTTAATAGCAGGGGAGGAAGTCAGAACCACCTGTATGAAACGGTGACAGACTGACACAGAAAGGGCATTCCATAACCTTGCTTAGTGCCCTGTAAACAAACAAACAGGCAGACAAAGCACAGCTAAGATTTTTTTCTCTCCTTCCAGTTTTATAAAGTTCTTTTTGAATGCTGTCAGTTGTCCACAGGTACCTGGAGCCCTGATTCCTTTTGCTGGTTCTATGTGGAAGAGAGTTGCAGCTGCAGATGATAGAAACCCCAAGACACGGGGGTGGCTTGAGACTGAGTAAGGATGGATGAACCACAGAGAACCCTAATAGACCGTGTCTGACAGGCAATTCTCCTGCCCACTGGTGCCATTCCCCAAATGGCAGGAAGAGGTTTTGTCTGTCTCAGCAGGCCTGTCACATGTCTGGCTTCTGGATGTCAAAACTTGCAGAAAGAGCATAACTATTGGATGGTGAATCCATGCCATGGAATATGCCAGACAAAAATGGAAGCCATTATATTATTTGGCTAGAGTGGGAGTATGGGTGGAATGGCCTAGAACATTTACTTCATGAATCCGAAAGATTGTGAAATAAGAGATAGGAACTGTGATCTCTGGACAAATGTATTCTAAAGCAGCCTGACATAAAATTTAAAATAGTGCAGTCCACAGAAGAAAGAACCAGTGGACAAGGCCTTCCAAACCTAAGGTGGGAAAGTTTGCAGCGTTTTAGAAACTCTTCAGAATAACTAATTGAACTGCACAGGACTGTCAGAACAGAGAGCTTCCAACTGAGGCAGGGATGAAGAGTATGCAGAGCTGTTCTTACTCCACATCATGAAGTGGTTTTGACTCGTTCGAACTTTCCCCACTCTTCTGGTGCTCTCCACGTCATTCCCAACTCTGATTTCAGAAGATGACAGAGAAAAGAGACGTGATCCCCTGACAGTCCTCCATACCCACACTACTAAAAGAAGGACTCACTCTCTGAACTTCTCCCACTTTCTCAAAAATAAATGGTATTTCTTTTCTTGTAACTGTTTGAATAAAAATTAAGTCAAAAATATAAAATCCATACTATACTGCTCCATGGGCCATAAATACTAGCTTCATTCTTCCCTCTGTATTCCTTCATTTCCTCCTCCTGGTTTCACCTTGCTTACTAGTTCTGTTATGAGTTTGCATGGATCTTACTCTCTCTCTTGTCTCTCTTTCCTGTATCTTCAAGCATTCCCCTTACAATATGGTTTGTCTCTATTATAAAGACATTCAAACAATTAACTCTCTATATATCTGTTCATCTGTCTGTATGTATATTGTGGAATATTAGTTTAAGATGTGTTACATTCATTTATGTTTCAGAATATTTGCTTAATGATACAAAGATGTGTTGTATTCTTTTATGTTGCATTTGTTTAACTCTGTAAATTTGAGTTACTTTGCCTGCCTAAAACACCTGATTAATCTAATAAAGAGCTGATAGGTCAAAAGCTGGGCAGGAAAGGGACAGGTGGGGCTGCCAGGCAGAGAGAATCTGCAGGATGAGAAATCTAGGCTTGGGAGAAGAACGAAGAGCGAGAAAAGGAGGAGAGGAGGATGCCATGGACCAGCCACCCAGCTACACAGCCAGTCACGGAGTAAGACAGAAAGAAAGACATATAGACTAAAGAAAGTCAAAGAGCCCAGAGGAAAAATGTAGTTAAAGAGAAATGGGATAATTTAAGTTAGAAAAGCTGGCCAAAAACATTCATAAGCAAGAATAAGTCTTAGTGTATTTATGTGGGAGCTGGGTGTTGGGTCCCCAAAGACAGGGGGTGGGGGGGAACTAACTACATCTTATCTATCCCAATCTTTCAATCTCTCTCCTATGTAGACCAGCCTCATACTTACAGAGATCCACTTGCCTCTGCCAAGCCTGGCCACAGTTTTCACTTTTGAAACCTTTTTCATTCTCTATTCTCGAATAAGTTGTCATTCCATCTCTTCCTCTCTTTCAAACACTAACAGTAGTAGCTTCCAAGTCCCCACCTGAACTCTAAGCAACTCTACTCTTTTGTTCCTTCCATCTTTCTACACAACTTTATTGGAACTGTTTTTGACAAGTTTACAAATAATCCACCACATCTCCATCAGAAAGCCCCTCTTTATCCTTAGCCTACTCAAAGTCTTCTGTGATCACCATACCTTTCAACTCCTCACCATTCCAGAGTGTTCTATCTCGAGTCATGGCCACTGATTGAGCACAAACCATGAGATAGGGTATTTGTTCATTATGTGATCCCCCTACCTTCCCTCAGCCTCCATCATCTATCCCCCAACAAACTCTGATGACTTCCTTTTAAACTTTCTCTCATATGTGGATGGCATGTTCTAACTTTCTTTACCACAGGAGATTTCACCTCGACACCTCAGCATCCCTGTCTATGGACCCTGACCCTAACATTGGACCTCCGCTTGTTTGGACTTAACCTTTGTTACTATGGTCAGTGTTACCTTTCTTTCAGAAACAGAATCTGTTTTTAGACTCTTGCTGAAAAATAATCTGCCACCTCAGTTTAATGCACGTTGTACTCTTGGGCCTTCGAAGTCTCATTCCAGACTGGCTGTCCTACTGTCATCACCTCTCACAGCACTCCTGACTCAGCCCACAAACACATCAAATATGTTGACACTCCATGTGTTTGCTCACACTGAAAGATTACTTCCTCCATGTTTTTCCCTCCGCAGTACACCTACTCACCTTTTAAAAGCCAGCTCAAATATGATCTCTCCTGAAGAAACCTTTGTAGAGTTCCCCAGGCTATTCTCATTGCACTGGGTTTGATGTCCCTGTAATGCCATATTCTTACTTCCTCAGAGTCATGACCATGGTATCTTTCCCTCCTCTTCACTACCTTCCTTACTAGATCATGAGTTATCTGAAGAACAAGATGCATCTTTTTCAGCTCTGTATATTCATTGCTCACCTCATTTCTTGATTAATAAATGCTTGCCAGGGAGAATACAAATGGAGGATGCAGTTTTACAAATAAGCAGGGACAGAATAAAACTAGTGAAAGGAAACGTCCTGCCCTATCCACAATTCCTAAAGACAAGTACTCATGTAGATAAAAAGAGAGCTAAGCACACTTTCCAGGTACTCATAAAAGCCTAGATTCTCGTCTTTAATTCATTTTTTTCCATTGCTCACAACAGAAGAAAAACCACAAAACATACAAAGATCTGCATTCTTCTCTCTCATTTCATTCCATTTTGATGCTACTTTTTAATCTTCTTCCAAGACAAGTTGACCACACTTGACCATGGTCTCATCGTTTTACTACAGGTATACAAAGTAGCCTAACAGCTTGGTGCCTAAATTAAATCTGAGTGTTGCTAAGAGATATCAGGCTTCACATAGAAGAGTAAAAGCCTAGCCTTGGCACGATATACTTATATCTTTGGCACATGGGTGTCTTGAGAAGCATCGTATTTGGGAAGAAGGAACAGGAATAGATAAAATTACTTTAACCCCATTTTGTACACCCTCTAGTCTCATCACAGCTAAGCATACTTTCTGGGAGAATAGCCTTGCTGAACCTGCTAAGTTGTTTCTGTTTTTTTGACAAGCCAAAGTATATTATTCTGCTTGGGTCAGTCTAACTGCTAAATAAAGCCACTAGCATAGCCTAATTCACCTGGGTTTGTGCTTTTCTTAGACAAAGGGCAGGAAACTCATGCTTGCAAAAGACCAGCCAAGACCCAAAATTAACATTCTCTATTGCCTGTTGCCAACTGAGTTCAAAGGAAGCGCTGGACCCAGCCAAGATGAAGTGAAATCTTAAAGAAGTTCATTTACAGAAGCCCTTGAATCCCCAGGGATTTCCCTCAGCTCTCTTGTGGAAGTCATAGCTACCCCTATATCTACTATAACCTCATGTGCCACAGAAACATATGTAACACTGATTTCAACAGGAGAAAACCAGGAGGCAGGATTTCTCTCTGAGGCTGGTCTGCAAGAAAAGGAGGCATAACAGTTTCACAGTATAGTGCCAACTTTCACCCAGTATTTTCTATGATTTAAATGTCAAGGCAGCTTGGCAGTGATGAACATGCCAAAACTGGAAGAAGAAGGAGGAAAGAAGCAGTCAGTTTCAAGAACATTGATGTTATTTATTTACCTCCCCCCTCTTTGGTTCCAAATCCCTGTAACTATGTTCTCATGAGGTGTTTGCATTTCAGGACCTGTTTTGTGATTAGTACAGCTACAAGCAGGTGCCTGTGTGTCTCTATCTGCCAATGGTGAGCACTAATTAATGGTAGATGACAAAGAAAGAGATGAACTGAAAATTTAAAATGAAAGCACCCATGCAGAAAATCATAGCACTGGTTTAAGTCCCAGCTGTAATTACTGTTTACACATCTTGAATTTTTTTTGGGGGGGGGGGAAGAACATAAATTTTTATTGTGTATCCTCTGGTAGCCTAGAAGATACTATATAGCCTGGACTGTCTTCAAACTCACCTTAGTCCTCTTGCCTTAACCTCCCAAGTGCTAGGATTATAGGCATGTACCTCTGCGCTTGCATATGCATCTGGTCTTTATATCTTAGTTTCTGCAACTGTGAAATGTTGTTACTAATCACTTACTCTGCATAAGAGCTCTGTGAAGGACAAACAGGAGGAACACCCCTAACTTAAAAATTCAAAACTTGAAATGGTCACTATCTAAAACTTTTTGAATATCAAAACTATACCACAAGTGAAAAATTCCATACCTAACATCTTGTATAGGTCACAGCCCCAACACAGATACTTTCAAAATATGCTGTGTGTACAAAGGTTATGTATAAAATGAATTTCCTATCCCCATTATATCTTCTTATATGTCTACAATTAGGCCAAGATCAAACCCAAACAAAACAAGTAACAATAAGAACAATTCAATGTATTTTCATAAGAAACACTGAACTTCTAATACTTTACTGGCCATTTCCTGGAGAGAGCTAATTAAACCTGAAACACCGGCAAATGGAAACTTGGGGGTAAAGACTTTGCACACACTCTCTGCTCCCAAACAAACTGAAGAACTTGTTTTTGCAGATTTGTCAACTTGACCATGAACAGCCTCAGACCCAAATGTAAAAGTCTGAGGAAATGGTTTTGATGAGAAAGCATGGGAAAGGCATGTTCTGCTCCAGTAGCTTACAAGCCTGACCCTTAGAATACTGTCTCCACCCTGAATATCCCTGAACTGAGAGCTCCATGATGTGGGAACTTTATTTCTGGGAAGTCAGACTTTGAAGCAGCTATTAATAAAGGAAATGCTGACTTTCCTACACAAGATTCATAGAAACTTCCATGGTCTCAAAGTCATGCCAGACACACTCTGAGAAGCAGAGGACCAAGATAAAAATGTGTTATGGGGGGGGGCTTCTGCTTAATGGACTATCATTCATATCCTTCATAGGGTCTTTGAACACATATCCATATGGCTCCTGTCAGTGTGCTCTGTGTTTCAGTGAGTCACACATGGAGATACCTTTTTATAGTCACCTTGGAGAATATTCTCTGGCTTTAAGCCTTTGGGGTCCTGAAGGGAAAGAGCAGGCCCTACCACACTAGCCTGCAGGAAGAAGCATTCCTTTCTGAGTCAAACTATCCTATCCATGACTCTTTTTGAAGTCAGGATGGATTCAACAGCAGTCTTCATCACTATCTGGTCTAGATACTGAACTTGACAAAACAGTATTTTAAAGGCACTAGGGGAGGAATTGTATAAGCCTTCAACGCATAAGAAAAGGAGCCCATATGTACCCTACCAATCATCAACACATGTGTGACAAGGACAAGTTTTTGAACACTGTTCTGATGGGGCATCTACCCAACAAATCTGGCCTTATTGACTGGTATGTTAGTGTGTATTTCTGACTATATGCAAAGGGCTATGTGTTTAATGGCTATTAGATCTTCTATGGCTTAAGATGTAAACACATATCCAAACCAGAAAAAATATTATCTGTTGTGGTTCATGTCAAGTATGAAATGAATACCATCATGCTTGCTGCCTAAGTGTTGTTGCTCCAGCAGAGATGAGTTTCTGGCCAACAAACAGGGTGAGTGGGTGAGTGGGTGAGTGGGTGAGTGGGTGAGTGGGTGAGTAGGTGACTGGGTGAATGGGTGAGTGGGTGAGTGGCTGAGTGGGTGAGTGGGTGAGTACCTATATTCTAAGCAGGGTTTACTCCACACAAGGCAGCTTAAGCCAAAGAGAGTCACTCCTCCTCCCCCACACCCATTGGTATGAGATCTCCAAGGAGAACTGGACCAAGAGTCTCACAAAGGCAGAGATCTGATCCAGCGAGAGGAAATGCTAACCTCTGAAGTTATCCATGCCAACCTAGAGAACAAGGTTCCTTTCTAGTTTAGTCCACCATCATCAAAGCAGGTCTTTCTTACCAAAGCTCAGGCTTCAAGCCTGCCACCCTCCAGAGGATGCCTTCTTATCTGATTAGATAGAATATTATTCTAAATATTCAGCCACCAACACTGGCTGTGTGGGTGTGCGGGATAAAATCTTCATGAACACGCCTTCACGGGGTCATTTGTTTAATTTCAATTCTGCAAAATGTAAAAATAGAACGAGCTGCCTGCTGTCAGGGGTTGAAGCTTGACAGCTTCAGTGCCCAGCCTCCCAATCACAAAAGCCACGCTGTTCTGCTGGCTCCTTTGCTCCCTCCCTCTGCCAGAGGACAAAGTAGAGCAAGAAGACCTGACAGCACGTGCAGCTTCCATTCATCTCTGCTCTTTTTGCGTCTTTGGTTTTTCCTTGCATATCCTTTTGGAACCTTCCACCTGACCCATCTGTTTCCTCTTCTTCCTTCCACTTTGGCTTGTTTCCCCCCCTCCACCCCTCCTTCCCTCCCCACCTCTGTTTCCCTTCCTTCCTCCCTCCTCTCCCCTCCCTCCCTTCATCATTTCTATATGCAATTTTCTTCCCCTTCTCATCCCATGCCTCCAGCATCCTCATCTGGCTTGCTCTGTCTTTTGGAGCATCTCCAGATGTGCTGGGTCTCACAAAATTCTTTAAGAATTGCCCTCCCTAACCTCTATCCTTGACTCATTCCTTACCACTTCCTCCAAGTCCAGACTCTCAAGAAGCCTAGAAAGGTGACACTTCCAAGATCAATCAAATCGAATGGCAGATGAGCTGTAGGAGCTGTCTTTTCAACTCCCTCTTCTAGCTAAATAGGTTCCACATTCAACGAGTGTAGCAGTGCATGGTGGGAGCGGAACAGGCAGGTGGTACATCATTAGTCTTGTGTTCCGAACAAATCAATTTTTCTGAAGGCTTTTAACCAACTAAAGGCTCAACTTGCACTTTCTGACTCTGAGCCCTGAAGTCCACCATGATCTCTAAATTAATCCTGTTAGTATCCTGGCTCAGAAAATAGAGATTCCTCCTTCCCTGGAAGCCCCAGGGCTGTATAAAAGCCCCACAAAGGTGCCTGCTTTATACCTTTGATGCCTCAAGTATCTGACCAGGTTTTAAACTGATGGGATCAAGTTGTTCAAGTCTGCTGTTAAAGCTGGTGAGATAAACTCATGTCATGGCTCCACCAGCATACCTAGAATAAGGCTCCTTCAGCATGCCTACAATAAAGTCTTCACTGAGGTTGCCTATGGGCAACAGGTGTAGTCTAATGTAGGTCTCTGTTAATGTAGGTCCCTAGACGCCTTTTCCTTACAAACAAAACTCTGTTGATTTGAGGAAAGTATAAGAAAGGGGGGGAGGCTAGCAGATCACTAACCCTTTGGTTCAGCAAAGCTGATTCACCAGGTCTTAAATTCTTCTTGTTTGGTAGCTACCTTTTAGATCCATGCATCAATACCCTGCCAGGAGTTTCCTTCATCCAGTAAATTTGATTTTCACACATGTACACTAAGTCATCCGCACATTAAGAGGACCCTCCACAAAGCATGTTCTTCTTCAGGACCCCACTTCCCAAGATGTGCTTCTTCCTCTCCTGGCTGCAACATCGTTTTCCTATCTCTCACCTTTTTAGCAGCTGCTATCCATTGTGGTTGAGCAGGCAGGGCTCACTCAACAGCTACAAAGAAGATGGGCTCCTGGGCCATGCTTTAGATTCCAGAGCCTTACACAACAAAATAAAGGGAACATGAAATGTAGCAGTCAAAAGACTAATGCATTGCCTCTGCTTTACGTATATTGGGTGTTAAATCCAGTAAAGAACTTAGTGATTTTATTGTCATTTCAAGAATGACTGCAATTGTGGTGAATGTGGTCCCTAGTGTACCAACCCACAGGTGCAGAAGGGAGAGTGGAGCAGAAGTGGGAAAAGATTTCAATTAAGCAGAAAGATGCTCGGAAACTAAAAGAAGAAGAGCATAAACTGTAACAGACGCCCACATCTAAGTACCTCCTTCACCAGGATGTGCGCAATGGATGATCATTTGTAGCAGAATTGTAGATGGCAGGCAGCCCAAAGCCACAGACAGCTGAAAACTATATGCCACCTGTGTAAAAGCAGAGCCAATGGGGAAAGAAACCTGCAGCTGGAGTCCAGCTGCTGCCCTGGGGGCTGATGGTTTCAGCTTTAAGTCTTCAGACTGCAGATATGTGAGACAGGAGTCTATATACACCAGGCTGGTCTTTGAGGACATTATGTGATGGCTATAGTCCAGAGCAAAGGTTGGAAGATGGTAGCAGGGAATGACAGTATCTCCTTGTAAAGCTGTGATTTCATTCAAGGTCTGTGATCCTTGAAGACAGCTGAGCAAACAGTCATTATTTGGCAGGCACAGAGAGTGCCAAAGTCAAACTGAGATGCTACAACGGCATCCAGTTTGGCCACATTTTGATCAGTTAGTTGCTCATAATACTTTCATTTCAACAGTAACTCTAACACCTAGCCTCACATCTGCAAACCCACACAACTTTCAAACATAGATGGTGAGGAAACCACACCTTTCACATGCCTTCCTGAGACCCCCAAATCACCATGATTCTAGCGGAACCATCCACCCAAGTTGCAGATTGAGAAAGAACTTAAGAGAAGATCACTAGTTGAATCCTGAGAAGTCTCACTGATGGCCTCCCATACATCAGCAAAAGCAACTAACAAAAAGTTCTGTGGAGCCATGAAGCTGGCCTGGATAGGATACTGGGTACGCGGTAGAGATACGATCTTCAAGTAAGGAACACCGGTGGGAGGTGCAGTTGGAAAAAGGGAATGAGTGATTCCCTCAACCAAATAGCAAGCGTAGATTGCTCAGTAAGAATCCTGAGGCCTACGCTTTGCCACCCAATCTTATAAATGCTGGGTGGGAGGTATTTTTGTACTATGATGATTCTATATAAGATTCTATATAAGATTAGAGCCAAAGAGGGGCCCGGGAAGAGAAGCTAGAAAGGCAGTGTTTTCAATTTGTGTTCAATATTCACGTGTCCTGAATTTACATGGGGGGAAGCAGCTAAGATCTGCCCCTCCTGAAAAGCTCCGATGCAAATAGCTCAGTCCCCTGCACCAATCTCTTTGGATCTTTTTTTTTTTTTTTTTTTTTCTGGAGTGGTGGGAGTTTTGCATCTGCTGCTGTCATGAAAACATTTGATTTAATTTTTTCACAAGCCTTTATAAAATTATTTACTTGGGAAAAAAATCTAGAGATTCTTCCAAGCATGGGTATGTACAGGGCTAGGCCTGGGGTTGAGCTATTACAAATGCACCCCAAATCACAACCTGGGTGCATGCAATTAACTGTTTGGTCTTATATTACATTAAAGGCACAGGCCCTCTCTTGAAGAGCTGTGTGAGCAAAAACGTTTCTCCATGCATGTGACTGGCTGATAGTTCAAGTAAGTCTGGACCCTAATTCATTCTAATGTCCACACCTTCTCACCTCTCCATCCACACAAGCCAAACTCACGCTTCTCCTGGAAGGAGTAGGGCCATCATGAATTCCTAGCTCCAAACCAAGGGTCCTGTCAATTGTTAAGCCTTCTACCTCCACCCCATGGAGGAATTAGAAAAGCTTAAGTCTCCCTAGTCTTAGTAGCCACCTCTCTGTGAGTACTTTGTCTTCCTGACAAGTCTTGAACTTGAACTGTGCTGGTACAATGAGTGTGAGACAGATGGGGAAGCTGAGTGGAATAGGCTCTGCCCAGAACAAGGAAAGCCAGTGTCCCCAAGTTCTAAACTTTGCCGGAAAGGTGGGAAGAAACAGAAACAACCTCCACACCCCAACCTTGCTCTCTCCACTGCATATCCCCAGCACTGAAGGAAGGACGCCAGCTGGCCACCTCCAGAAATTGATGGAGGAGACCTATCTCAGTGATTTCCTGGGGACACCAACTCTGGGTGTTTGGACTTAACAGCCGGGCCACAATCCATGTTAATAGCTTTACTGTGCCCTCTGGCAACTTTGATGCTGTGCTAAGAGAGCTGGGAAGCAACACCCGCCCTTCCACATCCACTCCATTATTTCCCCAGTTCCAGAGGACTCCCTTGTCCTCAGCCTGGCATCCAGGTGCTGTTCCTCCTGGGACTCCAGTAGATCACGAAGTTCTTACCTAGGTCTGCTGGGAAAGCTGTTCATGTGGATCCCAGGTCTGGGCGATCAGCAGCGTCCAGGACACACCAGCGGCTAGCTACTGTTCAGCACATCTCCCTGCGGGCCTGGTTTTGCAAACAGGAGAGCCAGTCCCATCAGTAACAGGGGAGCCGGGGCGAGCTGCCTTTGGGCCCTCCGACTCAAGCGTTTGATCCAGTCGGAGGCACCTCTGGCAGGTGAGCGCGGTGGCGGGTTCAGGGTGCCCCTCCGCCTTGGGACAGCCTCGGGCGCGACGAGGGCGGGGACACGCTGCACTAGCTAGTGGAACTCCCCTGCCGGCGCGCTTTCGGCTCCCGCCGTCTGGGTGACGAGGTGTTACCGCAGCGCGATCCCTCTTTCTATATATATCCACGGCCCCCTCCCTGCGCGCTGCGCGGTGGCTCTGTGCCGTCCCCGACTGCACCTGGGTGGTTTCCGCTCGCGTCTCCTGCCTCTGTCCCTCTAGGCTTTTCTCCCGCTCTCTTCCCTCTGCTCTCCTCGCTCACCCCCTCAGGGAGAAGTCTGGGTTCTCTCGGTATCGCCTCACTCCCGACTCTTAGCACTGCAGTGGAATTCGACACACGACCAGGCGGTTCCTTTAAAATCCAACTGCTCGGTTTAAATCAGATCAAGTTAGTGCAGAAACCAACGCCAGAAGCGCCACTGCCCTGTGGTTAAAAGAGATAGCAGCCTCTGCTGGAAAACGGATAACGGTATTTCATGGAAAGCTGTGGGAAAGGGTGCTGCGAAGAGACATGGCAGAAGTCCACAGGTGACCTGCAGGATCTTCAGGACCGTGTGGCATCCAGACTGGCTAGTATGAAAATCAAGGTGTTAAAGGGTCAAAGCTAGGTAAAGCTCTCTATTAATACATTAAGAACGCGGAAGCTCAGAGGTCATCGAAAGCCAGGAACACACACACACAGCTAGCTACAAAAGTCCAACCTGATCTCTACCAATGTCCGGAGAATCCAAATCCCCACACACCGAGGTTAAGTATGGATACGATCCCATCCTTTTCGAGCTGTCTGAACCTGTATGGAAGGGACAATCAGAGGTTGATGAGTTAACATGACCTCTCACCAAAACCATTTCTAAATCACTCCTACCCCTTCTTCCAGGAAGACCCTGAAGGAGGACAGAAATCAAAGGCGACGCGACTTGAAAGAATGAAATGACAAATTCCCTTTCAAAGCAGGCCTTCCAGACACCCAGCTAACAAGATCTGCTTCAGAAACACCTCCATTTTCCATTTGTCATTTTCCACCCTCCCCTCAACCCATCATGTCATCCTGGCCACTCTCTAACACAGCATTTTCATTTTACCACAAAAAAACAGTGCCCCCCATTTGCTTCTGACACCTAAAGTGCTTCCTGGCATTGTGGGCTCATACATCAAAGGTGAACCTCCTTGAGCAGCAGCATTAATTTCTCTTTCTTGGAAGATGCTGTTATCTCAAGCAGAAACCAAACTCTCTCACAAAACCCCTCTTGGGCATTAATCTCCACTCCCTCTGAAATATTCCTCAGGTTTGTGGTATTTCAGCTCCCTGACCATGGATTCTGATGATATCTTTGCAAATAGTCATTGGGTTGATCTCTTTGGAGAGGTTTTGATACCTGTTCCACCATTATGAACACTTAGGTAACTCATAGACTATGAAAACCTCCCTAGGAGTTACACGATACATGGAGAGCCAGACCACTGTTTCATGTGCCCTTTAAGACATAGGACCCAGGCAGGAGACGGAACTCTCAGCTTCAAATGGATTAGTTGATCTACAGAAACCCCCAGCAGTGTCTACAGGACAGGAGAGGAGATCAAAAACATTGGAGAACAGCATCTGTCAGTTCTGGGGATTTAAAATGAAGACCTCTTCATCGTAGGTTACCACCCTGCGCAAGTGCCTTGGCTTTGCCAAGTCTCATAGGCTTGACAAGGTTAATATAGCAACTGCGGGTCATCTGGCACATGGTAAATGAAGAATACACTTCCATTCCCTTCCTTCTCTTTCTAAACTGAACAAAATCTCTCTCCCCACCTCAGCCCAACCACCCATGGTCTTGTTCATCTACTTAAGATCTTTTTATCAGTGTGGTTCATTTAAATGAATTTAGATGTTTTGCACATTCCTTTTCTTGTTTAGAAAAAATGAATTAGACACTTGTTTTGTTGTTGTTTTCTTATGGTGCTGGGAGTCCAATTTAGAACCTCATACATGCTGGGTAAGCACTTTAGCACTGAGCTATGTTCCCAGCCCTCATTCTACCCATTCTAGGCAGGCATGGCACTCCTATTCTAATACACTTGCATCTGTTTTATCTAATTCTGAATTCCCTAAACCTAGGCATCCATTTTCATCACACCACCCCATATTTGCAGCCATAGTCCTAGATTTGTTGAGCTAGGAGGTCTAGAAATTGTGGAAGTCGGTTATCTCATTTTACAGCCCGGAGCAGACTTGCATGTATTGATAATGCTGCAATACCAGTTGTACCTTGCTTCTTTATCTTTGTACAGAGCAAAATGTCTCTTGACAACTGCACTGCTCGATCTAGTTCTTTGCAGTATTAATAGATGGCACTCAAGCAAAGGGTGCTACAACTGATGGGAGAAATAACCAGTTAAGCACACTTCAGCCTTCCCTGCTTTGACCCAGGCCAGTCTCAGAGGGCTTGGGCTGTATAGGATTGTGACTAGAAGCATAGACTATAGGGTTAGCCCTCACTAAGTGTTATCTCATCTCCATTTCTCAATAGCTGCAGGATATTGGACAAGCTGCTTAACCTCTTAAGCTTCAGTCCTCTCATTTGTAAAATCAACATGATTACACTGGATAGAAATATTATTTGTCTCAAATCTCTAACACTGAGTAAACACTCAAAAACTCTAGTAGTCACTGGGCTGGAGGGATGGCTCAATAGTCAACTGCACTCGCTGCTCTTGCAAAGGATCCAGGTTGGGTACCAGGCATCCAGATGACTGCTTATAACAGTTCCTCCAGTTCCAGGAGATCTAATGCCCTCTTCTGCCCTCCATTATCACTGTACACATATGGTACCAAACCAAAACTTCATACACATGCAAATAAATAAATATAAGCCTCTAGTGGTCTTGTGAATAGTGACAGTAGTAGAATATCTGTAGCACACAGCTGAACACACACAACTCAGTGATGATGCTGACTTTTCCCATTCTAAAGCTCCTAAGGACTTGAAATATAGAAAATCCTTCCCTCTCTTTGTTCTCTCCTCATGCTGTAGGAAGCCTCTTGGACTTCCAAGGACTGCTGTGCTCTCCAGTGCTGGAAGGAAATGAGTAACAGTTTGAGTAAACTCAGAAGCATCTCTGTAGTGCATATTTCTGCATACACACCCCCAAAAATGAGCAAGAAGAATGCTGATCGTTTAAATACCAAAAGCTTCCTTTAATAGAGCAGCTACTAAATACTGGCATTGTTCTAAGTGATTGGTGTTCGCTGTCCAACTATGTCTGGATCAATCTACAATCTCAAAAATATTTTGTCTTGTTTGGGGAGCCTATGTGTATGTGGGATGTGTGCACATGCATTTGCACACTAGGGTGTGTGTGGCATATATGTGTGATGCATGCACATGGATATGTGGATGCACAGGTCAGTGAGTACATATGTGGAGGCTGGGAGGATGCCAGACATATTCCTCTATGTCTCTGGGGCCTTATTCCCTCAAAGCAGTGTCTCTCATTGAACCAAGGGTATGTTGTTTTGACTAGGCTGGCTGTCCAGCAAGCTCCCAGGGTCTTCCTGCCTCTGCCTACTAACTCTGATGTTTGCAGCACATGTAACCATGCCTAAGCTTTTTATGTGGGTTCAGGATATTCCAACTGAGGTCTTCAAGCTTGCCCAGCAAGTGCTGAGATTCGCTGAACCCAGCTCTCTTTCTCCTTACCAGTACTTACAGAAGAATACATCCATACCTAAGCTATCAAAATTCCAAACTTCAGAAAGTTTATGAACTGAGGCCAAACCAATCCAAGGACACAATTAGCAACCATCCATCTCACTGTGGTCATTTCAGTGTAAGGGAAGGGCAGGTCGGTCACATACTCAAACTCACTCTATGGGACCTGGTGGATACTGGGAACAGTGCTGTCTTACTGGGGTCATTTGATCAGATGTTAATCAATGTCCAATTAAGTGAGAAGTGGAGCCAAGAAAATTAACTTTCTCAATTGTAACCCCCAAAGCCCCACTGACTAGATACTATCCACCCATCTAGCACTCCCATTGGCATATGAACAAGAAACAGGGCACCTATCAAAAGCATTTGGTTTTTGCTTTTGTTTTGTTTTTTAATTATCGTTAACCTCAGGGCCTCACATATACCAGACAAGCACTCTACTGGAAGTACACAGCCAGTGGAAAAGATGGTTTGTATACACCGAGGAATAAAAGCATAATTTCCCCACTTCTATCTAGGTGTGTGGAATCTGAACAGCGAATTTATGCCCCCACTTTCACCCAAAACATCCTTCTAGATGCCCCCCATTTGCCTGCCATTCATCCCCAGGGAAGAAGCCACACTTGTGGTAAAAATGTGACTCTGAGAAGGAGACTGTGTCTCTATGATTAATGGATGTCTCTTCATCCTGTGCCCCTTCCCTGTGGCCTCTCATAGCCACTGAATAAAAACAGGGCTGGCTATAGAAAGCCAGAACCCCAAAGGCAGCCACAGACAGCTCAAGGCAAGATGACGAGAGAGAGAGAGAGAGAGAGAGAGAGAGAGAGAGAGAGAGAGAGAGAGAGAGAGAGAGAGAGAGAGACCAAAGCTTTGTTATTTCCCCAGGCATGATATAACAAGAAACTTGTGTGATAAAAAAAAAAATGACACCTGAATAGCTGAGATTGAAGAAGGTACAAAACCACTCAAGTGTGTACCACCTGTCATTGGAGGAGTTTCTGCAGCTCTTACTCAGAAACCTCTGTATTGTGGATCCAGTTGCAGATTTATAGATTTATAAGAAGCTGGAGTGAAGACAGATAAAACACCAACTTTTTATTTTATTTTTGTTACATTTATTTGATAGGAGCAGGTGTCTGTGTGTATGTGGGGGTGTGTGTGCACACACATGTGCACATAAGCCTGCAGTGTGTGTGTGTGTCCTCACACACACACCATAATATACAACTGGAGGAAAGAGGACAACTTGGCAAAGATAGTTCTCTCTTTCTACCCTGTGGGTCCCAGGCATCCAACTCTGGGCAGTAAGCTTGGCAGCAAGTGTCTTTACCTGCTGAGCCATCTTGTTCACCCTAACCTTAAAAGTGATCATAAGGTATAAGATGTTATAGCAACTGTTATCAACACGAGGCTTTCTGTAATCTTTACAGTAATCCTGTAAGATTAGCTTACTTAGCTCCTATAATATAGAAGAGAATTTGGAGTCTTAACAGAGGTTGAATAGGTTGTTAGAACCACACAGTTAAGTATAAAATATGGACACTGGGTCTGTAATATGTGACAATAATACTTCCAAAGACCCTGCTGTTTTGCACGCAGCATGTCAAATGCATGCTCAGCAGCAAACAACCTTGGGAATCATGCAAACACATCTGACTTTTACCTGAAGAAACAGAGGTACAAACCAGGTTGGTGTAAATCTCACCAAGGTCAAACACAGAAAACAGCAGTTGTGTCTAGGGTCCTGTGTTTATTGCATGAGGCTGTCAGTAGCAAACAGGCACATTTTAGATTGTGGACCTGTGGTACTCTAAAGAATCAGAAAACACATTTCTTCTTAGGGGATGCCCCTAAAACATTACCATGCCAAGCCAACCACCTGAAAGGTCAAAGCCCCTAAGGGATCCCAGGAACTCTTGGGGTTTCCAGACACTAGGTGGGATTTCCAAAAGGCTCAACTCCCTCTCAAACCTTTGCTCAAGTGTTTGGTTTCCCCTGTACAGAAACAGACAGTAAGGTTAAAATAATGACAGCAACAATGGCACACGCTTAATTCAACACTTGTGAACTCGGCATGATTGAAGGTGCTTTGTGTTTGCCTTACTTTTAAGCACGATCGTACTCCATTTTGTGTGGGAAATGAGTCTCAGAGGTGAAGTCATTTGTTCAATGTGACAGACAGAGCTGGGATTTAGTCTGGTGCCAGAAGCACTACTGAAGGCTGGCCAGGATATTATCAGTAGCTCTACTAAGGAAGTTCCTTGAAGCACCTTCCAGAATGGACCATGGAGGTTATGGGTCAGTACCTGTACCTGAGGGAGTAAGACTGTAGGACCATTCCCACCCCAAAACTGGACCTTTCCCAGGTACTTGGCACTCTCCCTCTGCCCACCTCTCTGCCAGCATCACCAGCTGCCCCTTGTCAGCCCAGCACAAAGGGAGGCCAGATTGGCTGGAGGAGGGGCAGCAGGGCTGCTCTGTCCCTCTTGCCAAGTAGGGAACTTCTGTTCCCTTCCCCCTCCTCCTGGAAGCTCCCATCTGGTCTGTATCACCAGCCTTTTTTGTGCTTTGAAAAACCTGCTTTCATGTGAGGGGAAATAGGAGTCAGTCCCGGGAACCATGCCTGTCAATCCGATCTGGAGAAGCTTCCCTGATTCTGAGCAGGGGATACCTTGTGCTTTCATAGAAATCCCTGTCAGAGGCCCAGGCAGGGAGGGATACATCACCTCAGGGGGTGAGTATGGCTTTTCTCTCTTTCCCCACTGTGTGTCTTGGCCCACAGCTGAAGAAACAAAGACAAAGTAGGTGATGGGGAAAGATACGGAGTGAGCCAGGGGATGATAAATACAGGCCTGGAGCTCTGTGGGTTCAAGACCCAGTCCTAACAGTGTTACTTACTGTGAAGCTACTCGCCTTCTTTAGGCCCCTTATCTGACCTCGGACATGGGAGATTTGGATTGAATGGGCCCTGCAGAGACCCTTCCATTTTGTTTAGGGCAGAAAGACTCCTCGGGGGACATTTCCCTTAAGTGACTGTTCAAGTCTTTGCTCCTCAGATCGCTATTTCCCAGGCCACTCTACCCACTGACATGACAGTATGGCCAGAAAACTCCAGAGGTTTCCTTGTCAAAATCTCTGGTGCTGGGAACTCCAAAGCTCCTTTTTCACTGAACACAATGAGTGCTGAGACTTGGGGTTCTAGGAGGTATCGTGTTCTAGAGTCACAGTCAAATCAACTGGGCTGTGCTTACTTCAAACCTTTTGGTTAGACCTTTCCAGGCCAGTGCTTTACCTCTGAGTTCCATACACCTCAAGACCCACCCAGGGCAGGCCTTCCTTTGCTCTCTGACTTGGCTTTCTTCCTTTGAGCAGTTCAAAGGAAGAAACCGAAATCCAACAGAAAATAGTGGAATTTTATAGGGTGCTGGTAATTTAAGTCATCTAAATGTGGTTATTAAGTAAGCTCTGCCCCATGAAGTATGTCCCAGAGCCAACGTATCAGACCCCAGCCCACATCTGGTTCCAGGTCTACGAGGCAGGGCCTACTGAGAACAGCAGCTGGTCAAAAGCTGCTCCCTCTGCAGCATGTCTGTAAAAGCCTTTCCCTGGCTCTCACTTCCTCTGGCAAGAAGAAATAGATAAGGCTTAAAAGCCACAGGTTGGGGCTGGGAGGATGGCTCACCACTGTGCTTGGTTCCCAGAAACCAAATTAAAAAAGCCATGCAAGGTTGTACCTGCTTGTAATCTCAGCTCTCAGGAGGAGGAAACATGTATTTCACATTTAAATGTGTTTAATGAGCCAGAGTTCTCTGGTGCTGTGTTCTCCAGGCTTAGTGCTAGAGTTTTATCTTTCGCCAGTTTCCTGGGTAATACCATATACCTCCATCAGGGTTTACGCCTGTCTTGGTTCATGCAGGCTGCCGTAGAAGATGGGCAGCTTCATAAATGACAGGTGTTTATTTTCACAGTTCTGAAGGCTGGGAGGTCTAAGATGAAGCACCAGCAGATTCAGTGTCTGAAGAAGGCCCACTTTCTGATTCTCAGATGGAAGCTTCTAGATATAGCCTCATGTGGTGGAAGATGAAAGGCATTTATTTCTCTGGGACCTCTTCCTTGGAGCACTAATCTTATTCATAAGGTCTCCACACCCATGGCCTAATTAACTGCTTAACAACCATTACCTTTGGATTAGTCTTTTCAACATGTGAATCTTGGCAAAACAGACATAAGCCTTCAGAATCCTCTGAGATGACGTCTCTCCTGTAGCTATCCCAAGAGCAGATTGATTCTGGCTCCCATGGCTGTGAATTGCCTATTTTAGCAGCTCTGATGAAAAACAAAGTGGTGATGTGTAGGCATGTCTGGCCAGATTGGTGGGGTCATAGAAAGAGAACATCAGCCATCACCCGGTGGATGACAGAGGGGCTGCAGTATAAGGTAAGGCCGCATGAGTCCCAGGCTACATTATCATGCAATAGTCTTACTGGGTTTCTTGGTCATTCCCATGGCCTCTGAGCCACAGCTTTGTTTAGCCTCTTCCTTCCAAGACTGTTCTATTTGTGCACAGCACTTTTTTTTTTCCCTACTCCCCACAAAAACAGCAGAGACACATGAGGGTCTTTCATTAACTGAGCACAGAAAATTTGGCTTTCATTAGTCCCATACAGATTGGAGCCACTCAATGCAGTGAGAGAAAAAAGGGGGTTTCTTAGAGGACTCTGGGATGTGCCTTCTCCTTTTAATATGCCTTTGAAAGAGAGTTTCAACCCAGAAAAAATAAATGCTGAAATCTTAAGAGTATAAAAATGTCCAGGGTTACACTAAGAGATTAACTTCTAATTTCATTAAAACATTGATGACCGGCTCTGCACTGGGGCTAATTTTTCTTGCTGAGGATTTGGCATATTTTATGGTCCCCAAAGGATTTTTTTTTTTGCTCTGGAGACATAGAGTCATGGTCAATATAATGGGAGATAATAATCCCAGCAGACGAATGGGAGGGAACAGCAATAATAAATATCTCTGCTAAAAGAGCTGAAAGGAAGTAAAAGCTCAGGGCATCTTAGAGCACCAGATGCTTCATAATAAAGGAGATGATAATGGAACTCCTTGGCCAGGCTGCTAAAGCATCCTTTAGTTACAGGTGTCAAAGTCTGAGTGTCTGGCCTTTCTTTATGACTACCATTTAGTATGCTGCAGACGTCTGTTCATCTGTTCCCAGTGCAGACACAATGCCCTCTCTCTTTGCATTCTCCAAGTCTCCCTGTCCCAAAGCCTATTTCTGTCTCAATTTTCTCTTAACCCAACAGTGCCTAATCCCTGAGCTTCAGAGGGAAAGCAGACTTGCTTTCTAGGAAGGTCTAAATAATTGTATTTGTGCTCACTGAAGCCTGCCCTGCCCTGCATGAGGCACGTGACTATAAAAACAATGATATACAAAGGGAACTATTTTCTTTTGCATTCAAATGAACTTGTTGACAACATGCCTTAAGATTTTCTGGAAGAGTGAGGCTCCTGAAAGAATCTGTAATCTGGTGATGCTGAGAGAGTTCAAGAACATAGAAGGATGAAATAAATTGAATAAAATTAAGGAATGGAAGGGCTCACAAACCATCTAATTAAAGAGAAGAGAACAATCAGGGATATTGCTGGGTTTTCAAAGTGTTCCCACCAAAGTTCACATGTTAGAAACTCAGTGTCGAAACATATGTTAATCGTATTTAGAGGTGGGCCTTTGGGAGATAAGTATGACTAGATGAGGCCACAATAGTGGCAAATCCATGATGGCTTTAGAGGCTTTATTAAAAGGGAACAGAGAATTCCAAGCCAACCTACTTGTTCTGTCTCTGTGTGATGCCCTTCTCTGTGTTATGACATGGGAAGAAGACCCCTTTTGCAGCCTTTCTTCTTCACATAAATTACTCAGTCTGTTTGGGGTTCAGTTATGGAAAAGTAAAATAACTTACAATAGATGCCTCTATGAAGAAGGAATCCCATATACTTTACTGAAAAGTATGTGTGGTGTGTATGGTGTGTGTGTGAGGGGTATTCAGATTTTTACGTAGGGACAAGAATCCAGGTGAGAAGGAAGAGACCAGGCTGATGCTGTGACTTGACTGTGTTCCCCACCATTCATGGGCTAGAAACTCCTTGCTCGGATTTATGTACTGAGGTATCCAAGTGTGAGTCCTGAAAGGTGGGGGTGAGGTAGGGAGCAGTGACAGAAGTCTCACAGAAACTGTTGAACCTACAGACACTGCACAACTAAGAACACCTGGGAGGTCTTGGGCCCGTGGCATGAAGCATCTATATACGATAGGAAGGGAGGGAGGGAGGAAGGGAGGGAGGGAGGAAGGGAGGGAGGGAGGGAGGGAGGGAGGGAGGGAGGGAGGGAGGGAGGGAGGGAGGGAAGGTGGAGAAGGGAAAGAAATAGATACAATTTAGCCTATTGAGTCAGCACATAAGAGGGAAGTTCTGGAAAGTCAGGTAAGAATGTTGAGGAACAAAATAAGCCTCATTCATTTTATGCATAATTAAAAGCAACAAGGATTAGAATTACATCTTCAGGGGTGGGGGAGTTGGTAAGAGCCAGGTGTTATAACAATCCTTCTCTAGGAGGCAGGCTTGGAGGACATCATACTAACTGAGAACTATCCCAGGGTGTTTTGCCAGGTCTCAGACAGATGGTGGAACAGCACATGAGCACCAAGGCCAGCACCCAAAGCAAGAATCCCGTTATGAGGCTTAAGGCAAAACAAAGAGTCCAAAAGGCTCAGAGGTGCATCTGAGGAAGCACGCTGTCTGAACTCTGCCAACCACCAGACACTGGCCTGGGTTGAGAAACACCTCCTAACCCACATGGAAAAACTTGAGCTGTTAGATTTTCCCCTTGCCACGGGGCCTGGTTTCTGCACTAAGGCCTATATCCCCGTGGACAGTGCCTGTGTGTATGGATCTAGAGGTCACAAGAGCCAGTGAAAGAAGACAAGACAAACTTCTGGCAATGGGGTGTGTGTGCTCCAACACAATCCTGCTAAGAACAGAAAAGCCTGGTGGGAAACATCTTTTCCGAGATCAGCAGGCTCACAAGAGAAGAGAGAAGAAAAAGCTGGATGGGATGGCATGTACCTGTAATCCCAACTTCTGGAAGGGAGAAGCAGGAAGAGGTGGGGCCTATGTAAATGACCCATAGAGGATCAGCTGGCCCAGCACCTCTGAGCTTCTAATCTTCCCAGGTCTCTGGCCTATTTCTATGCTCAGAAATGCTCTCTTAGTAAACTGTCTCTATTCCTACCATTATTTGTGTGGCCCTGGTACAATTATTTGTTCCTGGACATAAGAACCTGGAAATCCTAGTGGGGATCTCCAGACCTCCACTGTGCCTATAAGAAAAGCCCCTACGTCAGCACCTTGGTCTCAGATGTCCAGTCTCCAGAACTACAAGAAAGATATTTCTGTTATTTAAGGTAGTCAGTATCTGGTACTTTGTTGCGATAGCCTGAGGAGACTTAGGAGGATGGATGGATGGATGGATGGATGGATGGATGGATGGATGGATGGACGGACACATAGATAGACAGACAGATAGATCTTTATTAGGTACAAGTTCTTTACCGGGTTTATGTTTGGCAAATATGTTTTCCCAGTCTAAGAATTGCCTTTGTTTTCTTTGTTTTGGGTATTTTGCCTCCATTTTCTTTGTTTTCTTGTTTTGGGTATTTCAAGTCAGTGTCTCTCTCCTTAGCCATAACTATCCTAGACCTCATTATATAGACTAGGCTGACCTCAAACTTACAGAGATTCACCTGTCTCTGGCCCCTGGGTGCTGGGATTAAGTGTGCACCATCATTCCCTGGTGACTTCCATTTGCTTTGCTTTGCTTTGTTTGTTTGTTTCTTTCTTTCTTTCTTTCCTTTTCTTTTTCTTTCTTTCTTTCTTTCTTTTTTTTTTTTTTTTGTTTGTTTGTTCTTTTGTTCTTTTGTTTTGTTTCAGTTTGGAGACAGGGTTTCTCTATGTAGTCTTGGCTGTCCTGAAACTCACTATATAGACCAGGCTGGCCTAGAACTCACAGATATTCACCTGACTCTGCCTCCTGACTGCTGGGGACAAAGGTGTGTGCCATCACCACCTGGGTAAGATTTTCTATTATGTTTTTCTTTAGACATTTTGTAGTTTTATGTTTTGTGCTTAGATCTGTTTTCCACTGTAAGGTTTTGGGTGTTTGCTTGTTTTGTTTTTATTTTTGTTTTTTTTTAATGTTAATGTGAGATAAAGTGTGGGTTGAAGCACTCTTTCGCATATGGGTATCTAAGTGCTGTTTTAATTAGTTTAGCTGTGAAGAAGCCTTGAAGTCATGTATTGAGGTTTAATAAGGATCAGGATAAACAAATAGGCCGAATAGATGTTTATTCAGGGAGAAATAACTTACAACCTAGACAGATGAACACCAGATGCTCTCCTCTCCGCATTCTGCCAACAAGAGAGTGTTCCCCAGCTCCTCCTCAGACCTAGTTCCATGGGGCACTTCCGCCCCTGGCTCCACCCCCCAATGGGCGCGGTAAGTGCCATAGAGGCAGACAAAGTGAATATCCCACTACAGTCATGTAATGTTAGTCTTCCACATTTTTTTTCTCTCCGCTCCCCCAAAAAAGCTTTGCTCTGGTCCCTTCAATTTTCTAAGTAAAATTTGGAATCCCCTTGTGAATTTCTATGAAAATTCTGCTCTGGTTTTGATTGGGGTCACACTGGAGTATGTGTCACTGGGGAGACTTAATGTCTCAATGATACTTGGTCCTCTGATCCCTGGACACAGCACATCTCTGCATCTAGGTATTCACTAAATTATCTCAAAAATGTTTTACAGTTTTCAGAGTGCAGGGTCTTACACATTTTGGGGGTCCTGTTTCATTTTTAAATGTGGTTGTAAATGAAACATTTTATTATTTCAGCTTCCAAATGTTGATTACTAATAAACACAAATCCAGATGCATGCTAGCTACATATTAGCGTCCTGTCAACCTTATTTCTTGCCATCCTAGTTCTAATCAGTTGTAATGATTGTTCTGTGCTTTGGGGTTTTACTTTTTGTAAGCTCTATCAAATTTTCTAAATGTATAAGAATATCAACTAATAAAAGTATATGGATGCAGGAGCCATGATAATCAGTGTGTCGATACCATCCTTAGTGGTTAGAACTAGTTAGTATAGACCACAACAAGGGGATACCATACATTTAGTACCTTCTCTCACAGACAGTCACACTTGCATTTCACCTCTGATGGAAGAATGATGAAGCTTGCCATACATTCTTTGCTTTGGAAAAATCTAAGAAGATTATGGGAAAAGAGTAAAGTATGAGTGCTGCATGAACAAATAGGCAATGCTTAATTTTTAGGAATTCCTCAAAGGCAAGGAAGACCAGGAATCCCCTGCACAAATAGATCCCAGTGTATAGAATATTGGGTATTAATTGGAAGGTTTTAGATGAAATTGACAGAAATCCAAGTGACAACTGATATCACTATTCTACTTTCTTTTCCCTCCTAACCTTGAATCTGTTCCTTAATCTAATGGGATGGACACCTGATTGGCCAGCCTGGTCTTGAAGTCACAATATAAAAACTCTGTGTACCTACCTGGGCTGGAGAGATGGTTCAGTGGTTAAGAACACTCTTCCAGAGGTCTGAGTTCAATTCCCAGCAACCACATGGCGGCTCACAACCGTCCATAATGAGATTTGATGCCTTCTTCTGGCCTTCAGGCTTAAATGCAGGCAGAACACCATTGTATTCATAATAAATCTTTAAAACAACAACAACAATAACAAAACTCTGTACCACAAACACATAGCATCCATTTATTTAAGAACACTTCTGTCATTTGAGAGTCAGTATCCAAAATTGCACAGTATATATGCTCTGCACCTCAACATCCATGCCTATTAGCAATGTTGGAAGGGCTCCTTTACACAAAAAACAAACTTCATCTCAGCCCTATGTCTTGTGGGTACCTTGTCCTTGATACTAGAGAGAGATAATACTTTGGAATAAGCAGATTTCAAGGGTAGAAATTCTAACAAAAGAAAAGTAGCATATGGCTAATTATACATATTATTATGCTTTTATTACTGTGCAATATTTTACTCAGATAGAAAGATGCTACAGTTTGGGTCCCTACCAAAACTGTTCCCCCACCCCCTCCACACACCTTTATTCCCAGCACTCCAAAAGCAAAGGCAGGTGGATCTCTGTGAGTTGGAGGCCAACCTGGACTACAGAGGGAGTTCCAGGACAGCCAGGGATGTTACACAGAGAAATCCTGTCTCAAAAAACAAACAATCAAAAACAAATGAACAAACAAAAAAGCCCCCCCCCCCGCCAGCCCCATGTTATAGGAATGGAACCAATTGCCTTGGGCCCTCCTCTTTCTCTGTCTTTGTTTCCAAGCTGCTGTGAAGTGACTAGCCTTGTTCTGCCACATGACACCATGTTGCCTCACCAGAAGTCCAACACAACACAGCTAACCAGTTATGCACTGGAACCTACAAAGGTTCAACTCACAATAAACCTTCCCTCTCTTTAAGCTGATTATTTGAGGTATTTTGTTATAGTAATAGAAAGCCAATGAATGCTATAGATTTTAGCTTGGTAAAATAGTTGTCAGTAGCCTAATTGTTCATTTTTCTTATGTATGTGTGGTATATGTACTTGTTCTTGTGTGGGCCTATTGGCATGTCTGGGCACATGTGTGTGTGTGTAGATGACAGAGGTCAACATCACACCATGCATCTTCCTCCATCGTCCTCCACATTGTTTTTTGAAATAGGGTCTCTCACTGAACCTGGCGTTTAACCATTGGGCTAGAGTGGCGGGCCAGCAAGCCCTATGGTCCTTTCTCTCTGCCTGTCCAGCACTAGAGCAGGTGCTGGCCATCTGGCTTTTACGAGGGTACTGCAGTCTGAACTTGGGCACTCGTATTCATGTTTGTGCAGTGAGCACTTTACAACCGAAGCATCTCTCCAGCCCTAATTACCCATTGTATTTCTCTAGATATTTCACTTTATGATTCCACGGATACTCATAAGTTAGCTCCATAATTACAAATTTGAGACTAGAGCTGGGAAATATTTTACAATGTTAAATAATTTATACCACTCTCCCATATTTATATATTCTTAGGTACAGCTATAAATATAAATGTACCATGCTTAAAATGCAATCTTCTTTCTCTCTTCCCCATCCGCCCCCCTCCCCACCCCTGCCACCCTTTTTCTTTTGTTTTTGAGATTCAGTCTTGCTATTTAACCCTTATAGACTAGGTGTCCTAGTTTGCTTTCTGTTGCTGTGATGAAACACTGACCAGAAGCAACTTGGAGATGAGAGGGTTTATTTTATCTTAAACTTTCCAGTCCATCATCAAAGGATGCCAAGGCAGGAACTGAGGTGGAGACCATGGAAGATGACTGCTATCTCTGTATGTGTGTGTCTTCCTTCCTCCCTCCTTCCCTTTTTCCTTCCTTCCCTCCTTCCCTCCTTCCCTCCCTCCCTCCCTTCCTTCCTTCCTTCTTTCAAAGGGTCTCATGTAACCTGAGCTAGCCTCATGTGTAGCTGAGGATGAATTTGAACTCAGGATCTTCCTACTTACATTCCCTAATGCTGGGAATACAGGCATGTACCACTATTCATGGGCTATGTGGTAAGGATTAATTAAACATGGAGAGTTACCAGGAAAACACTGTCCTGGCTCTTCACCCATGTAAACATGGTCACTGAACACTTGAGTTGCAAACATTTCTACTTTTTTTTACTTAAGAATGCTAATTTGTATATTTCCCAACATGCATAAATAACTTCAGTTCAAAATTGGAATTTATGTTTGGCATGTTGATTCTAACATGATTATAATCATTTTAGAGGAAAAAAATAACATCATTGAAAGGCTGCAGAAAGGAATCTTACATTTTATATGTACTATCTATATTTTATGAATATACATTCAAGCTTTATATATTCTTTTATTACACTCACATTTTCTTTTATTCATTTAGATGAGAATTATCAGGTTATGAAAACTGCATTCTACAGCTGGCTGCCTGTTTACATAATGAAGATGTTAGCACAGCCTCATTCATTTATTTATATATTCTATATTCTTGCTTTCTTAGGGTAACAACAGAGAGGAGTAGTTGTGACAGAGATCATATGAGAGGATACCATTCTGCTGTCTTGTCCATTTAAATATAAAACGTGCTGATTCATACTTTAGATACTTCCCAATGGAATATAAATTATATGAAAATATTCATTATAATATTCATTATATAAAAATATGCTAGAATGAACAATAAATACATTTTGGTAGAATAGATAGTGATTTATAAGGTGCACATTTTACTGGATATTGTTCATCTTCAACAAAGGTATGCCAATTCCATTGTATTTGACAGTTGGTCAACTTTGGATGATACAAGACCACGGCTTTGCATATCTTTTTCATTTATGACAGTCAGAGAGTGCCAGCAGAGCAGTGGTGGTGTATACCTTTAATCCCAGCACTCAGGAGGCAGAGGTAGGCAGATCTCCTTGAGTTTAAGGTCAGCCTGGTCTACAAAGTTAGTTCCAGGAGAGCCAGTACTGTTTCACAGAGAAACCCTATCTCAAAAACCAAAATGAAAAAAAGAAAGAAAGAAGTGCTATGTTTTGTGATACATTTTACATAGTTATTTGTTTGCTCAATCTATCATTTTTAAATACTGAGGTAGATAGTTGGGAGCCTCCATTTTAACTCTCATCTGGGTCCTGCAAATTATAAGACTAAAACATGGTACAAGCATTCGGGCCTGCAACAAACCGTGGTTATAGACATAAGACGGATGGGAACCCACACAAGTTGTAAACAGTAGGTGTCAGTTAGAGCCATTGGTTTGCTAACAGGAATTGTAGCTGCAACTGATTCTAAACCTGAAGTAATAGGAGCAGGGAGGCAAACTGTGGGCCCAGGGAAGGAAAAGCAGCTAGGAGTCTCGTAGTGTCCATTGTCAGTATTTGATCAGAAGCTCAATAGTCATTCAAGAGCTTGTGGGAGAAAAGTTTGCATCAGGAAGGAGGCTAGACCAGGTCAGCAGACTTTTGTTGGGACCTATTATTCCAAGCTTGGCATGAAGTTCCATGATTTGGGCAACTTTCTGATTTGAATGGCCAGCTGGAAACACTAGAGAGATCAGACTGGTTCCCACTGTCCAAATGTACTTAGTTCAGAAACAGTAGGCAGACTAGAAAGCCTGCTATTAAGAAAGCCCTTGGTCTATTTATACATCAGAGACACACAACCTCTGACTCTGTCACAGTGGGAGGTAGCCTGGGAAGTTACCGAGGATAGACAGCCTATGGCCTTGAGAGTTTTACACAAGGAGGATTAAGATAGCTCTGTGACACAGACCCTCCAGATGTAATTTAATTTTATCCAATCAACCTAGAAAAGGCAAAAGGTGAAATCCTAACAAATTAAATTAAAATGCAATATAGGGTACTCCGAAAAGCAGATTTCAAAGCCCATTTTTCTCTGGTTTTCTCTCTGAATATGGGGGGTAGGGAAGCATGCATTTGCTTTGATCAATGCTACCAAATCAATTTCTTCCATTTTTTTTCCTAAGGGAAATAATGGAAGGGAAGAGACACCAATGTTTTAGTTCATAATTAAGGGATCGGGATTCATTTCATTCCCCAAAAGCTCTGGAGCCAGGTTTGGGTAACTGACGATAGACAGTGTTTTCTGCAGGGTGAGAATTATTTATTACCCTCCTTTCTTGGTGTTTCTTCCTATCCCAGCGCACACTTGCAGAAGGGTATTATAGCAGGAATGCCTAAAATACATTTTGTTCCTTTAAACTGCTGATCCCATAGCTGCCTCTACTTAAAGAGTTTTAAAGCAGGAAGGAAACTTGAAGGTCACCTTGAAAAATCCTTCAGGCCCCAGGAAAATTAAATAAATGTCACTGGATTATTCAATATTTTTGGTAACAGATAAGAGTCTACAACCCCAGCCTGCCTTCCCGTGCCCAGCTCAGAGCCTCATGAGGACTGGGGATTGCATGTGGGGAAGCCTGTCCCAGCAGACTGGCCTATCCAGAGTCTGCCAACATCCTGGTTCCACCTCCCACCATTAGGAGATAAGCTTGGACCTGCTTCTGGCCTGCCTTCCAGAGCCCTGCCCAGAGCTTCCTGAGGTCTGGGGCCTGCACAAGCTCAAGGGAGCCAACCCAGGCAGCCCAGCATGTTCAGAGTCTGCCAGTATCCTTGCACCACCTCCACCCATGGAAGGAACCCAGTTCTGATGCCCTGTTTGGGCCTCCTGAGGACTGGGGTCTGCGTGTAGGGGAGCCCATCCCTACAGACTGACACATCCAGAGTCTGCTAGCACCCTAGTCCCACCTCCATCCACTGGAAGAGAGCCATCAGAGTATTGGACCTGCTTGCACCCACTGGAAGACAACATTGGTCTGGTACCCACCAGGAGAGGGAGAGAACCCACAGGTAGATACTAGAAGAAGGGATGGGTAGACAACAGTATAAGAACACAATCAACAACAGAAAAATCAATATGATGCCACCAGAGTCTAAGGACTCCACACTAGCAAGACCTGAACATCCCAACACAGATGAAGCAAAAGAGAACAACCCTAAAAACAACTTTATGAAGATGATAGAGACTCAAAAAGAGGAAATGAAAAAAATCCCTTAAAGAAATGGAAGAAAAGAACAAAAATTGCAAGAAACAATTCAAACAGTGCAAGATATGAAAGCTGAAATAGAGGGAAAAAACCCGACAAAAACCAAAAAGCAAACAAACAAATAAACAAAAACACCACAGTCTGAAGGAATGCTGGAAATAGAAGAACTGAGCAAACCATCAGGAACTACAGATGCAAACATAACCAACAGAATACAAGAGATGGAAGAGAGAGTCTCAGACATTAAAGATACACTAGGAAAAATAGATTCATCAACCAAAGAAATTCTTAAGTCCAACAAATCCCTAACACAAAATATCCAGGAAATGTGGAATACCATGAAAAGGCGAAACCTAAGGATAATAGGTATAGAAGAAGGTGAAGAAGCCCAACTCAAAGGTGCAGAAAATATATTCAACAAAATCATAGAAGAAAACTTTCCCAACCTAAAGAAAGACACGCCAATGAAATTACAAGAAGCTTACCAAATAGAGTGAACCCACAAAAAGTCCCTTCACATAATAATAACAACACCAAACATACAGAAAAAAGAAAGAATATTAAGAGCAGCAAAGGAAAAAAGGCCAAGTAACATATAAAGGCAAGCCTATCAGAATTACACCTGATTTCTCCATGGAAACTCTGAAGGCCAGAAGGTCCTGGATAGATATTAAACTAAGGGACCACAGATGCTATACCCAGCAAAGCTTTCAGTCACTATAGATGGAGAAACCAAGATATTCCATAACAAACCCAGATTTAAACAATACTTACCAACTAATCCAGCCCTACAGAAAGTTCTAGAAAGAAAACTCTAGCCCAAGGAATATAACTACAGGCAATAGATAATCCCACTTTGCTAACAGCCAAAAGAAAAATGGGGGGGAAATCCACACATAACACCACCAACAACAACAAATCCAAAACAAACAAAAATTAAAATCAGTGGTCCTTACTTTCCCTCCATTAATGGTCTTAACTTGTCTATAAAAAGACACAGGCTAACAGAATGGGTATGAAGACAGAATCCATCCTTCTGCTGCATACAAGAAACACATCTAAGCTTCAAAGGCAGACATTACCTCAGGGTAAAGGGCTGAGGAAAGATCTTCCAATCAAATGGACCCAAGAAGGAAGCAGGTGTAGCTATCCTAATATCTAACAAGTTAGACTTCAAACAAAAATCAATCAAAAGAAATGAAGAAGGTCATTTCATATTCATCACAGAAGAAATCAATCAGTACAAAGTCTCAATTCTGAACATCTATGCCCCAAATACAAAGGCACCCACATTCTTAAAATAAATGCTACTACAACTCAAAGCTCACATAAAACCTCACATACTTACAGTGGAAGACTTCAGCACCCCACTCTCACCACTAGACAGGACCACCAGACAGAAACTTAACAAAGAAACAAAAGAACTAACAGAAGTTATGTCCCAATTGGATTTAACAGACATCTATAGAACATTCCATCCAAACACAAAAAAAAAATACCTTCTTCTCAGATCTACATGGAACCTTCTCTAAAATTGACCACATACTAGGTAACACAACAAACCTAACAGATACAAAAATTAAAAAAGAAAAAAAAATGGAATTGATCCCTGTGTCTTATCAGACCACCATACTTTAAAGTTGAAATTCAACAACAACACCAAATGCAGAAACCCTACAAACTTATTGAAATTGAACAATGGGCAATTGGACCATTCCTGGGTCAAGGAAGAAATAGAGAAATTAAACACTTCCTAGAATTCAATGAGAATGAAGACACAACACACCCAAACTCATGGAACACTTTGAAAGTAGTGCTAAGAAGAAAGTTCATAGCACTAAGTGCCCACATGAAGAAAATGGAGAATAGTCATATTAGAGAATTAACAGCACAACTGAAAGTTCTAGAACAAAAAGAAGCAAAATCACCCAGGAGAAGTAGAGGCCAGGAAATAATCAAATTGAGGGCTGAGATCAATGAAGTAGAAACTAGGAAAACAATACAAAGAATCAATGTAACAACGAGTTGGTTCTTAGAGAAAAAAAATAGACAAACATTTATCCAAACTAACCAAAAGGCAGAGATATAACATGCAAATTAACAAAATTAGAAATGAAAAGAGGAATATAACAGCATACGCTGAGGAAATCCAGAGAATCTTCAGGTCACACTTTGAAAAGCTGTACTACACAAAATTAAAAAATTTAAAGGAAATGGACAATTTTCTGGATTAGATATCACTTACCAAAATTAAATCAAGAACAGATAAGCAATTTAAATAGACCTATAACCCCTAAGGAAATAAATAGAAGCAGTCATCCAAAGTCTCCAAACCAAAAAAATCCCAGGGCCAGATGGTTTCAGGGCAGAATTCCACCAGAAATTCAAATAACAGCTAATACCAATACTCCTCAAAGTGTTCCACATAATAAAAGCCGAGGGGTCATTGCCAAAAGCTTTTTACGAGGCTACAATGATGGAAGATGTCGTTCTGTAAATATGTTTCTTGTATTGGTTAATGAATAAAGCAGTGTTGGCCAATAGGAAAGGAAGATAGGAAGGACTAGGAGACAAAGAGGAAAGAGGAAGGAGTAAGGAGGAGTCAGCATGTAGAGACCAGAGAGAACAGAAGTCCGGGCCCTCTGTCCAGTAAGATGAGACCACGTGGAAGTACTTAGATCAATAGAAATGGGTTAAGACAAAGCTAGCCGTTAAGAAACTAGTAACTGGCCAACAGCCTTATATCAAATACAGGGTCTCTGTGTGTTATTGGGGGCTGGCATGGTGGTGGGACCAACCGGTAGGAAAAACCTGCTTGTAACACTAAAATTACCTTATTACCCAAGCCATACAAAGACACAACGAAGAAAGAGAACTACAGACCAATATCCCTCATGAACATTGATGCAAAAATACTAAATAAAATACTGGCAAATCAAATCCAACAGCACATCAGAGAAACCATCTACCATGACCAAGTAGGCTTCACCCCAGGCATGCAGCGATGGTTCAACATACGAAAATCCATCATTGTAATCTACCTTATAAACAAACTGAAAAAGAAAAACCACATGATCATTTCACTAGATGTTGAAAAAGCCTTTGACAAAATCCAACACTCCTTCATGATGAAGGTCTTGGAGAGATTAGGGATAACAGGAACATACCTAAACATAATAAAAGCAATATCCAACAAACCAACTGTCAGCATCAAACTAAATGGAGAGAAACCCAATGTGATTCCTCTAAAATCATGAACAAGACAAGGCTGTCCACTCTCTTCATATATCTTCAATGTTGTACTTGAAGTTCTAGCTAGTGCAATAAGAAAACAAAAGGAGATCAAGGGGATAAAATTGGAAAGGAAGAAGTCAAACTTTCACTATTTGCAGATGATATGATAGTTTACATAAGTGACCCAAAATACTCTCCCAGGGAACTCCTACAGCTGATAAACACCTTCAGCAAAGTGGCAGGATACAAGATTAACTCAAAAAAAAAAATCAGTAGCCCTACTAAATACAGATGATAAAGGGACTGAGAAAGAAATCAGAGAAACATCATCTTTTGTAATAGCCACAAACAACATAAAATATATTGGAGTAACAGTAACCAAACAAGTGAAAGACCTATATAATAAGAACTTTGAGTCTTTAAAGAAAGAAATTAAAGAAAATACCAGAAAATGGAAAGATCTTCCATGCTCTTGGATAGATAGGATCAACATAGTAAAAATGGCTATCTTGCCAAAAGGCAATCGACAGATTTGATGCAATCTCCATCAAAATCCCTGAACAATTCTTCACAGACCTTGAAAAAACAATACTCAACTTTGTATGGAAAAACAAAAGACCCAGGATAGCCAAAACAACCCTGTACAATAAAGGAACAGGTATCACCATCTCTGTCTTCAAGCTATATTATAGAGCTATAGTCATGAAAACAGATTGGTATTTGTGCAAAAATAGATAGGAAGACCAATGGAATGGAATTGAAAACCTTGATATTAACCCATACCTATGAACATCTGATTTTTGGCAAAGAAGCTAAAACTATACAATGGAAAAAAGAAGGGATCTTCAACAAATGATGCTGGCATAACTGGATGCTGACTTGTAGATGACTGCAGATAGACCCATTTCTATTATATGCACAAAACTTAAGTCCAAATAGATCAAAGACCTCAACATAAATCCTCTAAACACTAAACCTCTTAGAAGAGAAAGTGGAGGTACCCTTGAAAAAAATGGTACAGGAGACCACTTCCTGAACATAACACCAGTAGCACAGACACTGAGATTGACAATTAATAAATGGGACCTCCTGAAATTGAAAGCTTCTGTAAGGCAAAGGACACAGTCAACGAGACAAAACAGCAGCCCGCAGAATGGGAAAAGAATTCACCAACCCCACATCTGACAGAGCGCTGATTTCCAAAATATACAAAGAACTCAAGAAGCCAGTTACCAAAACACCAAGAAATCCAATTAAAAAGTGGAGTACAGAACTAAATAAAGAATTCTCAATAGAGAAATCTAAAATAGCTGAAAGGCACTTAAGAAAGTGCTCAACATCCTTAGCCATCAGAGAAATGCAAATCAAAACAACTCTGAGATACCATCTTACTCCTGTCAGTATGGCTAAAATCAAAAACACCAAAGTTTATGCTGGAGAGGATGTGGAGAAAGGGGAACACTCCTCCACTGCTGATAGGAATGCAAGCTTGTACAGCAACTTTGCAAATCAGTATGGCGGTTACTCAGGAAAATAGGAAGCAGTCTACCTCAAGATCCAGTAATTCCACTCTTAGGCATACACCCAAAAGAGGCACATTCATACAACAAGGACATCTGTTCAACTATGTTTATAGCAGCACTATTTGTAATAGCCAGAACCTGGAAGCAACATAAATGCCCCCAACTGAAGAATGGATGAAGAAAATGTCATACACAATGAGTACTACTCAGCAGACAAAAATCAATGGAATCTTGAAATTTGCTGGCAAATGCATGGAAGGAGAAGAAACCATCCTGAGTAAGGTAACCCAGTCACAAAAAAGACAAATGTGGTATGTACTCACTCACATATGGTTTTTAAACATAGAGCAATGGATTACCAGCCTATAATCCACACCCCACACTACCAGAAAAGCTAGGAAACAAGAAGAACCCTCAGAGAGACATACATGGTCCCCCTGAGGAGAAGGGACAAGATCTCCCAAACAAATTGGGAACTTGGGGGGGGGAGAAAGAGTAGGAGAGAAGAGGAGGGGGAAGGAGGACATGAGAGAGCAGGAAGATTGAGTTGGGGGAAGAATAGAGGATAGTAAGAAAAGAGATACCATAATAGAGGGAGCCATTATGGGTTTTAAGAGAAATCTGGCACTAGGGAAATGTCCAGAGAGCTACAAGGATGACCTCAACTAACAATCTAAGCAATAGTGGAGAGGCTACCTTAAATGCCTTTCCTTGATAATGAGATTGAAGACTACCTTATATGCCATCCTATAGCTTTTATCTAGTAGCTGATAGAAGCAGAAGCAGACACTCACAGCTAGACACTAGCCTAACTCCTGGAATCCAGTTACAGAAAGGGAGGAGTGATGAGCAAGGGGGTCAAGACCAGGCTGGAGAAACCCACAGAATCAACTGACCTGAACAATGGGGAGACCATCTGACATACAGGGATACTCCCTCAGCCTAGACACATAGGGGAGAGCCTAGGCCCTGCTCCAAGTGATATGACAGACTTTGAAGACTCCCCATGGAAGTCTGCTCCCTGGGGAACAGAAAAGGGATGGGGTTGGTGGGGGGGGCAGGGGAGGAAGAGAGGGTCCAAGAACTGGGATTGACATGTAAAACAAGCTTATTTCAAATTTAAATTAAAAAATTATCAAATAAAAAGAGTCTACAACCCAGATCTATGATTTTTAATCTGAGCACTCTTAACTATGCCACTCAGTGTGCTGGTAACATGGAGTCCTGGAGACAGTTTCTAGGCAATTCTCTCTGGGGATTTCTAGGAGAATTCTAGGCAATCCTCCATTGTCTCTGGGACATTAGTTGTATCAAAATATTGCATTCTGACTCTGACATGTTTTTAAAATTATTAAACTTTTACTTTGATACTTCCTAATTGTTGACCTCTTTGCCAACATCAATCTAATCATCCTCATAATAGAGATAATCACAAACCAGCTTTACAGGATTGTCTAAGGATTATTTATGTAAGATAAAATTTGCAAAATTCTTCGCAAACAGAAAATGTCTACAAATGACACAAAATTTCAGGGACTTTTATGTTGTTTGTCAAAAAATTTTCATGGATAAAGTCTACATTCTATAAGCTTTGCTTTTTCTTATCCACTCAATGTTCTTTAACATTTATGAAACAACTCTCAGCCTGCATGTATGTGAGTATGTGTGCCTGTGTATGTATGTGTGTGTGTGCATGCATGTGTGCATGTGTGCGTATGTGTGTATCTGTGTGTGTTTCTAACACTGGAACCCAGGTACTTGCCCATACTGGGCAACTCTTCTAGCACTGAGCTATATCCCTAACCCTCGGGCATCTCTTACATATCAGGACCATTATATATAATTAATAGGGCTTCAAAGAAGAATGAGATAAAAGCCAGTCCAGCAGGATTTGTAGTAAATGTATCCATAATTACAATATAGAATGCTTATGTAGATATAAGCATTGTGGAAGCCACAGATAGAAGAGATGCCCATGAGGCCCCACCCCTTCCTGATGAGCTAATGGATGCTACTTGTTGAGAAGGAGGGTATCATTTTCTCTAATGGTGTGACCATTGGGAGACTAGGTGGGAAAAGGGAGTTTCAGAAGGAAAGGAAGAGGGAGAGCAGAAGATGATGGGGTGAATATAATCAATCACAATGCACTGTATATATGTACGAAACACTCAAATGGACAATGGAAATACCCTTGGACAATTCTAAGAATGCTGCATAATACGAGTGATAGTTTAAATCCAAACATCAAAGCAGGAGAGATTAGAGAAAAGAAAGATGGAAATTGATGTATCCCAAAAGATTGTTAGCAGATTTATGTGCTTTGACCATGCAAGTTTCCTAGAAGACATTGTTGGCATAGCTACAGCAATAGCATACACAGTTGCCTTTGAGGGTGACCTCTAACCTCCACACATTAACCCTTTCTTAAAACCTACACAGTGGTCCATCAAGGTAGGTAAAATTACTTAATACTCAAAAGAAAGAAAACTTGCCTAAGATCATATACCTGGTAAATATTAAAGTCAGATTTTCAATTTAAATGTTTGTAATCCAAAATATGACTTAACCTAATGTACCATGAATTTCTCCTGAGCTAGGAAATTTCAGACCCTAGAACTTGGAATTCCAGTGAAGTGGTTTTATTTGATCCATTGTGAGAGTTTCTGATGGATTTTAGGGAAAATCAGCCTGTGAGGTCATGGTAAAAAAAATGCCTAGAAGAAGAAAGGGGTTAGAAAAATGAAACTCATAAGGACTTCATGTTCATCCTTACTATGTGTTACAGATTGATGTAAGATAAGACATTTAGTCTCACATATAGCAAAGTCTGGAGGTAGGGCAGGGCTAGGGAATGGTTCATCAGTTGTTGACCAAGTCGTATACTCTTTCCTTCACTTTACTCCAGGCAGCACTACCTTCATATGGAAAGATCTAATCCTGAGTAAATCAGCAAGAGGAGGTATATTCTCTTGGATCTTAGAGTTAGTTGGAACCTGAAGAATAATAAACTCAAAAAGATCAGCATTTCAACCCAGGCTGCTTGCAGAGCAACATGCTTGTTGTTCCTGGGTGAACCAATGTGCTAAAAGTATTGGTTCCTCCCTAGAATGGATTTCTGAGATTATAGTGAGAAAGAAAGAACAAAAGCAAAAGAAAGGGAAGCCATTGAGACAAAATGTGCAAACATTTGAGGACATCATCTGAAAGAAACATGATCGGGAAAGCACTTCTGGACAGCATTCTCAGAAACCCTTAGAGTGGACAGCAAGCATTGTGTGGTTGCAGTTATTGCTTAGTGGGAGAGAGTTTGTCTAGGATGAACTAGGCCTGGGTTCCATTCCCAGTACCAAAAACGAAAAATGTTGACTAGGAATATGGTATTTCAAAGATGGAAAGTGGGTCCATAGGTGTTCTGCCCAGAGTGCTAAAGAGGATTGGGATCAGATAACTCTGGCTTGAGTGGAGAGGCAGAAGTGGTAAGGTGTAATGACATTGCAGCTCAGAAGACTAGTCAAGGTATTTGGAGTACATTTTGTTATTCTGTTATTGTTATCTTATGTTCTTAGAAATATGGAATATTTAAAAGCTTGAGAAGTTGGAGTGATATATGTGATAGTTTAAATGAGGATGGCCTCCATAGGCTCATATGTTTGTACCCTGGTCTTGGCTGGTATAACTGTTTGGGAAGGACTAGGACATGTAGGCTTGTTGGAGATGTGTCTCTGGTAGAAGGCTTTGAGGGTGCAATAGACTGAGGCCACTTCAAGGTAGTTCTCTCTGTTTCCTGTTTACAGATTAAGATGCAAGCTGCTTCTAGAGACCATGCCTGCTTGCCATACTTCCCACCATGATGATAATGGAGTATACCTTCTAAAACTATAAGTCCCAAATAAACTCTACCTCCTATAAGTTGCTTTGGTCATAGTGTTATATCAAAGCACTAGAAAAGAAACTAAGACACTCTATGGGAACTGGCAACAATCAAGTCCAATGAAACAGAGAAGGTCTTTTCATTTAATTACCTTTCTAGGGAGAATTTTTTTAGAAGAATAATTATAAATCCAGCTTGTGGAAATAAGTGTTGAAGTAGGGCAATAACAAACAGAAGTTTTTAAAAGAAGGAAAAGGAATTAAGGAAAAATCTGTAGAACTAGGACAATAGCTGGAGGGTCAAGTGAGTCCAAAGTAGATTTAAATCTCTGAGTATAAGAGAAATAAGGAAGTCAGAAAATGGAGACAAGTGATTTTTCTCCCGGCTGGAAGGTAATTACAAGAGTGCAGCTTTCTGACAAGAGAACCTATTAAAGATGATTAAATCGATGTTAGAAATCTGGAGGCTGAAAAGATCCAGGTTGAAATGAGCAGTGAGAATTGGAGATCTGAAAAACCATAAACTTGTGCTATGCACATAGGCATGGGAAGTCATCAAATCTTCTGGCTCCAACCATATATATGGCATGTGGTAGAGTGTAAAAGTTCCAGAAATAAATAAAGCAGATGTTCTTTTCTCCAGGGAACTGTCTACACAGAGGTGTTAGTTAAACTAGTACATGGTGAGTGAGACCAAAAAAATGAACAAAGAATAGAGAATCATGGTGGGAACTAATCCTTATAATGCACAGAGAAGGGAAGTCATTGGAGAATTGAAAGGAGCATCAGAAGAATGGGCACTTCCTTAGTGCTAGAAGATGCTGTGCAGGCTGCTGTGAGAGAAAAGCCAACTCAGCATGCTGTGATACTGACCTGCCAAGCAAGCTGTATCCACTGACAATAGTGGCAAGAACATTTTATCAATAACCAAGTGTTTTGGGATTGGGTTTCAGGCCTGCTCCATGGAAAGGAATTGAGGGCTGTAAACCTGGTTAAAAGCCCAACACTTGGTCCTAAAGAGGAACATACTATTATTGTTTTGCTAAATGATATGCTGTCCATGTGCCTACTAAATACTTATACACATCGATTAGTATGCTATCCATGTGACTACTAAATACTTATACACATTGATTAGTGCTGCCCTTGACCTGGCCAGAGAAGCTTCTTTTTGCAGTCATCAGTAGTTAATGTAGAGAATCCTAACTGGTCAAAGTGATGAGATAACTGTCTATTGAGCACTCAGGTCTAAATGGTATGTCTGTTTCCACCCCTACCCTAAAGACTCTGGGAGCACCATGGAAGAGGGGTGGAAAGAATGTAAGAGTCAGAGGACAAGGATACTGTCTTTCAGACTTGGTGTCTTAATGACTTTTATATTGCTGTGAAGAGACTCTCTGACCAAGACAAGTCACAGAAGTTTATTGGAGCTTAAAGTTTCAGAGGGTGAGCAGCATGCCAGCAGGCAGGTAGATATGGCTCTGGACAGTTAAGCTGAGATCTTATATGCCCCACAAGCATGAGGCAGAGCGATAACTGGAAATGGCACAAGTCTTTTGAAACCTCAAAGCTCAGCCCCAGTGACTACTTCCTCCTAATCCTTCCCAAATGGTTCTATCAACTGGAGAACAAGTATTCAACACATAAGCATATGAGACCATCCTCATTCAAACCACCACACATGGCACAGCTATCACACCCACGAACTAACTCACTATAGCAATGTTTACCTGCACAAGATCAGCTCCTCAAGATGAGTCAGCATTCTAATAGGCAGCACTAATGGGATTCAATGGCTTATTAACAACAGCAACAACAACAAATAAGAGGACAAGAAGTGGGGAGAAGGGCATATTGGGGTACCTAGGGAAGTGGGAGAAAGGAATTAAGGGTCTGGGAGGAGTGAAAGGAGTTGGGAGTTGCACATAATCAAGATGTGCAGGACGTACAGAGGTCTTTGTGCTCACAAATAAGCACTGGGAGAACCTGGAATGTTAGCACACAGGGTTGTTCCTTCAAGGGAAGAAATGCATAACCTGTCACCTTCCTGTTAGGCTAGCAGTGGACATGTGTTCTAGCTTGTGTGACTGGAGACCACTCTGGATTCTCCCCATAAACACAAGCTTATTGTAAGCTTGTTTTTCTTCAGCCAATCTATAGAACCTATCTTTATGGAAGGTGCTACATGTACTTCACAGGGAGTTCTGATGTTGTCACATCTGAGCTTTATTTAGCTTACTTTGCTCCTCAAGGAGATTTATATATGCTTTATTGTACCCAACAGATTGAGTTATTATCACCGGGAAAGTATGGCACCAAATTGTGCCATACATAAATACTCCTAAAATAAATTACTCAGGGTCAAACTCCCAAAGTTTGAACCAACACCATCTACTTAGTCCTATTGAACTGAACTGCCTTCTTGCTTCCTGAGTATTGTTACTCTGCAGGCCATGATCATCTCAGAGACCCCCATAAAGGTGTATTGTTTACATACACAAAATTGTTAAAAAATAAATAAAATATTTTTGAGTAAAAAAAAAAAGAAGAAGGAGGGATGTATTAATCCAAAAGTCAAATTAAAAGCCATAAATTTTCAACAAAATAGTGATGTGGAATGTTCCAGAGGGACAGAAAAAAAATTAACACAGAAAAAAAAAAAGCCCACTTGATTTTGTGGTTAAAACATATGTGACAACCTTTGGGAATGAGATTTAAGTTCAGCTATGAAAGACTAAGAAACAAAGGGGTGACGAGAAAGTACACACTGCTCATCAGCTAGGCAATGGGAAGACTTTTCTGCCCCATGAGTCCCCTGCTGCATTTATGGACAGGCTGGCATGTGAACAGAATGGCTGTATGGGGATAGTACATGTTTGGTGAATTAAGCTCCCAAGAATGTAATGGCTGAAAATGAGGAGTGCTTTGCAAATCATAGTCACATTACCATTATGGACTCAGTAATAACGTGAGTTTTCCCATAATAATAGTACTTATCACCCCACTCAAGGCAAACAGGAGACTTTCCATCTCAGATATACTTTGTAATTATTAGTTAAGCAAGGCTTCTTTCTGTGTACACGCCTTTTTAAATGATCTGATTAAGCTTTTATCTTCCCCCCAGAGAGCTAATCAAATATGTGATAAAACCACTTAGAACTACATTATAAATTTCCCTCTCTCTCTCTCTCTCTCTCTCTCTCTCTCTCTCTCTCTCTCTCTCTCTCTCTCTCTCTCTCCCCTTTTGGTAATAAAAATGTGCTGTCTGTTCAAAAAAGAACAAAATAGACAAAACACTTTGCTAACCAGTCTCTCTTTTTCATCATGATGGCTGTGCTCAGCACATCCATCCTGTGAACCGAGCCAGCACCCTGTACGTTAGCGGCACACTGTGCTAAAGAAGCACAGGTTGTCCTCCAGATCTAAACTAGGTCTGAGGTTAACACTGTGGGCCAGGACCAAGGCTTGTTTTGTGAAATAGTGGTGATCAACACCTGGTGTGGTTCTTCATGTATCCACTGCCTGGCAACATAAACTTGAATTGAGACACTCGTGTCTGAAATATTTCAAACTGGATTGACTTCCGTGGCCCAGCTACTGCTTGTGCCATTTCCACGACACCTATGCTAGGTCATGGACAGTTAGTTCACTGTATCTTGACAATGGTTCCAATGCATAGGAAGCCAAAATGGGTCTCCTGGTGTAGTCAGTACTAGTTCTACCAATTCAGAACCAACCTAAGCACTCTAAATCCTATAAGCAGTAGGTGTTGTTCCTCAGGTCCTGAGTCCTTAAACTACCTGTTAGTCTGATTTCAGTCCCTACTGTCTCAGATGCTCTCTCTGAATGAACTAGATTTTTGTCCTATAGTCACACCCCATCTCAGAAGGCAATCTGTCATAGTTAAGGTTTCTATTACTGTGAAGAGACACCATGGCCACAGCAACTCTTATAACAAAAACATTTAATTGGAATGGCAGCTTACAGTTTCAGAGATTCAGTCCATTATTATCATAATGGGGAGCATGGCAGCATGCATGCAGACATAGTACTAGAATAGTAGCCAAGAGTCCTGAATCTTGCAGGCAACAGGAAGTTGCCTCAGATGTTGGGTGATATCCTGAGCACAGGACATCTCAAAGCCCATCCCCACAGTGACATACTTCCTCCAACCAAGCCATACCTGATGTGGGATATCCTTCTCTATGCTGTGGATGTATGTTTCTCTCACTGGTTGACAAATAAAACTATTTCAGCCAATGGACAGGCAGGATGTAGTCAGGCAAGAAGTATAGGTGGGGCTACCAGACTAAGAATGCTGGGAAGAGGAAGACAGAGAGGGAGCCACAAGGGAGATGCCATGTAGGTGCTGAGGGAACAAGAGGTTGGGGCATTCTCTGCTAAGTCAAGACTACATGGAGATACATAAATTAATATAAATGGGTTAATAATTAAGAGAGAGCTAGCCAATAAGAAGCCTGAGCCATCAGCCAAACCACTTAAAATTAATATAAGCCTCTGTGTGTTTATTTGGGGCTAAACAGCCGCAGAACCAGGCAGAACAGAAAACTCCACCTACATATACCCACTTCAAAGCCACACCTCCTAATAGCGCCACTCCCTATGAGATTATGGGGGCCAATTGCATTTAAACTACCACACAATCCATACTCTGGGGATACTCTGGGAAGGGTCAGGGTGAAGGTACAACCATGTCCCACATTTGAGATCAATCTCTGTACTGCTCTGAAAAGGGTGCTTCCCAGCCCTTGCTCTCGGTATCTTCTTTATTGTTACAGACTCCCATCTACATTTACCCGATTTTGTTTGTGAAGACTTTCCCTCACCTAATAAATCCATTCAACTATATTTTGTGTTCTACTCACATACCCATCTCTTGAATTGCTGGTTTTGGCCATATTTCTTAGACATAGTATCCATTCACCATCAACTCTGTGTAACTATCATACTGGTCCCTTTAAAAAGAGCCTTCTTCTCTTCCTCTTCCTCTCCCTCTGCTCCTCCTTCTCTTCCTCTTCCTCCTTCACCTCCACCTGTCGCTGTATGGGTGTCCAAGTGGGGAGACCAGAGGAATGTGTGGGGAGTCTTCCTCAATTGCTCTCCACTTTACTGCCTTGAGAGAGAGAATTCATCACTGAACTGGGAACTCACCATTTCAGCTAGATTGCATTTCTACTGAGCTCCAAGAATTCACCTGTCTCTGCCTCTCAATGCTGGGTTACAGGCACATGCAGCCATACCCAGCTTTTTATATGTCAGTGCCACAGACTTTGTCCACTGAGTGTCTCTTCAACAGAGCACTAAATTCTCTTTATCTTCAAAAACCTAACTTAAGTATGTCCTCTTTAATGTTGCCTCCCATGTTACTGAAATCTGAATTATCTATTTTCCTGAACATTTTTAATCCATAGAAGCTGACAGAACAACCTTTCATTTCCTGAACTCCCCTCAAATATATTGATCATTTGTTCTGTGTTATTCATTTTAATATGTGCATGTATGAAGAATATTCTGCTCATAGGAAAACTCAAGTCACAGTAGAAAAATCACTTAATTTGCTTATATACCATTCTGCCAGTGTGTCTGGCACATAGTCGACACTTCAAAAAAAAATAATTTTTGGATGAGTAATGAAAGTGCTTTAAAAAAGTTGGTTAGTTTACTGAGTGGCCTCAGGTGGGATTAAATGGGTGATGAAGCAGAGTGAGATTAAATAGGAGAAAAAGATGTCATTCTTAAAATTTAAGCAGTGCCCTAGATCCTTGGGTCTGATCTAGATCCGTGGAAGGAGAGAGGAGGTGGAGGAAGAGGTGGGCTGTCAGCAGAGAATGTGTCCAAGTCCTCGGGGAGTTAGATTATGCAGGGCTCTGACTCATTTGGGGAAATCATCACAATCCTTCAGCAACCCCTGAAAGAAGCCACCCCCAATGAAGTGTGGAGGCAGTTTTGGGTTCTCTCTTGTCTTCCTGCTTTGAGGATAGGGAGATCATTTTGCAATGACTTGTTCAGCACCTTCCATGCTGTGGTTTCTCTGGATTCAGGACCTGTTGGAGTACATTCTGCAGAATCAGTAGCCTTTATATCCATCTTTCTTTTGAACCCAGGAAACTGCTAACTGCAGGAAAAGTGGAATTACTCAATAGCTAGGATAAAGTCCCCTTATCCTAAACACCCCAAACATGTGGCACATCATCTATGGTACATCTTCTCAGTCCATGCTGCTATCTGGGCCATTCCTCCTTGTTATTCTCAGCATCAGGAAGCCACTTATTCCTGCCTCTTTTGCTCTACAATATCTCCCATATCTGGTATCTTTGCAGCCTGAATGTCCTTGTCCTGATCAGGTTCCACCCAAATTATTACAACAGCTTCCTATTCTTTCTTCTGTCCCAAATCTCTCCCCTTCTTCATCGCACACCTCTCCTGTCACCAGTAAATCACAAAATATCAGAGCTTATGATATCACTCTTCCATATGACATATCAACAGCTTCCTAGAGAAGGAGAAGTTCAAGAGCCCAAATCTCTTGATTAATCTTTCATAACCTTCTGCAAAATCACTGCCTATGTTTTTCCGACAGTCTACATAACATAGCAATTTTACCTCATCCTGAACTTTCTACAGCTCAGACTGTCTCTATTTCATCTCTCAAAAACCAACTCAGAATTCACCTTCCCTGAAATCTTTTGTTTTAATAAAAAAAAAACTATAAATCACTCATGCAAATAATTTATACAGGCCAAAATAGACTTGATGAATACAACTAGGTTTGATTATTGTGTGTTCGTGGTCAAACATTAACTGATAAATCTAGAGAAACAGAGAACAGAATAACCATAATGCCTGGTTGGCATTTCTAAGATGTGGAACCTCTCACTTATCAAAACCAACAAGGTGTAGCTTCAATGTAGAGTAAACGAACACCAGCAACTCTGTGGGATAAGTGATGTTGCCATTGTTTTACTAGATGAAGATATTCAGGCTTAGAGGTCCCAAAGGTCCAGTGTCATAAAACCAGTCAGAAGCATCACTGAAATACAAACTCAAGCCTGACTGGCTTGAAGCTTAATGCTCCTTATCCCCCATGGATTTTAGACCCAGAGAGAGGTAAAGCAAATATCAGAACCAGAGCAGCAAGTAGATATGGGGTGGGAACCAGCAAAGAAATCAGGAGCAAATGAGGCTTCTCCACAAAGTGGGAAGGAGGGGCCCTGCTCCCAGCAGATGGAATTAAAGCTTGGTGTGAGCCCCAGTTCACACATCCACCTCTCCTCATTCTCAATGATCCTCTCTTCTGAGATGCTGATTCTTGCCTTGTGAGACATTATGTGCCTACTAACAAGGCATAGTAATAATAAGTGACACAAATATTGATAATTTAAGACAAAAGCATATATTTGGGGCTCAATATTCTGAATATTCTGCAATTCAGGCAGGTATCTTCAGGGACAGTTTGTTTCTGGTGTCCATGGTGGCAATAAGGGCGACTTGACTTAGACAAGGGGACCCAAAATAATCTTTCGCATCTTTTTTGCCTGCTGAAGAGGTTGGACTAGCTTGAGTTTGGCTTAAGCTGGTTGTCTGTGTCAATGTGGTTGGCTTCTGAGATAGAAGAAAAATGACTGGAAGACCTCTTTCATGGGAGGTGGAGTCAGGAAAAGCAGGATTTCAATTCCAATCTCAGCTTAATATATAGGGAGTTCAAGGACAGCCTGGCTACATGATCCTCTGTCATAAAAGAAAACAACATGACAGCAAACCTCTTAAAGGATCAGACCCAAAAGTCACAGAATGTCACTTCTACTGCAATCTGTTGACCAAAGCAAATCACAAGACAAACCTGGAGTCCAGGAAAGGGGAAAACTGTCTCTTGGTGAGATGTCACAACCACACCTCAAAGGATTTGTTGGCTCTTGTATATCTCTTAGAATAAATTGGCCACAGTGATTTTTTAAATATGTCTGTTTTTATCAGTAGATTATCTTCCCAAAATCAACCCCTTTTGGTGTTTCTTTTATGTTTCTCATTTGCCAACACCATACCTAAGGAGTAGAAAATGCATCAATAGACAAATCTAGCTCATATAGGAGCTGGCTACTACCCCATCTCACTCTCTTCCTCCTACTGTTCCCTCCACTCTGTGGTTAAGAGCCTGAACTTTGGAATTTGGATGTCTAGGTTGGCATCGCAGTTCTGTCACAAACAAATTGGATGAAATTCAAGAAGAAATTTAATCTTTCTATAAATATTTCTGTACTGTGAAATAAGGGTAAGGTTTTATATTTCAGAATTGCGAGAACTGAAGAAAATAATATGTATATGGGAAATCAGCATGGTGCCAAGAATATGGTAATTTTTTAAATTATGATAATTGTATTTAAATTTTTCTTTCTTTTTTTTTTCTACTTCCTACAAAATCTCTACCCATACAAGCAATATACTTTCCTTGGGGCCATTTCTTAGTTGAAGTCCTCCATGGTCACTCAGCTAGAAATGAATTTTCTATCCTCTAAGAAAGACTCTTGTCTTATTGTTCTCTTTAAACAATTGGTTTGGTTTTGAGGCAGTGTCTAACGGTGCAGCCCAAGCTGGCCCTGAACTTGTTATCTTCTGCTTGAGCCTCCCTAGACCTAGGATTACAGGCAAGTACTTCTATACTCAGGGCTTGAAGTTTTCAAATTCTAGATTACAAAATGATATTGCTGGTGGGATGTCAATAGACCATCTAATTCCTCACCCCTCATTTACAAAGGTGGAGAAATGTCCTAATGATTGAAGCAAGTTGGCCAAGTCCACACACTGAGGTTAGATCCAAGCTTCCTCACCCCGTAGTAACCACAGTCATCCAGTTTCAATTTGAAGAAGGGTTAATAGAGGAGAAGTGAAGCAGATCTTAGAGATGGGGCCAACATGACCTCTGGACTCAAGTTCTTAGAAGGATCCCTGAATCTAATGCCTCCAGCTGGTAAATGAGCTCAAGGGAGAAAATGGACTGTATATTTGCTTTGCTTGGTTCACACAATGTTTTTGTGTTTGCTTGGTTGGTTTAGTTTTAAAAATTAAAGCGGTTTCCATCATTAAAAAGAACGCATGGGCTGGTAAGTTGGCTTAGTAGGTAAAGGGGCCTGCCACCAAGCCTAACAATTCGAGCTTGATCCTCAAGACTCACATGGTGGACAAAGGAAACTGACTCATGGAAACTATCCTTTGAATTCTATATGGTGTGTGTGTGTGTGTGTGTGTGTGTGTGTACATATTAGGAATACCCAAAGGCTTTTCTTTAAAAAGTGGGAGACTCATCTGCCCTATGGTGGTGTGGGTGAGTGAGAGATGTCCCCCACAACCCCTGCCCTTTGTCTTCCACCAACTTATCCCCACATGTGGAAGCTGGGAGAGAGCTGGCCCTGAGGTCATAACAAAGCAACAATAGAATATCCAAAAGAAGCCTCAGTAGAGGACCCAACATTAATAGTGTAACAGAAACCAAAAACCTCAAACCAGACCAATGACTCTGCAATGAACAGTTGCAAGTAAGGATGTATGGACAAAAGCATTGCAGGAGTTTTTCTTGTCCCATTTGGTCCTGCCGCCCTTGGGCCCCAAATAAGCACACAGACATTGTATTAGTTATAAAACTGTTGGCCGGTGACTATAGCTTGTTATTGGCAAACTCTGTCTTAATTATTAACCCATTTCTATCAATCTATGTATTTCCATGTGGTCTTATCTTACCAGAGAACGCCTGGTGTGTCCTTTCTTCTCTGTCCTTACATGGCAACTGATCTCTGGCAGGCTCTCCTGGTGATCTTTTCCAGAATTCTCCTCTTCCTAGTCTTGCCTATCTTTCTGCCTTATCCACCAACAGTGTTTTATTCACCAAACAATAAAAGAAACATATATAGAAGGACTTGGCCCATAATCTCCTCTTTGCTGTCTAAATAAAAAGATGGGGTTTAACTTTAACATAGAAAAATTACATAACATAGCAGAACAGTTATAAAGTAAGAAGTATAGTTACAATATTTAGTCCATTAATATTTGGCAAAATTTAAAGAAAATATCCTATCATCTATCCTATCTTTGTGAGTCTAAAGTTTTATATATAACTTATCTTTTATCATAGCTAAGAAAAATCATAATATAACTATCTGTCTTCAACTCTATCAAAGACCACAGTAGGATAATATAAGAACTCTAGAACTGAGACATCTCGCTACCTGTACAGTCATCCAAGTTTCTCTGTAACATTGGTGCGCCCATCTTCAGCCCATAGTGTGACTGGCAGACTTTTCAGAGAAGCAAGAAATTTTAAACTGTCAGTCATTTGGCAGTTTGTCAGTCATTTTTCTCTGTGTCCTGCATAATGTCTGACAGACTCTTCCATGAAGCAGGGACCCTTCAGAACTGTCCTATCTTGTTTCTTCAAGTTCAGCAGTCACTTTCCTGTGGGTCCTGTATGTCCAGTTTCTACAGCATACAGTCAAACAGTCTAGGCAAGAGCAATTTCTTTGGCTGGTCTTGCCATGTCAAAGGCAATCTCCATAACGAATTTCTTCCATGCCTAGCTTCCTCTTTGTGTTCTGTGGCTTGCTCCTTCTCTCTGATCTCTCAGCATTTCTCTCTATATCTGACTCTGGCCTTTTATTATCTAGACCAATTAAGAATTCCTTTTACACAAAAGAATATACTGTGTGACTCACTGTGTCACACTACAGCTTCCATGAGGAGATTTTTTTTTTCTTTTCCTCTCTCTCTCTCTTTAATGCGATTTCACTTTATTTTGTCAGGGAGGGTGCAATGGCAGAGGGCAAATATGAAGGGAGGAAGAGATGAATGGAATCGAGATGCATGATGTGAAAGACAATAAATAAAAAGAAAGTTAAACAATAGAAAAAAATGTTGGGAGAGATTCACATAAAATTCCAGATTACCAGTTTCTATTGAAAACATCTGGAATACTTGCCCCAGTGGGCTTCTCTAGAGGTCCACAATTTGCTACAGGGAATGGAATTGCTGCCCTCTTGAGTGCGGCTGAGTCCTTGGATTAGAGTGAGCTCTGCTGCTACCTCGCCTTGCGTGAACCTCCTCAGTAAGTGGGAAGTGTGAGTTTGCCACACCTGCCATCCGTGAAGGCACTGGGAAGCCATGCCGGAGGCTGTTGTGTGGTTGGGACTGCACTGTCCACTCCCTTTGGAGTTTTTAACTAGGAGAAAAAGCAAAATCGGAGCAGGTGCAGTGTGATGCCCCAAAAAACAAACAGCTACAGTGTGTGGAACTGGGTCTTGAGGGTTTCTGCTCTTCTGAGTTTCCAGAACACACACTCTGTCTTCTGAATGCAGGGATTTCATTTGCTTCCAGGGAACAATCCCTTTTCTCTGTGTAGTTTGGGTGAGGCTGACCCTGTGGGACTGTGACTCAGACCTGTTCAATGAGAGCTCCCATTGTCTGGACCTCCATGATTGACTTGAGATGTGGGCAGCGGGAACTTTCTTCTTGGGTTAAATTGACCCTGGATAAGAATAACCTCTGTATCTTTTTATTTTCAGGCTTCTCTTGATTAAAAAAAAGAAGAAGAAGCTCTACCTAGATCTACGCAAGACCACCCTGTCCTGGTGTCCCCCAGGCTTCTGCCTGGTTCTAGAAAGACTCATCTTTCCAACACTCACAGACCTGCCACCACCATATACTTAGAGGCCACAACATTGACCTCATTATATTTATCATCCTGTTTATATCTGTCTCCCAGAAAGTACAGAACTCCCAAGTGACCTCAAATTCCCCAGGTGCTAACCCCAGCACTGCTCTTTTCTTACAATGTAAATCCACCAGACAACATACATGGATACTCTTATATCTTTATCGCTGGCTGATAGCTGCACAGGGAACTTGCCCAAATCATGCAACCCCAGTCCTCACAGTTCATTGTCTTTAACACACAAACACCACTTCCTGGTTAACACATCTCAGTTAGAAGCAGCACTACAGAAGCCAAAAAGCAACATTAGCACATTTCTAAACCTTTCCGGATTCTGGAACTATGACCCAGGTCTGTGATGGCTTAGGCCTTCCTGTTTTGGCAGTTGTCGAGGCCTACATGCTGAGTTTTATGGTCAAAATGGTTCTTCTAACATGCTGTCACTTATGCTAAGGTCTGGGGGCTTGTTGCACTATGGGCAGTAAGGGACACTCCTACACACACGCCACATTCACAGTCCTCATCCCCTCCCCCAATATCTTTACTCTCCGTAAAACTTTTGTTCTGAGCACGTAGAGCAAACTTGGGTTAGATAAAAATCACAAAAGGCCATTGTTGCAGAATAAGAGATGTCAAAACTGAAAATGGAGTCAGACATTCCAACACCCCATGTCTTCGGACCTAATCGGAGTTCTTATCTGAGCTCCTGAGAAACAGGAGACAAAGAGAGATCTGCCAGAACTCCCAAGGCGCCAGCATGCATTGGCATGAAGAGAGAATTCATCCTTTAAGCCTTTCAAAAGCTCACCGCTCCACGGTTTTCCTTCTTGTTGGCCTTCCCCATCCCTGCTCTACAGGGAAAGTACCTCTGAAATGACTAATCTGTTTTTTGTTCTGTTTCTGCTGTTTTCGGCCCTTCTCTGTCTCAGAGGCTGAGTTCTCCTGCTCAGTCCATCAACACACTCCCGTTTTATGAAGTATTGCTGGATGCTGGAACTGTAAACTGCGGCCAAGGCACACACCTAAACAGACTCACCGCAGTGTCAGCCAGTTTGACTTCCACCGTGGTGGGAATCTGTGGCTCACTCCAAAATTCAGAGTAAAGCCTAACATCCAGCATGAAGCTGTTATGCGTGTGTGTGGGCGGGGGATGTGGGGGATGATTGGTTTGCTGTTCATTGTCTTAAGAAAATGTTAAAGCTGAGTTACATATTTTAAGGCAGACTATTTACCTCACAATCATGGATGCTCAAGTGGAACCTGCACTCGTATTGTGTTAGCTCTGCTAAGGACCTCATGGCAGAAGGGGTCAGATACCATCTCTTCCCCATCTGATAATCCATTCCAGCCTCATTGCAGAGAGAGCTCTGGGGTGAGCTGCACCATCAGCCCCTCCTGTTCTTGAGTGTCTGGCTTCTTAGGCTAAGAGCCTCTGGTCTTCTCTGCACTCCATCCTGAGGATGGGCATTATGGAACCCTCCAGGTATAAATAGAGGTCTTAATTGGTCTAAATAATAAAAACCCAGAGTCAGATATAAAGGGAAATACTGAAAGATCAGAGAGAGAAGAAGAAGCAAGCCAGAGCCACCTCATTAGCTTTCCAGTGGGGGAAAAAAAGAGCAGTTCTGGCTTATATCCTCTCTCTGCCCAGCCATCTCACTTCCTGTCTGTCTGTACAGACTTGACCTCTATGGTTAGCTAGTGGCAAGCTCCATCCTCTGATCTTCAGAAATGCTTTATCTGTACAAGCAAGATATCACCACATCCAGGTCCTGATCATGTGATCCAATCTAATAAATTTCTTCTTATAATTACATGCATGCTATTGTTCATATTCCTCTAGAGCAAAATGGCTGATACAGCCAACAGATCGAGAGAACTAATTCTGGGTCTCATAAGAACTTCCTCCACACCTTCCAATAGTAATATTCCAACAAGACCCACTCTTCCAAGGCTCCACCACCTCTTACCACGTTAAGGATCAAGCTTTCAACGCATGAACTCTTGGAAGATGCTCTTGGAAGAGCTCTCTTGCCTTCTATGCCATATGAGGATCCAAGATGTTACCATCTATAAACTAGGCAGTAGACTCTCACTAGACAAGAAATCTGACTAGATGCCCCAACCTCTGGCACTGTGGGAAATAAATTTCTATTGTTTGAAAGTGACCCAGTTTGTGGCATATTGTTCTGGCAGCCTGAACAGACTAAGACAGTTTGTGTGGGTGCATGAAAAGGGAAGACAAACTGCACAACAACAATAACCAGACTCAAGGAAAACATACAAGTAGCATATATGCACCTGAAAAGATGTTGTCTCCAGTATTTAGGAAAATGCAAATCAGAGCCACAATGAGATACAGCTAGACACAGGCTAGTATGGCTGATATTGAAAACAAAATGTTCCAGTACTTGAGAAGTTAAAAAAAAAAAAAAAAAAAAAAGACAGGAGGATCAGAAGTGCAAAACCAACCTGGGGACTGTAGGGTCTGAGTCCACCATAGGTTACATGAAATCCTGTCTCAACTAAAGGCCCTATAAATTAACTTGTGTTATCAAGGATATGGAAAAAACTGAGAACTTGGGTGCTGATAGCAGGGATGTGAAATGTTAGCGCCACTATGGCAAACAATATGGTCATTCTGCAAGATGTCAGCACATGGTCCTGCAAGTCTACTTCTAGTTAGCGCAATCAGTGTTACTTTGCTTTTTGATGCTGTCATAAACACCATGACCAAATGCAACTCATGGAGGGAGGGGTTTATTTGGCTTATATTTCCATGTCACAATCCACTGTTGAGGGAAGTTGAAGAAGGAATTCATAGCAGGAACATAGAATCAGAAACTGAAGCAAAAGCCACAGAAGAGGGATCCTTACTGGTTTGCTCCTCACTACTCACTCAGCCTGCTTTCTTATGCCACTCAGGACCTCCTGTTCAGGGATAGCACCACCCGCAGTGGCTGGGCCCTCCCATATCAACCATTAATCAAGAAAATGCTCTCACGGATTTACCTACAGGTTAATCTGATGGAAGCCTTTTCCCAATTGTGGTTCCTCTTCCCAGATGACTCTAGCTTGTGTCAAGTTTACAAAAAAATGAAACAGGATGGTCACCAGAATGACAACAGATTCTTAAAGAGCTAACTCCATATTCATAACAATATTAATAGCCAAAAGGTAAACTCAAACTACCTATCCATTTACAGATGAATGAACGAGTAAAATTTAGTATACAGTATGCATATCTATACACACAATGAATTCTTTTAGCCCAATAAAGGAAGGCAATTCTAACATGCTAAAGCAGAGACAAACCTTGAGGACATCCCCAAAGGGGAAAGGATCTATCACAAAGGCACAAGTATTATATGATTCATCTTACATGAGGTTCCTACAGTACAGTCAACGAGAAGAACTAGCAGCTGCCAAGAACTGGAGGAGGGGGAAATCTGGGAATACGGAAATGTTGTGGGTGATGATGACGTCACAAACAATGTGGTTGTGCATAGTCCCGCAGAATGGCACTCCTTTAAAAGGTTACAGTGGCACAGCTTAGATAATATATACTGCATATACATGTTTGTATCTCTTACCTTACTTTTTTGAGACAGGGTCTCATGTAGCCTAGGTTGGCCTCATACTCAATATGCAGCTGAGAATGATCCTCTTGCCTCTGCCTCTTAAGTGGTAAGATTACAGGAATGAGGTATCCTGCCCAGTTTTTGTGCTGTGGAAATCAAACCAGGAGCTTTGCGAATGCTAGGTAAGCACTCTACCAACTGAGCTACATCCCCACCCTATATTTTACTATAATTTTAAAAAAAGAAATCTATATAATACGCTGGATCTCAAATACCCTTTTATAGACTCTAAATGTGGCTTAAACCTTACCCTGATGCCTCTTTCGTCACTTACATCATCCAATGCAGACACTCTGAATATCATTTGTGCTCAATAAAAATCTGGTGTCACAGGTGAAAGAATGCAGGAGTGAAAATGAACACATTAATAGTTAGTTTCAACCAAGACAAGGGCGTCTCATCTCCAAGCAAACAATAAGCATGTTAATTGTCTGTGCTTAACTATCTGGAGAGCATATGAAAGTTCAGCTTCAGGAATCCTGCAGATTCTGTGGGCCCCATTCACCTCATACTCACAAACTGTCTGTGTCAGCACATGAGAGCTGGTTTTGCCATCCGTGGTCATGTTTCAAGTGTATCTTATGAGTGAAGACGCCTCAGGATGAGACACAGCTCTCATTGTAACTAGTTCACTTACCACTAACTAGTTCAGAGATAGTACAGGTCCAGCTGCTGTTCCAGAAGCCCATAGTGGTAGAGACAAGAGCAAAAACAATTTCGAAACATCACACAAGTTTTAATTTGGTCTCTCACCAAGTCTGGTTTATTTTTACATTCAAGTTTTTTTTTTCAACCATCTCAATCATCGTTGTCACTGTAACCAAACCCACCATCATTTAGTATTTGACTACAGCCCAACCTGCCAAATGTTATCTTCCTTTGGTTTTCCCCACATCTTACTCTGTTCCCCACACAGCAGCCAGGATCTCCTCCCAGTCTATGTGTCTGATTGTATCATATCCTGACTCAGAACCTTGAATAACCTCCCACTATGGAAGGATAAAAACGAGATATCTTATTTTGGCTTGCTTGGTCCTTTCACAGTCTGGCTCCTGCACAGACATTTAAGTCTTAGATGGACCTACTTTTTGCATCTTCCCTTAGCTCCAGCCAGATATTATAGGCCTTATTCTCTGGAACATACAGTCATAGTGAGTGCCAGCACCCTTCCCCACTGACATCCCCATTGTCTATTTAATTCTTATTCCTCCTCTCATTCTTAATATTGTTTAGTTAAACTAAGTTTGCCTTGAATCTCTCAGAGCTAACTATAGCCTTAATTAGTGTGTAATTAGGCAGACAGCCTAACTTGGGAACATAGGTTTTAAACCAATCAGTGGCTAATAAAATATATCAATGGATCAAACCATTCCCAAATGAGGCAAGCACCAAGTCTATAATATACCTGCACACATTGCCCTGCTGAATTCTGAACCTTTGCAGGCTCTGAGGGGGTTGTTTCAGTCATGATAATGTTCCAGAATATTTGCTTACACTATGTAAGGACGTGTCACTGTGATTGGTTGAATAAAGAGCTGAATAGTCAATAGCTAGGCAGGAGTGAACAGATGGGATTTCCAGGGAGAGAGAAAACTCTGGGAAGAAGAAAGGCAGGAAGATGCCAGGGAGACACTGAAGAGGTAGGGCATACTGTACAGAGTAGAGGTAACCAAGCCATGTGACAGAGCATAGATTAATAAAAACAGGTAATTTAAGTTATAAGAGCTATCCGGACAAGCCTAAGCTAATGGGCAATCTTTCATTATTTTTTTATTTTATATATTGATCCCAGTTGCAATCTTTCATTATTAATAAGAAGTCTCCATGTTGTTATTTATGGGCTGACGATCCAAAGATAGTCCAACAAGAAAGCTTGCTACATGATAGTTTGACATAACTTGTGCTGGCTGTTCTTGAATCAACTTGACACATAAACTAGAGCTATCTGAAAGGAGGGAAGTTCAACTGAGAAGATGCCTCCATAAGATCCAGCTATAAGGTATATCTTAATTAGTGATTGATGGAGAGAGCCAGCCTATTCTGGGTGGTGCCTGTCTGGGCTGATGGTCCTGAGTTCCATAAGAAAACAGGCTGAGCAAGCCATTGGGAGCAAGCTGGTAAGCAGTGCCCCTCTATGGCTTCTGCATTAGCTACTGCACCCAGGATTCTTCTCTGTTGAGCTTTTGCCCTGACTTCCTTCAACAATGCTTTGGAAGTAAAAGCCAAGTAAACCCTTTCCTCCCCAACTTGTGTTTTAGTCATGGTGTTTCATTGCAGCAACAGAAACCCTGACTAAGACATAAGTGAAATTCAGTAGGCAGATTTCTGGGATTCACGTTAATTCAAAGGCTTAGTCAAATTGCCAAATTTCTCTAACTTGAGGTTTCTTAATTTATTTTAGCATTTCAGAATCCCCACTAAGTATGGTGCCTAGTTTTTTGTTTGTTAATTTGTTTTGTTTGTTTGTTTGTTTGGTTGGGTTGGGTTGGGTTGGTTTGGTTTTTTGAGACAGGGTTTCTCTATGTAACAGCCCTGGATGTCCTTGAACTCCCTTGGTAGACTAGCGGGCCACAAACTCAGATCTATACTTCCTAGGTTCTTGCACTAAAGGCACGTGCCACCACACCTGACTCCTATGATACCTGTTTTAAGAATGGAAGGGATGTCTACTGAAGAGAGAGTTATCAAGGAGGACTTGTACTCTGAGTATGAAGAAGCCTATAACCAACATGTTGAGCCCAGTGTGCGTGAAGGGTGGTGAGTAATTGAGCACACAGACATGAGCACACACACACACCAAGCAACTATATCTCACAAACATCAGAAAGGCATTGAGCCACAGCTGCTTTAGAAGTAAAGACAAAATGTGCATGCAGAACACGGTGAAGGAATTCATTCCAATTCTGGCAGGAAGGGAAAGGGGAACTGTAAAACTGAACAGAGAGTGTGGGGAACAGCTACATGAACATTTCCCAAGAAATGCAGTAACAGCTAGATCAGTGGGAGCCCCCTGTAGATTTGACAAGAGCCTCTGAGCATCAAATATTATCTTTTGGCAGCAGATAACCATAATGTTTTCAACTATCAGCAATGTGCCAGGCTATTGAGTGGTACTGCTCCTGTGAATTGAATTTACCTAAGCTTTTCCCTTTATCCAAAGAGGTCTTGATGGAACAAAATAATCAGTTAATGAGAGAAATTATGCCAGCGACAGACAGGATTACCTGGGGAGATGTTGTTTTGTGTCTAGAAGTAATTGGTGGCCTGGTTTACAGTTCTATTCTTAGGGAGTAGCCAAGGCCTGGCACTGTCTCTATCACTATCAACTGAGTTTGACCCCTGGAGGAACACAAACAAGGTCAGTTCTTCTCAGGACACAATGTGGGGAAAGAGGTGATGGTAGGCAGATCTGATATGAACCATGTTTGAATGGGAATTTTGGCCCCTGGCTGCAGTAGGACACATTACTAATAATAGTATAGTCTTGTGGGATTCTGCACACTTCATATGCCTGACTCACTTGCCCTTTACTACGAAGCAGGCAGAATTCTTTCTCACTGCCTTTTATAGAGGTAAATACAAGACACAGAGGGGCTAAAGCACTTGTCCAAGGGCACCTGGTAGGATTTGAACTTAGATGGTCTTTTTGCATAGTCCATACAGTCAGCCCCTGTGGATGATCACATGGGAATCACATTTAGTTAGTTAAAATATGTCCAGAGAGTCCATCGTGTCCCTGGAACTCTTTGGAACTAGAGATATAGCATCAGGTAGAGGGGAACTGTATCCTTAGGAATCTAGCATCCTAGTGGGGCAAGTGCCATAATGACAGCTAAATTAAGAAAGAAAGATGGGGTTTTTAGAACCTGCAACTGCCTTGATAAAATAAAACTGAATAACCTAGAAGAGAGTAGGACAGGGAGGTGACCAGCTGATGTGGTCGAGGAAATAGTCTCTGAAAACAAACCGGAAATGGGGAAGCATCCATGCAGAGGTCAGAGAAAAACATTCCACCCAGGACAGACCTCAGTCATGGAGCTCCTGACACACAAACAGCTCAAAGAAGCCACGGGGCTGCAAGAGGAAGAGAATGGGGGGGGGGGGAGCAAGTGGCAGGAGCTCCCAGCAAACCAGGGCCATGGAGAAGAAATGGCAGGAACCAAATGAGCTCAGTAAAGCACAGGGCTGGGGACAGCTACAGGGAAGGAGAGCTCACAGTGGAGGCCAGGAGAAGGATGACTGTGAAACTGGGACAACCCCCAAGTGTGATCTTTGGCAAGAATTCCAGGTACTAAATGTTCTCCATAGCTGGCAGGAGGTGAAGGAAGCCTCGTGTCAGAGGTCCAGTGTGGGATTTCTCATTCCATGAACAGCATCCCTCTCATGCTAAGTCCTGCCCGCCTTCAGATTCCTGCATTTCTGAGACCAGATACAGCACATCTTCCAGGGGCATGGGGAAGTCCTCTGTTGAAAGTATGGATCCATGCTGGTGTGTGTGCTTCAAAGGGAAGGAGGAAGAGGCCTGGACTCTCCTAGTCTCTGGGGAGTCTTCTAGGTAGGGTGAGCATTTGTCGATGGTGCTTTAATGCCAAATAGATACTAGGAAGTCTTTGCAGGTGCCATTCCATTAGTATAATGCTGTCCTAAATATAGCAATTCATCAGCTAGGGAGAATCCCCAAGGACCATAAGGACAAGGTACTAGTTGAGGGCAAGAGCTTTAAGGTGGGCTTCAACGCTTGCTAGCCATCTGACTCATTTAATACTCTAAATTCAGTCTCGTGGTCCGTGGTATGGAAACAATATGCCCACACCCCAGGAGCCAAAAGTTTACTGCCCATTCAGAGCTGAGCAGGGAAGTGGGCCCTGAGTAAGTACTCAGGAAGTACTACTGCTAAAGAGTGACTGCCAGTACCGTGTGGTTTTGAGACCTTCCACCCATGAAAGATCATGATGGTTTGAAAAGGAAGTTCAAAGATCAAATGTCCCAGAGTGAACAGTGATGAAAACAATATTAAGAACATAAAGATTTGACCAAAAGGCTGAGTAAGGATAGAACTTGCATAAAAGGTTGTTGTCAATATATCATCAAAGACAGAGGTTGAAGGGCTATGAGATAGAAACAGTGGCAGAATTAGTGTTATTCTCAGCATCATCTGCCAAATGCCTAATATCAACTCAAGCTTATCCAGGTGCTACCATTGTCCTTAATCCCTGTTAAAAGTCTCCAAGATGTGTATTTCCATTTCCATTATACAGATAAGTGAGACTAAAGGCAAACAGTAAAGATAAGCTGGTATCTATTTGACTCCAGTATCAATGGTCTTTTCTTCATAACCTGTCAACCCCAAGGAAACCTATCTTATTATTATAGACATAATGAGCTCTACAGATCCATATGTGCCCCCCACCCCTTAAAGATAGCTACATGTGTCAGTTCTCATGAAGTAACTACTCTGGTCCTCTGTGACCAGGAGAGTGTAAGGATCTATTCTAAGTGGCAAAGTCTTCTTGTGTAGCATGAGGACACTTGGGGAAAGCACAGGGGCATGATTCCTTTGTGCTGAGGAGACATGGGAAAACAAGAGAAAGCATCCTCTTTACAGAAGAGGAGAGTGCCGGGTGAGGTGCCACAGAGCTGTCTAGAGCAAAGATGAAACACTAGAATGTGTCACCTGGAGGAAATGAAGAAGTATGGAGAAGGGGAGGCACCAGTTTGTTCAGAATACGTAAGCTACACACAGGTCCCTACAACAGGTTGTGAAGGGCATCCAACCCAGAAAAGTAGACTGCTACTGCTACTACATCTCTCACGACATGGGTTGGACATGGTTTGTTCCCACTAAAACTCATTTTGAAATTGAATTGATATTGTAGCAGGACTAAGAAGAAACATAAAGAAGCAGCTGTGTCTTTAAGAGGAACTAATGTAGTTCTCCTGGGACTGGATTAGTTGCCATGTCAACAAGCCATTAGCTACTGGTGTCTCCTTCAGGGGCCTGTATACTGCTCTGTTTTCTATCATGTCATGAGGTGGCTTGATCCCCTTACCAATTGAAGCCGCCTCATCTGGACTTCCAACTACAAGAACTATGAGCTAAATAAACTTCTTCCCTATATAAATTGTCCAATCTCAGGTATTCTGATATAGTCTCAGGAAACATATTGATTTAAGGAGGGGGGGTGCCCAGCAATGAGAGGCATTGAGGGCTTTGTGGCAGGTGAACAACCTGATGATGTCTACATTTTAATGTATTCTGTCTGCTGCCTGGGACCCAGAATGCAGCACATTGGTAGAACACTTACTTGATATGTGTGGGATCCTAGGTGTAAATCCCAGCCCTGACAGGAAAATACAAAGATCATTATCCCAGAGCTTGGAAGATAGAGGCAGAAGGATCAGGAGCTGGAGCCTAGCCTTGGTTCATGAGACCCTGTCTCAAGCTAAACAAATAAGAAAAAAAAAAAAAAGGGGGGAACTGATCATTAGATCTGACAATTTTAAGGACAAAATAGCACAAAGAGAAATGAAGACACGGTAGTGAGCTTGGTAGTGGAGTTCTGTGTTTGCAGAACTCCAAGCCTTCAGAGTCTATGGAGCCCTTTGCCAGCAGTGAAAGGGCATTTCAAGGAAGCCACTGGCTTTGGTCCTTCAGAGAATTCTAATTACATACCCATCTCTCCTGATGGCCTCTTGAGTTCCTGATGAGGAAGCCTGCTAGGGAAGAGCAAGGCCTAGCAGCTTTCATTTCCACAGCACTGAAAGGCGTGGGGCTAGAGGTACATTATTAGTAGAGCAAGTGCTTTAGGAGCCTGCGTGTGAAGAACAGACAGTAGTCATCGTCTCTCATACTTGAGAAGTCCTCAGCAGACAGCAGTAGTGGAAGACTGAAGGAACAGGATGGTCCGATAGAGAAGACAAGGCTCTGATCTCTGCCCAGCCAATCTTGTACGTGTTTCTAATTGTTCATTGGCTGCCTTGTGTTGGCTGCCAGGCATGCCCAGGGGAACAAGGAAACCCCCCTACTCCCTGAGAGATCTCAGGCTAGTGAAGAGGATAGAAAAGTAAGTAAAATCTATAACAAAGTAGGAAAGTCATAATAGTGGAGACTCTCGAGGGTCATCTACAAGGAGAAGCTATTTCAAGAACTGAAGAAAGTGGAATGAAGGTCGGATCCATTCTGTAAAAACACCATGTACTGAGCACAGACTAAGAAACAATGTTCTGGGCTGGACATCAGATGCATCCTGAAGGATGCATGTAGGAAAATAATGAAGAGGTGGTGGTTTCAGACAGGGGGGATGTGCATGCAGGAAAGGGTAAGGGCACAAGATACTGCAGACAATACAGGTAGTTTACATTATGCCAGAGTGAAGGAAATAATGGTGTGAGGTACTCCCCACAAAAAACTACTCAGACACAGGTCCAAGCCAAAGAAAGTCTTTAGTAGCTGGCTGGACCCCAGAGCAGTCCCAAGCCTTTCTCAGGGTGAGCTTTTAAGCATAATAACACATCCTGGATGGCACACATCAACTAATAAGAACAGTTCCCCAGAAGCAGAACTACAGAAGCCAAAAGGCAAGGTTAGTACATTTAGGGACTTTCCCAGAACTGTGGACTTCGATGGATTGGGTCATTGTTCTCCTTTTGGTAGGCGTTGCTGTCTATGTGCTGGGTTCTCGGATCTAAACGGAACTTTCATCATGGTAACAGTTATACTAAGGTCTGAGGGACTGTTACAATAAAATTCAGGACAGAATAAGAAAAGTAGGATCTAGTGAGGTAGGCACGGGGTCCATCACAGTGAGGCTTAAGTATTATGCAAAAGAGTTTGGAGAGCCAGGAAAAATGTTGCAAGTACAAAAGTGACTGACATCATTATATTTGTATTTTAGAGCCATCACTCTTGTTGAAAAGATGTGATGAGCATAGCTCAGATGGCTTTAATTGTTAGTTCCCAATCTTTGGACAGTTAGATTGACCAAGTGGAAAAGGAGGAAGGGACCTGTCTTAGTCAGACGTTTTATTGTGTCAACAAATTATCTGTGGGGGGGGGGGGAGATTATAAGCACAGATTTGTTTTGGCTCATGGTGATGAGAGATGTCATTCTGTAAATATGTTTCTCTTATTGGTTAATGAATAAAACACTGTTGGCCAATAGGGGAGAAAGATAGGTGGGACTAGGAGAGGTGGAGGATTCTGGGAAATGTAGGACAGAGTTGTGATGTGACTTGGAAGGAGAGGACTCATGAGCCTGGCATTCTCAGTAAGATAAGATTATGTAGAAATACATATATTAGTAATTGTGGGTTAATAATCAAGACAAAGCTGGCCAATAAGAAGCTCTAAACATTGGCCAACAGCAACATAATTAATACAGCATCTCTGTGTGTTATTTGGGGCTGATGTGGCTGTGGGACTAGGCTGGCGGGAAAGTGCACCTAACATCATGGTTCAGAGGTATTAGTTCATGGTCAATTAGTCTCATTGTTCTGTAGTTCACTTTTTTAAAAATTTTATTTACTTTTATGTATGGATGCTTTGCTTTTTTTTTTTTTTTTTTTTTTTTTTGCCTACATGTATGTCTGTATGCCATGTGTGTGCCAGGTGCCTGAGGAGGATCCCCTGGGGCTGGAGTTACAGGGAGTTATGAACCACCATGTAGGTGCTAGGAATAAAACCTGGGTCCTCTAGAAGAGCAACCAGTATTCTTAACTGCTGAGCCTTCTCTCCAGGCCCCAATATGAGGTCTTAATAGAAATGAAGTCCAGATGTAGTCCCCGCCTGCAAACAGTATGTGAAGTTCAGTAACCATGCTTTTCCTGCCTTCCACTCCTTCAGAGACCCTGAGAAGATCCTTGAACCTAAAAGATCATTCTTTAAATCACAAGTCAAACTGTCACCAAACTGGCACTGTGTTTTGTAATCAGAAACTTCTGGAATAGCAGGAATGTGGTTAGTGTGGGTTGTGCTGTATTGCATAAGCAGAACATCTGTAAGAATAGACCCTTCCCTCAAACATCAGATGTCCAAGAACCCTAGGCCCCAGGAACTGTTTCTTACATGGGCCAGCTCCCCGGGGCTCCTCCACTCTGATTCCTGTTGTACTTGAGTCAGAACCAGACGGGTTGGCATTAATTGTTCTCTAATTGTTTCAAGCATGCTATTTTTATCTTCCCCAGTATAGTGTGCTGCAAAAGAGCCTGGTCCTCAGCTTTCACCTCACTCTGTGCTCCCAGCATTGAGCAGAAGCTTGCTGATTGATTTTTCTATGAGCTGTAATTATTCTCAAGGCTGCCTTGGGATACAGGTCTCCCTGTCATGCCAACTCAGTTTCTTTCTCCTCAATACCCCTCCCCACTCCCAGCATCTTCCACTCACTCCATTGTTGATGTCTGGCTTGTTCCCATCCAATCTTCATTCTCCTTTTCCCAAAAAGGACAAACCATATTTCACCGGCCATCAACACCACTGAGTTTCTCTCTAGCAAGAAACACGATTCTGATTAGCTACCTTAGGATTTTTATTTATCTCTCTGCCAAACTTACTAATAATTGTAGGACTGCTCAGGTGACAGAAGCCTTTGCTTTGATTCAATGTTGTGCTTTCAGTTTTATGAGCTCCATATACACTTAAAGGTAGGAAAGTAGACTGGGGTAATGGGGTGGGGGGAGGAATGATTTGATTCAGCCCCTCTTTGGGTGTCTCTCATGCTCTCTCTGACCAACTGTGGTGACTGGGAGCCTACAAATCCACAAGGTGGGAAGAAGGAAGAAGTTCTGGTAATTAACTTTTAATTCAACTCACGATTGCCTAGAAAAGGGGTTGTAGAGCATCCTAGAGAAGAGGCTGAGCTCAGCTTCACGTTCCTGAGTCACAGCTGCAGCATTTTTTTATGTGTGCCATACTCTGAGTGTCAGCTTTGCTGTAGATAAGTGGATGCAATTGGACCTACCTCCTGGGGTCACCACAAGGACCATGTGAGACATATATGGTTCTGAGCTAGTAGCACTCATGACCTTTGACTCGTAGTGTGTTAGGGTTTCTATTGCTGTGAAGAGACACCATGACTACAGCAACTCTTATAAAGGAAAACATTTCATTTGGGACCGGCTTATAGTTTCAGAGGTTTAGTCCATTATCATCACATTGGGAAACACAACAGCATGCAGGTAGACATGGTACTGGAGGAAGTGAGGGTTCTAGATTTTGATCTGCAGGCAATAGGAAGTGAACTGTATACCACACTGAGCATAGCTTGAGCAAAAGAGACCTCAAAGCCCACCCCCACAGCGACATGCTTCCTCCAAGAAGGCCACACCTACTCCAACAAAGCCCCCCTCCTAATGTGCCACTCCCCATAGGAGCTATTTTCTCTCAGACCACTACATATAGTATCATCATCCCAGATGGAATCATTCTTCCTTACCGTGGCACCATCAAAATGTTACATCAACTTCCTTCAGGACCCAGGGCAAAAGAGTCTAGCTACTATCTGATCTTGTAGACTTCTGTCTAGTATGTGGGATAGAGCATAATTTGAGAAGGAAATACAGTATGAGCTTAGCCTCCTGCATTGCTGTCAGGTGCACTGAGCATTCATCTGCCCTTTTTTGTCAGCTGAGTCCAGTCCTGCTCAACAAAATTCATGCCACAGACTACTTCTTCCTTCTTGTCAACCAACATGGTGGTCAAGTTATTTAGAGATTATGCTATGCAGGTATTGAAGAGTAAATGACCTGAGTGTATAAATTCCAGAACTCAAATGATTGTTTGGCGTCCATTATATACACCTATAAACCAGTAGTAGGACTTTGCTGACAGATCTTCGAATTGTTCATCTGTAATCAAGGTAAGAAAATGGTTTCTGGTAGAGTAGTTGTGAGGACATAAAAAGATAAGGTTTGAAAAATTCTCAGTCCAGTACCTGGCATGTAGTAACTGTTTATCGAATCAAAGTGATTGCTGTAATTAGAGGGATTAAAGGGCAGCATTCATCCCTCTACAAAACTTTTTTTTTCCTCATCTGCTGCTGTATTACCAGTGTCTGGTTCTGGTCTGCACACCCACCACTCAAAGCCCAGGTTATGCCAACACAGACTCCAACTAAAATCAACTTACATATATTGTTCTTTTGTTTGCTTTGTTTGCTTTGAGGCAGGGCTTCTCTATGCAGCCCTGACTATCCTGGAACTCACTGTATAAACCAGACTGGCCTCTAACTCAGAGATCCACCTGTCTCTGCCTCCCAAGTGCTGAGATTAAAGGTGTGCATCACCACCAACAAACTAACCTGTGTGCCTCTTAATCAGTGTATTTCAGTGACTGCATCTGCATCAGAGAAGTGAGGTTCCCATGTCCTCTACAACCTGACAGAGCCCGGCCTTGTTGGCCTGGCACAGAGAGAAAGCAGCAGGGTCAACTGCCCACTTCCTCAAATGGCTGCAGCCTCTGCCTTTTACGAAGCAATACAGACACAGAACATTCAAATGAGTCCTAATTAATGTTACACAATCGCTGTTTCACATGCGAGCTACTCCGCACTCAACTGACTAGCTGCTCTGAACATTCCAGGTTGAAAGTGAGGCTCGGATAGCCACAAAAGTCTTCCTGGCAAAGGGCTCCTGAAGTTCTATTGTGGTGAGTGAACTCTTGTCCCCATGACACCCTATAAACAGAGACATTGCTGGAGATTGTGTCCCTCACAATCATCTTTAGCTGTGGGGGAAATAAACCTCCTCAGAGTAGGTCACACTCACAGTGGCTGAGCCACATTTAAAATCCACTTTTTAAAAACGGGGCCAGGGGACCCACTTGAGGGACTATGGAAATGGCTCAGTGATTAAAGCATTTGCCCCAAAAGCAGACGTTCATATCCCCAGAACCCACATAAATAACAAATAGACATGGTGGCCCACCTGTAGTCCCAGACTCTAAAGGCAAGCTGGCTAGGCAGACTGACTAGACATATCAGTGAGCTTTGAGTTTTATTGAGAGACCCTGCCTAAATGAATAAGCTGGAAGTGCTATTTGGGATAATTCTCAACCTAAACCTCTGACCTCCACATAAACAGGCAACCACACACACACACACACACACACACACACACACACACACACACACACACAATACACCCCTACAGACCCCTCAGAGAGAAAGAGAAAACCCATTAGCAAGCTGAGCCTAGTTGTACATGCCTGAGATCCAAGCATTCAGCGGGCAGGAGGGGAGATCAGGAGTTTGCAGTCAGTCTATGTTACATAGCAAGCTTGAGATCAGCTCAGGCTTTGTGTGAGGCCATGTCTCAAAAATTAATTAATTAATTAATTAATTAAATGAATGGATCCAAATGATCCCATTTCCCAAATTCAGGATGCATTCTTTTTTCTCTCCCACACAGACACTGTTATGCCACCTCTGGCCTCTCTCTGACCTTATCATTCTTTTTTTTTCTGGTTCCTTCTCAGCCCTGCCCATCTCCTTCAGCTCACCACCCCTTTTAATATCCACTCTCCTCCATCACATCCTTCCAGGACCTGCAGCTTCCCTTCCTAGATGAGCAACATTTGCATTAGTTAACCAGTGAAATATTTCTTTCCAATTTTCAGGCTGAATTTGCCATCATTCTCTTCTCTCCCTCATCTCCATGACCTGCCCCCCAGGTAATATCATTATTTTAATAGGAGCTTTCTGGAAAGAATAAGCCACTCTCAGATCACACCAGCGATAACGTGCTTGCTCCACCTCTACTGGGAGTTGCCCCAGCAACGGCTCTGATGGGAACTTGAATGATCACATGGGGAAGGCCAGGAGGGTAGGGGGATTAATATAGAATAGGGTTAAAAGGTGAGGGAAGCAGTAAGAAGCATTTGGGAGGTGGTGTGGGCATAGGCAAGATCAAGTATGTTATCATGTTGGAATTGGAGAGCTGGCCTTGCTTGGATAGGACCGAGGAACCTGGTAGACACAGATGTCCCTATTGTCACAAAACCTGCATAGTCTCCCGTCCCTTTTTTTCCACCCACAGCCTTCCAGGTTGCACAGGCAGCTCAGGTGCTTGAATCACAGGTGGATGCTAAACAGTAAATTTTGATTTACTGCTGGTTTCCAGGCAGAGAAGCGGTAGCTGACACTACCTCATCTGAGCATTTGCTGTGGAATCAATTGCAGAAGATGACAGTCGGAAGTCATCTTCCAAGACTGCATGATAGATAATGACTGTGAGGCTGAGACTATACACACACACACACACACACACACACACACACACACACACACACACACACACGTTAAATTGGAAGCAGGTGGACAGAGGGTTCTTGTTTTTAAACATCACAGAGAGATATAAAAGTCCAGAAAGAAATTATACAACACTGTATAATTTAACAAGACACCAATGTCTTCTCTCTCTCTGTCTCCCTAGGTAGTTACAGCTGGCGCTCTCAGCTCCTTTCTCATTTGCACCTGATGTCTGATGTTCATATGAGGCCTCTCCATGATGCTATCTGGGGTTCAGGAAGCATGAACCCCAGGGCTTAGAAAAATGCCCTGAAAAAGTAGCCTGGATGTTCAAGGGCTCCCATGACTAGAGTTGGTCTGCCTTCAAGATTTACTTAAAACTGAATCTGGGTACTCACCTTCCTGCACAGGAAAGCCAGCAGCATCTTTAGAACACCACTGAAGACCCCTCAGCTGGGTACCTGCTTGTGCTGATTTTAGTTCTTTCCTCCACTTCCCACCTGTGGATCGCAACCTCTTTAAGGGTCACATATCAGATGTTAACATTACATTATGTTTCACAACAGTAGCAAAATTAGTTATGAAGTAGCAACAAAATTTTATGGTTGGGGGGGTGGTCACCACGACATAAGAAACTGTACTACAGGGTTGCAGCATTGCAAAGGTTAAGAAACACTGCTCTGCAGCATGCTGTCACCTTTCCTAATAAACACACACACACACACACACACACACACACACCCTGTTGGACAACCTCAGATCTTCTCTTTCTCCAGTGGCTGCCAGGTTCTCTGTTGAGCAGACACTTCTGATGAAATGGAGTAACAGAAAAGCGGGCACTAGCACACAGCTGAGAAAACAACTTAAGAAAGAATGTTAGGTGCTCCCAGTTTCAAAATTTCCCTTGAAGGCCAGAAACATGGCTCAGAAGGTGCTTCCTGCCAAGGCTAAAATCCAAAGTTCTAGTCTCAGGACACATGTGGTGAGAGAGAACTGAACCCAGCAAGTTGTCTTCTGACTCCCCACATATGCACAACGCTGTGTGTGTATGTGGTCATGCAAACACATTAAATAAATAGATAAATATAATTTTTAAAATATAGTATTGACATTGTAATATAATTATAATTACATCATTTCTCCTTTCCCCCTCCTCCTTGAAGCACTCTCATAGCCTCCACTTTGCTCTCTTTTAAATTCATGACCTCTATTTCACTGATTGTTGTTACGTGTGTGTGTGTGTGTGTGTGTGTGTGTGTGTGTGTGTGTGTATGCATACACATATATATTCCTGACTATAATCTGCTCGGTCTGTATAGTGTTACTTGTATGTATCCATTTGATATTGGATAACCAGCTGGTGTGCTCCTCCCTGGGGAATACTATTTCTCCTACTTGCAGCGTCCATCAGTTGCCGGAACTTCTTTGTGTAAGTTGAGGCCCCGTGGTCTTTCCCTGTCCACTCGGGGCATGTCTGTTATTGTTGCTCTTGTTCAGTTCACATTTGGCAGCCATGGTGGTGAAACTTTATGGGTGTAGCTTCTGACATTACTAGGAGACACAGTCTCACAACAAACCCCCTGGGCCCTGAGTCTGAAGTGTAAAGTGTCTCCAGACATAGGGACTTACCTTTCCCCTCTGGGGACAATGAAGGGCAATAGCAACAGTCTGTATGTTTTGGAGGTCTCCGGGACAACCCCAATCAAAAGCTCAAAAGAGGGCACCTCATGCCTAGTGCTGGAGTTTTCGTTGGGTGCTCTTTGGCTCTTAGGGGCTCATTGTCAGCCCAGATGAGAACATTTGTTTTAAACTCTGATGTATATTTATACGCAGACCTGTGTGCATTATAGGGCTTTTTAGATGGATCGTTAATATTCTGATTCCCTTGCAATTTTTTCAGATATCCTCATTGTTACTTCACTGTTCTTCTTTTATATTTATCTCCCTTTCCCTAATTAGAGCCCCCTCTTTTCCCATTTCCCTGATCGTATCACTTATGCCCTGCTATTCCCTTCTACTATTCCTTAACACCCCTAAATATAAACAATTTTAAATCCTCTTGAGCCCTTTCTCCTACCAGCAGAGTTTCCCTGAGAGTCCTTCCCACTTTCTTAGTTACTTCCTTTGGTGATTTGAGTGAAAATGGCTCCCATAGGCTCATAGGGAGTGGCACTATTATGAGGTGTGGAATAGATACGGTCTTGTTGGAGGAAGTATGTCACTGGAAATGAGCTTAGAGGTTTCAGATGCTCAAGTAAGGCCCAGTGTCTCACTCTTCCTGCTGCCTGCTGGCTCAGATGTAGAACTCTCAGTTACCTGTCCAGCATCATGTCTGCCTGCATGCTGCCATGCTTCCTGCCAAGACAATAATGGACTAAACCTCTGAACTGTAAGTCAGCCCCAATTAAATGTTTTCCTTTATAAGAGTTGCTGTGGTTGTATCTCTATGATTTCAAAGCCAGCCTGATTTACAGAGCAAGTTCTAGGACAGTGAGGCCTACAAAGAAAAACCTTGCCCCTCACCTAAAAAAAAAAGGAAACAAAAAGAGTTGTCATGGTCATGGTGTCTCACTGTAGCAAGAGAAATCCTAAGATACTTCCCCTTTACAATATCTCTTAACTCTTGCTTCCTCAACCTCTTCTCCTCTCTTCCCTACTTAGAATACCCATCCTCTAAAGGTTCCACATGTTATCAGGCGGAACAACTAAGTGCTTGTTGCCCAATCCCTAACATACCTTAAGACCAGAAGATACTCTTCACAGGCCTAAACAACACCCGAAATATTCTGCTAACGCTGCGTCAGAGAATGCTTCAAAGAACTAATTAAAAACAACATTTTAGAGAGCTAGGTAGATAGTTTGGTTGATAAAGTGTTTAAGGATTGCATTTCCTTTTTAATTTTTACATTTAACAGTAATATGTTTAATTGCATTAAACAGTAATATGATTCCAAAGTCAATACATGGAGTTTTTTTTAATGTATTCACAAACGGGGGCCAGCCTGGGAAGACAGCTCTGTAGGAAAGGGGATTGAATGCAAGCATAGGAAAATGACTTGGATCCCAGAACCCAGATTTTTCAAAAGCCTAGTGAGGGTTAGAAACAGGAAGATCCCTGGTGTTCACTGGCCACTTAGCCAGTGTAGTATGTTCAAGAACTCCGGACTAGTAAGGAACTCTGTCTCAAAGAGAAAAAGGCGGGCAAGGGAGGTGATGGGAAGGGACACAAGACAGCACCAGAAGAATGACGCCCAAGGTTGACTAGTGACTTACATTCACACCTGCCCACACACCTACACCCGAAACACACACACACACACACGCACACACACACACACGCACGCACACACACACACACACACACACTGAAGTTTAAAGTTCATGTCTTTAAAATTCCTAGCTTATTTCAGTGCTCAATGGCCACCTGTTGCTGGTGACAAGAGTCCAGGACAGTGCAGACAACACAAGGTTCTGCAGAACAGCACATAGCTAAACCTTATCCAAGAGGTACGTTCTCGCTCTTTCTTAATATCTGCTGGGTCCTGTTGCTGCTTGAGTCTCTTTCCACTGATGCTGTTCTATTATCCTTCTGGTAGCTCTCCCCAGTGTGCAGAACTTGGCGAGAACATCAAGTTCAGGTCTGGAAGCTGGTATTCCAGCTAATGACGGTTGGGGGACCCAGAGAAGGTGGATAGGGGCAGCATGGTAAGACTGAAGAAGGTGGTTTTGTCGACACCTATCATGCTTTTATTACATTTTAAAACAATTCTTTTACTCATCAGGGTTCAGTCCCCAAGTGGAATCACTGAAAAGAACCTTCAGGAATGTTTTCGAAAGGATAAGACTGTTGCTCCGCTGGGACCCATGTGTGTGTCCTTTGGCTTCAGCAAGCAGAATACAAGCGCTTCCGGAATGCGGGGTGCGGTCTCCTCTGAGGGCACCCGCGGTGCAAAGACACGCGTGGTCAAAGAGCTCTGATTACTGCCCAGCACCAGCTGCTCCCTCGCTCCACTCCTTTCCTCGGATAAACCGGTCAGATTCTGCTTAAGAAAAGCAATGTTTCTGTTGGCAGAACCCAAGCTGACCCACTTCCCTAGGCTCCCAGGGTGGCCTAGGTTCAGTGATGTCGCCATCTGCCGGTGATTCTTGTGCTGCAGCCCTAGGTCGTGGCCTCAACATCACTGGGGAATTTGTTGAAGATGCAGGTGCTCCAACTCTACCCCAAACCCCAGACTTAAAGAGGCAAAAGTTGAGGGTGAATGAGTCTCCGCAAGCATATCAGCTTGGCAATCGCAGATCTAGTTCCACAATTTGTCCATGCAAGTCAACAGTTAAAAACAAACACCTACATAATGATACAAAGGCAGTAAAATAGACACAACCCCACAGACATATAGGGGTACACATGAGTGTACACGAGTACACATTGAATATGCAATGGATTCCTTCACATATGCCTGAGCATTAATGGCAGGACCTTTCTCATTTTAGACTGGAAACCAGCCAAGGACCACACACCTGGGAAACAACCAGGTTAGACTCACATCAGATCTTTGCATGATAATGCCTGGGCATCTTCACCTTTCCATTTCCTTGACTTCTCTAGGCTAGGTTGTCCTTGAATGGGCAAACTGACAGCTGAGAAAACTCCCCCAGATCAAAACAGCTCCATTTCTCCCATCCACAAGTTCAAACCACCTAAGATTGCTGGCAACTTCTTGGAGACAACTGTACTAATATTAGTCTGCTTTCTGTCAGTGTAACAAAAAGCCTGGATGAATCAACTTCAAGGAGAATAGATGTTTTCAGAGTTTGCATTCCAGGATCACTTGATGCCTTTGCATTGGCCCCTGTGATGAGGCAGAACATAAGGGAAAGAAACATGGCTGTGTAGGCTGTGATGGGGAGGAGCTCTTTGTAGGGTGAAGCACAGCTTGAGGAACTCTTGGGGAGGAAGGAGTTTGCCACGAGCTGCCCAGTGAAGGAGCAGAGGCAAAGGCAACGGAGTGCGGCAGACACGGGAAGACACCCAAAGGAAGGAGAACAGAAGACAACCTGCTCTCTCTCTCTCTCTCTCTCTCTCTCTCTCTCTCTCTCTCTCTCTCTCCCTCCCTCCCTCCCTCCCTCCCTCCCTCCCTCCTCTCTCTCTCTCTCTCTCTCTCTCTCTCTCTCTCTCTCTCTCTCTCTCTCTCTCTCTCTCTCTCCAGTCTTTGAAACAGCCCTCCGAGAACTCACCCAGCTGTTCATCAACAGCTGCCTGGCACTGGGCACTGGTATGTGCAGAGCATGGTAAGACCTGTCCCTGTCTTTGAGAGCCATGCCACTTTGAGAGTTTAGACATATAGGCTTGGCCATGAAAATAAAGGAACAGCGAGGAAGAATGTGACTCAGTAAGATTGCTTTCTTGTGCAACTCAGGAAGCACATGCCCAGGGATGGTACCACCCATGGTGAGCTGGGCCCTCCCAAGTCAAACATTAACCAGGAAAATGCCCCCACTGGTGCCTATAAGCAATCTGATAGAGGCAATTCCTCGACAGACATCCCCTCTTCCTAGAGGACTATAGCTTAGGCCAAGTTAAAAAAAAAAAACTAACTGGCACACCCCATACCCCCTTGTGTTAAATGTTTCTTTCTAGCCTTGGATTGAACATGTTCTAATAAAAATTTGTACCCCTCCATTTCTGATAATTGGAAGGTAGAAATAGAACAGCATTTTCCCCCAGCAGCCAAGTGCTATTGAATACTGTTGTTGTCTTCTCTGAGACAAGTGGGACCTCACAGATTGCTAACCCCACTCCCAACCCACCCTGCCCCTCACCCCTTGGGATCAGGTGCATCCAGTATGCTCCTTACCCGGGTGCACCTGGCTGCCGAGTCACTCCTTAGAAGACCTTTCCTAGCTGTTGCTACTCTATTCAATATGCATCAGGCTGACCAGGGTTCCAGAAATGGTTGCAACCAGCCTAGTAGTTGAGGTACAAATGGGTTCGAACGGTCTGCTTGGTTGAATTGTGCAGTTGCCACCAGCCACTTCTAAGCTGGTGCAAGTGCCCTATGGGGAGGAGGGAAGGAAGATGGGGCTGCATTGTGGTTGTCTTCAAGTCTTGCCCAAGCCACTTGAGCTTCTGTGAATTTTGAGAGGAGTGTGACTGAGTCTCCATATCCGGTGAGACGCCACAGAGGAGCTTGAGACCCAGACTCCTGAGTGTAAATTGGCTTTCTCCCTCCATCTTGGGGTCTGCTGGCTGCAGTTCTCAATCCTATTTGTGAATCTGCAAGCATGCTCAGAAACTAACAGGTGTCCACTGGGCCATGATGCCAGGCTCAAGAGAACATTCTTCCCTTGAATTCTGTACATAGTGTCATCTGAAGATGATGACTTCAGCCAGGTTCCCAGAATCCTCTGTGTCCACCTTCAGGAAGGCCTGGCCTATCCACTCCATCTCTGTAATTATAGTTTGGGCTAAAGAATACATACACCAACGGGCCTCCATGTAGAGTCCTTTCATTTCCTGCAAGGGAGCCACCACAAAAAAAGTCCCCAGGGTGCAAGCATTGTGCTAAGTAGCCTCTCTGGGAAAAGTTTAGAGTCTGTCCATCCTGCTGGACATCGACAGCACAAACAGCGTGGCCCACTTCCTGACCCCACAGCCCATACATGAGTCCCAGATTCCTTTGGAAAATTTCATGCCTGGTCTTGAACCTTGCAGTTCCGGGAACTAGAGTTGATGGGTTCCCTCTCAGCTTAACTGACTCATGTCCATCAGGTTCATAAGAAAATTAAGCAGAATATAAATTGTAATTTTACAGTCAAATCTGCTGTCCCTAAGTGGTTTCCAATCACACTTGTCAATTAGCACGTTCTCTTTCCTTATGAAAGTCTATAGGAAGAATGACCATGGACCACTTGGTGAGGGCCAGTCAGGGCAAGTGCATAATGGGATTGAGTCAGGTGCTCTCATTCTTAGTAAGGTAAACACACCTGTGATGGACCAGGACACTAGCAGGGACAGCTCACACCATGCTCTTCTGGTTTCCTCTACCTGGGTCAGGGATGGAGCATAATTTATGCACCACACACACACACACACACACACACACACACACACACACACACACTTCATGGGTCCTTGCATGAAGGCAGCCAAGCTTAGTTGCTGGTCCTCTATCTTCAACTTTAATCTCAGCATCCTTTCATCCCCTTTATTATGGTTGTCCTGCTCCCCTCTCAAGACTATATTCACAGGGCTCTCCCACAGCAGTTTCAAGAGTTGGAAGTCCATCTCATATACTCTGTACTGATTCTTAAGTTTCTATACCAGGACAAAGGCCTTTTCCTGACCAATGCCAAAACTGTCACATGTGCTCCTTCAGGGATCCACTTCCAACCCTCTCAGCTTCTCTTAACTCCTTCCATTCTTTCCTAACCTGTGCCTGACACTGAGAAGGAGGGAGCCTTCCCATCCCTTGTTTATTTCTTTACCTCTCCCAAGAACTGTGTCTTTCCCATGCATCTTTGTCTCAGAGGCTAGCCTCGTCCCTAGGAATCATTGCAAAGTCGATCAATAAAATGCCTATTAGAAGCATGGAAAGTTCTAGTCTTTTCAGGTCAATACAGCTGCAGTGTAAAAAATGTTTGACGTCATCACTTTATAATTGAGATCCTTGGCTAACCACATGATTACCTTGCTTTCCATCTCACTGGACATTAAGTTCACCAGACATTATTAAGTAAGAGAGGCCTTCCCTCCTCCCATCTAGACCCAAAAGGACCTCGTGAAGTACCTGATCAGTGCTGGGGATTGGAGTCCATCAGACAAGTTGTACAGCATGATGGCTCATCTTTTCTCTGCCCCGAGCAAGCTAATAAAACAGAAAGGCTTTGAGGCATTTAAAAAAAATGTTTTTCCATTTCCATCATGTTAGTGTTTTTGATTCAAAACAGAGGAGGAAGCATCCTGCCTCAGCAAATGGCTTCCGGAGTGGCTGGTGGTTGGTTTGCTCTGCTGCTTTGATGCTAATACCGAGGAGAGATTTTAAAATCACATTTATTTCTTTGTAAGGGGGAAAAGGGGGCACCGGCTATGGGTGGGTGTGGAGATCAGAGAACAGGTTTCAGGAATCAATACTCTACTTCTATCTTGGGGACTCCAGGAATTGAACTCAGGTTGTCAGGCTCAGCAGCAAGTGCCTTTACCCACTGTACTCTCTGCCATCACCACCACCACCACCACCACCACCACCACCCTGGCCAATCATTTTTAACTTCAAAAAATTATATTCAAAAGATAAAATGAAACATGCATCAAGAAAAGATCTTTGCTAAATTGATAATTAGATTATAAACAATAATTGTTGTTTTGGGGTCCTCATTGCTTAGATTTACTGCTACCTCCAATATATAAATCCATATTACAATTTTTAACATTTATTATTTTATTTTACATGTATGGGTGTTTGCCTGTATGTATATCTATGTATCGGTGCCCAAGGAGGAGGTAGGGTGTGATATCGCCTAGAACTAGAGTTACAAATGGTTGTGCTCCACCGTGAGGGTATTGGGAACCAAACTCTAGTCCTCCAAAAGAGCAGCAAGTGCTCTTCACCACTGAGCTATTTCTCCAGCCCCTGTTAATCCTAAAATTTGCAATAAAAAAACAAAAAACAACAAAAACAAAAAAACAAACCACTGGTTTCACCATTTTAGCTGAATTTAAGCAAGCTCTTATTTAAAATATTAAATACTGACCAATTTTGGTCAGGACTATCACCTGGAAATTTCCCAGGTAAGTGTCCCCAAGACATGTGTTGTTGGAGTTTATATGGGTAAAACCCACAGGCCACCATACTTTCCCATGAGGCTTTGTTGTTAGTTTCCAAGAACTCCAACTCCCAGAACCCCAGGATATTATCGGGCATGTGTTTTAAGAACTACAATCCCAGAATCCCAGCAAGTTACCTGGTCCTTGGGCCGGTGAGCATTATAGGTCAATTTAGTGTCTAACACCCCTAGAATGCACATTTTTAAAAGTAGTAATGTTAAATACCAAACTTCCACTTTAGGGACTTTTTTTCTACCACTTAAACTATAGGACCTTGCTGGCTGTGTCAGGCTGTGTGTGTGTGTGTGTGTGTGTGTGTGTGTGTGTGTGTGTGTGTGTGTGTGTGTGTGTGTGTGCGTGCGTGCTTTCTTAAGACTCAGACATTCTGAACTTCGGAAACTGAGACTGACAATGAGTAAGGAAGTGGAATGGTTATTTTTCTTTGAACTGCAAAGCTCTTAGTCAAGAAAGCCCTGTCGTCTAGGGAGTCTATAATTCTCTACTGGACCCAAGAGACGGCTCTTGGGGCCAGGCCACCAGCCCGGGAGTCTGGGAAGCAGGGCCTCTGTGCTTTTCCCCAGTGGAGAAGTCACCACCTGGGGCTGTGTCTTCCTCTGGAGCTTGGCTCCAGGCTAGCAGCATACGGAGCAGAAGATGGTCTTGGCTCCTCTGTGCTCTCATTTAAAGCTCTGCCTGCACCCTACCTTTTGGCCCGCCCTACTGCACGCTTTCATCACACTAGGTATGTCTCCTAAGAACGAACAGTACAATCAGTTGTTCAGCTTTTCAAAGGACAGAGATAATAGGCAGAAACTCACTTTGCAGCCTGGGGCACAAGTGAATAGCAATAATGAAATGAGGACAGTTTATAATCACTAATCCTCTTCTAGGATGTTTTTATGGCTCTCCTAATAATCTCCTTTTCTGCTTTTCTCCCTGATTTCATTTGTCTACCCCACCCGATTCCCTGCACCTGTATCTTCTTTGGATAAAACGTGTAATTGAAATGGGGCTTCCTGTCAGTGGTTTTTCTTTAAATATTTATTTATTTTTATTTAATGTACATGGTGTTTTTGCCTACGTGTAAGTCAGTGAAATGCAGTCATGCCTGGTACCCACAAAGGCTCTGGTCCCCTGGGACTGAAGTTACAGATGGCTATAAGCTGCAGTGTGGATGCTGGAAATTTAATATGGACCCTCTGGAAGATTGACCAGTGCTGTTAACAGTTGAGTCATCTGCCCAAACCCATGTTGATGCAATTTTAAAGTATAATCTCATAATTAATTTTTTTCATTTCTGTTTAGGTAAGCATTGCAGCTCAGATGGAAAAGTATTCTGGAGCCAAAGAATACCACAGGTCACAGTAATCATAGCAGCTTACAGCCCCGCTGTAGGAAAAGGCTTCCCCAGTGCAACAGCTCTGCTCCAGTAGGAGAGGGCTTCCCTGGTGAGCTTGTTACAATTCAGTGCTGGTCCCCCAGAGTGTAACAACTCTGCTATGTTACTTCTATCCTCCAGTACATTCCGGCAAAGGAAGGTCTCGCCCAGACCTTATTCAGGAGGTTTATTAGGAGGAAAGAATCCAGCAGAGTGTCTGTCTCTACCAGGATAGAAGACAGGAGCAAACTGAAAAGGCACAGGGTTTATATAGGACTTCTTAGGGGCAGAGTTTTCTAGGGAGAAGATTTCCAGGGTGGGGATTAGTCAGATTTCAGTCCCTGAGCTCAGATTGGCTAGATGTTGTGCTCAAGGATTAGTTGGTCTTCTGCTCAGGTTCAGGGTCAGATTTGCCTCTGGTTTCAGGGCCAAAGTGTTTCCTTCACTGGTCCTTTTTAGCCTTTTGGCTCTAATTTTAAGGCCAGGGTGTGTTTCTTTCACTGACTCTGATCCCAGGGACAAAGTGTGTTTCTTTGGCTCTGCTCAGGGTGTGTTTCTTTGGCTGGCCCTTTTCTCCTGCAGTTTGGGTTTTTATTTTGTTTGTTTGTTTATTTTGCTTTATTTTTGTCTGTTTGTTTTGAGACAGGGTTTCTCTTAGCAGCCCTGGTTGGAACTCACTCTGTAGACAAGGCTTGCCTCGAACCCACAGAAATCCACCTGTCTCTGCCTCCCAAGTGCTGGGGTTAAAGGTGTGTGCCACCATTCTGGGCATTTTTAAAAGCAGAGAGATGGAGAGTTTTAAATAGGCTAAAAGAAAATAAAAGTTATTTTCTATGCTTGTGTTAAAGGAGGAGTAATTGTATGACTACAAAGCTGACCTAATTCTTGACGCTAATTTAAACTTGTCTTTGGTATTCAAACCTTTTCCCAACTTGTAGCTATCCTATGCAAATGTTTTGGTTGTGTCCTATTATGGCCAGAAAAATCATTAAGGCCCTGGCCTTCCTGACTCTGTGGACTCCTGAAGTCACATAGTCCGTTGCTAGGTCAGCCCACATCACAGCTATGACAAGCCATTCCTTGTCTCTGACATCAGTTTTCCTCACCTGCAGCTTCATGTCTGAGCTTCATGGCGACCACCACGAGGACACGCTTATAAATGCTGTCATGGAAATGCAAGGCTTTATGTGAATGGCACTGCCTTATTTCTGACCTTCAAGGTGACTGTTCCAGTGGTCTATGTGTGAGATATCTGTGTACACATGTGACTGTCAGGTCAAAATGACCCAACAATGTTTCTGCTTCCTGATGGCAAAGGAACCATACACCAATGGAGAGCCTTTTATGAGTTTTAATTTCTGATCTTTGCTGGGTTTGTGGCATGCTTATTATGCCTCTTTTTTATTTAATTATGTTTATTATTTGAGAACCTTATACTCTCTGACCCACATCACTCCTGCCCCTACCTCTCTCCCACTCCAACTCCTCCCACATCTCCCCTCAAATTTATGGACTCTAATTATTACTGATATATATATATATATATATACATACATACATACATACATACATACATACATATATATATATATGGGTATATGGATAGGGATACCAATGGATGCATGCAAACTGAATCCACTTAGGTTCATGTGTCCAAGACTAATCACTTGGAATTGGACAACCTGTGTGAAACTATTTCTTCCTTTCTGCAGGTATTGACCTCATATAGTCTTTCTTCTAGGGGTGGGAACCATGTGGAATTTCCCCTGTCCACATTGATATGTCAGTTGATGTCATTATTCTGGTTTCATTTGGTGGCCATGTTGTTGAGAGTTCATAGGTACAGTTTCCCTGTCATCTATAGGAGACACTATGTCATAGCAAATATTCTGATCTTCTGGCTCTTATAATCTTTCTACCCCTTCTTCTGAGAATTTCCAGGAGTCTATTATCTCCTGATTCTTGGCAGTAATGATGAGTCACAGTTCCAAGTCACACAATTATGAGAGTAAGCAACCATATTCTACCAGGTATAATGATACTAAGCTAGATGCTGAGCTGGTGGGTGTAGCAAATGCATTTCACACTGGCATAGTTGCAACTTCTTTTGGGCAATGTTTAAAACCCCAATGTTTACATGTACCTCTGTTTTCTGTGCAATTTGTGTTCTTTGTGATTTACAGGTTTAAGAAGCCAAGCAGAAGAGTTAGTTCTGTGCATTCTCCTATATTTTAGATCCAGCTGAATACCTGTCCGTGGTTCTCTTTAGAATTTTCCTTCTTCCTCTGAATTTCCCATAAATTCATAGTTGGGGCTTGAGGCTAGATGTCATTCAAGTTTGATTTGTGATAGGAAGAATTTGGAAGCTGCTTCAATATCCCCAACTGCATCACAGGAAGAGGCGTAAGACACATGGTGTTTCGAAGGGTTCACGTACAGATTGCATATGTGCCTAGAGAAGCCGGTGCTCCCTGCATATCTGTGGTCACCTCACAGTCCTAGATGCATTTCACAGCCATGGGTTTTGACCTGTGTCAAGTGGCTCTGACTGTATTCCCCAGAATTTCTTTTTCCTGTGTGTTTCTATCCAGGCAAGCCATTGTGTGATGGTGCTGATGGTGCTGGTGGTGCTGATGGTGCTGGTGGTGCTGATGGTTGCTGAAGGTGAAGGTGCTTGGAAGAGCTGCAGGGTGAAAGAAAAGCTCACCAACTGCTGCTTCATCTTACTGGCATGAGTCAGCAGCTGACCTCCAGCTGCCACACACACACACACACACACACACACACACACACTTTTCCAGCTCTGCCCACTAAGCTAACTGTATACTTAGATCTTTAGCAAAGGCTTCTGGGGACTGGAGAGGTGGCTCAGAGGTTAAGAACACTGCCTGTTCTTCCAGAGGTCCTGAGTTCAATTCCCAGCAACCACATGGTGGCTCACAATCATCTATAAAAAGACCTTGTGCTTGTCTTTTGGCAAGCAGAACACTGTATGCATAATAAATAAGTACATGTTGAAACAAACAAAGAAAACAAAAACAAAGGCTTTTGGAAGACACCATGTCATCAGCATGAAAGAGCCATCATGGCTTCTTCATAGACTCCAGTTTGTTCTTGGCACTTTCACAATTGCATCCATCTCCCCTCCAACTACTGTACAGCCTGAGAACTTCAGGCTTTGGGTTACTCAAGTAGCTGTTGCAAAGTGGTTGCAGCATTAATGAGCTACAATGCAAACAAGAAAAGCCAGAGGAGTATTCTTTTTTTCCCTTCAGTTTTCAGGTTTTGTGAGTGGTTTCCTTAGCTTTACCCATGGGTGTTCATTTAGTTTCACTTACTTGGTGTTTTGTTTTTTTATTTATATGTGTGTGGGGGGGGGATACTCATGCATTGTCTTTTATCTGGTAGGTCAAAAGACTGTTGTTGAGCTGGGCAGTGGTGGTACATCTTTAATCCCAGCACTTGGAAGGCAGAGGCAGGTGGATCTCTGTGAGTTTGAGATCAAACCTGGTCTACAAAACAAGTTCCAGGAGAACCAGGACTGTTAAACAAGGAAAACTTCTCTCAAAATGAAACAAAAAAGAAGCTGTTGTCACTGTTGTTATATCAGGGTTGGGATCACGTTGTTCTACACTGGCTGACGGAGGCCACACAAGTGCCCTCTGGATGTTCTTGATAAACTTTTTTTTAGTACAACAGAAGGTTCAAAGCTGCCTTTTACGTTTCCTGTCCCAGCCTTGAGCTAGTATTTCTCCAAGGAGGCCTGCCTCTTTTCAGTTGAAAATTCTATATACAGTAAGTATTAGGTGGAAGGGTGCTCATTATTTATGGAGCTAGCCATGGTTTTTAGGGCTTCACAATGAATAGAAAAATAACTGTGTTCCTTTACGTGTGTGTGTCTGTCTGTCTGTCTGTGTGTCTGTGTGTGTGTGTGTGTGTGTGTGTGTGTGTGTGCGCGCGCCCATATGTGTAGAAGTGCGTGTGCACAAGTATAAGAGTACACTCAGAAGTCTAAGGCCAACCAACCTCAGTGTGGTTCCTCGGGTACCATGCACTTTGATTAGGACACTTCTTTGGCCTCAATTTGCCAGTGAGACTAGGCCTGCTATTCAGAGGTGCCTCCCCAGCACTGGGACACAAGTACATACCAGCACCCTCAGCTTCTTCACACACATGGGTTCTAAAAACTACACTCAGGTCCTCAAGCTTGCAGAGCCAACCAACCCTTAGCTAGCTTCTTTTCCCCTTGAGATAAGAGTATTCTACCCCAAGCTGGCCTCAAACTTTTAATCTTCCTGCCTCAATCTCCAGGGTGCTGGGATTATTAAAGTTGCATACCACCACACTCAAGTAGCATGTTTATTTTTAATGAATATGTAATGTTAAATTTATTAATTTTTAAATCATATTTAAGGTTACAGTTTCCTATTGACTCATTCAATTTTATATATTTATCTCTCCCCTTCTACTTAAAGATTCAAAGTCCTTAATAAAGTGACAAAATTATTTATTGGAGACATATACACATATATAATTAGTTTCAGAACAAAACATACATATGTACCTAGTAGTATGTTAAAGTATCTAATATGGTGTAAGCATTTTAGCTAGAATTACTTACTATTGCTGCAATAAAATACCATGACCAAAAGCAACTTGGAAAGAAAAGGGTTTATTTCACTCACATTTCAATACAACAATTCATCATCAAAAGCAATAAGGCAGGAACCTAGAGGTAGGATGCAGAGGCCATGGAGGAGTGCTGCTTACTGGCTTACTCCCCATGGCTTGCTCAGCCTGCTTTCTTATAGTACCCAGGACCACCAGCCCAGGGGTGCCATCACCCATAGTGAGCTAGGCCCTCCTAAAGCAATCAGTAATTTAAGAAAATGCCTTACAGGCTTCTCTACAGCCTGATTTCATGGAGGCATTTTCTCAGTCGAGGATCCCTCTTCTCTAATGACTCTAGCAAGTTGACATAAAACTAGCTAATGCCATAAGGATATAGGACTTACTATTACACAGAGGAATATTTTTATTAACTAGTTTTGGGATAATAATACTAATATTTCCATTATTGAAAACAATTTAAGATTTTAAGACAGGGTTTCTCAGTGTAGCCCTGGCAGTCCTGGAATCCTCCCTGTAGACCAGGCTGGCCTCGAACTCACAGAGATCCTCTTGCCTCTGCCTCTTGAGCACTGTGATTAAAGGGGTTTGTCACCACTGACACCTTGCTAATGCTGGTAAAAATGCAAATGACACTGCCAATCAGGAATGCAGCTGAGACTGCTCCTAGAGAACAAAACTAGAATTGGCCCTTGACCCAGCAATCCTTCTTTGGGCTATCCACCCAGAAAACTCAAAAGCAGAACTATTGATAATAATCAAGACAATAAAATAAAGACAATTAAGTGTCCATGGACAGTTAAATGGGCAGAGAAGAGGCCGCACACACATACAGTGGGATGTATGAAGACAACAATAAAGAAGACAATCCAGCTGTATATAGCAATGCAGTCAGCCTTGAGAACATTGAGCTAAGTGAGATAAGCCAGTCACAAAAAAATGCTAAGTGCTCTACAGTTACACTTACGTGAAGAACCTAAAATAATCAGGTCCTTACAATTAAAGCATAGAATGGCAGTTGCCAGAGACTGAGGGAGAAAGAGAATAGAGAATTACTAATGGATGTATACTAGTAGTCACTTTACTTAGCAGGAAAGTTCAGCAAGATGAATCAACTCAGGAGAGCCGCTGAATAACACTGCTCCTACAATCAACAGTCATCAGTGTACACTAAAAATACGTTGAGAAATCTCATGTCAACTGTTCTAACTACAATAAAAATCAGGAAAAAATAGATCCCATCTGTTTAAACCATCAATCTGCTGTGTGCTTAGATTAATTTATTTGGGACTTCTGGGACAGAGGTTAAGAGCACAGAGCATGTACTGCTTGTGCAAAGAACTTGTATTTGGTTTCCAGCACCCCATCAGGTAACTCACAAGCACCTGTAATGCATCCCCTATGTTAGAGAATGCAACATCTAAGCCTTAGGCAGGGATCTGCACTCACATCCCCTCTCCCATATACACGTAATTTAAATTGAATAATTAAAATTTTAAAAAAAGGTTCATTTTATTTTGCTTTTAGTATTTAAGGATTGAATTTATTTTTACTTGTTAAACTGCAATATGGTTCCAGGTACACATAATATGAAACTGGGTTCTACAAAGATTTAAAATATGTTCATAAATTCTTTAATATAGCTTTAAAAAGTATAGCCAAATTTGCCTTGCTTTAGGTGTGAGTGAGGCTCAGTGTCTCCCTTCTAACAAAGTAAGATGAAGTAACTAACAAGGGGAGTCTTCTGATACAGCACACACAAGGCCCTGCAACTCTCTAGGCCCTTCCTTTGGCTGCTTGCTCTAGGAAAGGGCAACTGCTGGACAATGACGATGCTCAAATCACCCTATGTAGAGAAAGGACACATGGGAAGCAAACACAGCCTCCCACCAAAAACCATAGTGGGGGTGCTGGACTGATGTCTCAGTGACTCAGAGCACTTTTTATTAATCTTGCAGATGACCCAGGTTCAATTCCCAACACCAACATAGTGGCTCACAGTCAGCCATAAGTCCAGTTCCAGAGGATCTGATGTCCTCTTCTGACCTCTGTGGGCACCAGGCACACATGTGCTACACACATATACATGCAGGCATGAATACTCATACACATAAAATAAATAAATATAAAACATAGGAGGTGGATTTTCTAGCCCCCAATGAAATCTTATATGACTAGAATTCTAGTCAACAATTTGACCACACTCTCATAAAAGAAACCCTGAGTTAGAACCACCCAGCTGAGCAGTTCCTGATTCCTGGCCCTCAGAACTTCTAAATAATATGGTTATCGTTCTAGGCCTCTGTGCTTTTTGAGTAAGCTGTTAAGTGGCCCACAAGAAATTAATATAGCCACATTCAGGTAAGTTTAGCTTCTATCCATGCCTCCTCCATCCCCTTAAGGTTATCCAATTTTTGTTGGGTTTTTATACTACTATTTTTTTTTAAAGATGTATTTACTTACTTACTACTAACTTATTATGTATCCAGTGTTCTGCCTGTGTATATGCCTGCATGACAGAAGAGAGCACCAGATCTCATTATAGATGGTTGTGAGCCACCATGTGGTTGCTGGGAATTGAACTCGGGACCTCTAGAAGAGCAGCCAGTGCTCTTAATCGATGAGCCATCTCTCCAGCCCAAATGTTTTTGGGGATTTGTTTGTTTGTTTGTTTGTTTTCTTTTGTTATTTTTGTTTGTTTGCTTGCTTGCTTTTTGGGGGGTTTTCTAGACAGGGTTTCTTTCTGTAGCCTTGGCTGACCTGGAACTTTGTCTGTAAACCAGGCTGGCCTTGAACTCATGGAGATCCTGCATCCTACTACTACTTTTAACTTTAAACATAAACAAATATGAGCCTGGGGATGGAGCTCAGTCAGCAGAATCCTTGCCTCAAATACACAAAGCCCTGGGTTCAATCGCCAGCACCATGTACACCAGTGCTCATAGTTGGTGCCTATAATCCTTGCACTCTAGAGGTGAAGGCAAGAGGATCAGGAGTCCAAGGGCAACCTCAGCTACATAAAGAATTTGAGGTCAACCTGGGCTACAGGAGACACTACTGTCTTTAAAAACAATATAGAAGTATGCAAGTATTTCTTTCACCTACTTAGCCCATTGTATGCCTCCTTCTGGTCCTTGATATTTTCAATTAAAATAGTCATTGCAAATTATTCCAAAGTGAATTGTGTAATTTCTATTTTTTTTAAAAAGTTGCTTGATAATTAGTTCTATCGATGAATCACAGATTAGTCAACAAACACACTATTTGCATGCTGTTACCAGTCTCCAGGTGTTGCAGATGGTGCCACAATGTATGTGTCTTGGTAGATTTTCACTGATGTTCTCTCTCGATAGGCAACCCAAGTCCTCTTTTGGAAGATGCTCCTTTTGGAGGCTTCTGTTTTCTACATAGCTTGTGTTGCCACCCAGTTCTCTGGTGTCCCCTGCTCTAATGTAGACCACCCTATCAGTTTAGCACCTCCAATTGAGATTTCCCTGCATGTTGGTGCCATGCTTAGGAGACTATACCATGGTAGCTCATTTAAAGCAGCTGAAGCTCTGACCTGCTGCTGCCAGGGTTGGGTCTAATGCTGAGTTTGTGGCTAAAGCGCTAACCTAGAAAAGAAGTGGGTGGGGAGCAGCAGGGATTATAGCAGACCCAAATTGGAAAATCATTCTCAGTAGGAATTAGACAAGAAGCAAAGCTTCCCACATGGTTAGCATGCTCGCCCTACAGAGGGAGAGAAAGTTGACTATCCCATCTCTAGCTTGATGACAAGGAAGATGATGCTGAAGTCATTCAAGACCTAAAACATAAAATCAAGAGTCATCATGTCAAAGCAAGAACCTGTATTTGAGGTTGTTATAATTTTAAAAAGCAGCATTCAAGAGAAGGACCCCAAATGACAAAGCTTGGGTGGAGGAGTTTTTCTATTGGGTGAAAGTGAGTGGGAAAGGGGGGAGGGGAGGGTGGAAACAGGAGCAGTAGACGAGAAAAGGGAGGAGGAGGAGGCAGAGAGAAGGAGAGACAGAGTCGGGCAGAGAAACAGAAAGAGAGAGGTAGAAGGAAAAATGGGAGGTGGGCAGGGCCCTTTTAAAATGGAATGTAATTAATGTACACAGGAGGTGCCTAAGTGCCTGCAGCTGAGGGCATATCCTGTCAGAACCCCAAGGACAGGCCAGTACAAATGCCTGAACCCTATCAGAGGTAACCAGCACCATCAGCATCAAACTCCTTGCCACACACAGAGGTTGGAAGTGAAGCCTCACCGAGACAGGCTGCATTAGTGGAGGGGGCTGCAGCAAGGTTGTCTTATCTGCTGCTGATGCCAGAGAATACAGACAAGCACAGGCTAGCAGGTGAGCCTGGGCAAACCCATGACTTCCGAACAGGAGCTGAGTACCGATTTTCATTACAGTTGCATCCTTTTTTTCCTTGTCTTTACCCCTTTAATGTGACCTAAATATTCATGCACACAAACTATTAATTATACAATAGACAAGAGTTGCATATAGGGCTGGAGAATTGCCTCAGCCACTAAGAGTACTTATTGCTCTTGCAGAGGACCTGGTCAGATTTCCAGCACCCACATGGTGGCTCACAACTATCAGTAACTCCAATCCCAAGGGCTCTGATAGCCTCTTCTGACTTGGGCAGGCACACATGGTGCACATACACACAGATGAAATACATACATAAAATAATAAATCTAAAAATTTTTCTAAAAAGAGTTTCTCATGATTCTACTTTTAAAAGAGATTTATTTTCAATGATATATGTAGATGTCCATGAACACTAGAGACATCTTCCTGGAACTGGAGTTACAGGCAATTGTAAGTCGCTTGACATGGGTGCTGGGAACAACCCTTTGTAAGAGTAGTACATCCTCTTAACCACTGAGCCATCTCTCTAACTTCTGAATCTACTTTTTCTTATCAACAAAATATTCATGCACATAAAGTCATGCAGAGGGTGATACACATCTACAACAGACACAACCTGTGCGCTTTAAAAAATAGATTGCGTTATCAGCGTAACGGAAAACAACCATAAAAGCAATCACCCCGCCCCCAGGGCTTTCTGCAGAAGTTCACTTCCCTATGCCCCTATTTGAAACCCAGAGACTGGGAGGGCAATGTGAAGGCTGAAGGATTTGATTGTGGTAAGCGGAGAAAAGTCAGGCTCATTTTTGGCAGGCAACATGGTGTAAGTTAATTTAAGAAAGGATGATGCTCCATGCTCTTATTAGCTGTGGTAAAAAGTGGGCCTGGAAGAGCTTGTCTCATCTGAACTGAGACGCTTTCAGCTGGAGGGGAAGAGGGGAAACATGGAGGAAGAGGACTTGGCAGCAGTGGGATGGAGTAGAGGAAGGGGTGGGGGCAGACAAGCTGATTCAGTGTCTGGAAATAGAATCGTATTTTCACACCTAAGACTGGGAGCTCAATGACAACTGATCACTTCAGAAAAGTTGCATCTTCATTTCCAATTAAATTTTAATACTAGTTCAGTCTCAAGTGTCCATCATCGCTCAACTTCAGGAGCTACATATAAACACTGGCATACAGTAGGGCCTTCTGTTGTTGTTAATGCTTGAGAAAAGTGAGAACATCTTTGTAAGAGAGCTAGTGGTTGGTTAATTGGTCTCTGGTAAATTCCAGCCTTACATTCTGGGACTGCTACAATGGGAGACATGCCTGATTCTTTTTTCACATCCATAAAAATATATCCAGATCCATGAAACTATACAAAAATGGAAGCTGCAGTGAACCTCTGTGATATCGTCAGAAAGAGCTCGTCTGTGACTGGGTCTTATTTATCTTCTTTTTGCTGTTGCTTTGTTTGCTTCAGGAGTGTGAGAAGAATGGAACAAGTGGATATGGGAAGAAAGCCTGGCAGGAGAAGAAAGCATTGTACATTTTTCACTAATTGTTAAATTCACAGAGAAGAGATGGACCTCGGAGTGCTGGTTAGACCTGGGGCTTGAGCTTCTGTTAAATCACAAGGCTGAGACTAGGAATACATGAGGCTCTGACAGAGGCTAAGATTTCTTTAGCAAGGTCTGGTTATGCAGACACATTTCAATGGCTTAGTTAATTTTCCATTGCTGTGATAAGACATCATGATGAAGGCAACTTATAGAAGAAAGAGTTCAATGGGGAGGGAGTTAGAGTTTGTGAGCATCATATCAAGGAGCATGACAGTAGGCAGGCATGGCTCTGAAGCAGTGCCTAAGAGCGTACATCTTGACCCACAAGCAGATTGCCGAGAGCTGACTGACTGAGAACGGCTTAGGCAGCCTGCCCCAGTGACACACCTCCGTCAACAAAGCTACACCTCCTAACCCTTCCCAAACAGTTCCACCAGCCAGGCACCAAGTACTCAGAGACATGATCTCCCAGGGACAATTCTCCCCAGTCTCTGTCTCTAGAATCAGTGCAAGGAGGGAGTGGCACATTCATTGTAGAGATTTATCCCACCTTTACAGAGGGAAATTTATGCTCTGCTCTAAGATGAACAAGAGATAGATGAGAATTCTTCCTGTACTTGTTGATTCTTGATTGCCTTTAGTTCAAAATAATCCGTATCCCAAAGAGGCATATTTTCGAGTGCTATATGTTGATCTTCTTTGAAAATGAACACACATCAAATGGCTTTTTAATTATTTTACTTTTTGTTTTTCTTTTAGGACAGGGTCACACTATGGCTGGCTTAGAACTCACTATGTAGATCACACTGGCCTTGCCCTTACAGAGATCTTCCTGCCTCTGCCTCCCAAGTTCTGGGTTGAAAGGTGTGTACTATTCATATCCAATTGTAAAATAATCTTTTTATACACTGTGAAGATGTGTCACTCTGATTGGATTAATAAAATCTGAATAGGCTTTTATTCAGCCAATGGTTAGGAAGGGTTTCCAGGCACAGGGGACACTGGAAAGAAAAAGGGAAGAGACACCAGGAGATGCAGAAGAAGCAACATGGGCAGAACAGAGTAAAGGTAACTGAGCCACACACAAATAGATTAAAAGACATGCATTAATTTAAGTTACAAGAGCTAGTTAGAAACAAGCCTAAGCTATCAGCCAAGTTTTCATAATTGATAGTAAGTCTCCATGTCATTATTGGGGAGCTAACAGTCCTGAAAGGAAAATCCAACAACATCTAATGTCCACTAAGGTCCTAGTTCTTGGTTCATAGAGGACACAAATAGTGTCATGGATGCTCACATGACACAGTGTGTTCTTGGGGCTTTCTTTTATAAAAACACTAGTTCCATTCATGCAGGTACCACTGTCCCATCCTAATCATTTCCCAAGCCTCCACCCATGCATAGTGTCTTAGGCTTAGGACACAGAGGCTTAGGCTTTAGGACACAGACACTCAGTCTACAGCAATGACTGTGGGAAGTATCACATGATAAATGTACAGGAGTCTGCAAAACTGTCACGACAACAAAAAGAATGTCTGGGGCCTAAATTTCCTTTATGAAAACTTGTATATAATGTTATTTATTAGAATGGTATTTTAAATTATCTTAGTTGATTATATAATTATTTGTATATATCCATGTGATCTAGGCAAGTTATTTAACCTCAGTGGGTTAATCCTTCTGCATTTTGCCATTATGGTTAAGTAGCATAGAATCTATTAGAACGCCTGCTGGGACATAGTAATTGAAGTAGTTGTTTTTAAACTGGCCCTCAGTAGTCCCCACCTTTTGCTTTTCATGCCTCCACTAGACTCTCATTACTCGAATGGAGGATAGGCTAATGACTCACAAATCACAAGTAGGAGTCATGTGGTACTTATGAATTAGACTAGAAAAAGACCGTGGCTTCCTGGACACTTTCTCTATCTCTTAGTTTGCTCTGGGAGATGCCAGCTTCCCAAGAGGTGAAATTGGAAGTAGAACACTGTGATAACGTAACCTTGGTTGCCAACTTGCCATGCCTGAGAAGAGGGACCCTCCAATAAAGAACTGCTTTCATCAGGGTGGCTCATAGCTATGTCTGTGGGGTCTTTTGTTGATTGCTAAGTGATGCAGAAAGGCCCGGCCCACTGGGGCAGTGGTATAATCTCTAGGTAAGTAGGCCTGAGATGCATAAGAAAGGTAGCTGAGTTTTGGTTGTGAGCTTAACCTTTAACAGCTGAGCCATCCCATCCCTCCAGCCCCTTTCTGAGCTAACATGGAAGGGGTGGGCACAGGGGAGGTGGGGGAAGAGGAGAGAGGGGAGGCTACAGTCAGGATGTAAGACAGACAGACAGATAGATAGTAGGGAAAAAAGGGAGGAAGGAAAGAAGATTGCTGAAAATAAGCCAACAACAAGCCAGTAAGCACCATTCCGATGTAGTCTCTGATTTAAAGCCCTGCCTGGAATTCCCGCCTTGCCTTCTCTAGATGACTGGACTGTAATGTATAAGATAAAGTGAGTCCTTTCCTCCCAAAGCTGTTCCAGGTTATAATAAGCTCTAACACAACATTATAAAGAAACTTCAGAATGTGAATCAGCTTAACATACATGGCTCTGTATTCTCTTTGTCCATTTGGCAAAGGATACCTGAGAAACCATTTGAAAACACTATTCTCTAACAGTACAGAGGACACTGGGGACCAAGTTCATGGACATTAAGGTCAGGGGTGTGACCCCAAGAGGAAATTGAGAAATCAAACAAGCCACTATCAGGGAAAACTCCAGCCTCTGACAATCTGTTTCTAAGTGAACTGAACTAGAATGTTGCTGTCCTCCTTGGGCTATCAAAAAGCTTGCCACTATTGCCACCCTGTCCTGATGAACACGGAGGGTGAACATGGCCAGGGGCTTAAGAATCAACATGAGAGCCAATCTCAGATGTCCTTCCGCCAGCACGCACAGTGTTGGGAGGCCACTGCCTGCACCTTGCTGTGCTCTAACAAGGAACACTGGAATGATAGCACAGTTCTCAGCTTCATCATTTCCTCCCACCCACGGCTGTCAGGAGGCATTATAACCCTGCAATGATCAGAATGTCCTCTGCAAGTACTTCTCTCCAGTGCCGCAGGCATGGTCATTATGGTGATGGAGTAAGAGACAGAGGCCAGAATTCAGCCCTCGCCATTTCCAGGTTCTCATAAAACCGACTGGTTTTCAGAAATAAAACCATAAATGGAGCAGGAATAGGTGGGTGGCTTTTGCAGACCCATTATCCACAGTCACTTGCCAAGGCTGTCCTGCTTTATGCATTTATTAAAAAGAGGAAGAGGAAAAGGAGGAGGAGGGTGAGCTGGAAGAAGGGTAGAGATAGAATATGCTGCTTTTCTTCTCCCTGTACCTGAGAATTTGCCCCAGGCTTTATCTGTCCCACTAAGAAAAAAAAAGTTGCAAGTGAAGTTAAAATATGGCCCAAAAACTTTAACGAAAGTTTTTAGGCAGTGACGGGAGCTCCAGTTCAGTTGTGGTAGACTACTTGCCTGCCATGTGTGAAGTCCTGAGTTTGATGTCCAGCCCCATGTACCAGGTATGGTTGCTTGCATCTCTAATCCCCGAATTCTGAAGATTAAAGTAATGAGTCCAAGCCATCTTAGAATACTTGAGAGTTGCCAGGTGGTAGTGGCACACACCTTTAATCCTAGCACTTGGGAGGCAGAGGCAGGTGGATCTCTGTGAGTTTGAGGCCAGCCTGGTCTACAAGATTGTTCCAGGACAGCCTCCGAAGCCACAGAGAAACCCTGTCTTTAAAAACCAAAAAGAAGGAGGAGGAAGCGGAGGAGAAGGAGGAGGAAGAAGAAGAGGAGGAGAAGAAGGAGGAGGAGGAGGAGGAGCAAAGGAGAGGTTGCTTTGCTACCAGGGATTTGCCCTTACAGCCCTGACTGAGGATGAGCCATGCCACGGGAGGAGGAGGAGGAGGAAGAAGAAGAAGAAGAAGAAGAAGAAGAAGAAGAAGAAGAAGAAGAAGAAGAAGAAGAAGAAGAAGAAGAAGAAGAAGAAGAAGAAGAAGAAGAAGAAGAAGAAGAAGAAGAAGAAAGAATACTTGAGAGTCGATTGCAAAACAATTGAGGGGTGGGGTGTGAGGCAAGGTTTCTCTATGTAACAGCCCTAGCTGTCCTAGAACTTGCTCTGCAGACCAGGCTGGCCTCAAACTCACAGATCCACCTGCCTCTGCCTTCCGAGTGCTGGGATTAAAGATGAGCCCCACCACCACTGGCTCAAAACAAATTTTTAATGTGAAAACTATGAAGAAGCTGGATTAGGACATAAAGTGAAGCCTAGTGAGGTGGCTCGGTGGATAAGCTTGAAAACTGGAGTTCAGATCCCTTACAAGAGCTGGCCAGCTGCGGCATCTACTTGGGATCCCAATACCCCAGCTTGCAAGAACTGGTGAGCTTCAGTGAGAGGACCTGCCTCAATAAATAAAGTGAGGTCAACTTCAGGCCCCCACATACAGGTGTCCATGCACCTACACACACATGTGAGCATGCATGCACACACACACACACACACACACACACACACACACACACACACACCAATACAAAAGCACTGTACACCTTGAGAAGATCTCAACTGAGGAAACACCTCCATCAGACTGGCCTGTAGGCATCTCTCTGTCTGTGGCATTTTCTTAGATTGTTGAATGGTGTAGGAGGGCCCAGCCCACTGTGGGTGTTGCCGCCCCGGGAGCAGGCAGTCCTGGGAGGTATAAAGAAGATAACTGAAGATGAACCAAAGAACAAGCCAGTAATTCCATAATCTCTGCTTCAGCCTGTGCCTTGGTTCCTGTTTTGGTTTCCCTCAGTGTTGGACTGTAATCTGGAAGTGTAAGACAAATAAACCCTTCACTTCCCAAGTTATTTCAGAGTTGTGTTTTATCACAGTAACACAAACCAAACTAGGACAGATACTTTTATTTTATCTGGGGTACTTGTTTCTTTGTCCCCATACTGTACCAGGGATTTGCCCAAATTTACTGAGACCATAGCTCTCTGATCTTTAACTGTCCGTGTTGAATAATGGATGTGTAGCCTCATGCTCACTGTATTGCTATTGCAGAAAAATCTAGTTCCTGTATATAAGCACCAGCCACCAAAGGCAGGTGTCAATAGAGCAGGCAGATTCAGAACTGTATAAAGTGCAATGTGTTGGTGTCCTATGGATCAAAGTACCACTTGGGAGAGTCCCTGCACCCTACAGCATGAGCAAGATGTTTATAAGGCAGTCAACTAGAATGTACCTATTAACCTGCCACACATCAGTCAAGAAATAGTTGGGGCATGATGCAGAAATGCTCAGGTGACAAGCTTAATGATTTTGTTTATCCTGTAGGACTTGGAATGTATGCCTATGTCACCTAGTAAAAACAAGACTTCCACTCAAGATGGTGGTAGTCAAGCCCAGCCAGAGCCCTAGAATTGCATAGCACTTTAGGACAGGGTGTGTATGTGTACACTGGCGGTGAAATCCCAGGTATTGTCTATGCTGGGAAAGCATCAACCTCTGACCCCAGCACTAGGGCAGGTTCTGTAACAAATGGATTCTGAGAAAAGAAGATCTGAATGCTGGGAGTTAATTGGGGCAAATCTTAGAAACACCTTCAGGAGAGAAAGAGTAATCAATCTGGGCTTGGGAGAACCTGCACAGTTTCACTGGAAGCTAAAGATGACTTTGGAGTTAGGGCAGCCCTTCAGAGTGATCCTATATTGGGATGAGAGCCTGGGCATCTGTGACCCTCTATAGACCATATCACTGCATCCCCCAGTGGGGAACTTGTAAAGATGGGCCACTCTTTTCCTTGCAGCCAAGGGCATTCCAGAGAAAGAGTGTGAAATAGACATTATAGACAGTAAGTGTCTTGGTCCTGATGAAGAGGATGAATAGCTTTTATAACTTGGTACAGGGAGATGTGTTTTTCTCCTTCTCAAAACAATACAGGCTGATGAAGGCAAGCATCTGGTCTGCTTGCTCCCTGTTGGTACCCTAGTGTCTGAAGAAGTACTTAGTGCATAACAGCTGCTCACTGTACCATCACTGCATAATACTGAATTCATTATACTTTCTATTCTATATACTTGTTTTTAACACACAGAAGAAAACATTTATGTAACACATTTTCTCCACAAATATTTGAACAAATACCCCCTAAGATCAAAAGATGTTCTCCTATGTAACTCTGTTAAGAGCCATCACCCTCAGGGGCTGGAGAGATGGCTCAGAAGTTAAAGGCATTGGTTGCTCTTCCAGATGTCTTGAGTTCAATTCACAGCAGCTAAATGATGGCTCACAACCATCTATAGTGGGATCTGGTGCCCTCTTAAAGGCATACATACAGATAGAGCACTCATATATACATTAAATAGATAAATAAAAAACAAAAGATCATCACCATCAAGACATTTACATTGTGAAGCCAGGTGGTGGTGACACATACCTTTAATCCCAGCACTCTGGAGTAAGAGGCCAGCCTGGTCTACAGACAACTTCCAGGACAGCCTAGGCTACACAGAGAAAGAAGCTGTCTTGAAAAATTAAGAGAAAGAGAGAGAATAGAAAAGAAATTTATACTATGTAAGTTAGTTCTCCATTACTGTGACAAATTACATGAGAAAACCCACTTAAGAGAAGGAAGCAAGTTTTAGAGGCTTCAAGGTAAGGCGGCCCTATTCTTTGGGCCTGTGGTCAAACAGCTTCACTGTAAAGAGAGCCCAGTGGAGGAGCACAGACACCTCAAGATGGCAAGAAAGTGAAAACAGAGATTGGAAGGGGCCCAAGTCCCAGCATCCTCTTCAATCACACACTCCTATGACCCAACCAAGCAAAACTCTCAGCACCCCCACCCTCCACCCCTGGGACATGGCCATGGCCATAGCTCCTAAAAGTTCAACCATCTCACACCAGCTCCACAAGCTAATGACCAAGCCTTTAAGATCCAGACCACAGCACATTCTTTAACATTTATTTTTCAGTGCAATTTGTTAGTGAATGCTGCAGCATGTATGTGAATGTCACAGGACATGTCTTCAGTTCTCTCCATCTGCCATGTGGGTGGCTTGGTAGCTGAGCCATCTTGATGGCCCCCAGCACACAGCTTTTAAAGCGATGCTACATAGGCAGTATTGTGTTCCCTTGGATTGCACCTTGTCCTATTATCAAACTCGACATTCCCAGTACTTGAACAACCCATTTCACAAGCATTCTTTTCTTTGTCCCAGTAGCTGATCTGTGGTGGAATGCCTGGAGACTATATGGACAGCTGTCCCCTGAAATCATTCTTCCTATGACATAAGTAGTCACTGATAATGATCTCGCCTAAATCACATATTCCTGTGATGGTTACAAATAAAAGTATTTCATATAGTTGACAAACAGTGGCTGGAAAGTATGTGCAATTAGAAATTCTATTTATTTTGAACCACTGTAATGGTATTATATGTACCATGGAACAGCATTAATGCAACTCTGGCTTAGAAATACCTCAACAAACAGATGGGATTTTTTAATTAGATAGAGGAGTGGATAAGAGCCTATGTTGTACAAGCATGAGAACCTGAGTTCAAATACCCAACACCCATGTGATAAGCCAGGTTGTGCTTTCCCGTGGCCCCAACTTTGAGGGTCAGACTGGAGGATCCCAAGAGCTCAGTGGCTCACCAGCCTAGCCAAAAGAGCAAGATTCAGATTTAGAGGAAGATTCTATCTCAAAACAATAAGGCAGAGAGTGCAACAAGATGGCAGCTGAAGTCCTGCTCTGTCCTGAGTATGCCCAGATATACACACTTACATACTTATGTGTGTGACACACACACACAAAGAGGCAGTCAGTAATAAGTTTAAGAGAATCTATTCTTATCAGAGGTTTTAAAAAAGATGAGACTACAATCATGTTTAGGGAATTTTTGGTGTAATTTCAGCACCCCTTTTTCCTCCTTATACACCCACGTCTTTCCCCTCCCAGGTTGATTCTAGAACCTTCAGCAGCCAGCACTTCCCTTTAGCAAAACTGTCTGCTGCAATCATTTAACTACGGAGGAATTGACATTTACACATAAATATCTACTAAGACTTAATGATTTCAAAGACTTGTTTTATTTAGCAAGTTGGGGGTGAGAAACAGAAGCTCATGTGTTTTCAGGTCCAACCAGAAATAGGCTCTAGTAAAAATGAGGAAAGAATTCCCTTTGTGTGCCTTGGGTGCTTACTGAGTTAGGAAAGAGGGCCAGTGGGTAAGATGGCCAACACTCCCATGTCCTTTTCTAGACTCGTGGCAGTGAGTAAGGAGGTGAGAAGACGTGCAGGCTCACTGGAGCCAAGCATTCCTCGGTGGAAAAGCTCCAGAGCACAGTGGATGCAGTTCAATTGGTAGAGTGTCTTACCAGCATGAACGAGGCTCTGAGTTCTGTGCCCAGCACTGCATAAAAGCCCAAGTTGAGGGACGTGTAAGTGCAGGCGAGCCAGGAGATCTTTTCTTCCAGATCTTTTCTGATTTAAGTCATGTGTTTTTCTGATTATAAAATTAACTACAGTGTTTCAGACAACATGGAAATTCATACTGCAGAAGGCATACCTGAAGGCCCACCAGCTGAGTTCTTCACCATGAAGAGCCTGGAGGCCATGGCTTAAGGTGACTTTTTCTTATTCGTTTTCTGGTCATCCATCCATCAATCTCTCTGCATACAGATAACATAAACACTCCTGTATATCCATATTAAATGACTTATACCATCTCCAAGAAGCTGTTAAATATGAGTAACTGATTTGTGAGGTGGTATTAAAATGCACAGGCTTTTGTCGCATTGTTTAATTATGTTTTGAATGATTGTATTGCTACTTAATTGAATTTTTAAAAATGTTTATGAGGTATTAATATTTATAGCCAAAACCTGAAACTTTTCTACAAGGCTTGTGAGCAGCCGTTCCCAAAGGCACCAATTAAAGTTGTTTTACTTATTGTTTCCTTAGTTCTTTTTATTAATTCATTTAAATTTTTTAACATACATGTCAAAGGACAACTTGCTACACCCAGTTCTCTCTTTCCACCTGTGGGTTCCAGGAATCCAACTGACGTGGTTGGGCTTGTCAGCAGGCACCTGTACCCACTGAACCGTTCCATTGGCCTGATTATCTTAGTTCTTTATATTTTCAGTAATTATGAGTAGGGGTGGGGGTGGGGGTATTGAACATGAGTTTGAGTGCCCTTGAAATGCAAAGACATTGGGTGCCCTGGAGCTGTAGTTCCAGAAAATTGTGAGTCACCTGGTGTGGGTACTGGGAACCAAACTCAGGTCCTTTGGAAGAGTAACATGTGGTCTCAACAGCTGAGTCACCTCTCCAGCCCTTCCTTACTTAACTTGCTTGTGTTTTTTGTTTTATTTGTGTAGCCTTGGCTGTCCTGGAGACCAGGCTGACCTCAAACTCACAGAGATCCATCTCCTTTTGCCTCTTACGGACTGGGATCCTGCTTGTGTTTTTTATTCTGTGTTCAGTCTCAAGTATTTTCCATTTGACTCCCACCATGAAAAATGTTCATTTGCTTCCCAGCACATCTGCCAACCCATGCATATACATTCCCGCCCTCTTTTCTCTTTGCTCAATAGTTAAACAGGATGCAGATTGCAGCATAATGCTCACACAGTAAGCACTAATCATTGTTCATGTAGTTCTGCTTCCATCCTTACCTTGTGCAGGGCTTTACTTATTCTAGGGGATGCTCTTCTCTCTTCCTTTGTGTGGTTTCTGACTTCCTTTCACTAATTCATCCCTAAACACTGAGCCAGCAGGATAAATCAATTTCTCACCCCCATCCCTCGCACTGTGTGGGGTGTGTGTGTGTGTGTGTGTGTGTGTGTGTGTGTGTGTGTGTGTGTGTCTGTGTCTGTGTCTGTGTCTGTGCCTGTGTGTCTGCCTGTGTGAATATGTCTGTGTGAATGTGCCTATGAGTGATTGTGTCTGTCTGTGAGACTGTCTATGAGTGGTGTGTATGTGTCTGTCAGTGTGTTTGTGAATGGGTATGTGTCTGTCTGTTTGCCTGTCTATGTGAGTGTGTCTATGTGAATATGTCTGTGAGTGGGTGTGTGTCTGTCAGTGTGTCTGTGAGTGGATGTATGTCTGTTTGAGTGTGTCTATGTGAGTGTATCTGTGAGTGGGTGTGTGTCTGTCTGTCTGCTTGTCTGTGTGTGTGAGTGAGTGTGTGTGTGTGTGTGTGTGTGAGTGAGTGTGTGTGTGTGTGTGTGTGTTCTACTTGTTTGTGTGCTCATATGGAGGCCAGAGGAAGATGCTCAGTGTTGTTCTGTTATTCTCTACCTTATTTTTTAAGCAGGGTCACTCCCTAAACCTAAAGCTTCCCTTTTTTGTTAGATCGGCTAGCCAGCAACCGCTAAGGATCCCCTATCTTTGCCTCCCAATGCTGGAGTTGTAGGCAAGGGCAGCCATGCTTTGATTTTATGCGGGTACTATAGATTTGAACTCAGATCATCTTACTTTCAGAGCAAGCATTCTTACTGCACTGAGGCATCTACCAGCCCTTATATCTCTTTTCATAGTGCCTTCTTACAATAGAAACACTAACCTATGTAAACTAACCTACAATTCTGGAACAGCCGTCTTTGCCCCTAAGCTTGCAGGAAACATGCTTCATGTATTTTTATTAGTGTGCACAGTTTGTTTAGACCATTTACTATTTGTAGATACTTGGTTTCTTCCCAGTCCTTTGTTACTAAAAGAACGCCACAATGAGCAACCCAACCATGAGTGCCTCTGTGAATGCCAGTGGTGTTTTGAAGAACTGGTCACTGCCGGTTTGCACACTGCAAGTCCCACTGTGCTCTGAAGCATACAAGGAACAGCAGGTACCTGAGCTCCTGCACAGTCCCAGTGCCTTGGAAACTGGTCCAACCCCGCCTTCCATCAAGCTTATGCTTGGAACATCAGCAGTCTTTTCATTCATGATGCCGACAACACGCCAGATCATTAGAGCAGAGTGCTGGACTGGTTCCAAGAGTATGCTCCAAGCAGTCAGAAGCAAAGCTGCTGATGAGCCAACGTCTACTCTGAAGGGCTTTCAGATCCTTTGTGGTGAACGCCTGGCACTGGGCAGAGAGACCTCTCTTCTCCTTTGCTCTGAAGCTGGGTATGAACAGGATTGCCTTGTGTCAGCTGTGTGTCTTCTTGTCAGCTGTGTGTCTTCTGACCATCGCAAGCATCAGTGACCATCCTCACCACATGGAATAAAAAGGACAGAGACACGCAGTGGGAACCACCAGAGCTCTAACAAAACCAGCATCACCCACATCTTAGGGAAATCGACAGCACCCTGGGGGCCATGCAGAAAGGACTGACATTCTCCCTTCCTCCCTTGGCCAGCAGTACAAACCTTTCGTGGCAATTGATCCGAGTTCACAGCCATCCCTGCCCCCACAGTGTCCTCTTGACACCTGTGTCTAATCCTCAACACACCTACCGTTTGGGAGAGAAAGCACAAAAAGTTAATTATTTGTATCTGTGCCTCAAATAATTGAGGCAGAAAAGAAGCCTAAAGCCAAAAGGTGTGGAATCAAGGTTTTCTGTTCTCTCTTTTCTTTTCGTTTGACATTGTATTTATTTCACCTGTAGAGTCATCATATATCAAGTAAATTGAAAACACAATAAACCAGAAACAAAACCACAAAGACAAAACAATGAACCCTGTACCTAACAGTTCTGTTTCAATGTTTTGAGTACTTCTGCTTGGCTCTACTTAATTTCATTAAAGAGAACTACATCCAGGGCAGGAGAGGCGGTTCAGAGGTTAAGACCACTGGCTGCTCTTCCAGAGGTCCTGAGTTATATTTCCAGCAACCATATGGTGGTTCACAACCATCTGTAATGAGATCTGGTGCCCTCTTCTGGTCTGCAGGAATACATGCAGACAGAACACTGTATACATAATAAATAAATGGAGAAGAGAGAGAGAGAGAGAGAGAGAGAGAGAGAGAGAGAGAGAGAGAGAGAGAGAGAGAGAGAGAGAGAGAGAGAGAGAGAGAACTAAACCCCTTGTACATTAAAACAAAAAAATCACTGAGGTAGTTTTAATAGAAAACTGAAAATGGGACCTGGAGAGATGGCTTCATGGTTTTGCAGAGGATTCTGGGTTAGGTTCTTAGAAACCACAGGTGGCTTATAATCTTCTGTTGTTCCAGTTCCAGGGGATCCTACATTCTCTTCCTGTCTCTACAGGCACTACATTCATATGTGCACATACAGACATGCAGGCAAAAACAATCATACACGTAAAAACAAACAGACATATAGATATGTTGCCAGTAATGGTGGGAATAATTAGTCAAACACTGCTGTGAACGCAATTGCTTTTTGTAGATTATTTCATTGAAATATCCACAACTCTTTGTGGCAGGTGCTTTTATTGAAAGGACTCTTGTATTGCACCAATGCATGGTCACAAGCTAGTACATTGCAGGATTTGAGTACAGCATCCTGACCACTGAGCCCAAGTGACTGGCCTCAGCATCTGCCTTCATTTTTTCATATTAGCATCCAAGCTTTACCCAATGCATGCATGTACTTAATTCTACTGAAGCATGCAAAGCATATATACTCTGCTTCCCCTACTCTCACTTATCCTATCAAACATGTCTTCATGCTTCTCCCCCAGACACTTGGTGATAATTTGCATTTTAATAGATTCATTGAATCCTCATGCCATCATCTACAACCTCCTCCCATTGGCACTTTGTGCCTTCATTATTTCCGATTAGCACGAATAACACAAAAATGAACTAAAAGCCTCCAGCTTTGGCTTTAAAAACTACGCATTTCCTTAGGATAAATTCCTGGGAGTGGAATTTGCCACATCTTTTATTGCTTTTCAGAATGTTGCACTAGCATATATAGCACCACTAGAAGCTAATTTGTAGGCTAATTTCATTGATTACTCATTGAAATTTGCCTAGTGGAGCCCTTTCAAACAGAAATGCATAATAAATGGAGCACTGTTATGGTTACGATTGGTGAAATGCGAATGGCTGCCAGAATCACATTGTCATGGAGTGTGTCCCCACACTCCTTTGTCCCCTCCCCACCTGCTTCAGTGTCTCATCTGAAACCATTGGCTGATTTTATATGCATTATAGGACACATCATATAGACACACACTGGGAAAGGCCTATTCTTCAGATACTGGCTACTAACACTAAAATTACCCTTTCTGTTGCTATTTCAATTTCTACATCCTTCTCATTTCAATTAACAAACTCTCGTGGAATTTTGACTCCCACTATCCCCCAACACTTCCACAGCATTGGCTTCTACTTCAGTAGTCTTCTTTCCAAACATGACGTCTTATACCCACTTTCTTTTTTTTAATTGAAACTTCTTTTCATACAATATATTTCATTCACGCTTTTCCCTCCACCAACTCCTCCAAGATCCTTCCCACCTCCCTACCCACCCAACTTTATGTTCTGTTCCTCTGTCTTTCAGATATATATTTAAAAGAAATAAACCATGAGAATAAAGAAACAAAAATTAAAACAAACAAGCAAAAGACAAAACAAAGAAAGGCCCAAACAAATCAAAATGAAACAGAAGTCCACAAAAGTGTCATGGATTTCATTTTGTGTTGGCCAACTGCTCCTAATCATGGGGCTGGCCCTGAAGTGTGTGGTTGATATACCCAGTGGAATCCTCTAGAGAAAACTGATTTTTCCTTCTCTAGTGGGTGTAAATTACAGACTGCTTCTTGGTTGGAAATGAGACCTGATGGGGGATGTCCATCTGTATATATGATTCTCTTATTGGTTGATGAATAAAACACTGATTGGTTAGTAGAGGCAGGAAGGTGGGGCTAGGAGACAAGGAGAATGCTAGGGAGAGAGAGGCCGGGAGAGAACTTGAGGAAAAGATGCATGTAGAGACCAGGAAGATAGGACACACCGGGTGTTCTTTGGTAAGATAAGGCTATGTAGAAATATATAGAGTAGTAGTTATGGGTTAGTAATTAATGCAGAGCTAGCCAATAAGAAGCCCTAGCCATTGGCCAACAGTTTTATAATTAATATAGCGCCCGTGTGTTTATTTGGGGCAGAGTGGCTGTGGGACCAGGCAGGGCAAAAACCTCCATCTTCAGAGACCTATGCCCATTTCTCACTCCTGGAGCTGGGAAGCCATCTGACTTGAACCTATGCATGCTTCCACAGCCTCTGTGAACTCATATGTGCATCAGTCCCTGAAGTCATCTACCACTGCTGGCTCTTAAAACCTTTCCCCCTCTTCTTTCATGTAGATTTCTGAGCTTTGAGGGGAGGAGGTTAGTAAAGATGTCCCATTTAGGGCTGAATGCTTCAAAGTCTCTCACTCCCTGAATATTGTTCATTTGTCCACACCCACTTTTAACGCCAATATGCTGGTTCTGACCCTGGTCATCACTTGCCAATACACTAGTTTTGCTGCAGGGTTACGGTTGTGCCTTGAACATAAAACGTCCTCATGGTGTCAAGTGATTGAACTCTTGGTCACCCAGCTGGTGGTGCTATTTCAAAAGGTCACAGAACCTTTAGCGGGCAGAGCCTCATTAGAGGAGGTGAGTCACTGTGGGTGGGCCTTGATAGTTTTTTGTTGTTGTTTGTTTGTTTGTTTAATCTGCTCTGTGGCTACCTGTCTCATGTTCCTGCCACAATACGTTCCCAGCCTTGATGACCTGTATCCCCTCCAACTGTAAGCCTTTCTTATGATGTTTCTTGTCAGGTGTTTGTCATAGCAACAAGAAAAGTCACTGACACAGCTTCCTTCCTACTCTGATGCCTCCTACACTCAACTCCCAGATTAGTCTCCCTAACACACAGCCTCACATGGGCATCAGTTTTCAGTAGCCTAAGCAATGGCACACAGACACTGGTATACGGCACAGTCTAAACTGTGCACCACCCCCAGCCTTGCTTGCCATTGGCCCTCCCCATCCTGGTCCCCTGAATACATCATGTCTCCTTGCAATGTCTTCTCAGGTCAAACCCAGTGAGTGTCTCTGCTGGATGAGATATTCCAAGAAACAGCTTGGACACAAGCGCTATTCATTTGTACCCACTGCTTTGAATCACTGTTTGGCTCACAAAACAGTGGAGCATCTCTTACACATCTTTAGAGCCACCAGCTAGTATTATGACACATCCTTGTAGCCACTTTCCTGCCTCGGATCTTGCCAGCTCTCTCACACAACTGCTAGTGTGAGCGGTCTATGCTGTAGATGGGTCTCATCCCAGCCAGCTTCCTGTGGTCTCTGTAGGTGTCATCCCAGGTCCTGTAGGAGCCGTTCTCTCTCTCCCCATGAAAGGCCATCTTCGTCTTTGTGTCAGTGCTCTGTCTTAGTGACTCTGCAAGTCCAGCCCTCTTCCCTGGCTTAATATACCTCTCTCTAGGCTCCTAAACACAGATGTCCTCAGGAGCATTTGTGCCACCCCACATGGGCTAATGTGTCCGGGGTGCCACTCAGTTGTCATATATTCCCTCCAGCAGCCTCCTGAGGCATAAAGCACCAATGATTGATTGTATGATGAGAATATTTAGGCTTAGGCTCCCACTGTTACTACTAGATACAGTCTGCTCTAGGGCAGGGAGCATGTTTGATCAGCTTGGCTTGCCAAACACCTGGTTTTGTCTTTGGTGCTAACTTCTAGATGGATGTAAACCAGAGCTGTTCCTCCCTAAACGGGATGGGCCAAATCTTCAGTCCCTCAGTCTCACAGGAGAGAGGCAATCTAGAATAGGAGGTTCTAACCAGAAATGAAAGCAGACTCCTGCCCTTCCCACTCCTAGTGCCATTAAGGGAAGGTCTGGAGCCTTCTCTGGAGCCCTTTTGAATCTGGGTAGTAAATCAAGAGAAAAGAGGAGAGGAATATCTTCCCATGCCTGTCACTGTAGAAGACATTTGGAGCTTTTCTCCAGGTTACTGTGTTTCCAGATTTAGGAGAAAATTGGGAGCAAGAGGTGGGTGTATAGGAAGCTACCAACACTTGCAGTTACCAGACCAGCAGGACGGCTCACCATAACAATGCTTAACTGCCAAGCCCAATGACCTGAGTTCAATTCCCAAGACCCACACAGTGTGAGGTAAGAACCCACTCCCATAGTTTATCCTCTGGCCTCTACATGTTTCATGTGAAACATGCACACACGTACACATACAGGCTCATTTAATAAGAAGATGTAATTTTAACATGCAGCTATTAACTGCTTGCCTACTTTCAAAGGGCAAAACCCTCCAAAATATTTAATGAGTGGTATTACCTGGCCCTTCACATAAAAAATACAGAAGCAAAAGGGAAAGCAGGATCGGAGCAGTAAGAGGCTGGGTTTGGGGAGTGTAGAGCCACACTCCCTAAAGACTGCAGTGTGGGCATACAGCAGGTGCATCTATCAGCAGAGGCAGCCAGAGGCTGGTGCAGGGAGAGTGGGAGACAGGATGACCTGCTGCTGCTGGGTGAAGAATCTCTGTCACACCAACACAGATGGGAATAACAAGCACCAAGAATGGGAAGATGCTAACTTCCCTCCCCTTGACTTCCAGTCTTTCTCCAGTGTCCGTCCCTGTAGCAAAGGGAGCTGTAGGGAAATGAGCCCGGGCTCAGCATCACAGAGCAGAACACAGAACGGTGTGTGTGAAAAGACAGGCAACAGCTGTTCACCAGCATTCTTCACTCATTCACAGAGTCTCAGTTTTATTCAGACATACAGTTCTTCATCATGATCTGGAAATCTGGGCACCCCCACCAGGACTTTAGGGTGAAGCTTGATTGACATGCTTTTTTATAGGTCCCAGATGTGTTAATAATTCACTAACAATACTGATACAACTTTTTAAATATCAGGAGTGTGTATCATATTACTCTTGTCTTATAGTTGAAGCACCTGCTCTCGGGTTATATAAACCCAAATTTATTCATATTTCCTGCATATTAAAAGTCTTATGTCACCAGTTGGTAAACTAAAATGAAACTACCTAGAGGGAAAAGATGTACCTGCTTATGATTAGTTAGACTCACCTAGAAGAGGGTTTTATGATTAGTTAGACTCACCTAGGCACATCTGGGCACATCTGTAAGGAAGTTTTGATAGTGGGTTAATTGATGTAGGAAGAGCACACTAAGTGTAGACAGCACCCTCAGTAGGGCAGGGCCCCAGGCAGCAGGAGAACAGTGAGCTGAACATCAGCATACATCCTGGCCGGCTTTCCAACCTTCAGATACAATGTGCTCAGCTGCCTCAGGCTCCTAGTACTGGGACTTTCTTGCCATGATGGACTGTAGCCTCCATCCATGAGCCCAAAGAGACCCCCCTCACACTTAAATTGCTTTCTAGGGTATTTTATCACCACAGTGAGCAAACACACAAACATACTGCTCTGGTTTGCCAGTATGTGGAGGTTTAAGTTCCAGTCTTTCCAGCCTCCTCCAAACTCAAGAGCCACGAATGCCATTCCAGCCCCACCACTCCCCTCAGAAGTCTGGGTCACACCAGAAGCTCTAATTCTGAGCTTCTGGGTTTTCTAGCCTTCCTCCATGTCTTCCCCTAAGAATAGCAATGCTTCTTCCTGCAACTTTTCTTATTGCCACCTTCTGCTTTCCCAGTCTCCAAGTCCCGGCAACCAATTTCCCCAGGAAATTAGCTCTGTTAATATCACTGGTATGGGGGTTGGGGAGATGGCTCAATGGGTAAGAGCACTAGCTTTGCAAACATTAGGCCCTGAGTTCAAATCCCCAGCACCCATGTAGAAAATTGGGCATGGCTACACATGCTTGTAACAGCATTAGGGGGCAGCAAAAGTAAAACCCTGAGAACCAGCTGGGTGGGCAATATAGTGAGCCTCCAGTTCAGTGAGAGACCCTGATTCAAGTCAATAAGGCCAAGAATTATTGATGTTTAATAAGGATCAGGAGAAACAAATAGGCCGAATAGATGTTTATTCAGGGAGAAATAACTTACAACATAGATGAACACCAGAAGGTTCCTGGTCCCAAGGATGCCTTCGTATGTACTCCTGTCCCTGTGCTGCAAGCAAGAGAGCTCTCGGAGCCCCCTCCTCAGCGATAGTTCCCCCAGATCATGTCAGGCCCTGTCTTCACCCCCAATGGGCGTGGTCTAGCCACAAGGTAAATATCTCACCCTTTATGTCCTGCTCTAGCACCAAATGCACACACATGGTCATGCACACTCAGACACTCATGTGCAAGCACCAGTCATACATGCACAAATACATATAACTGGCACTGTGTCTGGTCTCCTCACTTGAACCTGAGCAACACTGTTGGGAGGTGCTTAGGTTTGGCTACACCCTATGTGTTACAAGCACTTTCCTGCCAGCCTGGTCCCACAGCCAAGTCAGCCCCAAATAACACAAAGAGATGCTGTATTAATTATGAAATTGTTGACTGGTTACTAGCGCTTTTTATTGGCTAGCTCTGTCTAAATTATTAACCCATAATTGCTAATATATGTATTTCTACATGGTCTTATCTTACTGAGAATGCCAGACTCACGCGTCCTCTCCTTCTGATATCACATCACGACTCTGTCCTACATTTCCCAGAATCCTCCACCTCTCCTAGTCCCACCTATCTTGCTTCCCTATTGGCCAACAGTGCTTTATTTATTAACCAATAAGAGAAACATATTTACAAAATGACATCTCCCATCATCTCCTCTTTTCTGTATTAAAAAAAAGAAAAGCTTTAACTTTAACATAGTAAAATGTATAACAAAACAGTTATCAAATGAGAACTATAGTTAACAATATTTAGTCCATTAACATCAGGAATTAAAGAAAATATTCTGTCATCTATCCTATCTTTGTGAATCTAAAATCTTATATATAACTTATTTTTAATTCTAATTAAGGAAAACTAAGGTCTTCAACTCCATCAAAGGCCATAGAAAGATAGTAAATAAACTCTAGAATTGACAGAGACAACTGTGGTGGGTCTTTAAAAGGTGAGACTTGGTAGACTAGGTCATGAGTGGCATCACTCTCCAGGGATTAGTGTATTCTTGCAGGATCAGATAATTTCTATGAGCAATTTATTTTAAAAGAGCAAGACTGGCCCCTTTCTACTCTCTTGCTCCTGTTTCACCAAGGGACGTCTTTATTTAAATGTGTCCCTTCCCTTTTAACTTCTCTGCCATGCTGTTACATGGGGGGTGGGACACAACACGACACAACTCTCCAGATATGAACACCATGCTATCTATACACCATCTGCCAGACTCCTGAGCCAACCAAACTTTTTTTTTCATGCATTACACAGCCTCAGGTTTTATTGCAACACAAAATGGAACCAGGCGGCTTCCGCTAAGGTCTGATTCCATTACTATTTATGAGTCATCTCTTATCATAGTGTACTATAATAATAATGATGATGATAATGACAACTACTTACTGAGTGTCTGCTGTGCATACTTACATTCTGTGACTAGCTTTGAATGCATTCTAAAACTCTTACTATACAAACAGGCAATGGCCAGACCATGTGTGACACCTAGGAAGCCCCACACCACCAGCCCGGATGATGGAGAGATCACATTACAGTTCCTGCAGGAGTCACTGCAGAATGCTCACTGGCCAGCAGCTTCCTTATCTTTCACTGTAGTTTCCTATTTGGAACCAATCAGTGAAATCCAAACAAAAACCTCAAACCAAACACATAAGATGCCCTGCCTTTGACCCTCCTCCAGCAACATACCAAAAGGGTAGCCTTAAAAAGGCTTCTCTCTTTTTCACTCCTGATCATAGTGAAGTCAAATCGTTTTTTCCAACTACACAAGAGACAGATCCAGGATCGAAACCGGGATCAATCCTGACCGGCTCCCCGCTGTCCCTCGGTCATGGCCATCTCACTTGTAGCGGGAGTAGCCGGTCTCCTTGCTGGAACATTTTTGTCTTTGTCTGAGTTAGGAAGTATGGCTGACCAACTTAGTATTCTCTGCACTCAGGCACGGCACGCTGCAGGTAGCACGGAGAAACTGTTTCTGAACAGCCTCTGCCAGGCATGTGGCTGAGGAATACCTGGGGAGAGAAAATTAAATCCATTGACTGTTCTGGGGAGCAACGGGGCTTTAGCATTTTCCTTCTCGACTGTGGTATCAGCTGAAGACACTGTCCTGTATGGAACAAGGGTGGCATGTATGTATTATGGGTTTCCCCAGGGACCAGGGAAGCTGGGGATCAAAAAGAAGCAGGAGGTTTTCCTAAATGATCCAAGGTCCCAAATTCACCATCTCAGGTACTTAAAAATTTGCAGTAATTTGAAGTAAATGACTGTCTCTTTCTCCTCTTCTCATACAACTAATTGCAGTGTCTTTGTAAAACACACACACACACACACACACACACACACACACACACACACACACACACACACACACACACACACACACACACACACACCAATTTGAGAAGCTGAGGATTGTGGAGACCCAGAGCCCCGCCCCATAGATGAAGGACCCGCCGGCGCCTTAGTGGCCACTAGGTGGCACTAGTACGGAGCTGATTCGGAGGTCAGAGCTCCATATCCATACTTTCAAAAAACCATCTCTTTTATCAACCTAGGCCAGCGATACTGAGGTACACTGGAAGCTCGAGCTTGAATCCGGCTGCATTAATAATCCCATGGCGAGCCTTTTATGCGATTGCAGCGTTTATCATTAATAGCGCGTTTGCTCTGCATCAGGGGCCTGAATTAGCAGAAGTTTAATAACGGAAAGCAGCCTAATGTTTACACTAAGCTAAGCAAGGTCACCCGGGTATTCAGAGAAATGACCTGAGCAGTCTCCCAGCAGGATTAATGTAAATGAAGCCTGTCGTTGATTAGCTTTGTTCAGCTGCCCTGCACTTTCGAAATGACAGGTTTCAGAGGATCACAGTTTAATTACATAATCATACAAAATAATATTTAATAAAGCACAAAGCAAACAAACACACTGGCAACAATTCCTGGCTATTACCAGCGACTGGAAGCAGCTTGATACTGGCTTAATTCTTCAGTCTTGCAGAGCCCGTTTCAGAGAAAGATCCAGAGCACAATCCACAGGATGGTAATGGTTAAACAATATGTGCCATCCAAGTGCTGATCACAGTACATAGGGAGTGTGCAATAAATAATAATAATAATAATAATAATAATAATAATAAATTAATTAAAACCCCAACCTTCCCTGCTCACCAGTGACAGGGTTTCAAATCAATAATTGAAATGGGTGTTTGCACTGCTCCTGTGCCAACTGCATTCCCAGGTTTTGATTCCTTTGAAATCATTTCCATCCACCACTGATTTTCACCAGCAGGTCTTAGAACAGAGCTACCTAGGAGAAAGTCTGTGTGGGGTCAGGGGAGGGGATGTTTACACCACAGATTAAGGATAAATGCAGGCCTCTGCATCCTGAACCAGCCTTGCCCACGTGACTCAATCTCAGGAGATGTGTCACATTCCTCAAGACAAACTCTGTGCTACTGTAGAGACGGCTTCATTACCTACACCCTGGGGAAACTAGATGGGTCTGGTTTCAAATGGGTGAAAAAAAAAAAAAAAAAGGAAGGGCAGGGTGTGGTTTTGAAATACTGGAAACCTCTCTCTAGATATCCAGGAGGTCAGAATGGATCTTGAGTTCTTGCTTCAATTCATAGGCAGAGATCCAGGTGAGAGCAGGCTTCTCTGGAATGGAGTTCGGCATAAGGAAAAGCAGTTGGCCTGGAATCTGCAGAGACAGAAGCTACATGGGTCTACTATTGTTGTATAATGTATCAGATCTTTGTTCCCAGTTTCAGGGATAAAAGCATCTAAAACTCTTTCAGTTTCCCAGTGCTCGAAGCCCCTGATCTCACCTGGGTTTATGATAATGAACAGGCTCTGGATAGTAGCTAGATCCCTACCATTAATTAGCCTGAGCCTGAGCCCAGAGCCGGTGGGAAGTTGCATAATGAAAGTCGGTAAAAGGGGGGAATGCAGGAGCAATGCAGGAGCTTATTGGTTGGCAAATGCACAGCATGCAAAGAGAACTGATAGGTTGTGAGAAAACACCATTCTGGATGCTTTCACACTCTGCACTATGTCTCCTCCTTTGGTTGGTCCTGATTTGTATCCTTTAGAATAAAATCCTAAATCCCAAACTTCCCTGAGTTCTGTGAGTTATTCTACCAATTTAATCAAAATTGAGGCAGATCGTGGGAATCCACTGCACTCAAATTTGCTGCCATTTTGTCAGAGAATGAGTGACCTATAGAATCCATCTACATCTACTAAGTAGATTAACTTCATGGGGACAATATCTTTAAGTTGTGAGCTCTGTCCTAACCCCAGATATTTAACGCCAGAATGGATTGCAATTTGAATAGCTACTTACAACTGCCTGGCCTGTGCAGGTCACTCAACACCGATCCCCCCTCCCCCAGAGATTTAGCCTGCATCTGTGAAATGAAACTGGCCAGATCCCACTAACAATGAGACAGTACCAGCAAAAGCATTAGCAACACTATCCAGTGCAGTAGCAAATCCTTCCTGTGCTTTCCCATCTGCAAGGGGATCTTAGGTGAGTCCAGCCCCCAGATCCAGTCTCCCTATCACTAATGTGTCCTATACCTCATAAGATTTTAATGAGGACTAGCTGAGGACATCAGTGTAAAAATGTTATGAGAAATCCAAATTGGAGAGATGGTTCAACAGTTAAGAGCACTTGTTCTCTTCCAGAGGAGCTGGGTTCAGTTCCCAACGCTGACCAGGCAGCTTATAAAACCATCTATAACTCTAGTTCCACAGACTAGGCATGCTCATGATACACAGGTATGTGTATATATATATATATATATATATATATATATATATATATACACATGTGTGTGTGTGTGCAGGCAAAATACCCACATGCATAAAATTAAAATAAATCTTTTTTAATGAAAAGAAAAAGAAAATGTATCATATTGTTGCAATAGTTTACCTTTTGTTTTAAATACAGCACATAAAGATAACTAGGTTTGTTTTTACTAAACATAGAGAGAATTTATTATAGTCAGACCTAGGGCTGGAGAGATGGCTCGATGGTTAAAAGCACCAGTTGTTCTTCCAGAGGACCTAAGTTCAAATCCCAGCACCCACACCCACATGGCAGCTCACCACCATATATAATTCCAGTTCCAGGGTATCCCATGTCCTCTTCTGACCTCCTCAGGCATCAGGCATGAACATTTGTACATAGACACATGCATGCAAAACACACACACAGATAAAAAAATACAAATATTTTAAGTAAACACACAAAAACAAAACATAAATCAGACTTAAAGGTCACAGTGTGATCAAAGAAATTTATTCCAGCCAAGACCAGGCAGGCCTGACTCTGTGGGCAACTTCCAGCTAAGTACACATTTGTTCCAGGAGCTGGGGAGGGGGTGGATGGCAGCCTGTGGTGAAGGAAGTCTTCAGTGACCTTAGGTATTCAGGAAAGCAAAAACTCCAGTATCCCTTTCCCCTTGCCAAACACAGTTTCATAAAGTACAGATCTTGGTAGGTTCTTACCAGACTGTCCCTTTTTGTAGCAGTGAAAGGAGCCTGTTTCACTCAGAAGTCTATAGTCTTTGCCCTACTGGTTTGCCTCTTGTGTGTACTGGTTATGTCTTAAAGACTTGGTCTCCAACTTGGTGCTATTGGAAGTAATGAGCCTTTAAGAGGTGAGGCCTATTTGTGGTGGTGCAAGCCTTTAATCCCATCACTATGGAGACTGAGACAAGTGGTTCTCCGAGTCTGAGGCCAGCCTGATCTACAATAGAGAGTTCCAGGGAAGCCAAGGCTGCCTGTGTAGCGATATTTCATCTGAATACAAACAACAAACACAACAGAGGTGAGAGGCCTAGCATCTTTAAGTGAGAGAGGGTGTGTCTGTGAAGGAGATTGTGGGACCCCCGTTTTCTTCCCCGCCCTCCTTTGCTGCTGACTGTAAAGTAAGCAGTTCACTCCTGTGTGCCCACTGTGATGTGCTGCCTTACCACAATGAGGTCAACTGACTGCGGACTGGAACTCCTAAATCTAGAAGCAAAACTGGAACTCCTAAATCTAGAAGCAAAACAAACCTTTTGTCTTTATAAATCATGTCGGGTGTCTGTATGGTAACAGAAGGGTTACTGCTATATATCCTATTGTCTCAAAATCCATTGGGAAGAATGTCTCAGTTCCTAGGTCTTTATCCTGAGACCATCAGAGAACAGATGCGGATGCATTGAGTGAAAGGTATGAGTGTTGGGGCTGGAGGAGAATGGGAGAGACGAGAACATTGCATCAACCTGCTGTTGTTGCCATGGTGACTGCATGAGATTCATGCTCACCTGTTTGAAATTTCCTGACACTTGGTATGAAAAAGCAGTTAATTTAATAGTTGATTCTTACATCTTGGCAATTGTAGTGGTTATCTGAGCAAAAGAAGCTTGCTGGGAAGTCAAAAAGGGGTCTCTAAGGAGCTTAGGTCTAAGGCATACTCTACATATGCATATTTTCAGTCATGAATGCAAGTGAGAGGCTGGAAACAGGTAGGATGCAAGACCTTTGGAAACACTGGAACCAGTAGTCCAGATATTCCAATAACCAATATTCCAGACAAAGAGAAGAGGGCACACATCACTGGATGGAGTCTTTGCTTGACCCTGAGTGTGAAAACATTTATTTGCACATTTAATTGTTCCACAGACCTATCTTGAGAACTGTATAAGCTCTTTTCCCTAAATGAGGCACTGGTTTCACAAAACCAAATGAAATAATATCTACTCTCAAAATATTGTTTGCAAGAGAACAAAGGGAAAGCGAGAGAAGATCCAGGGGAGGGGTGGAGCCATCACCACGGAAATGCTGGGGAAACAGGAAGTAGAAGCAGTAGAACATTAGCCCCAGGCCAGCCAGGATGACATAGTGAGACTCTGTCCCTAGAGCCAAGAGCTGGGGATACCACTCTGTGGTGACATCGTGAGACTGTCTCTAAAGCCTAGAGCTGTGCTCTGTGGTAGAATATTTCCTACCCAGCACTGGGAGAAAAATGTGGAGGAGTGTTCCACATCTGGGGCCAGAACTGTTGCTTTGAACTTTTCTTACCTGGTTATTCATTCCAGTTTCATAACAACTAAGTAAAATATCTCTGTTTTACAGAGAAAATTACTGGTGGAGAGAGGTTTTAAATGTAGGCCTGGGATGCAAGCCCAGGTCTGTTTCCAAATGGTCAGGTTCCCTGAATCATATCATTCTGCCTTCAACATGAGGCAACATTGCAGCCCAAGTTACTCCTGACCTCCAAGAAAGCTCCACCCACACCCTGATCTCCTTCATTTTCAGATTCACACACACACACACACACACACACACACACACACACACACACACAGCCAATGCAGAGAGAGGTGTTGATCAGAAAAAGATCAAAAACATTCTCCAAGCAAATGGGGTTTTATTGTTTATTTTCTTTGTCACAAGAGTAAAAACAGAGATAGACCCAAGATGTACACAATATAAAACAAGATGGTTGAATAAGCCAGCCTTGATCAGATGGGTGAGTCTCCATCCATAAAGAAAAACAATTTGTCATCTGTCTTATTGTTCAGGAAACTCTTTCCCAAGAAAGATATAAACAGATGTCAAACCCCTTCTTAAAGGGAACTGTCTTAGTTAGGGTTTCTATTACTATGAAGAGACACCATGATCACAGCAACTCGTATAAAGGAAAACATTTAGTTGGGGCTGGCTTACAGTTCAGAGGCTTAGTCCATTGCCATCACCGTGAAAAACAAAACAGCATACAGGCAGACATGGTGCTAGAGAAGGAGATGAGAGTTCTCTTGACCAGCAGGCAACAGGAAGTGGTCTGAGTGTCACACTGAATGAAGCTTGAACAAAGGAGACCTCAAAGCCCACCTCCACAGTGACACACTTCATCCAACAAGGCCACACCTACTCCAACAAAGTGACACCTCTTCATAGTGTCACTCCCAATGAGCTGATGGGGGCAAGTGCATTCAAACTACCATAGGAACCAATGACAATCCAAAGTATAACTCCACCCAATTTGGGTAAGCAATGAATTTATTGGGCCTATTTACAGAGCAAATGAGGGTGGGTGAGTGGTTACATATAGGGGTGGGATGACCCCCAAAGAAGTGTAAGATCTTCGAGAGCATGGTTCCTCTCGCTCCCACTCAAGAAAGGCGCCCCCCCCAATCACTCACGAGAAGCGGTCTTGGTGTAAATGCATAAGGTCCTTTATATTCCAGTATACTGGGGCCATCATCCATACGCCATGCAGGGTAGAGGGCTGAGCGACCACCGGTACAGAATTGAGACAGCTTTTATAGGGTTACAACAAAGCCTGCGCATCGTGAACCAATCACCTTGTAGCATCCAGTGCAGACCAATTAATCTAAACTATCCAAGCCCGCCCTTAGCCCAGGAAGTCTGCTTTCGCACAGGTTTCTGAGTGTGGTGACAAGGCTCATTTCCTGTGTTCATTCACTCACAGGCTGTCGTAAACATTAAAGTAGGTGACCCTCAGCTTGGGATTTAAGACTCCCAGCTTCCTGGGGTCACTGGGGAATTAGGCTAAATTTTTCCATCCTAACAGAAGCTACCCCACTGAAAAGTCTCACTTCAGTTTGGATAATTACTTTTTATAGCTGCATAGATGGCACCTTAATTAAAAAAAGGAAGGAAGGAAGGAAGGAAGGAAGGAAGGAAGGAAGGAAGAAGGAAGGAAACAAGAGAAATAAAAAGGAAAGGACATGACTGCTCCTAGGTATGGTGGAGGAGAAAGTTTATTGTAGACATGTGGGAGAGCATAGTTAGAGGCAGGGACGTCTGGGAGAGTCCAGAGTGGGCATGACCAGGCTGAGCTGGGCCATGTGGCAGTGGAGAGGGGAAGGGAGATGGGAGAAAGGGGAACCAGGTGTAGCAGCCAGGACAAAGGTAGAAAAGGAAACCAAAATGTCTGGATTATATAGGGAAGGGCCTCTGGGGGAACAGCAGCTCAGCCTGTGGGCTGGAGAGTTCAGGGTAGAGGTTTGTATGCCATACCCTGTAACAGGTAGGGGCTGAGAGGTGTTGGGAACACCTGCAGCCAGGTCCAGCTTTGATATGTTAAATAGGCAGTTTATCCTGGGTTTGAAACTTAACAACTTCCCTCTCTGTTAACCATCCACAGTACCCATGTACTCTCGCACCCCCCAAGACAAAGCACAGTCAAGACAGAATTACATATAATTGGCTGGGAGATGCCGGAGGGAGAGATCGCTCCCTAACTCTCCCCACCATCTCCTTCTGTGAGGGAATGTCAACAGTCCATAGGCTTGATCCCTGGGGCTGCCTATGAGTAGCTACAGCTGCTCTGATGAAGATACCAGAGGCTATTATACTCAGAGAATAGCTTCACAGGGCACCAACATTTGTGAAATCTGAGCTCCTTGCTGTAGCTTAAATACATAGATGTCTCTTGGGAAAGAGATTGCAATGGGATGAAGGAGAAGGGAAAAGGAAGAAGGAAGGGAGTGGAAAGAGAGAGACAGAGAGAAGAAATGGAGAAGGAAAAGAGAAAGAAAGAAGGGAGGAGAAAGGGGAGGAGAGGAGAGGGGACTTAATCCATTTAGGCTGATATAACAAAATACCAGGTACTTGGCAGCTTATAAACAACAGGAAATTGGTGGTCACAGCATCCTGCATGGCTAAGTCTAGACACTGGACTGGGGTGACTGGGAATGAACAACAGACACACATACAGAAAAGCTGGGATCCGGTGGGTTGTGATCACACTGATAGAGGACACCTATTACCAATAACCCAGAAACTCATCGAAAGAAGGAAGGGTTAGCGGGTCTTTGTGGGAGGTCTCTGTATGGGACAGTTGCGGGGTTCTGCCATCCTAGAGCAGGAAGCTGTGGCTGAGATTTCTGCACATACTGCCAACATCAGAGCATGAACCAAAGGAAGTCTTTGCCAATTCCCTGAGCCTGACCAGGGGAAGGCTTTGCCAAACCTCATGGTTCTGGGACATTGGGTCCTTGATATTGCTGGGCCCATGTCAACACTGCACATTCACTCAGGATTTCATCTGGTCCCCACAGTTCGTGACTCCCTGGAGACTGGGTCAAAGGGAAGGTCAAATTGCTCAGCAAGACTTTCCCTGCTGTGCAGACAGTTGTCTTCCTGTGTCCCTACGTGATGGCAGAGGGAACTCAGGCCTCTCCTCCTCCCTAAATAGAGATAGTAATCTGTCATGGAGCCCCTCCAACAATTTCATGTGAACGTCATCACTTTTTCAAAGACTCCAGTAATATCAGCTTAGGGGTTAGGTATTTTCAACATTTGAATTCTAGAATTCAATAATTATAGAATCTATAACAAGAAGGAGAGGGAAGAAAGCAGAGGGAGAGTGGTGGAAGCAGAAGTAATTATTTTAAAGCCTAAAGTAAGGAGCTGAATGGCTGCCTTCCATTATTCTGTAGCAATTTTCTGTCATGGTTTGTGAGGAGCGAGCAATGCCACCTGTCAGGTTAACCTTCAGATATGTGTTTGGGGGCAGTGAGTCAACACCCTCTCAAGTGTTTCAGGACAAACTTTCTGCCTTAAGATTTTTGCTTTAGAAGAAGCACTCATAGGACTGGGGAGATGACCCAGTGACAAGAGCACTTGCTATGCAAACCTGAGTGCAAATTCCCAGAACCCCTGAAGAAAAATCTCACTGGTAGCCCAGGACTGTAGGGACAGCAGGAGACAGGAGGGTGGGATGGGGCTTGCTGGCTGCCAGCCCAGCTCCAGGTTCAGGAAGAAGCTGTCTTGGGAGAGAAAGATGAAGAGTGAAAGAACAACACGCTGATGTCCTCTTCCAGCATCTACACACACACACACACACACACACACACACACACACACACACACACACACACACTGGGATGTGAGCATCCACATACACGTGTGCATACTCCTCACATCATACTCATATACACATGGACGTACTCTGTCATCCATGCACATACAGAATTTAAAAGAAAGCAGGCACCCATTCTACAGCACTTAAGTATTCCCTAAGTATCCCCCACTCCCAAATCCATGCTGTTCACACAAATGAACTTTTATGGTACAAGGAGAGTGACTTTAAGACAAACTGAAAAGTTAGTCTTGTTCTCCCATTGAAGGGAAAAGCAAGGCCGGGGACCAACTGCCCAACCCTGTGAAGGTCCACTGTGAGAACCAGAGCTCCAGGCTGAAGAACGGGCCATGACTCTGCCAGTGTTAGACCCCCACAGTATGGTTTGCAAAGAGAGGACCTCCACTGACATAGGATGTAAGGGAGGCAGCAGGCCTGGGGAGGCAGGGAAATAAAGATGCTGCACTGTGGTGGTCATCAAATGAAAGTGATACCAACAGACCTGGGGCTCCAGAGACAAATCTGACTGCAGATGAGGGAGTCCCCTGTGGAACAAGAACCCAGGTCAGTCTGGGCCATGGCTTACCTTGATGTGAATGATGGCTGGATGTCCTATGGCCAAGCTAAAACTACAAGGTTCCAAGAGTCTGCACACAGGCGCATCAGATTCTCAGCTGTCCTCCCAGGCCAGAAATTCTTGCTGAGGTCCTGTCAAGTTTACTTCTCAAGAGTGAATGCAATGATTCCCAGGAAGATGACCCCGTCAGAGTGGAAAGCAACCTTCCCTGCCATTCCAGACTCTGACACAGCTTGAACTTGGGTTTGCTTCCCGGCATCAAATTGCCAACTGCTTACACTGGCTTTACTCCTCATGCCCATGTCCATCCTAAGGAAGTGCCACAGACTAGTTGTCATTGTTCCTCACAGTTCTAGAAGCCAACAGTCCAAAAATCATGTAAGGGGCACACTCTCTGTGTGAACTGGGCAACAGAAAACCCTGCCTTGTGTCTCTCTAGCTTTGGGTGGTGGCCAGCAATGTTTGGCAGGGCATAGATGGTCCTATCATCTCATATTGTTCTCCCATGTGTCTGTGTCCTAATTATCTGTCGTATAAAACACCAGTCATTGAGATAGCCTCTGTGGTGATAGGAGCAGATGATAGACTCTTAGGAGACAGGGCCTGATGGGGAGAACTATGACTCTGAAGGGGCTATTGGAGTCCCAGCCTTTTTCTGTCCCTCTCAGCTTCCTCCTCTACCACAGGCACCACTGTGATGTACTTGTCACATTATTGTCACCACAGCGTAACAGCGCCACCAAAGTGACAGGGCCAGATGATCATGGACTGCCAAAATCAATCTTTCCTCTTCCTAAAACCATCTCAGTTGCCCCACCCCACCCCCACCCTGTACTGTTGGGAAGCTGATGCACACAGTTAACTGAATTGCCAACAAATCTTTGATGCATTCCTGCAACCCCAGCATTTAGGGAGCTGAGGCAGTAGGACCACTGAGTTCAAGGGCAGCCTAGACTACATAGCAAAACTGTCTCAAACAAGGACAAATAAACAAAATCTTCATTCCTGACTCTGCTATCCTTTACAATCCTTTTGACTGACAGCAGCCAGAATGACCTTTGAATTATGTGAAATCTCATTAGGAGAGAAGATTTACATACATACAGAGAGAGAGAGAGAGAGAGAGAGAGAGAGAGAGAGAGAGAGAGAGAGAGAGAGAGAGAGAGAGAGAGAGCCAGGATAAGGACTAAAGCTGGGGGATGTAGCTCAGGGGTAGAATGCTTCCCTGGTTCAATCCTCAGCCCCACCAAAGAGGGAGGGGGAGAGAGGGGTAAGATAAAGGAACTGGATTTACTGTGGCCCCTGCCTCTCTAAGCCTACCCTCCCCCTGTGCCTCTTTCTGTCTTGCTGTGACCTCTGCAGTCCCCATGAAACTCCTACGGAAGCTGAGTGCCACCACAGGACAAGTGTACTTGCCAACCCTGCCACCAAGAGGCTCTTCCCTGGGCTGGCAAGCTTCTGGCTCCCTCTTCTTATTTAGGTCTCACGTGATAGGCCAGCTCTTCAGAACAGCCTTTCCCTGCAGAGCCAACAAAGCTATCCATCTCCCTATCACCTTGCTGTCTTGTTTACAAGCTCACGGGAAAATATAAAACTAATTGTGTGCACGATCCCCTTTCCTCTTCATTTAAGCCCCTTCCATCTACATAGAAACCTTGAAATCCCCAGAGCTAAGAACAGAGCCTTCATGAACACACTTTAAGTGACGAATGATAGCTGACCAGATGAATCAAAGTGTGAATAGAATGTTGAGTGAATAGGAAAAATATTTTAACTTCAATGGCAGACTCAGGGTTAATAATTCAAATATGGACAAGCTTTATTGATCATCAAGTAAAATATGACCTTAAAATGCTGAGCTGTAGACTCCCAGCCAAGAGCCAAGAAACCATACTGAGCCCAGACAATAATAGACATGGGGTTTCTTTTCTTTTTCTTGTTTTTTTTGTTTTTTGTTTTTTGGGTTTTTTTTTTGTTTTTGTTTTTTTTTGTTTTGTTTTGTTTTGTTTTTTGCTCCCAGGGAAAACAAAGAAGGATGTTAAAAGGCAAAAAGGAAAGGATATTGGAGACTGCAGATGTGACTGAAAGGTAAAGAGGCAAAAAGAAAGATGTGAGAAGGAGAGGGATGGGTCAGGTGCATTAAATGACCAGGTTGCACTCTAAAGGAGATGGGTCCTGTCACCAAGGACAACTGCAAGAAACCTTAAGGCACCGAGTCCAAGACTACGTCAACAGTGTTCAGGGTCTGACTCCAAGTCCCCCCATCCCCATTTCTTCCTCCTCCTCCTTCTTTTGGGTCCGGTCTCACTATGTTGTCCTGGCTGTCCTGGAACTCACTATGTAGACCAGGCTGTCCTTGAACTCAGAGATTCACTTGCCTCTGCCTCCCAAGTGCCAGGGCTCACCATCACACCCTGCTCGGCTTGTATTCTTGTTCTTGAGATATGCTGTTGTGGAATATTTACCAGAACAGGCTGCTCGGACTCGGACATGGGTTTAAGCCAATAGAAAGTCTTTATTAGCCAGCCGGTGACTACACTGGGTGTTGAGGAACCTAGTGTAGCCCTGAGCCTTTCTCGGGGTGAGCGTTTAAGCACATGTTTCAGGTCAACATATTTCAGTTAGCAAGAACAGTTAGCCAGAAGTGGTACTACAGAACCCAAAAAGCAATGTTAGCACATTTAGAGACTTTCCCGGAACTATGGACTTGGATGGAATGAGTCTTTGTTTTTATTTTTGGCAGGTGGTGTTGACGACAAGCTAAGTTTTACAGCCTGAATAACAACGTCATCATGCTAAGGTCGTTTTTTTGTTTTGTTTTGTTTTGTTTTGTTTTTTTTTCCAAATGACATACAAATAGCAGTTTTTCCCCCTTGGTAAATGACAGGTGTTGTTTGTATGTTTTTCTAAAATTAACATATTACCTGAATAATTCTGAAGAGTTAAAGACAAAACTTAATGGTGGAATTTGCCTTGTGTGCTAGCAGAATCCTGTGTGTCAAATGCTATAGACCCCTGATCCATGCAGTTACCGTGAGTAATGCTTGTAAAATGTTTGCATCACACCATATTAGCCTGGGGCTGATGAAGAGAGTCGCTTGATGAGAGAGGGCCAGGAAAGGAGAAAAACAGAGAAGTAAACTGTACCCATTTTTGTCAACATCCCCAAGGACTTCTGAGCTAAGCCCTTGGCAGGCCTCTCGGCTCCCATCTGGAGCCAGTGAGACCAGTTGTCCACAAGGGGGCGGTATCTAGCCAGTCCTCAGCCCAGTCGCTGAAGGAAGTTGAGTGGCAGAGGTCAGGATTCAAGGTCAGCCTGGGCTACAAGAGACCCTGACTGTTAGCAAAGAACCAACCAAACAAAAATAAACAGGGTGCTAAGATTTCTCTAAACCAGAAAATCCTCTGACTCACAGGCCTGTGGCCGTGCTACTAGCTCAGCGCTTCCAGATCAGCCCTAAAGACAGAAAAGCCTGCCCCAGTCGGAGGTCCCTCTTGGGAAGGACTCTAGGCTGTTATTTCTGAAGCTGAGAGTCAGGATATCTTCAAATTCTCAGATCTGAACAAATCAAAGAAAGGTGCCCTTACCTACCCCTAAATCCCGGCTCGCAAATGGTCAACTTGACCAGGAAACCAAACAAATGACAAGAACAGATCCCCTGAGCTTCTGAAATAAAAGACTATTACTCCAACAGCAGGAAAACATGTACACGTGCGCACACCTTTTCCCTGGTTGCAAGTGGCACCTACACACAGACACTCGCTGCACTTACATCAATTGGGGCTCTGGTTCTGAGGCTTTGGGAATTACCGGCAGGGGGCGGGCGTCAGTTCCCTTGCGTCCTTTCTCCAGTGTCTGTTATAGCAAGACTGGAAGCAGCCTGAGATTTGGCACTTCTGCCTTCTGGGACGTGTTGGTGCTGCTTGGTGGAGGGTGGGGTTGTGTTGATGATGGTAGAGGACTTGTGTGTCTGTTCCCTACTTTGTCCTTACCTTCGGCTTGTTCAGAAATAAACCTTCCCTGAGGCTGAAGACCAAACTCCAGCGAACAGACTCCATCCTAAGGATAATTCCTTGTATCCACCCTTAACTTTTAGAACTCCCAGGAAGTAGGCATCCTTATGTCCATTTTCAAATAGGAAAGCAAGGACTCCACAAGGCAATCTGAGCTGGTGAATCTTGGAGCCTGGATTTGATCTTGATGACAAGGTGCCTGCTGGACTTTCTAGCTCCAGCTAGCTCTTTCTAGCTGATTGACTGAAATAAGGAGAAAGAAAGTACAAACCTAAGTGATTTTTTTCCAATGGAAGTGAAAAGGCAAGCAGTGTAGGAAAGCTTGGTAATGACTGTCAGGATCAGAAGCATGCTCAGGAGGCTGCCTGGTGCAGGGAGGCTGCCCTGCTGTAATGGGAAACAATCGCATAGCTCCTCAAGAGACCTCCGTGTCAAGCAGAGCCCTGCTGGCATTGGAGATGAAGTAGCTGCTAGAGTTCTGACCTGCCTCACAGAATAGAACACTATGCATTATTTAGACCAGAACGTCCTTTCTATTTTTGCATTCTGGAGAGTATTCATGGCAAAGGCTGTTGAGTCTGGTTTTTGTTTTGTTTTTAAGCTTTTAACAGATCAGGATCCCCAAGCTATCTCTCCTTTAAGTGATGAATCCAAAAAGTAGAAAAACAGATGTTTAAGTGCCTGAGAAACTGATTAACACACTTCATGGCATTTAGACTTCAGCCTCTAAATGAAAGCCATACCTTTTTATTAGTCAAACAATGGGCATTTGGGCTCTGAGGTTTGAGTTTGGTGTGTGTGGGCAGGAGAGGGTTCTATAAATAGTTGGGCATTACCAGGAAATCTAACTTTTGTGTAAAATTATCTTGATATTCAAAATAGATGTATACCAGTCATGTCTTGGGTTATAAGCAGATTTTCCTTTATTAGCAAGAGTCAACATGAAAAAAAAAATTCTATTCCAATGCATTACATGACACAGGATTTAACTCAACCTACAGACCTTTTTCAACTCAGGTGTTGCCTTCAAGAGACTTGTAATTTAAGGTGGGCCTGGTGACACACCTGTGATCCCATACGTTGGGAGTTGGAGACAGAAGGATAAGAAGAGACTCACCTGGGCTGCATCACAAAATCCTGCTGAGGGAGAAAGGGAGAAAGGGAGGGAGGGAAGGAGGGACTTCTCCTGAAAGCCAGGACAGGCATACTAGTAATTGTAGCAGCCATGAGCCAACCCCCCACCCCAAGAGAACTAAGAACTACCCCCTGCTCCCTAGCCCGCCTGGCAAGTCTCTCCCAACCTTTATCTTGTTTTGTGTTCCCAGTCTGTCATTTAACTCCTCCAACATTCCTAGTGAATGTGCTGTCCCGAAGCACTGACTTGTCCAACACACTGGTACCAGGCTCACCTTCCTGACTCAAGGGCACACTGGATGTCCAAGTTCCAGGTCTTTCTGTGGATTTTGATCACATACAAAGCTGGTTCTGTGTCACTGTCCTCCACAGTTCAGCTAGAAGCCACTCCATCAACATGATTAACATGACTCTGCAACCCAGCTTCAAGCATCCCGCACACCTTCCCACCTACACCCCAGTGCCCTGACTCCGCCCCTGGTTGGGGTCCATGAAAATGGCTCTACTTCATTTTGATTTAAGGTCAGAGAATTCAAACTCACTATTGCTCTCTCAAGGTCAACAACAGAATGTTTGGCCTAAGGTGTGGCTATCGTGGTCTTGTCTTGAGAACAGGATATTTGGCCTAAGGAGTAGCTAATGGATGTCTTACCTTAACAATGGGATATTTGGTTTAGGGTGTGGTTACTTGATGTTTTAGGTATTAAGAAGGTAGTTATGCTTGCTTGTTCTTTGTATCTTGGTAAGAAAGTCTTTTGCCCGCCCCCCCTTCTGATAGGGGTATATAAGAGCTTTGAATAATAAACTTGGGCTAATCCTGGTATTCACCAGGTGCCTCCCAACTCTGTCCCTGTCTCTAACCTGTTTGTCTTTAATCCACACTCCCCCTCTCAGGTATGTCCCAGACAAGTTGGCTGGACCCAACAGATGATGCCTCAAATGTGGGATCACAACAGATGCCCCCAGATGTGGACTATTACACTCCTCCAGCAGGGTTCGGGCTCTCATACCCTAAGATAGTATAGACTTTATTTTGTCTACCCCACTGTGATCCCTTAAGACTAGGAACTGCTGTGTGCAAGTTGCCTCCTTGTGCTCAGTGGATAACAGCAGCTGGGTACATAGTAAACCCTCAGTAAGTCCAGTTCACCCTGGCTGAGTTTTCATTCAATATATCAAGCTTTATTGACAGCAATCCACAGTTAAGCCCATCCACATCAGCTTGAGTGCTCAGAAGTGAACAGGAACCTTTAAGATAGAGTATTTTCCTGGTCTTTCAAAATGAATGTGTCACAGAAGAATACCCTAACAGAACAAGCATCCCTCACTTTTTTTCTAATTGTTTCTCAGGTTCAAAAGCCTTGCCTTCTACAAAGGGGACTGAGCTGGGAGTCACAGCCGCTGCATAGTAGTGGGATTATTTGGAACAGCTTTAACCAACTGGTGGGCAAAGCTTTCCTTCTGACAGCTCTGGTAATTAATAGTTCTAAACACAGTCTTCAGGGTGTCTCTTTCCACTGTGAAACTTACTCCTCTTTTGCCTCTTGATCTGTTATGCTGCTGGAATATCTGTGCATACATGTGTATTTGTGTATGTTTATACATGTGTGTGTGTTCATAGGTTGAGAGATAAAATCACACACTCTGCACTGATTTATAAACAGGTTTTTTTAAAAAAGAAAATAAGTAGTATTTGTTATAGATTAAAATAGCAGAATATATATAATGTGTTAAGTATGTCTCTCACTCCTTCCTCTTACCAAAATAGCTTATTATCCTTTCCAATCTGTTCCAAAAAAATATTATTTAATTTAAAACATCATTGGCTCACTCTTATCACCAGTCCCTCTCACCAACCATCTATTAACAGCTGTATATAGAAGAGATTTTTATTGTATTTTTTTCATCTCTTACAGCAACAATGAAAATTACCATTCTCCCAGTATTTAATAGGAAATAATTAGCTGCACAAACCTGTCCATCAGCACAGCCACCTGTGAGTGGTTTTTAGCTTTGGCATTCTGGGATTCTGGACACAGAGCAGTTGAAAGGCTTGGGCAGAGGAGCTGCTAAGAACTGCAGGCTCTGGGCCTGGATGGCACGGTGGAGGCAAGTTCTCATGGATCTTCATCACTGTCTATTTTAGAGTCACTTCAGTATTTTATCATTTCAGGTTTTTTTCTGGTTTTGGAAGTCTTGCTTTTTTTTTTCTTTTTTTTTTTTTTTTCTTTTTTTTTTTTTTTTTAAATGCAAGTACTTCTCAAATCATTGGAAGCAAACTCTCAGTGGGTATAATTAGTGGAGCTGAGACTTGGTGCAACCCTCCACCCTCTCCTGCCACTGCTTCCGGTGCCTCAGCGTGTGTGCTCTCCAAATTAAAAAGTCTGGAAAATGCTGAAGCCTCATTAGTGCTGTTAGCACTGCCCTCTATGCTGAAGCTGGGAGCTTAAAACCCAACCCCTCAGGCTGGCAAGCCTTCAACAGGCAAATGGACAGAATACCCCTCCCATTCCATCACTGCTCCAAGCCCTGTCCACCATTCTCTCTCCTGCCTGCATCTTAATTTTCATTGCTTTTGACGGTTTGTGCTTGTGAGACAGACAGGCATCATCTATTGGGTGCCAGGCTCCACGTCAGGCCTATTTTTCTCATTCACTCGTGACGGCAAAGCCACAGGTCCACCTCCAATAAGGAAAGAGGTTCAGAAACCCAAGGAATATTCGTGTCAGATTCTCGGTGTCTCTAAAGCTTTAAGTCATCCCGCTCCACCTCATCCCCTACTAACCATGTGTCTTCTCTGCCCCATTTCACCCCAACTCAAGACCCAGAACAGCTCTCATTCTGCTAAAAACCTTTCCCCTTGCTCTTTAAGAGACAGCTCCTTGCGTAGAATATGTAGCACTTTGTGACATTTATGTACCATACATCGTGCCTTGAATTATTTAAACATCCGAGGGTGTGCAGGATTTCTTCAGTAGATGGAAGTTCTTAGAGCCCAAGTCATGAGCTACTACTGCTGTGACTGGATTCACCACACAGAGCCAATGCTAATGATTACCTGTTAAGGGACACAGTTTTCCCTGGCATTTCTAATGCCATCCTCCCTGCAGTCTGTCTCCTGCAATGGAACTAACTAAACATCTAGATAGCTCAAAAAACTTCAGACAGAGGCTTCACACTAAATGGTGTCATTTGCAGGTGATAAAGGGGCTAAACTCAGGGTTTGGAGTTCTCTTTAGGGGGTTGCACTGTCTCTAATAAGTAGTGTAAAAGGGAAGAATAATGGGGGCAGGAATAATGACTGGGTGCTTAAGAGCACTCACCATTCCTTCAGACGACCCAAGCTCAGGTCCCAGCATCCATGTGGTGCCTCCCAACCATCTATAACTCCAGCTCAAGGGCCTCTGAACCCTTTTCTGACCTCTGCAGGTACTGCTGCAAAACACCCATACACGTAAAATTTAAAAAACAATGAAAAGGTCCTGGTTACAATCAAATGACAAAGCAGATTTGAGCAGGGATGAGATGGCCATGACATTGGTCTCCTTCCCTCAGGGGTGTGTCCCTGATCAACAGTGTCAATCTTACTGATCTAAAAATACATACTTCTTTCTCTTTTCTCAAGATTTATTTATTTATTATTTATACAGTGTGCTGCCTGCGTGTATGCTTGTGAGCCAGAAGAGGGCACCAAATCTCATATATATGCACACACACGCATGTGTGTGTGTGGGGGGCGGGTTGTGAGCCACCATGTGGTTGCTGGGAATTGAACTCAGAACCTCTGGAAGAGCAGCTTAACCTCTGAGCCGTGTCTCCAGCTCCCAAACATACTTTTCTTATACATTGTATATACATAGCTACTATCTACTGTGTACATAAGCAGTTGGCCTACAAAGTGCTTTTGCAAGCATCTATTCAAAAAGAGGATGCATAACTTATGTGATAGTTAATACTGTCAACTTGACAAGATCTGAAATCATCTGGGATAAAAGCCTCCAGGTACGCCTGTGAAGGATTAGATAGGTTATTCTCTGGCCATGCCTGTGGGGATTGTCTTGAACAGGTTCACTGAGATGGGAGTCCCCGCCCTGGGTTGGGGTCCTCCAATGCATAAAAAGGAGGAAACTATGAGCAGCGGCATCCATTGCTCTCTGCTTCTTGACAACTGTAGATGCAATGTGAGACCAGCGGCCTCCTCAAGCTCCTGCTGCCATGGCTACCTGCCATCATAGACTGCGCCCAGGAACCGAGAATCAAAATAAGTCTCTTCACCTGCAAGTTGCTTTTGTGAGGTATTTTGTCTCCATTACGTAACATGACTAAGGCAACTTAATCAGAGAGCAGTAGCTTCAGAGATGAGAAAAGAGCCACGAATCTGCTACCCAGGGATGCCCAGTGAAGATAGGTACAAGTGCACAGAGGAAGGGAAACACTTGTGAGTATGTCAGAAAGAGTTCACAGACATGGCAGAATCAGAGTTACATCTTCAAACAAGAACAAGGCATAGTTAGGGAACAGGTAATGGGAAGAAAACTCCAAGCAAGCTAGCTTCAGGCAGTGGAGAACATCCATGTTCTCGGGAAAGGCACATACATATTCTCAATGAGCAGGGATATGGTATCACCCCAAGCTCAGCTGCTTACATCAGGACCCATCCTGGCATCTGCCTCGTACAACACTGCACAAAACACACAGCCAGCCAAATTGGGCAAGTCTGGGGACACTGATGACTGATAGGTAGCAACTGAGTCAGGTGTAATGAGCTGGGTGCTAGGATTTTGGAGTCGACAAGAGAAGTTTAAGATAGGATCTTTGTGCTCAAAAAGCTAAATGTCTATTCTGGAAGCATGACTAATGCATAGAGAAATTTGAATATAATTGCAACAGCAGTGTAGTCAGTGCTAAATTACATTCTTCTAACTTTGTAACACTGAACATTTAAGAGAGTTAAAAATTAGTATGGCTGCAGGTGTTTCGTTGTGGTACCATTACAGATAATGCCATGAGATGCTACATGAAAATACAATCCACTCCTATAAGCACCTGGATTAAAACCACTGGGCTACCACAAAAGGAAGAGAGAGAAAGTGGCGAAGGACATTAAAGTAAAAGAGAAAGTGAGTTAAGAAGAGGCTTGGGGCTGGAGAGATGATGGCTCAACCGTTAAGAGCACTGGCTACTCTTCCAAAGGTCCTGAGTTCAATTCCCAGCAACCACATGGTGGCTCACAGCCATCTGTAATGGGATCTGACCTCTTGCAGCATGCAGGTGTACATGAAGACAGAGCACTAAAAGAAGAGAAAAGAAAAGAAAAGAAGAGGTTCAGCACCAAGAGATAAGAATGGTTAGTAAACTGGAGAGTGTGGTGGTTTGAATGAGAAATGTCTCCCAGAGGCTCAGATATTGGAACATTTGGTTTCTAGTTTGTGGCACTGTTTGTGGATGTTTAGGAGGCGGGCCTTGATGGAGGAAGTACATCACTGGGGGTGAGCTTTAAGAGTTTGAAAGCTGTGCCCTCTTCCCGCTCCCTCTCTCCTTTGTGCTGGCTATGAAAGGTATGATCTCTCAGCTTTGTTTTCTTGCCACCAGGCCTGCGGCTTACTGCCATGCCTCCCCATACCCATGACAGACTCTTGTACCTCTGGAACAATACGCCAAAACAGACTCTTCCCTAAGTTTCTTGTTCGTGGAGTTTTGAGTTTTGTAGTAGCATCTCATCTTGCCAATGAATTTGAGTCAGTGGCCACACCCCTTTGGGCGTGGCTTCTGGTGCAGACTCCTGCTTGGGAAGCAGAGAGCTTCCGAAGGGCATCTTCTGAACAGGAACACTGTGGCGATTCTTTTATCATTTATCTTGGGTCTAGTGAACTCATTAATACTCCACCTTCAGAGTTTTATCACAGCAACAGAAAAGTAACTAATGCAGGGTGAAAATGACCAAAATATATTATACACATGTCTGAAACTGTCAGAATGAAGCCCCATTACTACATACTATCACACTGATGAGTAGGTGCGAATCCACCTGCAACTTGGGCTGACTTTGCCTGGGCTTCCCCTTTCGTGACACAGCTTCCATCATACATGGAAAAATCTCTCCTGTTTCCAGATGGTTTGGGTTCTAACTTGAAACATCTAATGAGACCAATTTCCAGGCCAGGCAGGAGGCCTTGATGCTGGCTAGTTGTATGCCAACTTGACACAAGGTAGAGTCATTTGAGAAGAGGGAACCTTAATTGATAAAATGCTCCCACCACACTGGCCTATGGGCAAGCCTGTGGGGTGCTTTTGTTCTCATTCTTCATTGATGATTGATGTGGCAGTGTCACTCCTGGGCTTGTGGTCCTGGTTTCTATAAGAAAGTAGACTGAGTAAGCAACAAGGATCAAGGCAGTAAGCAGATTTCCTCCATAACCTCTGTATCAGTTCCTGCTTCCAGGTTCCTGCCTGGAGTCCCTGTCCTGACTTCCCTGGATGATGGATAAATTAGGATGTAAAATTAGGCAGGTGTGGTGGCACCCATCTTTAATACCAGAACTTGGAAGGCAGAGGCAAGCAGATCTCTGTGAGTTTGAGACCAATCTGGTCTATATAGAGAGTTCTAGGATATCCAGGACATAGACCCTGTCTCAACACTCCCCCCACACCATCCACCCCCCCAAAAAAACTCCTTCAGATTACTTTTGGTCATGGTGGTGATCATGTGAATAGGAACCCTAACCAAGCAGTCTCTGGCCCAGAAGCTAGGTTTCAGGAGGATCTGATGATGCCACACTATCCCCAGATTGCATCCATGCTGAGACCTACTCTGTGAAAGATGTCCTGTCAATTTGCAGAATGTTAAAAGCAATAGACACAGTCAGGCTGTGAGAGGCGTGGCGAGGAGCTGGGCCAGGGCTTTATTCACCAGGCAGCTTCCAACATTTTCCTGGCTAGAAAACTTGTAAGAACCATCACACCACAGAAGCAGATGTTTCATGACACCATTTAAAAAGTCTGTCTGAAGTCATACAAGCATCTTATTTTAACAGTTCCAAAAACGTTGCGGTGGCACCAAATTTGTCTCTTGAACTTGCTAAGAACTCCCTCCCACACAGCCCTCTTCAATATTGCTGATGCACAGGAATTCGATAGCCCAGGTTACTTAACTGAGCTGCCACGATGCCAAGACTGCATGGGGGCTTCTCTGTCCTAGAAGTCTCCCAGGAGTGACTGTCATCTCCACAAGGAATCACTTCACTTCATGAACAGCTAAATCCAGAAACTAGCTGTTCCCATGTCACAGCACGCCTCAGCTTCATTAGCCCAAGCCCATTGGTTCCAGAAGGCTCAAGGCAATAAAGGCAAACTCAGTGTTGCATAACTCTGAGTTACTGACCAGACCAGAGAGATCATGCTTAGCCTCTGAGATTGGGTGGGTTCTGTCCATCGAGTGTGGGGCTGAAGACCCACTTGGTGACTTCTGAACTCACCTACTGACCCACATGTTTCATGGGCACAAATATTCAAAATTTGTATCCTTTGGGATCTTCAGAAAATTGTATAAGTTCTCTAGGCTTCGGGCTTAAGAAGAAAAGACCTTTGTTCTTTTTCCTGCCCTACAGGAAAACTAAAGAGGTTCAACCACCAATGATACCAGTTCACAGATTTATGAGAAATAAAGTGAACATGGCTTAAAAGGAAAAAAGAGGAAGGACAAATCAAGGCTGAAGTTACTTTGAGTTGCAAATTTTAATTCTGTTCTGATTCTCTGGTTTCCCAGGGGAACTGTGTCCAGCCAGGCGACTAAGGAGTGCTTCAGAGAGCGAAAGGTAAAGGCATAGACTCTCGGTCACTTTACCATGGTTGACTACGAGCCTAGCCAGACAGACTCGGTGTTAGAGTTCCTGCAGGGGGTAGTGAGCATGTGAGCGTGCTAGTGTGGAAAACAGCAGGTCATAAGAGTCCAGGAGAGCCTTCCAATTTGGTTAGTTTGGGTCATTCACATCACAGACAGATGTTGGATATGTATGACAAGTTCTTTATGGGTTTCTACAAACACAATTATTTTGTCAAAACAAGAAATGCAAAGATATTTTCCACCAGCGGACAACAAAGAATGTTTGAGAACACAAAGCTGGAGATATTAGCTGCAAGGCTAAGAGGGGACTCAATCTCAATGTATGCCCTGACTTTGCAGTTCCACATATGTCCACGAGGTGGTGGTCAAAATCACCTGGCACCCTGCCAAGCCCCACTTGACAGGCAGAAGGCAAAATTGAAGTCATTTTTCCCAGGATGCTCGCTCAAAAACCTACCTCCTCGCCTCTGACAGGTATATCAAAAGAAAAACCAATCAACAATTTCTGCGTATATCCCGCCTTGCAAAATTTACAGTAGCTTGCTATAAATTACCCTGTTTGATCTGCAAAATCCTGTAGTGTGCTTACAAAGTGATCATTAAACAGGACATGGTGTTGTAGACCTATAACCCCAGCACCAGGAGGCAACAGCAAAGGAACCCTTGTAACTAGAAACCAGATTGGGCTACAACCTTCTGTTGTTTCAAAAAAAAAAAGGGGGGGGGAAGAGAGCATGATCAAAATTGGAAATTTTTCATTGAGGAACTTAAAGACCAACCCAGCCTTTGACACCCTCCCCACATACACACACCTGCTGCACCCCCACCCTCTACCCTGGACAAATGTGCTGAGGAATCTGAACTGGAACCTTCCCCTCACCCAACTCCAAATCTGAAACTACCACACACACACCTGCTTCCCAGAGCACACCTGGAACATTCCAGAATGTCGCCTGAGGATGATGTTTCCTTGCTCCCAGCTGCTTGTAGTAATGTGAGGCACTCTTATTACCAGCCCTGCCTTCAGGAATGACTGCACATGGGCCTCCCAGTCTTCCAGAAGCCAGGTGCAACTGAGGTAGCAGGCTCCCTTGCTTTGGTAATAATATCAAGCCTTCATCTTTTTTAGTCTCCTCTGTTTCTTCACACAGTAATGGACCTGTGGTAAATAATACTGTGTTTAATGTTACAAAGCCTGTTAGAGTCATCAACAGGGCTGTGGGGGGTGATCTGTGTGGAGGCTCACTGCCCCACGTGAGAAGAAGCTGACCTAGATTAGCCAGGCAGTAGTGATGCACACCTTTAATCCCAGAGAGGGCAGAGTGCTGTGAGTTTGAGGCCAGCCTGGTCTACAGAACAGCCATGACAGCCAAGAGAAACTCTATCTCGAAATAGATGATTAGGTAGGTAGGTAGGTAGGTAGATGATAGATAGATAGATAGAGAGATAGATAGATAGATAGATAGATAGATAGATAGATAGACATAAATGCAGATTTATTATTTTGTTTTACGAGTGTGGGTGTTTTACCCACATGGATGTATGTGTATCATATACCTGCCTAGTGCCCATGTGGGTCTGAGCATGTAAACAGATTCTCTGGAACTGGAGTTACAGATGGTTGTGAATGCTGTGTAGGTCCTGGAAACCAAACTGGGGTCCTCGGGAAGAGCACTGGGCCATCTCTCCAGTCTCCAGGGGCACATTGGCCCATGCTCCTAAAAGGTAGTACCCATGAGAGGTGCTATAGTCCCAGAAACAGCTAAACTCACACGACCAAAACCTGGGGAGAGGGGGACAGCCGACAGTCTCATAATTTTTTTTTTTCAGGTGAGGCTAACAGAACTCAAAATTAACTCATTGGTCCGAGACCTCAGAGCTGGTGAGTGAAAAACCCCCTCCACAAAAGGTAGCCAGTCTCTGATGTGCCTTCCAAAGGCTGGCCATGGGAGCTCACCTCTCACCTGTGAGGATGTGTTAGGCAAAGCGCAATCATTAATGGGCCTCAGAAACTTAATGTAGTAAGACAACACCAAGATAACTATCAGAAGCAAAGGGGAAAGAGGAAAACAGGGCTGGGGGCATGGCTCCGTTGGTAAAATGCCAGCTGCATGGGCATGAGGACCTGAGCTCAGTCCCTAGCACCGACTTAAAAAGCTGGGCATAGTGGGTGACAGGCATGCTCTTGTCATCTCAGTGTTAGAGAGTCAGACACAGGGGAACCCTCTGCAGCTCACTAGCCAACCAGCCTGGAGGAGCGCCTGGCCCCAGTGGGAGATCTGTCTCATAAAACTGGGTGGACGGTTCCTCAAGAGAAACGCTAGAGATTGACCTCTGGCCTCTTTGTGAATGTGCAAGCTCACACTTGTACACGAATGCGCGCGCGCGCACACACACACACACACACACACACACACACACACACACACACACACACTGAAATGCTCTCTGCTTGGGGAGTTGACTCAAGCTTCTCAGGAGTCAGGCATCTACAAATGACAGACATTCACACCTTGTCATTATTTCCCAAGAGAAACAGAGGCACAAAACCAATGCAGTTTCTAAGTATAATAAGGAGATTTTATTTAAAACCTTGAAAGGCTGAGAAAAAGCTGAACAAAGACAGTCTTCTTGATCCTGGAAGAGTTAATCATCAGAAACCCAACCCTCTCCCAGAAGCGGTGGTCTCCCTCCCCCTTCCCAATAATTAAATCATCTTCCTCCTCTGGTGGTGTCAGAACGGCAGCCCGGATCACGTGACTGTCACTTTACAATCTGCTTATGGCACTGCTTGTGATTCTCACTCCAAGGCGTAGTGACAGCTCATTTAGAATCAATCAAACATTTATTAGTAGAAGGGGAGCCAGGGGCAAGGGCAGCAGGGGAGATCCCTGGCTGTGGGGGTGGGGAGGCAGGTGGGGGAGGGGAAACCTCCACCTTGTCAAAGCACTGTAGACCAGGGTCAAGGCCTGCCTTAATGTGCTCCCTCCAGGCTATGGATTTCAGGCCAGTCTGATACCCTTGACTCCCCTGGGGTACTTAGAGATCTTGAAAGGGGAAGCTTTTGTATCAGGAAGAGCTGGAGAGCTATGACAGCAGATGAGCTGTAAAGACAAGTCTTAGCCAGGCGGGGCTACTGTAGGAAGACCTTTGGCCTGGGTGGCTTAAATGATGGAACTTTTATTTCTGCACGGGTGGGGGAGGGGCGTAGGAAGCTCAGTGCCAACACATGGCAGGTCCCAGGCCTGATGAGGCTGAGAGGGGAAGCATATCCACAATCTCACCAGCTAATCATCAGCTAATGACCCCCACCTCCTAGTGCCATCGCCTTGAGAATGAGAGTTTCCACATAGGGGCTTGAACGGGGCACAAACACACAGACCACCGCTATTAGAAGGAAATACATTTGAAAATCATGGTTGAAGTCCGACTGCTGAAGAAACGGGGTTATTTAAACTACGTTACTTCCGAGCAGAAGTGCTTTAAAGGGCAGAGGATATGAGCTATCTGTGTACAATACGAAGAATGGCAGAGAGCTGTAGGGAGTTCTCAGAGGAGTCAACTGTGCTTGAAGGACCATTTTTTCTTTAAATTAGATGTAGAACTAGGAAATGTCTCACCATATAATCTAGCTATCACCCCCACCTTCATATGTGGTTTGGTATGTGTGAGAGTGTAAAGTGTGTGTGTGTCTGTGTCTATGTGTGTGTGTGCGTGCGCACGTGCGCACGAAGAGTGTAAAGCTGGTGGTTGCCAATGGATGTTTTCCTTAATCGTCCTCTGTCTTACTTTTTGAGACAAGATCCCTTGCTGAACCAGGAGTTCACCAGGTCAGTTAGGCTGGCTGGCCTAGCTGCAGGGACCCACCCAACACTGGAATCACAGGTGCACACCACTGCTCCTGGGCTCACGTGGGTGCTGGAAATGAGAGCGAAGTTCTGCGAGCTTGCACAGTAGGCACATAACTGGCTAAACCATCCCCTCACCTCTCTGTTCTTATGTCACGTGGGACAAGTCCAACAGTACCTTTATGATGCCCGGAACGTACCAAGCCCTGTGACATAGCTGAGAAAGTGAATGAATGAGAAGTAAATTATTCAATGGGTACAGTAACATCATGAGAACCCTTGGGTTCTAATGCTCGATTTCTTCACTCAGTGCTCTACTTTCTTACATTGCAATGTGGTAAATATTGTTCTTGGCAAAGGCGTTTGGGAAAGAAAAGAAGAAGAAGAAAAAAAAAGCTGGGGCATCCAGATGGATGTGGTGTTGGTGACACTCTCCAGAAGTGAGAAGGCTCCAAGACTGAGGAGCAGTTCTCTCCCATCCCCACGGAGCTGGTGGAGTTTCATCCATGCCTCCGTCTGAATTCTTCACGCTGAAATGATGACATTCACTCATCTTGGTCTGGCATTCCAGGACACCTGAGGTAGCCGAATTAGGTCAGGCACCAAGATGCTGCTTAGAGGGTCAGGAGCAGAAATCACCTCTATGACCCTCCTCACTCTCCTTGCTTCCCCAACAGCGCCTCTTATTAGTGCCTCCTCCTTCATTCCCTTCCCTCCTCCTCTTCTGTGCCTTGTAATTATTATTTGACATGGGTATTTGGTGCTAAAGAACTTGCTGCCTCTTTGTTAATGTGAAGGTTGCCTTGATTAGTGCAATAGCTCAGCAGGTAGAGTTGCTGCCTACTGTGAGCAAAGTCCTGAGTCCCAGATCCAGCACTGCATATGCTAAGCATGTGGCATGTGCTTTTAATCCCAGCACTTGGAAGCCAGAAACAAGAGGATCAGAAGTCCACAGCTATGCTGGAGAGATGGCTCAGTGGTTAAGAACATTGGCTTCTTTTCCAGAGGACCTGGGCTCCATTCCCAGCACCCACATGGTGGCTTACAACCATCTGTAATTCTAATTCAGGAATCTGATGTCATCTTCTGGCATCTGTGGGCACCAGGTATGCACATGGTGAACAGACATACATGCAGACAAAACACCCAAACACATAAAATAAAAAGAAATTAAAATTTTAAAAAGGAATTTCAGGCTATAGGGATGGCTCTGTGGCTAAGAGCACTTATCGCTCTTTCGGAAGACCCGGGTTCAGTTCCAATCACCCACATGGTGGACAACCATTGTTAATTCCAATTCCAGAGTATCCAATTCCTTCTTTTGATTTCTGTGTGCACAAGGCACACATGTGGTGCAATACATACATGCAAGCAAAACAACCATACACATTAAATAAAACAAATCTTTAAAATAAAAAGAAGTTCAAGGCTGTTTTAAGCAATATAGCACACTTGAGGCCACTCTGAGCATATATATATATAAACATATATATATGTTTATATATATATAACAAAATATAAATATATATATATTTTGTTATATATATATAACTATATATATATATATTTTGTTACTCCAGGTCCCTGAAGACTACTCCTACTACTATAGATCCACATCCAGGATTCCATAACTAATCTATTTGAATTTCATTGCAGTGAGAACCTTGAGCTCTATCTGTTTTCTCTCTCTAAAACAAACAAACAAAAAGCCTTACCCAATTCATCTTGCCCCACCCCAGACTTTCCCAGTATGACTCCAATCACTCTCTTGCAAGACCTTTACCACGGACTTGATGTTGCAGCTGCATGTGCCTGGGCTTCTTTTCAGAGTACTGTCAGGAAAGCCTGCCTCAAAATTTGCCTATAGACTATGTACCTGTCTATTTACAGAGTTGTAGTCATGTGATTTCCCCCCCACACACAATTTAAATTTGTCACTTCCCACTCAGAGCCTCCTGTGGCTTCCCTGACTCCTGCACAGGAAGAAGTTCAAGTGTCCCGCCTGTCATTGGAGACCCTATAAAACCTGCCCCAACTTACCCATCCAGGTTCGTCTGCTTCAAATAAGCCCCCACTCCACCACCACTCCACAAACCCTGCCCTTTTCTCCTTTCTAGTTTCTCCTGCCCCTCCCTCACCCCATCTGTACTTAACAAACCCGAGGACCTTCTTCCCAAGACCCCGCCTTGGACACCATCCTAAAACCAGTGCGTCTTGGGCACCTGCCTTTGGCTCACCCCAGAGTGCCTTCTCAGAGTGATCCTATCTTAGAGACATAATGTATCCTGTCCCACAGTGTACAGCAGCTGGTGAAAGCTGAAGCTGGAAACACAGCAGGTGTGTTCTCCCCGTCACATCAGGTGGTCACAGGAGAGAATGGCTCAGTCACATTCATTCGCTCTAACTGGAAATGGAAGATGGACAAGTAACCCAGGCTTCAGTTTAAGAATACTGAGAGCAGGTGTGGGTAGCCTTCTTGACAGCGAATTTGGTGTCCTCTCTTTCCTTGAGCCTCTTGTCTACATTCGAACTGGGTGTGTCCAGATTGGAGCCTTTGAATTCTGGGTAAGCAGAAGCATCGATTTGCAATAAGCAAATTCAGATCCGGCACGTGTCAGTTACCACTGAGCTCTGGGTAGGAAGTGTCCCTGCTCTCATCCATTTTTAATGTCACAGCCAATCTAGCAGAAAAGATCCCCTCCAGATAAAGTCATCGGAACAAGGGCTTTGTCATTTCAGCACGATTCAGCTAAGAAAAACACGGAGTCACTCTTGCTTGTCCCTAGTCCTGGACTTCCTAGGGGGATGGGACTTAGAACAAAGGACCAAGGACAGTTTTCCCTCACAATTTCACTTTCAACCCTAGGGTTATCCTGCAAAGTCGAATGTAAAAAGCATTTGACACCTTTCCTGGGGCCTGATCCCCAATAATGCCCAGGTTACACATTTAGTCCAGTTCTACTGATGACCAGTTAGTTGCATGACCTGAGCTACTTGCCTAACTGCACCGCTCCCATCACATGGGTAAAGGGAAGTGACTGCATTCAATCACCGCTTGATGTTTGAAGACTGAGATACTGATGAAATCGCTTTGTAATCTCTTAGTGTGCTAAGTATAAAATGCCATGTTATCAGGCACAGTCACAAATGCCCCAGTTTCCTTTAGGAAACAAAATGTAAGTGGTCAGGCTTCTGAACGAGAGAAAATACCCCTCCTCTGTGATGCTGCATTTTCTTCATCTATAACGTAACAAGATTGCATGCTGAGGCAGTCAGGGAAATCCAATCATAGCCAAGGTTTTAAAAACGTACAAAAACAGCCAGCCAAAGGTGGTGCCCACCTTTAATCCCAGCAGGTGGGTCTCTGTGAATTTAATGCCAGCCTGGTCTACAAAGCTAATTCCAGGACAGCCAAGGCTATATAGAGAAATCCTATTTCAAAAAAAACAAAAACCAAAACAAACAAACAAAAACAGGGGAAATGCTCCATTATTTTAACTAATTTTTTTTCTTTTTTGACACACAAGCCAAGAAATGCACATATACATCTACTTTATTCTGACTTCTATCAAGGAATTACTGGAGAAATCCTAATGCCCAAGCTGCAGCATGGCTGTTTCTGAATTTTATTTTTCTCTGTTGTCTACCACATCAGGCCTGTTTCATCCACTGTGCTACGTCAGTCACTGAAACGATGGATTTCTCAGGAAAGAACATTCACAAAGCAACCAAATGTGAAGAAATGGAAGGCTGAACACCTAAGGTCCTGCCTCTCGAAGGATGGGTGTTAAGGTATTATGGGATAAACAACAAACGTAGTCTGAGATATGGGGAGAGATGGGTGGGGACAGGGGACTGTGATTGGCAGTTCTGCGCCTGGTAGTAGAACTTCATGGCTCTTTACAGTACATATGTTCAGAAAAAAAACAAAACAAAAAAATGGTTAAAGAAGAGTTTTGGTTCTCTGAGGTCAAAGTTCATTCATCAGACACTTGCTCAGAACCAAAAATATCCGTATTAGCATGACCTCAGGGTGGAGTTTAGGTTTCCTAAGGTCAAAGATACTTGCTCAGAATCAAGAGAAAGAAGGTTGGTGCTCTCAGCCAGTTTGAGCTACCTCCAAGCTCCCGAAAAACAGCTTAGGTAACACTAACATCTCAGGCTCACCCTTTGGTCAGCAGCACACCACTCACGTCTGAGGCCTCTGTAGTTGCACTGAAACCCATCAACTAAAAACAAGGGAGCCTGGGGGCCTTTGTTCAGTGGTCCCCTGCTGGAGTTCTCTTCTGCAGTATCTGAACTGTTAGATGAGAACCAACGTTAGTCAAGACAGATTTCACTCTGGCATAATCAAAATATGGATAAATAAGCACCTGGTTATAAGTGGAGAAGTAAATGATTTGAAGAACCTCAATTTGGCTCCCAGCCCCCATGTTGGGCAGCCACAACTGTCGGTAACTTCAGCTCTAGGGGTATTCTACACCTGTGGCCTCTGAGGGTATTGACATCACACACACACACACACACACACACACACACACACACACACACACACACACAAATCCATTTATTGAATGAAACTAAGAAGCCAGCTAAAAAGTGGGGCATTCACTTTGACAAAAGGAAAGGGAACCCTCTCCTGACACATGGCAGAGGAGGGGTGAGGCCAGCCAAGCAGGTCAGAGGTGGAGGGGAGAAGCAGAGAAGCAGATGCTCTGCTGTGATGGTGATGCTTTCTTCTAAGGTCATCCATCCCAGGAACCGGGGTGTCAAGCAGCCCATAAATAGAGCCAACCCTGTGAGCCTTCCAGGAGCACACAGCCTGATGAAAGAGGACAAATAAAAATCAATAGGGACGCACAGGTGCCATCAAAAATAAGCTAGTTACGGCTTATAAAGTTTATTAACACAAATCGATCTCTGGGTTCCTTCCCAGAGAAAGTGCTGCTTGTATTTAAAGAAGATATGGCTGAAGTTTGTCAGGAAATAAGGCTGAACCACAGCAAACTATTGTTGGACATCCCCTTGCTGATGACCGTGACTGGGGCTCCTAGGGGAGTATCGGGTGGGCGGTTTACAGCAGAAAGTGTTCCTCACCACCCCATCGCAGCAGGGCCACTGCTAGCCACATAGGAGCCTTCTGCTGAGGCAGCATCTTGCTTCACATCGTGTCAGTGTGGGTGGAGGAATTTAGAGGGAATGCGAGTGACCCCGCTGCCATCTATCAAGAGGGATAGAATTTATGCACTGTAAGACAGTTAGAAAAAAACTCCATACTTCACTGCTTGTGAAGTGTGTCATGTAAGCAACATGATGCACCAAGCTAATTACTCAGAAAGGTCTCAGGCTAAAGAGATGGCATAGGTATTAAAGGGCATCGGCTGTTTTTTCTGAGGACCCAGGATCAATTCCCAGCACCCACAAGGCAGCTCACAACTGTCTGGAACTCTGGTTCCAAGATGTCTGACAGCCAGTTCCTACATCTGAGTGAGAGCAGCAGACATGCTCATGGTCCCCAGACATGCACACACATAAAATGATAAATTTATATATGTGTACACACACACACACACACACACACACACACACACACACACACACACACACCAAGAGCCTCTCTCACAGAGGTTTTCCTGGGAAATGGAAACTTTGAAGAGCCTGTTCTTCAGGGCTGGACAGCACAGCCACCCTATTAATTATCTTCTCCACTTTTCAAACACACTTGTCTTCTGTTACTGCTTTCCTCGTCTTCCTTGCTATTTTCCCACCTATCTCCTTTCTGCATCCCTTAAAAATGCATCTCTCTTTCTGTCCTTTCCCAATCTTACCCCTGTTTTCCTTCTTTCACCATAGTAATGGAATAAAAGTTTCCTTTGTAGCTAGAGCCAGTGGTTGAATAAAAATTCTGCCCCCTCAAGAAACAGTAAGATTTGGTAATCTCTGATTGCTTCCAGCCCATCTGTTTGTGCTCAGATCTGATCATAAGGTCAATACCAAAGCAATTTGGGTGAGGACAGAGATTACAGTGCTCTCTCTCTCTCTCTCTCTCTCTCTCTCTCTCTCTCTCTCTCTCTCTCTCTCTCTCTCTTGTGTGTGTGTGTGTGTGTGTGTGTGTGTGTGTGTGTGTGTTCTCTGGTTTTAAAGTCCACTGCTCAGTGAACACACAGTGCTATAACAAACAGCCAGATACTGTCAATGCATCAGAAGAATGTCCAGCTCCCTGAAAAAAAGTATGTAAGAAAAAAGAAATCATCCATTCTCCAATAGTCAGAGTCACAAGCTCTGAATTCTCTGAGGGGGTCCCTTAGCCTCCAGACACAGAACCAACCTGTTAGTTTTGGAGCCTGCCACAGCACAATAAAAATCCTCATTTTTTTTTTCTTCCCCATCCAATAACATGCTCAGAAATGTCTGTTGATTTAGGCTCAGGGTACTCAGTAATTCTGTAAGATATTATTTTATGTAAATGCCAATTGGGGAATGTGTGATTAGCAACTTGCAAAATGACTTAACTTCACTTTGGTGCTCTGTAGGGGAAAGTACATCTGCTTGTCGAGCCAATTCTTCCATCGTAGCCAATCAGGCGAAAGGGCAAACCAGCAGAAGCATCCAGGAGATTCTCTCCTGCTTGTAGAGTGAAGAGTCAGGGTAGGGAGAAGGGTAGGCCCCACCCAGAGCCCTGGGGGGTTCTCCATAACTCGTCATAAGAATCCCTCAGTCAGGTAATAACATTATCCCATTTTACAGAGATTGGGATTGCATGGCATGTCAGAATTGCACATGATGAACGGTAAATTCATATTCCAGTCAAGCAGTCTGCCCTGCCTGCCCCATCTGACTAGAACATAGAGTATCTCTTTTGGATCTTTCCACCCCACCTCTTCATCAACCTGTAGGGAAAGCTGTGTCCTCCCTGAAACTCTCCTGCCCACCAAGATGTGTTCTAGGTTCCTCTTCTTCCAGAACAACCCAAATTAGCATCATGGGATGCCAGCACAAGTTCCCCACTGGACTGCAAGCTCTTCAAAGTCACTCCAACCTTCACAATTCTGACCCTTAGCTCAAAGTCCTTTCTCAGTAGTTGTTCCCAGGCTGAGTTATGATCTTTCAAATACAGTTACCACAAAAAGTCCTAGAAAGCAAATGTGAGTTCTGTGTAATACTTGCTTACATAGTCACAATCAATATCCCAAACCCTTTTTTTTTAGGCATTCCTGCTCCCTTTTGATCTCCATCAGCTCAGGCTCCCATAGCACAGTACCAGAGACTGGGTAGCTTGTCAGCAACAAAAACATACTGGTTCTGCAGCTGAAGCCTGAGATCAGTCTGAAAAGATGGTGAGGCTTTGGCCTCCGCAGGTCACAGCCTGCTGTCTTCTGCATGGATCCCATGTGGTAGGAAGAGTCTGCCTACACATGCCCTGGGGTCCTTCTTATACAGACACTCACTGAGGTAACCTCTCCATCATCCCATTTTCTAATACGATCATCATCCTGAAGGCTAGGATTTTTTTTTTCATGTATCCCAAGCCAAGGATGACCCTGACCTTCTGATGTCCCTGCCTTTACCTCTCTCATTCTGGGACTGCAGAGATGAGCCACCACACCTGCTTTTAGCAGGGTTGAGGACTGAACCTGAGGGCTTGTGCATGCCAGGCAAGTAGTCTCTCAACTGAGCTGTCCTCCAGCTTGAGAAATTCCTACATGAATTTGGGGTGCCACAAATACCCAGCTGATACATTCCTCTCAAGCTTGGTTACAATTACCCTTCCAACTCTCACTCATCAAGTTCATTAAAACAAAAGCAAAAAATAAAAATAAAAAAAATAAAACCATGGGTTTAATTCCTCTCCCTTAGAGACAGTGTACTCTTTTCTTTGTTATTCATATTTGTTTGTTAGAGACCAAAAATTCTAAGAAAGGATTGAATCATAAATTTGGCAGAGGCCCTTGATCCTAATATACGTTTGACAAAGGAGTAAATTGAATTATCTTTTGACCTCATACTACACACAGCTCTGCTGTTTGTTTAAGAGATGAGCATCCATTCATTCATTCACCCATTGACTAAATTGCTAATGCATACAAAGTCATTTGTTACCAACTGGGGACATGAGAAGGAAACATATTAACTTAACCTCCAGAAAACAAAAGTCTAGGGCTGGGGATTTTAGCTCAGTGGCAGAGTGCTTGCCTGGTGTGCTCCATATCCTAGGTTCAGTCCTTAATATCACTCATGCACACAAAAGCTTATGCCTTTAAACCACAGAGAGACATCCTTAACTGAAAAGAAGAGTGTCCTTTGACACCCATCTGGTCAGATAAGGAAGATTTCACAGAGAGAAGGACATTGTACAAGGCCATAAGGATCGGGAATCTTTAGAAACTTGGCAAAGCAGGCAACAGAAGGACATTCCAGATGGAGCAAAGAATCTAAGCAAAAGCAGAAAGTAGGAAAGCCTGGGGCATGTACTTGGAACAGAGCAAAGTTCATTTTGCTGGGACATGAAGTCAGGGATGAAGAAGGTAGAGAGGGGAGGGAAATGTCTGTGCAATCTGGAAGATGAAGCAATCCCAAAGTGGCCCAGGACATAGACATCAAGCTACTGGAAGAATTCCCCTAATTTACATACTCATCAATTGTCATCTGAGCCAACCAATGATAACTCCCAGGTCTTTGGCCCTGTGGCATGAACGAGCTGCTTCATATTTTCTAACAGTGGGTTAACTCCTAACAGATGCTTTTTTTTTAATCTAACAAATATTTTAGTACTGGAAATGTCACCCATATAGTATTGAAAGATATCTTTTTTTGCAGCCTGATGTATATAAGGATTTCCTAATTAATGCCTCATTAGGAGTTACCACAGCATCTTGAGAGAAGACTGCTCCCTATATTTTCCTAGTCACCACTGAGTCTTTACCCACACTCACTCTCATGACAAGGTAGGGACGAACCCCAGGTAAGGCATCATCACACTGTAGAACCAACATCTCTAGGAACTTGGCCTCCCATGTTGCAATTGGAGGTAGTCCAAATAGGAAAAGAGAAAGGAAGTATTTGAATAAGAAAGCATTGTTATCACCACTGAAAACACCATTCCCATGTCTGTCCTGTGCTGGTCACTAGACTACAGAAACATCTTGTATGGGCTTGGGGGAGTTTTCTTGCCTTTCTAAGCCTCAGGCTTCTCTTCTATAATCATGGTGGTGGTGGGTGTCTGTGGGCCAGAGGAAGTTGCTATCACCCACCTTTCAAAAATATTATAAGGCTCTATAAGACAAGTATAAGTGGTTTATGTGGTTTCCAATGAATGATAACTTATTTTCAAATTTCCAACATATGTATCTTAGAATATACCTTAGTACATGTATATATTTACACATGTGGATATCCATGCACAGCCATGTAGATTAACAGTGTGTGTGGTCTTGTTTTGTTTGTCAACAATGTCCTAATGAGTAATTCCTAAGGAAACCAGTGCCATAGGACAAATGAGGCATTCACGGAAGGTCAGAGAGCAAACTGATATCTTGAGTTAGAACAAGTCACCCCTTTCCCTTATCCCTGACTCTTTTCAACATAGCACAGTATCCAAGTTCTCTTTAAAACCATGTGTGTAGCTCTGTAAATGAAAATCGGGAAAGGAGTGGGTAGGATTCTATGACAGAGAAGGTAGGGAATGCAGCAATCAATTCTCCTTTGGGAAACTTTTTGCCAACTAAGTCTGTCTAGGACTTTCCTGTGTAGCCCACCCTCTTCGTCAGCTACCGGGCATATTTCTCTCCTCTTTTCTAGGGACCTTTGAATATTTAGAAAGTTCCTTCAAACATGAGATTCCTCACTTGAGTTCACTCTTCTAAGAGGTTGAGGCTTCCTCAATACCAAGGTGCATGTATTTTAAGCCTTTGTCTCCCCGTCACCCAGGACCATGTGGGCAACTGTGACATTCACAGTGCACACTGACAGGCTTCTGGGAGTCAGGTTTGAGGATCAAGGCATTCACATTGTCCAGTCACATTGGGACTGATTAGGGGCAGAACTGGCAATGAGGAGTCGAGATGGGGGACAGGAAGTGGGGTGGGACACTGAGTAGATCAGGAATAAATTGGCCATAGCATACACAGTCTAAGAGAACAGCCAGGGGCCTCTCTGGAGCTGAAAGTATATCTACAGGGTCCTCGTCCTTAGGCCAGAAATTCCACTGAGCTGACAGCTGCTCCAGCTGTCTTCTTTCCTCCTCTCTTCACGAGCTAAGATTTGGGTCAAGAAGAGTAAAAACAGGAAGACATGACTTAGATGTCTCAGAGCACAGAAGCCAATATATCCCGGGGAAGAATAAGAAAAAACAAAAGGGGGAGACCAAGTCAGACATCTCTAGCTAGGAGATTGGACAAAATTGTCCCCAATAGCCCACCCAAGCATACACCTGTCTGGTGATGGAAACAGGGACCTACCTTGGATGACCTTTTCTGATAACACTGTGGCTCAAGAAGCTGCAACCACCTGGCTGAAGTGAAAATATGACAGAGAGACTAAATCTAAATATCAGACTAGTAAAACAGTGGGCTGGAAGGAATAGGAATTCTCCCAAGGAATCTGGTACTGGATGAAGGGAAGGGCACCATCCAGTGGGGAGCTTGCCTCCTGGAGAGAGTTTTCACACAGTTGTAACAGCTGAGCAGACCACCTCACAAGATGAGACTGAAGCCCAGGGATAACAATGGACCATTCCTTGACTGGGACTGCTCAGATGTGCTTATCCTTGGCCTCTATGTGAACTTTGATCTCACTTCGGGACTTAAGTGGTCACTGATCTTTGTCTCTCTTCCCGATGTGGTCACATTAAATAAATTGCCTGTCTCTGCTTTCTACTTTTAATCAGGTTTGTTAAAATTGCCTTATTGATGGTGGGTGGTTGGACCTGACTTGGGACACAGGCTATGACTTCCGAATTTGACAACAATACCATGAGGATGAATTAGAAATTTTACATTTGGCATCTAACAAAATACTAGCTGAAGGAAATCAGGTTATAGACTTAAGAAATTTGTGCCTGAACTTTTGAACTTGGCCTTAATTTTTTTTTCTTATCTAGACTTTTAATAAAGAAGGTCAGAAAAGGTGACAGAGACATTTCCACTCAATTTGACCCCTGATAGCCCCATTTGAGCCCATTTCTTAAGCAACATCCAGGGAAGGATGGGGCCCTGAAACTGCCCTTGTGTCTTGTCAGGCTGGTGCCCAGCAAGGATGCAGGCAGAGCAGAAGCACCTTCCTGATGAGAAAGAGGCTCAAATTAAAGTGTTATCTTGTCTGAAAAAAAAAAAGTGTCAAGAACTGCTGTGCCCTCTCGCAGCAATCCCAGGCAGCTTACATATTTTCAGTTGAGGTGTTAAATATTATCAGAGAGAAGCCATTCTGTGGGCATTCAGGTAAATTTTACTATGTCTTTTTAACTCTTGTCTAACAGAAGTGGTAACTCTGTTGGTGGAGTGCTTTACTAACATGTACAAAGATCCGGCTTCAATCTCCAGCACCCTATAAAACCTCCAGACAATGAGATGGGAGATCAGAGGACTTTCTCAGCTGCATAGCCAATCTGTAGCTACTCTGGCTATGTGAGTCTGTGAATGAATGAATGATTCTAGACCAATTTGGATGGTGCTAAACTGAGGTCCTAAAATTGACATAAAGCTTTTCTAGAACCTTGGAGTAATGTGAGGAAGGTATCTGCCTAGTTAATAGATTCCAAAAGGTTTTTACCTGTCACATAGGGGTTAGTTCCTTCTAACACAGAAGTAGGCAGGGAATGGCTGCTATTCAGGAAGCTAAAGCTAGCCCAAAATTAGCCTCTGGACCTGCTACATTCCAACCTCTGCACCTCACTGCAGTTTTAATCAATCAGTCTTTGTAGACACAGCTTCTTTCCAGCAATTGTAGTTCACAGCTGGGAAAAAACTACCATCTATCTGTTCTCTCCCTCCCTCACCCTTCCTTGCTTCCTTCTTTCCTCCCTCCCTCCATCCTTTTTTCCTTCCCTCCTCCCTCCCTCTCCCTCTCTCCTTCTGTTCCTCTCCCTCTCCTCTCTGATGTAATCGCCAATATATTTTAAACTTGTCTTGATTTATGACTTTGTCTATTCTGTAAAACTGCAAACCCCGGCCATGGTCATGCAAAATGGCTTCAGAATAAACTATCTCTTATTCTTTTCAGGAAAGAACTTGGGTTTCTGCATTGACACTATAAAAGATCCTTGTGAGTTTGACTTGGTGCTGGGGCCTGGCATCTCAGCCATTCAGGAGGCTGAAGACAGAGGGTCACACATCCAAGTCCTGCCTGGGCAACCCGAGTTAAAGGTTAATCTGAGCAATTTAATGCACCTCTTCTTCAAAAAGGAAACAAAAAAAGAAAAGGAGGGCTCAGTGACAGCATGCTTGCCTACTATGCATGAGTCCCTAGGTTCGATTTCCAGCATCAAAAAACAAAAATAACCAACCCAAATAAACAATCCCAACAACAAAAAGACACTGTACTGTGTAATTTTCAGAGGGCTTCAAAACTGCTGCTGAAGATTTCTTCCTTCTCCCATTTTTCAGTCTCTCCTCACATTTGGACTACAGGCCTCATTAGCCAAAGATAAGCTTCCTTGCCTGGTCCCTCCTAAGAGATTGTTTTCAGATTTTTAAAGAAAGAAGAAATGAATCCCTTTTGCTTCCTTACAGAGCGGGTCTCAGTGGATTGTTTAAAATCTTAACCTTGGCATGAAAAACCAACTTTCAAAAAGCCCTATCTCTCTCAAATTAATAATGGCCTATTGCACCAGGGAAAAATAAATAAAATCAGCTCTTCTGCAATACCCAAGCACCGACTGTTAGGCACCGGAAGATCGTTTGGCTCCCTCATCTCTGTGCTCACAGTACCTGAGAGAATATCATAAAAAGGGGGTTCACTTAGTTTCTGTTTCAGAGGTGTGTTAGTTGGTCATGGCGGCATGGGAACAGCAGAAGGGGAATACTGAAATTATGCCATTATATCATGAGTCCATCAAGGGATCAGTCCATTCATTAGGTAACAGCCCTGTGATAGCGTCATCTCTGGAAACTGTCACGGAAACAACCAGAGGAGAATTTTGGTATATCACAATAAACCCCAACACCCCAGAAGGCACAGGAATGTCACTTGTTAGCACCTATCTCTGGTGCCTGTGTTAGAAATGAATGTTCTCAGTGTTCACAAAGGAACACATGAAGGGAAAGTAGCTCAGCTGGGTAATAATTCTTGCAAAAGGTGTGCACCAAGATTCAAACCCAGCTAACAAGCACACCAGGGCCAATATCTCCTGTCCTTAATCGCTGCTGAGACTGGTGACTGCGTCCATCCGGTGGTGGGAGCTTGCCTTCACAATCTAACTATGGTTGGCTAATCGTGCAAAGTGGGAAGTTCAGAGAACACAAATTCTTGCCAAGCTAACTACTTCAAGCTTAGGTGAGATGTTAGTAAGAGGGTGAGAACACTCGGTTAGCTTCTTCATCCATGGTTAGGAATCAAACTCAGCAAACGTCATGCTACAAACAACACACAGAAGATATAAATAACCATTTTATAATATCAGTAATAGATACCTGGCAGTAAGCTTAAGAATTACATAAAATAATAAAAAATTTAAAAATGCTAAAGCTAAATGGAATGGAAACCTTCACTGAATGGAAAAGCACACCATGAAAACAGTGAATTACTAAGGAATCTGTTCTCCCAACACGTTTATACATTTAATATCCTCCCAATGAAATACCAACACTGACATTTTAATTCATCAAGCTGATTATAGAGTATAAATATTCTAGAAACGTTTCAAAAGGGGTAAAATAAGGGCTGTTGAGATGCCTCAGCACATAAACACACTGACAAGCCAGCATTTGAGTTTGGTCCCCAGAATCCACCTACAGTGGAAGGAGAGACCCATCTCCCAAAAGTTGTCTTCTGAGTCCCATACACGCACCATGAAATGCATATGTTTACTTAAACACATACATACACACACACGCGCGCGCACACACACACACTAATGACAAATTGAAAAGAAAATAAATATAATGAGGCTACTAGCTTTATGAGCTACTAAGTATATGTTTGTATATGAAATATGGAACTAAATTTACTATTCAAAACCCAGAGAGTTCACTTATAAACTCATTTAAGGCCAGGCCAGGTGGTTTATATCTGTAATCCCAGCATTTGGGAATCGGAGGCAAAAAAAATCGGAAGTTTAAGACCACTTTGGGTTTTGTTTTGGTTTTGGTTTGTGTATTTGTTTTGTTTTTGAAATAGAGACACACTATGTAGACTCAGGTAGCCCAGAATTTATAGAGATCCACCTGCCTTTGCCTTCCAAGTACTGGGAGTAAAGTGCACAGGATACCACCATGTCCAGTCTGTATACTTGTTTGGTTTGGTTTAGTTCTTTTGTTTTTTGAGACAATTTCTCAATGGCCTGGAACTTACCAAGTAAGCTAGACAGGCTGGCCAGAGAGCCCTGGGATCCTCCTGTCTGCCTCCCCAGCACTGAGAATACATGCTTTCACAGTACCTGAGATGAAAGGGGGCCTGTGCCAGGGCACAAATGCGGAGGTCAGAGGACAACCTGCAGGAGTGAGGTCTCTCTTTCCAACATGTGGGTACTGGGACCATACTCACATTATCAGGCTTGGTGGCAGGTGCCTTCACCAGCTGAGCTCTGTCACCAGCCCTTTAGAACACTTTTTTAAGGGAAGGCTTTTGGTATGACATTGAGAGAACACTGATCTTCCCCCTGCTTGCTTTCCAAGTCTTGGAACTCTGTGTTTTACAGGCGGAAGGACCACTTCCTATTTGTGTGGTTAGAGGTTATTTAACATCCCTAAGTTTCAGCACCTGGTTAGTAGTTGAGAATTATACATAATGCTTGCTCAATTTAGTTCACGGCAATGATTACTTCATAAGAGGCGTGTCTGACAGTTTTATACACTGTTAAATACTATACAAAACTGTGCAAATATTTAGTAATGCAATGTGGTTTGGGGAATTGGATTCTGAAATTCAGACTGACTATCCCTCTTTCCATGTTTCTCAACCTCTCTCTCTCTCTCTCTCTCTCTCTCTCTCTCTCTCTCTCTCTCTCTCTTCTGTCTCTCAGGAATGGAGATTATGAAACAGAATCCTGGGTAGCCCAGGCTAACCTTGAACTTGCTACACAGCCAAGGACAACTTTGAACTGCTGATCTACCTGCTTTTACTTCCCAAGGGCTATAGTCACAGACATGCACTGCACCCCACCTCTCCAGCCAGTTTCTCTGGGAGAGTTGGTTTCCTTTCTCAGAGGTAACTTCCTGGGCAAATGACCTTGAGTCGCATCATGAAAAGAAGATATACCATTTGTTTGTCAGCAGGTAAGAAAAAGATTGTCTCAGGCATAAATGACAGTTTGGACAAAGGCCCGAAGAGAGGAAAAGGTTAGCCCATCTCAAGAGAGCAGAGGACTGCTGACTTCACAGGCTGTCAGAGCTTGGAGCTGACAAGTCAGGTAAGAAGAGACTTCAAAACTATATGCCTTCCACCCGCCCCACAGATCATTGGGACATCACCTGTCAAATCTTACCCAACACCCCAGATGGATGTGGGAAGAAATTAGGCCATTGCCTTTAGAAGTCTTTAAAACTCTTGTGTTCATCTTTATAAATCCATTAAAAATGCCTCTTCATCATATACAAACTAATGATTTCTCCCTCAAATAAAAGAATAAATTCCATCAGGACATCCCATATTTTTTCTATGGTTCCCATAACTCGCAGGCTTATTAAATATACAAAGATCAAAAGGGTAGCAAGCTTAGCACTTTGGTGGAATATCATTTCTGCCATCTCAATGATAAAGGCCACAACACAGAAGATGGCACTCTACAGAGACTCTCTTCTGACTTCAGCAACAAGGCTCTGAGAGATGGGGATCACGAGAGGACATTCCCTGCATAGAAATTCCATTCCGGTGCTGGTCATCCCCTGTCTTCTCTGCAGCTTTCTCATGCACATGCCCCGCCAAGTGCCTTCAGCCTGACCCTGCTTGCCTCTCACAGGACTAACTGGCTTAGGGGCATTCATGACTACTTGAGTTTTTCCAAAACAAATTCTTTTGCCACTTTTGTATTTTCTGCTCCACAGATTGGCATGGAAGTGGAGCTATGGGAGGGTGAGCAGTGCACAGGAGAATGGGTTCAAACAGATAGATTAACAGAAGGTAGTGTTCGAGACCAAAGAGCAGACTCTGGGATCTGTGACCTAAAGACCACCCAGGCTCAGAGGTTCCAAATGCTAGTGACAGCTCTCACCTATTGTCCTGTGTCTCTTGAGGCACATGATAGGTTGTTGAAGGTAGAGTGTGCTCTACTGAGTCAGCATGAAGCCCTTCCCTTCTCCACATGCCTAGGAACTAGCTCTGTGTGCAATGCTTTGGGTTAGAGCATGCATGTATACCCCAAAAACTTAGTGACCAAACTTGGGATGATGGTAATTCCAGCTCTCAGGAAGCAGCTGCAGGAAGATCATTTGTTCTGGACTAGCCTGACTTACATAGCAATACCTGTCTCAAAACAACAAAGGAGGAGGGGGGTGGGGTGGGAGTAAGGAAACAATGCAATTTGAAAAAGCAACTTGAGGAGCCTTGGCCCTTATATTCAAAATGGGATACAGAGGGCGTCTGAGCCTATCCCATCTTTGGAACTTGTTTTATTACCTGCTAAGGGGCTTCTAGAGTGGGAACAGATCACAGGGTTGACCGTCTTTTGCCTGAGAATGGTGGAGAGGTGGCGGGGAGCCAGAAGGATGAAGCAGACACAGACCAACCTATTGCAGCTAATGATTCAAAGTAGGATGATGGGAACCTGGGGGCCTGTTATCCACTCTTTTCTACAGTTTGTTTACATTTGAAAATGTCCAAGATTCCAAACAAATTCCTGCCCTTGTAGAGTTTATGTTCTCCATAAAAAGAGGATGGGCTGGGGTGTAGCTCAGTGGTAGAGGAGCGTGGTAGCACAATGCAGAGACGGTGGGTGGGCTTTGCTCTGGCCTAACTGTGGAAGACTCTGTGGCCAGACTGTCTGTCTTCCCCTCTGACATAACTCTCACTGGTCTGGGATCAGCTCTCCACGTTGCTCTCTTCTCTGATTTCAGAAAAAAAGAAAGCTGGGCTCTCATGGATCAGCCTGATAGCAAGAACAGGGCCAATTCTGAGCAGATGACAGTGCTGTGCACCTCAGAACTAACTAACCTGAATGGGACAGAAAACAAAAAAGCAACAGCAGAAATCCCCTGGCCCTACCTCAGAGGAAAAGACTATAGATCAGGGGGAGAGAGTTACAAACCTGCCCTAAGGCCAGGCCACAGAGTCCTGGACGAGAATTCCTATCTGGCTCAGAGTCAGGCAAGTTCAAAGGCTGCTATCTGACCAAGAAGAATGTGTTTTATGTTTTTAATTTAACTTAATTTAATTTTTGTTTGTTTTGAGACAGTGTCTCATTTTATAGCCTTTGCTGGCCTAGAACTAGCTTTGTAGATTAGGCTAGCCTCCAACTCAAAAGATCTGCCTGCCTCTGCCTCTGGGGTGCTGGGATTAAAGATGTGTACCACCATACCTGGCTAAAAGAAGGTTTTGGCTCTAAACTTTGATGTAACTGATTGTGTGGTTTGAATAGAAATGACACCCATAGACTGTTGTCTGTAAATGCTAGGCCCATAGGGAGTGACACTATTAGGAGGTGTGGCCTTGTTAGAGGAAGTGTTTTACTGTGGAGGTGGCCTTTGAAGTCTTAGTAGGTTTTCCTTCTGCTGCCTGTGGATCAAGATGGAGGGCCATTAACTGCTTCTCCAGCACCATGTCTGCCTATATGCCACCGCGACCTATCATGAGAATAATGGACTAAACCTCTGAAACTGTTAAGCCAGCCCCACTGAACTGTTTCCCTTTATGATAGCTGCCTTGGCCATGGTGTCTCTTCACAGCAATAAAACCCTAACAAAGACACCAATGCTCCTTCCTGAACCCCACCCCTACTGCCTTACTGGTCCCTGCTGGTGTCTGGTGATTCTGTGTGTTATTTACTAATCTGGTTGAATGGGGATGGGGAGGGGGGCGTTGACAAAAGGAAAGAAGGGAAGGTTTCCTTTGGCTCACCACTGCAGGGTACAGTTCTTTCAACTACAGTGACAGGGAAATCATGGCAGCAAGAGCATGTGGCAGCAGCTCACATGGTATCACTGCCATCTCTCTTCTCCTCAGAGTCCTGACTTTCCCTGGAAGGCCCCTTTTCCCTCCTGTCTAGCTATTAAACATTCAGCTCTTTATTGAAACAATCGGGAGGTTCCTTAGGCAGAGACACACTTTACATTGCACCAAAAGATTATCCCACAATACCGAGGTCCTCCCCAGGTCAAACAACAATCACAGCTCCCTTTACCCACTGAGCAGAACTCACATATAGTCCTCAGTCCTTTGCCTCAAACTCACTCTACTGGGTTCATATCCACCTGTATTTTATGATCTCCCAAACATTAGCACTAAACCTTTAAAACCCCTTCCATTCCTATCCCCCACCCCAACCCTGAGTCTCTGCCCTTGCAATTTCCTGTCTCTGGACATCTACCATTTCTCATTCTTGCACTAAAATTGGCCCCACCCTTTAAGACCCCTTATTGAGTCACCTTCTCCACAAAGACTTCCATGATGACTCTAGCCAGATGTGACACCACACTCTTGACTGAAGTACCGTTTCCAGCCTGAGTGTACTTTTCTTAGGACATTTCATATGTACCCTTCCTGCTAAGTCTACTTTATTAGGCCATGAGTGATTTGAGCTATCTTTCTTACTCAACCATAAACCCTCTAGCCTAACACTTTAGACAAAAAAAGTTGCTTTAAGATGCAAGCGCTGGTGAACTAAATAAATGAAAAAATAGATTATGGGGGTGAGAAATAGAAATGGGGGTGAAAAAGGTGTATATGCAGTTGTACATCTGCTCCAATTATACCCATTATTAAATACAGAAATATATCCGTTATCTTTGGCAAATTTTAGTAACTACTGTCCTGGGATCCCAGGTCCCCCCAAACTCTGAAAGCCCCCAGCCCTCTTGTGCTATCCCACCACTGTAGAGGTGATGCTGACACAGCCAAGGTCTCCAAAATTTATCAACACCTTCACAGTAATTTTGAATATCATCCATAGGAGTGAGCAATCTTAAACAGGGGCTAGTGTTCCATGCCCATCCTGTAGCTGGTGTGGCCATAGTATAGGTGGCAGTCCCAGATCCATGGGCAGCACTGTGGCCACAATAATAGATTACCTCAGGAACAGAGCAATGAGCTGGAGGCCCTGAAGCCTATGAGCCTATTAAAACACCTACCTACCTTCAGCTTTACTGTGGCTTCAGAGACTCAGGGAAAAAATAATGTTTCTGTCTAGATTGCCTTCAAGTTTACATGCAGCTAGGAACACCCAGATGAAGTTCCCCTTTGTGACATATTCTCCCAGGGAAGCCTAGAGGATAATGATGTCTCTGGCATTTTAAAGTTTATTAGCAGTGCAAGCTGAGGGAAATGTAGACATGATGTTGATCTCTGCTCTAGTGACAGCTGTCCAGAAAAATTAGATGAAACAGCAGGATGAAAGACAGGAAGAAAAACAAAAAGAAAACAAGAAGCAAAAGGAGCAGAAAAGAAATTATTTCATGGCAGTCTTCCCTCAGTTGAGAGTTTTCTACATGGAAGGTCCTGTATGGTACAGAATCATGGGATTAAGAACAAATGGGAGTAACCAACTAATATCTGATTTGATTTAAGGCCCACTGCACAAGACTGGACCATACACAGCACTCCTTGGGTAGCCAAGAGCCTGAGACTAGAATGGCCAGGGACTGATGGAGAAGCAAATATTACTGTTTTCTCAAAGGAACATAGCAAAAAAAATGGCCTCTAACTAAGTTCTGCCGTACTCATAGATCTGTGCCTTGCTCCGCCATCATTGGAGAAGCTCCCTCCTGCAGCAAGTGGGAAAAAATACAGAGACCCACAGCTAGACACTATACAGAGAGTAAGAGTCCTTAGAACACTCATCCCTAAATGGCATCACATCCCTTCCCTCAGGGCTCAGGAAACTTGAGAGAGAGAGAGAGAGAGAGAGAGAGAGAGAGAGAGAGAGAGAGAGAGAGAGAGAGAGAGAGAGAGAGAGAGGAGATGGAGGGCATCAAGGAATCAAGGCCTTCTAGATACTAAAGGCCCGGCACACATATGAACACAGACACTGAGACAGCATACACGGGTCTGCACCAGATGAGGTTCTAGAGCTGAGAGGAGAAGTGGACACGTGCCCCATCCCTAACACAAAAGCTACCTCCAGTTCTCCAGTTGATAAGCACTTGCAAATGAAAAACTTAGTTTTCTACAAGGGAGTCTCACTGGGGAAACAAATGACTCTTAAAGGTAGGCTCTATGACCGACAGTAGATGTTCAACAGAAAACAAACTCAAACACATCTTTGGGGGTTAGTTGTCTCATAATGTTGAATCAGGGTTTTTTTTTTTAAACCTCACAGGTCCCTTGTGAATATATTATGGCTTCCAGGTTTTTTGTTTGTTTGTTCATTTGTTTTTTATGGGATTCCTGTGGGTGAAAATATGTTTTTTTCTTTAAGCTTTTTCTTTGGCTCTTTTCCTTCTGTTTGTTTATTTTGTCCTATTCAAATTGGTTTGTTCTCATTTTATCTTATTATATTTTATTTGTTTTATTATTATTCCTTACATGCCTATTTGTTTTCTAAGGAGAGACAGAAAGGGTAAGGATGTTAGGGGAGGTGGGGAGGAACTTCAAGGAGTCCAAGGAGGGGAAAACCATATTTAAAATACATTGTATGAAAAAAATCTATTTTCAATAAAATAAAAAGTAATAGGTTTACAGAAACATTTCAGGCAATAAAAGATGATAAAAGTACAGTAAAATTATCAAAAAGGAAGAAAAAATAATTGATGGCCAGATGGTGGTGGTGCACACCTTTAATCCCAGCACTCAGAAGCAGAGACAAATGGATCTCTGAGTTTGAGGCCAGCCTGGTTTACAGAGCAAGTTCCAGGACAGCCAGGGCTACATAGAGAAATCCTGTCTCAGAAAAAAAGAAGGAAGGAAGGAAGGAAGGAAGGAAGGAAGGAAGGAAGGAAGGAAGGAAGGAAGGAGAGGAGAGGAAGAAAAAAGACAAAAGGGGAGAGGAGGGGAGGGGAAAGGAGAGGAGGAGAGGATTGAAACAAGAGAGCAATGGATGTATGAAGTGGGAAGCAGTTGCTTCTAGAAGAGGGTGACTTTGACACATCCAGGACACTGAAAATCTACATCGGTAGAACTTTTGTTCCAGAAAGTGGTGGTCTGAGAGCTGGAGGGTGGGAGCATGGTTTGTACCACAGCCTACTGGCCCTGGTGCTGGCTCATCTGCAGAGAAGGCTTAACTGTAGTGGCATCTTGTTTCTCCAGTGTTCTTGTGGTGGTGGCCACATCCTAGGGGTGTGGCTTCAGGTGTGCAGAAGTCAGTGACCCCTTATAAGAAAGTGGAGGAGTTGGCCCACTCTCTTGAAAGGGCTTTGACTTTCTCTCTTTTTTATAGGAAAAGTTTTTCAAGAGAATATTCTTTAGATTGTTTTCATCTTTGACCTAATAAACTATCCATAAATTTCAAATACATAGGTGATACATGCCTGCAAACCTAGTCCTTGGGAGGTGGAAGCAACAAAATCAGTTCAAGGCCAGCCTTAGCAACATAGAATGTTTGAGACAAGCCCTAGGTACGTGACACACACACAATTCAATAATAATAGTAATAATAATAATAAAACCAATACAACTGGTCTGGGAAGATGGTTCAGTCAGTGGGTAAGATCCAAGCATAGCTGCATATGTCTGAAATAGCTCCTGAGGGTGGAGACAGGCAGACTCGAGTGCAGTGACCAACAAGTCTAGATGAAACTGAACTTCAGATTCAGTGAGAGACCGTCTCAAGGGAATGAGTAGGAGAGTAGTAGAAGTACACACCAAACAAGACATCATACTACATACCACATGCACACACACAAAACCACACCACACATGCACACACACACACACTCCACATCACACTATACCTGCACATACACACATATCACACATATACTCCACTCACACACACACCACCACCCACACACACCACCACCCCCATACATGCCACCACACATACACACACATACGCCACACCACATTCCATCACACACATACTCCACACCACACCACACACATACACCACACATATACACCACACACACACACACACACACACACACACACACACACACACACACACACCACAGGAATTAAATACAAAGTTTAAAAAGAGCCTGACTTATAGGCATCACTCTGGTACACTTTCAGTGGGAACACTGCAGTGCCAGAGGTTGTGGTGGCAAAGGCTCTCATGTGAAGCCCGCTGGGGTGAGAAGAGAAACTGCTACAACAGAAACAATGATGGCCAGCGCTTGATGTTACGCTTTTATACTAATAGACTTTAATTTCCTAAGAACTCTTGGAAACAGATGGTATTACCTCATTTTACAACTCAGGGGCCAGACAGACAGCAGTGTGTCCAGGTTCCTACAAGAACACAGGCCATCTTAGTTCACACAACTTCTCAATGACTTCATGCTGCCTCAGTGTCAAACAGCAATGCACCCCTTGGTGGAAAGAAAAGAAAGGAAGAAAGAAGGTGGGCATGGGAGTGGGTTCGTTGGACAGGAACAAAGGGGAAGATGAAGGGAAGAAAGAGGAAGAAACATCAGAGGCTAAACAAGGAGCTAGAGATAGAGGGGAGGAGAAGAGGGAGGGAAGGAGTAACAAGGGAAGAGAGGGCTGAGTAAAAAGAGGAGAAAAGAACTGAGAAGAAAGCAGACAGAAAAGAGAGGAAGAAAAAAAAAGAGAGAAGGGAAAGGAAGAAAAACTCCTATGCAGTGAGCACAAAAATTCTAAGGACTTCAAAAGCCACCCATTCTGCATCACAGTAGACTGAGATAGTCCCCTGCCAGGTAGGAGCTCAATACTCAGGAGTCTAAGGCTGGAGAATGGCAGTATCAATCCAGCCTTGGCTAAACAGCAAGACTTGTCATAAACAAGAAATAAAACATGCCCTTTAAGCAGGATGGTGGTGGTGCACACCTTTAATTCCAGCACTTAGGAAGCAGGTAAATCTCTGTGAGTTCAAGCATGGTCTACAGAGTGAGTTCCAGGACAGCCAGGGCTACACAGAGTAACCCAGTCTTGAAAAACCAAAATGAAATAAAATAATACTCTTTTTTAATAAAATAATACTCCCGAGAAATATTGCAATCTTTATCATTTTAATCTTGAAAGTTGATCCAAGAATAATTTCTTGGCAATCATTACATGGAATCAGGACTTCTTGCAAAAAGGTAAATTGTTCTCTGGTGTGTTTAAAAATTCTCATAATCACTAATGTAGCAACTAATGAAAATGATATTGTACATCTTTGTAGATGTACTTGTTAATTAGCCAAGTACTCACTTCAATTTCATAGGAATTTTTTCATTGTGAAACTGATTAGGTCTTCTGCATGTCTTGGTCTCTCACCCAAGGGGATAAACAGTATTGGTTACCAGGGTTTCACTAGGTCAGCAGAGCCCAGCTGATGACTGCATGAGGATGCTTAAGGTTACCATGGAAATGCTGCCAGCCACCCACTCCTCAAGCCATCTTCACACATCTGCACAATGAAAGCAAGCATTTGTGTCCACCGGTGGAGCTAATGGCATCTCTCAGAGGCCTCTTTGGAGCCTCCCTCCCCACTGGTAATCTGGCATAGCTGCTGAGAAACAATGGAGCAGATGGGACACTGAGTGACACCAGACACAGAAAACTAGCAACCAGAAAGAATCTAGAGGCATAGCGTGAGTGTCCAACACAGCCAACCTGAGCACACCCAAGGCCAGGCAGCAGTCAAAGACTACACTGAACAGTCCTCCTTTGCTTTTGGAGTTGCTATGACAGCCAGGAATTTGCAAACCAAAGCAGACCTGGAAAAGAACTCTGTCCTTGGCCCCAAAAGTTTGTATTTCCAAACTGTTTGCTGAGGGTTCCTGCTGTCCCCTTTGATACCTACCAGATGGAGGGCTGGCTAAATCTGGGACCTGCAAACCTCCCGGCATATAGGTTATTTCAATCTGAAATAACTGAAACTTTGTAAGATGGGATGTAGGTGTGATAGGAGGGACTGTTTGGCAAGAGAAGTTGGAAACTGTTACAACATGTCCCGTAGAGAACCTCATCACCTTCTGGAGACTTCTGTATCTGTCTAGTGGACGGTGGCTTGCTAAACACATCCACAAAAAATTGTCTAATTGGATTTCTGCAGCTGCTGGGTGAAGCTATCTTAGTAGATACTATAATACTAGCCAATTGTCAAGGAAAATTAAATCGAATAAGAACAAGATTGAACTGCTAATAAGCAACAGAACAAAAACTTAACTCTGGCTTTTCTGACTTGATGTCCTGCTCTTTCAATTCTACCATAATGTGGGCTGGGGAGTAACACCATCTGGAGAATGCTTGCTTACCACACATGAAGCCCTGGGATCCACCCGCAGCATCACACAAGCTGGGCATGGTAGTGCAGGACTGTAATCTCAAGACTGGGGAGGGAGGAGGCAGGAGCTTGGAGGGTTAGAAGATCAACATCATCCTCGGCTTCATAGAAAGTTTGAGACCAGCCTGACCTTAATGGTTCTGTACCTGACCTGGACAGTTAGAACTACGATTTGGGGTTTTGTTTGTTTATTTATGTGTTTGCTTTAAAGAATGCAATGTAGATAAATTTGGGGGTTTGTGGTTATTTCTGTCATTGTAGTTCTAAAACCAAATCGGCTGTAACTCAAACTGGCTTTAAATTCACTGTGTAGTTAATGATGACCTTTTGAATTCTGGATACTCCTGCCTCCACCTCTTACATGCTGTGGTCACAACTGTGGACCACCATGCCAAGCTAAGATCATGTCTTCTTATTGCGGAACAATACACAAAAAAATCTCCAGTTGAGATTTTTCTTTTATGTGGCAATGAGGATAGAACTCATGGTCTCACACATACATTCTAGCACTGTTACATCCCTAGCCCAAAGCAAATAAGCGCATTCGTATTGTTGTGCAGAGGTCACTATCATCCTTTGCCAGAACTTTCTTTTTTTTATTTATTTATTTATTTATTTTTGGTTTTTCGAGTCAGGGCAGAACTTTTCTCTTTTCAAATGGAAATTCTGTACCTCCTAAACACTGTATTCATTACTTTCCCATTATTGTGAGGAAAATCCTGACAGGAAGCAAGGTTTAGAGACAAAGAGTTTATTTTGTCTCATGGTTTAAGAAGAGAAACATCTATCTGGTGAGGAAAGCATGGATCAAGCTGGAAAGCAGCTAGTCACATGGTCACAATCAGGAAGCCAAGAGATGACAGCTGGTACTCCCTTTCTCCATTGGATGATGCTGCTCATATTCATGGTGGGCCTTTTCTTCCCAGTTGAACTTTCCTGGAAATGCCTCACAGATACAACCAGAGGTGTGTTTCCATGGTGATTCTAAATCCAAGCAAGTTGACAGTCAAGGGTACCCATCAAAAACAAGAACCCCCAAGAAGTCTCTGCAGCTCAGTCACCCAAAGCTACCATTCTTCTTTCTATCCCAATGGATGCAATTGTTCTACATACTTGTTAAAAATGGAATTGTATAGCACTTGTCCTTTTGGAATGGCTTATATCCTTTGGCATAATGACTTCAAGGTTCATCCATGTTGTAGCATGCCTCAAACCTTTCTTCCTTTGTCATGCAGAATAATGTTTTATTGTATGAGACTGAGGTTTTATTAGGATATTACATATGGTGTTCAGTGTTATTATTAGAGCACTTCCCGCCACACAAGTAGCCCTGGGTTCAACCCCCAGCCCTACAATGATGACTAATAATAGGTATTGAAAACACACTCATTCCATTGTATAGAGAAACACATTTTATGAATCCATTCATCAGTTGACAGACACTTGAATTGCTTCTGCTTCGGGGCCATTGTAAGTAGTGCTGTTTTGAACATGCATATGGAAATATCTCTTTGAGATCCGTTTTCAATTACTGGAGGAATAAATTCAGAAATTCATTTTTAATTTTTAAAGGAAATTCAATATTTTCTTTCATAATGGCTGTGTCATTTTACATTCTCACCAATACTACACAGGGGTCTCAATTATGCCAACACCTGTTATTGCATGTGTGTGTGTGTGTGTGTGTGTGTGTGTGATCTTAATAGGAATACAGATGGATGATTTGTTTTTATTTAGTGTGTACATGGTGTTCTGCCTGCATGTATCCCTGCAGACCAAAAGAGAGCACCAGATCTCATTACGGATAATTGTGAGCCACCATGTGAATGCTGGGAATTGAACTCAGGACCTCTGGAAGAGCAGTCAGTGCTCTTAACCTCTAAGTCATCTCTCCAACCCCTGATGGGCTTTTTTTTTTAAATACATAATTATTCAGGTTGGCTTACTCATAAGGTCTAGAAAATGGACTGCTTTCTTTTTTGTTTTGTTTTTTGAGGCAGGGTTTCTCTATAGACCAGACTGGCCTCAAACTTTCAGAGATCTGCCTGCCTCTGCCTTGAAAGCACTTGGATTAAAGGCATGCACCACCACTGCCCAGCTTTAAAAAATGGTCTTAAAGGAGCCTTTTGACCAACCAGTCCCTGGTTCATCCAGGAATCTCCCAAAGATCCACTGCCTCCCAGGGAAGGCAGCATGATACCTTTGCTGAGAGACAATGAACCTAAAGCACTGAATTGTCACCCAGAAAGTTCATGGTTTCACTATGAGCATGCATTCACTGCAGCTAGAACACCTCTGCATGCCTTTGGGGAACCACACACGTGCACACAGGTAAGCCATGACTTTGTGTGGCTGAAAATGAATTTGAAGAGTTGTGGGAGGGATGAGATGGCCCAGGGGAGAGAGAGGTGTTCTTCCCAAATGTCTGTAGAGTTGTAGTAGAATGAAAGAAGTCTGTAGAGCGTCCTCCTCTTCCTTGGCTTCAGAGGGACAATTTAGATCTTTAAAAGGCATGAGAAGAAAGTGCTCTGTGAGTGTAAGACATAATTGCATCCGATTATCTCCAGAGCTGTAATTGAACTACCTGGCCAGGACATTTGAATTCCTATAATGTGGTTTGGAGTAGCGGGGAGGCTCATGATGTTAAGGTGAGACTGGAAACTCTGATTTGGTCTCCAGACCTTGCATAATTCAAGTCCTGTCACAGCCAGTAAGTAGTGTCTATCCACATCTCTTTGTTCTTCCCCTGGGCAGGAGAGGTCAGCTCTGAGTCCTGAACCCAGGCTCAGTTTCCTCTGTTTATCAGCTTTGTCTATCACAGCAGCTGGGTAACATAAGAAAGAATGGTGGTTTCCATCTTGGTTCTACCAAACACACAGTGTGTAGCTCACTTTCATAAAGAATGAAGGCTTACAAGGCAATAGCTTCCTTACTGTCTTCAGATAGATAAGCGAGATAATTTGTTCAAGCTGGCTCAGTAAGGGTGATGCCTGGAAGGACCCATTTTGGTTGGCTGACATCCACCCACCACCATTGGCTATCTGTTGAACACTGTTGGTTTTGGCCATGGCTGTCAATTTACCTTCCCCCAGCTCCTAGGAATGTTATTGCTGGGGAAGATGCAAGGGCCTGGTTCTGAGTCACAAGTCCCTCTGCTTGCAGGGGTTGGGAAATGTTCCTCCCCATCTCCCATTTCCTGAGCTTGGCCGCTGCACCCATCAGTCTTGTCATTGAGCAGCTGCAAGCAGCTGCTGACAGCTCAGAGCATCTCAGCCACAAACCATAGTTTCTCACAGGCTGGACACCAAGACCTATCCAGGCTGTGAGTGTGCTGTAGCCTCTTGTTGGACGGTTTCAGTTAAGCCTCATCCAATACTAGGGAGAAGGAGAAAAAAACAAAACAAAACAAAACAAAAAACCCAGCCCTTCCATCAGTCCCATCACACCTGTGTCTGCCAGAGGCCACCATCTAGTTTTCAATTCTCATTCCTGGTCCACTGGGAAGAGACAGAGCCATCCTGTGAGATATCTGTACATACTCCAGGCAGAGAAAAGGACTCATGAGGAAGTTGGATGGAAAGGTGCTTGTAAGGCCATTCCCCACCCCCACCCCCGAACAACTGCATAACTGCAGAGTGAATGTGGCCTCATGCTGACAGGAATCTCACTGATCTTTCCTACCACAGCTGGGAGAGGAAGACCTTTTCAATTTCCCAGGTTAGTAATTTCTGTTCACTTCCAGGTGCCTACATAGCAACAGAGAGAGATGGTGTTAGATTCTTAGGGGTAAAAAGATCAACCACTCACAGTTCAGTTACAAAATGACGGTGGCCATGGATCTGCTCACCCTCCAGATGGTCTTTGCCTTGGAGGAGATGCCACTCAGAAACCACAGCAGGTCAGTGGGGGACAGTGGCAAAAGCACACAATTAGGAGTCAGAGGAAGGAACTTAGTGCCTCCGTGCTGCCAGCTAGCAGCATGGCCCTGGGACTGCAGCTGTCCCCTCTGAGCTACTGTCCTTCACGGTGAAATAAGGTGCTTAGGTCAGGTCTCTCTGATACTCCTGTCACCCTAAGAATCTAAGCCCTGGTGTTTGACCTTAGCTCTGCCATGTATGTCTGTGGGCAATTCTGGGCATGATCAACTAGAAGGAACCCTTCCTGTGAGTTCGAGACCAGCCTAGTCTTACAAGAGCTAGCTCCAGAATAGCCTCCAAAGCTACAGAGAAACCCTGTCTTGAAATAAAAACCAAAAAAAAAAAACAAAAAACAAAAAAGAAGGAACCCTTCCTTTTTTGCCAACTCCAAGACGCAGAACAATAAGAAGAAAGAAACAACACAGGGATACTCTTTTCAAACACTTTAAAATTTATTTATTTATTTATTTATTTGTTTATTTATTTATTTATTTTACTTCACATACATTGGTGTTCTATGTATGCCTGTGTGAGGGTGTTGGATCCTCTGGAACTGGAGTTATAGGCATTTGGGAGCTGCCATGTGGGTGCTGGGAATTGAACTCAGGAGCTCTGGAAGAGCAGTCAGTGCTCTTAACTGGTGAGCCATCTCTTTATCTCTTCAGCCCCTTAAAACACTTTTTAAAAATAACTACTTTTAAGATCAGGTTTTTCCTTGTAACCTAGGCTAGCCTTGAATTCACCAACCTCCTGGGATTACAGCTTTCACCACCACACTCTGTTTAGGAATATTCTTTACTATCCCTTTGGCTGTGTGTTTCTTAGGAGATCACCAGACTCCACTCATTTGTAAAGGAAGGAGAAGGTGCTGCCCTGTTTTCTGAGCTGGGAAAGGACCCTGATGGGAGATGTTATTCTGTAAATATGTTTCTCATACTGGTTAATTAATAAAGCACTGTGGCCAATAGAAAAGGAAGATAGGAGGGACTAAGAAACTAGGAGGAAGGAGGAAGTAGTGGGGAGGAGTCAGGATGTAGAACATGGAGGAAGGAAGACGCCGGCCACGGCTCCCCGATAAGATGACCACGTGGAAGTACTTAGATAAGTAGAAATGGGTTAATAATTAAGACAGAGCTAGCCCATAAACAATAATGGTAACTGGCCAACAGGATTGTATCAAATACAGAGTCTCAGAGTATTATTTGGGGCTGGTGCGGCTGTGGGCCCAGACCTGTGGCAGGAGGGCTGGAGGGCTGGCAGAAAACATACAAGCTACAGGAACCTCCGCTAGTAGGAGCTGTAGGACGGACATACATACACACAGAGAGAGAGAGGGGGGGAGGGAGGAAGGGAGGGAGGGAGGGAGAGAGAGAGAGAGAGAGAGAGAGAGAGAGAGAGAGAGAGAGAGAGAGAGAGAGAGACTATTGCACTGCTTCAGAGGAAGGCAGAAAGGAACTAAGGCATCTGAGCACCAAGCTGCCCCTTCCTTTCAGACTCTAACAATCTTCTCAACAGCCAAATGAGAAATGCTACTATGAAATCACATAGGCAGAAAGGGGTTAAGGCTTGTGCTCAGGTTAGATACAATGGATTAGAGCAGTGGTTCTCAACCTTCCTAACACTGCGAACTTTTAATACAGTTCCTTGTGTTGTGGTGACCCCTCCACCCATCCATAACATTATTTCGCTGCTACTTCATAACTGTAATTTTGTTACTGTTACTCAACTGTAATGCAAATATCTGATATGCGATCCCTGTGAAAAGGTCTTTTGGCCCTGAAGGGACTGTGACACCGGTTGAGAACTTCTGGATTAGATGCTTTCCTCACTGCTATGAGGAAAATACCTGCCAAAAGCTGCTTAAGGAAAGGTTTGCTTTGGCGCACAGATTGGGGGTAGAATCCATCATGGCGGGGAAGGCATGGAGGAAGGCACACTGGTCAGCTCAGTGGAAGCCGAAAGAGAACACTTTCTCCTTTTCATTCAGCCGGGGACCCCAGTTTATTGGAATGTGATATCCACATTCGGGTTGAGTCTTCTGTCTTCAGGTTAACCTTTTGGGAGAGACCCTCATATAAACACAGAGGTGCGTTTCCATAGCGATTTCAGTCCAGTCGTGGTGATAATGAAAACTAACTATCGGAGGCACTTTGGACTGTCAAACGCACTTTCGGTTCCACACCAACTAGAAGGGGAAGGATGGAAGTGCTGGAAAGCCCCGGAGCACGCTGCTTGCTGCTCCCAGGAAGAAGGACGGCAAGGGCTTCGGCTATGAGTCAGCTCCACTTGAGTCGCCCATTCCCCCACCCCACCCCCAAAGCCCAGGCAGAGGGGCAGACTTTGAGTCCTGGGTATTGCTAAGCAGACTGGTTAAGCTCTTTTCTTCATGAACAAATATCCTCTGAGAAACTGCAGTCCCACGAAGTCCCTACCGCTTCAGATGACCCCACAGGTAGGAGATTGGGATTTCCTCCACAGGATCCAGACACTCTTACCTCTTTCTTGTCCTGGCCTTTCAGGAAGAAATCAGCCACCTCGTCTCCCAGGGTGAGGGAACACTTCATTACTTAGCCTCCCCTTAGCTCACAGCCTTCGGGCATAGCCTCCATTAAAGTTACCCTAGCAAAAGCTCAAAAGCCAGCTGGGGCCTCTTACTGTCCAGCCATAAAAAGAAACACACTGAATAGCCAAGTTGAGAAGCATCTTTGTAGGACAGGAAAGAATATATAAAGATAACCCTGTCTGAGTAGGAAAAGGAAATGAGACAGAAATTGGCTCTGTTTATTGCACAGAATGGAATCCTATGAACTCCACTTCAGCCTTAGTTGGAACAAATATTTACCAAGTCCCATATGTGTTAGACATGCAGCAGGCGCCTTCACCGCAAAGTAATTTCGCCATTGCGATGCTAGGCAGAAGACAGGAAGGTGCAGTGAATCAAGGGACCTATTCATAGCTACCAAACCTGCTGCCTCCAACCCAGAACCACTCCTGTCACCCAGAGCTCCATCCTCCCAAACAGCCTTGTACCTCATCTGGCAAGGATACCATACAGGTGGATCCAGGCCTGCAAAGGCACTGAAAAATAGATGCATTGGTGCTGTAGATATCTCAGCTGCACACATTAGTACAGCATGTGCAATGCTCTGAATTTCTTCCTCAATACTAGGTGGGAGGGGTGTGGTCCACAGTTCCCAGTGGGATAGGAAAATAGAGTTCTTTGTCTTTCACTGTATCCCTCTCCCCTTCAGTCTATAGACGTTCTTTTGTTTTTTCAATCAGCCTAAATTGTCGATGGGGTATGAATTTTACAAACATCACTATGTTAGTAATAATGATAATTATTTATGGGGTATGTGAGAAGTGTCTACACCCCAATAAACCTCTCCACCGGTGCAGCAATATAAATCAAACTGAATTTAAAAAAGCACATGATTAACAGTGCTCCTGGATGGCCTTCCAGTCCCCCAGAGAGGTGACGGGAAAGGGAGACCAGAAAAACCACGAGTCTGGTTTCTGAGGGACAGTTTAAATACCCTGTGGGAGTGGTCTTGAGAATCTCTGGGGGTGGGGTCATCATTTGGTGGGCTTTCTGAAATAAGATTTGGAGAGAGATAGGGGAGGGGCTTGGGTGGAACCTCCACCATAACATCCCAGACTCTTTGGGTATGGATGCCAGGGGCTTGGGTGAAGCTTCTGCCATAACAGTATGTATTTCACAAACATCACTATGCTAGTAAAAACGGTGGAGCTTAAAAGTGTTGAGCCTTCTCCAAGCTTCATGACATGATGAGAGTCATCAATAGTGTGGTGCAACTCATGACCCCTTTCCAGCTCTTGCAACTTGTGGGTGTCAGCCCATGCCTCTCTGTGTTTGTGGATGGGCTTGGTGATCCACTGGGTATCTCAATCTCTTCCAGGTAGCTTTATGGAATGAATTGACGAGGATAACCTCAAATAATTTGTATGAGGAATCTAACAGCCTAGTAAGAATTCAGTACTCAAAATCCCACAGTGGCATCCAGCTATTTCCTCCACAACAGACTGAATGAAGGGGAGGCTTTGGGCAAACCTTAGCTAACCAGTTAGCACTGTGGCAGACAGGCAGACCATAAATAGCACCCATAGAAATTGGTTGTTTGCTGACACCACAGTGCACAGGAGTCCTGGGTATGGCATAACTTTGCTTGGTCTTGTTTTCCAGCCTGTATGCTTTATCCTGCTGGGTGAGGTGTTCAGTGCTGCCAGCAGGGGATCCACAAGAAAGCTCTTCAGAGTCAGATTGCTTCTTGCTGACTTCCGGATGTATTTGTGTGCACCCAGCTCTGTTTACCTGGTGGCTTTTGTGGACAGAAAGGAATTTACAGGTTTCTCTCCCAGACTTTTGTCCTTGACACTCAGCATAGGGTCCCACTGAGAGCTGCTCTCTCTTATTTCATGGACTGGCGTTTTACATCATCTCCCTTACACCACACTCTTGAGAGCAAGGACAACTTTTCTTTGGTCACCTCGATTTTTAGTGTGTGGCCCATACTAGGCACCTAACAGATTTCTTGAGGGTTTGTTTGTTTGTTGCTGTTCTTGCTTTGATTTTAGTAGACATGCTTTGCCATTGAGTTACACCCTCAACTCTGAATTATTGATTGAAGAAACAAACAGGAATATAGATGACAGATGGACTGACCATGATTGGCTTCTTTCAATGTTATCATCTCTCAAAGCAATTGAGTCATTTGTCCTTAGCCTGACAAGCTGACTTACTCAACTTCCCCAGTTTGTCAGGTTCAATCCAAATGCAGTGAAGTCTTGGCCCTTCTGACTTGACATCTTGCCTTAATTCTTTACTACCCAGCATGCAGTTGGTTTCATTCTCCGAACCCAGCCTTCTCCCTGTAATGTGATATTGTGAAGCACATAGATGATTGCCATTCATCTTAGCACATAGAAAGCCTGATACAGTGGCTAATGCCTGCAATCCCAGCACATGGGATGCAGAGAAAAGAGGATTGTCATGAGTTGAAGGCCATCCTGTTTTTTATTAACATTCTAAACTAGCCAGAGCTAGTTCAAAACAAAATAAGCTTGGCATATAGAACGCTGTATTAGGTCTCCTACCTTCACTTTTGGTGCCTCTTCTGTCTCCCCCCACCCTCTCTCATACAGGGTAACAATTAGACACTTTGCCCTGTCTAGTCTTTCTTCCAAGTACCTGTTTGTTTCCCTGTGTTCCTGCTATCAAGAGTTAAATGTAATACATTCTAGCAAGCTCCTGGGTCATCTCTAAGGCATCATACACCACCCCCAACCCCATCCAAGCCATAGACTTACCTCGAATGGCACTCTCTGGCATCCCAGAGAGCAAGAATAAGAATAAAAGATATGTGTCTCTGCTCTGTTTTGAGGTAGGGTCTCACTCTGTAGCCTACCCTTGAACTCACAAGAGTCTCCCCCATACACAGATTATAAGCACATGCTACCACAAACAGCTAGGCAACAAGTGTTTCCTTCCTTCTTCATTCCTTTCATTCTTTTCTTCCTTTTTCTTTGTCTTCCTCCTCCTCCTTCTCCTCCTTCTTGGAAGGCAGCATGTCATGTAACCCACACTGGCCTCAAACTTATTATATAGCTGAGGATGACCTTGAATTTCTAATCCTCCTGTCCCTTGCTCCTGGAACTCCTAGACTGCAGGTATGCACCGCCATGGTTGCTTAATGTAGAATGATGGATTGGACCCTGGGCTTCTTGCATGACACATATCTCCAGCTAATCAATTCTTGAAGCTATACATTCATATCACTTTACAAGATCTGGAGACATCTAGGCTTTGAGGGTTCACACTTGTATACACACTCAGGAATTGGAGGCAAGAAGGTCAGAAGTTTAAGGTCTTCCTAGCTATATAAGTTTAAGGTCAGCCTGAGTTACATGAGACCCTGACTCAAAAGGAACAAAACTAAAACCAAACAAACAGAAAACCAAAACACTGAGACAACGTCTAATGTTCACATGAAAGCCTGGAATGGGAAGACGGATGGTCATGAGGGAGGTGCTAAGGTTCTCCATTGCTCACCAACCTTGTGGTCAGCAAGGTATTTCCTGTTAACATGGTTTTGATGAGAAGATGCTGAACAAATTCCAGAGCACTTCATCTGGCATTCAGAAGCATTCACAATCTTACTTCAGTTCCAGGGAGTTTTGCTTCAACACTCAATCTTCATTTTGTTTTTCTTTTCAATCAGTGTGTCCTAATACACAAACTTCATGTCTTTGACCAGGAATTCCCACCCAGGGTCCTTGCCAAGTCCTCTCTCTAACTCAATTCTATTCATTCTTCAGACTGACGCATTGTTCTTCAAACACCCATCTCCATGATGTGCTTTTCTTTCTTGGAATGCCCAACATTTGTTTTATTGCCAGAGTTAACTTGGAAACTTAGTTTCTTGTGCCATTGTTAAACCACTTGTTGAAGTCTTCTCTCCTATGGACTTGATGGTCCACTAAAGGTAACAGTGTCACATATATCCTTGAATTCTCCCGAAGGACCCAGCATAGGCAGGCAGTAGAAAGCCATTACAAAGCGTCCCCAGAAGTTGTACTTTGAATTTAGGTCAGTCAACTGGAGTGGAAGAACCCTCACCCAAGGAAGATGGATTGGCTTCCTAGTGACCACAGACTTGGACCTGGGGAAAGTGAGTGCTAAAGATCACATGTCAGTTGATGACTGACAACCTAGGGCCCAAGGCATCTTTATGCCCTCAGCCTGGTGATGTGGATCCAGACACGCATGTGCTAGACTTACACATCTGTGTGCAGGCACACAGCCCTCCCACCAGAGCAGCAGTAATAAGGAAGGAGTAGTAGAATAGAAATGGCGCTTTAAAAGCATCTGAAATGCACCTTTCCTAAAAAGCCATAAAGAGGAGGAACCCAGAAAAGGGCATCCAGGGACTTTTCTACTGTTCTTACTACTTTCTGGTGTGTCAGAAACAATGTCAAGCATTTTGAAAAAAACTGTGAATCAGAAATAACAAGAAATTGTCTCTCCTATAATGTCCTTCCTACCTCCCTCAACTGTTATAAAAAATTCACTTTTCAACACATTTGTATACAGTTTAGAGTTGTGGATTTGTCCTATCAGTTAAGTGGTTAAAAAGTGAAAATAAAAATTGCCTACTACGGTGCCAAATGTCTTTGATCCTAGCACTCTGGAGGCAAATGCAGGGAGGTGTCTATGAATTCGAGGTCAGCCTGGACAACATTGTGAGTTCCAGGTCAACTAAGGCTATCATCCAGTCAGTCCCTGTCTCAGACCACCACCCCCAAATACTCGGGAATCAAAGAAACCTTTTAGTATTTCATAATGCTCATGGCTCCAGTTACCACCACCAAAGGCCAGGTGAATGCCCAGGGTCCGGCCAGCCACTGAGACTATGTTGGTGTCCAAAGGCCATGCTGTCACCAGGGACTTACTGATCTAAATGGTTTGTGCTGCCACCCTGGACCATGGTAATGTCTGGATCATGAGCTGTAGCCGAGAGCCATGTCTGGGCCTGTGGTCCTACAGCAGCCAGGGTCTCAATTGATGTCCATGGTCCCTATTACCACCAAGGGCCGTGTAGATACCTGGGATCTGGTCAGCCACCTGAGACCATGTTGGTGTCCTAGGATCAGTTGTTGCCAGGGCCGTTCTGATCTGGGTGACCATGGTGATATCCAGGCCCATCTGCTGAAGGTCCATGGTCCTTTTGCAGCCATGGCCCACGTTACCACAGGGAGCCATAGGAAACAAGCATGTTGGAATCTGAGGGTTGCACTGAACCAGCATCACACTTTTCTGGCCCTGGGAAAGCTGGACCTGCTCTTCACTGACCCCTGCAGCAGAAGAGCTGGCTCTGTCCTTCACAGGAGAGCTGGCCCCACACTGAGGAGAGCTGGCCCCATTCCTCACCACAGGCATGGGATAGCTGGCCCTGATGGCATGGGGGTAGAATACTTGGCTCTTCTCCTTGACCAAGGAGTCCCAGTGGCCCCAGACTGACCAGCTTAACTACCACCCAGACCCACAGCCCAGACACACATCCAGAGCTTTGAGTTGGCTCACTCCAGCATCTACCCCATCTATGACCTGCTGGAATTTGTGAAGGGACTGGTCCACCTGATCTCTGTGACTTGGGGCAGCAGATATCTGAGAGGAATGTTGTTGAGGATCCAGTATTGATGATGTACTAGAAGCCAGAGGCCTTGAACCAGACCAACAGCTCATTGCAATGAACATTTGCAAGTAAAGCTGAGTAGATAAAGCCATGTGACACACACACACACACACAGCTCCCAATGACAAGATGAATGAAGAGTGGAGAGGTGGGAAAGATGGAGGAGTGATGTTGTTTCTTGTTTTGCTTTTCATTCTTTAACTTTTCTTTTGTGGGGACACTATGAGGGTGAGGAGTAGCTATGGGGGGGCCTAGGAAATGAGTGGTATTGGGGTTCATGATGTGAAATTCCCAAAGAATCAATTTTAAATGTGTTAGAATAGTATATGTAAGTTATCGGTTAATGGAATGGAGGGGTGTTAACATTTTCCAAGCTAGAGAAGGAGGATAATTTATCCTCCTAAGAGACAGTTTTCCACCCTCAGAATTGTCCACGCACAAAGCCTGGATTGAATTCTTAGGACAGAGTGTGGGAAGGAGAAGGGGGTTAGGGATAATATTCCCAAGCCCCAAGAACAACCCAGGCTTTTGACAACAGTTCTAAGTAATGTAAGAATTGAGCAGTTTCTCCTGGACTCTGCTTTCCTCATCTGTGAAATGGGTCTGACTTTCAGTACAACTGTGAAGGGCTAAGCTGGTCCTAGGGGATAAGGGAGGCAGAGAGGAGGGATCAGCTCCCAAGAGGGGGCTGTTAACTGTTCAACTGAATGCTACTTGGCTCTGGCCCCAGCTCTCAGTCTAGGAGGTGGGACTAATGGTGAGTGGCAGCACCCTCAGCCAGTTCTCCAGGAACATAAATGGGTTGGAACTAGAGAGGACTGACCTAGCACAAGGAAAAGATTCAGGGGAGAGCTTTGAGCCCTTGAGACCTGAACAGCCCCGCCCCTTCTTCTCTGGTCCTTTCTCACAGGAGGCTAAGCAGCAAGGGTCACTAGGCTCTGCTCTGTGGGGCCACCTCCTATGCAGTGTTCTTGGGACAGGAAGGGGAGATTTATTCAACGCAGTCTCACTGGGAAGAGGAACAGAGACCAAGCGGTACTCTCCCTCTATCTTCTGTGTTCTGGAGCTGATGTCTAAGCAGAGCCTGTGTTGTTCTTATCTAAGCAGTTCCCAGCCGAAGTGTGGGCCTGCCTATCACTGAGTTTCTGTCTCTGCAGCAAGGTGGTCTGACAAATTGTAAATTCCTTTCCAGAAGAAAAGTGTTCTCTCTGCCTGTCCCAGCATTAGGCTTTTTCTTCTCCCAATATGAGTTCCCAGCTTATCGGGATTTACTAGCCCGACAGCCAGGTTGCAGGATTCACATTTGGATTTCTTTATCACCGCAAGGCTGGTTACACCTAGCTCAGGCTGGCTGGGAAACTCACCAAACAGCCCGGCATGGATGTGAACTCTGGGCCATCCTCCCACCTCAGTCTCCCAAGTGATAGATATAGGTCTGCATCACCATGATGCTTCTTAAGGCATCACCATTTCCTTGAACCCCTGCCGGATTCCCACTTCCCCAACAGCCCTGTGCAGATTTAACAGCAGGTGACTGCAAACAGCAAAGATATGGCAAGGAGCAAATGCAAAGCCCCATAGGTGACAACGGGCAAGCAGGCAAAGGGTTCAAACAGGAAGAGCAGGAAAACTGTTTTCATGATCCACTACTGCACAACCCCACTATTTACATGGTGGCCCTGGTGACTTCATACTAGCCTAACCAGACCTGGAAGGGGCAGGAAAGGACAATGAGAGGCTGGGGAAACCGAAGGGAAAGGAAGGACGGAGGAGACAAGGAGAAGTAAGAATGTGAACAAAATCTGGTGTGGTGGTGCTCTCAGAGGCAAGTAGATCTTTGTGAGCTTTGTGAGTTCTAGACCAGCCTGATCTCAGCCTTCCAGGACAACAAAGAACTACGTAGTGAGCCCCTGTCTCTCCCCGCCCCGCCCCCTCCCCGCAAAAATGTGAATGAGTGTGTGTGTGTGTGTGTGTGTGTGTGTGTGTTGTGTGTGTGTGTGTGTAGAGGAGAGAGAGAGAGAGAGAGAGAGAGAGAGAGAGAGAGAGAGAGAGAGAGAGAGAGAGAGAGAGAGAGAGAGAGAGAGAGAACACCATAGAGCATTGTGAGGGAGAAAAATATACAAAAGAGTAGAGAGATCAAGGAGAGAAAAGAAGGAATTGAGAAGGCCGCATCCACCGGCTCTTGGCCGAAGTGCTGCAGATTCTCTCCTGTACCGCATCAGTTGGCACCGAGCGCCCCCCTTGATCACCCCGGGCCGCGGCCCTCCCTCCCGGGTGGGAGGTAAAGCAGCCCCAGCAGCTAACCCCAAACGCAGAGAGGGAGGGCGGGAGCGAAGGGAAGGGAGGGCGAGGGGAGGGATGGAGGGAGGGGCTGCGGTAGGAGGCAGCCGTGTGGTTCCAGCTCAATTTTTTTTTTCTCTTTCTCCAGTCGGTTTTCTTTCCAAACAGGGAAAAGTGTTCCACGAAGCGGTAGCGCCTTGCCGCCTCGCCTTCTCCTCCCTGACCCTGGGCCCGGCCCCCGTCCCGGCGCGAGCTGGTGGAGCCAGGGCTAGAAGCCCTCGGTGCCCCGGGAGCGCAGCGCGCAAGGGACCCGGGCGCGGGGCCGGCGCCCGCACATGGCTGCAGCCCCCCGCGCGCACCCCGAGGCGCCGCGCCCTGCTAGCAGAAGGTCCGTCCCCTGCGCTCGGTCGCCCTGCAGCCAGGCAGCGCTGAGCCGGGAAGTGCCCGTGTCCGGGGATCGGGATGTCCCTCTTCTTCCTCTGGCTAGGTGAGTGCCTTAGGGAGGGCGGGAGTTTGGCTGGCCCTGGGCAAACGCCACCCTGCGTTTGGGTGGAGACCCGCCTTCAGCACTATGGTCCCTGCAGTCCCGGAGTGCCGCAACCACTCGGTCCCTGCCTCCGCGCCACCGAGGGGCGCATCTGGCAGCGGAGGACCGCCCAGTCGGCCATCGAAATGTCTCACACATCTGGGCCCTCCAGCCAGCTACGGGGTGGGGGCGTTTCCTGGTGGAGTTTGGCGGAGAACCGTTTGGTGTGGAGGGTACTTTTCAGCGCGTGGTTTGGTTTCAGGAGTACCAGGGGAAGTGGAGAGCTGGGGAGGAAAGGTTCATCCAGGGTTTTCTGTGCCAGGTTTTGAGGGTGGGGGGGAGCTTTTTGTTTCAAACAGGCGCCTCTGAGCGCTCAGATTAGAAACAGATGTGTTGAAGGGGGAAGAGGGAGGGAGAGGGAGGAGAGAAGGAAGGAGAAAGGGATAGAGAGGGAAACGGCAGTGTGCAAGGAGCACCAAGAAACCAGGTGACCGCAGAAGATGCAGGCTGAATGCGACCCCGGGAAGGAGAGAAAAGAAAAGCCAGAGAAGCAGAGAGAACAGGAGTGTGAAGCCATCCTAGGCAAAGGGAGCCTGGAATCCTTAAAACCGATGCAGCAAAGGAGGCAGCGGAGGGAAAGAGCAGACTCTGCCCCTTCCTGAACCTGGCTGGGGCAGAAAGAGCCCTTCTGGGTGGTCCTTACTTAGGTGGTGGCTACCAGGGGGGTCTCCTGAGGCGGGATGCCCTAAGGCACAGGCTGGCATGCCTGGGCTGGACTTTGGCAGCTTTGTGGACCAGGGCACAGGAGAGATGTGTGGAAAGAGTTAGAGGCGGTGCGTGAACCTGTGACAGACCAGGCAGGGAAGGCAGCAGGACAACTGAACAAAGTCCACGTGTGTGCTAGGAATCAAGGATCTTGTGCACCTGGAGTCCAAACTCAAAGTTAGCTGGAGTTCAGAAATCTTAGAGTAGGCCAGGTGTGGTGCACCGGAGGGTAGAGAACTAACTCATGGGTCTGAACTGTCTAGTCAGGTGACCCTGGGCAGCTTACTACAAGGGGCTTTGTTTCCTTAGCTCTCCCCGAGGAAAATGAGGTAGTTTTTAGGGTGTTTCTAGGCTCGAGAGCCAGCATCTTCAGGAGTTGAATGGATGGAGGCTGGAGCCCAGAAGAACCGGCAGAGGTGAGGGAGAGCTAAAGAGCCACCTAGTATGGTGACCAGAGCTTGCAGACATTCTCAGAAAATGTACACACTGGTTGGCAAGCCTGTGTACCGCCCTCAGGCTGGTAACTACTAAGGTACAGGAAGAGGAGAGTCCAAGGAGGGAAGGGGAGGGGCTGTTTTCTAAGCTCTTTGAGATACTGGCCAATTGTTGCAGCACAGCCGGCATAGCTAGATGGCACCTTCGTCAGCCTCCCAGGGTCACACCTCCAAGCTGCCAAAACTCAGATGTGCCCTAGACTCAAACTCAGAGTCGCCTTACTACAGCCAACTATCTTCAAGTCCTTTATCACTGGGCGCTTTAATGTGGACGATTTTGTTAATGCCTCTGTTCACACCAGCCCTGCTGGACGTCCACCCGTTAGGTCTTGACTCATCCAGCAGATTAAATCAAGGTGTTCAGAGGCCAGGCAACTCCATGAAGCCACCAGCTCATAACGAGCAGAAGTGGGATTTGAAGGGAGGCTGTGCATGCAGGTGTCATGCAAAGTGCAGAGGGACTTGGTTCATGTGGTTGAAGTCAGCTGGTTGGCCTGGTTGTGACCCTTGACAGTGGTCATTGAGTTTAGGAGAAACGAGGGTATCATTGAGACAGAGGTCAGAGGATGTGACCTGTTCACCGTTGCTTCTTTTCTGTTTTTACATTTTACTTTAGATTTACTTAGGTTGTGTGCAGGAGTGTTTTGTCTGCATGTGTATTGTGTGTGCCTGGCACCCATGGAGGTCAGAAGAGGGCATCGGATCCTCTGGAGCTGGAATTATGGACAGTTGTAAGCTGCCACATGGGTGCTGGGAACCAAGCCGAGTCCTCTGCAAGATCAACAAGTGCTCTCAACCATCACTGCAGCCCTCGCTCTTCCCTTACCGAGCTCTTTCTAGGTGTAATCATTTCATTAGTGAGAAAAACAAGCTGCTGAGTTGATTCCCCACTTGATTTCTTTCTTGGGTCCATCTTACAAACTAAAGGCCAGGGACACGAGAAAGGAGGGTAACTGACTTGGAATTCTCATAACTGAATCTTCACCTATGCCTCTTCTTTCCCTCATCTGGCTATTAGCAGATTCAGACTCGTGATGTCCTGGATCTAAGTTGCTTAAACGATTCAGGTCAGAGACAGGCATCAAAAGGGAACGATTTTAAGGGAACCCCTCTCCAAATGACATCTCACCTTGGGTCAGGAGCACACAAGGAAAGCAGTTATGTTGGCTGGATCCACTCCTCTTTGCAAAATAGCTTTGAGCCTTGGTATGTTGAGGACTCGTCACCAAAGCCAAAATTAAAATCCAGACTTGACTTTAAAAAAAAAGGAAAAAAGAAAAAAAAACCTCTCTTTTTCTCCTGGTCCTTTAAAGTGAGAATTTTTCATGCTGTTTCCTCTCATGGTGGCTGCCTTGGAGCCTCTTTTTGTAGAAAATGCACAAACTAGCAGGAGAGATGGAAGAATTTAATAGTCTGAGCAAGGGGGGGCCAGTTGACTTTACTTTTTTGACCCTGCTAGTGAGTGAGGCCAAGTACCCCACCTCTTTGCTGTGAATGAATAGGCAGTGATTTCTAAGGAAAGGAGAGAAGAAAGGCCCTAACTCCTCTGGTAGCATCCTGAGCCATCTCCTGCTCTTCAGGTCTGGTTTGGTTTTGTTTGGTTTGGTTTTGGTTCCCCCTCCCCCAATGTCCCTCCTGGCTGTCTTGTTATGGATGTCATGTTTGTGTCCCACATGATCTGCACCTTCCATCTACACTCTGCTGTGTCTTGTTGAATAGCTGTTGAATAGTTGAATAGTTGAAGAGCCTGGTTTGGAAAGTGGAGGGCTCTCTGGGTTATAGCTCCATCTCTCTTACATGTAAAGAGGGAGTGGGGTGGATGATCTTTAATTCAATTTTTTTTTTTATGGTTCTGTGACCTTTTGTTCCCCCAAAGTCTTTAGTAGTTCTCACTTCTTCTTTTTTGTCATTTTAAAAATGTAACTTTTAGGTTAGCATGTAAAAAAGGCCATTGTGGTGCCCTCCCCTGGGCCCCTGCCCTGTGTGTGTGTGTGTGTGTGTGTGTGTGTGTGTGTGTGTGTGTGTGTTGTGTTTCTGGGAATCAAACCTAGAGTGTGCTAGGTGAACTCTCTTCCTCCTGAGCTACATCCCTAGCCCAGTTTCCATTGTTTTTAATACAGAGTATAAACACTTCACTCAGAGAGGACAGAGGAGGAGCTTGGTTCTCCAGCAATGAACTTGAGGAAGGCTTGCATGCATAGTTCATGGGCGTGTAGTGCAATGACAGATCTGAGCGGGACCATATGTCATTCCCTATCTTCCCACATTAGTGATGATGGTCACAATGGCATTATGATCCCAGTGGACTTGTGTCTTGTCCTGACTTATTTGTCTTATGCTCAGCTATGCAACACATGGATATATTTCATCAAAGTACCTAATGATGGTGAACTATTGGACAGATGTCTGGAAACATAAAGACAGAGATGATTTAAGCTACTACTCAAATCCCTGATTCCTAAAAATTTGAACCCCTCAGAGAATCTAATGAAAATCACTTCTTGGATCAACAGTTCTCAAACTGTGTGTCATGAACCCTTTGGGGGGTCACATACTGAATGTCCCACATATCAGATGTTTATGTTACAAATCATAACAGTAGCAAAATTACAGTTATGAATAGCAATGAAAATAATGTTATGGTTGGGGGTCACCACAACATGAAGAACTGTATTAAAGGCTCACAGAATTAGGAAGGCTGAGAACCACTGTCTTAGAGGAAGACACATGTACATGCATCAGATTTTCCAATGATCTCCAAGGGATCGTTGACTTCCAGGTACCCTTCCTTGGAACCCATAGTCATCCTTTCTCTAAATCTACATTTTCTTTTATGATGAATAAGAGACCAAAGTCATGAGAGAGTTGACTAAGGTTACCCAGCTAGTTTAGTAGAAGAGGCAAAACTAACACTCAGATTCTATGATGTGTCCTGTGAGGTAGAAAATGTCTTTCCCCTTCTTTCATCCTGTGCAGTTAAGCTTCAAGTTCACAGTTGGCCTTCCAGTGTTTCAGTCAGATTAGCTAAATGCTGAGTAATTGGCATGGTTTTTCATGTTGAGAAATTGCCTGAAAAAAAAAAATAGGGCAGATGTCGAAATATTTCAATTTAGCCATCATAACTGGAAATCTTGGAAACTTTCTGAAGTGCCATGTTTGATGTGTTCAGAAAATGAAGAATTAATATCCAAAGTTCCAAACATGTGGCTGTGTGCACACAAGAAACAGGAAGGGATGTCAGTGGCTCCCATTCCTTCGTAAGTTTGCTGTGTTATACCAGGCTTGTTACACACCCCAGCCCCAAGTCTGCAGTTTCCTAACATTCCTCTAAAATAAGAACGCTAGACTAAGTTCATCTCTGGATTTTCCTACAGGGCTATTTCTTGTATTTCTCTGAGGTTTTTAATTCTGGAAAGGATGTGGTTACCACCACACTGGCTTGGCTTTTTTTGTTTTGTTTTGTTTTGCTTTGCTTTGTTTTCAGGTACTGCCCAAGTGTAGCAATTGTAGCCATGATTATATACCCGTTAAGAGTCAATTAAGTACTAGGGACAAAGCAGTCCATGACTTTCATCCCACAATTGCCCTGAAGTTCTGAGAGCCAGAGACTGTCTTTCAAGGTCAGAGTGATGACCAGATCCTTGTGCCTGGGGACTTCATAACCCAAATACTTACCAAAAGGACTTCATCCTAAGCAGTTACCTACAAAACAGCCCAAAGAAGGGATGCCCTTTGAGGGTTTATTGAACAAAACTATTTAAAAGCATTAAAACCTTCTGCTTAAAAAAATCCCAACAAAAACAAAAACCAAAAAACACATCTATTTGGGAGGTGGAGTGTGGTTGACTATGGTGAACTTGCAGAGTTCACAGGACAACCCATAGAAGTTGGCTTTCTCCTTCTACCATGTGGGTTCCAGGGATTGAACTCAGGTCATCAGGCTTGGCTTCGTGGCAAGTTGCTTTACCCCAAGCTGTCCATTGACTCCCTCCCTCCCTGCCTCCCCCCTTTTTTTCTTTATATGTAGTTTACACACAATAAAGTATAAATAAAGCTCTGCCATTAAGGTATAGAGCTCAATGGGTTCCTTGCATAGATCAGAATTTGTATTTGGGTTTGCGAATGTAATCCTGTATTTTTAGCCTACTTGTGCTACACTGAGAGATGACTTCTATAAGACATGATACTAGTTAGGAATTCCAAACATTTTTGATAGTTGTTTCTTCCGGACAGGGTCTGACTCTGTAGAGCAGTCTGGCCTCAATTTACAGCAATCCTGCTGGAGCCTTTCAAAGGCTGGGTTACCACCCTTGGCTCAGTTTCCAACTTCTGAACAAGGCTTGGGAGTTGGTGACCTGTGGAAAGAGAGGAAAGTGGCAGTTGGTGGGTGGGTTCAGGAAAAGAACCAATGTGAAATTATTCTTCAGGACTGAAGTCAACAGAAGAGAGAGTCTCCTAGCCACAAGAGCCATAACTGGGCCCTGAGGTGGGAAATGGAAAGAAAGGGACAGTGTACTGTGTCAGAGCCAAGAGGACATGACTTACAAGTGAAAGAGGCTTCCCTTTAAAACTGAGAGAGGAGGTGCTCCACTAGAGAAATAGCTTCCTGAGAGAGGGGGGGAGAGAGAGAGAGACAGAGAGACAGAGAGAGACAGAGAGAGAGACAGAGAGCTGTCAGTTATGAGGGGAGGCCCAGAGGAGAACTCCAGAGAAATGTCCCCATCAGCTGCTGGCAGGAAATTTCATACCACATTAGTCTGGGGTCCTCTACAGGTCAAAGAGCACAGAGGAGCCAGGTATAGCCAGTACTATAAATTAAGGGTTGTTAAACCCTCCAGCACATGGTTTCTCTGTCCCAAAGAGAGCTGCAGGGGGATGTGGCCTGACTTTTTCAAGCTGTGGGATCTGGCCACTCAAAGTGACCAGTATCTTAGAGGGACCAGTACAAGGGCTCATGAGAAATCTGCTTGCGTACCTTATATCGTCCTCGAATTGTTCTTCAATAGTAAATGTCTTATTACTCTATTTTACAATAAATAAACCAAGGCTCTGAGAAGTAAAAATGTACTTGCAAGAATACCATAGGAAACAGATGAGCAGAGGGAGGCACTAGCCCTGGACTGGGGATTCCCAAGGCTCACTTCCCTTTTACCAGGAGACACACAGCTATTCTACAAGGCTCAGGATACCCAATACCCAATGAGAGGGTCTAGATGTTGGGCCATTTGTCACCCACACTCTTTCCCCACCCCATTCAAATGGTTTGTTTGGATTACCAACTGTTGTTTATAAGTGAGTTGCTGTACACATCCCATGTGCTGGCTCTTCTGGACTCACTGGAGGCTCTTCACTGCCCTCAAGATTCTTGGTAAGGTGATGTACCCCGCTTTCGGGTCGGGCACAGGAGCCTCCTGTATTAACACAAGATCCAGCGGCTATAGGTGTGGGAACTGTATGACCCACTTGTGTACTGCGCTTTCTAGTTAAATCCTGCTTTTAGCAGTTCTGACTTCCTTGTATCCTAAGGAAAAACTGCCGACCCTTAACTCCCCTGAAAGGGGGAGGGGGGAAGAGCTTTGGTTTTGGTTCTCTGAACTTCAACTGTCTGGATTCTGGCAACATAAAAGTTTATTTCCTTTGGCACCCTACAGATCAAAATGGGGACAAATGCTGAAATGAACCTTTATTTTGTTAGTGGCAGACGGTTGGATCAGTCTGTGTAGCCTCAGCCAACGTCTGGCTGTGATAAAGCTGAAAACTGCTTTGTCTCAAGAGAAGCCAGGGAAGAAAGCTTTCCTTTGGGCCCCTCCTGGGAGGAGAGAATGGGACTGTTCTCCTCAGAATAGTTCCTCCGCTGGTGGAGGCTTTTCTGAAAAGATGGCAAAGCAGGTCTGAAGAGGTCGGGTCATAAAAGCCAACTGAAGAGAAGAGAGGATGAGGAGGGAGGAGGGAGGAGCAGGAAGGGGAGTGGGGGAGGAGATTAGAAACAGCAGAGTGGAAAGCTAAACTGACCTGGTGTCAGCAGAGGGCCTCTCTGCACTGTCCTCAAGGATGGCCACAGCAATCCAGCAGTTTCCTTTCAGCATCTTTGACACTCATGTTCATCATGGGTCCTTCTCTATTCACATCCTCTCCCTCACAAACAATTACAGAAGTAAGTACCATCCCTGAGATTCCTATCATATGGAAGGCCAGTTTCTACCACCTAAGCACTGAACATTTGGGGAGACATTCAGAAACACGTAGGAGAGAGCAAGCATGGGGAATGTGAGGGGACCCCTAGGAGTCCTGAGAAGTCATATAACTGCGGCTGTGTGGCAGACAGGGACCCTTCGATCTCTGGTCTCTCACTACACTTCCGCATTATCAAGGTTGGTGCTAAAAAAGCAGCTGGCAGGCTGGTAGGGCAACCCATCAACAGCAGAAAGGCTGGATTAATCAGTGTGTGTCCTTGGCATCCCGCCAGGTGCTTCCTGGAGGGATTGAATCTCCCAGCATCCTCTGTGTCCTTGCCTACTGAAACGTGTGGTGTCATTCTTCATCACACCCTGCCACCTCCATTGCCTCATCCTCACAGGATGTTAAAAAGAGAGACGAAGAGACGAAGAAGACAGGTACCAGTGAGCTGAGGTGTGTTCATTGAGACTGGTGGACTCCTCAGCTGGGTTCGTAGATGGTTTTCCTCTATATGGAAAACAAGCAGGGTGAAGCCAAGAAGGAATTTTTCTGTTCCCAAAGAAATCCGTTGTACAGAACAGTTTCTTCAGCCCCTGACACATTTTGATCTCTCTTCTGGGGCATGGAAGGGAGCAGGAAAAATCAAATCCCTAAGAGGGAAATTGTTTTGTGACTTCATTGTTTAAATTTAGGCCTGGGTTTGAGGGGGATCGTTCAGACTTGGAGCAGCGTGCCTTCTAACCCAACCCCTGTCACTTCCCATTACTTCCAATGACAATTCCAATTATTTGCAATCACTCTTCAGGAGGAGAACAGAGGGAAGGCACACAAAGCTTCCATGCGGACCAACCAAGGAACAACTGCTGTGAGAGCCAGGCCTCTGAGGTCCCAGATCCTGGCTTGATGCTGGCCTGGGGCACTTCATAATTGTATGACTTTGAGCAAATTACTTCACTCCCTAACCTCTGTTTTTCAGCAGCCATTGCATGTAGTGACAATGTCATAGCATTCTTTTTGGTGTGTATGAAAATTAAATGAAGTAATGCATTTCGAGTCTTAGCTCCCTGCCTGCTACATAATCAGCAGTTAATGAATGACTGTTGTCATTATTGTGACTGTCTATGCTCAGGGAGTGTCAGCCCATGCGGTACTGGATGAGTAGCCTGCTTCAAGTCAGTTGACACCCGCCATTAGAGCCAGCCTGCAATGGCCACTGTTGTTCCCTTATCCCCCTGGCAAGTCCCTTAGTGTCCTTTGGGAGATATCATCCTGCTCTAGGACCTCACAAGGCTCATAGACCCATCTGTGCCCCATCTGCCTGCTTTTTCTCCAGGAGAATAATTTTGTGTATTCCGTAGTTGTGGTCAAGATGGTCCTTCCTTGGTGGCTTAGCTTCCCGCCTACAGGTCCCTGATGCAGGAGCATGGCCTGCAAATCTTTCACCCTAACCTTTACTGCATGCTCCAGCATGCTTCTCTGTGTGGGATGTCCCAACTACTAGTTGGCTCTAGTTGGCTCTTTTTTTTTTTTTTTTTTTTTTAGGGATGCATGCAGGTAATCTATTGTGTAACAACCTCTGGGGTGGGTATTCTTTTCCGTTAGAAAGGGAGAAGTGTGGGTTACACATACAGGTGACACTGGACTGCTTTGAGTACAAGTGGTGGTAGGGTGCTCTGTGCTTCAGTGTTGGTACAGGAGGACAAGAACAAAGAGGCAGGGCAGGGAAGATGCTCAGGAGGGGAAGTGCTTGCTTTGCAAGCACTAGGGGCTTGGGGTGAATTCCCAGCACCTATGCAAAAGCCAGTGTGGCAGTGTGCTTCTCTAATCTCATTGCTGGGAGGCAGAGGCAGGTAGGCCCAGGATTAGTCAGTCAGTCAGCCCCAACTATAAACTTGACACTCACTGGCAGGTCATATCTCAAAAAGTAAGTGCAAAGTAATAAATACATCTAAGATTGATGTCTGGCCTTTACACACATGTGCATGTATGCCTCCCAGCACACACAAAGAAGGAAAGAAAGGAAGGAAAGAAGGAAGGAAGGAAGGAAGGAAGGAAGGAAGGAAGGAAGGAAGGAAGAAAGAAAGAAAGGAGACAGCTTGGGTAGCATGTGCTATATAATGACAGGCAATTCTGTCTCTGGTTAAACATTAGACACTGCACGTATAAAAATAAGATGGCTATAATCTGACTAGGAGCTATGCCCTTAGGACCACTGTTGTGTCATCTATCCTTGTCTGTATCCTTACATGGTGCACAGATGACTGATACAGAGGGGGCCAGTTTGGGGTCTGGCCTCACACAATGCCACAGTTCCTTTGTTCTCAGCTGGTCACATACTCACCAAAATTAGACTCCAGAGAGATCAACATTCAAACCCAAGACATGCTGAATTGTACTTCTTTTTTTAAGTTGGGAGGGGGGATGACAACAGCAGGAAAACCTCAAGGTGAGAAGAAAAACCTGCTTTTTGCCACTGACCCAAACAGCAAAGCAAAGTGTGATTTTTTTTCTCCCTACAAAAGGCAACTAGGCTGATGTCCCAGATTCCCACAGGCCCAGAATTCCTGCTCAGAATGCATTCTGGAGCCAGGCTGGTGGAGTCTGGGTTGTTCTCTGAGGCCTGGTCCCCATCTGCTTCCCTCTGGGGGAGTTCTATCTTCCATCCTGCAGCCAACAGCCAGGAGCAGCGGGCTCTGCCTGCCTCCCTCCACTCTCCACAGAGAAGTCAGAAACCATGCCACCTTCTCTGCCCCACTGCCTCTCACACTCTGTTCCCAGAGCTCTGAAAGTCTCCAGACCCCAAAGAATCCAAGTGACTGTCCCCTGAACACTAACACAATAGCCAAATCATCTTCCTGCTCCCCCTCCTCTTTCCAGGCTCCAATGCTCTTAGGTGTGACGAGGGCAGTGGCAGGGAAGGAGAGATGGGGAGGGGATATCTGTGAAGATCACCTGCCCTGCACCTATAATTCTGTAGCAGCTCCATGCAGGGAACCCAGCCTTAAAGGGCCCTAAGCCCACTGTGTGGCTTTGCCTTAGGTCCCACACATTACTCATAGAGACCTCCACCTTGATGTCTTTCTAGCTTCTTTGCTATACACCAAGCTCCCTCTTGGCAAATCCTCCAGGCAGAGAACTCTGCGCCCTAGAAACACCTTGTTCATACCTTCCCAGTATCTTGTGTCACAATATAGCAGCATGCAGGCTCTTGGCTCTGTGATCACATGGCTCACCGGCTCATGTTAGCTACTTGGAGATGAATGGGGCAGAAATGAAGAAACACATTAATGGATGGGGAAAAGAAACTTAGAGAACACAAGATGTTTCCTCTCCGAAGCGTCTCTTCACCATCAAAAAAGGCCACGAAGAGGAAATGATCATGGAGGTGCTGGACAAAGATGGCTGGAATGTCTGCAGGGAGAGGGGCTTTTTGAGCTGGCCCCAGGATCAAGGCCACACAGCCTTGACGTCTTCAGCGCATCCTGGACAGCACTGACTCCAGGAGGAATCATTGCAGCTGTGCAGCGGCAGGATGGAAGAGAGCTTAGAGCTTCTTAGTCCTCTGTGGACACTTGTCTCCAGAGCCAGGAGCAGCTCAGCTCTTCCAAGTGGTTCCTTTCCATTTAATAACTTTCAGAGCATGTGGCTTCTCCTTCCAGCCGTGTCTTTAGCCGGCAAGGCCAGCCCAGTGGTGTTGATTTGACCATCCTGTTTTGTTCCTTTTCGGTCCTGTGGGCCAAGTAGCAGAAGGGTTGAGCACAGGCTCCTAGCTGGTACCCTAGTATATAGATAGAGCTTAGGGTCATCTTCCTCCCTCTGTGTGTGTGTGTGTGTGTGTGTGTGTGTGTGTGTGTGCCCATCCTTCTGTCTGTCTCTGTGTGTTTTTGTCTGTCTCTGTGTCTGTGCATTATGTCTGTGTGTTCATATGTGTGTTTGGGGGTATGTGTGTTCTCCTATTCATGTGTATATGGGAGACAGACGTTAATTCCCTTGTCACTCTTCACCTTAGTTTTGATGACAAGGTCTTCACTGAACCCGAAACTGTTTGGGGCTAGACAGGCCCCTCAATCTACCTGTCTCCATCCCCCGGCACAGGGATTACAGATGCCTGTGAAAACACCCAGCTTTCCCATGAGGGATGGGAACCCAAGCTCAGAGCCTCAGGCTTGCCCAGCAAGCACTATGCTCATTTAGTCATCTCTGCCCCCGTCTTCTTTGGTAGCTAGTCCCCCTCACTATCACTACCTCTACCAGGGTTTCACCGAGGCAGACAGAGTAGAAGAAAAACAAGTCAGGCAGTGACCACCAAAAGCTGGAATGGAGCTTTAAGATCGAGTACATTCCCTCCTTCACACCTGTGATCCCTGTGAGAACACCATGAGGCAGATAGTGTCAGCACCCATTTCACAGATAAGGATCAGTGAGGTCAATCGTCCTGATGCAACACAGTGAGTAGTGGAATCAAAATAAGCCAAATCTCCCGGCTCCCAGACCATTGCCTGTGCCATTTCACAAGACCATGGGCAGCTGCTCCCGTCTCCCGGTGTCTCCTCTCCACCCCAGCTCATCAAATGGCCTTCAGGGAGCTTCCTGTGAGAGACAAGCTTCAGGCTTCCCCACTGCTCCTACAGACTTCCTGTTTAATGGGTAGAGTCACCAGCTTCTCCAGTCTTCTCAGGACCGTGGGATTTCTCAGGAGGTGGGGTGAAGGATCTTCAGGGCTGAAACTTGGACAGCCTTGAGAGAGCCAATCAGAATGGAGACGTCAGAACACAGTACTGCTTTTCCAGGCAAGTTTGATAAACATGAAGAACCACATACATCCCGCCCCCAATGAGAATCTCCATGTTAACAAGTTTCCCATGAAGTTTACGGAAGAAATAAGACATCTGAGACACTCTAGAGAAAACATGCACAGCACCTGTGACTGGCACTGAGGAATTGGAGGTTCACATCGAGATTATATGAGCATTGCTGTGGCCACAAAAACAAGACCTTATACACAGAGGAAGGAAGGAGTCCCTCATTAGAGCCAGCTGGAAAGAAATGTCGGGAATCCCTAGTGTTGCGGGTGGTGAAGTGAGCAATGGTTTAGTACCTCTACCTCACCATCTGGGGTTTAGTACCTCTGATGACTCTCATCCTCAAAGTATGCTGTTCTTCTACACGTGTTGTAGTTCCTTGGTCCCCAAGCCTATATACACCCTTGGATGTGAGTAGACGCTGGACCATGACAACTGACAGTAGATGAGCAGTGTGTACAGCAGGCATAGAGATGGGGAGGAAAGCATGGAGGGGAAAAGCGTCCATAGCAACCAGGCTTGAAAGGAGTGGACCCCATCCATTATGAATTGATGGAGTGATGAGGCTGTGAAAGAGCTGTCCAAGCTGGGCGTTGGTGGGGCACACCTTTAATCCCAGCACTCAGGAGGCAGAGGCAGAGCAGGCATCTCTGTGAGTTCGAGACCAGCCTAGTCTACAGAGATCCAGGACAGGCTCCAAAGTTACACACACAGAGAGAGAGAGAGAGAGAGAGAGAGAGAGAGAGAGAGAGAGAGAGAGAGAGAGAGTTGCATGGTTGCATGTCTGGCTCCATTAGAACAAAAAGCTATCAACAATGATGCAGCCTGTTCTCCCCTCAGGTGATTACCTGGCTTGGGTATAAACAGAGGTAATAGAATTGGGTTCTAGGCGAAGGGCTTCAATAATTTCTCTGGATCCTGACCAAACATGGGTCAGAACAGTTTTTTAAGTCTCCATAGAGATAGTGGGTGTCATCTTCTGTTCATCTTAAAAGAAACAAAACCATTTATGAACTTTTGTGTATGTGCTATGAGACCAACGTGAGGTTGGAGGATAGCCTGTAGGAGTTGATTCTGTCCTTTTGCCACGTGGGTCCTCAGGTCAAACACAGGTCTTCCGGCTCTGCTGAAAGTGCCTTTACCTACCGAGCCCTCTCACTGGCCCCTGTTCATTTTTTTCTCTTTACTCCAAAATCTAGTTTGACAATCCAATGTTAGGATAGCAGGCACCAAAACAAAGGTGGGGAAAGACATTTGTATTTCTGGTATTGCCAAGCTGACTTGAACTAACACAAGCAATAACCCACATTTGTCAACTTCTCTCTGGTTCCAAGGCACATGCCCAGCGGGCAGCTAGAAAGGAGGCCAGCCTGGGGGTGGAAGTGGGGAGGTGACTGGCAGGCTCCAAGATAGATGTGTTTGTTCGTCGCTCAGTCAGAGCTGTTTGAGACCAAGCTGATCTTTGCAGTGATATGAATCCTGCCGTGACACCAAGAAATCAAGCTGTCACTTCTCTCTATGGGACAATGTCTCTAACCTCAGTTTGGTTTGCATGACAACCTTTTTCCGTGCATGTTTTTGTCTTTGGCCGGAGGTGGATCATCTGAGAGGGTATGTTTTTTCAATCAGGTAGTAACTCTTTGTGCTGGGTCCTGTGGGTGGGTATGGAACCACACATGACTCGAGACTGCTCATTTCAGTGGGGTCAGGAGACCAGGTTGACAGAGAAAACTAAAAACGGTGAACAGAGTCTAACAGCAAGCTAAAATGCTCAGAACAGACAAGGATGGGACTAGGGGTTTTGCAAAAGGATAGTTAAGAAGACGGAAGATTCTCCTAGGAGTGGAGGAAGAGTGAGTAGTATCATGAGCTCAGTCATATGAGGGCACTGCATGGGGGGGGTAGATGCAGGATTGGGGTGGTGCAGGGTGAAGTATGGAGCATCAGAGAGCCTGGAGCAGAGAGGAGGACACGTGGGAGTGGAGGCTGTTGTGACATCCTGGTCTCCCTCTGGAAATAGTACACATTTGTAGCTCACAGACTGGGCCGGGGTGGGGGTGGGGGTCTCAGGCTGTGCTTGGGAGTATTGGTAAACACTGGCATAGATGTGGGGTTTTCTCCCAAAGGTTTGGGTAGAGATGTTCAGAGGTGGTAGGACCTTTAATGACTGCTGTCCTTGGAAGGAAGGAAGATAGTTATTGAGGGACTCTGGAAGATCCCTACGGTAGAGACACGTGAGAAGAGTGGTCCTGCTTTCTGCCTCACTAAGTTCTCTCTCTCTCTTGCCTTCACTCCCACAATGACACAACCTGCCATGAGACCATAACCAGAGGAACTGCTCAACCTTGGATTTCCAGGAAATTCACTTATAAATAAACTTCTTTCGTTTATATATTAACCAGCATTACCGTTTTGTTGTAGCAATGGAAAGTGACTAAGCCACAAGGGACTCTCATTCTGGGATTTTTGTGCCCATCCTGAGAGTGGAAAGACGGGAAGGGAGAATTGCTAGATCCCTTCCCACACCGCAGCACAGACCAATGCCCTCTTCCAACTCTGAGAGCCAGGGCTCTTGACATTGCAGTTTGAGCCACAGCCCCTGTCACCTGCGTGTGGATAGCATCTGTGCCTTTGCCCTGTGAGATGTTCCTTCACTGTGGACAGAGCTTAACCATCTCCAGGTTCTCCAACCTGTTAAGACCTCTGCCCTCAATGATGCCACAGCGGCTCCTGCCTCAGGGTCTCTCCATCCCCCACCCCTCCACCCCGCCTTCAAGAATGTTCTTCCTCCAGATGGTTGCAAGCCTGGCTCTCTGCCTTCCAGGTTTGAGGGCACATATTGCCTCACTGAGACCTTCCCTGAACTCCCTCTGCAGACTAACCAGAATGCCTGCTTGCTTAAACATCACTGCCACTGTGTCTGCTGTATTTTCTCCCTGACGTTTCTTGAATACCTTTTTCATGCCTGTTCCTGTGAGTCTCAGCCCATTCAGGCTGCTGTAGCAAACAGTCGTGGATTGGTAGCCCATAAAGGACAAAAATGTATTTCTCAGTGTGTTACAGGCTGAGAAGATTCAGGCTCCTGGCAGATTCAATGTCTGGGGAGAGCCGTCTTGTAGACTGCCAGTTGCTCCTTTCTGTATCACATGGTGGAATGAAGGGACTGCACACCTTGGGACCTAATTACCTTCCAAGGATCTTGTCCAAAATCATCACACACAGTGCTGAGATTTCAACATGGGAACATCACAAACAACTGTCTATATAGTAAGGCACTTTTGTCTAGTGTCAATTTTTTTCTCTGGAGCTGAGGACTGAACCCAGCGCCTTACACTTGCTAGGCAAGCGTTCTACCACTTAGCTAAATCCCCAGCCCCTTAGTGTCAGTTTCTATCTTTTCCTCTATACTCCCTGAACCTAGAGCAGTATCTGACAGAAATACTCCACACATGCATGGTGAGAACACAGGTGCTCTTGTCTGCACCGCTCATAGTAATATGGTTCAGAACTGGAAAGTTATTAGATAAGCCTGCAATGTTTTCAATGTATGATTTCGCTTGAGTCCTACATCTATCGAGGAGGTACCATCGGGATCCCATCTGATGGACGAAGCTGCTGTAACACAAGTTTAGTCAGATGTTAATCAGTCAGTTAGATGCTGTAGAGCTGGCATGTAAGCTGTCATGTCAGGACAGGAACCCAGGTCATCTGTGTCACTGATGCATGTTAAAGGTAGCCTGCCTGTCCTTCCAAGGCTGCCTGTCCCACCTTCTACCCAACAGAAATCCTTGTCAGGGATTTCTCTGTCCTCCATTTGAACACACAAGAAAGATCTCTGGGCCTGCAAACAGTCCTTCTTAAGACAGTTCTCAACCAGGTGGTGGTAGCACACACCTTTAATTTTAGCACTCTGGAGGCAGATGCAGGCGGATTTCTGTGAGTTCAAGGCCAGCCTGGTCTACAGAGTGAGTTCCAGGATAGGCTCCAAAGCTACACAGAGAAACCTTGTCTCAAGCCCCCCCCTCCAAAAAAAAAAAAAAAAGACAGTTCTCAGCATGAGAAATGACTTTCTTCTCAGAGTGGGAGTCTCCTCCACTGAGTAACTGCCACCAGCTGAGGCCACAGAGATTTATCACCTTGCAAGTGAAGACAGATTTTAACTCTTTATCTGTGATAGGCCCTATGCCTGCCATGTTCATGTGCGTATCACCTCATGTAAAACAACTTCTTCCTGAAGTATGTAGTATCCATGGACTTTAACAAATATGGAACAGAGGCACAGAGCAGATCGTGTGACTTGCCCAGTGACACAAGGCTAGGAAGCTTCAGAAGCCAATTCCTTTGTATTTCATCTTGGCCTCACATCCTTCTCCTATCCAGAAACACTTTAATTTTTTTTTTTTCTGAGACAGGGTCTGGCTATGCAGCTCTGGCTGTCCTGGCCTCAAACTCACAGATATCCACCTGCCTTTGCCTCCCAAGTAAGAAACTCCTTAACTAACTAAAGAAGACTTTTTTCTGTCTTCTTCCCTCTCTTCTCATTCTCCTTGACACTTTTCTCCCTGGTTTTCACAATCACAGTACTAGCCATCCTTAATTCGGGCCATGTCATGTGCCAGAACCTGATACGCAGACCAAGTTAATGTCTATCAGAATTCTGAAGTAGCAGCATTTTGCAGAAGAGCCCCTGGTGAAACTCAGAGAAGTCATGCTTCCAAGTGTACTCAGGGACAGGAAGCTAGGCAGAAGCGTGGGTCTCTCGGAGGGAAACAAAGAAAGCACTAGAGTGAAGTGGGAACCCTTCGGGGAGAAAACACAAACGTGGATGTCCAGTGTTGGAGCATCTTTATCATACTGTTGTGTTTGGCCTCCTTCAAAGAGTGCCTTAGCAATGAGGTTCTTCTCTGGAGCGCAGTGTGTATCAGAATCACTAAGGGTATCCTTCTCTGAAAGACATTTGGTAATAACTCAAAGTGGTTTTGGAAAAAGCTTGATGGAGATATAAAAGGCATACGATATACTTCATGTATTTCAAGGATACAGTTGGATAAATTTGGATGTATGTATACAGCCATGAAACCATCACCACAATGGAGTTGTAAACATGGAAGTCCAAAAATAATGGCATCCAAGGAATGGATTTTTGAGGTTCTCGTCTTCTTTCATTTGGTTATTTGGTTGGTTTGTTGGTTAGTTTCTGGTCTTTTTAGGTTTGGGTTTAGAGTCTTCTCGAGACAGGGTCTCACCATGTAGTCCTGGCTGTTCTGAAATTCGTCATGTAAACCAGGCTGATCTTGAACTCAGATCTACCAGCCACTGCCTCCCAAGTGCTGGAATTCATGTGTACCATGTCTGTGCATGGAAGCCAAAAGGGGCATCCGATTCCCAGAAACTGGAGTCATAGATGGCTGTGAGCTGCCATGTGGGTGCTGAGAATAGAACCTAGGTCTTTAGCCGAGGCAGCAAGAACTCTTAACTGCGGAATGGTTTTTCCTTCCTTTAGGGTTGAGACCAGTTTTCTGTTTTATTTCCATCTCAGGGCCACAGGCCACATTCCCAGTCTCACTTGGCTTCCTTGGATCCCTCATGACCCTTCTTTCATGTGAGTTCAGAAATAAATTTACCATGAAGCTCTTAGGCTTGAGGTTAAAGGACATGGAGCCCAAGGAGGTTCTTCTTTTCAGGGCCCTCACTCAGGGGAGGCAGAATGACACACTAGGGCCTCCCAGCAGACACCCAGGTATCAGGACATCACATCACTTGCCCTAGGGAGATGTGAACAAATATCTGTTCACCTTAGATAGAGTACCAGTGACAGACCAAAGAAAAGATTCCACCCGAGTCTGGCTTAGTGAACCAATGAGATTACAGGGCTTGGGTGGAGCGTGGGTGGAGGGTGACGTACAGGAATGTAAGTGATCCCCAAACAGATGCATCACCAAACATCCCCCCCAGCATAGGGGAAGATCCGCCCACCTCCTTGAAATAGCATAGATGGAGTCTTTGCTTTCAGTTCATTTTCCACTTCCTGTGCCCTCTAGAACCTTCCAGACCACGGGCAGCTGGGGCCAAATTGCAGGCAGCTGGGTGGAGGAGTGCTGGAAGGAGTGAGCGTGGCTGGAGTCTTAGATGAGGTCTGATACTGCCCCTTCCCTCCTTCTATGAAGGTGTGTTTGTAGGCTAAATCGTGTGTGGGCCTCCTGAGGCTAATCACCGTTGCTCTGATGGAGATGGCCACAGGCATGCTATATGTCTGCAGACAGCTTTCAACAGCACAGGGGGCAATGGGTTGATGTCCACTTCCCACCCTCCCCTATGCTCCTTTCTCTCACTTCAAACCCCAAACGTGCTGCACCAAAAGAACGCCCTGATGCATTAAGGCTGTCAAAGGAGGGCTCTGAATTCAAAGCCTAGGCTTGCTCTTAGCCTAAATGGCCGCCTGAATGCCGCCTTTCCCTCCCCTCTGCCAAAGATCTCTGACTAAATTCCTAAGTTCTTTAGGTCCGAATTTCAAATGTAACTATTCACAAACATGGCTTTTTTTTTTTTTTTTTTTTTTTTTTTTTTTTTCCACCTGCTGGGCTGTGAGCTCTCTAAAGGCTCGGTCCATCTCTCTGTATTTTCAAAGTGCTTGACACTTAAAGCTCACTGGGTTTGGGACAAGTGAATGACCCACTCACTTGTCCTCAGCCTCAGGGAAGGGCTTGACCTTAGGGTCTCACACACCTGCCACACAGCACGTGATTCCCATGTGTGTGACACAGAGTCAAGGAGGTGCTTAAACTGTCTTCTCTCAAACACTGTTTACTGCGCTCGATGTGCCTGGCTGCTTCTGGTGGGGCTGCCTGAGGGGAGACGCAGTTTCCATCTCTCCCCATCCTGGAAGGTGCTGAGAGGGCAAGACAGAACAGACATTTCAAATGAGAGTAGATATTTCTCAGGGAGATGGGGGTGGGGTGGGGGAGCTCTGTCTTGGCCTTGGACAGAACTCCAAAATTTGAACACCTACCTTGCTGGCTGTGAGACATCTCTTTCGACTCCCAGACACATCCAGTCCTTGTGACTGACTGACTATCTGTGGGAAAACCCACATAATCTTACATTACTCAAAAAGAAATCTACTTACTAGATTTTATTTGAAGTGGAGTCATGCCTGTGTTAGTGTTTCTCAGACTTCTATTTCAGGGAGTCCATGAAGTTTCAAAAATAAATGTGGGCACAAGCCTGTGTGTGGTGGTGCACACCTTTAATTCCAACTCTCTGGAGACAGGCAGGCAGATTTCTGAGTTTAAGGTCAACCTGGTCTATAAAGTGAGTTCCAGGCCATCCAGAGCTACACAGAGAAACCTATCTCAAATAAGTAAATAAAATTTAAAATGTGGGCCCCAAATCAGAAACTCCCTATTAGAATATCTCTAGCTGCAGATGTAAACAAAACCACAAATCAGCATTCTTCTATCAAATCCATTCTTCAAAAGACATGGCATTCCAACCCGCATAGAAAGGCGGCAGGCCAGACCTGAGCAGGCTTTTTGCATACAACCGCTAGCATTTATTAAGTGCTCACTGTATGCTAGGCATCATTCTAAGTATTTTACTGATATTTTCTCATCCTCCGTGTACACGCATGGCACAGTCTTTATATTTTTCTTCCCTGTGACTCGATAAGACTATGTGATGTTTCCCTGTGATGCTATTTCACCCCGGATCGGCTGCACAGTTTATACCCTACTGTCAGGGTCACAAAATAATCTTTTAGGTAACTCACTGCTGGAGTAGCCAAAAATTTTAATGAACCTCAAATTTTCCACCTGAAGCCAGAAACCAGGATGTGGCCCTTCAGACTGACTTACTCTAGATCCAGATGGCAAATGTCTGGGTTTGAAGTTCTCTTTGATGTACGCGGGCCGTCAAGTTCCGCCCCCAGAAGACTCCGCATGCTTGCGGTCTTTGGTTACAAATGCAATGGCCCCAAGCAAATCAGAATCCAGAAAAGTGAAAAATATTTCCAGCCACCTTCGTGAGGCACAGAAGCTGAAGGAAAAGGTAATGGGGTAGAAAGCCCTCTGCCCGCCTCTCCCTGCCTGCACTTTCAAAAGGGTAACATCCTGCTATCATCTTCCACAGTGAACACAAACCAGATGGCTCTAGCCAAGGGGGGGAAACATGGGGTTGAGTGAGGAAGTATGAAATTAAATACCTCTCAGGAACCAGTTTTTAAAAATCCTAAACTTTCCCCCCTAGTTTCTAGATTAAAGGGGACTCTCAAGGGCCTTTAAACAGAAAGACTCAAAAGGGCTTTGGATGTGCCTGTGGACAGAGGGTTTCTTCAGAAGACGTAAGTGCAAGAACGAGACTGTGCCCTGTGACGTCTCCCCAGAGACAGGACACCTCCTCCCGAGGAGGCAGCAAGCTCGTGTTTATTTTTCAGTACTTACGAAAACAGCTCAAGGAGACCCAATGTCAGGGATGTGGGATATTGCATTCCAGGGACAGTGCTGTTGCATACAGATGAAAACGCAGCCATACGCAAAGAGGAATGAATGTAGCTTGTCCCAACCATCTTAGCCGATGTCATCCCTTCCAGTTGGTCATCTTATTTCTGTAATAGAAAAGATTAAAACAATCACAATTTCTTATTATGCATACTATGAACAAAGCACTGTCTAACTACTTCCTGTCCCTGGAGTGGGACAAGTGGAAGGGAGACAAGTTATATGAGAGAGAACACTCAAATATTTGCAAATATGAGGCGTTGGCCCCTTCTACTTTAGGTGAAAAGCTGAAGGAAGCTTTGTAGATGTTTACATGCTAAGCTGGAAGTATAGGTCAGTGATTGAGTACTTGGCCTAGCATGTGTGAATGTAGACTCAACATTCAGTACAGCAAATAAAATAAAAAAATAAAAACAAAGCAAACAAAAAAACAATAATGGGGGGGGAGAAAGGTTTAGATTCTAAGCTTGGATTTTAATATGCTGGGGAGGGTGATGCCATTTGCGTGTTAGCTCTGTGACCTTAGGCAGATGTTGTGTCCCTGAGCATTTTTGTATATGTAAAACAAGTACAGGAACTCCAGTGTTACACAGAAGGAGGCAGGGGCTCTGAGAGGTAACAGAGTTCTACCAGTCTCAAACTATTGTATATCTGACTGCCAGCCTATTCTCTTTCCCTTTGTAGCTCAGTTCTCCAAATGAGAGCACACATTACAATGTAACCAGCCAGGCATGCGATGGTTCCCTTGTAGTTATTATGTACAACCTTCCTTCTGGCATGTGTGAAAGAAAGATCATCCCACATCTACTTATGTGCCTAAACACATTCATAGAGAACTATTAGCATCACTGTTACAATCTGGCCCACATACAGATACATAAAGAACAGGCCAAAGGGGCTAAAGAAACAGCTCAGCCATGAAAAGCATGCATTGTTTTTCCAAAGGACCTGAGTTCAATTCTCAGCACCCACATCAAGCGACATACAACTACCCATAACTCCAGCTCCAGAGGGATCCCACACCTCTGACCTCTTCAGGTACAATGACGTGCACATGCCCACCCTACCCTCTAGCTAAAAATTTAAAATAAAATAAAAGTGAGCGAGCAAGTGAGGAAGGGAAGGAGGGAGGAAGGGAGGAAAGACTAGAACCAGGGATTTTCCCAGAGAAGCAGGGTTGTTGTGTGATGTCTCCCACCATGAAGCAGTCTACAAATGACACTATCGTGTACCCTAGATGTCCTCCATAGAGGGACATGGGGCTCATTCTTGAGTGGTCAAAACCTAGCACTCTGTCCCAGGAGGGAAAAACAAACCATGCCTGCCTTGTTGACAATTATTCTAGAAAAGTTTGGGGAAATTCAGTGGATTTTGAATATCCTGGACTTAGATCCCTGGGGGATGAGGGTAGGGTGGGGGAGTGTACTGATCATGTTCTCTAAAGAACTATCATGCAATATGGTAAGGTGACATGGCCCTTATAAATTGTAACTCTGGGGATATGGATGTATTTATTCATTGTGGGGAGAGATGTCAAACAGTACAAAACTTTAAAAGTCTGATTTGGAATTTTAAAAACATTCATAATTTTGGCCCATTGATTTCACTGTTAGAAACTTATATTAAGGACGTGATCTAACGTAATGGCCACAAGACTGGAGGTATAATAGGGGAAGAACCTGACCTATCATGTATGAAGATCTACAGCGAGGTAAAAACCTTACATGACCCAAAAGCTTATATACAAAAAGCAACAATGCAAAATACCAGCATGAACTGAAAACACCCAAGTAGGGAAGTGATTAGTGACAGCTGGTCCTGAACCCAAAGCCCTGAGTAGGGTGTTTGCAGGAAAACAGACAAGAGAGAAATTCTGTGATGTGGATAACTGCTCATGACACAATGCTGATTAATAAGAAGACCCCAGGTCTGGAGAGCCAGTACCTGTCTATCTTACCAATGCTGAAAAAGATGAAGGAACCTGTTACTTCAGATGAGAAATACAACATTGAAAAAAAAATTAAAGACTGGAAGGATATGTGTAGGAAAAAGTTAAGAATAAATGTAGTTGACTATTATTGTTTGTTATTTATTATCCAAGTTATTATCCAAGTTATTTAACAATTGCTGAGTGTCTGTATGCCTCTCCTCCTCAAATATCTCTTTCTTTTTCTTCAGTTAGTACAACCACCCTCTGTGCCCTGGGCCCACCCTTTCTAGTGCAGCTTGTCATGCACAGAAAGGTCCTTGGCTCAGTGATCAGGCTGCCTGTGGTCTCAGTGCTGACCTTGGCTACCATTCACCTCCAGAGTAGGAGGTACAGTGCCAGCTTACTCAGTACTTGCTGTTCACCACATAGGCCAGTCCCTTTCAAGTCTGCTCTTCAAGCATGCTCTTCCCTTGACTGAGAGCGCACTTTAATCCTCCTGCCCACTTTTGTGCGTGCATGTGTGTGTGTGTCTGAGCATGCACACAGGATATAATATAATTCAGAAAGATTATGTCAATGTCTTCATTGATTGCTCTGTACCTTATGTCTTGAGACATGGTCTCTCACTGAACCTGGAGCTCACCAATTCAGCTAGTGTAGCTGGTCAGCGAGCTTCTAGTCCTCTTCCTGCTTCCCTGGTACTGGGATTAAAGATACATACCATCACGCTCAGCTTTTCATGTGGATGCTGGGGATTAGGACTCAGACCCCTATACTTGCACAGCAGACACTTTACCAACTGGGCCACCTCCCAAGCCTCTTTCCCCCTCTTTTTATACCTAGATGATTATTTGACCTTTAGGGACAAGGTCAGACATTAGCCTTCCTGGGAAGCCTTACTCATCGTTCCCAAGCAGAGTGGTTGCTGTTTGCTGTGCTTCCCAAAGAAGATTTGCTCATCGCTCTGTCTCAGCAAACACCATAACTGGTGAATATCCCCACACCATATATTTGGGAGGAGGAAGTTTGTCTCATTTGTCTCACTGTGCCTGGCACAGAGCTTCTGTCTGATGACAGACTGAAATTGACCAATGGCCTGAAACCAGAGTGGCATCAGGCAGCACTAGGGCAATGGTCTATAAGGTGACAATGAACTGACCTTCAGACTCCATGTCAGAGAACAAGAAAAACAAGGCTTTGAGGTTAGCAAAACTGGTCTGTTAGGGAGGGGCTTCCACAGGGGTCGATCGTTGGAAGAGAAGGGAGGGCAGGGGTTCCCTAGTAATGGGGTTCAAACTCACCATCTAATAGAGGTCAGGCACTGCCTCTTGGACCCTGGGAGATGGGCAAGCTGATCTCAGCCAAGCTGAAGATGCAGTGCATTTGGCTCTGCTTCCTGCTGGAGCCCCTCTGATTCTGCTGTAGGCCTGGCAGGTGTCCATGTCAGCTGCACTTCCAAGCTCAGATCTGCAATTTGAACCTATGGCCCTGCACACAAAGAAGCTGATTTAAGAGTAGACCCAACTGCTCACAAAACACAGTGGGGCGCTTGGCTCCACAACACTCATTAGCATCTTAAGTCCACATAAATATATATGAGGGCTGTGGGTTCCCCTGGGAGTCCCAGAGTCCCTCATAGCCAAAGAGAATAGACTTCACTTTGTACCTCCCCCTGAACCTCTGAAGTCCAGCTGTGTCTGGGGAGCCCCAGGGTTGTAAGGATATTCCCAGCAGGGGCCCAGCAGCTCATTTTCACAGTGCAAAAATTAGACACGTGATCTTTTGGGGAGCCAGAATTCCATGCTGTCCATCCCTTTCTTATGGTGGGCCTTCATCGTAAAGGTCCCTGAAGACCAGGGAGTCTCCCCGTTACCATCTCATATGCCTTATCTTGGAAGATGCATGGAGGCAGCATAGCCCACACTAGAATCTGTAGTGTGAAAGGGAGGAGCAGGGGAGGAGCGGGGCATGGGCAGGGGGTTGGAGAGATGAGGAGACCCAGGACTTTATGTTCTTAAAAGACTTCCTGGTCTAAGGGGACATACAAATCAGAGAGGAACACAATGCTAAAAAGTGTGGCACAGCATCTACACCAGAAAATTGTAAATGGGAACACAGCGGTTTGTGAGCCTTGTAAATTTCACAGAGATCAGGCAGGGACAGAAGGAAGTGTCTCTGGGTCTGGGCTCATCCCAGAGGGCTCCCTGGAAGAGGAGTACTTGGAGAGAAAGAGTGGATTTTGGAAGTACTGAAAACTAACGCATGACCTGCCCAGGCAGTGTAGAGCAGCTCAGTGAAGAGAAGATAAACAATCTAAGACAAGTAGTTCAGCCAGCTCCATGATTTCCACTCATGGAAAGCAAGGGTCTCAGAGAAAACTCCTAAAGGAAGACATTCAAATCCATTGCATGGGGAGGGTCCATCTTATGGGTGCCCCTGGGTGCTGTCTACTGAAGCCAAGGTGCCCGGCCTCAGTGTCAGTATGAAGATACAGCACTGTCTGAGCCATATTGTGGACCTCCTTCTGCAGGACACTTTCTAAGGAAAGTACACAAAACACAGTAGACAGGGTATGTGGTGGGTCAGGGTGGGGCAAAGAAAAAAAAATATATATATATATGCTATAGGCATATATACTATAGGCATATATTTTTAGCTGAACTGTTTCTCGTATCTGATGCTGCTGACGGAAAAGGTGTCCCCAACCCCAATTTCGTTGCTGACCTCAGCAAGTTGGCAGCCTACAATCATTGTTTGTTTGTTTGTTTGTTTTGGGTTTTGAGACAGGGTTTCTCTGTGGTTTTGGAGGCTGTCCTGGAACGAGCTCTGTAGACCAGGCTGGTTTCAAACTCACAGAGATCCTGCCTGGCGTGTGCCACCACTGCTTGTCACCTGCGATCAGTTTTATAGTATACATGCTGGAGCTGGAGAGATGGCTCAGCAGTTAAAAGCATACACTGCTTTTGCAAAGGACCTGAGTTCAGATCCCAGTACCCACATTGGGCACAACTGCCTGCCTTTAACCCCAGCTTCACATGATCTGATGCCTTCTTCTGGACTCTGCAGGCATGTGCATATATACATACATGCACACACACACACACATACATGTAATTAAAATAAAATAAACTATAGATACAAAGGGACCGTCTACGTTTAGAGCATCGGGGTTTTATCCACTGTCAAAAATAAAGGGATAAAAATATCTCATTGAATTGCTCTATAAGGTTATTGATGAGAGAACCAGGCATAGTGGCTCCTGTCTTTAAACTTAGCACTTGGGAGGCAGAACCAGGCAGATCTCTCGAGTTTCAGGCCACCTAAGGTTACATAACTAGACCCTGTCTTGAAAAAAAAATAGTTAATTAAGTTAAAATTTAAAAGTTTAATGACGAGGATTGCAAGATAGTTCAGTAGGTAAGGTTTCCTCAAGCCTAGCAACCCCAGTTTGATCCCGGGACCCAAGGGGAAGGAGAGAGCCAACTCCCACGGGTTGTCCTCCAACATCCATGTGTACCATGGCACACAAGTACACACACATGCATACATAATAAGGAAATGTAATTTTTAAATTGTTAAAAAGATTGTTGAGAGATGGCTCAGTGGTTACAGTCACAGGCTACTCCGCCATAGGACCTGTCACAGCAGGCGACAACTATAACTCCAGTTCCGGGTGATTGGACAGCTTCGTCTTGCCTCCTCAGGCACTGCCAGCACATGGTGCATAGACTTAAACACAGGCAAAACATATACATAAAATAAAAATAAATAAATTGTGGGCAAGAGATCCAACCCCCAATTCTGACTGCCACAGGCACTAGGACCATCTGCAGTGCACACACATACATGCAGGCAAAATACTCGTACTCATAAAATAAACAAATAAATCTAAGTTAAATTTAATAATTTTAAAAGATTTTAGAAATTCTTATTGATGATAGTAGCTAACACTTATTGAATACTTCCGGAGTGCCAAGTACAGTGGGAATGCTATATGCTCATTACCCCCAAAGTGCTTAGCACCAAGCCTGGTACACAATAATGTGAGCTGTGATGATCACTGTCTTCGGACCCAGAAGTCCATATCAGCGGTGACCGCGTCTGACTTTTAGCAGATAATGGAAACCCTGCCGACCCGTTTCTGAAAGTCAGACAGACCAAAAAGCAGGGAAGCCACTCTCATTCAGGCCTGCCAGTCTTACTGACCTGTTCTCCCACACTGGGGGAAAGGTCACTGGCCTCTGAGTGCAAACCCAGCCTGCTCTTGTCCTGTTTAAACAAGGCCCGGAGGCAGGCAGGAGCCTGTGGTTGAGGAGGAAGGAAGCATGGCTATTTGGGATTCCTCACAGAATCTGGGCTATTGAAGCTGTCGGGCCGATACACAAGTTCTGTCAGGCTCATAGCTCTTGGCATTCTGGCTGCCTCCCCTTGATGACCATTTATAGTCAACCCCACTGAAGCAAGTGGAACCCTGGCATCGGGCAAAGAGATGAAGTTGGAGAAGAAGCACCTGGTGCCTGGGGAGACAGGCAGTAACTACGAAAAACCTTCTTGCATCCAAACTTCTATTTTGCAAAATGTGGGCCCAGCTGCTCCCCCTTTGGGCCCTCGAAGCAAGAACAAGCCAGTTGCAGACCTGATCTTTGCACAAGGAAGCACATCTTGCCTGGCCTGTTGATATTGGTGCACTCAGGGTCCAAACCGTGATAGGAAGCTGGAAAGTGGAACCAGTGGAAGGGCCAAGCTTAAAAATAATCAGCATATATTAATCATACATAATAATGGGTTTCCATGTGGCATTCTCCTACATACACATAATGTATTTTCATCATATCCCTCCCTCTTGTCCCCTTCCCACTAATTACTTCTCTCTTCTACTTTGTGTGTGCGTGTGTGTGTGTGTGTGTGTGTGTGTGTGTGTGTGTGTCTGTGTTGTGTGTTAGAGATACTGTGATGGTTTAAATGAGCATAGTCCCACTGAATGTTTGGTTCCCAGTTTGTGAAGTGTTTGGGAAGGATTAAGAGGAAGGAGTAATATGGCCTTGTTAGAGGTGTGTCACAAGGCTTTGAATATTCAAAAGCCCAAGCTTTTCAGAAGGCAGTTTGGAAGGCTGGTAAGTTGGCTCGGTGGTTAAGAGCACTGACTGCTCTTTCAGAGGTCCTGAGTTAAATTCCCAGCAACCACGTGGTGGCTCACAACCATCTATTGTGGGGGTCTGATCCCCTCTTCTGACATGAAGGTGTACATGCAGATAGAGTACTTACATACATAAAGCAAACAATTAAATAAACCTTTAAAAATAAAAAAGAAGGCAGTTTGGAGCTGAAGAGATGGTTCAGTGGTTAAGAACACTGGCTGTTCTTCCAGAAGACAAGGATTCAAGTCCCAGCATCCACATGGCAGCTCACAAATGTAACACCTGTTCCAGGGGATCCAAAACCCTCACACAGACTTATATGTGGGCAAAACACCAATGTACATAAAATAAAAATGAATAAATTATTAGAAGGTAGTTTGAGGGATAGGAAATATTGGTCTGGGGTTACAAGCACCTGTTGTCTTGCAAGGGACCCCAGTTCAATTCTTAGCACCCAAATGATGGTTTACAACTATCAGTAACTCCAGCTCCCCAGAATCTGATGCCATCTTTTGACCTTTGAGGGCACCAAGCATTCACATGGTACACATATACACATACACACAGGCAAAACACACATAAAATAAAATAAATAAATCTGAAAAGGAAACAGTGGTAGCGGTGGTTTGATGGGCAGGTACATCATGCCAGTTTAGTAAAACAACAGCAGTAACTTCCCCACTGGCCTGTGACCAGTCAGACATTCTATCAGAATTTTGGCATGTAGCAAATACACATATGGATTTGCAGTAAGGAATTTAGACTTTATGCCCCTTCATTGTTTCTTCCATTTCTCCTTAGGTGCAATTCAAGATGCTTTTATGCATATAGGAAGTAGCAAACCTTCAGCAGAGCCTGGAAAGGAGAAAGACAGCTAGGCAGTGTTAAACAGTCCAGTGTGATCTGGCTGGAAGCATGCTCTATGCCTTGCCTCGTCTCCATTTCCGAGGATTTGAGAGCACCAGGTTGCCATGGGCTCTGTGCTCTTGGGTTTCTGGAGTGACAAAAGATTAAGGGGAGAGTTTTAAAATCCCTGGAGACCTTGGGTTGAGTAAAAAGAATAAATGGAAACTGGGTGATGGTGGTACATGCCTGTGATTCCAGCACTTGGCATTTAGAGGTCAGAGAGAGGTCAGGCTGGGCTACACTGGCTGTATACTGAGATCCCGTTTCAGGAAATAATGGCTGGGGTTGATACAGCAGTAGTGTGCTCACTGGTCATCTTCAAAGCCCTGGGTTTGATCCCCAGTACTCAAAACAAAACAAACAGCAAACCACTGTTGGATAAAAGAAACAAAACACCATCCAAAGGGGTAGAAGCCTGGATTTCTAACAAGGTAGGAAACATCAAAAAATGCTACTAAAAGGAGGAAGGCTTGCTGGCTGAGGAGGTCACAGGGAGTCAGTACCTCAGGACTATCACTATGGACACTGCTGTGGACCTCTGTGCACCTGCTAGAATATAGAATAACAGCCAGCTCTTTGTTGGTTGTAAGCAACACATCTAGGACTGGGGTGAAGTATAGCCAAGGGCAAGGATGGGTAAGATACCAGATTCTGGGTTTGTACACATCAAGAGGACATTATACACATCTTTTCTAAGGCTGAGAATTTAGGTTAGTCTTATTCTTATTTTACAGGTGAATAACTAAGGCTCTGAGAGAAAAGTGTCCTGCTCAAGGTTTCAGATTTGTCACATACAGAGCTGGACTGCAGACATCTTGCTACAGTCTAGCTGTTTTTAGAAGTCTGTTTATACCAAGGTTAGATCCTTGTTTAGGTCATGCCCTCCTGGGAGATGCCATGTCCTCAAGAAGCTGGTGACAGACCAGAAGTTGCTCTGGGGGCTTTGGGCGGTCCTCTCACAAGCTAGTAAAAAAGAGAGCAGCTTGTCTCTATTTTTGAAGAGGTGTTGGGTTTTGTTAGTACACCCTGTGTCATGCACAGCATTGAGCGATGCTGTCAACATCACATTTTTATAGTTGCTTTTTCTAGAACTTTGGAGCAATCATGACCCTTCTGTTATGACATCCTTTCTTTCTCAGCCAAATGATAATATATTCATGTTACAAAATTGCCTGGTTGGGGCTGGAGAGACAGCTCAGTGGAGGACAGGACTGCCTGCTATTCCAGAGGACCCTGGTTGAATTCCCAGCACCCACATGGCAGCTCACAATTGTCTGTAACTCCAGCTGCAGGGGATCTAACACCATCATACAAACATACATGCAAGAAAAACACCAACCCACATAAAATAAAATAAGTAAATGCCTTTAATCCCATCAGTCAGGGAGGCAGAAGCAAGTGGGTCTCTGTGCGAGTTCCAGGCCAGCTTGATCTACAAAGTGAGTTCCAGGACAGCCAAGGATACACAGGGAAACCCTATCTTGAAAAACAGTAATAATAGTAGCAATAATAATAACAATTAATAAATAAATCATTTTTTTAAAACTCCCTAGTTAGCTTCAAGTCCAAGGAGCCTGTGGTCACTTTCATTAACTTTTAAGGAATGTGTATTATCATGTCTTAAAAACCCCTTACTGCAAATATGACTTCATTTAGTGATCCAAATTTATTGTGCAGTTATTATATTTAATTGCTGATGCTGTGTTCAGTCTTGGGGCTGGGATATAGGTACAGTCATCTCTTCTCAGAAGAGGCAGATTCCAAGCGAGAATGATGCGACACGCGTCAAAGCGCCAGTGTTTCAAGGGCAGTGCTGAGAGATGTGTTCGTACCTACATCAGCTTTGTGTGCATAAAAAATGCAATCAGTGAATTACCTCTAATTTTAATGTCTTAGTTGAGATACTGAAACCTAGGGGAGGGAGTCTGTTGAGGGTGGTGAACAAACAACTAAGATGGCCCAGAGGAAGGAAGGACCAATTGCAGTTATGTCTTGGGTATTCTTGTTGACCTTGACTTTAACATATAGCTTTCAGTGACCTTGAACTCTGACTCCTCCAGCTTCCAGTTCCTGCGTGCTCACCTCCAAGCTTGGTGGTGCTAGGGATCAAATCCAGGGCTTCACACATGCTAGGGATGTACCATCCTACCTACTGCCTGAACTCCACCCCCAGCTCAAGCACAATTCTTTTTTTTTTTTAACTTTATTTTTATGTGCATTGGTGTGAAGGTGTCAGATCCCTTGGAAATGGAGTTACAGACAGTTGTGAGCTGCCATGTGGGAATTGAACCCGGCTCCTCTGAAAGAGCAGCCAGTGCTCTTAATTGAGGAGCCATCTCTCCAGCCCCACAAGCACAATTCTTAATTAGCATATTAGTATTTGTTTACCTAGAATTATGTCAGAGCCAACACTGAAAATCTGGAAGAATGTGTTACCACGCCACTGTCAATGTTAACAAAGAAACAATGAATAAGCTAATTTGGATTTTATTGTTATAAATTTAAGTTTTGGACAATATTGTCATTTCTCTGTTTGGCAGGATTCTATATACCATACAGCGTGACTAAAGTAGATTCATTGAACAATAGGCTGGCAAAAAGACACAAAATTAAACACAAATATTCTTATCCCTTTTAGCTATTGGTCTTAGAACTCATCAGCCAGCCATTAGTCTGGCCTTCCCAACTTCAATGCAAACTATTCTGATCCTCCACCAAGTCCTTAGACCTAGACTTGGAGACAGCTGACACCCTCTCCTACTGTTTGCAACACAGTAAGCTATCAATCTCCAGTGGGGACTCCAGAGGGGACTGTTTATTTTGCTATGCATCACCTAGTAAAAATGCAAGTTTGAATTCAGCTGAATCTGGATGGCACTGGAGGTTCTGCAGTCTCCCACGATCCCAGATGAGGCCAGATAAGATCACACTTGAAGTAGCAAGCTCTAGATGAAAATACAAAGTGTCTAGACCAGACTTAGCCTCCTAAGAAGTCTCTCTACACGCCTTTCTTTCAACTTCAACCTATGTGTGTCTGCTAAATGACTCTCCCTATATTATAATACTATAATTTTCCCATGTTTCCCTGCTGATGAAAGTCCTTGTCCCACCTTGCCCACTTTGGCCCCAAATAAACACACAGAGACTACTCCATATTAATTATAAACTGTTGGCCAGTGGCTAGGGCTCTTATTGGCTAGCTCTGTCTCAATTATTAACCTATTTCTATCAATCTATGTATTGCCACAAGGCTGTGGCTTACCCGGCAATGCCTCAGCATGTTGTTACTCCTTTGACAGCATGGCCGCTCTGTGTGGCGGGCCCACTCTGCTTACCTTTCCCAGAATTCTCCTTGTCTCCTGGACCTGCCTATCTTCCTGCCTCATTGGCCGAACAGTGTTTTATTCATTAACCAATAAGAGAAACATATATGCAGAAGGACAACCTCCATCATCTCTTTTCTGTCTAAAGAAAAAGAAGGGTTTTAACTTTAATATAGTAAAAATATAAATAACAAAACAGTTATCAAGTAAGAACTATAGTTAACAATATTTAGTCTATTAATATGTCTCCCCTACCCCACCCTCCACCCCAACCAAAACACCTGACGTGAGCTTTACTGACTAGCAAGCTGGACTGAAATTCCTAAAACTGAAGATAAGACCCTCTCAGGATGGGCTGTGGCGTTTTCAGCAGGAACTGGCTCTACTCCCACTGACTTGTCCTACCCTTCATCTGGCTTGATACTTTGTCTTAGGAGCTTTGTGACCACTTTTCATCCCGCTGCTACCCCTTCTTGCTTTCAGCTGTAGCTCTGATCTCTTCCTCCTCCTGAACTCAAACTTTCTCCCTTCTCGGCACCGGTACTGCTTTCCACAGCTCAGGATGATCTTGCCTATCTGGAAGGTTCCAAAGCGCTTTGCCCAAATGTGGTTTCTTATGTACACTTTCATCTTCCCTGCGGGCTCTTAAGCTGCTTCCTCTCACTCAATAAAACCCACAGCACCTCTGTAGTGCTCGCTCCCAGCAAGCTTTCAATTAATTCATCCCAGGTGCCTGAGAAACTATTCCCAGAACCTCTTAATGTTCTATTTACATTACTTGTCTTCCTATTTGGGATGTGTTTTAAACCACCCAAATCCTTCTTCGGAAGTCACTGAACAATAAATCATCAATGATCAGCTGTAAACGTGGACTGTTGAAAAATATTTGTTGAATGAATACATGAATGCCCTCAAGCCCATGAAAAGCAGGCTGTTGTCTGCTCTTCCTGTCCTTCCCTGACTCTGGCCCCTTTGTTCATCTTTCCCTCTGCATGGATTTTCCCAGAACTCTTTGGAATCCTGCACAACTCTAGTGTGAGCCCTGGCTCCTCACAAACTTTCTCCTGGGTAGAGCTGTTCTGTAGCACCTAGCAGCATCTGAGTTAATATCATCATTAAACTGCGAACTTCTCCATGTTCTCTGCATCTCTGAATTTGCCAGCACCGTGGCTCCCTATCCTGGCTCCATAGCCACATATTCTGCATAGCTTTGTGAATATTCAGGTGCCAAAACCTCCTTCTTGCACAGCAGTTCACTCTCAAACATGAGCTTGCAGACATCCTAGCGCCTGCAGGGTCACAGGCTGCTGACACCCGCTCCTAGCAAGACTGAAGCCAAGAATTTACAGGCGAAACCAGTCCCCAGATGATCTGGCCTCTGAAAACTGCTCTGAAGACAGCTGTGCTAAGGGATGAAATCCAGCCATTCAGTATAAAAAAGACAGATAGACTGAAAGAAAATCAGTGTGTCTCACTGCAGGCTAAGGCTGGATGAGTCTGGCACATGGCAAAGGTTTGGTAAATATTTAATGGGTTAAATTACTTGTTCCACCTATCTCAGTGCCACCTCCCCAGACAGATGACAAGTCCTTTGTCGTTGGAGATTTCGAGTGCAGCTTTGCAGATGCCATCGGGAGAGTCCAGGTGGAGACTTTCACCTCAACTCTGGAACTGCTTCCGCTGATCCCTGTGCAGTGGTGCTGGCAGAGGAAAAGGAACCTAACCCCAACCGTTTCAGAGAGTGAGGAGGGGGAGAAGAGTGGGATGAAGAAAGAAGAGGCATGAAGCAGGACCAAGACGCTCTACCCACCTTAGGAAATGACTGAGTCAAAGGCTCACCCTGGACATGAACTATGCAAATTCATTGCACATGATGCAGCCTCTGCTCCCAAGAATCTCGAGTTACATAGCTGCTGCACACTCAGATTTTCTCTTGAAATACACAGTGGTCATGGGAGCTGGCCTCTGGGAAGTCAAAAAAAAAAAAAAGGTGTAGCAAAGACAGGCAACAAAACAGCCTCTCCTCATCAATAATTTACCTTCTTAGGAAAGGCACTAAATTCTAAATTCATGGAGTGTAATTAGATTATTGCAAACAATTCTTAACACCAATTTCTACCTCCTTAGTTCTCCTCACATTTAGAAAGAAATCCTAATGTGTGAAAGCATTCCTTTGCAAAAATAAGTTCACCCCCATCAGGAAGGAGGTCTTATCACAAATCTGGTAGATATAAGAAACACTGGTGAATTCATCCTTTCCCTTGTTGAGCTAGATACCAAAGAGCAGATTTGAAAGCAGCCATTATCAACAGGTTGAGTACGGCAAAGGATGACATCGCCTCAGCCCTGCAAGGCTGCAGACTCAGCATCACAGCTATGCTCCGAAACCACCCTCCTGTGTGCTCCCTGCACACCTGGGCATCTCACCACCATCTCAGCAAACACTTATCTCATCGCCTTGTAATTGTTGGTCTCTGGTCCCCTATTCTGTTAAGTGTGAGAAAATTACCCACAGATGGAAGCTGCGAAGAAGTGCCAACATAGTTTAAAACTGACGTAGCACACTGACTCGATGCATCACTTGACTTTATCCCAACAAGGGATTTGTTCTCATTCAAATGCCAAGCTTGTGTACACACTCCCCACACCTGCCTGGAGGACATCAATGGCTCCCATAACACAGGAACATTTACCCTTTTCAACCAATGCCTCTCTAGCCCTAGCTCCTTCTTGGTGTCAGGGTACAAGTTCTCTTCTTAGTGGCTTGGGGCTCCTCCCTCATGGTGGCCTGTAGGCTCTTGTGTTGTTTGTTGGTAATCTGGTCTGCACACATTCTTGGAGATCCACAAGGTAATGCCTTTGCATGGAAGGTAAAGATATAATTCTCAGGACTTAGAGATGACTCAGCAGTTAAGAGCACTGCCTTCTCTTCCAAAGGTCCTGAGTTCAATTCTGAGGAACCACATGGTGACTAACAACCATCTGTAATAAGATCTGGTGCCCTTCTCTGACCTGAAGCATACACGCAGGCAGAACACCATATCACCATATGTGTGTGTGTGTGTGTGTGTGTGTGTGTGAGAGAGAGAGAGAGAGAGAGAGAGAGAGAGAGAGAGAGAGAGAGAGAGAGAGAGAGAGAGAGAGAGAGAGAGAGAGAGGGAATATATATATGTATGTATGTATGTATGTATGTATGTATGTATGTATGTATATATTCCCCCCCAGGGAGAAAGAAAAGACTATCCAAAAAGTGTCCTGATTACATTTAATAGCACACATGCACACCCAAATTTAAACACATTAGTTTCTCTAACGTTCGATGGATCTTGAGTCTTCCCCATCTTTTCCAAATGTCTTAGAACTAAGCCTGTAAAGCAGCTTCTTCACAAACTTCAGAATGAGTTTCATTTGTATCTCAGTACCTCACAGAATATCTGGCTCCTAAAAGGAGGCTCAATGAATTAGCCATGGACCATCCAACAGTCACCACTAATAGTCACTATTCCCTAGTGCTGCACAGTGTGAGACCCATCGTGTGCAGTCTTCTCTAATGCCATGCTACCTCTGTGTTGCTAACACTCTGCCCTGGGGTAGAAAGGATGAAGCCACTTGCTGGGTTCTTACAACTGGAAGGAATAAAGCAGATTTCAAAACCAGATCTGCCTCATACCAAATCCCCTGTGTTTCATTGAACAAAATATGAGAACAACAATTGAATTTAGGGGCTGTAAATATCTGTGCAAGCTCTTGGCTTCGTGATTTATTGTGAAATTAAAGCTGTTCACCGAACAGCAGGATGCATGTGAGAAACAAATGAGGAGCTCTTTTAAAAGGAGGCAGTGAGGCCTCAGCAAGAGATGGGCGCCCCAGAGCTGCAAAGCCCTCAGACCAAGGCAGAATTTTCCGGGCCAAGTTTAGATTCTAGAAGTGAAAATCAACATACAAGCCTTCTTTAGCCCCCCATAATTCAAATACTAGGAAAGCTCAGGAAGATAGATTATGAAACACAATATCAAAATTATTTTGGGGGTGGGGGTTCAAGACACGATTCCTCTGTGTAACAACCCTAGCTGTCCTGGAACTCACTCTATGGACCAGGTTGGCCTTGAACTCACAGAGATCCACCTGCCACAAAATGATTTTTTAAAGGACTGAAGCAGATCCAGATAAGTACTCCCTGCAGTCTCTCATATGTCAGCATATGAGGTGCAGGTTTTTGAAAGTAAAAAGCAGACCAGAAGAGTGTTAGGAGAGATCTTAAAGGAGGAGCAACACAAAGAAATAAAAAGCATTGGAGTACAGGTGGCATGAGAGTAGGAAGCGGGGCTGTTTGAAGAGAAGAGCCAGAAAGAGGTGGGCAAGTGTATTAGGAGAGGGCAGAGAGGGAGGGGGACAAATTAATATGAAGTACTAAAACATATATGGATGAAAGTGCCAAAATAAATCCATTACCTTGTATGCTAACTCAAAGGACAATATTTTTTAAAAGGAATGTATGTGATAATGCTGGGCATGTAGCTCAATCACAAAGCATGTACCTAGCATGAAGGAGGCCCCTGAATTAGATCCCCACAAGCATATTTACACACACACACACACACACACACACACACACACACACACACACACAAACCTTCTGAGTCTACAGAGTCTACATTCTCTACCATTGTCATTGCTCGTAAGCATTCTTCCAAGAGAGAAGCATTTTATCAAGATTGCAGCATTATATTACCTAGGCACGCTGAACGTTAGCTAGCTAACTCATTAAAAGGGATTGCTTTCTTTGATTGATGAGACAGCAGGCTATAATTGGAAGGGCACTTAGAGGCTGAGAAACAATACGTGACTTGCCTACAATCCCACAGTGGCCCTGTGACTAATGTGAGAGCCCCACTCTAACCCTGCAGTCCGTGGCACTTTCCATTACACCTGCTTCCTGTCCTGCCAAAAGCTGGCTGAACATCAGTAGTTGAGCCAGGCAGTGTACTTTGAATGCGGACTGAGTGATCTATGCAAGAGCCTGAGAGACCAGACCTGGGAGTTTTGTGCAAAGGAGACCAGTAGGAAGAAGTCAAGACCAATGCACTTAACTAGGAAGGACGGTGGAGCAGTACTGCAGGGTCTCAGAAGAAAATGCCCTTCACCCTCCTCCACCACTGGAGGGTAACAGAATACTCTGAACTTGAAATATAAAGACCAAACCAACAAACCCAGTATGGTAGTACATATCCATAACACCAGCACTTGAGAGGGTAAGACAAAAGAATATTAAGCCTGGGCTTCATAGAGTTCAAGGCCAGTCTGTGCTACATAGTGAGGTGTCTTCTCACAAAACCAAACAAGGGTCAATGAGAGAGAGATGGCTCAATGGATGAAATACTTGCCTCCAAACTTGACGATCTGTGTTTGACTATTGGAGTCCATGTGGTGGAAGGAAAAAATGGACCCCCCCCCAAGTTATCGCTGATGTCCACACTCCAGTGTGCACATGTACACACACACACACACACACACACACACACACACACACACGTTGGGATTGGGAAAGCAAATGTGAAAAATAGATTAAAGCAACCAGACAACCAACCAAGAGAACATAAACAGAGTCCTAGGCCGTGCTTCTCTTCTATTTTTTTTTTCCATTTTTCAAGATAGGACTTCTTTATATAGCCTTAGCTGTCCTAGAACTATCTGTGTAGACTAGGTTAGCCTCACACTCATGGAGATCTCCTGCCTCTGCCTGCCAAGTGCTGGAATTAAAGGAGTGTGCCACCACCACCACCCAGCTATGCTTTATTGTTTTGTGCTGTGAGCATGTGAGCTTCTCATCCTTCTCTCTCCTTTACTCACAATATAAAGAGATGGTCTAAGATGAGTTTGGGTTTGATACTCTGGGATTCTCTTGGACTTGAATCATTTGAAGCAATGTCCTGGGGCTGTTCAGAACATCCATCCCACTCTGCTGTGACTACCCTAAGCTATCTCCCCAGGTTCTTCTGAATTTTATTTTGGAAGCCAGAGCAAGCTAATGAATTGGTGCCAGCCACAGAACATCTGTAACTCCTCCAATCCCCCAGGACTAGATGCATCCTTGAGGGTTTCTTCCCTAAAGCTGGTCACAAGCCTCAGCCATTTAATAGAAATCTCAAAAATGTATTAGCAGAGTAGCAGAGTAGCAGACTGAAGTCCCAGGAAGAAAGTATCCCAGTGGGTTATGCAAGGAGACTTTCCCTTCAGTCACACTCGTGCTGTTGGAGACGCTTCACAAACAGTTTTGGAGGAGAGGCATATTATTTACTAAATTTTTATCTGTGAGAGGGAGTATACCTGGGCATTTCTCTAACACATAACCAACAAGAAGCCTTGAATGTGAGCCTCTCTATCCGTGGGATGGAGCATGTCTGAGAAGCATTGTAAGTGATGTCTTCAAGCTATAAGCCATACCTTTTGTGCTATTCTGTCTTGTGGTTAAAATATTGCTATATATAAAAATGACCCCTAACACAGTGGTTTAAACCAGCAAACACTAATCAGTTCATTATCTTGGACCCGAAACTCAGAAGGGTCTTAGCTGGGTAGGTAGCTGCCTAGGATTATCCTGAGGGTATGCATGATCAAGGTCAGGTGCCATTCATGTAGAAGATTGGTTAGGACTGAAGGGTCTGCCTCTGTGTTAGTCTGCTCAGACTGTCATGGCAAAGCACCCCAGGCTAGGTAGCTTAAAGAACAGACATGTATTTTCTCAGAGTTCTATAAGCTCTACGTTGATCTCAAGGGGCCAGCAAATTTGCCATGTGGTGAGGGCACTCCCTCCAGCTTGTAAATAGCTGCCTTCCCACTATGCGACTTGAGCCTATGAACTGGGGCAGTGAACACAAACCTCCTCAGTCTACTGCTTCCTAGACAACATACTTGGAGAACGCTCTTTATGCCAGAGGTATGTGAGACTCTTCAGGACTGTTTTATGTTGTTTGTGTTGTGATGCCTGAGTCCCCACAAAAGGAGCAGTCCAAAAGAACAGGGTAGAAGTCACTGTGTGTTATACGACCCAGCTTTGGAAGTTTAACACCATTGTTTCTGAAGAAAGAATTACTACTGGCTAAAAAATCGGTCTTCCTCGGTGGGAGAAACAACTACAGATGGTCGTGAATGCCAGGGAGCCATCTTGAAGGCCAGTTCCCACACCATTGTGAAAGATCCAAATTACTTCAAAACAAGCAGATCTAGAAATAGAACGAGATTCTAGCACTGACTTCTAAGCTAAAGAAAACTAAACCTGTCTAAACCTATTTCTCCATTTCTAGGACAGTAATGACTTCAGTTTAAATGGCTGTTAAGTATTAAATGAGAAAATAGGACTTGGCATGTCACAAATAGCTGTCATCAGGTAAATGTTCTTTCCCTCCCCCAAACTTGTCTCACCCATCACTAGCTCTGTGTACAGCATTTGCTCTGGCTTCACTCCCCTTTCTCTATAACAATAGAACAGGGATTCTAGAGTGTCAGTTAGAAAGAACTTAAATATCAGTTAACCTAATACTCAACACATTTTTAACCAAGTCTTCTTCTGTTATTTGTTTCCAAGAAGCCCCATATTTTAAAAATACTTTTGACCACCATACAAATTATGGTAATTATACACTCATCTCCCATTGTCTACATTAAGGTGTCTATCATGCCCATCAGAAATTTGTATCAGTGATCTCTGGTGCCTCCGTGATGAGTTGTGATCTTTCTAGTGAAATATAAAGTGATTATTTTAGAGGACCAAAAAAGATGAAATGATTTATTAATTCACTCAGGTTAGTTTGTAATAGAACTGGAGCTCTAATTTGGGATCTAATCTGATTCCAAAGTCATGGCCATTCCTTAATTCTAATTGGTTACCATATTTATTTGTTATATGTCCATATCTGTTTTGTGCATTTGACATAAGAGATATAAAGTCCCTTCTCGTCTAACACTGAAGATCTCCAAGACAATTATCCACCTTCTCAGACTCTATTTGCATGATCTGCACAAATGGACTCAAACGTGCAAACCGATTCTGTACATACCATAAAGCAGGCCTATTTGGCCTCCGTGTAAGGGTTCTTCCAGGAGTTAGTCTAGTTCTCAGTCTGAATTTAGGATAGGGGGTGAGGTCTGTGTTTAGGTTGGCTGAACCACACTCCCATCACAAAGGAAAAACCTCATCTTCTCACTGATTCATAGACTCCATCTGTGAAGATGGAGTGAAGAAGACATTCTATAGCGCCTCCTTTGTGGAGCAGAGCTGAGGAGGCTTATGTTTGCATAGATCCTGCTCTGCCGTGAACAATGGCTGGGAAGTCGAAGGCTCCTTTTTTATCTTGAACTGGCCTTCAGCTTCAGGTTCGGGTAGGAAGGTCAGCGTTGTGATAGATAGGTGTTTAATCCCATGGCTTCTCCAAAAACGGTCAGAAACTAATCAAATAAAGAAAAGCCCGAAAATTAAAGCAAAATCTCTCCAGCCTGCAGATGCAAAACATTGGTGTTTAATAAGCAAGTTAAGTGGGCTAGCTGTTCGAAGTCAATAGTTCATAATTAGTTTTATGTTGTTTTTCTGTGCGTGGGGTTCCCAATCAGTTCATAGTAGGATTTCTCATATGTGCTCCAGCCTGCCTTAGCTTTATTAGAGGGCACAAGGAATGAGGATTTTGAATTTTCCATTCATGGCCCAAATATTAACTGAGAGAGGTAAATCACCAGGGGGCGGAGGCAGTCCTGGTAGCAGGGCTCAGAGGCGCTGATAGGAAAGAAGAAGAAGTTCAGAGAAAAAGATCAGATAAAGTTTCAGCTGGGCCCTATCCCACAGAGACACATCGGAGACTCTGATTTGCTCCAACCCTGCAGGCTGTTTGTGCCCGGGGAGAGGAGTTCAGTGTTCCAGATGACTGGCAATCTTGAATGTCATTGCTCACTGCCATGCAAACCCTGAAAGCTTGGGAGCTCCATGGAAGGCAGTCCATCCAGAGCGATGCTTTAATGTCAATTACACTTAATGTCACTGCACTGTATTCTCTCAGACAGATATGTTTCATGACGAGAGACTATGATTCTTAGAAAAAAAGAGAGAAAGAAAAGGAAAAAAAACTTTACAAAAAATAATAATTTGAGGGTTCACTATATCATATCAGCCCAGTAAGTGACTAAAACATTTTTCAACATGCCTCCCTGTCAGACATTTTTTCTTTTTTTTTTTTAAATTTATTTTTAAGATTTATTTATCATGTATAATATTCTGTCGGCAAGTATGTCTGCACACCAGAAGAGGGCACCAGACCTCATTACAGATGGTTGTAAGCCACCATGTGGTTGCTGGGAATTGAACTTAGGACCTCTGTAAGAACAGCCAGTGCTCTTAACCTCTGAACCATCTCTCCAGCCCTGCTATCAGGCATTTCTTATTCAACCTCTGAACTTAATATCTTTTACTGCAGAGTTTGGCTAGGGCATATGTTACATGCAACATGAAAATATACAGAGGGGTGCTGGGCAGTGGTGGCACACGCCTTTAATCCCAGCACTCAGGAGACAGAGGCAGGTAGATCTCTGTGAGTTTGAGGCCAGCCTGGTCTACAGAGTGAGTTCTGGGGCAGACTTCAAAGCTACACAGAGAAAGGGAAAACCAAACACACACTCTCTCTCTCTCTCTCTCTCTCTCTCTCTCTCTCTCTCTCTCTCTCTCTCTCTCTCACACACACACACACACACACACACACACACACACACACACACAACATGGGGCAATATGGAGGCCAAAGTAAAACAAGACCAGGTACTTGGTAAATATTTTCCTAATCTGAGCTATAAAGCAAATCTGAATTAGATGACCTTGAGGGGTACTTTTATCTGTTTGGATTGGCATATCAAAGTGGCACTGACTGACTGATTTAGAGAACAGAAGTTTATATTCTCACAATTGTGGAAGCTCTAAGTCTGAGATCAAAATGTTCCGATGGTTTCTATCATGGCCTGTAGATGCCTTCTCTCATGTCTTTGCATGACCTTCTCTCTTCACCTTTTTGTGTTCCAAGCACCTCTATGTATGTGTCTGTAATATTGGAGCAATCCCTTTGTGGAAGAGAACAGCTTGAGAAAATGAATAGATTATAAAGGGAGAGGGTTGGGCTTCAGACAGGTTTTCTCTTCCAAGCTGAGTAGTAAAACAAACAAGAATGTGCACATTCATAAACATTACCTCATTTTCATTACTAGAATATCACCTTCATAAACTCATATTCAAAGAGCTTATAGTTGAAGGAAATCACTGGGATATGGTGTTTTGCAGCAAGTTCTAGGCTAGCCTGGAATAGTGTGTCTCAATACCATTACAATACCAATAGACTTTCAAAGAGCCACATTCTGAAGCCCTGGATGCTGAGACTCCAACACAAGGACTTTGAGAGCACACGGTGCATTCCCCACGTGTGAAAAGCTATGAAGATCTATCAGGCGAGCATCTGTGTCACGTGCTTTGCGTACAGTGCTATGGGAGGGAACTCTGGTGGAAACCTGACAGTCACTGGTGTGGTTTGAAGAAAGATTTGCTGGGAACCAAGTTAGCTAGAGGGGTGTGTGAAGTTTGTGTGAGGGTAGAGAAAGGAAGTGGGAGCAGAGAACATTCTAGGTGGAAGGACGGCTATAAAAAATGTTCGCATCTGGCTCTAAGAAGGCATGTTCAGAGGTTGGCTAGCGTAACTTTGTAAGATTGGAGCATTCGCTTTGAATAAGTGAACAGCTTGAGAAAGTGATAAACCAAAGAGTAGAGCTGGGCTGCAGGCAGACTTTCTCTTCCAAACTGAGGTTACAGTAAAACAAAAGCAATAATGTGTATGTACAGCCCTGTGCGATTATTAAGAGTTTTCATAAACATTATCTCATTTCCATGGCTCTGATATTCAGTGAAGTCATCAGGGCCTCATTCCAACCATCATATGATGGTGGTTATTTGAAATTAAGCTGGAAGGGATTTAAATGGCGCAGTCAGCGGACTTTTAAGGGCTACCATCAGGGTGGTGTTTAGGAGAAGCAATCTGATAGGCATTAATTACGAAGAACATTCTGGAAGGGGAAGAGGCAAGAGAAAGATAGCTATTCATGATTAAACCAGGAGTGAGCTGAAAAAAAGGGGGAAAAGGGGGTGATACTCAAGTGAGAAAACTTCCAGCAGACATAAGATATGCTATAGTTGATATTAGTTAATAGTATAAATGAAGATTTCATGAAAGAAGCATAAGTGGCCCTGGGCAGGGTTACACATTTGTTTCCCGATAGACTTCTAAATCTGGGTATAACTTAATTGGCAAGATTCTCCCCAACTTTGGTAGGTAGGGCCAGGAGAAAGATCAGCTTTGTATCCATTATACCTCTTACAGGCACTTGATGTATACTGTAATTGTGGATCTGTCTGTCTGTCCTGTGTGTTCCTCAACTGGGAAGGTGACAGTGTATTATTTATTCTTGTACACCTCACAGATAATAAAATGCTTCAAAAGTTAGATGTTCAATAAACACCTATGGAATTCATGAATACATGAATGAGAGTTAGCAGCCAGTGAAACCAACACCGGAATTGGGTTGAAGTTGAAACCTGAAAGAAGAGAGACGCTTATTTATTTTTTATTATTTAGTTGTTTTTAGTTTTTTCAAGACAGGATTTCTCTGAGTATCCCTAGTTGTACTAGAAAGCACTCTGTAGACCAGGCTGGCCTCAAATTCACAGAGATCCACCTGCTTCTGCCTTCCAAGTGCTGGGATTAAAAGCATGTGCCACCACCTCCCGGTTGAAAAGAGGCATTATACAATACATGAGTAAATTGGATGGAAAATATAGAATCAAGTCTGACTAGAGGTAAGTCAACAGATCTGTCTTCTAGAAGCTGGTTCATGGGGATGGAGAAAGGTCAGTGTTCAGAACCTGCAGGACCAGGGCCAGGACAGAAAGCAAAGAAAGAAATGGGTCAAGCACGAGTCCCTAGTTCTGACTCAGGAACTGAGTCAGAAAATGGCCAAAGGATTAGAATGTACTAGAGTTAGAAGAGCTGCCCCTCAATCAGGTTCAGAGTGCAGGCACCAAGTGTGAGGTGCCTGAGATATTCCAGAGAGATAGTCTAGCTAGATATCCTGACTCTTAAGAGGAAGAGGTTTGGAGTAGGAACTTATCAACATCCATGTATATGGAGACCTTGGAGGTGATGAAACTTCAGGATAAGTGTGGAGGAGAAAGGATCTGGAGCCAGTCTTCATGGTCCACATCCATGAGAAAAAAGAACAGAGGGAAGAGTAGGTATAAAAGTGGGCGGGTCTATTCCTTGTGACTTGAGATCATATTTGTAGACACCTGTGTCAGCTTCTCAGAAACTTAAGGCTCTTAATTGAGAGGAATAAGGAGTAAGAGCCAGAGTTGACTGAGTGCACACATTGGTCAAGCTCTAAACACTCTTCTTGAGTAATCTCATTTTTTCTTCATAACCATGCTATTAGTGCATGATCAGTGCTTTTGTGTGTGTGTGTGTGTGTGTGTGTGTGTGTGTGTGTAATCTCATTCTATAGCTGAGGCAAACCTTAAATGCCTATAAAACTGCCTCACCTCCAAAGTGCTAAGATTACAGAGACCACACATAGTTTGCATGATTTTTTTGACAAAATATTATTCAGACATAAAAATATACAATATGTGGCAAGGATGTAGACATGATGCTAAGTGACATAAACCTGTCATTAAAAGAGAAAATCAGTCAATGTGCTTATATTACTTATATTAAAAGCCTAAAATTGTCAAATTCATAGAAGCAGAGTACAGTGAATGGAGGAAATGAGGGGCTGGAAAAATGAGAAGTTGCTAATCAACCAGTGCATTGACTTGATCCTACATTTTCTAACTTGAAGTGTTGAAGCCATTTTAACTCATAATTAACATTAAAATCATTGTCAGGATCTTTTATACTACTTTTCTTATTGTTTCTATTTTATTTTTACTTTGTCCCTCAATTCAGGTGGCCACATTTCAATGCTTAATTGCCACAAGTGGCTTAGTCCTAGGGGAAAAAAGCCTGGGAAAGCCTGGGAATGGGACTACAGTCAGTCTGTGTGATGGAGACAAACCCTGAACCACCAGAGCAATGAGGCAGAAATGGGTCTATTACTGTTGTTTAACAAAGATGGACAGTAAGGGTCAAGGACAAAGGCTGGCCATATTCACTCATCTCACAGGGTGAAAGTCAGGACTGAGGTCCATGTGCTTTGAGTCTATAGCCAATGTTTTTCTCCATAATGACAGCTAGATGAGGATCCTGGCCTTGGGAAGCTTGCTAAAAAACAGGAAATGGGGGCTAGAAGTGAGATCTGCTGGAACCCTGCAGAGCCCACCAAGGCTAGAGGCCTAGCTCACAGAAGGACTGTGAAGAGCATCCACAAGCTTCAGGAGATTTATTTTTATTTTATGACTATTTCACCCGCATGCATGAATGTGCACTGCCTGTGGCTGGTACCTACCGGAGCCAGAAGAGGGTTCCAGATCCCCTGGAACTTGAGTTACAAGCAATTATGAGATCCTATACTTTTAACCTCTTAGCTATCTCTTCATCCCACTCCACTTGTTTCTTGCAGGGACGCCAATGAGGAAGGAGAATCATAGATACACATGCAATAGTAGACTGCTGTGTCTTAGTTGTGGTTAGTATTGCTATGAAACACCATGACCAAAAGCAAGTTGGGGAGGAAGGGGTTTATTTGGCGTACACCTCCACATCATAGTCCATCATTGGAGGAAACCAGAGGAGGAACCAAACAGGTCAGGAACCTGAAGGCAGGAGCTGATGCAGAGCAGGGATGCTGTTTACTGGCTTGTTTTCCATGGCTTGCTCAGCTTACTTTCTTATAGAACCCAGGACCACTGGCCCAGGGAGGCACTACCCATAATGGACTGGCTCTCACATCAATCACTAATTTAAAAAATCCTCTACAGGCTTGCCTGCAGCCCCATCTAATGGAAGCATTTTCTCAATTGAGGTTCCCTCCTAACTTGCATCAAGTTGACATGAAACTAGCCAGCTCAGCTTGTTTTAAAAATTTGATCCATGAGGGTTCAGTGATATCCTCAGCTATACAGTAAGTTTGAGGATAGCCTAGACTACAATGGCACACTCTTTCAAAGAAGAGATGAGAGGGGAAAAGAAGGCGAGAGAGAGAGAGAGAGAGAGAGAGAGAGAGAGAGAGAGAGAGAGAGAGAGAAGAAATCCATTTTTTCAAGTACATCATCCTCAACTGTTCCTACGTCATTTACTTTCAGGATTCCCAAGGCTCTGGAAGCTTGCCTATAGGTTGTGCCCAATCCCTCTGAACTACAGATGTGGAAATAATTCCCAAAAAGGGGGAATTGATTGTAATAGCATACAAGTTGCCATGCAACAAAACCAACTGTAGAATCTAGGCCCTCTAAGTTACTGTCAGCCCCCGTTCTTTTGTTTTTGACACCTGATAGTACAATCCCTTTCTGAACCTTTTCTCTGAGGTGGTTCCTTCTGGCTTAGGAACTATTGGTACTCAGAGGTTTGCAAAACTTTTCCCTACTGGATGCTCTGATAAGTCTCCTGGCTTTGAAGACTAAGTCAGTTCTGTCGCAAAGACTCGGTTCTGATGAATTGCATAAAAGCAGCCACAGACCATACTAAACTTAAATTTCATATAATTTCCTGAGTTCAAAGCAGGTCAAATGAATCTACAGTGATAAAAGTTGGAATGTTTATTTGGAAGATGACTAAGACCCAACACAGGGAGGATTTCTGGTCCTGGGGATGTTCCACATCTTGATATTTTACGCAAGGGTTGGCTAGACCTTTGTAGACAAACATAAGTGAATTTCATGTCATTTCCATGTGCCAAGAAAAATTTTCATATTCTGTTTCCCAAATGTGAAGGGATGGGGACATTTGCTTAGTGTGTGCAAGGCTTTGCGTTGACCCCAGCAGTGGGGGCACGCGCATACACACACACACACACACACACACACACACACACACCATTCTCAGTGCCACATCATACTAAGTGTGCACTGGGGCTGATGGAAAGAGGTGTTGCTATTTTGGTCCCACAGAGACCCCCACAGCTCATCCCTCTATCTCACCTACCCCTCCTTCTCATAATAAATGAGAAACTCCATCACAGTGTTGAAAGTTTTTACTGTAGTATGGAAAAGTGTTCAAAATCTGTCAAAAACTGGGGCTAGAGAGAAGACTCTGTGGTTAACTCTTATAGAGTACCCAGGTTCAGTTCTCAGCACCATCTGGGTGCTCACAACCATCTGTAACTCCAGATGCAGGGGATCAGACCCCCTCTTCAGACTGCCAAGAGCACTAGGCATGTACATGGTATACACGCATGCATGCACACCGGCAAAAGTGAAATTAATAATTATTTTTTAAATTTACTGTGAATTGGGGTGAACTGCAAACAACACACATACTAGGTGTTAGCTAATGTTAGTTAATGTGCAGGCTTACTTTCATCTGAATAACATAAGCAGTACATAAAAAGGAAAGGAACATGACTGGAAGCTCCTAGGTGTGATGGAGGAGAAAGTTTATTGTAGATATGTGGGAGAGTATAGCCAGAGAAGGGCTGTCTGGGAGAGTCCAGAGTGGGCATGGCCCTGAGCCATGTGGGAAGAGGGGGAAGGGAAGGGAGAGTAGGGGGAAGGATATGCTAGCTGAAAGGCACACTAGAGGCAGAACAGGTAGGGACTGACGGGTGCAGGGAAAACCTGGGGCCCGGTGTGCTGCTTCTATATGTTAAATTGGCACTTCAGCCATTTGTCCCAGGTCTGAAACCTAATAGTGACCACATGGGAGAAAGAGTAGAACGTATTTATAAAAATAGTAACAGTTATGGGCTGCAGAGTTGGCTCAGTAGTTCAGAGTATCTCTTGTTGCATAGGACCCAGGTTCGATTCCTAGAACCCACATAAAGGCTCACCACCTCCTTGGGCTCCAAGCACAAATGTAGAGCACAGATATCCATGCAGGCAAAACAGCCATACACATAAAGTCCAAAACACAATTGCCAAGAGGTGGTGGCTCCTACCTCTAATTCCAGCGCTCGAGAAGCAGAGGCCAGCAGATTTCTGAGTTCAAGGCCAAGCTGGTTTACAGAGTTCCATAACGGCCGAGGCTACACGTATTTGAGAGGCTTGAAGAGATTAAGTCAAGGAAAGCCTCAGCGTGTTTTATAAAAATAAATAAATAAGTAATAGTAATAATAATAATGCATTTGTGCATTTTTCCTATGAGTTTGAACCCTTCAAAAATGCTTAACGTTGTGTGTGTGTGTGTGTGTGTGTGTGTGTGTGTGTGTGTGTGTGTGTGTGTGGTGGCTAACCTTGATTAATTTACCTCAGAACCACAAATAAAACTCATTCCCTTTATTGTGTCCTGGGAGGGGAATTAGGTCCTCTTTTACAACTGAGAAATCGAGAGATTGCCTGATGCTGCCCAGGCCACTTGGAATCAGAGACCCCGAGCCTTGGGGGTTTCTAGTCATTTCGTTTTGGGGGAGGAGTTCCTGCCAGAATGCTCGTGGCCTAATGCTCTCAGCGGGTCTAGCTAGAAACCCAAGGGACAAAAGAAATGCAACAGGCCACAGCAGCAGCCGCCGCCGCTGGTCCCTGGTGTCTGCCCCCAGCTGTCGCAGACCTCCGGCACATGTGGTTTCAATCACCCAGCCTGGCGCCTTCCGCCCGCGCAGAAGCCCTGAAGCTCCGAGGGCTCTGTGACTTCTTTGTTTGGGAGGAACCCAGCCCAGCCGGGGTGGCCGCCCTCGGAGGTGGTTCTGGGCTCCGCCTTGCTGGTCTATAAAACTGCAGCGGTGGCAAGGCAGCCCGGAGCGGCAGGCTGCAGGCTGCAGGCGTCGTGGGGAAGCAGGGTTGCTGCGCTCTGGGTCTCCGGGGAGAGCCGGGTCGGCGCCCTCTTTGCAGATGCTAGCCAAAGCAAACACATAGCAGATGACCCCAGCGGGCCCTGGAGAGACCGCTGGTTCTTAGCAGATGGCCATCTCCCCAGCCTGCGAGAATACCCTAGCCTGTTTCTTACCCGGGCTCTCCGTTCCATCTCTGAGTGGGGCACAATTTTGTGAACTATGGAAAGAGCCTTCTAGTTTGATTTTTCTTGAGGAGAAGGGTTTGAATAGAAACGCACATGGGAGGTGGACACTGATGGTTGATTTATTCGGTTTGGGAGGAAGACAAAGCCTGACAGCCAATGTTGGCTGCCTTGTCACACTAGGAGCCAGAAGCTATTCACCAGCCTGTAAACCGGGTCCATTTACTGTGAGTTACTAAAATGACCCTTTGGGCTTAGGTTGCACACGTTATTTCTTGAAAGCAGTAACCTGGTCTGCTGTCGTGGAATGTTAGGCTGGAAGTAGAAATTTACTGCAGGCAATCATCTTTCACAATCCCATACCTGGTCTGCGATCCTGAAATATCTGTTGCCTGGGAAACAGAGGTCTCTCTTTGCGTTCTTAGTCTCATTAATAAAAGAATTTTAAAACGGACTCAGAAGGAAGCTCGAGGACAATTTTATTAAAGCTTGAGAGAAAAACAAGGCAGGTAAGCTGAAAGGGAAGAGGGGAGATGGAGAAGAACCCTTTTAAGTTAGGAGTGGAAGGCAGAGTAAGTGAGAACGCCCAGGGTGTTAGGGAAAGCATGCTGAGGATTTGGTCCAGTACAGAGGGAGTGGGCTAAGAAGAAAGGGAAAACATTCTTAGCGAGGAGCCAGAGTCTGCCCTCTCTGGGACGTTCACTGTGGGTCTTTAGCCTTGACCATAACACCTAGAGGAAACAGGCTTTATAAATCAAGGTTGGTATTTTTTACAGGGATAACAACAACAACAAAAATGTAAAGCTTCATTTTATTTTTACTTGTGTGTGTATGCATAGGAGTACAGCTGCCCACAAAGACCTGAAGAGGCCACTGGAGCCCTGGATATGTTGTCACAGGTGATTGGGAGACACCCAAAGTGGGTGCTAGGAATTGTCCTCTGCCAGAGAAACAAGTTCTCACCTCCACTGAGTTGTCTCCAGCCCCAGGCATAGCTTATTTTTTTAGAATGTCTATATGAACATTTGCAAATGTTTGCTCACCTTCACAGGTATTTGTCATTGAGATAATTAAGACACAAAATTTCACAGGATCAAAAATAGTCCGTTGTTTATTGTCATCCTCAGCTATAAAGCAGCTAGTTTCCAAGACACCAACCCCTCCCTGTGTAGCATCTGAGACACTGCTAACCACTCCCATGCTTCAAACATAAAGCCCTCCTGCTTTAAACCCACAGTGGCTCCAATGGGCCTGTGTACCAAGAATGACCTAATCCCCTCAGTATGTTGTTGCAAAAGAAAAAAACTATTCATAACACTTTTGGAGGTGGGAAAGATGGCTTTTTAAAAGAAAGAAGAGAAGAAGAAGAAGAAGAAGAAGAAGAAGAAGAAGAAGAAGAGGAAGAAGAGGAGGAGGAGGAGGAGGAGGAGGAGGAGGAGGAGGAGGAGGAGGAGGAGGAGGAGGAGGAGGAGGAGGAGGAGGAGGAGGAGGAGGAGGAGGGAGGAGGAGGAGGAGGAGGGGAGGAGGAGGAGGAGGAGGGAGGAGGAGGAGGAGGAGGGGAGGAGGAGGAGGAGGAGGAGGAGGAGGAGGAGGAGGAGGAGGAGGAGGAGGAGGAGGAGGAGGAGGAGGAGGAGGAGGAGGAGGAGGAGGAGGAGAAGGAGAAGAAGAAGAAGAAGAAGAAGAAGAAGAAGAAGAAGAAGAAGAAGAAGAAGAAGAAGAAGCAGCAGCAGCTTTTCTTCTGGAAGAAACCCCTCCAGGTTTCCAGCCAGATCCCTGTAACAAAAGACCAAGAGAAAAGCATATAAATTTAATATCTTCCCTGACATCAGAACATTGGCAAGGAAATGAAGACTCAAAGAAATGATTCAACCTGAGTGTTTTTATAGTGGATTTAATGAGGAGTGGAAAGTCATGGAGAGAAGGGAATGAACTGGAAGGCGGGGCTGAGTGAGGAGTCACTGTGACCGACTCCACAGACCCACCCAGCCCTTTTTCCTCTGGATAGAGAAGACATCTCTCCCAGGATCTGCCATAGGGGAAGATCACAGGGTCCTGGTGCTTTTTATTTAGATCCTTTGAGCATAAAATAGTCAATGTGTGGAAACATCATCTTTTGCATCAGTATGTCCTAATGCCCTATCAGTGGTCACTACAATGGGGGTTTTGAAGGAGGGGAGAGAGATGGAAATCAACTACAAATACAAAAAGAAAAGGGATTTAAAGCCATGACGCAGGGAGGGGAGATCAGAGGGTAGAAACACTAAGAATGGTGCAATTCTTTGCTAAAACTGACTAACAAGGTATTTATTGAGAGCAGACCAGAGTGGTAAGATGGATAGTTAGTCAAGACTGGGGTGTGTCACTAAAGTGACTCAGAAAGATTCTTGCTGAAGTAAGTGAGGCAACATGACACCCAAGATTGAGAAGAAACAAAGGGGACTTGGATGTTTCTGACCATGGCTCAGTCAAGAAAAAAGTTTGTCACCACATAGATCTATTCCTGTTCTACCTTTCAGCCAGATTTCCAGTCATAACATCCTGTCCTTCCTCCAATGACATCACTAGAAATGTCTCATCTTTCCAAAAACATATTTCCCAGGTTACCCTGAGAGCTCCAGTATTCCTTTAGAGTAATTATGACCTAGGGAATCAAAGAATTAGGAAATGTTGGTGAAATTATTATTTAGGAACTAGCTATCTCTATGTGGACCCTAAATAGCTTTTCTTTGTCAGCTCCCAAAATAGCCATTCATTTGTGAGACCTTAACAGAGCTCACAAAGTGGGCCTGGGTAAAGAGCTGACCTAGAGACTAGGAATCATAACTAGCTATTTGGATTCACTCCTGCTTCTTTTTAAAAATGCATTTGTCTGTAGAGGCTGGAGAGATGGCTCAGTGGTTAAGAGCACTGGTTGTTATTCCAAAGGACCTGGGTTTGATTCCCAGCACCCACATGGCAGCTCACAACTGTCTATAACTCCAGTTCCAGAGGGTCTGGCACTCTCGCACAGATATAACATGCAGGCAAAACCTCGATAAATGTAAAGAAATGAATTTAAAAGTGTATTTCTTTGTATAGTATTCATTTATTGTGTATGTGTAGGTAGGTACCTGAATGCCAAGGCACACACATACAGGTCAGAGGACAGTTATCTGGAGCTGGTTGTCTCCTTATACCTTTATGAGGGTTCCAGGATGAACTGAACTCAGGACTCCAGACCTTTACCAGTTGACATATCTCACAGCCTCAATTTTGCCCTTTTGTATGTGTCTGTGGTGGTACAGAGACTTGAACTCAGGGCTTCATGCATGCTAGGCAAGCACTCTACTACTGAGTTATATCCAGAAACCCATTATTCTTCCTTTTCTCCCCCCCCCACCAGAGTCCCATATAGCTCACTCACACTGGCCTCAACCTCTTTATGTAGCCAAGAACTATCTTGAAGTCCTGATCCTTCTGCTTTGCCTCCTAAGTGCTGAAATTGTAGCCATGTGCCACCATGTCCAGGTCTCCACTTTTCGCTCTTTCATACAGTAGCTAAGGTGGACAGTTGGTGTATAACCTAATAATGGATCAACTTGGGGTTTTTGACTTGACAATGGTCAAAACACAACACACACTCAGTAGAAATCCTACTTTGCTCCTGTTCTTTCCCCGGGCTACAAAAAAAGATGACCTGTCATGACTCTGAGCTATTGCAGAGAATCCCAGTCCCAGTCAGCCATAGACTATGATAAAAAAACAACTCCCCGTTTCTAGTCCATTATGCTGCTGTGCTCTCATGTTCTGTGGGTTAGATGTGAATGCACTAGAAATTTCTAATGTTTTCAATTGATATGGTAATTTGTCAGAATATAGCTTTGTTATACATCCAGCCGCTGTTTTATATGTGTAAAATGTTCTATGCTTCAAACAGAGTTATTATAGTTAATCTTATGACAACCATGCTATTTTGTTCATCGGCACATGTTCAAATGGGCTTCGGTCATGAAGGATCTTAGTAAATGACAGTCAAGACTTCAATTTGACTTCAGCCAGTTCAGGTAACCATTGGTCACACTGGTTACATTGGTCACACTGATTTCTAAATGTTTTGATTTTGTTGTTATTGTTTATTTAGTTTGTTTGTTTGTTTGTTTGTTTTTGATTTTTCAAGACAGGGTTTCTCTGTGTGGCCCTGGCTATCCTGGAACTCAATCTGTAGAGCAGTCTGGCCTATAACTCACAGAGATCCACCTCTACCTGCCTCTGCCTCCCGAGTACTGGGATTAAAGGCATATGCCAACACTGCCTGGCTTGACTTGATTCTTTTTTTGTAATCTTTATATGTGTATTTATGTGTATCATGTGTGTGTGTGTGTGTGTGTGTGTGTGTGTGTGTGTGTGTGTGTGTGTGTTGAGGAGACAGGCTGTCATGTACCTCAAGCTAGCCTTGAACTCACTGCATAGGGAAAACTGACCTTGACTTCCTGATCCTCTCTACTGTATCTCCCGAGTGTAGCATGTATCACCATGCCCAACTATACCTAATCTTAAAGTATAACATTAAACTAAGAAGGTTTTAAAAATCACCCGTAAAACTCAAAATTTCTTTCCCACATTTGTCCCCTACCTCTGTGGATTCTGGGAAATATTTCTCTCGATGGAACCTATGAGGAAAGTGAACTATCTATACTCTTTACCTTGGAGGGAGAAGAACAAAGATCTAATAGGTGATGCTATTCCACGGAAGGAAAATGATTGCCTCAAATGATCTACTTTGGAGTAATGAATAAAACTTTTGAAACTCTTCTGGGGAAGGAAAACAAAGATATTCCACCATGGTTTTCACCACGTGTGAATACGTACATGTCCAGTTCCTGACCCTGTTTAGAAGCAGCTTCCAGTTGAGGTTTGAGACTGGTGAACCATATCTCATCCCTTTTCAACCCTCATTCCAGAATGTTCATTCTACATGACCTGCCTTATGCAGGAAACAAGAGTGTGCAGCTAGCTGAGGTGTTAGCAAGATGCTATTCTCCCCATCACTTCAGAGACATCCACCAGCATAACAAAAGGGAAAGAGACTTCTTCCTCTTGACTTGTCTAGTTACTACTATCTTTTCCTCTCTGTGTCTTTGTCTCTGCTCTGGCTCTGTGTTCAAATGTGTGCATGTGTTTATGGAGTCCAGAGGGCAATCTTGGTTGTTGTTCCTCTAGTGCCTGTATAGTTTTGCGTTTGTTTGAGGTAGAGTCTCCTACTGGACTAGACCTCACCAAGTAAGTTGGCTGGCCAGTGATTCAGCTCTTTTTATCAGCCCTCATCAGTTTACAAATAGGCACCACCACACCCTTCTATTTTTCTATTTTGGAGGATCAGATTCAAGTCCTCGTGCTTAACAAGGCAGGCAATTTACCAGCTGAGCAATCTTCTTCAGACCCCAGGTTGCTTAATTCACACAGCTTGGATGATAAAGAATTTTGCCTCCCTTTTAATTTGGCCAAACCCTGCCCAGAGAGCAGAGCACAACTCTCTTGGGCCTTGGTTCCTAGGGGCCCACTTCTCAGGAAGTTAGAGGGTCTCTGTTGGCTGTGAGTGATGGCACTGATCCTGTCCACAAGAAAACAGATTACATCCCTTGGACCCTCCTGCAGCACACACCGCAGAGTTTCATGTTTCTGAGAGAGAGGAACCATGCTGTGAAGACCGTCCAGTCTCTCAGTTCCACCCCTACTCACACCTTCTCTTCCCTTTATTTACTCCTTCACAGCATCTACAGCATCTATGTTCCTAAGGAGGGAGAATCACACCCATTCCTGCTTTAGGAGGTTCTTTTCTTAGAGCGTTAGGCTTCCCTGTGGCTTAGTGGTTTTGAATGCTAAACACAGCAAGAGATGAAATCCAGTCCTTGGCTCTATAAGTTATATTTACTTCTCTAGTATTTCAGGACCGAAACTTCCAATAAAGAAAAAAAAAATGTGTGTTTGGTTAAAAGGAAGGGATAGGAGGATTAGATGGGAAAGAAACAGCTCCTAAAAGCAAAGCCGGTGCCTTGGAAGGAAGAGTCCTGGGTTCTAGTCCCAGCTTTACTGTGAACTTGCACAGATGCACCTTGCCACTCAGCTCTCTAGTTTATAAGGTAATCTGGTTGGGTAACAAGTAGTTACTGAACAGCTAGGGACCCAGATGCCAAGTGACACAGATCTTGTATTAAAATATAAGCTGTACCACCTAGCTATCTTCTGTTTTAGTCAGTTTTCTCTAAATCTTAGTATTACTGTCTGTAAAATGGGAATAAAAACTTACCTATCTTGTAGGATTGTTTTAAGGATTGGGAAATATTCCTGGAGGCTCCAACAAGTACTACATAAAGCTAGTCATCAGGTCATCAGTGTAGACATCCCATGAGTAGTCTTGCCACTTCTGAACACCTTAAGATTTGGTGATTCAACATCATATCAATAATTATGAACCTTTTTTTTTTTTTTTTTTTTTTTTTGCTTTTCTGCTTTTTTCTCACCCATTTTTTTGTTTTCTTTTAAGAAATTCCTTTCTGGCTGGAAAATAGCTCAGAGGTTAAGAGCACTGGCTACCCTTCCAGAGGTCCTGAGTTTAATTCTCAGCAACCACATGGTGGCTCACAACCATCTATAGTGGGATCTGCTGCCCTCTTCTGGCATAAAGTCATACATGCAGATGGAGCACTCATATACATGAAATAAATCTTAAAAGAAATTCCTTTCTTGGTTTATTGATTTTTTAAAACGATTGATGTATTTAATTATGTATTTGTGTGTATGTCTGTGTGAGTATGTGTACGTGAGTGCAGCTACCCTTGGATTCCAGAAGAGGGTGTAGGATTCCATAGAGCTAGAGTTACAGGTGGTTTTGAATTACCTGTCTCCAGCCCTCTGAAAAGTTTTTAAAGACAATGAACATGCCTTGCACTTGTTGATTTTTTTTTTATTTTAGTTTTGAGTCAGGGCTGTGCAGAACTTGCTATGTAGCCCTTGCTGGCCTCAAACTCACAGAGATCAGCCATCTTCTGCCCCCTGTGTACTGAAATTAAAGATGTGTGACGCTATCTTTGGCTGTTAAATGCTTTTTCATCTTCTGAGAAATTGTGGCTTTTCTTCTTCAGTCCACAAATGTGGGTTTTATTGTGCGTTGGGTTTTGTGTTTGGTTTGGGTTTTGGGGGTTGGTTAGAGCAAATTTAGCCTCTGAAGGTGAAACTCATGTGACCCTGAACATCATTCTCAGTATCAGCTGCTCCATCAGATCACATTGATATTTGATTGTTTCTATGTTCATGAGAGACACTGGTCTGAAACTTTGTTTTGTTTAAGGTTTATTTATTTATTATGTATACAACGTTCTGTCTGCAAGTCAGAGGAGGGCAAATCTCTTATAGATGGTTGTGAGCCACCATATGGTTGCTGGGGATTGAACTCAGGACCTCTGGAAGAGCAGCAAGTGCTTTTAACCTCTGAGCCATCTGTCCAGCCCCTGAAACCTTCTTTTTCTCTGTCTGGTATAGTTGGCTTTAGGCTTAGAGTTATAGTGATTGGAATGTGTTGAGAAAGGTTCCCACTCCCATAGTTTCTGAATTCACACTGACTCGGTTTCTCGGGCCACAGAATAGCTCCTTAGTTAAGAGCAATCACTGCTCTCCCAGAGGTTCAGTTCCCAGCACCCACAAGGCAGCTTGCAACTGCCGCTAACTCTGGTTCCAAGAGATCCAGTGCCCTTTCTTGAGCTCAGTGGGCCTTGCATGTTCTAGGTACACAGGAATACATGCAAGCAAAATACCCACGCACATAAAATACTAAAATAAAAGTAATTTTTTAAAAAGGATTGGTTCCTAGTTCCTGGCAGGTTGAACTGTGTTTAAAGGTTAAAGAGAATACCTGCCCATTGGTTCTCTCACCCGAGTGCTGAGATTTACTCTTCTCTATGGAAAAGAAGTGACTGTTCTGGAAGTGGAACAGTATTAGATATAGTCTAAAAGGTCTTGATGAACTGGGAATGTAGCTCGGTCTAATGTTTGTCCAGCATGTGCAAAGTCCTGTTTTTGATCCCCCAGTACAGGAAAAAACAATCATGTATTCAAAGACAGAAATATATATTCACAACTTCCTATACTTTTCACATTTACACAGAGAATATTTGATTATATTTAATCTATTCTATTCAATATAATTAAATACTTGTAATTAAATATTTTTCTTTTATTCCTTGGTGTCTTCTTCAATTATAAGTTTCATAAGAGAAGAGACTAGATCTGTTTTCTTTGCTATTATCTTCATAACCTACCTCAAGAATAGAAAGCTGGTATTCAATTAATTCAGGAAGAGATGAATGAATAAAATAATTAATGCTTTCAGATGAGCTTTCCAGGCAATTTGCATGTCCCTCTGAAAATTAATCAGGCCATCTTATATTTACTAATGCCTATGATAATAAGAATTGTATAAATATACAAAAGTGCATGTGAGAAGTATCTTAGCCTGGGGAGGGGTTAGAGTAATATGACATAGCACAACTTTCTTTTCCTTCTTTTTTTCTTTCTTTCTTTTCCTTCTTTCTTTCTTTCTTCCTTCCTTATTTATTTATTCATTCACTTTTTGTGTATGTGTATCTCTGTTTGTGGACATTTGCATTTGTATACAGGTACCCTTGGAGATCAGAAGTGTCAGGTCTTCCTGAACTAGAGTTACAGGAGGTTATGAGCCACCTGAGCCAACCAACGTGGATGCTGAAAATTAAACTTAGGCCCTCTACAAGAATAGTAAGCACTCTTAACCACTGGGCCATTTCATCAGTCCCAATGATGCGTTTCTTTTAAAATACACACACATTTTTTATTCTTCTCTCACTCTCACATACATGCGTACATTTGCACATGTGGACAATTTGTGGGAGTTGGTGCTCTCTTGCCCTGTGGGATAAGCTTGGGTCCTCAGGCTTGGCAGCCACTGAGCCATTTTGCTGACCCACCTCTCTATTTTGTATTTTTTAAACAAGAAATTGAGCTGGGTGTGGTTGGCACAAGCCTTTAATCCCAGCAGAGGCAGAGGTAAGTGGATCTCTAAGCCAAGGCTAGTCTGGTTTACTGAGCAAAGTTCTAGGACAGCCAGAGATACACAAAGAAACCCTAGAGAAAGGAAGAAAGAAAGAAAGAAAGAAAGAAAGAAAGAAAGAAAGAAAGAAAGAAAGAAAGGAAGGAAGGAGAGAGGGAAGGAGGGAGGGAGGGAGGGAAGGAAATTGTTTTTACTTATTGACTATTCAGAAAATGACACTCCAGGAGAATATTGATTATACATTGCCGTAGTCACTGCTCTATTTCTATAGAGACACCATGACCAAGGCAATTCTTCTGTTTTGTTTTGATTTGTTTTTTTTTGTTTTTGTTTTTCTACACAGGGTTTCTCTGTATTGCTTTGGAGGAGCCTGTCCTGGAACTAGCTTTGTAGATCAGGCTGGCTTCAAACTCACAGAGATCTGCCTGCTTCTGCCTCCTGAGTGCTGGGATCAAAGGTGTGCACCACCACTGCCCCGCATGTTAGTTCATTATCTTCTTGAAGGGGGGGCATGGCCGCTCTAGAGAAGCAGATGGGAGCTACATCCTGATCTTCAGGCAGAGGGAGAGAGACTGGGCCTGGCATGGGCTTTTGAAACCTCAAATGCCACCCCCAGGAACACACCTGTTTTAACAAGGCCACACCTCCTAATCCTTCTAATCCTTTCCAACTGTTCCACTCCATGATGACTAAATTTTCACCTGTGGGCCTGTGTGTGTGTGGGGGGGGGGTCATTCTTATTCCAATCACCACACAGAGAGATTACATAATCACTCTGTAAATCCAAGTGGTCCCATCTAACTGCTCTCTACTTGCCTTTGTTGTTGCTGGAACAGGGCCTCACGGCGTAGCCCAGGCTGGCCCAGAAGTCCTCATCTTTCTGTATCTGCTATTATGCTAGCTTTGAGCACCCCTTTGAGAAGGACATAAGGAAAAAAATATTCATTTTGTTTATTACTAGGACTTTTACACATTTAAAAACTTTTATTGGTAACTTAATCTCTATCCAATAAACATTTATCAAATGAATAAATGATAGACATAAAAGAACATGACCAGATAGCTAAAAAGTGATAGAAAGTACCTAGGTATGGTGATGCACACACATCTATATTCTAAGTACTTGAGTTGTAGAAGCAGGAGGATCATGAGTTCAAGGCCAGCCTAGGCTATCTGATTAGTCCTTATATCAAAGCATGCATGCATGCACACACATGTGCACACGTGAGCACATGTGCGCGCGCACACACACACACACACACACACACACACAGTGAGAGAGAGAGAAACTAAACAAAACAAGAGTGTAAGGGCCATGGCTTTAGCTTATTACAGAGCTAGAACCCAGGGGAGTGAAGCTTTGGCCCTTCTAGCATCAGCAGCCAGACAGGTCTGTCTGCTGTGTGAAATCTATCTGGATCTCCTGTCATCTCAGGTTCACTCACCTGTGACTCTGCATCCCACCTGGAGCGATAAGAGGGGTCACAGTAGCAATAAGAGAGCAGAAATAGATGTCTACCTGTCTGCAGTCATCTCAAGCAGTGGTAAACTAGTCAGCTGGAAAATTGTAGATAAAAACAACAGAAGCTTCCTGTTAAACTAAAAATAACTGTGTGTGAGTGTGTGTGTGTGTGTGTGTGAGTGTGTGTGTGTGTGTGTGTGAGAGAGAGAGAGAGAGAGAGAGAGAGAGAGAGAGAGAGAGAGACCTGCTCCCTCCTTTTTCTAAAAGGTCCTCTTCCTAAGTCCCCCTCAAAAGGCACACCCTTTCCTCCTTGCTCCTTCTTCCCCTTGTAATCCAACCTTGACTAATCCCTCACTCCTACCTCTGTGAGTCACAGCTGCCCTTTACCTGTCACTCATCCTGCCTTCTGAAATACCATGGTCCTTTGCAGGGAAGTCTTGCTTCCTCCCCTGATTTCGCCATTCATTCATTACCATCTCGTGCAGGCTCCTGTGGCCTGCGAAGACGTTCCAGTTTTTTGCTGTCAAATGGGGTTTATGACTTCTCTCATAAGCCTCACAACTCTATTGGATGCTCCAGAGAGAAGGGAGAAGGGATCACATGTCAATCAATCCTGCTTGTGTCTTAACAGAACCCTCTGAATGATGCTGTAAAGCAATATATGGTCTAGCTACTCACTCACTGAATGATTCGGGAGCTATGGGCTGCAGCATCTGCCTGTGTATCCCTGTGTCCCCTCATTGGCCTTACCACCAATTTCTCATGCACAGAAATATCAGATATCTCCTAGAATTTTGCAGTTCATGCCCCAGAAAGGTCACAGCTGGAGGCAAAAGTGACATACCCAGAAAAGCTGATTACAAGACTAAAAACCATAGTGGTTTTTAAAGACTACAGAGAAAAAAATAAATAAAAGATTTAAACAAATGTTTTCCTAAGCAGACCTCAGTCTCTAGAAGGGTTTCCAAGCTGCAGACACAGCAAAAGAGACGCAAGCCGAGAAAGCGCTGTGCTGGGCAGAACAAGGCTTTGCTTACACTGCAGTGATGGCTCACGCATCCAGAGCATTTCTTTACTTCCTTAAGGATTGAGAACCTTCATTCATTTTCCCCAGTCTGAACCAAAAATACCTGAAGCTCTGAGAGCCTGCTAAATTGAAAGAAAAGAAAGGAAGAGAAAGTGAGAGCAACAGGGGAAAGAAGAGAGAGGAAAAGGAAAATCTAAAACCCACACAGTGTTTCCTCCTGTGGTTTCTTGGGTAAAAAGAAAATGATAATACATTGATGAGACTGTGGGTCAGATCCTGGCCTGGGGTGGGGAGATAGCAAAGCTAGGCACAGTAGTTCTGTGTGTTTAGGAGATTGAGTCAAAAAATCATTTGAACCCACAAGTTCAAGGCTAGCCTGGGCATCAAAGTGAGACCTTGTCTTATGATTAAAGAAGTAAGGGAGGGTGAAGCAGGAGGATGATCAGTTGGAGGCTAACATGAGCTATATAGCAAAACTCTACCTTGAAAAAACAAAATGGACAGACAGATAGACTGACTGATGACTGACTGACTGACTGATGACTGACTGACTGACTGACTAATGACTGACTGACTGACTGACTGACTGACTGACTGACTGATGACTGATGACTGACTGATGACTGACTGATGATTGACTGACTGACTGATGACTGACTGACTGACTGACTGACTGACTGACTGATGACTGACTGACTGACTGACTGACTGACTAATGACTGACTGACTGATGACTGACTGACTGACTGACTGACTGACTGATGACTGACTGACTGACTGACTGACTGACTGACTGACTGACTGACTGATGACTGACTGATGACTGACTAATGACTGACTGACTGACTGACTGACTGACTGACTGACTGACTGATGACTGACTGACTGACTGACTGACTGACTGACTGACTGATGACTGACTGACTGACTGACTGACTGACTGACTGACTGACTGACTGATTGACTGGGAAAGTAACTGGCAGTTTTCTCATTCTGGTTGAGACTTGCTTTCAATTCTCCCAGTGCCTTCTCTTAGGCAGGTTCTGCAGAGAAGCAGAGCCTAATGGGAAAAGAGCTCTTTCTCCTCTGGTCTCACACTGGGCGGAGGGTGTTGCAACAGGAATGGTTCCCAGCCTAAGTGTGACCACCCAGGATCCAACAGAAGCTGCTGAGCACGAGGACCAGCTGTCCTTTTCTCCAAGGACTGTCCTCTGTGGTGCAGACTTGGGCAGCACTACCGAAAGCAATCTGGCAGCCGAGGGACTGAACTCAGCAAAGATGACTGTCACACAGGAAATGGGAGGATAAAAGTCACAGATTTGAGTTTCAGATGTTCTCAAAAACAAAAAAGAGAAAATGCCTATGTGCCCTCCTCTCCAAATCACTTACTATAGGTGGCAGTGGATTGGATATAAATACTTTGTTGTTTCTTCTCTCAACTCCCATTAAGATGAAAACAAAAGTACGAAATGGACATGAGTCCACAAGGACAAGAGAATGGGGAAGGAAATAAAAGCAGAGGAGAAATGTCAAGTGTTACTGATGAAAGCAGAGGAGAGAGAAACAGCTGAGGCTGGAGGTCAGTGGATGAAGATGCAGTACTTATGGAGAACAAGCCAGGCCTGGAAATCTACCTGGATACAACAGAGAGATGAGCTGAGGCCTGGGGCTCACAACTGGGGGCGGGTGATCTGCTTTTAAAATGGGTCCTTAAGCAGACTTCGGTGATACATTTCCATAATCCCAGGGTTTGGGTGACAGGTGGGAGGATCAGGAGTTTAAAGCCAAGCTGGGCTATGAGGCACTTTGTCTCAAAAGGGCATAAGATACTTAGACCTTCTGTTTCTGCACCTTCCACATAGATGTCCCAAATTCTCTGCTATCCCAGAAGTGAAGTTTAGGAAGTCAGACTCAGGAGAATCAGGCGCAGTGCAAAGCAAGCCGACCTATGAGCAAAGGCAGCGTCTGTAGACTTTTCCTCTGAGGCTTCTCTATGCATTCATGGGTCCTCACTCATCTCTTGCTGCAAACAGCTGACATAAGATCTCTCTGGGTGTAGTGTCCCATGCCAGTAATCTGAGCATTTGAGAGACAGAGGTAGGAGGAACAGGATTTCAAGGCCATCCTCAGCCATCTAACAAATTCAAGTCTAACTTATGCTTCATGAGACCATGGCTAAACAAAAAAGAAAAAAGAACTCTGAACAAATGAACAGCATCAGAGGAAGACAGTTTCTCCCCACCCCACACCCCACACACACTAAAGATATACAGACACTGCCATTTGGAAATTCTACAATTAAAAAAAAAAATGAAAGGTCTACAGAGAAGCCCAGCATGGACCAAACCCCATGCATTCACAGCACCATCAAGCTGGTGTTTGCTCTGTCTCTTCCCAAGACATCTGAGTAAAGAGGAAAACAGAAGGAGACATGCAAGGAACACAGGTTAATATCCCAGAGACATAAATGAGATGAATGTTTATGAAAAGGATGATGTTTAAGAGGAATAGGAACAACAACAATAGCAATATTTACTGAAAACATATTATGTATCAAAAGTATAGTTAAACTAACTGAATTCTCACAATATACTTTTTATTTTTTGGTTTTTTTTTTTTGTTGTTGTTGTTGTTTTTTGTTTTTTGGAGATAGCATTTCTCTATAGCCCTGGCTGGCCTCAAACTCACAAAGATCCACCTGTTGGGATTAAAGGTGTATGCCACCACACAGGGCTTTAGTTTTTATTTAATGTCCATAGATTCTGTACACTTATTTCCTCCATCTTGTGGCTGAGAAAACTAAGACATGAAGATAAAGAGGGATGTACTGAAAATCATGCAACCAGGAAAAGAACAGGTCTGTTATTTGAATGTTCAATTTTAAGAGCTTTCTTGTAATGCTTCCCAAGAGAGCCAACGGGAAGATCCTTGGAACCACAGGAGAGAAAAGACACAAAAATTAGAGGACCTGTCCAGGAGACCTGACATCTAAAAGAGAACTACACAAAGAAGTTATGCAGAATTGTTTGTAAATAACACAATACTATTTCCTGATATGTGAAACAAGTCTTCATGATAAATGGCTTGGCAACAATTGAATTAAAAAAGAAAGAAAGGGAGAGAGGGAGAGAGGGAGGGATGGAGGGAGAGAGGAAGGAAGGAAGGAAGGAAGGAAGGAAGGAAGGAAGGAAGGAAGGAAGGAAGGAAGGAAGGAAGACACACAGGCAGGCAGGCAGGTCGGCCACATGGAGACTCATAGAAAATGTTAACAACTTCAGAGATGACGATGAGGACAAGAGCCTAAAACTTGCTGGCTCCCGTGATTCTGTGCCTGTGGTAAGACAGAACGTCATGGTAGTGGAAGCATATAGCACAAGCTGCTCACCTCACGGTGGACGAGGTGGGGGGGGGGGGTCCCGTTTCCAGCCTGTAGGAATGGTACCACTCTCATACCTACATTCAGGAAGTTCCTCTCTAAAAATGTCCTCTCGACTCATCTCGAATTGTGTTTTACTCATCTCCTGGGCATTTCTCCACCCAACTAAGTTGGTAGTCAGGACTAAGTATTAACAACACTAATGGAGTAATGCTGTCTGAAATTTTGGCAAAGTCAATATCCAACCAAACAGTCTGCATGTACCCAGTGGCACACATAGAATGCAAATGAACTTGCAGCAAGTGACCTGCAGGAGGGAAATGAGGGGACAGGTGTGAAAAAGAATTTGCTTTTTACTGTGTTCCTTGTGTCCTGTTTGAATATTTACTTACCATATGCTTACATTAAAAAAAAAAAAAAACAGACCCTTTTAAGGGATCCTACTAACTAGCTACATGGGGGAGACTCCCCGTGGATGGTAAGGCATGTGGTGATTTCCATGTGGGTGATTTCTCATTCTTGGCTCTCCTTCCATCCCTAGCATGAAGGATGCCAGGTCTGCAGGAAGGCAGGTCAGCCCAAACTGGTTTTCAACTCTGATGGAATTGCAAAGACATCCTCTTGGCAAGATAAACTTAAGACTCATAATTAGATCATGTGAAGAAATACCATGAGTGGAAAAGGGACAGATGAGCATGAAGTAACACTTTGAGTCATTTGGGTGTGGGTGAGTGACAGGGCTAAAGGAGAGTTCGGGAACCCCATGCCTGTACAAAGTGTCCCCTGCTGTGACATGCAGCTTTCTACAGCAAAGTACACTGAGAATTGGGAACCCAAGTCTGGGGTTGTTGTACCACCTTCATGTGAGATGCTCATGTCCAGCTTCGGCTAAAGAGTCACATATTAGATGCTTTCGATTCATGATAATAGCAAAGTTACTGTTATGAAGTAGTAACAAAGATAATTTTATGGCTGTGGGGTCACCACAACATGAAGAACTGTATTAAAAGGTCAGAGCATTAGGAAGGTTGAGGACCTCTGGCTTACACACTTAAAGTAAGATGTAGTGAGATATCCACCCTGCCCGCACCTGTTACACTGACCATGCCCATTGGGACAGGTACAGATGTGACATGTGAGGTCTAGGTCTGGGATCCCAGACCCCAGCTCACTCTTTTACTTCCTGGTCAGACACAGAGAGCATCCAGGGGCATCCTTGGGACGGTAACCCAAGGCAGTCATCTGTTTCTGGTGTAAGAGATTTCTCCTCGAATAAACATCAATCAACCTATATTGTGTCCCAGAATCTTATTTCCCACGCAATAATAAAATGTTTTTTAAAGCTTGCTAAAGGGTATGAGAGATTGCTCCCTGATTAACGGTACTTACTGCTCTAGCAGAGGATAGAGTATGGTTCCCATCACCCATGTTTGGTGGTTCACAACTGCATGTAACTCCAGATCCCAGCAAGATCTGACTCCATTTTCTGACCTCCACAGACACCAGAGCACACAAGGCATGCACACACAAATAAACTAAAATAAAATAAAATTCATTGTTATCTTTAAGAATTTAACTAAATAGAATATAAAGTTTTCTTTTTACGTGTGTGTGTGTGTGTGTGTGTGTGTGTGTGTGTGTGTGTGTGTGTGTGTGTTCAGGCATATTTTCATGCTTGGTGCCAGAGACAGTTGTGAGCCTCCATGTGGTTGCTGGGAATCGAACCTGAGTCCTCTGAAAAAAAAAAGCAGCCCATGTTCTTAACTGCTGAACTATCTCTTTCGCCCCTATATGACTTATTTTTAAGTAACTGAAAAGGTCTGGGTTAGATAAGGTACTGTTGCATCTGGTAGCTTCTCATAAACTCATTAATAAGAATATGTTCTAGAGCTGGAGAGATGGCTCAGAGGTTAAGAGCATTGCCTGATCTTCCAGGGGTCCTGGGTTAAATTCCCAGCCACTGCAACCATATGGTGACTCACAAACATCTATAATGAGATTTGGTGCCCTCTTCTGGCCTGTAGGTATACTGTATGCATAATAAATAAATAAATCTTAAAAAAAACAAAAAAAAAACAAAAAAAGAGTTTGTTCTAACTCAGAGACTCGCAACTTTAGCCTTTTAGAGAACTACTTACAGATTTTAAAATGTTACCTACAAATGCTGTACAGGAAGTGACTGTTACATTCCATTTGCCATAATCTCCAAAGATAGTTTCCAGCTTTTTGCTCCAACTACAGGATGGCAGCACCTTGTAAAATTTTCCTGATGATACAGTCCAGAAAGATACACAACCAGAATGACATAAACAGTGCTGTAGTTTATGTCACTTATAGAACACAGGTTTTAGATCACACTGCTAGAGTTAAAATTTTGGTTATAACAGTTATTACCACTGAGATTTTTAAGCACATTAGCCTTCCTGAGTCTTAGATTCTGCTCTGTAAAATTAGACAAACCCTGTTTTATAGGGTTGTGATTAAGTGGTGTTGTGTGTGTGTGTGTGTGTGTGTGTGTGTGTGTGTGTGTGTGTGTATGGGGGGGTGAGTGGGTGGGTGGGTGGGTGTGGGTGGGTATACCTTAGCTGCCTAGTCTTTAAATTCACAAATTAGTTCTTTCTTTTTGTTTTGTTTTTGGACAGTGTTGCTCTATGTAACTCTGTCTATTCTGAAACTCTGTAGACAGGCTGGCCTCTAACTCAGAGATCTGCCTGCCTCTGCTTCTCTAGTGCTGGGATTAAAGGCGTGCACCACCACCATGCCTGGACCAGATTAGTTCTTTCTTATCTCCGTACCTCATATAAGCAGAACCATGTACTGAGTATTTCTTCTGTGCCCACCCTCTTTCAATCGGCATGAAATTCACTTTGTGTTATTTTGGAAAGTCTGCTGTAAAATGGCATGTTTAATCATAATATTTCATCCATTCCAAATACTAGTGATGATGTATGAGTTCATTTGTATGTATAAAAGGGAGCATCAACAGAGAAAGATTGAGAAACATCTCTGAATAGAACCAAGAGTAGAAGAGAATACAGGAAGGTTTTGAGAAAACTCAAGAATGGTGGTTCTCAATCTGTGACTCATGACCCTTTGGGGTTGCATATCAGGAATTTACATTATGATTCATTAACAGTAGCAAAATTATAGTTATAAAGTAGCAATGAAATAATTTTATGGTTGGGGATCACCACAACATAAAGAACTGTATTAAAGAGTCGCAGCATTAAGAAGGTTGAGGACCACTGCTCTAGAGTGATGGGAGATGTCATTTTGTGAATATATTTCTCTTATTGGTTAATGGGAAGCAAGATAGATGGGACTAGGAAAGGTGGAGGATTCTAAAAAAGATAGGTCAGAGTCGAGATGTGATCTCAGGAGGAGAGGACATGTGAATCTGGCATTCTCAGTAAGATAATACCATGTAGAAATATATATATTAGTAATTATGGGTTAATAATCAAGACAGAGCTAGCCAATAAGAAACTCTAGATATTGGCCAATGGCAATATAATTAATACAACATCTCTGTGTGTTATTTGGGGCTGACGCAGCTGTGGGACCAGGCTGGCAGGAAAGTGCTCATAACACTAGAGCAATATAATTTTTATTAACCAGATATACTGGGGGGTGTTCATATGTTGCTAAATATGTCTATATCTCTCTGAAAATGATGGATTAGAATTATGTGTCTATTCTTTATTGTGTGGTTGTAGGCAAGCCAATCTTCCTATTTCATGTCTGTGTCAATCAAGGTTACTGAAAAGATGGAAAATAGAAAGGAATGCTAATCAAGTAACAATGTTTTGCATATACATGCCAAAAAATCTTTAGCTACCTCAGTGCGAAGGTGCAGACCTGTAATCCTGTCACTCAGGAAGCTAACGAAGAGCATGAGTCACGAGTCTGAAGCCAGACTCAATAAAAAGGGGAAGCATTAGCAAGGGTAGCAGGTTGGCTCAGTGGGTAAATGCACTCGATGATAAACATGGCTGTCTGAGTTCCATCCCTGAGACCCACATGGTAGAGGTAGAGAACACCTCTACCCATTGCCCTGTGACCTCTACGTGTGAGGTGTTTAAATGTGGCTGCGCACACATACACAAAATCAAAATAAAGATTTTTAGATCATCAGCTATTATCAAGCAACACTTCTACACAGGAGAGTTAAATGTATCCATAGCAAATTTGTATTGTCATTTTTAATCATACCTGATGGGATTTCCCCATGAGAAGAAAACACAGCTCTCCTGGTTCACTTTGTTTATGCCCTGCCTTTGCTGTCCCTTCTTAGAAAGTGACTGAGGGGCTGGGCCTTGGTAGCGCATGCCTTTAATCCCAGAACTTGAGAGGCAGAGACAGGTGGATTTCCAAGAATTCTAGGTCAGCCTGGTCTATAGAGTGAGTTCCAGGACAGGCTCCAAAGCTACAGAGAAACTCTATCTCAAAAAAATGAGGGGGGGATTGAGGAAAGAGACCATCACCTTCTGTTTGTTGCTAGCTTTGATAAGAAAGAGACTGAACTGAGGCTCTCAGACACCCGTGGATTTCAGACATCAACATCCTGTCCCTTTTTCATTGTCATGGGTCCCTTACAATCCACTACCACTCTCTGAGTAAGTGCCTATTTTTAAGTTCCCTCTTCTGTTCAGATCTCCTCTGTCAGTAATCAAAGATTTAGATTTAGAAAGTGCCTTAGCATTGGAATGAGACAGAGGCTGTAAATAGATATGCTGATGAAATAAGCCAGCGTGAGGTCTAGATCTCTGAAAGTGTCACTCATAATCACAGACACATACTCTTGCTGATCGTGGATTGGCGAAGGCATGAATGCAGAGGGCTCTGGACAGGGGTGTGGATGTATGTGTTCCTGCATCTGTGTGCCAGAGTACATGCACAGAGGATGAGGATGTTGCTGAAGGAAGGGTCTCAATGACTGCTATGCTTGAGTGCCACGACCTTTGTGGGCCAGGTGATATCCTTACTTTGACCATTATTATATGAGAAATGAGGATAAAACCTTCTCAAGCTCGGTTTGGTGGCACACACTGGAAATCACAGCACTTAAAGGGCTCAGACAGAAAGAACGCCAAACAAAAGCAAAAACAAAACCTAATTCCTAGACAGACGGTCAGCCTCCAGTCTGAAGTGGCAAAGCTTGTATGCTATTGGTCTCCCCCCTTCCCACCATCCCACTGAGACCTTGTCAGGATGAAAGGTCTACTGTGTCTGTGCTTGGGTCATCTTGGTGATGTAGGTACACCAAGCAGTCAGACTGCTATTCTCAGCTATGGCAAGCCATCACCTGTCATTTGTAGCTGTAGAACTCCAACCAATTCAAGGTCCAGAGTAGATCTAGTCTTTACTGTGTTCTTCCTCCTCTGGGTTCTCAGTGCACCCTGACCCTCACATGATGCTCATCACACCTTGTGCTGAACTAGATTTGGTACCTGAGTGTTTCTTTGTGAGACTGTGGTCTTTTCATAGACAAAAGATGTTTTCCCCCCAGGCAGTACCTAACACAGTCACAAGAGTACCACTTGTATATGTAAACAAGGATGTGCTCTTGGCCTCTCCCCTTTGCATACCAACTACACATCAGAGTCTGTCCCAGTTTGTGGCACCCAGAGAAGCAGGGGATTAAGTGTTCATTTAAGGAAATGAAGAATCAGTATACCTGAGTGTGATGAGATACAATAATAAAGTGCTGGATACCCAGCACTGTCACAACTTCAGGACAGTTTCACTACAGTTCACGACCTCAGAAATAATCATATGTGAACAGTTTGGCACATCTTTGACTCAGACTAGCTTGATTCACTAGCCTAAAGTCACAACGGTGACTTAGATGACCTTCTGCATGTCTGCTCTAGTTTGAGGTTCTAGATTCCAAGTACTCTGCATACTCCAGAGTATGTAGATTATTGGCCTAGAACAGAGTCTAGACTGAAAGTGCCTTGAAATACTGACATCTCAGCATCATTAATCATCTGAGACAGATTTTTGTTGGCTTTATTCTTTGGTTTTTAATTTATGTTGTTTTACTTATGTGTGTGCACATGTGTCTATGTGAGTGTACGTGTGTGTGTGTGTGTGTGTGTGTGTGTGTGTGTGTGTGTGTGTGTGTGTGTGCCTGTGTCTGTGCCTGGAGGGGCCAGAATAGTTCCTTTGGAGCCGAAGTTACAAGCATGAGTCAGCACCTGAGGTGGGTGCTGAAATCCAAATGGAGCAAGTACTCTGATCTGTTCAGCTGTGTCTCCAGCCAGTTCTTCAGTCTTTTTGTTTTGTTTTGAGATAGGGTCTCACTCACTCTGTAGACAGGTTGACCTTTACTTTTTACAATCCCCTTGCCAAATGAAGGTATTACAGGCTCTGGCATAGGATGTGAGTTTTGTTGTTGTTGTTGTTGTTGGGTGGTTTGACAGGGTTTCTCTGTGTAGTTCTGGCTGCCCTGGAACTTACTCTGTAGATCAGATTGGCCTTGAACTCAGATCTGCCTCCCAACTGCTGGGATTAAAGGCATGTGCTAACACTGCCCATCTTGGTGGGCCAACTTTCCCTCCTCAACTGTCTTATTTATTGCCCTGAGACAGTACTTCCCATCATCTGAGTAACTGTTTTGTTTTTTAGTTTTTTCTTTTTCTCATAATGTATTCTGCAATTAAAATAAGTATTTTTGGACTTAGATGAACAAAGCAAATATCTGTTTATGTTGCAAGAGTAAAATGTTGACCATAAGGTGTTAAAATGTATCAAAAACAGGGGTTGAAGATATGGCTGGGCGTGGGAACACTGATTCCTGTTACAGAGGATCTGGTTTTGAGCATCCACATGGTGGCTTACAAATGGCTGTAACTCTAGTTCAAGGGGACCCAACTCTCTATTCAGGCCTCCTTGGGTGACAACCATTCATGTAATATGTCAACATACTTGCAGGCAAAACATTCAGAAACACAAAATACAACTTTTTAATTTTAAAGTTATTAAGGCCACTGTTAATTTCTAATTCCTGGATAAAATTCTCAGAAAGACCTGCTATTTTCTAAGGTGTCCATTTGTTGCATGGGTCCTTGAGTACTAAGTGAAAATACTTTTAGCACATAACACCAAATGCTGCAAAGTGATGATCTAGCTTTAGTCCAAGATTGTCTAACACTCTTTGCCAATTAGGAGCTTTGTTAGGGGAAATGAAGGTGGGGACCTTGTTAATTCTCCCTGAGTGAATTCTACCCCTGTCTGGATTAAAACCTCCGCAGAGCAGAAAGGAATGCTGTAGCCCTGTGGACCAGCTCTTTTGCATTCTTTCCAAGAACATGCTGAGGAAGTGAAGGAAACAAAACTAGGGCTTTGTGTAAACTGGAAGAGCTCAGTCTGGTGATGATACGCCTTCATACAAAAGTACACAGTTTTTATTTTATACGCTGCATGGCATAAGTACATCAAGTCAATAAGTGCTCCACAATGAGGAAATCCATGTATAAGGACCCCTTTGCAGCCCCTGCATAAGCCTATGTGAGTGAAAACTGCGCTATTCTGCAGCTCATTCTGCTATCAGATGGTATGATTAACAAGAAGTCTCAGCTCAACATATTAACCCCAGGTCTGGGGGTAGCTCGAAGGTGGAGTGCTTACTTAGCTGTGCCAGGCCCTGGGCTAGTTCTCCAGCCCTACAAAACAAAAGGCCAGCAACCACAACATATTAAGCTCAGATGCTGTTACACCTTTTGTAAGAGAATCACATGATTGTGTAGGTAATGTGTGATTACAGAACTGAAAATAGATCTCCCAATCCCTTGTTTTATGGTTGAATCAGTTAAGCCATAAGGATGTAATTCTGCCCCAAGGAACAATACGCAGTAGTAGGCTTATGATGCATTTGATTTTTTTTCTCACATGAAAAATTCATAAATATAAATGGCATAATAAGCTTTTATTTTAAAAGATGATCTTAGGGCTGAAGAAGTGCCTGTCATTCAAGCATGAGAACCTGAGTTCAATCCCTTGCATGTATGCAGAAAAAGTGGGGTGCAGTGGCGCGTACTGGTAATTCCAGGACTGGAGGGGTGAAAGCTGGCAAGTTCCTGGGACTTACTAACCAGCCAGTCTAGCCTTCTTGTTGAGTTCTAGGCCATTGAGAGACTTGGTGGTGGGGGTGGGGGTGGGGGTGTAAAAAGAAAAAGGCTGAATTCTGACCTCCACGAACACTCAAACCCATGAACACACAGATATAGAAAATCAGATTGAGTGTGATTAAAAAAAAAAAAAAAGATACCTATAGGTATTGGTTTGTAAGGAGGTATCAGTGAATGCTAGCATTGGATGATGTGCGATTGAGCTTCATGAACCGTGGGGGCATGAATTTAGAGGAACTCAAAAGAGTCCCATATAACTCCAGCCGAGGGCTAGCGACATCTAAGGTGTGTACACTTGGCTGAGGTTGCAGGCTAGTCACCTTAGTTACTCCAGTCTCTCTGATCTGGAGCCAGGAGGTAAGACGAACTACAGACAGATCAGCAAGTCACACACTGATCAACACAAAACAACATGAGGATGCTGCCCCCTACCTCCCCACACAGGAAACCCTGTTTCTTGTTTTGTAAACTCTCCTAATGGTTATGGGGATTAGACCTAGGGCTTTATGCTTTGCTAGGCAAGGGACCTAGCACTGAGCTCTAGTCTCTGCCCTCTTTTTACTCTTTATTGTGACACAGAATCTCACTAAATTGCCCAGTAACTTGCTGGCCTTGAGCTCACTCTACAGTCCAAGCAGACCTTGAATCTGTGAGCCTTCTTCTTCAGCTTCCCAAGTCAAGTCGCTGGCATCGCAGGTCTGGGCCTCCCAGCTTGGCTCTTTTACAACATTTGAAATATTGGAAGGCCAGGTGGTGGTGGCGCATACCTTTAATCCCAGCACTCCGGAGGCAGAGGCAGTTGGATCTCTGTGAGTTCAACCAGGCCAGCCTGGTCTACAAAGAGAGTTCCAAGAAAGGTTCCAAAGCTGTACAAAAAAATCCTGTCTTGAAAGGGAAAAAAAAAAAAAAAAAAAAAAAAAAATGAGCTTCTCGGGTCTTGGCTTCAAGATGACCAAAAAAGAAGAAACAACAGGCGTGCCAAAAAGGGCCGCGGTCACGTGCAGCCAGTTCGCTGCACGAACTGCACCCGGTGCGTGCCCAAGGACAAGGCCACTAAGAAGTTCGTCATTGGAACATTGTAGAGGCCACTGCTGTCAGGGACATATCCAAGGCAAGTGTCTTTGATGCTTATGTGCTTCCCAAACTTTATGTCAAACTGCATTACTATGTGAGCTGTGCTGTTCATAGAGAAGTAGTCAGAAACCAATCTCATGAAGCCCAGAAGGACGGAACAGCCCCGCCACGATTTAGACCTGCTGGCGCTGCACCACGACCTCCACCAAAGCCCATGTAAAGAGATGGCTTCGTGAAGACAAAAGTAAAAAAACACCTTGGAAAAATAAAGTGGGATTTATACTTTTAAAAACGAGCAGTATCTAAATATTGGAAGGCAACTGTCACACTGCACTGTAGTATTTTGTCCTGCTGACCTTCTCCTATAACTGTGCCAACTACTCTGTCGTTTCCCCAACTTTATCATTTCCTGGTCACATACCTCTGATGGCAATTTGTTTTCTGTTTTTTAATCAAAGTCTCTTCCAGCTTTTAACACCTAGCACTACTCACAGATGTGCTTAACAGGTTACCGAGGCTCATGCAAGGTGCAATGGGGCGGTCAGTCCTCTGGAAACATCAATCTACCGTGAGTGCAGCTCTGGACTGAATTCACAGTCATATCGACTAGTAGACAATTAAATTCTTATTTGATTCCAACTTCCAACCCTGTACTTGTGACTGGTTGTAACTTTCAACGTGTCTCTATTAAATATCTCCTTGTGTTTGGCTCAGAATCGCAGCTAGCAAGACACCTCCAGAGTGGCCAATGGGGTCAACTTGCCTACCTACCTTGGCGCATATATATTTAATAGAAATGATCGCTGATATTTCCCACTGATATTGCAAGGTGAAGGCAATGATCTTAGGGGTAGGGAGTGATCATAAGTGAACTGTCCCCACAGTGCTTCGTATAAACTGCATGAGCACAGCTACGTGGCCTCAGTTTTCTCCTCTCTAAAGAGAACTGATAGCATCAGCTCACTGTTTTAGTCATGGGCCTCACTTGGGATAAGGCATTTGAATGAGATAAATGTTAAATTAATGGAGGTGTCATTAATCGTCAACTCCAAGGGCTTTAGGGAACAACAGACCCACATCTTTGTAGCCCCAGTGCCATCTGCACTTGGTAAGCAAACAAGTGGAAGTTTTTAATGTGGGTGGACACGTTAAACCACATATTGAGACAGACTGTTCTCATCTTTCCTTTCTTTCATTCCCCCCTCTCATCCCACCCCCCACCCCCACCTCCATTGTGAGACACAGTCTCACTGAATGGCCTTGGTTGGCCTGGAATTCACTCTGTAGACGAGGCTGCCTTCAAACTCAGTGACCCGCCTATCTCTGCCTCCAAGTGCTGGATTAAAGGAGTCACCACCATACCTGCCATAAGTCTTCATCTTTAATCAGCTTTTGTTGCAGCTGAAAACTTAGGGCTAGGGATGTGGCTTTACAGTACAGCATGTGCCCAACATGTAGAAAGCCCAGGACTTTGATCCTCCAAACTCAAGGAACAAAACAGAATAAAAACTTATCCTGTCACTCTTTACATCAGCGGTGGTCTCGCCCCTCCCCCTCTTGTATTCTTCGGCTGCCCCACCTCTCCTCCTCTTTTTATCTCCCTGCCTTCTTCTTCCTGTCACTTCTTCCTTGTCCCCCTTTCCCTCCCTTCCTCCTTCCTTCCTATTGTTTCTTTAAATCCAGCCTATGACTAGGGTATGAAGAGAGACCTCAGTGTCCTGTCTCCTGACCAAAGCCTGTGCCTTGGCCCTAGTGTTCACCCTGCGCACTGTCTTAGAGAGTCCTGGAATAAAAACCCCGGGTGGGGGATATCCTAAGCAGACATCATCCCGGTTTCCAGATGTTTGAAATTCCACTGGCAAGTTTCAGGCTTCATTCCTTTAGCTTTAGACTTTGTTTAAATATCAAATATGCTTGCATTCGACAAGTCATTTAACTGTGTATCTGGTGGTTAGCAATTCTTTTTCTCTCTCTCTCTTTCTCTCTAATAATTTACTTTTATTTTCTGTACATTGGTGTTTTGCCTGCATGTATGTCTGTGTGAGTGTGTCAGATCTTGGAGCTGCAGACAGTTGTGAGCTATCATGTCAGTGCTGGAAATTGAACCCTGGTCCTCTGGGTTCAAAAGGTCAGTGCTCTTAACTGCTGAGCCATCTCTCCAGCTCCTTTTGTTGCTACTCTTCCGAAGATAAAGATATTCCGGGCTGGCCTGGGTGCAAGGCTTGGAATGAATCATATATTTCACTTCGTGGAAGAGGACCCTCACTCACTGGCAGTGAGGCTGCTAGTAAAAGACTAGCAGGAGAGGCCAGAGCACCCCTACCTCCCCACCCCACCCCCTCAGCTCCCTCCAGCAGCTAAGGCATGCCTATTTCCTTCCAAACACCTCACAGTCCTGCTGTGCTTCCTCAGGGCCTGTTCTGTTTTTCCTTGTCTTTTACAATGCAGTGTGACAGCCATTAATAATAACCACTGCATGTTGAGTATGTTGCAATCCTTGCAACACCCTTTGAATGATGGTTTTTAATCTTCATTTTACAGAGAATAAAAGGCTGGGAGAGGTCAGGGGAACTCTCTGAATCCAGATCTGATCCCAAAGCTCACTCTTGCTGTAGCGTCATGTAGAGTGTTCCAGAATAGTTTGGATGTCTCACCCCTGCAAGTGCATACGCACACCCCTCACCCAACGGAACTCTACAAACTGGGCTTGGGTCACTCTGAGTCCTAAGTCTTGGTATATGCAATGAGCGAGGATGACAAGGCTTCCGAAGTCCTTTTTATTTTTATTGTTCTGTTTTTGTCCGTTCTCTGTCTATTGTTTTGTTTTTAGATAGACTAGGTCACTGCAGCCTGAGCTAAATTTGAAGTCACAATACTCGAGTGTTTCTCTTGTCTCGGGCTTGTGAGTACTGGAATGGCACTTTTACTTTTCTAATTATACATGGTGCTTTCATTCTCCTAAGGCTTACTCATGCATTCTGGTTAAAGAAAAATATGGGGAAACTCCTCCTACTCAAGTTTAGTGAATGCTAAATGTCCCAGAACCACTGAGGAATGAATTAATCACTTAATTGAAGAAAGGGTGTCTACATTACTGTCACCACCAGAGGGCACTCCACTACACAGTGCATAAACAGACGTCCATCCTTGCCATGGGGTAAATAACCCACCATGCTTTTTTAATTTTGTAAACTATGACCTACACAGACTGATAAATAATTCAGATCATAATCCCTACAACAAGCACTGTGGCTTTCTTAGAGCTTAATGTGACTATACATACATTCAGAGATCATATCTGTAATTCATTACCCAGAGCCTGGCGACATGTGGGGAGCCTGCACTTACCAGACATTGGCAGAGTGGGAAATCCTATTAAGGAAAAAGAGGTTGGAGACTGTTCTTAGTCACTGGCCAGTCCGTTATGCCTTATGTGGTATACACAATAAACTATAAGAGAGAGAAAAGGAATATGGTTTTTATTTTTACAATTTCCTCTTGCCTGGTCTTTTTGAAGGAGGTCTGGAATGATCAAGAGAATCTAATGAAACTCAAGGATTTAGAAAGCAAAATTTTAAGCTACCCTTAACTGAACGCAGTCCTCTAAATAGCCCCTTCCCTCACTACAGAGGATCAGGGAGGGAGGTGTTTCTAGGCAGCTCCTCTGCTGGTCCCAGGGCTAGGGGCCTGCTGATTAACACTGAGGCTCTGAGGTTAATTCCCCCAGCACCTGGTTAAATGTGGGACTGCCTATAAAAAGCCCCAGTGGGGAAAGCCCATGGCTCCTGGGAAAGTACTGTGCATACATACACAGGAAGCCCTGCTTTCCAAAACCTCCTTCCCAACACCTCTTTCCACAGACGAATGCTACAACAAATGTCAGAAACTCACCCCTTCCCGCACCCCTGTCTCTCACCTCTCTGCAATTTCTTCTTAAGTTTAACCATCTGTAAGGGGCTTCCCCCTCCCCCAAAGATGAGCCCTGTTGCCTAGGGAATCCTATACTAGCCATAGGGTGGTTGGACTGCCATTCCCTCTCACCCACCAGATGGCAGACACATGCCAAGCAGCTCCCACAAATACTACCAAAGCCCCTGCCAGCTCAGACTGTAGAATCAACATATGGTAATAATTATTATTTTAAGATAACAAAAAGGTCACTGGATCCTGGTGGCATCTTGGAGTCTGGGGGCTTTGAAGCAGATTGGTGGGCTCTGGCTGATGCTCCCTGCCTCACTTAAGTCATTTGTATTCACGAAGGCACCCTCCTGGTGCCGCTATGTTTAATTCTGGATGTGTTATAAATAGAAGCCAGCATTCTGTCAGAGCGCCACCCACCATCGTGTTCCGGTCCTCTGGGGACATCAGCCAACTCTGAGCCTTTGTTTCCCTCTAGTGGCCTCTTTCGGCAAGTCTCACAGCCAATCCTTTGCGTTCATTTCTTCTGCATTTAGCAAGGGCCTACTGGATGCACTTGGGTGGTGTCAGGCTCTCTAGCTTTGTGTGAGGCTGGGATAACTCTGCTGGTTTCAGAAGAAATGAAAGGCAGTGATTCCTTCTCCAAGCTCATCTCAATACAATGCAGACAGGCCAGTTTCTCAGCTTTCCTGGGGGCAGGAGGAGAGTGGCTTCTGCTCTGAGTTATCAGGACCTTGTAGCAGGATTCTTCTCCCCCATGCCCTAGTTTGCTTGTCAGCAAAATAGGCCTAAATGCTGACTGCCTGCTATGTATTCAAACCCACAATGCAAAACCATGTCGGTTTATAGGAAACCTTTCTCACATATGCAGTAGAAGGAAATTGTAAGTACTGTTTCTAAACAGATTGTGCCACATGGACGTATGCAAATGCAAGTGCAACACATGGGCTTCACCTCACAGTCTTGTATTTTGTACCACATTTGTTCCAAGGGCACATGATGTTTGGGGTACATGTGATAGAAAGAGGCAAGAAACAGATGTTGGGTTGTGAGCTGCCTGCCATGGGGCCTGGGAACAAAGCTCAGGTCCTCTGGAAGAATAGCTGCTCCTCCTCACTGCTGAGCCACCTCTCTAGCCCTGTCTTCTTAAAGTTTTTTAACCCAGGTGGCCCCAAACTTTTGATTCTTCTGCCTTAGCCTCCAAGTGCTGGGATTGCAGGCACAGAACACTTCTACTCAGCCTTTGTTTTCTCTATTTTAAAGGCAGGGTCTCAGGGCTGGGATGGCTCAGAGGTTAAGAGCACCAGCTGTTCTTCCAGAGGACACAGGTTCAATTCCCAACAACCACATGGTGGCTCACAACCACCTATAATGAGATCTGGTGCCCTCATCTGGTATACAGGCATACTTGCAGGCAGAAACATTGTATGCATAATAAATACATCTTAAAAACAAAAAAATGGCAGGATGTCACTGTCATGGTCAAGTGATCTTCTAGCTTTAGCCCCCCTGAGCTGGGATTACAGATGTGTGTCATCATGACCAGTGAGGTACTTTGCAATAACCACAGTAGCCTTTCATTCACAAAGTGCTGAATGCTATACTTAAGGCTTACATACAGTGTTTCTAATACATACAAAGCCCTTGCTACAATCAGTTGCCCATGATTTCTCTTCTCTACATTTGCATAATCCTTTTATCATGAATGCTTTCCCTTTTTATTACATTGGTATCTGTCATCTTCTCAATCTCCTAAATTCATGCCACTGGAAAACAAAGATCATTCTTGGGTTAGAGCGGCTCATTCATTTGAAAAATAAGAAGCTGGAAGGTTCCCTCCAACTTTAGTGACTCTGTAACTTCAGTAACAAACACTGCCTATAGCTCAACACAGAGTTTCCATGAGCGCTATCCTTCCAGAGGCCTCAGGTAGTAGAAGACAGATCAAGACCTAGTTGATTTACATTGTTCATTTTCACAGAGGTACTGGGAACTGAACCTAGGTCCTCTTACATGCTAAGTAAACACCTACCACTGAGCTATGTTCATAAGCCTCTCTTTGATTTTTTTTTTTAACAGGATTTCTCTGTGTAACAGTCCTGGAACTCTGTAGTTCAAGCTAGCCTCCAACTCCTGCCTCTGCCTCCCAAGTGCTGGGATTAAAGACATGCACCACCACCACCCGACTGACCTTAAACCTTTCATCCACCTGCGTTAGCCACACAAATTTCTAGGATTATAAGCAATTATCTCATAATTGATTTTAAAAAGCAAACAACAACAAAACTAGCAAGAGGAACTGACCATGGTGAAGAATTGCCATGAGCTTGAAGTTAACCTGGACTAAATAGTACACTCACAGTCAGCAAAGCTACAATGTGAAATCCTGTTTCAAAAAGAAAAAGAGAAAAAAAACAAACAAACCTGTGGGCAAAAGAGATGTCTCAGCAGTTAAGAGCACTGGCTGCTCTCCTAGAGGACCTGGGTTCAAGTCCTAGCACACACATAACATAGCAGCTTATAACTACTGCCTGCCTGTAGCTCCAGTTTCAGAGGATCCAACACCTTCACACAGACATATGTGCAGGCAAAATACAAATGCACGTGAAATAAAAATAAATTATTAAAAACAAACAAACCATGACCAACCAACACCTGAACAAGGAAAGAAGATGGGCACCGGTAGGGTGAAATCCAGGATGCCTGAAGCAGCTTTGGCTCTGCTCTTGGGAGGAGCCAGTGGCAGATAAAGGGCTTCTAGAACTTCCAGACTAGGATCTTCCTTGCCCATGCCAGCTCCCGTGGCTTATTTGTTGTGATCTCTGCCTCATACATGCTATCATCCAGCATCTGCATTGCTCATTAGAGTTTTCTTCTCTTTCCAGTATCTTATTATGTTGGAACGTTGGGAACTCACACTGAAATCAAGAGAGTGGCAGAAGAAAAGGTTACCTTGCCCTGTCACCATCAACTGGGGCTTCCAGAGAAAGACACCCTGGACATTGAATGGCTGCTCACGGATAACGAAGGGAATCAGAAAGTGGTGAGTACCCTCTTAGCTAGAGTTGCTCTCCTCTCTGCCTTCACATTTGCTTTCTTCAAATCATCCTCATCTATCACTAACCTGAACAACTTCACATACGAACCTGCAGAAAAGGACCAGCATGGTACACACCTATAATCATAGCACTCAGGAGGCACTGGCCTTGAGGAACTACAGCTTGAAGATAGGGAAAACCCTATCTCCAAAAAGAAAAGGTAAAATAGAAGAGTATTTGTGTTGTAAGGGATGAGAGGCTTTGGGCTGGGCAGAACTATTCCAAAGCCTTGGCCTTGGGGAAGGGAGTCTGTGCCGTCAGCATCTTCATCTAAGAAGATGCAGTAGCTTGTTCCCCCTTTGGGTAGAACTCAAAGCCCAGAACTCTCTTTCATCCGCTTCTCTGAAACTATCATCACCTGCCCCAGTTTTGGCTTTGCTCATTCATGACTTCCAGGTTCCAAAGATCATAGAGTGTGACTATCAACATGTGACACAGAGGTTCAAGTACAAGACGTGAATGGCAAATCTGTTCACAAGTATGGCTAGCACACAAGACAACTGATGCTGGCTTTGAAGTAAAAATATAAACAGGCTCAGGACTTCCACACTCAATGTAGATAGAACCATGATGGGCTTTGGTGTCCCGTTCATCTGGCAGTGAGGGCAAAAGCTGTAGTATTCAGCCTCCTGGGGATGCTCTGTGCTGCCTGTCATTAGAGAATATAACCAAGTCACCCACAGCCACCATCCTTTCTGCCTTCCTGCAGCCAAGGTCTCCCCCTACTGTGAGAGGTATTGGCATGTCTCACCTGCTATCTGAGGTGTATGGCACATCCCTTCATAATGTCTGGCCTTGCTGCGTCCGAAGCCAACTCCACTCTTGTGAACCTGTCTTTTGTCTTTAGAACTTATTAGGGAAATGAGGAAGTGTATGTCCTACATCCCACTGGGCAAATTTCTCCACAAGCAGAAATGCTATTCAACTTAGAATAAGGTTACATTTCCATAAACCAACAGGAAATGTCACAAACTCAGCGTACATTTAACAGCCCTATCCACTGAATATCAAAGTGGGAACTATGCTATCTTAAATATATTCATATCATTTTTGCCTAGGGTTGGGCAAGATGGTCTGGCATAATGCTTTTTTATGATTAGCAGAGTGTCTTAAGTGAAATAAGATTTTTGTGAATTTTTTTTAATGTGTGTTAGTATATGGCCTGCATGTATGTCTGAGTGAGAGAGTCAGATCCATTGGATCTTAAATTACAGACAATTGTAAGCTGCCATGTGGGTGCTGGGAAATGAACCCAAGTCCTTTGGAAGAACAGCCAATGCTCTTAACCATTGAGCCATCTCTCCCAGCCCCCATGATTTTTTTTTAATCTATAACTTGGGGAGTCTTTTACATTTGCCTTCTTTTTTTATGAAGATTTGCTTCTTCCTCTCATTTTAAAAAAAGAAGAAGTTTGTCCTTTCCTCTGAATGTCCCTATTATTAATTTCATAGGATGGTTTGTACTGGGAGAAGCTAAGGTTTCCACTAAAAATACCTCTCAGGATCACACTGGAGTTTAACCTGCTTACACGGCTGCCTGTATCACCTTGTTGTGTGACACTGCTTGTCATTTTGCTCTCATAGCACGTCCTCCAAAGACGACCAGTTCTCTGCAGAGCAAGGTCACCTTAACCCAAATGTGTTTACTCTGAGAATGTCTTGGTCAGTCATAGACATGCTATTCTCAGCTCTGAAGGGAGTAAATGGGAGTTCCTGGAATAAAAGCTAAAGAACAACCCTGAAAAAAGAGTCTCCTCTGACCAGACTTGAGTCCGGCTCCCCAGTTCCTCACAATCCGGGGCTGCCTTTTCTGGAACTTGTTTGGAATGTGAATCCTGCCAAATCCGTTCAGCGAACCACTCATGCTGGGTATCTACCCATCTGCAATATTGAAGCAACTGGCCAACCTTCACCAAAAATCCTCTCGAGTTGACAAAGACAGAAACTCTTACCTCTGATGTTTCTTAATAATCCAAGCCTCTAACCGGGTAGTGGTGGTGCACACCTTTAACCCCAGCATTCAGAAGGCAGAGGCAGGCAGATCTCTGTGAGTTGGAGGTCAGCCTGGTCTACAGAGTGAGTTCCAGGACAGCCTCCAAAGCTACAATCCTGCCTCAAAAAAAAAAAAAAAAGCCCCCCCCTTATCCTTTGAGTCAGACTTAAGCGGATCTCTCTCCCCAACTCATGGCCTAGCAGAAGTGGTCCTGATAGCTGTCATTATTATACCGCCCTGGGGGAATAGATGTTCCCACTGTCTTTAACAAATATCGCTGGATACTTTCTCTTTTGTGGGTATTTGTGGTTTATCAACACTCACCCACCTCCTCATTTTCTCTTTAACTGCCACACATCTAACTTTTACCCAAAAGTTTTCATTTGAAGTAAAGGGGAAAGCAGAGCTGCTGAGTTATGTGGCCAAACAACCGTAAGAATGGGTAAGTTAGTGTAGGTTGAAAAACACCGCTCACATGGCTTTATGCGGTCATAATTTCCTAACTTACCTTCAGCTGATAATCTAAGGATGGTCGTTTATGCTGTCATTTAGACCCCACAGATTTATTTAGTGCTCACTCCATGCCGTTCTAGGTGCCAGGATGCAATTGTGAAGAGGCCATCGTATTACTCCCTCCTGGGAGCTTACAGTGAAAGACATCCAATAATTTGAAAGGAAGGCGCTGGGGAGGTTATGCCCTTGATGAAGCCCTTATCCAGAATGCACAAAGCCCTGGGTTCAACCCACAGCATCAATAAACTGGATGTGGTAGCACACACGTGTAATCCTAGCACTCATGAGGTAGAGATGGGAAGGTTGGAAGTCCAAGGTCACCCTCAACTAAACAAGTAGGAGTCTGCAGTCTTTGCTACGTGAGACCCGCACTCGATGAACAAGTGAAGATTTAGTCTTACTGGAAACTACAGCACTTTCAGCACACGGTGTTTTTTGTTTGTTTTGTTTTCCTTCATGAAGGAAATTAGAATTTCCACCTTTTCACTGAAGGAAAACTTTATGTCTTCTCTTCAGTGTATCCAAGTTTTCCCCATGTCTATGTTTTAATCCGTGAGTCTGGTTCCTTGAATGTAAATACTACAAGACAACCATCTTAGAACAGCTTGCTGCTAGGCCACTGATGAGTGAGTGGGTCACCATACAGCATGGACAGGCTGGATAAAGGTACAATTTATGGCTCAGGCAGGATGCGGTAGGATAGCAAAAGCTTCCTCACATTACTCAGAATCATGCACAATTTAAACCATACATACTGTTTGCTTCTGGAATGTTCTTTTCTTTCCTCCCTCCCTTCCTTCTTTCTTTCGTTCATTTGATTGTTTGTCTTTTGAGACAGGGTTTCTCTGTGTAGCCCTGACTGTCCTGGACAGATCAGGTTGGCTTCCAACTCAGAGATCCACCTGCCTCTGCCTCCCAAGTGCTGGGATTAAAGGTGCTCACCAGCACTGTCAGGCTGTTTCTCTAATTTTCATTCACTGCTTCTGGATAATGATTAGCTACAAGTAATAAATCCCCATAAAGTGAAACTAGAAACATGAGGATTGTTACATAAGGCTGGAACCACCCCCCAAGACTAGATGGAGGAAGAGGTCAAGGGGGGGAAGCTTATATAAAACATGTTTGTTTAAAACAGAGCCTTGCTATATAGTCCAGGTGTCCTCAGACTTGTGGCAGTCCTCCTGCTCTGCTTCTAAGAATGCCAGGATTGGGACTGGAGAGATGACTCAGAGGTTAAGAGCCCTAGGTGCTCTTCCAGGGTCCTGAGTTCAATTCCCAGGAATCAGACGGTGACTCACAACCATATAATGAGATCTGGTGCCCTCTTCTGGCTTGCAGGCATACATGCAGGCAGAACACTATATACATTAAACAATAAAAAAAGAATGCTGAGATCATAGGCATTTACTACCACACTCAATGTTTTTATTTTTTGAGACAGAGCCTCCGTAGCTCAGGCTGGCCTTAGATTTGAAACCTTCTTTCCTCAGCTTCCCAAGTGCTAGCGTTACAGGCATAGGCCACCAAATGCAGCTTTGGTCTAAGTTTCAAAACATTGCTGAAGGAAACAGCAGCACAGACTGAAAGGCTGGGAAATCCTAAGCAGCTGGAGTGGCTGAATTAAAGATGGAAGCCTGTGAGGATTGCAAGGAAGATCTCCCAACCATATTAGGGAGTTTAAAACTGCCCCTATAATAATGTCATGTAGTTTTAGAAAGATTTTAAGAATGCTAGGGACATGTTGCATTTGTATAATTTCAGACTATACAATAAAGGTTTCCCTTCCCCCCACTTCCTCCTCCCAGTTTTCCTCCTCCTCCACCTGACTCATGCTTTAGCAAGTACAGGAACACACACACACACACACACACACACAGAGAAAAATTTGAAAACATTTTTTTTTTTAAATCTCACTTGTATATCCCAGATTGGCCTTAAATTCCCATTTCAACCCTCACCCCCAGCTCCTGAGTGATAAGGCTACAGGCATTCACCACCACGCCCAGTTTACAATCATTGGAATCACAGTCACATGTACTTGGGAGTCTCAAGACAGAGATAAGAACTAAATAGTGGGTAAAGCTGCCAGGACTTTATAACTTCCAGGATGTTGAGAAAAGAGAGAGGCTGAAGGTGGCTGAGAGGAGACGGGAGAGGCTGAAATAGACGTGGTGTGTAAAGTGGGCTAAGCAGTGACGCAAATCACAACTTTAGCTTTGCAATTCAATTTGAGAAATGTTTTTACCTCTTTTGTCTAGGATGCTCAGAACAGGCAGAGAACATCTGGGGTGAGTAGGCAGTCCTGGGAACTCGTGTATTTCAGTCTTGGGTAGTATAGCCAAAAATGCAAGTTCTTTTTCCCTTTGTTCTAAGGTTGGGTAAATTTCAAAAGGAAGACTGATCATCCTTTCCCAAAAGTCAGCCAGCAACATACAACAGTGACATCTATGTTCTCAGAGTAAAAAATTAAAACAGGGGGCTAGAGAGAAGGCTTGACAAGAGCCGAGCACTGGCTGCTCTTCCAGAGGACACGGGTTCAGTTCCCAGCACCCACATGGCAGCTCAAGACTGTCGGTAACTCCAGTTCCAGGGGACCTGACAGCTATGGCAAAAAACACCAATGCACATACAAATAAAACGGAAAAAAAAGAAAAAGAAATTAAACAGAAACTGTCCAGTTCCCATGGTAACCTCTTACACATCACTCTTTCCTCTTTCCTTTGGCTTTGAGCCAGAAAACCCCTAATGGAAAACAAACAGAAACCAGGTGGCTAAAATGGCTCAGAGGGTAAGGGTGCTTGCAGCCAAGCCTGGTGACCTGAGTTCAAGTCCCTGGAACCCACATGGTGAAAGAAGAGAACTCATTCCTCCAGCCTGTCTTCTGACCTCCACTCATGTGCCATGGCATGCACAAACACACAAATAAATAAATAGAAATGAAACAGACAAGCAATCCTGCAATTGCTTCACAGGCCACAACACAGCAGAGGAGCTGCCAGAGTGCTCAGCAGATTCATCCATTCCGTACAAGTCCTAACAAGTTGACGTAGATCCTCCTTCACAAATGCAGCCTCACAACAGCTGTAATTCATATATTTCCCTCTTTCGTTTATTTGCTAAAGGGTTGGATTGACTTTTATTATTCTACCATAGACGACAATGTACAGTTTACTCTCATTACTTTTTTCTACATCAGGCCAGCCAGATGACTCAGGGGGTAAAGGCACTTGCCACCAAGCACAAATACCTGATCTCAGGGACCAACTTTGTGGAAAGAGAATCTGCTTCTATAGATTGTTCTCTGACCTCTATACATGCACTGTGGTTTCTGTGCCTACAAGTCATGTGTGCATACATACCTACATACAGACAGACACACACATATAAAATACACAAATAGCCAGGTGTGATAGTATACACTTTTCATCCCAGAATCCAGGAGGCTGCAGCAGGTGGATCTGTTCCAGGACATCAGGGCTGCCTAGTGAAACCCTATCTCCAAAAAAAAAGTGGGGGGGGGTACCATGCTAATTGGGGAACAGAAAAGACAATGCATAAAACACAGCCTGTGAAGATGTCTCTTGAGCAAAAGGGAGAGGAGAGGCACTTCTGAAGGAGAAGACTGCATGATCATGGCCAAGGACACCAGTCAAGCAATGTCAAAGCTAGGTGTACTGGCAGAAACTGTGATCCCAGGACTTGTGAGGCTGAGGCAGAGGGATCATGAGTTAGAGGCCGATGGTGGTTTCTTAACTACAGCAATGAAAGTCACTGTTGTTCACGGAGAAGCCAATCAGTTTTGTGCAAAGGAAAACATACACTGCTTGTAGTCCTAATTCTCACTGCTTTTAGTCCTAATGTGAGCTGGTTGTGGCGTCTTCCTGCTTTTGTTTGTTGATTTGTGTTTTTATTCTGAGACAGGCTTTCATAGCCTGGGATTTTCTTTGTAAGCATCTTCCTGCTTTTGTTTGTTGATTTGTGTTTTTATTCTGAGACAGGCTTTCATAGCCTGGGATTTTCTTTGTAAGCATCTTCCTGCTTTTGTTTGTTGATTTGTGTTTTTATTCTGAGACAGGTTTTCATAGCCTGGGATTTTCTTTGTAACCCAGGCTGGCTTCAAACTAGTGATCACTCTGCCTGGGCATCCTGAGCTCTGAGATTATAGGTGTTTGTGACCACATCTGTTTCTCAACTTCCTGGTTTTCAGTCATTTAATAAGTAAAATAAAAATTTCTGACATCGTGCTCATCTTTCATGTAATGAGTCAAAGTTTTACCTCTTTTTCAAAAGTTTCAACATTTCCCAACACTCATTTCTTTTGTGTTGTATAGTTCCCAGTATAGTACCAAGCACACAGTGTGGGTTTATCTTGCTTTGCTTTAAGACAAGCTGTCCTCAAACACATGTACCTCAGCTTCCCAAGTGCTGGGTCTGTGGCTACGCATCACTGCACCTGGCTCAGGGTATGATTTCAGTAAAGGCATATTGAATGAGAGCTGGTAAGCAGCCTAACTAAAGACCCCAACTGAACATAAAATCAGACAGCTACACAGGGTACCCTAGACATGCCGAACATTATAGAAAGTGCATCCAGCAACCTGTCTGCCCATTTCCCAAGTCTTTCACAATTGCTCTTCAAAGGAAAATCGTTAAGAGACTGAAGTGTAACTTGGTGGCACCTTGTACTCAACATAAATAAGGCCTGGGTCCAGTCCCCCAAAATAATAATAATAATAATAATAATAATAATAATAATAATAATAATAGTAAAATGGTACAAAGAAATACTACCGATGAGAGCAAAGTAAAGAAACCCTTCCCAGCCTGTCATATTAGGGCAGGCTTCATGAGAAGTTACCGTTGACTTCAAACAACAAAGAATGAATGGGGCTTCTTTATGTGGAGATAGAGAGGCAGGAAAACTACCTAAGTGGAAGACACAGGGGCAAAGGCCTGGGTGGGCAACACAGAAGGCACAACCCATACTGATGACAGGGACATGATGCAAGCTGCTGGTTGGTCCTCAGCTGTGTGAAACGGACCAAGTGGAAAGGACATTAGGACAGTAGCGTGGTGGTGAATTTGAAACCCCTAGGTTGAGTCTGGTCATCTTTCAAAGGCACCACAGAGCCATTAAGCCATTGAGCCAAAAAGAACGAATGCCCATTTCACATTAGTAAGATTAAGTTGACAGCATTTTGTAGCATAGATTAGATAGGTCAGAAATACACCATAACCAAGAATGGGCTCGCTATAGATATAGTGGTGTGCACCTATATATAGTCCCAGTTAGTTGAATGCTGAGGCAGAAGGATTGCTAGACCTTGCCTCCACCTCTCAAATGCTGGAGTTACAGGTCTGTGCCCACACCTGCTCCCCCCACCCCCAGTACTGATATTTGAAGGTAAGAGGACTGTACTGAAAAAATGCAAATATAATAAGATACTGTGTTTAGAGTTTTTCCTTTTCTCTCTCTTCCCCCAAGATTGTGAGCTAGCTCTTTGGAGTAGGGGCTGTATCTTACCTCTCTTTGGTTTCTCTGTTCTGGGCAGTGTCTGACATGGAAACTTAAGTTTCTCTGTTTCAAAGACTGCTCTGAGGAGTTTGGACAGAATGGAGAGATTGATGGACCTTTCACTGGTAGCTTTGACTCTTCTCAGAAAAGCCTCTAGCAGCATGTGGCTGGGCCCAACAAAGGTGCTTGGGTGAAGCAAGTAGGAACAGCTGTGTTCAGAACCGTGCCTGGGAGCCTCCATATGCTTTCGTTCTTACGGAGGGGCAGTTCCTTCTGTGGGGCTGGAGTGTTCTCCTCCTGCCTCTCATCTGTTACTTAGCCTGCTTATCTTTCAGATTCAAATATCACCAACTTTTCTGGCACATCCTTCCTGCTATGATTCGAGTAAACTCAAGGAAATGCATCCTGTGTTTGTGTTCTTGTTAATCTCACTCAGCTGTGATTGAATCGAGAAAAGGGTTTTGTGCATCTGAGTGGCTTTTTCCAGGTCGGGTCGGAAGCACACCAGTGTTTTGTCTGCATGTATATCTATGTGAGGGTGCCAGGCCCCCTGGGACTAAGGTTACAAACAGTTGTGAGCTGCCATGTGGGTGCCAGAAATTGAACCCACATCCTTTGGAAGAGCAGCCGGTGCTAGGCCTTCCCTCCAGCCCTCCAAGTAACTTATTCTTACCTTGGGGAAAGCAAAGGGGGAGGGGAAGGCAAACGATGACCCTCCATGCCAGGACTGAATTCTACCCCTTAACCCTTTCAGACCCTTTGGCTAAGTTTTCAGTTTTTAATAGTTGTATCTACTTACTTGTTTGTTTATTCATTCACTTGTTCCCTTAGTGTGACTGGGTGTTGGGGGATTGTGGGCTTCATGCGCTCCTATTACATGAGTGCTGAGGTGAAGCTTAGGTGTTTGTTTTTGAGCTACAACAGCTTTGCTGACTGAACTATCTTCCCAACTTTGAGTTCTCAAGTTCTGCAAGAACAAAACAGGTCATTGGGACTGACTGGCAAGATAGCCCAACCAGTAGAGGTGATTAAACCCAGTTGTTGGGAGCCATGCATCCTGGTCTGGATCAGCATATGACTACCTATCTCCTGGCAAGGCCTCTGTGGAAACAGACTCTCACTTGGCAAGGACCACTGTCCACAGGACAGCATAGGAATTTGCAAAATTCATGCAACTTACAGACTCTTTTCTCTCTCATTATATTGGTGAGTCTTTGGGTTGTTTTTAGTTTTACTTTGTCAGTCACATATGCAATAGCTGTAATTTCCCCTGGGAACTCTGATCTTTCTCAAATACTTTCCCCTCGACAAGTGGTGGTGGTGCATGCCTTTAACCCCAGTACGCAGGAGGCAGAGGCAGGAGGATCTCTGTGAGTTGGAGACTAGCCTGGTCTTCACAGTTCCAGGACAGCTGGGGCTGTTACACAGAGAAACCCTGTCCCGAAACACAAAAACAAACAAAAATTCCCCCTAAGATTCAACAGGTAGGTAATGTTTTCCAAATCTCTTATCTGGAGTTACTAACTACAACTCCCAATCCTGGGAACTTTTCTGACTCAATAGAGACAGACACAGGAGAAAGAAAACACTTGGAATATTAATCCAGTCTCACAGTTCTGGGAAGGAGGATAGAACATACATGCACAGAATAGGGAAAAGGCCTCGGGAATACACATAGTGACAACTGTAAGTTAGCTGGACACCAAGCATAGAATCATTGGCAGGATCTGGTTTTTCTCCAAGAGGAAAAAATGCAAAGCAAAATGCAAAATGTGAATGGATAGATCCATACACAGGAGCTTGTATTGCTGGAAGTAGTGTGGTGTAAGTGAGATGGGAAAAGAGTGCTTTGTCAAAGTATTGTGCCTGTAGATTTTGATGGCTCAGATGGGATGGACAGGGACTCTGGCACTCGGGAACAATATTGAGTGTATTGAGTGTTACAGCTCAGATGGAAAGGTATTCTGGCACTCAGGAGCCAAGGATACCACAGGTCACAGTAAGCATAGCAGCTTACAGCCCTGCTTCAGGGAAAGGCTTCTCCGGTGCATCTGCTCTGCTGTGGCAGGAGAGGGTTTCCCTGGCGAAGTTGTTACAGTTGGGCTCCAGTCTCCTGGAGAGTGGAGTGTAACAGCTTCACTGTGCCTGCTCTGCTCAGAGTGGTCTCCGAGTCTCTACTCTGGCAAAAGTGGTGAAAGAAGGTCTCACCCAAACCTCGTTCAAGAGATTTATTGGGAAGGAAGAATCCAGGGTGACAGAGGATAGCCGAGAGACCGAACGGCCACAGGTTGAACAGGAGACCGAACCGCCACAGGTTGAACAGACTCCGGGTTTATATAGGGCTTCTTAGGGGGTGAAGTTTTCCTAGGGAGATTTCCAGGGTGGGGATTGGTCAGATTTCAATTGGCTAGATCTCGTGCTCAGGGATTGGTTGGTTTTCTGCATAGGTTTAGGGTCAGCTTTGGCTCTGGTTTCAGGGCCAAGGTGTGTTTCTTTCACTGGTCCTTTTTAGACTTTTGGCTCTAATTTTAGGACCAGGGTGTATTTCTTTCTCTGGCTCTGATCCCAGGGGCAAAGTGTGTTTCTTTGGCTTTGCTCAGGGTGTGTTTCTTTGGTTGGCCCTTTTCCCCCCCACAGTGCCCTTGTCTATTACTTTTTAACTTTGTAACTACAAGTAACTACCAGCTCACATAAGAGCTGCAAGAGCAGGATGTGTCTGGCTAGATATTTAGTTAAGCCTGCAAAAATGCTGAGCTTTATCCAGAATAAGGCTATGTAGGGGGGTGGGAAAGTGTACTTGGGGAAGCATAAAGGGTAATTAATGATGGGGGCTTTCACGATGTATTCCTTAAACTGTGGTGTATTTCTTGAAGTCAAAAATAAAGGCCAATAATAAAGATGATGATGTAGCCCTGGTAAGAAAAACCCTGTTTAAGTATAAATAAACATGGCCTGAGCTATTCCGGACCACTTGAGTACAGTTCACTTGGTGGTCCTAAATGTTCCTTGTGCTGACATTCCCCATGTCAGAATCTGAACCTGACCTGAGGCTGGACCCCACACCTATTAATCTGAATTGCATTCTGGGGACCCATGGGTGAAAGGGAGAGAATCAACTCCACAGGTTGTCCTCTGACCCACACATGCTAATGTAAACACATACAAAATAGATTTTTTTTTTTTTTTTTGGCTTTTCAAGAAAATGTTTTTCTGTATTGTTTTAGAGTCTGTCCTGGAACTAGCTCTGTAGACCAGGCTGGCCTGGTCTACAGAGATCTGCTTGCCTCTGCCTCCTGAGTGCTGGGATTAAAGGTGTGTGCCACCTTTAATCCCAGCTAAATATATTATTTTCTTCATTTGCCTCTCTTCTCCATTTCCAGATATTCTGAGAAAACTATTATTAGTTAGGTAAATCTAAAATCAAAAAGGAAGAACAGAGGTATCTGTGGTATATAAGGACATACGCCTGCAAACCCCACACTCGGGAGGTGGAGACAGGAAGTCCAAGACAGGATGTCCTCAGCATCACAGGCAGCTCAAGGCCAATCTAGACTAGGGGTATACACACTTATTCTGTCCCTCTGTCTCTCTCTTTCTCCCTCTGTGTATGTATATTTCAAGTTAAGGTTTGTGTGTCTCTGCCTTTCCTAGAATTTATTTTGGAGACCAAGCTGTCCTCAAACTCAGAGATCTGATTGCCTCTGCCTCCCGAGTACTGGTATTAAAGGCATATACCATCATATCTGGCTATTAGAGATCCTGTCCCAACAACAGCAAAAATGAACTCAGTGGCTACAAAGACCTGCCACCTGTCTGTGAAATGAGGATAATAACTACTTATAGAGGAGAGGACTACTTGGGGAAAAAAAAAATGTGCTAAAAAAGATAACATGCCAAAGCAACTAACAGAGTGCAGCGCACTTTGAAGGGATCACATTCGAGTGGTAGAAAAAGGCAGGTTATAGAGGAGAAGGGTGCATTCCCTCATGATGCTTATCCTTTATCCTCGGCCCTCCTCAGAGGCAACCACTGATGCTGTCCCCTATGGACCCCTACAAAAACACTCTATGCTCAATGTGTGTGTAGCTGTCCACATCCAAGTTACTCGAAATGGAGTGGTTCTGATTACTCAATGAGTAGTTAGTACTTTATAAATAATGCCACACAGGCCAGATATAGAGATGCATACCTTTTGCCCCAGCACTCTTGAGGCAGAGGCAGGTGGATCTCTGTGAGTATGAGACTCTAGGCTAGCCAGGTCTACCACAGTCAGACTCTGCCTAAAATAATAAATAAATAGTACACAGATAGATATAAAGTATTGTCCTTTTTTTGGAAGAAACAGAAAAGCCTAAGCAAATATACTATACTTGGATTCTAATTGATTCTCTTGGGCCTTTAGAATCAACCCAAACTTGACTACTTTGTATCACTGGGAACAGTTCCTTTCTACCTTACCTTCTCCTCTTTCTCTTCCTCCGTCTTCTCGTCTTCTCTTTCTCTCCCTTCCCTCCTTCTCTCTATGCCTCCCTCCATCCCTCCATCCCTCCCTGTCTCCCTCTCTCTGTGGACAGGATTCAGGATTTTATTTTGTAGCTCAGGCTGGCCTGGAGCCTGTGATCCTATTTCCTCAGGCTCCCCAGTGCTGGGATACTAGATATGCACTACCACACCTGGCCATTTCCTGATCTTAACAGCAGGAGGGGAAGGGGAAGAGTCCCACCTCTTGACTTCGCCTCTTTCTGTCTCACTAGGTTATTACTTACTCCAGTCGTCATGTCTACAATAACTTGACTGAGGAACAGAAGGGCCGAGTGGCCTTTGCTTCCAACTTCCTGGCAGGAGATGCCTCCCTGCAGATCGAGCCTCTGAAGCCAAGTGATGAAGGCCGATACACCTGCAAAGTGAAGAACTCAGGACGCTATGTTTGGAGCCACGTCATCCTAAAAGTCCTAGGTAAGGTGGGACCCCCAAGATAAATGCCTGCATTGTACGGGGTGTCAAGGGGGCATAGCTAGCTGCAGATGGTAGTAAAATCTCCTATTTAATTCTTTCAGTGTGCACTTAGACATCACCTGGTTCAGTTCCCACAAAGAAGCATTTAAGTTCTAGATTTTAGCCATAATGAGAGAAGAAAACAGAATTACAACTTTTTAAACTTTATTTTAGTGTGTGTGTGTGTGTGTGTGTGTGTGTGTGCACGCGTGCGCGCGCCTTCTTTCAAAGGTCAGAGGACAACTTTCCGGCAGACTCTTTCCATTGTTGGTTCAGGGGCCTGAACTCAGGACTCCAGGCTCACACAGCTTTTACCCACTGAGCCATCTCGATGACCCATAATTATGAGTTTTCCCATGGTAGCTCATTATAAAATTTAAACACCCTCTAACATTTGAATACTTTCCTTTGAATATTTGAATAATTCCTTTCAAGCTACTGATCTTCTATCCTTGTTTCAATATCAATTAAAAGTTATATTTGACTTTCCTAACATTCCCAGGAGGTTACAGCATCTGTCTTTTGAGGCGTGGCATGGGGGTTTCTGAGACACTTCAGATTCCTCACCATTGCTGATAGCAGCTGAGGGATGCTGGGGAGAGGGACCAATGGGGAGGGTGATGAGTCTTCAGGGGATGAAGCATGTCTGGATGAGTTTCAACTCAAAACTGAACTGAAGTAGGCAAGATGAATGGCTAAATAAACAGCCATGAGGGTGTGGTTCTTCCATTGAATCTGTCACTAGGAGAATCTCTGAATAATCACATTTTTTTTTTCTTTGTCAGTGAAACCATCCAAGCCCAAGTGTGAGCTGGAAGGAGAGCTGACAGAGGGCAGCGACCTGACACTGCTGTGTGAGTCGGCCTCTGGAACTAAGCCCATTGTGTATTATTGGCAGCGAATCCGGGAGAAGGAGGGAGAGGATGAACACCTGCCACCCAGATCTAGAATTGGTAAGTCATCTTCCTGTCAGTCCTCGAAGCCAAAAATACAATCCAGCGTCCATGACTTCCAAATCTGCAGGGCCAGCAGCTCGCCAGGAGCCCTTGACCAGGCTGAGGAACCTCCTTTTTTGTGTGACTGCCGTTAGTTTGCTTTGCTCTGCTTTAGTTTGATTTGGGGTATTTGCTTTTGTTTTTTTGAGGCAGGGTCTCATACAACATCCTTTTCTGCTGTTGTGATAAAACTCTATGACCAAAAGCAGCCAGGAGAGGGAAGGGTTTGTGTTATCTTACACTCCCAGGTCACAGTCCATCTTTGAGAAGTAAGGAGGAAGTCAAGACAAGGACCTGCAGGCGGGAACCATTAAAGGGTTAGGTTAGGTTAGGGTTAGGCTAGGGTTAGGAATATGACTTTCTCTCTCTCTCTAGATATGTTCGGCTAGCTTTCTTACACAACCTGGACCCTCCCACCTAGGGATGGTGCCACCTGCAGTGACCTGGGCCTTCCTCCCACATCAACCATCAATCAAGACAGTCTTTCACAGACACACCTAGAGATCAATGTGATCAGTTGGGGTTCCCTCTTCCCAGGTGTGTCAAAGTGATGATCAAACACTAACCATCACAGGTCTCTCAGTCTTTGGCCAAGATCAGATGTAGGATCTTATGTAGCCCAGGCTGGACTTTAACAACTAATCCTTCAACCTCAACCTCTTAGGTGCCAGGATTACAAGCATATGCTACCACTATGTCCAGGGTGAACCTTTCTTGCTATTATTGTTTGTATCTTCAGACAGGGTATGTCATAAAGCTTAGCACAGAACTTGCCACATAGCCAAGGGTGGTCTTGAATTCTGGTTTATCCAGTCTCTGTCAACCAATTGCTGAGGGTTGTAGAAACACACCAACACGACTGAGTTACTGTCAAACTTCTTGAATTGCATTTCTTCATCTGTAAACTTGAACAACAACAAAACCCTACTTTTTTCTTCAAATGTAATAAAAGTGAAAGGAGTGGGAAATGGACCACATAAACTACTCTGTCAAAATGAACCAGTTTAATATTCAATGAGTGTTCTTCATCTTCTTTTTCTCCTGGCTCTGCACTGGGGATTGGACCTAGGACCTTGTACATGCTCCCTGCCCCCCACCCCTCAGAATCTCAATAAGTTGTCCAGAGTTGTTCACTCCGCAGCCTGTTAGACCATGAACGGGCTGCTTGGTGGTAATGGCATACCTTTAATCCCAGCACATGAGAGGCAGAGACAGGCAGATCTCTGTGAGTTTGAGGCCAGCCTGGTCTACAAAGCTACATAGAGAAACCTTGTTTCAAAAAACCAAAAAAAAAAAAAAAAAAGAAAAAGAAAAATACCATAAACAGGTGATTTCCTCTGCTTCAGCCTCTCAGTCATCAGCCTCCCAATCTTTTGTAACTCTTGAAGATGCACAACAATTTAAAATAATATCTACCTATTTCCCATGCTTCAAAACAGGATCTTTTCTGTCATTTCATCCCATCAAAACATTTGACATCATAGGTCAGTGGTGCATAAAGTAAGCAACATAGACACTGTCATGGAGGAGACTGACCATCCTGCTTTCTGCTTGTGTAGATTACAACAACCCTGGCCGAGTGCTGCTGCAGAATCTCACCATGTCCTCCTCTGGGCTCTACCAGTGCACAGCAGGCAATGAAGCTGGAAAAGAGAGCTGTATGGTACGAGTGACTGTACAGTGTGAGTATCTCGGGTTACCTTTCTTTTGGCATGGAGAAAAACCTAGCACCTTGGGCATGCTAGCCAGCATTCTACCACAGAGCTAAACCCCCAACTTTCCAAAGGGGATTTGTTTGTTTCAGTTAAAATTTTATTGTTATATTGCAATTTAGTATAAAATGTTTTAATCAAGAGTAAAAATAAGGTCAAAGTCTTCATTTCCAGAAGAACATTATTTTGACTGGTTGTATGGTTACCAATATAAATTGAACTGTGAAGCTGGGAGTCTCTCTCAATGGACTAGCACTTAGCACGTGTAGCTCCCTCAGTCTGATGCCAGCTTCATGTTCCTGTACACACCACACACACACACACACACACACACACACACACACACACACACACACACACACGGACTAGGGTGAGGTTACATTCACACACAGAATCCCTGGGTTTAGAAGGTGAAGACAGTTTGAGGTCATCCCCCACTACAGGCAAGACGTTTAGAGCCAATCAGGGCTACATAACACCCTGTCTCAAAAAAACCAACATCAAAACAAAAAAGTAGGGTCACATGTTTTGATTCATCCTATAATCCTAGCACCAGGGAAGCCATGACAGGAGGGCAGTGTATTTGACGCCAGCTTAGGCCACTTGATAATCACTTTTTTTTTTTCTTTCTTATTTTGGTTTTTCAACAGGGTTTCTCTGTGTAGCCTAACCACACTGGCCTCAAACTCACAGAGATCCGCCTGCCTCTGCTTCCTGAGTGCTGGGATTAAAAGTGTGTGTCACCGTCACCCAGTGATAATAACATCTTTTAAAAGGAAAAGGAAGAGCCAGGTGTGATGGTGCAAGCCTTTAATCCCAACACTTGGGAGGCAGAGGCAGGTGAGTCTCTAAGTCTGAGGCCAGTCTGGTCTACATATGAGTTCCAGGACAGCCAGGGATACACAGTGAGATCAAAACAAACAAGCAAAAAATAAACAAATGTGACAAAATAGAAAAGTAATCAACAGTCTTAATCAGCTCCAAGGCTTATAGACCATAAAAAGGACATCCAGCCAGAATAAATGGTATAGTAGCAGCACTTTCATCTTAGGGATGACCAACCACTTGTGGGGGAAAAAAAAAGACATCATAAACCAAGTTACAAAATAAAACCAACTTGAATACTTGCATCTATTTTTGTGGAACAAATTACCCTACATTTAGTGGCTTAAAACTTTTGACTCTCAGTTTCTGTAAATCAGAAATTGAGGAGTGGCCTAGCTAGGAAGTCGGGCTCACTCTCTCTTCAGCAGGAGAGGTTAGGCAGTGTGTCTCCCGTGCTGCATACATCAGAAGCCCTGGATGGTAGAGACTAGCCTTCTGCAATGGCTCCCTGTGGCTGCTGGCTGGCCCAAAGCAGCCATTTGAGACCTAGAGACTTGAGAACTGAGACGTGCAGTGATTCTGTAGAAACAAAGCCTCAGAAGCGTATTTTATTTACTGGAAGTGAGCATGGGCTAGCAAGAGTGTTCAGCAGACAAAGGCTCTTGGACCAAGCCTAACTAATGGCCTGAATTCTGTGCCTGGGACTAACATGGTAGAAAGAACCAACTCCCTCTAGTTGTCCTGTGATCTCCACACAAGGGTAAAGTGGCATGTGCATACCAGCCCCCCACACATAAAATACTTTACTAGTTAAAGAAGAGTTACTAAGAGGTTAAAACTGGTCCAAAGAGCACTTGAAACCTTAGATTAGGGACAAAGACACTTTAACTGGGAGACTGTGAAGATCGCTAGGGTAGGCAGCAAAATAGTTAATGTTCTACAAAACCACAGGCTGTGATTTCTGGGGTCACCTGTTTAACTCCAATAGGAATCACATCTCTTCCTGCTGCACTGTAAGAGGTCTGGAAGTTGTCACAGGGTTACAAAGGGTCAGAAACCGGACTTCTGTTCTTCCAAGTATCAGTTGTCTTACAAATTTAACAAGATCTTCACGGAGAAGTACAAGAGGCCTGCCATATTAATTAAAAGCACATTTTTGGAGGGGGGTGTCTTCAAAACATGGTTTCTCTGTAGTTTTGAAGCCTGTAACTTCCTCTGTAGACCAGGCTGGCTTCAAACTCATAGAGATCCGATTGCCTCTGCCTCCTGGCATGAAAGTCCACCTTTGTTATTTTACCAAATCAAGTCAATGAAAGTAAATTAATTAATTAATTTAATTAAATAAGAATAAGTGCCAGCAGGGTATGGAAGTTCATACCTGTGATCTCAGTAGTCAGGAAGATCCTGGACTCAAAGTCAGTCAGGGCTATAAACCAAGGCACACACTCTCTCTCTCTCTCTCTCTCTCTCTCTCTCTCTCTCTCTCTCTCTCTCTCTCTCACACACACACACACACACACACACACACACACACATACACACACACAGCAGAAGAAAAAAGAGAATATGGAAAAGTACAGGAGAGGGTTATGGGCTGTGGTGCTATAAATTGTTCTATCCAGGGCTTCTGTCTTGAGAGGTCGTGGCTCTCCTAGCTTACATTTGACTTTACTTCTGTCTATGCTTCTGAGAAAACAGATGTGCAAAGCATCGGCATGGTGGCAGGAGCAGTGACGGGCATAGTGGCTGGGGCCCTGCTCATTTTCCTCTTGATATGGCTGCTAATCCGAAGAAAAAGCAAGGAGAGATATGAGGAGGAGGAGAGACCTAATGAGATTCGGTAAGCTTCCCTGCTTCTCTGAACCTCCTTTCCAGGCCAATTCCATAGTAACTAGTCAATATAAATATTGCTCATTCCCTCTGCACTGTGGATCTCCAGAGGATTATTCTGGCAGGTAGGAAATTACAGTCTAGCTGGGCATTGGTGGCACTCACCTTTAATCCCAGCACTTGGGAGACAGAGGCAGGCGGATTTCTGTGAGTTTGAGGCCAGCCTGATCTACAGAGCTGGTTCTAGGACAGGCTCCAAAGCAATACAGAGAAACTGTCTGGATGGGGGGGGGGCGAGGAAATTACAGTCCAGTCCAGCAGTCCAGGATGGAAGGTGTGACTCACTTTATTGTGCAACTATCCTTGTTCTGGCTTGTTTTCTGTTGCTGTGAGAAATAACATCATGGCCAATAGCAACAGTGTAGGAAGAAAAGGGTTTATTTCCCCTCATAGCCACAGTCCAGTACAAAGGGAAGTCAAAGGGCAGGAACTCAAGGCAAGAGCCTGGGGGTGGTGGCAATTGGACAGAAGCTGTGACAGAGGGGGGCTGCTTCCTGGCTTGCTCCTCATAGCTTGCTCAGCTTGCTCTCTTACATAACCAGCATCATCTACCGAGGGTTGCCCCACCCGCAGTGAGCTGTGCTCTCCAGCATCACTCATTAATCCAAAAAATGCCCTACAGCCTTGCCAAAAGGCCAGTCTGACAGAGACCATTTCTCAGTTGAGGGCCCTCTTTGCAGGTGACTCTGCCTTGAGTCAAGCTAACAATCAACTAGCATAATTCTCAACTTTACTTCTGATTCATTCCCACTTAAAAGGGGTATATAATAAAGAATGGTATAACCTACAGGACATGAAAGGATTTAAATACACAGACCGCAAATCAAGGCAGTTGTATCCAGACCATCTCATATTGAGCTGTATCCTTCTGGTGCAACTGGCTGGACCTCTGGCTGTCACACAACAAACATTTTCCTAAACTGGGCATTAAGTCTTACAAAACAAGGAAATGCTTACTTCCTTAACTGGCTGCCTTCCCAGGTTTTTGGCTTGAGGAATTTATTGAAGAAAAAGAGAAAATCTCAGGAGGAAGTAACTTTATCTAGAGTCATCACGCCCTGGCAGTACTAAAGTTTATCTTTGCTGTCCATTTTTCCCTTCCAGAGAAGACGCAGAAGCCCCCAGAGCCCGCCTTGTGAAGCCTAGCTCCTCTTCCTCAGGCTCTAGGAGCTCACGCTCTGGCTCTTCCTCTACCCGCTCCACAGGGAATAGCGCCTCCAGAAGCCAGAGGACACTGTCCAGTGAAGCGGCGCCCCAGGGGCTAGCCACCCAGGCGTACAGTCTAATAGGACCAGAAGCAAGAGGTTCTGAACCAAAGAAAGCGCACCACACGACCCTGACCAAAGCAGAGACCACACTCAGCACAATCCCCAGCCAGAGCAAAGCCTTCCAAACTGTCTGAATTACAGTGGACTTGACTTGCGCTTTTCCGGAAGTCAGGATCTTAGCCTAGCCACTGGAGCTCGTTCACCAGCCACACAAGCCCCTCAGCCAGATAAGAACTCACTTAAGTAGCTGCCTACATGGCACTGATCGGTTCTGATGAGCACTTTCCTTATAGGACACCAAACAAAGGACGAGGGCTGGTAGTCCCTAAAAGGGCACCTCACTGTGCCTTCGCAGCAGAGGTGGGGGGAAGGAGGGACCCAACCTATTTTGCTGACCAGGACCTGTGGTGAAAATAAGGGAAAGGTGAGGTTGCATACACCTGAAACATCTTACTAGGAATGTTGCAAGTCACCTTAGTCAAGAAGAAATGGGAATCTCATAGATCAATTTTCTATTCATTTCTGCAAATGTATTGGATTAGTGTGATTATTCAGATAGTCAAAACAGAAACCCACAGCCTTATATTACACCTCTCAGCAACATGTACTGAGACAACTGCTTCTAAGAAACACATTAAAAAAAGAAAGAAAGAAAGAAAGGAAGGAAGAAGGAAGAAAGAAAGAAAGAAAGAAAGAAAGAAAGAAAGAAAGGAAACACTTTTTTCCTACCTTGACTTCATGGATCATAAGGTTAGAACATTAATTTGGGGGAGATTTGAAACAGTGGGAGACTGAGAAAAATGATTAAGTTTCACTTTCCTTATTTACAACCAACCTTCCTATTTCTGTGGAACCCTAAAATAATAAATAAGAAAAGAGTCCAACCAAGATGGGACATGATTCTGCGAAGAACTTTGAATTCTAATGTTGAGAGGATTGCTAACAGATATCAAAAATATATCCAGGCACAGCTGCAAGTCATTACTCAAATCTAATGCCCCTAAAGACTGCTCTACTAGATGTTTCTAGAAGAAATAAATATTAACTACATGGCACTTAATGAATGTCCCTAGGGAAAGAATCCTCTAGAGAAAGTCTCTTAGGGAAGTTGGAAGATCACCTTGCACATCACTTCCTGCTCCTCTTTCGGAGAACACGTGAAACCAGAATTTCAAGACTGAGTGGAGCAGAGAGGGAAATTAGACCTTTCCCTCGGTAGGTCAAAGGACATTTAATGCTGGCCTAAACGTGGATATTCCTCTGTTTCTTTCATTTTAGAAGGATGTGAATGAATGTGGGACCTTTGGTGATTCTAGGCCTTAAATTTCCAGAGATCATTTCCTAAAGGCATTGAAAATACATGCCCCATCACTCCCCAGAGAGAACCATGATGTCTTTCTTCTCAGCCTTAGCTTCCAAGAAAAGTGTAGCTGTGGGCTGGAAGGAATGCAAACTACCATTAGCGAGCAGGTGGCGAGAGAAACAAGTGGGTGGAGGGAGAGGGTTCAGCTAATGTCTTTTTGTTGTTGTTGTTGTTGTTGTTGGCATTTGGGAAAGAATTAGGAGAAAGAATTCACCAGCAAATCTATCCAAACAACTCATCCATGGGAGAAGTAAGGTGCCCAACAAATTTAAAAACAAAAGCAAAAGGCAGCCTGCTCCCCACCCCCACCCCCAACACACACACACCTGCCCAATTGTTGAAATTTGCCTTTGAAACAATTGAGGAGTACCTCCACCCTATGAAACAATTGACCTCCACCCTAGCTGCTAACCTGAATTAACCCTTCAAGGCACAAGGCAAAGGCAGCAGGTCAGGGTGGGTGGAGCAGTGCATTTCCTTTTGTTGACCAGGGCAAAGGCAAGAAGAAAGCGGAAGCAGCGACTACCGTGATTAAGCAGTCTCTGGAGTGGCCCTCAGATGCTGGCAGGGGAGAGTGTGATGCTCAATATTGCCCCCATTTCTCTGGCTTTTTAATCCTACATTTAGCTCGCATAAGAGTGTCCTTGCAGAATATATGTACATTTCCTTCTAAAGTGCCTGGGAAATGATGCTTGCGTTAAATTGTCTGGGTTCGTTTGGGTGGGCTTCATGCATGCTAAAGTGACGATCCTAACCTGAGTTTTGTCTTCTTTGAAGGAGGTGGAAATAAGAGACATTGGAGGAATAAAACAAATGTCTGTTCATTTGAGAAAATGGGCATATTTGAAATGCTTCTTATACTAACTCTTATCTCATTGTAAGATTTTTTTTTTTTTTAAGCCCTTTACTCTGACTACATTTTTATTCTTTCTGGAGGATGGTATCCAGGCAACATGTCTCTTCTGCTATGTAATTCTGAGAATTCTCCTTCCTGGCGTCCCTGAGCCAAACAAGCTTACAATGAAGGATACAGCTGGGTGGTCACTAGCAATTTTCTCACTGTTTCCTGGCTTTGAGCATCAGGGTTCCTGTCTGTGCTTTCAGGGCAGGGATCAGACCCCTTTGTCTGAAAAGGAAATTCCGATTATTTAAATGTGTTATTGGAGACTAATGCCATCGAATAACCAAAATCCTTTGAAATTCATTCCCAATGGAAAACTACAAATATATATATATATATATATATATATATATATATATATATATACACACACACACACACACACACACACACACACACACACACACACACAAAACAGATTGTACTAGGAGCTGAGAAATTCTGAGAGATAAGGCACTGAAGTCTTAGCAATGACAGAACCCCTTCCCTTTGAATCAGGCATTCAGGCTTCATTAAGTCAGAGTGTGGGCTGAAGATAAAGTGAGAGCCATGGCTGGCTCCAAACCTTATTCCACTGACATTGCAAACCAAGCTGACTGAGTCTTTAATGTGAAACAAACACAAAAGAAACAAAACAAAAAAAAACAAAACAAAACAAAAAAACAAAAACTGATGGACAGAAGCCAAAATAAATAAATAAATAAAAATAAATAAAAGGTTTATAAGAAGAAAATGCACATGGAAGAATGCGGACATTAGAGTAACCATTTCAATAAAATTATAAACCAAACTTAAATCTGTAAAATAGTAAAATGGATGTGTTTATTGTTATGTTGTATGCAAAGCATTTCAGAATTCTGTTCTAAAAGGTATTTATAGTTTGCTTCATTTCTGGTGTTAAGCTGTCCATGTGTCAACCTGCTTTGTTGCCTTGTAACTGGGATGGTACGTGTCACAAAAGCAGTTATTGATTGTAACTCCATTTGTATCAGCAATGAAAAAATAAATAAGGGAAGACAGCACTGCAGCAGAGGCTGGGGCTCATGTAACCTGCACTGGGAATGTATTTATACCTTGCTGCCAAAAGGACAGAACTGAGGCCAAATGTGCTCTATTAGTGACTGAGTTCAGTCACAAGGTTGTTAACCCCAAAGATTCCAGGTGAAAGACCACTGACCCAAATCACCATGGCCACATTAATTAAAACAAGCAAGTAGTTAAAGCAGGTGGGTTCATCAGTTTATGAAGTTCTTTTTTTCCTCTCAAGGCAAGATGTTGAGTGTTAAGTGGCACAGAGGCAACAGCTCTCAAGGCCTTTGTCAAAAATCAGCAAATAGTAATTGTGAAGCAAGTGTTTGTGCCAAGTACCAACTAAGGGTTGCGAAAAGAGAAGCAGCCCCCGAGAGTCACAGAAATCTGGAAACAACTTCACAGAGTTCCACACAGGCTGGTGGTACACCCCTACACTCTTACCACTCAGCTGGAGGCAGGAGTTCAAGTTCACCCAGCCTGGCATGCATGAAAGACTGAGATCAATAAAAGTAGCATCACTTACTGAAACATCATGGAACAGACACTGTTCCTTTCAAGTCGGGGGCTCCTGTAGCCCAGGCTGGCTAAATACTTCTAACTAAGGATTACCCCAAGGCTCTGACCCTCCTGTCTCTGCCTCCTAGAGTACTGATTTTACAAGGAAATTTCACTATAGTTAGCTTTTTTCCTTCCCTAACCCCAAAACTCTAAATATGTTATACATTTTATCTTAACTTCATTCTCATATTAACTCTATAAAAAGATGTTTGCATTCTCATTTTGTTTATTTATTTACTATTTTGGAAACTTGACGGTGTAAGTGGATCACTGGGAGCTTGAGGTCAGCCTGGACCACATAGTAAGTTCTGGTTCTGGAGAAATGGTTCAGCAGTTAGGAACACTAGTTGTTCTTCCAGAGGATCCAGGTTTGATTCCTGGCACCCACGTAGCGGCTCACAACTATCTGTGATCCTACTTCCAGGAGATCTGACTCCTTCTTCTGGCCTCCTCAGGCACTGTGGTCATGTGCTAAACCAAACAAACTGTCAGGCAGAACACAAATAAAAGGAAAATAGAGCTGGGCATGGTAGCACACATATTTAACCCTAGTACTCGAAAGGCTGAGGCAGATTGATTTCTACGAGTTTAACGCAACCCTTTTCCATATAGCAAGCTCCAGGCCAGCCAAGGCTGCACAGTAAAGCTACATGTAGCTACAAAGCTACTCATACTCTGTCTCAAATAAATAAATAAATAAATAAATAAATAAATAAACGAATAAATAAGTAAGATTAAAAAAAGAAAAAGCAAGTTGAGTTCAGCCAGCATGGGCTACACAATGAGACCTTTTCTCAAAAAATATAATGAAAAAAAAAAAAAAACCCTGTCCAAGAATTGTGTTTATAATTATTTAAGGCCAACTTTCTTCTCCCTTGTTCTCCTGCCTGCCAGCCAGCCAGTATTGAAAACCATGGCCTAACAAAACTAGTCAAAGGCTCTACAACTGTGCTACATATCAGTTCTCTCGATTTATACCTCATTTTTTGTCACCATTCCTGGATAGAGAAATCAGAAACTTTTTTTAATTTTGGTTTTTCGAGACACAGTTTCTTTGTGGCTTTGGAAGCTGTCCTGGATATAGCTCTTGAAGACCAGGTTGGCCTCCAACTCTTAGAGATCCACCTGCCTCTGCCTCCCCAGTGCTGGGATTAATGGTATGCACCACCTCTGCCCGGCAATCAGAAACATTTTTACAGTTTAATTACCTTCGACAATGATTTTAATTTATATTAAAAACAACAAAACAAAACAAAACATCCAGCACTTGGGAGACTGTGGAAAGCATTTTTGAGTTCAAGTCCAGTCTGGTCTACATAGCAGGATGTTCAGACCAGCCAGGGCTTCATGGTGAGACCTCTAAAACCCAATAATAATAATAGTAATAATAATAATAACAAAAGTTAATGGAGAAGATGATTCGTGTAACATCTCTTCTCTACCCTACAGGACTGAACAAGGATGTTTTACATGGAATTTGAAGCCAGGCATGGCAGTACCTACCTTTAATTCTAACACTTAGAGTTCAAGTACATCCTCAGCTGCATAGTGAGGCCAGCCTGGACAACGTATGACTCTGTCTCAAAAATTTGTTTAAAAATGAGATACTAGAGATACTATGAGGGCTGGAGAGATGACTCCATGGTTAAGAGTACTGACTACTCTTCCAAAGAACTTGGGTTCAATTCCCAGCACCCATATGGCAGCTCACAACTGTCTATAATTCCAGTTCCAGGGGACCTGACACCCAAGGCAAAACACCAATACACATTCAAAATAAATAAATAAGTAAGTAAGTAAATAAATAAATAATACAATTTCATTTAAAAATGAGATATTATGGGTAAACTTGGGTAGGCAAGGTGTCTCTGTACCGCCTACGCTACAATCTGTTTGTTCAACTAATCAGGAGAAGACCTAGAGATTTAAGTAAGAGACAAGACAGGGTGTCATTTGTGCAACAAGAATGCGGTTTATTAAGGGGAAGGATCTGGCTTATATACTGACTCATAGCACAATGGAAAACAATCCAGGATCAAGAAAGTTCTCAGGCTTAGCTTCTCCCCAGCTGATGTGTGTTAGCAAATCAGGAAGAGTACCAATAACAACTCTGGGGCAAGATGTTCCAGCTGAAACTGCAGACTGTTCCAGCCGACAGTTTAGGCCTGCTCAAGGTGCCTCAGGGGTCCCTGCAGAGCTCCTTGGGTAAAGGAGCTTCCCTTGCATGTTTAATAACCTGAGTTCAGGGCCAGGTGGTCGTGGCTCACATGTCTATCAAGTTTGAGGCCAGGCTGGTCTACAGAGTTCCAGGACGACCAAGGCTACACAGACAAACCTTGTCTTGAAAAATCAAAATATAATCCAGCCTGAGTTCAATCTTTGAAACTCACATAAAGATAGAAAGAGAGAAGATAGCCTGTGCTACATAATGCATTTCAGGCCAGCCAAGGCTACATAGTGAGACACTCTTTGAAAAGAAAAGCATTCATGTGTGTAGATCCTACTCCAGCCACGACTCCAGTCTGTAGTCCTGATGTCTGCAGACATGTCATGCACAATCTTGGCTGCCTAAGGCAAGCTGAGTAGGGTAGTACCCTGCAGCTTTAATCCCAGGACTCAGGAGACAGAGGCAGCTGTGACCTGTGAGCTGAGGTCAGCCTGGTCTACAGAGAGAATTCCAGGACAGCAAAAACTACATAGTGAGATCCTGTTTCAAAGCAAGAACAAAACAACAAAGCCTGTGTGAAATAGTTGGCATCCTAGTCACATAAGGAGACACAAGTGTGCACTGGTCCTTGTTCCACACACAGAGTCTGTAGTAAGAGTTACGAGCAGAATTCTGCAGTTACACAGCAGGCTGGTTTTAATGTTCAGTGTGGACAAATATTTGTTTTCCTTAATTTCTTCTGTGTAGTGTAATGAGAGAAAATAATGTTAGGATGACTCACATGTATGTTTTCATGTTTAAGTGAAGTAATTTATACTTTGCTACAGTTAGAAAAGCAAAATACTAATATCATTTTGGATCATTCTGGTTTCAATTTTCCTAAGGGAAAGCAGTAAACTCATTCAAGTCTTGAGAAATCAGGCTGCGTACTGCAGTTTTCAACCTTGTCGTTGGTTCCAAGAGGGGCTGTTTTTGATGGAATTTGCATGTAAGGTCACCATTCTTTGGTCCTGAATAATCTCTTTCTTTTTTCTTTCTTTCTTTCTTTCTTTCTTTCTTTCTTTCTTTCTTTCTTTCTTCCTTCCTTCCTTCCTTCCTTCCTTTTTTTCTTTCTTCCTTCCTTCCTTCCATTCTTCCCTCCTCCCTCTGTCCCTTCCTCCCTCCCTTCCTGCTCCCCCCCCCCAAGGCAGGATTGAGAGCCTCAGTTCTAGACTGGCCTCAGGCTCATGGCAAGCTTCTTGCCTCTGCCTTCCAAGTTTTGGGATTGCACAGGAGCTACCACACTCAGCTAAATAATCTTTATTGTTGTTTGTTTGTTTTGAGACAGGGTTTCTCTGTGTAACAGCTTTGGCTGCCTAAGCTGGCCTAGAACTCACAGTGATCCACCTGACTGCTGTCCAAGTGCTGAGGTTAAATGTATGAGCCATCACACCTTCATATTTGGGGTTTTGTTTGTTCATCTGTTTATTTATTTATTTATTTATTTATTTATTTTTTTTGAGACAGTTTCTCTGTATTGCTTTGGAGCCTGTCCTGGAACTAGCTCTGCAGACCAGGCTGGACTCAAACTCACAAAGATCCGCCTGCCTCCCTCCCCAGTGCTGGGATTAATGGCATGTGCCACCAACACCCGGCTCTGTTTGTTTGTTTTAAAGCAGGATCTCAATGTAGCCTTGCCTAGCCTAGAACTTACTTTGTAGGTCATGCTGGCATCACAGAGATCCACCTGTCTCTTTTCTGCTGAGTGCTGGTATATTAAAGGCATGTGCCACAACTCCCAGCCCTAAACCTTTAAACTAGGTCCCAAGGCACACATCTTTAATTCCAGTTATAGGGAGATGGAGGCACATAAATGTTTGTGAGGTGTAGGCCACATATGGGACTACATGTAGTTCCAAGCCAGTTAAATGGGGAGACTCTGTGTTAAGAAAATGTTTATGTAGAATCTCCCACACTATGTAATTCTTTTTTATGCCTTTAAGAAAAATAGTAAAGTCCTATACATTTTATTTACCCTCTAAAGCTCTGAAGGCTTTTGCACTCTAGGAAGTGAAACAGAAGGTTCAAATATTATACACACTTGCAATCATAGAACTCAGGAGGCTGAGACAGGAGGATTGCTATGAGTTTGAGCTTAGTATATACCATGGGCTACATACTAAGTACCAAGCCTACAAGGTAAGACTTTGAACAGAAAGAGAGAGGGGTTGAAAGTATCTCTATGTCACCACACCAGAAAATGCCTGGAATTTCAATTCTGATGTAACTTCAAAGTCCATGCTTTCCAACACTGCTCTCCAAAGCAAGACTGTGTGCACCATACTGATAAGGCATTCCAGGGGCTAATGTGTCTTAGACTTCAGGATTCTGAGAGGCTATGAAAGCCACACAGTCCAATCTTCATTTAAATGTGATTTTATTTACCTTTCCTATCAATGCTGGGATTTTGGGCAGTGGAAAACAAAAAGTTATAGAAAGACTGATACTGCAGTCAGACTGATTCCAGGAAGGCATGTTCTTCATAAAGGACTTACTTCATTCCTCTCCAGAAGACAAGAAGAAACACAAGAAACAGGGCCTGGTGCAGAGCCTTTTCCTACCTCCAGGAAGTGAACTAACTGCCTGGGATGCCAGGGAATCACCATAGCCTTCAGCCACTAACCATGGTCTTGTGTCTTGGCTGCTCTGCTGGCCTCCGAGGGCTTCAGGAAGAAAGACAAAGCTTACAGAAGAAGCTTCTCTCTGGAGGAAGCAGAACTAAAAAGATCCCAGTCTTGGGCAGGGAAGTGATCCCAATAAACACGTTTTAGATTAAACAAACAAACAAGCAAACCTGATTCAATGATCCTACCTTGTGGTTTACCAGTTGAGTCATTTAACCATGCCAGGCAGGAGTGGCACACGCCTTTAATACTAGCACTCCAGAGGCAGAGGCAGGCAAATCTCCGTGAGTTCGAGGCCAGACAGGTCTACAGAGCAACTTCCAGGACAGGCTCCAAAGCTACACAGAGAATCCCCATCTTGAAAAAAAGAAATCATTTAATTATTTCCTCATTTACAAAATGAGGATCATGATAATTCTTACTTCTTAAGATTTAGGGCAGGCTGTGGTGATGCATGCCTTTTATCCTAGCACATGGGAGGCAGAGGCAGATGGATCTCCGAGTTTGAGGCCAGCTTGGTCTACAGAGCTAGTTCCAGGACAGCTAGGACTATTACACAGAGAAAGCCTGTCTCAAAAACAAAACAGAAAAAACAACAAATGATTTGGGGTGAATTTCTTGCTGTTCCTCTTCTTCTTCTTCTTTTTCTTTTTTTTTATTTTTCAAGACAGGGTTTCTCTGTGGCTTTGGAAGCTGTCCTGGAACTAGCTCCAGGCTGGCCTTGAACTCACAGAGATCTGCCTGCCTCTGCCTCTGCCTCTGCCTCCTGAATGCAGGACTAAAGGAATGTGCCACCACCACCTGGCTGTTTTGCTGTTCTTCTTGAGACTGGGTCTCACCATTAGCTCATAATCCTCTTGCCTCTACATTCTGAGTGCAGATATGTGCTCCCATACCTGACCTTGTAATGAAAGTTAAATGAGTAGTGTGTACCACCTACTTAAAATACTGCTTAGCATGTGCCAGGCACACAACAATATATATCATTACCTATATCTAGTCAGAACCCCAAGCAACCAAACTTTGATTTTTTTAAAAAAATGTTTTATTTTTAGAAAAGGTATACTGGCTCATTTTGGGTTTTTTGGTTTTGTTTTGTTCCTTTGTTTTTGTTGTCAGCTTAACACAAGATAGAGTCATCTGAGAAGTGAGAATGTCAATTGAGAAATTATTTCCATCAGATCAGCCAAATCTGTGGAACATTTTCCTTCCTTCCATTCTTCCTTCCTTCCTTCCTTTCTTCCTTCCCTTCCTCCTTTTCTCCCTCCTCCCTTCCCCCTCTTTTTCCAGACAGGGTTTCTCTGTGTAGCCTTGGCTGTTCTTGGAACTCACTGTGTAGACCAGGCTTGCCTGGAACTCACAGAATCCACTCTGCCTCCGAAGTGCTGGGATTACATAAGGAAAAAGGAAATACACCCTTTCCTCCTGTGCTGCTTTTGGTCATTTTTTTTTTTTTTTTTTTTTTTTTTTTTATCATAATAAAAGAAAGTGAACTAGGACAGAGGATCTCACTGTGTGGATTTGGTTGGTCTCAGACTTGAAATGATCCTTAGACCTCTGCCTCCTGGTTGCTGGAATTACAGGTGTGTACAAGCACCCTGTTGTTTTTGTTTTGTTTTGCTTTTTGCAGTCTCAAACTGTGGCTCAAGTTGGCCTAGAACTATCGGGTTTTCCTGTCTGCTGGGGTTGTGGGTCTTGCATCACAATGCGTGGTTAATTTCAGATCTTGAATAAGTAAATTTGCTGTTGAAACCTGGAGTAGCTAGAAGCAAAGAAACAACATTTATTTATTTTCTGCTTGTATTTTGTCTTAATTTTACTTTTTACAGGGGTGGGGGGCACTCATGCCGTGGTGTGCATGCAGAGGTCAGGGTGCCACTTTGTAGGATCAGTTTGCCCTTTCTTCATTCTAAGAATCAAACTTACGCATTCATGTGTGTATGGCAAGCACTTTACCCATTGAGCCATCCAGCTAGCTCTTTGTGCTTTTAATAGTAAAAACGCAGGGCTGGAGAGATGGCTCAACAGTTAAGAGCATTGGCTGCTCCTCCAGAGGTCCTGAGTTCAATTCTCAGAAACCACATAGTGACTCACAATCATCTGTAATGAGATCTGGCACCCTCTCTTGCATACATGTATACAGTGTAAACACTGTATACATAATAAATAAATAGACCAAACCCACAGTTCAAATTCTAGAGCACTGTTTGAGCGACCAGAAGCTGAGGTTAAGTGTTCTGCTATCTAAAAACTGTGCGTGTGTGCATGTATGGTGTGGCATATGCAGGAGTGTGCCTGTAAGCTTTCTGAGCTCAGAGGAGGGTATCGAGTATCATAACCTAACCCCTGAGACTGGAACTTAGCACTCATTAGGCCAGAAAGACGCACATATATATAAAACATCACACTGGTCCCTTCATGCCCTGCCCCCCTTTGAGTATCAAAAGAGTTTACTTAGCAAAGTTTCATATGAAAACATGATGCAATTCTACCCCATAGTCGAACAGGCCCTTTGGGGAGAGCCGTGAATGCCCCCTGTGCCAAACAGCTTCATACAGGATGATGCTGTTTCCTCAAATGATACCATTCTGATGTTATTCCGTTGCCCACTAGTTGCCATCCCCACACACTCACTCATCAGTCACAAGACTCATAAAGGGATCAAAGTCCCATAGTATTCTTTGAACATGTCTGCCACCATTTAACTTCAATAACTTCTTGTCCATAAATCTCTTCAGTTTGGGAGGATGGGCCTTGCTCATGGCAATTCCTCAGCAGGCCCAGCAAAGGAGAGGCCCCTCACCCACTCTTATCTCCTCAGCAGCCCCCTCCCCCACCGATCTCTCATTCAACAAATCCCCATTCTGGGCTGGCTAGATGGTTCATTGGTTAAGAGAATTTGCTGCTCTTCTGCAACACTGGAGTTCAGTTCCCAGTACACTGACAGGAGGCTCACCTCCACCTAACAGAACTCTAATCTCAGGGGATTGGACACCCTCTTCTGGCTTCCATGGGGGCACACACACAGGTGACACATATTCACATATAGACACAATAATAAAAATAAATCTTTTATTTTAAAAGGTCCTCATCCCACTGGGTGGTGGTGGCGGCGGCACGGATGCCTTTGGTTCCAGCAGGAGGCAGAGGCAGAGGCACTGTGAATTCTGTGAATTCAAGGCTGTCTGGTTTACAGAGTGAGTTTCAGGATAGGAAGGACTGTTTCACAGAGAGACTCTAACCCCCTTCCCACTTTCACGTCTTTTGCTTTTACTTTGGGGTCCACCAGGCCTAACCAAGGATGCCTTTGTGGGCAAAGTGTGGAGTTACCCACCTGAGCAGGGCTTATTCACCAGCGGTTGCCCACTAAATACTTCCTCTCCACCAGCAATCCTCAAACCGTTCGCTTGAGCCCTCCCCATTTAGAGGATTGTGCAGACCCCTAGAGTGTCACTGCCATGTCATGCCTGGAAGTATCCCATGATCCTCTGTCCCATCTTCGCTCCACCCCATCTTCCCTTATCTTTCCCGAGTCTTAGAGGAGGTGTTATGAGGTTCCTTTAAGAGTGAGAACCTTTAAGAGTTGCTTGTTCTAGCGGAGGCAGAGGCAAGTGGATCTCTGTGAGTTTGAGGCCAGCCTAGTCTACAGGTCGAGTTCCAGAACAGTCTCCAAAGCTACATAGAGAATCCCTGTCTCCAAAAAACAAAACAAAACAGAGAGTTGCTTGTTCTTAGCAGTTTGACCAGCCTTGAGTCTCTGCGTTAAGCACCATTCACTCCAGCCGGAGGCTTGGACAAGGCTGCGGTAGCGCCATTTGTAACTCCCCAGACTGCAGGTCCAATTACCCGCCCCTCCCCAATCCCCCCCCCTTCTCTTTTGATAACTGAGATTATAGGTTGGCTCCAGTGCTGCCTTGGCCGGAATTGTCATCTGATAAGATGAAGTCTGGAGCCACCAGGATCGCACCAGGGGCTTAGTAAAAGTTTTCTTTTTCCCCCCTGTGAATGGGGCTTCTAGTGAGATTCCTGGAAAGGAAGGGGATTAAGCAGTTATTAATTTAGCTGCAGTTCCTGTTTTTCCACAGCCACAAAGCTTCATCTGGATTTCTAGTTGAGGAGGGGCTTATGTCTTCTCCCCTCTCTCCCATCCTCAGGATTTACTGACTTCCTATATAGCTGGCCTCGCTTTTATTTCTTATTTTGAGACAGAGTTGCACCACGTTGCTCTGGCTCGCCTTTACTCACTCTCTAGTCCAGGCAGGCCTTTCTTCCTGTTTCAGCCTCTGTAGTAGCTAGGGTCACAGGCGCTCACCACCCAACCGACCTCCCAGAAAGTACACTCGTGAAACAGAGTAAGGCTCTTCATTTTTAAACCTTTATTTACAAATTGATTGACAGGCTCAAGGTCCAACCTGGGTCTAGCAGAACTCTAGGTACTTACTCCACATCCTAAGTGGTGACTGAAAAAGTGTGAGTCACCACACCCACTGTAGCTCAAAAGAAAAGCTGACGGTGGGGGGGGGTGCCTTACGTTTCTAATGTGGGGGGTATTAGAAAAGCCGTAGGAATTATGCACCTTACATGTAAAGTGCCTTTTACATCTACACGAAAAACGTTGTATTAAAACGATCTTCTTGAACAGTAACAAAAAATACATCTCTCCAGGAACTCCAAGGCAACATTCTTCCGAAGACACAGATACAGAAAAAAGAACTATTCCTTAAGACTGTCTCAGTAATTACTGGCTTTGATGAGGACAAAGCCTCCCCAGTCTCCTGATAGCCTTTCTCGTGTGGCCTGGAGAGCTTCCAATTCAAACACCTTAAGTTAAAGTCGCTACGGTATTCTTTTAAAAAACAACCTAACTAACAAATAGCTGCCCTGCCCTTTTGAAAGGACACGTGGAACGTGCTGCAGAGACGGGCTTAGTTAGAGACAAGGCCCCGAGAACGAACGCCCTGCCTCAATGCCTTGCAGTTTCACAGTCCAAGCACTGTCACGTTTTCAAGGACTCTGTGCGGTCGAGCGATTAATTTTTGGTAAAAGTCAAGTCAGGGGAGACATTACCTCATGTTACTGAAAATAAAAGGTCGAATCGTTGCATCAAGGACATAAGGCCGCCGGAAACGAGGATTGCCAGTGCCTAGCTGGCCCTCAGGGGTAAAGGAAATACACCCTTTTGCACATTTTTCCCCACAAAGTGAGAGGTCGGCGGTGGGGGCAGGGAGGGGACGGAGGCCACGCTGTCCTAGTCCGGAGGTGGGGAGGGGCTCGGCTCTGGGATCAGCCAAGAAGACCAGGCCGTTTCTTTCACTGAGGGTCACGACCGAGCGTCGTGGGGGCCCGGACGAGCCAGGCACGTCAGGCCTCGGCCCTGGGGGCTGCGGATTGAAGCCGCGCTGCGGCCGGGCCACCTCCAAGGCGGGCACCGGGAGCAGCTGCCCTCGCGGTGCCCACTAAGTGTCGGGCTCAGACACCGCGGGTGCGCGCAGCCCGAGGCCGCAAGCCCGCCGGGCTGAGGGAGAAGGGCCGGTCGGCCGGCTGGGGGAGGGGCGCGACAACCTTCGCCGCCATTTTGTCCTCGCCCCACTTCCGTCTTCTCTTCCCCCGACTCCCCCTCCCTCAGGCTCTTCTCTCCGGCGGCCCAGGGTCCCGAGAGGCCCACGTGGCGGAGAACAGCGCTCTCATTGGTCCGCTGCGAACGCACCCGCCTCCCTCCGTCTGCTTCCTTCCGCCCCCTCCCGCTCGCGCTGACTGGGCGCGCATGCGCACACTCCGCCGAGCCGGTCCCCTCCCCCACGGCGGTGAGTGACAGAGGACTCCCGCGCGCGGGCTCTCGGCGCCCCGCCCTCCCCTTTCCCCCGGGCCGTTCGGAGAGCGGGGGCGAGCATGAAAGTTCCAGAACGCTGCGGCCGTGCGTCATCGCAGGGCGGGGCGGGGCGGGGGCGGGCCCTAAGGGAGCGTTCTGGTTCTTCATTGGTGCGGTCGGAAGAGCCCCACCGTCCATTGGCTAAGGGGCCATGATAGGCAGCGGGACGGGGCGGGATCCTTCTGGAAGGTTCTGAGACAAGGTATAAGAGACAGTGAGGCGGGCGGAAACCGGTCTCATTGAACGCGGAGGCAGCTTGCGGCGTTTGTGCGCTCTCGTCGCCAGCACAGCCGGGCCTACCAGCAAGGTGAGGCCTGGGATCTGGGTGGCGGTGGGTGACGGGCGGACTGCAGGGGTCGGCGGGGCACGGAGGCGGCGGCGGTCGCGGCCTGGGCCGCCGTCTCCGGGGATGCGGGCTGCAGCCGAGGAGGATGGGCTTAGGCAGGGCGGCGCCGCCATGGCTCTGAGGCTCCGCGTGGCGGGGGAGGGGTGCCGCAGCGGCTCGGGCCGCTCCTTATCCCTGCGGACCAAACGAGAGCGTTTCCGACAGTGGCCCAGGGTGGCAGCCGCTTGGAATAGTTAAGTAGCGAGCAAGTCTTGCTGTGCCCGCAGTACGCGGCCCTGGCGGCGGGGGAGGGGGGTTGGGCGCTCGCTCGGAGTTGAGGCCACGTGCTCAGCCATTGTCGCAGACCTTCAGGACAGATGGTTCCTTCAGCCAGGGGCGGGCTCTGCCACGTTTGGCACCGTCACCGGGCTGCAGCAGTGCTACCCTGAGCCTTCCGCGTGGCCTCAGGTGATACGTCTGAGCTGATGAGACCATAGCGATTGCAGTCCGGAATCTGCGAGGTAGCTGCTTAGCCGTTTTCGTGTTCCCGTTTTTCTTTCAGCAACCATGTCTAAGGGACCTGCAGTTGGTATTGATCTTGGCACCACCTACTCCTGCGTGGGTGTCTTCCAGCATGGAAAGGTGGAGATAATTGCTAATGACCAGGGTAACCGGACCACGCCAAGCTATGTTGCTTTTACTGACACAGAACGATTAATTGGGGATGCTGCAAAGAATCAGGTTGCAATGAACCCCACGAACACAGTTTTCGGTGAGTGACTATAGTTTTTATGTGGGCTAGCTTTCTAGACAGCTGCAGGCTGAAATTAACGTTGCTACTTGTAAGACTGGCAGTGTCTATCATTATTAAGCTGGAGAGATAGCTAGGCTCACAACCAAAATTATGGGCCATTCTGCCCCGGAGTTAGCCTCGCCCAGCCCGGATGTCAGATTTCTCTACTTCTAGTACACTGAGATGCAATTTATACTTTAATCCCACAATTTCGTTGGAATATAATGAAATACTTTCGTTTTGCAGATGCCAAACGTCTGATCGGGCGTAGGTTTGATGATGCTGTTGTTCAGTCTGATATGAAGCACTGGCCCTTCATGGTGGTGAACGATGCCGGCAGGCCCAAGGTCCAAGTAGAGTACAAGGGAGAGGCAAAAAGTTTCTACCCAGAGGAGGTGTCCTCTATGGTTCTGACTAAAATGAAGGAAATTGCAGAAGCCTACCTCGGCAAGGTGGGTTTTAAATGCTCTGTCTGGGCTGGCTTTTACCTCAAGCATTCTGTTTAGTACACGAATTTGCTAACAGTTGTGCAATTACTGTGTTTTCTAGACTGTTACTAATGCTGTGGTCACAGTGCCAGCCTACTTCAACGATTCTCAGCGACAGGCAACAAAAGATGCCGGAACCATTGCTGGCCTCAATGTGCTTCGAATTATCAATGAACCAACTGCTGCTGCTATTGCTTATGGGTTAGATAAGAAGGTATGTGAAGTACACGTTTGGCTTAAGGTTTGGCTTAAGGTTAATTTGCACACCAGGGATGTGAGCTAAAGTATTTTTTCAATGACAGGTTGGCGCTGAAAGGAATGTGCTGATTTTTGACTTGGGAGGTGGTACTTTTGATGTGTCAATCCTCACTATTGAGGATGGAATTTTTGAAGTCAAATCAACAGCTGGAGACACCCACTTGGGTGGAGAAGACTTTGATAACAGAATGGTCAACCATTTCATTGCTGAGTTTAAGCGAAAGCACAAGAAGGACATCAGTGAGAACAAGAGAGCTGTCAGGCGTCTGCGTACTGCCTGTGAACGGGCAAAGCGCACCCTCTCCTCCAGCACCCAGGCCAGTATTGAGATCGATTCTCTCTATGAGGGAATCGATTTCTATACCTCCATTACCCGTGCTCGATTTGAAGAATTAAATGCTGACCTGTTCAGAGGCACCCTGGACCCTGTAGAAAAGGCCCTTCGAGATGCTAAGCTAGACAAGTCACAGATCCATGACATTGTCCTGGTTGGTGGGTCTACCAGAATCCCCAAGATTCAGAAGCTCCTGCAAGACTTCTTCAATGGAAAAGAACTGAATAAGAGCATTAACCCCGATGAAGCTGTTGCTTATGGTGCAGGTAAGACCCCTATATACATGTCTTTGCAGTTTGAGAGTTTCTCTTTAAAGAGGGTCTTCAATAGTTCGCTGTGATGATGGATTCCAAAACCATTCGTAGTTTCCACCAGAAATTCCATGTTGGCTAGTTCCTTCCTTGGATGTCTGAGCGAATGAACTGCATTGAAGTGACTGGACTTGGTGGTGAGTTTCTGTAACTAACATTTCTTTTCCCTTTTATAGCTGTCCAGGCGGCCATTCTGTCTGGAGACAAGTCTGAGAATGTTCAGGATTTGCTGCTCTTGGATGTCACTCCTCTTTCCCTTGGTATTGAAACTGCTGGTGGAGTCATGACTGTCCTCATCAAGCGCAATACCACCATCCCTACCAAGCAGACACAGACTTTCACTACCTACTCTGACAATCAGCCCGGTGTGCTCATTCAGGTATGTTAGTTTTGTTTTTGTATAGAAATTACAGGGAAGGAAATCTCGCTGTGATGATGGATTCCAAAACCATTCGTAGTTTCCACCAGAAATCCCGTGTTGGCTAGTTCCTTCCTTGGATGTCTGAGCGACTGAATTCTTCCCATAACCAAGCTTGCTTATTCATTGAGCTATAGAACTGTTAGTCAGATGCCTTACTGTCTCTTCCTCTATGCAGGTCTATGAAGGTGAAAGGGCCATGACCAAGGACAACAACCTGCTTGGGAAGTTTGAACTTACAGGCATCCCTCCAGCACCTCGTGGTGTTCCTCAGATTGAAGTCACTTTTGACATTGATGCCAATGGCATCCTCAATGTCTCCGCTGTAGACAAGAGCACAGGCAAGGAGAACAAGATCACCATCACCAATGACAAGGGTAAGTATGGATACAACTGCCTTCTGGTATAACTCAAGTTCTGACCTTTTAGTTTTAAGCCATGTTCCTGATTTTGTGTCTTAACAGGCCGCTTGAGCAAGGAGGATATTGAACGCATGGTCCAGGAAGCTGAGAAGTACAAGGCTGAAGATGAGAAGCAGAGAGATAAAGTTTCCTCCAAGAATTCACTGGAATCCTATGCTTTCAACATGAAAGCAACAGTTGAAGATGAAAAACTTCAAGGCAAGATCAATGATGAGGACAAACAGAAGATTCTAGACAAGTGTAATGAAATCATCAGTTGGCTGGATAAGAATCAGGTAGGTGTCCTGTTACCAATAAGGGGAAGTAGATGTTCAAGTACAACTGGGCTAAGTTAGGGGTCACTGTGATGAATGGTCCAAACATTCGCGGTTTCCACCAGAATATAAAGCAGTGTTGGCAGTACCTTCCTTGGATGTCTGAGTGACTCTAAAGCAAAGGAATGGGTTCCTGTTAATGCAGGATTAATTGCAGCAGCATTACAGTACAGTTTACTGTAGACCTTGAGTAATTTGGTGTTTTTCTCCTCAGACTGCAGAGAAGGAAGAATTTGAACACCAGCAGAAAGAACTGGAGAAAGTCTGCAACCCCATCATTACCAAGCTGTACCAGAGTGCTGGTGGCATGCCTGGAGGAATGCCTGGGGGCTTCCCTGGTGGTGGAGCTCCTCCATCTGGTGGTGCTTCTTCAGGGCCTACCATCGAAGAGGTGGATTAAGTCACAGTCAAAGTAGAGGTGTAGCATTGTTCCACAGGGAAGCATTTGAAGGACCTAAATTTAGCAAAGTTTCCTGGCAGTTTTTAAATTTAAACTGCTACAATAAATTACTGGGCATTCTCAATACTTGAACATGGAACATGTGCACAGAGAAAATAAACATTGCACTTTATAAGCACTGTATCCTAAATGGAAAATGCAATGTCTAATAAGGTGGAAAATGGAATGTCTAATAAAACTATTTAAATTGGCACCATACAGTTCTGACTTGCAGTGATTTTTGAGACAACCATGCTGTTCACAAGAGCTCATCCCAAATGCTGGGATGAGAGCTATGTCACCTTACCTGGCACAATTCTAGTACCCCAGTGGACCTTTTCAGTTTAGTTTTTTTTTACCCTTGGGCTGGTGGGAATTTACTTGGTGCTTTACATATACTAGATTTAATGGAAAGAACCAACATAAGGACAAAACTAAAGCTGTGGAGGGTTCTATTCTAGCCAGGGGGTGGTGCTTGGTAATCACTAATGGTAACACATCTAAACAATAGTTTTACATAACTATTGAGGCTTGAGCCTGCCACCTAGTGTCCAGCCTTTCCTTAGTGGTACAGTAAGATGGTCACTGTAGTGCATACAGCAAAATAATGCTACCTTTGTATTAATAGTTGCAGTTTCTAGTCTAGTGCCACAAGTAATAAAGTCTGGCCCATCAGTGTTGAACCTCAGGGATGGGGTTACAGGTGTGTAGTACATAATGCCAGTTGGATTGAAGCAGATTTCCTATATTCTAGAACTCAAGCTTTTCCTATATGCTAGGAAAAGATAAAGCTACAGCCTAAGATGGTGTGTTTTAATTTACTTAGGCTATTTGGACTCCTGGGCCTTTTCCTGGCTCTGGTAATACATGATATATACTGCATATGATTATGTAGTTACTGTCAGTAGAGCATAGACCACATCCATCTCCAGATATTTGGGAGCTGTACTTCAAATTTTACATAACTGGTGCTTAGTTTACCTGAAACAGCCTAGTGCTTGGTGTTCTGATTATTAAATATCTCAATTTGTATGGGGGTATACAAGGTCAGGATTTCCAGACAGATTGGGAACCTTTCATGGTGGGCATTGTAGTCTTTGGGGGAAACAGTCACTGAGAACTGAGGGTGTTCTTAGTGATGGCATTCCCATTGCCATTTTGTTTTGGTCCTTAAGTCTAATTTACAAGGAATGTAATTGCTGTTTCAAGAGTTAAGCACATCACCTTAATCTGTAGTTGTTTAATCTGATCTGAATTTTGCCTGGAAGTACTCCAGTCACTGACTTTCACTACCATATCAGGCTTTAGTTAAAATTTAGCTGTATGTTTTTATTACCATGTTTTAGTTTCCTCAAGCAATAAAATTCTCAACAGTACTGCAGTTCAAATGTAATGCTAAGTTCTAGGCTTATAGGAAGAGTTTTGGTTCTGATAGAGTGGTGGGTGGCAAGACCTGTTTTCTGCATACTGATTTAAAGGCCTCTTTGTCCAGCAGATGGCAGTAACTAATAAAACAACTGACAGGGAATATTTTTTCTCTTGTTTTTTTCAAGGCATGATTTCTTTGCATAGTTGTCCTGGAATTCTGTAGACCAAGCTGCCCTCAAACTCCGGTCTGCCTATGTCTGCCTCCTGTGTGTTGAGATTAAAAACATGACTACCCAACAGGAACAATTTCATTGGGTGCATTTTGCTTGTTTTCACTTGTTTGTTGCCTTCTTGGAAGCACGATAAAGAACAGGTCAATGATGGAGTGAGCCAGTCCCAAACCTCCACATCTCACAATAAGCAAGTAACCTTGCTAGGGATGGGCTACAGAATTTAGTGTGTGAATGGAGAGAGTATAGAAACAAGGTGGGTAGAGGAAGCAAAAGCTCAGTGACCTTGAACCTAAACTCACTTGGGAGCAGATCTTTGAAAAGATACTGGCAACTGAGGCTCTGGTGGTAATAGATTACCTAGCAGATTCATTCCTGGCACCAAATCACATGACTGTATTGTTGCACTTGGGAGGTGGAGACAAAGTTCAACAGTAGTTGTATAGTGAGTTCAAGGTCAACCTTGGCTACAAGATTTTTTATATGCATGCCAGAAGAGGGCACCAGGTCTCATTACAAATGGTCATCAGCCATCATGTAGTTGCTGGGAATTGAACTCAGGAGCTCTGGAAAACCAGCTAGTGTTCTTAACCACTGAGCCATCTCTTCAGCCCAAGACCACAGTTTTAACAGTTAATATGCCATCTGTTTTACTTTTTTTTTTTGTCATGTTCACAGAATGACAAAACAATTTAGTCAACAAAACCTTAATGTTAGTTCCAAATTACCTTAGCGATCCATTTTGAACATTTTGCAGACATGGAAGCATATAACAGTCTTTTGTGACTACTTTAACATTTAACACCAAGTGGCTGTAAGGGGGAATGTGAGAGAACTGTTTAAGTATAAGAATGATGGAGAAGGGCCAGAAATGAGTGTTTCCTTTCCCTATTTACAATTTACCTGATTTATTCCCAATTTACCTAAGGTTAGGTAGGGAAGGTGCCTCAGGCCTGTAGTCCAGTACTTAGAGATGCAAGTGTGAGGCTGTAGTGGTATGCCATGTTTTGATTTATATTTGCAGTGGGGCTTAATTCAAATAGTTTCCACTCAGGAAGTACTGGACTTGAAAAGAAGGCTAACTTACAAGTAAGAAGCCAATCGAACCTTGGGAAATTCAACAGAAGCTGTTTTTTTTTTTGGGGGGGGGTTGGTTTAGTATTTCTGTCCTGTGCAGAGACCTGATATGACCTCTAAAGGTGTGCAGTGCTGATCAAATGACTTTTCTGAAACTACCTGAGAAGTGAAGGTTAGAGTACTCGACCTTAGGTTCATCAGGAGAATGAAGTGAGCCAGTGTGTGCAAAACCTTGGGCTCCTGCAGCTGACTTGGGGGGGCTCAGTAAATAGGGTGTCATTAGCTATGAGTAACACTATTTGCTAAGGATGCCATAAAAAGCAACAAACACAGCTTAAAACAAGTTTATTGTCTTCAGAGACTGGGAGTCAAGTCGCTCTTGCCAAGGAGGGGAATCTCCTGACTCCAGTCATGTGCCTGTCATATTGTGCTTGTCAATGTGTAAATTTAGCCTTTGAGAAGCACAACCCTAAACATTCACTTTCCAGGCAACTCTGTAAGGACCCAGCTTTCAAATTTTGAAAGTAACTCTCTGAAGTTCTGTGTTTAGAATTAAATGGCAGTTCAACCCACAGCCATCATATTTCTGGTTGTCATGGGGAAAAAAAATCTCCCCAGTTCTTGTGTAAAAATAGAAAATGAACCTAGAACAAATTCAAATACTTGTTCTTTTGAGAGCAAGTGAAAGGCCTTGCACTGTAGTCTGACCAGTGCTGCCCCCACAGCAGGCCATCAGCTGGAGACCTCTTTTCCTCCTTTATCATCCCTCCATTGTCCCTCCGGAATTCCAAACAATACCTAATTCTATTATTTTTAGTGATTTCCCCGTGGATGGCAGTTTATTTCTGTGATCATGTCTCTGATGAAATCTATAGCTATGAAATGTTTAGGCCAATCCCAACAAATCGTGTATAGTGTTAACATGTCACAAGCTGCCCGTGGCCTGCATTAGATGGTAATTTGGAAGCGAGGGAAGTGATAATATAAGGCTGGGTTTCCTTTGTGAGCTTGCATTAATTCTGTAGCCAGTGATGGCAATTGACAGCCCATCGATTTGGGCTAATAGTGCATGGAGGGGGCAGAATTGGGGCAAGGCAGGGAATAAAGGATATTGACATCCAGTCACCAGGATCCCGGCAGCTTTTAATCTATTATTGCCCTCTTTTAATGCAACTTTCCTGTCAACTGCATTTCCTTCTACTGACTCTGCCTGCTGAGCTGAACTGTGAAGACAGTGGGGTGCCACCCCCAGAGTGGCTCAGAGTTCCCCAGTATTGATTCTTTGATGCTCTGGGGTGTGAATTATAATTATTTCATTAAGTCCTTTAATGGGTATCAACCACGAACCTTCCCCAGCCCAGGCTGAGGAGGCCAGGACGAGGTTCACATCATTAATCCATGTTCATCTCGTTGCCACCAATTGTCCAACTCTCCACCCTTACTTATTTTTTTTTCTCCTATTATCGCGTCTAAGGTTTTAGTTGGAAGCGGGTCGATTTACTCCCAGAGAGGAACTGGGAAGAGGAACTGGCTGAATTGGGGAGATTTGAGGGGAGGCCACAGCTGAGCAGGCTGCAGAACTGGCTATTCACACTAAGGGGCTAGTTTAGCACACCTCAGACCAGTTCTGCCCAGCTCTAGTCTGCTTGTGCAGAGAGGTAACACAGAAGATCTTAGGACAAAGCAAGAGGGTTTGTAGCCTCTCGTGTCTGAGTCCTGTGTGGTGGGTTAAGAACACGCCACCCCCTCGCTTAAGTCACTCATCACTTGCCAGGGGTCTGTAGGCTCAAAGGAATGCCTTGTTCCTGCAAGCAGCTTAGACTCCAGGAAGGGGGAGAGGAATGAAGATAAGGATAAATAGCAGACACTGCTAAGTGTTGAGGGAGCCATGGAACCCCACACAAGGGACACTGGACCCACACTTGGATGAAGGAGGCCTTCCTGGAGGCGCCAGCACCTAAGCCAACCATAAGGAACGAGTAAGGACAGCTGGAAGAGAGGAAGGCATAATACGTTAGTCAGTAGCCAACTGTAGTTGCAGAGATCTGAAAGTGGAGATGTACAGGCACATGAGGCTTGAGGACCTTGGCTTACTCATCCACCCCACCCCCACCCCACCCCACCCCACCCTATTTTCAGCAGTACTGCATTGAAACCTAAGGAATCATACTTGGAAAGCAAATGTTCTACCAGAGAGCTCCAGCCAACTTCATCTTTTAACCCACCTCTCTCTGATGGTGAGTGTTACTAGAAACCTTAGGGAGGCTCAAAATTCCTCAGGTAGCATTTCTATGCTTTCTTCAGATAGTTTTTCATTTTTGCCACACTTTATCCTAGGTGAATTGCATTCCAGACTCCATTTCCTTCTTTGTTTTGGGGGTATGTATATAGTGTTTTGGTATTTTTTCAGGGTTTCTCTGTGTATCAGCCCTGGCTGTCCTGGAGCTTACTCTATTATAGATCGGGCTGGCCTGGAACTCAAAGAGATCCACCTGCCTCTGCCTCCCGAGTGCTGGAATTAAAGGCATGTGTCAACGCCACCTGGCTTTGGGTATTTTTTTTTAAAGATTTTTTTATTTATTATGAATATAGTGTTCCACCTGCATGTAGGCCTGCAGGCCAGAAGAGGGCACCAGATCTCATTATAGATGGTTGTGAGTCACCATGTGGTTGCTGGGAATTGAGTTCAGGACCTCTCTGAAAGAGCAGCCTGTGTTCTTAACCTCTGAGCCATCTCTCCAGCACTGGGTAATATTTTCAAAAGACATCTATAATCTCTTTTTTATGTTTCCCTAATAAAGGTACAATTTAATTGTCTCCTTTGGAATATGGACTGGTCTTGGGCACTGGTTTATAACAGATACAAGGTTGACAAAGTGACTCTGAGGACCCTCCAAGTCTAGATTATTAAAGCTGTGTGGCTCCCACTTGGTGCTCTGGATATGGTAGGAGAATATCCTACCCTGCCCTGCAGGAAGTCTGCTTTTGGTGAGCCCTCCCTCCTTTGGACAGACCACCCAGGCAGACAGGTATATAAGCAGCCTCTGGGCACCAGGCACAGGAATGAAGAGGAGTAAATAAACAGAATGCTGCTGCCACCATCAGCTGTCTCTCATGAGAGGCCACACAGATGAGCACAGCCACCCCTAGGCCCAGAAGCACAGTCTCAGTACTGTTTGTTACCCAGTACCTGAACTGGGACAGTTAGTTTGGTTCTTCACATTATATGTGGTTGAGTTGGATCATCAAGTTATTTTAGAAAGCCTTAAAACTAATAGTATGAGCTTCCTTTCCCTAATTTCTTTTCAAGTTTTTAAAACATGATTTCAGTATTTTTTCCATATAAATATTCAAAATTTACTTTTAAAGTCATTATATTTCTTCTAAGATTTATTTATTTTGGTTTAATGTGTATTGGTGTTTTGCCTGTTGGGACTCAGCAGTCTGCTGACCCCGCCTCTGACAATGGGCGGGACGCCCATGGCCATGTCATCACTATGTCAGGCTTTACCTGGATGTTCAAGCCTTTACCTGGCTGCACAGGGGACCCAGTTATGCATGCGCAAGCCCCCCCTTTTAAAGCAAGCGCGCCAAGCGCACCTCTCCCCCCCTCCTGCTTTCGGTTGGCCACAACCTACCCCCTTTCTCTCCCCTCTCTCAATAAACTCCACATGGGCGCTGAGTCTCGTGTTTGTGTTTCTTAGGCAATAGCTGCAAAAGAACAACATTGCCTGTATGTGTCTGTGCATCATGTTCATGCTATACCAATGGAGACCACAAGAGGGGCAGCTTCCCTGGAACTGGAGTTACAGGTGGCTATTCATCCCACATGGGTGCTGAGAATTGAACTCTGACCCTCTGGAAGAGTACCAACAGCTCCTAACCACTGTGCCATCTCTTCAGCCCCTCATTATGCTTCTTTATTGGTGCACATTTTTTTTTCTGTTGTTGTTTGACCTAGGACCTCGTGGAACCCAGGATGGCCTTGAATTCACTATGTAATTGAAGCTGGCCTTGAACTCCTGATTCTCTGCCTCCATTTCTCAGGTGCTGATGAGTACAGGTCCAGCAGTCAGCTCAATTTCTGGTAAAATGGCAAGTTGACTTACAACTGGGATGTTATTAACTCTATAGATCAAACGGAGTAAAACTGGCAGTCCAAAGAATATGCTGTTATCTCTCCATCACTTAGGGCTTCAATAAGTCAGTCAATAGGTAGTTTAAAATGAAGAACTCTTGTGTTTCATTTTTAAATTTAATCCTAATCATATTGATTCTTTTGTTTTTGATAAATAATTTAAAGGTTGAGCTTGAACTAGTATCCTCCTATCTTAGCCCCTTGAGAGCTAGGGTTATAGGTGTGAGCCACCACATCTGGAGAATTATATTGTTTGGTGCTATTGTAAATGGAATGGTTTTCAAATTTCTTTTATAATAATTTATTTTCTTTATACAGGAATAGCATCCAATTTAAATATTGACTATTCAATTATCAATCCTAATAGTTGTTTAAGGGACCTTTCTGTCTGCTATATATTGTGACCTTTGGGTTTTTCCATAGGTACTGCTGCATGGATGGAGAGTTGCTAAATCCTCAATTTAAAGTAAATCTGTTGTGCATGGCAACCTACCCAAGACAGAACTGCAGCAGAGACAATGAGGAAGCCAAGGGACACTAATTCAAGTAAATGTAAGGATTCCTGGAGCTGGAGAGATGGCTCAGTAGTTAAGAGCACTTTTCCAGAAAACCAAGGTTCAATTCCCATCACCCACCTGGTGGCTCACAACCATCTGTGACTCCAGCTCCAGAAGGATCTGACACCCTCTTCTGGCCTCTGAGGGCACTGCATGCATGTGGTACACAGGCATATGTTCAGACAAAACACCAATACACATAAATATAAGTAAATACATTTAAAAAAAATTCTTGACATGGAAATACTGAGAAATAAATCTTACAGGTGCAACTAATTTACATCAAATGTCTGGAAGAGTCAGAAATCACTTGGTCTTGCCTGCACACCAGAAGAGGGCATCAGATCTCATTACAGATGATTGTGAGCCACCACGTGATTGCTGGGAATTGAACTCAGGACCTCTGGAAGAACAGCCAGGGCTCTTAACCTCTGAGCCATCTCTCTAGCCTCTTTGGCCCCTTCTCAGTAGAAGATTATTTAGCTTCTAGTTCTAGAAGTTAAAAAACATGGCAAACACATTTGATTGGCATCTGGTAATGGCTTTCCTTCTGGGTTAAGATAGTCCCACCAAAATCCTTCTGTGTTCCCTTCTCAACAGGTCCCTTGAGTGTGGGATCAAAAACTGTTAGCACAGGAATGCCTATCTTGTTATCAAAGAAACTGAAGCTTGGAAAGGGTGAGGTGCTTTGATCCAGGTTCATGCAGCTGAATTCGATAGGCTACTGACTGGCTTTGAAAAAAGGCTGTTTTGGGTTCAATACAAAAACTACAATTTGAAGCAAGTAGAACATTCAGCCTGGCAAAGCACCTGGCATTACAAAAAGCATCTTGGTATTGGGCTGGCACCAGGACACAGAAATAAGTCCCCCAAGACTCCTTGTCCTAGGAGCCTGTGACAGGGAAATCAATAAAAGGTTTTGAAAGGCTGGAAAAAGGAGAGGGTGCATGGGGAGGTTGGATAGCTATTTTCAAACAGGTGAAGAGCGTGAATATATTCAGTCCAACACCAGTTGGAACTGACATCCATGGTGGGAAAGGCAGACAGACAGCAGAAGGCTGCTCTGGGGCTATTAAGTTACTCATTCTCTCTCTCTCTCTCTCTCTCTCTCTCTCTCTCTCTCTCTCTCTCTCTCTCTCTCTCACTCACTCTCTCTCTTTCTCTCCTTTTTGTTTTTACAAGGCAAGGTTTCTCTGTATAGCCTTGGCTGTCCTGGAATTTGATTTGTAGATCAGGCTGGCCTTAAACTCAGAGACTCATCTGCTTCTGCCTTCTGAGTGCTGGGATTAAAGGTTAACAGCCCTATTCACTGATTCTAATATGGAGTCCTCTGAAAGACTCTGAAATCTCTCTCTCTCTCTCTCTCTCTCTCTCTCTCTCTCTCTCTCTCTCTCTCTCTCTCTCTCTGTGTGTGTGTGTGTGTGTGTGTGTGTGTGTGTGTGTGATGGTGCACACCTTTAATCCCAGCACTTGGGAGGCTGAGGCAAGTTTGAGACCAGCCAGGTCTGCAGAGTGAGTTCTGGGACAGCCAGGGCTACTCAGAGAAAGCCTGTCTTGAAAAACAAACAAACCAAACAACCACAACAACCACAGAACATCCTGAGATCTACGTTCCCCATGATGACTAATCTCTGGATCCTGTTAGGGACATCATCAGAAGGAGGCTGGAAGGTTGAAGGAACAAAAGATCCCACCTCTCTGTTTGCTGCCATGGAGAGCACCCTGAAGCCAGTACTTGGATTTAGTCTCCAATGTTTTACTTTGTTTGGTTTGGAATTTGTTTTGTTTTGGACAGGGTCTCAAATAGCAATTGCTCATCTGGAACTCACAAAGATCCTTCTGCCTCTGCCTCCTGAGTGCTGAGATTAAAGGTGTGCACCACAATGTCCAGTCAAAACACTGTTTCAAGCAAAAAGGGGGAGGGTGGTGAAGAGATGCTTCAGTGGTTAAGAGCACTGGCTGCTCTCCCAGAGGACTGGGGTTCAATTCCCAGCACCCACATGGCGGCTTACAACTGTCTGTAACTCCAGTTCCACAGGATCTGGCATCCTCACACAGACACACATGCAGGCAAAACACCAATGCACATAAAAATAAAAATAAACTTTTAAAACTCTGCTTCTTAAGTTACCATTACCCCAGTAACCTCTTCCACGATTTTCATTTCTTCAGCGCCTTCTTAGTCAGGAAGTTCTCCACACTGCAATCTGTGGTGTGCTTTCCAGTGGTTTGTTTGTTTGTTTGTTATTTTTGTTTTGTTGACAAGGCTCTGACTGGCCTGAACTCCGTATGGAACACAGGTTGGTATCATACTTTCAACCTTCTGCCTCTGCACAGTTTACAGGTTTGTACCACCAATTCCAGGCTCTTTGTTTCTGGCTTTTGTTTGCTTAAATTTTATGTGTATGGATGTTGTGTATGTGCACATGTGTGTATGTGCACCACATTCTGGTGCCCACAGAGGGTGACAGATCTCTTGAAACTGGAGCTGTGAGACGTCATGTGCTTATTGGGAACTGAACCTGGGTGCCTTGGAAAAGCAGTCAGTGTTCTTTACCCACTGAGCCATTGAGATAGAGGCTCACCGTGTAACCCTTCTGGCCTGGAACTGCCTCTACCTGCTGAGTGCTGGGATTAAACGTGTGCACCGCCATGCCTGGTTTTTGTTTTTGTTTTTTTTTAAACTGGACTCAGATATTAAAGAAGTTTTTCTTTCTTTCTTTTTTGTTTTTTGAGACAGGGTTTCTCTGTGTAGTTTTGGAGCCTATCCTGGCACTTGCTTTGTAGATCAGGCTGGCCTGTAACTCAGAGAGATCCTCCTGCCTCTGCCTCCCAAGTGCTGGGACTAAAGGCATGCAGCACCACTGCCTGGCCTATTAAGGAAGTTTTTATTGCTGCCAATTTATACTGGTTAAATTTTTTTTCTAAAAAATTAACATTACTTAGAAGGTTACAAAATCTTCATCTGTGCAAGATGGAATCTGAATTTTTAGATCTGAAAAGGTCTTTTAAAATCTTTTATTGTTCCCCCATTATTTTGCTGGAGAATTAATTGGCTTCTTGAAAGATATTCTCTGTCATATAACCCTATTTCCCTTCTTCCCTTTGTCTCCCTCTCTTTCCCTCCTCTCTCTGGTTCAAAACAACATCTCATGTAGTCTAGGATGACTTTGAACTACTTACTAATCCTTTGCTTTTAATACCTGAGTGCTGGAATGCACTACCACACACACACACCCCTAAAATATTTAATTATGGTAAAATACATATAAATTTCCATTTTAATATTATTCTATTGAGACAGTCTCACTATGTTGCACAGGCTGGCCTCTCTCTGTGTATGTCCATGCTTGCTTGTGTGTGTAAATGTGCACATGTGTGTGAGTGTATAGAGGTCAGGGAACACCCTTACGTGTTATTCCGAAGGCACTGTCCACCTTTTTTTGAGACATGGTCTCCCACTGGCCAGTGAGCCCCAGGGATCTTCCTTTGTCTACCTCCCCAGCATGCTAGGGTTACAAATGCATGCCACCACATCTGACTTTTTTCACATGGATTTCATGGATTGAAATTAGATCCTTATGCTTGCATGTCAAGCACCAACTGAATTGTTGCCTCAGCCCTGGTTTTGAACTCTTGATCCTCTTAAATTAGCTTCCCAGGTGTGGGGGCTGCAGGTGTGGGCTAGCATATCCAGTCTCCACCTTAATAACTTTAAAGTGCCTGTCACTTAGGTCAAGTACTCTCACACCCTTGTGCCGCTCATTTCTAGACTGTTTTTTGTTGGGAAACTGAAATGCTGCTCTTAAACACACCTCATTTTCCTTCCCCAGCCCCCTACAATTTCCTACTCCAGCTATCTCATGTATTATATAAAGTGTACTTTTGTAACAAACTAAATTCAGATTCTTTTGTGATACTAAAGTAAGTGGGTACCAATGAACCATGGCCCCCCAGCCCTTTTTATTTGTTTATTTATTGTGTGTATATGTATATTGTATGTATATGTGTGAGAGTGTTACGATGCTCTCATGGTGGTCAAAGGATAAAGGATAACTTTATGGTGGAGTTGGTTCTCTCTTTTCATCTATATATGGGTTCCAGGGATCAAACTCAGGTCATCGCAGCAAGAGCTCTACCCACTGAACCATGTAGCTGTCTTTTTTTTTTTTTTCCCTGATTTTTTTGAGACAGTATTTCTTTGTATAGCCTTGACTGTCCTGGAATTTGATCTGTACACCAGACTCGTCTCAAACTCACAGAGATCTACCTGCTTCTGCCTTCTGAGTGCTTGGATTAAAGGCATGGGCCAACACACCCAGCTCATCTTGCTGTCCTACGTTTTATTTTGAGACAGACTCACACTAAGGTGCTTAGGCTGGCCTTGAGCTGTCATCCTCCTGCCTCAGCCTCCCAAGTAGCTGGGGTTACAGGCCTGCATCACTAAATCCAGCTAAATTTTAATTTTTAATCTTATTTAAATGCAGTAATGATTTTAAATATTAGAAGAAAGGGCAGAGCCTTGAAGGAAGAGGACTGGACCATTTATTTTCATTTTACATTCTCAAAACACTAAGTAATGCCAAATCAAGATTACTAATCCCAGCACTCAGGAGGCAGAGGCAGACCCATTCCTGTGAGTTCAAGATCAGCCTGGTCCACAGTTCCAGGATTGGCTCCATAGCTACTGAGAAACCCTGTCTAAAACAAACAAGCAAACAACAAAAGCCCAAAACACATTTACACCTATGTATGCTTTTAAAAATGCAAGTTGGGTGTGGTGACTCACACCTGGGATCCTAGCATTCAGGAGGCTGATGCAAGAAGTTTGTTAAGAGTTTGGGGGCCAGCCTAGTGTTGGTGGTGCATGCCTTAAATCCCAGCACTTGAGAGGCAGAGGCAGGTGGATCTTGTGAGTTCAAGTCCAGCCTGGTTTACAGAGCTAGTTCCAGGACAGGCTCCAAAGCTGCAGAGAAACCCTGTCTTGAAAAACCAAAAAAAAAAAAAAAAAAAAAGAGTTTGTGGGCAGGGCTGGAGAGATTGTTCAGTGGTTAAAAGTACTTCCTGATCTTCCAAAGGACCTAGGTTCAACTCCCAGCACCCACGTAGCATCTCACAACTATCTAATTCCAGTTCCAGGGGATTTGACACCTTCATGCAGACATACATGCAGGCAAAACAAAACAAAACAAAACAAAAAAACAGCAAAGCAAAACAAAACAAAAACTAAAACAACAAAAAACAACAAAAAGTTTGTGGGTGGCCTGGTCCACACAGTGGATTCCAGGCCAGTGTAGACTATAGCTTCAGACCCTGACTCAGACAAACAAACCATAAAAAATTTAAACTTGGGGTTTTGACTCCAAGCTTAAATAATGACTATACTAATCACCACTGAGCAGGGCTGTTCTTTCAGGGTATCTGATACAGGATATTAACCCCACCCACATCCTCATCCCCAATCTTAGCACATGTTTTCAGCTCTGAGTGCACTTCTCACACAAGCAGCATGGCATTAGAGCTTCAATGGGCGTTGCCCCTGTAGCTCCTAAGCATGCCAATCAAGATAGGCAGAGAAGTACCGGCTATCACAGAAGTGGTGAAACTGCCAGTTCTGAGAGTGAGTTTTCAAGAAAAGAGCCGACAACAGGACTCAGAATTGCTGCTTGGGAGAATGGCTGCAGAATGAGAAGAGAGTTGCACATTATTATTTCCAGCTATCCTCCAGGCACCCCCTGGACCGGGCCAAGCCCACAGGCGTACCTCCAGTCTCTGGGGGAAGTAGTGCGGGCCACACGTTCATTCCTATCTTTCATTTGCAGCAGGCTGCCTCTGGTTGTTGGGCATCCACAGCTTAATTTGCCCAATCGAGCTCTGGGTTCCAGTAGAAAACAGTTCAGGCGCTGCAGCCATCCATCAGTATTCTCTTCAGTCCCCCGACAGCTGCTCACTCTGGGCTGGCACAACCTGTGCTGACCTCATCTTCTCACACAGAGCAGAGGAGGATCTGGGAAAAATTAGTTATATTAGTGACTCCCCGAAACACTCCGTTTACTTGTGATATGACAAATATTTCAGCCATTAGGATCTCTCGGTCTCTTATCATCTTAAATGCACTCACTTACATTCCAAATCACTACTTAATTTAAAAGCCTATCTGTGAGATTGTGACAGGCCTAGAGAAAGGGAGAGAAAGACACTCTATCTGCTCTGGCTGGAATAGAATGAGGCAAGGAAGTTTGATTGAATCTTTCTCTCCAAGACTTATGCTCAGTCAGGTACAATCTAAACACTTAGGAGGAAAGAGACTTAAAGGGCATCCTACACTGCAAAGATGAATACACTCTGCTTTGAAGTGGTCAAGCGTTGTGGTGACCTCAGGCAAGGGCTTTATTGTTGGTGTTCCCATGTTCCCTGACACCCCCCACACACACACACTTACAGAGACTCATTTGGGGAATGTTCATTGAATCCTTGACAGATGCTAGGCAGCATAATAGATGATGAGGGTGCAGGGATGAGGGAACCATGTGGCCATTCTTAAAGCTCTTCTCAGCCTATTATTAACAGAAAATGTCTCAGCCCTTACTGTGTGCCAGGTATGCTAAATAAGACCCATGGTGTCTTTTTCATTGTGTCATTACACAGCTTCGAGTCGGTCCACATGTTAATCTCATTCCACAAATGAGAAGAATAGTCTCTCCTTCTCCCCGCCTACTCCCACTCCATCTTACCAAATAGCCCATGTTGGCCTTAGCTTTGTAATCCTCCTGCCTCAACCTCCTGAATGCTGGGATTGCAACTGTATGCCAACATGCCTGGCTTGTGTGATTCTAGTCCAGAGTATTACACACAGTGTGGTACTGTTGCCACTGGAACTTGCAACTGAGAAGTTCCTAGGCTAGATCACACCCTGTAGACATGTGTGTTGTGTGGATAAGCCATGAATGAACTGTACCCGTGATAAAACTCCCTCAGGGATGAGAGTGAAAGATGGACAGAACTCAAGATACTTGCCATCACTATCTACCACACAGGTGGAAGTCTTGTTATTAAATCATCTTTACTTATCCCTTTTTAACTTTACTATCTGTTTTTGCTTAATTATTTCTCTCTCTGTGTGCCCTCCCCCCCACCCCCGTGTATGTGTGTGTAGGGGGTGTCTGGGTCAAGGGACAACTCTGTGGAGTCAGCTCTCTCCTATTTCTTATGTGGGATCTGGCCATTGAACTCAGATCGTCTGACTTGTGTGGCAGGCATCTTTATCTGCAGAGCATCCCTCAGGCCCTGGTAGGTGTTGTGCATGTGTGTTTGCAGGTGCATGTACACATGTGTGCAAATGGGAGTGAAGCTTTGTGTTAGTCAGGGTTCTCTAGAGAAACAACTTACAGAATAAGTCTCTCTCTCTCTCTCTCTCTCTCTCTCTCTCTCTCTCTCTCTCTCTCTCTCGTGTGTGTGTGTGTGTGTATGGGATTTATTAGAATGACTCACAGGCTGTGGTTCAGATAATCCATCAATGGCTGCCTATGAATAGAAAGTTCAAGAACCCAGTACTTATTCAGTCTGTGAGGCTGAATCCCGAAGAAGCGGATTCTAATGCCAGTGAAGGAAAGGACTGGCTAGTGGGAGTGCTGGCATGCAAGCAAACACTTCCTTCTTCCACATCCTTGTGTAGGCTGCCAGCAGAAGGTGTGGCCCAGATGGGAAGTGTGTCTTCCCACCTCAGAGATCCCGATTAGAAGTGGATCTTCCCACTTCAATGATTTAATTAAGCAAAACTCCCTTACAGGTGTGACAGTCATTTTTGGGTTTAAGTTAATTTCAGATACAGTCAAGTTGACAACCAAAATTGCCACCACAAATTGATGCTGGTTATCTTCCTCAATTGCTCTTCACCTTACGTATGGAGGCAGGGTCTCTTGTTGAATCTGGAGCTCACCTTTGTGGCTCGTCTGGCTATTCAGCTTGCTCTAGCTGATTGAACTGCACCACTGGCCTCTGGGATCACTGGTAGGCTGGAGGCTGGTTCTGAGGATACAAACTCTGACCCTCACACTTCTTGCTGAACTGCCTTGCCTTCCCCTACTGTTGCTTTAATTAGGACTCTTCCCTTTTGAAAATCTGGACAACGTTTGTCCCCTGGGCTTTAGCATTTTTCAGTTGCATTAAAGGGAAGCAGGGAAGGAGAAATATTTTTCCGTTTTTATACATGACTTCATTAATTAGCTAATTTGTGATAAATTGTGATTACACATAATTAAGACATTCACAATAATGGCACATCTTTCAGTGAAATGGTGACATTAAGTTAATGTATTTGTTACCTTAAACACATTATTTATTCTTTTGGTTTACCAGTATCTTGGTGACTTTTGTCCAGCACTCCCTCTCTGATGTTCTCTATTTTACTCTCTGTTTACTCTCATATTTTTAATTACTTTTATTTTTGCAGTACCAAGGATTGCACATGCTGTGCAAGTGTTTTACCACTGAGCCATCTTCCTAAGCTCCTTTTATGCTTTTTTTTCTGAGATGTAGACTCAGTAAGATGCCAGAATTGGCAACAAACGCCTTGTATCCTAGGCTGCCTTGAAACTTGTGATCCCCCAGCCTCAGCCTCCTAAGTAACTGGGATTAAAGAGTAACTGTGCCATCAGGCAGGCCTCGTCGTAATCTTTTTTTTTTTTTTTTTTTTTTTTTTTTGCTGTTGCTGATTATTTATTTTTATTTTACAGATCCATCCCAGTTCCCTCTCCCTCACTCCCTCCCTCTTTCCCTCTCTCCCCCCTCTCACATGCACCCCGACCACCCTCTCCTTCCCCCCCCCCCCCGTCTTAATTTTAGGATTTAAGAGGGCTCCAAAGACTTCAGGGAAGCTCAAGGTGCTTTGAATCCCAGGGTCCAGCTCCTCCCCCAGCCCCGCCCAACTCACGACCTAGTCCCTCCCACTGCCCAGCCACGCCCATGGCCCAGGTCCTCTCACAGCCCAGCCTACCCCCTAACTCCCACGTACAGGGTGTTTTTCCAAAAAGAAAAAGGAAGTTAGGAGTACCGTTTCAGAATCTGAATTTTGATTTTTGTTTTTTTGTTTAAGACTGGAGTTCACTGGGGAGCTCAGATGGACTGAAGATTCTACCTTCCTTCCTTATCTTTCTGACTGCTGGGATTAATGTTTTTAAAGGGTTACTTAACTTTTTTTTGTTTTTGTTTTTGTTTTACATAGGAAACACTAGTTTCTGACACCAGTATGACTACTTTGTAGAATTACTGTAAAAAACATGAAATCTCTTTCAATATCACAAAATAATATAACTAACAATTTATTCCCCTGAAAGGACTTAAATTAGTTTTTTGTAGCTTTGCCATTAGCATATATTGCTCTAGCTAGCTGTGTTGTCCAGCACCCAGGGAGCTGAGACCACATAATCTACAGCTAGAGGTCAGGCTGTGCTGCAGGGCAAAACCCTGGTAAACAATAAGAAGGAGGAGCTCCTATTCTACTCTTGTATTTGGAAATTCCCTGAAATAATTGTTTTCTTAGCAGAATACTCATCAAATTGATACTTTGTCTTTGTCTTTTTTTTTTTTTGTATGTGTGTAGTCCTGGCTGTCCTGGAACTCACTCTGTAGACTAGCCTGGCCTCTAACTCATAGAGATCCACCTGCCTCTGCTTCCCAAATGCCAGGATTAAAGATGTGTGCTACCACCGCTCGGCTTTTCTTTCTTTTTTTAAACATTTATAGTACTGTTATATATATTTTGACCAGTCCAGTAGATGAAAAGGGGCACCTCAGTATAGTTTTATTTTGATTTCTCTTATTTTCCAAGTTTTTGCAATCTTGGGGTTTTGAAAAATGGCTCTTGTGTCTGCTAAGCAAGTGCTTTATCAATGATTTCATCCATAATGCTTTTAAATTTTATTTTGAAACAGGAGGGAGGAAGTGCTCTTCTCTCTGCCTCTTAGAAGATGGGATTACAGCATGCACCACCATACTCAGCTTCCAATTGCTCTTATTATTGATCACACACACACACACACACACACACACACACACACACACACACACACACTTTATCTCTTCATGGAGTTTCAGCCTTTGCATGGACCTTTAACTGTATCGATACATAAATAGTACCCAATTTCACTCCAACACACAAGGTAGGGGATTGGTTTCACTACCACACCAGCAAAGATGAGAATATAGCAGATTAGAAAGGTGAAGTAATTTGCCCACAGTATACAAGTAGTATATGGCTGAAGTCAACCTGCCTGACTGTTGGGCCCTGTGAGTTCTCCAGGGCTCCGTTGTCAGGAAGGCAACTCGGACCTTCTGTGTTTTGAGTTTAGGGGACGGTTGGTAGACAGGTTCACATGTCTGAGTTCGGATTGCTTCAGAAGGTACAGTTATGATTGGGGCTAGACTAAAGGCAAGGCTGTGTTTGCAAAGAACAGCATAAGACCAAATATTCCACCTAGCAGCGCCCGGTCCACTGGGGCATTTTGAATCTCAGTGTCAGGACATTGGTGGGTGAGAGAGCTGCAACCTATTTAATTCTGTTAGAGAATCAGTGAGGTGCTTGATGAAGCCATTAACTGGGGTTCGTGTCTCCATTCTATTTATGAGACTCCAGGAGGGCGGATGCTGATGGAAATGTATTGATTTCTTTTCCTGCCTTTACCGAATGGGTCAAAAACATGGTGTAACACTGCTGGTTCCAATTAAAATCACCTGTTAGCTTACAAAGGTTGGCCCTCTCCTCCCGCCTCTTCCTCCCCCATTTAAAAAGGGTTTAAAAGATTTTCATTTAATTGATTTGCTGTAAAATGCCCTTTACAATTACCCAGATAAACTAGGCGTCACCTGTGGAGTAAGAGCCAATTTGAGCTGTTTATCAAGACTTCGCCTCTGGCCACTTCTCACCCTGGGATCTTGAGTCTCTGTATTGATAGCCTGCATCTGTCAACATTGGGTATTTTTAGTGGGCTGCAGAAAGCTTTTAGGGAGATGGGGACGGTGGGGCTGCATCTTTGAGCAGGTGAAGAAAGCATGATGGCTTCCCCCCTTTTCTTTTTGGTGGTTGTCGTTTGAATTAAGAACGCTTTTATTGTTTGGAGAACAAGCTAAGAAAAATCAGCCCCACATGCCTGAAAGTAATCAGAGTTGGCCCACTTAACATGCAGAGAGCAGGCATCAGGAAATGGTGATTTGGGTGAATGGATAGAACCAAGTAAACAATGTATAGAGTTTTCTCTTGGTGTTGGTTTCATGGGCAATTGTTCATGTTCGAAGTTAGGGGAGTCTCATAAGGACTGTCCCAGAAGTGACACTGGTTTCTTTTTTGTTGATGAGGGAACTGAAAGAAATTGGGAGAAGGAAGGAGGACACAGGCATTTACTTTAGTCATGTGTATTCCTGACATTGATGTTTAAATCAGCTATTAGTCCTGGTTAGGGCCACACTCTTGCTGTAGGAGAATGCAGTGTGACACTCGCCTGAAGAATTAGCAATAAACTTGGTGTCAGAACACAAGACACAGGCAAATATGGGAGGGTAGTAATGTTGATGCTGGCAATGAAAAGTTCTCAAATTATGAAATCTTTGTAACCCTTTGAGACGCTTGGAGTTGACAAGGTGCAATGTGCTTTTTGACTGTTGTGGTTTGATAAGAAGTATTTCTGGTAAACAAACAACACAGCAAAACCTTCCTTTAAGTGTTTGGTCCCCAGCTTGTGGCACTGTTTTGGGAGGCTCTGGGAACTTTAGAATGTGGGACTTAAGTAGAGGAAATAGATCCCTGGGGGTGGGCCTCTGCTGGCATCTTTTGCCTCTCTCTCCATCCTTCCTGGCTCTCCACCACGTGCTTCCACCTAGATGCTCTGTTCAAGCACATGGGTCAAGTGCTTTTATATTGAACTCTGAGAAATGCTGCACTAAAATAAAACATTTTCCCCCTTTGAGTTATTTCCAGCAGGCATCTATCAGAGCCATGCAGAAGTAATTATTGCTGTAAACACAGGATGGTGAAGAGAAAGTACGTCACAACCTGGCATGGTGTACATGCTTGTAATCCCAGCACTTGGGAGCTGAGGGCAGGAGGATCAGGAGTTCAAGACTAGCCTCACTTAGAAAGTTTGAGTCAAACTACAAGAGACCTTGCTTCAAACAAAGAAAAAAAAATGTATTTTTGGAAACCATATATCTGATAATGGATTTATATCAAGTATATAAATCTTACAACTCAATAATAAAAGACAATCCATTTAAATAGATTTTTTTTCCTCCAAAGAAGTTATAAAAATGGCTATTGAGGGCCTGGCAGATGGCTCAGAGGTTAAGAGCATTGGCTGCTCTACCAGAAGACCCAGGTTCAATTCCTAGAACCCTCATGGCAGCTCACAACTGTCTATAACTCCAGTTCTAGGGGATCTGACACCTTCATACAAAATGCACATAAAATGGATTTGAATTTACTGTAAAATGGCTAATTTGCTTATAATAAGATGTTCAGTATTGCTAGACATGAGATAATTGCAATTTGAAAGCACAATGAGAGCATTTCACAGCAATGAAGATGGCTACAATATTAAACAACATATAATAAGTATTAGCAAGGATGTTAAAGAAATTGAAACTTTTATCCATTGTGTGGTAGAAGTGTAAAATAATTTGGTCACATTGAAAGTCTTGTGGTGCCCCCAAAATTTTGTAAGGAGAAATGGCTCAGCAGTCAAGAGAGCACTTGTTCTTGCAGAGGACCCAGGTCTAGTTCCCAGCACCCACAGGAAGGCAGTATTCCCACACACAGGTGCAGGCAAAACACCCATAAAATAAAATAAAATAGAAATCTTAAAAAATTAGACACAATCTTCCTGGACTGGTGAGACGGCTCAATATAGGGAAAGGTGCTTGCTACCTAAGTATCTGAGTTTGATCCCCAGATCCCCATGCAGAAGAATGACACAGCTAACTCCTGAAAGTTGTCATCTGACCACATTCAATCCATTTTCACATGTTTGTATTCTCTCTCTCTCTCTGTCTCTGTCTCTGTCTCTGTCTCTCTCTCTCTCTCACACACACACACAGAGACAGAGACAGCGATGCATGTACATGAAATAAATAAGAGGAAAAAAATTCTATATGACCTAAAAGTTGCACATGTAAGCATATTCCCAAGAGAACTGAGAACATACATGCATACAAAGTATTAGTCATAACACCCAACCACTTAAATGTCACTCAGTAAATGAATGAATTAATTGTGATACATCCCATAGTGAAATATTAGTCAACCATAAAAATGAATGAAGTTCTGGAGTTCATACTAATATACTGACATGATGGCCCTAGGAAACATTATGCTAATTTGAAGGAAGCTGTCAGATTACATGGTCTGATTTCTTCTACACCTAATGTCCATAATAGGTATCTCCAACCTGACAGACAGTGGGTTGGTGGTTCCTTAGTCTGGTATGACTGCTATCACTACACGACATTTTATTGTGGGATGACAAAATGTTCTAAAATTAGCAAGGTGAGGGGTGTACAGATATGTGTATTCTCAAGGGTGCTTAACTGAGCAGTTCTATGGTGTATGTGTGTGTGAAAGGAATCCAGAACATTTCTTCTCTCACAGCTTAGCTCAGTGAGAAGCAAGTATGATGGGAGATGTCATTCTGTAAATATGTTTCTCAGATTGGTTAACGAATAAAGCACTGTTGGCCAATAGGAAAGCAAGATAGGCAGACTAGGAGACAAGTAGGTTTCGGGAAGAGGTAGGAGGAGATTCAAAATGTAGGACCAAAAGAGACTTAGATTGATAGAAATGGGTTAATATTTAAGACAGAGCTAGCCAATAAGAAATGCTAGTAACAGGCCAACAGCTTTATATCTAATACAGAGTCTCTATATGTTATTTGGGGATAGCGTGGCTGTGGGACCAGGCTGGGGGGAAAATTGCTCGTAACACAAGTAGGTTCAGTTTCTATAGCTCTCAAATCTGTCTGTGTCTCTTTGTGTAACCAGCCACTGTCTCCTGTTCTGGCTCCCATGGGGCCCTCTATCCGTCTCACTGACTTGGAACCCCCACCCCACCCCTTTTCTCCTTCCCTTCCTTCTTATTCTTTAGTTGTTCTTTGTTTAGGTTCTGGATTTTTAAAATGTGTATGAATGCTTTGCCTGCATGTATATCTGTGTACCACACATGCGCCTTGAGCCTGTGGAGGCCAGAAGAGGGCATCAGTTTTCTTCGATTGGAGTTATGGATGGTTGTGAACTACCATGTAGGTGCTGGGGACAAACTCAGATCCCCTTCAAGAGAAGCCAGTGCTCTAAACCACTGAGACATCTCTTTAACCCTACCGTTTATCCCCACTTTTGAGATGGGAGCCCAGGTGTTCCTGAACTCCCAGTGATCCCCCTGCATCCTCCTCCTCGTATGTGTTGAGATCGCAGGGGTGTGCCACTCTGCACAGCTTTGTTTCTTTTATTGTATAATTTAAAGAGATTTGTTTATTTTTTATTTTATGTGTATGTGTGGTTTGCCTGAGTGTATGTATGTGCAGTTTGTGTGTGCCTGGTGTCCTCCAAAGCCAAAAGAGTGTGTCAGATCCCTTAGAAATGGAGTTACAGATGGTTGTGAGCCACCATGTGGCTGCTGGAAATAGAACTCAGGTCCTCTGAAAGATCAGCCACTGCTCTTAACTGTTGTGCCAATTCTCCACCTCCCTCTTTTTTTTTTTTTTAAAGTTCAGGCTGACTTCAAACTCACTAAGTTGCTAAGGATTATCCCTTTTGACAAAGTCTCACATTGTAGCCCTGGCTGACCTAGATCTCTCTATGTAGATTAGGCTAGCCTCTAATTCACAGAGATCTAATCTCCTCTGAGTCAAATGTTCCAGGATTAAAGGAGTGAACCACCTTGCTCGATGACCTTGAGTTTTTGATCCTCCTGCCTTCAACTCCTGAGTTCTGGGATTATAAATATAGGTCACTGGTGGGCCTTTGCTTTTGTGTGCTTGCCTTGGAACTGTGATGGATAACTGTAACTGTCACCCTGACAATGTAGAATTGCCTAGGAAGAGAGTCTCAATGATAGAGTATATATGTTGGGCTGATCTGTAGGCACTATCATAATTAAATTAATTGATATTAAAAGACCCAGCCCACAGTGGGTGGCATCATTCCCTAGGCGGGAGGTTCTGAACAATCATTAGAGTGCAGAGCTGAGCATAGGCAGAAGCACTCATTCTCTCTCTGTTCTTGGCTGTAGATGTGATGTGACAAACTGTCGTGCTTCAACCGCTGTGACTTCCTCCAAAGAGATGGACTATAAACTGGATCTGTGAACTAAAGCAAACCTTTCCTTCTCTAAAATGTTTTCTGTCCAGTTTCTTTCTCTTTCTTTTTTAAAAAATGAAAGTTCACATTTTCCTTTCTTTTAAGATTTATTTATTATGTATACAGTGTTCTGTCTGCATGTACTCCTGTGTGCCAGAAGAGGGCACCAGATCTCATTATGATGGTTGTGAGCCACCATGTGGTTGCTGGGAATTGAACTCAGCACCTCTGAAAGAGCAGCCAGTGCTCTTAACATCTGAGCCATCTCTCCCGCCCTTCTGTCCAGTTTATTGTGTGTTTGTTTTAATTACAGCAACAGAAATGAAATTAGATCAGAAACATTTTATTAAATACCTCCCTTGTCCATATGTTTGATAGCTATAATTATACTTATAGATAGTGTAATTGATTCCTCTCCCCCCCCCTTGGTTTTTTGAGACAGGGTTTCTGTGTGTAATAGCCCTGGCTGTCCTGGAACTCACTATGTAAACCAGGCGGGCCTCAAACTCAGAGATCCACCTGCCTCTGCCTCCTGAGTGCTGGGATCAAAGGTGTGCGACACCGTGCCCAGTTGTAATTGATGCTTTAATTATCTCTACCAAACTTTCAGTTTGCTCATGCTAAGGGTTATGTCTGGCTTATTCATTGTTGTGTTTTCAGTACAAAGCCTAGTTTATAGTCCTTTAATTTAAAACATCCACTAGTAAACCAGCTAAAGTACAAAGATGTGTAGTGAGAACTGTTATGCTGATTCCTGAGGATATGGTGAGTTCTCTAAACAAAGACTGTGGGACTCTTGATGTTTTGGGAGGAAGGGGATATTGAGCAAGGTCTTATGTAACTGAGGATAGCCTCCAACTAACTATATGGTCAAGGATGGCTTGGGTTTCTATTATTCTATTTATCTTTATTAACTGGAAAGCTATAGTAGAACGATTTATTTCCCCTTCCTTGTTTATTTTTTATTCATTTAAAAAATTTCGTTGTCAGCCAGGCATGGTGGCTCATGCCTTTAATCTCAAAAGTGGTGTTGCATGCCCACAATTCCAGCGCTGGGAGGCTAAGGTAGGAGGGCTTTTGCAAGCTTGAGGTCAGCGTGGGCTACAGAAAAGGGGGTGGGGGAGAACAAGAAGGATCTGAATACAAGGTGCTGGATGTTAAAGGGTCTTACTGTTTCCTATCTGTTGGGCAGATGTGCAGCTTCAGGAGTTATCCGTATGTGTACAAGCACACAGGTTTCTGCTTGTGTTTTCTGTATCCATTGAACCTATCATCTCCAGTTCCAGCCTGATGTGAACTGTTCTTTCTCATCCCCTTAAAACAAACAAACACCTTCTGATCTTTCCCCAATAGTAAAAGCCTTGCTAATTCTTATTCATAATATCTTGATGTTTTGTTCAACCTTACAGAGTAGTTTCACAGTTTCTATTTTACATTCTGTAACAACCAGATTTTCCATTGCATTATTGTGTGTGCTTTATCCTTAGAGTTCACTGTTAAATAAATAACTGTTCTGCTGGTTACATTCATTTTCTCCAAATTATTTTGTTGTGGTTTTGTTATTAGCTTGTAATAAAATGGATACATGTTTTAAAGGACTCTGTATATACATGTGTGTGATGTGTGTGCATGTTCTCATATGTGTGGGAACATGTGTATGTGTGCAAGTGTGTGTGTGTGTGTGTGTGTGTGTGTGTGTGTGTGTGTGTGGTGTGGAGGTCAGATGTTGACCTTGGGTGTCTTTTTTTTTTTTTTTTAATTTTATGTTTTGTTTTCTGGAGATGGGGTTTCTCTGTATCATTTTGGAGCCTGTCCTGGAACTTGCTCTGTATATCAGGTTGTCCTTGAACTCACAAAGATCCACCTGCCTCTGCCTCCTGAGTGCTGGGTCTAAAGGCGTGTACCACCAATGCCTGGTGACCTTGGATATCTTTCTTGATTTTTTGCCTCCTTATATATTGAGGCAGGGTCTCTCACTTGAACCTAGAGCTTGTCAATTCGGCTGGTCTGGCAAGCCAGCTTGTTCAGGGGATTCTGTATCTGCTTCCCATGGGCTGGGGTTACTTGGCATGTGTGTAGGTGTTGGGGATTTGAACTAGGGTCCTCATGCTACTGTGGCAAGTGCTTTGCCAGCTGAGCATCTCTGCAGCCCCCGTGAATAGTACCTATTTATTTATTATTTAGGTGGGTAGGTGTCTCAGAAGACAGCTTGCAGGAGTTAGTGCTCTTATTCTATCAAGGGAGTCCTGGGGATTGAACTCAGATCGTCAGGCTTGGCAGCAAACACTTTTATCTGCTGAGCCATCTTGCAGGCCCTGGAAATAGACTTCTAAAAAAGTGTATTGAAAGTAGGGATGGACAATTCACACCTGTAATCCTAGTGCTGAGGAGGCAGAAGCAAGAGGATCGCCATGAGGCCACCTAGTGAGTACTCTCAAGCAGTGAAGGGCATCCGAGGGAGACCTTGACACACACACACACACACACACACACACACACACACACACACACACACTATACACTGAAAACCATTAAGTAGAAGAAGCTCACAAAGCCCCACCCTTAGCTGAGGAGCTGTTTGTAGCAGGTGGCTGTGAGGAGGGAGGGTCAGTTTTTTTCTCAGGGAAGTGGATTCTGTTGGGTTGTCCAGGCTCCAGTGATAGCTTTACACCTGTGCATATGCAGACAGCATTAGTTAGATATAGTAAGTTAGAAATAGAACCTGAGGGTAAGAAGGGTGGGTCAGTGGTTAAGAGCACTGGCTGCTCTTCCAGAGGACACGGGTTCAATTCCCAACACTCACATGGCAGCTCACAACTGTCTGTAACTCCTGTTCCAGGGGATCTGACACCCTCACACAGACACACATGCAGGCAAAGCACCAATGCACACAAAATAAATAAATCTTTTTTAAAAGGCTCCTCTGCTTTGGTTTCAGGCTAGATGAGATCTTTTGTCGGCTTGGGGACTAGGGTAGGGTGGTGGAGGGGTAGGGATGGGGTCCCTATGCCTACTGTGAACCACACCTCTATCAAAACACTTTCATTCCTTTTCATTTCCACTTGCTGGAGGAGACCACCAGGTGGCGCTCCAGAGTCTTTTGGCGCCGCATCAGAAAATTCAGTGGCTTTGAGTTAGGTTGACTTTAAGAAACCATTGTGTCCTAAGAAGACAAGAGAGTGTTCTAGCTTCCATTAAGAGTTCCCTACGGTTTAGGTCATCAAGTAGCCAAATCACAACGGAAGCGTTTAGCCTCTGACTTCTGTCTAGAACCCTTAGGGTGCTTCTGTTTTTCCATTCTGTAAATTCCCCTTGCTTGCAGTCTGGCAGTGCCGTGGGTTACTAGGCTTCACTCTCTGTGTACCTAGGCTGAGTCTCCTATTAGCGCAACTGTAAAGGGCTTCTACAGGTCAGTGAGAGGCTGGCGCTAGGCAGAAACTTCAGCCCTTCCTGGGGAACTGCAAGCCAGAACGAACTCCTTTTCTCATGAATTGCTTTTAGAGTATTTTATCACAGCAATAGAAAAAGTAGCTAAGACAACTATCCTAATTCGCTTCCTGTCGTGCCAAACACCACAAACAAGAACAAAAGCAACTTGAGGAGAGAATGGTTTACCTCAGCTCACCTCACAGCCCACTGAGAAGAGTAGTCAGGTCAGGAAGACCTGAAACTTGAGGCAGTGGTAGAAGCAGAAGCCTCGGATGCTGCTGGCCAGCTTGTTCTCCACAGCTTGCTCAGGTGCTCTTCTATAAACCAGGACCACCCGCCTAAGGGTGGCACTGCCCACACGTGGGCTGGGCCCTCCCTCCCTCATCAGTCATCAAGCCAGAAAAGGCTCCCACAGATTTGCCTACAGGCCAGTCTGATGGAGGCATTTCCCCCATTGACTTCCTCTCTTCCCAGATGACTCTAGCTTGTGTCATGGTTTACAAACAAATAAATAAACCTAACTAGCAAGACGACCCCGGATTCCTGATCCTCCTGCTTCCACCTCCCAAATGCTGGGAGGCTGTGCTTGAACTCTAGTGGATGCTTGAGTCTGGATAGTTCTGAGTTTCATGTATGCTATGCTTTCCCTAAACATTCATGCCAGTAGCACAGCTTAATTTATAAATTAGACACAGTAAGAGACTAAAAACTGGAGCTAAGGTAAAATATAACAATTTTAGCAATATACTGTATCAAAACTGTCAGCATCCCCATTGGGGACTATTACTAGAAAAAATTAAGGGATACTGGAACACAAACACCATGGGGCTGATTTGATGACCAGCGTGGTTGTCAACTAACAGACAACATAACAGCATGACTACACCAGATACAGGAAGGTCACAGCCCTCGTGGGATGCAACAGCTGGACATGAAATTTCATCATCTGGCCATTTGGAATTTATGAGTTGCATATTTCTGAGCATTTCAATTGAGCATTCTTTGGATCCAGGACAACTACAGATAACTGAAACAATGAACAAGGATGGACTGTTGTGCTCTTGAGTATACATAGAGTAAAATGACTTCCTTACACACGTAACATACATATAGAGGCACGGCACTTTTATTGGGCTTGCAGGGACCAGGGGTTGGACCCCAAAAGTGTGTAGTGTCACATGTAGTATGTATTCATATATGTGTGTATGCACCTGTGTGCATACTTGCCTTTGACCTACCTTCCCTGGTCTTTTGCCTGCTTCCTGTATGAGCACCTGCAGACAGTCCGGGTGAACATGCATGCATGTATACATATATATGGACATATGTTAGTGCCTTTGACCTTCCTTTCCCCGCCATCCTCAGCAGTGCAAACTTCCTGTATGTATGCACCTGGGCAGAAGCCCCTAATGATGAGAAGAGGCGGAAATGGGTTAAAAGTATCCTATTCAAAAGCACTAAATAGGCCTAATTATAGGTGACTGTAAAACTCTAATCAGCCAAGGACTCATTAGCTATTAAAAAGAAGGGGAGAATGTAGACCTGAAATTAAAGGACCCCCATGACAAATGCACTCAGACACTCGAGAGAAAGGAACTTAGGGGCTGGGGAAATGGCTTAGGGAATAAAATGCTTGCTCTGCAAGTGTGAGGGCACCATGTGAAGACTGTCTATAATCCCAGTACTTGGGAAACAGAGGCAGGCGATGCCAGGGACAAATTGCTTTGTGCAGCCAGCAAGTTCTATGTTGAGTACAGACCCTCCTTAGTAAATAAAGTAGGCAGTGATCAAGGAAGGCCCCTCAAGTCACCTTCTGGCTTCCAAGAGTGTGCAAACACAAATGCATACACACATATACCACACACACACACACACACACACACACACACACACACAGAGAGAGAGAGAGAGAGAGAGAGAGAGAGAGAGAGAGAGAGAGAGAGAGAAGAAATGGACCAATTTCTTCCAGTTAAACAAAGATGGGCAAGTCAGGAAGGGGAGGAAGCCAATAACCAAAGAAAGGGAGTCCTGTAGACATGGCTTCCCTGACTGGGTCTAGTGGCAGGGTCTGCCAACTCTGGGGGCTGAGATGAGAACCTCAAGTTCAAGGCCAGTCTGAACAAACACAGTGAACTCCTGTCTCATGATAAAAGGAGGGCTAGGGAATGTAGCTCAGCACTTTCCTGGAATATGCTAAAGGTCCTGGGTTAGCCCCCAGGACCACAGACAACAAGGGAGGCTCCTCTCTGGGGACCACTTTCACGCTCTTCCAGCTTCTCCCTAGCAACCATGTGTAAGGAAGCAGGTGCAGTAGGAGGGACTCGTTTCTGTTACTCTGCCCCCTTCCATCTCTGAGGTGCTCCTGGGCTTCCTCCTCTTAATCCAAACTCTTTCTCTGAGGACCACAAGCCTTACCTCAGGAAGGGGACACCTCTTCTGATCTGGACTTAGCTGCCCACGAGCAAGCAGGATGATGTCTGGGAGTCACTGTGCTAGGCAAACAGGGCTGGCAACATCTGTCTCCCGTTGCTGTGAGCACACAGGCTGTCCAGTGAGGAAGGATTCTGTAATCAGCGTGCTTCTGCAACGCTTAGCATCGGTGATCCAGGAGGCATGCTCCTGAGGACAGGACAGGCATGAGAGCTTTCAGATGGCTGCCACTCCTTCGTTATATGGTGGGGCTGGAGAGGTATTCTCATCACCGGGCAGATAGAGTCCATCTACACTGGCTAACAAAAGGACAAAAGCCTCAGCAATGGGGTGGAGCTATGGTGGCCCTACCAGTAACTTTAATGTTTATTGTCCGTGTAGCAGATACTGGCATAAGCATATATTGTGTTCACATATGTGATCCCTACAATGCCCTCAGTATGGAGTATATAATCTGTATCAAGTCTCAGGTTAAGAGCTCACCCAACAGCCTGTTGGGAACAGGCTGGTAGTGCCTGAGATGTAGCCACACTCCCAGCTGGGGAGTTTAGGATGATAAATGGCATTTGTTTTGCAAATTTTCTTATTGGCTTATGGTTGTGTGTGCATTTGCATGCAAATCATGCCTCCTATGAGTGTGTGAATACTCATGGAGGCAGCTAGGCTGGCAGAGAGCAAGTCCCAGAAATCCTTCTGCCTCTGAGCTCCCTAATGTTTGGGGTTATGGGTGAATGTGTCCACACCCAGATTTTTACATAAGTGCTGTGGACTCAAACTCAGGTCAGCTTGTGCGGAAAGCTCCACTGAGCTCTCTTCCCAACTGACATTTGGGTCTTTGGAAGCTTTTGATTGTATAGTTCTGAATTTCTCTCTCTCTCTCTCTCTCTCTCTCTCTCTCTCTCTCTCTCTCTCTCTCTCTCTCTCTCTCTCTCTCTCTCTCTCTCTCTCTCTCTCTCTCTCTCTCTCCTTCCTTCCTTTCTTTCTTTGAGACAGGGTCTTACTATTAGCCCAAGATGGTTTTTGAATTTGCATCAGTGCTGCCTCAGGGTCCCAAGAATAGCATTGTGTTACAAGACCAGGTTCTAATGCTTTGGATATTAATGTTCTCCAAAGACTAAGGGTGTGGCCAAGAGGGGCTTTCCAGGAGCTGTGCCTGGGTGTCCTATATGATTCTTCTTTTGCAGTATTCCCACATTTAAAAGATTTTGCCTATCAAAGCCAAACCAGTCAAAGCAACAAACAAAAACCAAAGACACATACATACGGATATACATACATACATACATACATACATACATACATACATGTGAAGAGTAGTGATCTTTCTTTTTTGTAATGCTAAATATCAAGCCTGAAATTTGTGTACACAAAGTTGCCGAGGAGCTACATCTTATTTATCTACCAAGTAAGTATTTAGTGACTGCTGTGGAATATTTACTTAAGGTGTGTTACATTCATTTATCCTGTGGAATATTTGTTTAGTGATGCTAAGACCTGTTACATTTGTTTGATTAAATAAAATTAACCTGGGGTCAGGAGGTAGAGTCAGCAACTAGCTGACTGGAAGTGGTAGGGAGGAACCATGTATAGCTGGGTTTCTTAAGTGGGGGCTGAGCAGAACAACATACTATTTTGGGGGAGACTCAAACTAGGAGAGAAGGTTAGCTACTTGCTATTCAGCCTCTGTGAGAGAGCAGGATTTCACCTCAACTTTTGAATCTTAAGTTCTACAGAAGGATAGAGATCTAGGTAAAGTTTATTTTAGGGGCTGTGATGTAACTGGTACCTGAGGGAATAGAATTCCCGACTGGCTAGGGCCAATGCAGCCAAGTTGTTACTGCTAGCTGCGAGCTGGAATTGTCCATTAAGATAGAAGTTGCTTAAGGGGTAACTACTAAATTTAATGAAAGACTACAAGTGACTGCTGTGAGTATGGTATCACATTCGGAGCTTGTGGGTTCACATGGACCAACAAGACACTGCCCATCTCCAAACAAAAGAAAACGAAACAACAACAACACACCCAAACAAACAAAAAGACACTGCCCCTCATTTAAGGGTTTCTTCAGTTTTCATTTGAAACAGGAGAAACTCAACATCTCTGCATACTGTTGCTACCTTGGAAGGAAAACAGAGTAACATCTGCCGTTAGACATTTTGAGATGTTTAAAGGGAAAAGCAATTAGCATTCACTGAGGCAACTATGTGGCAAATACAAATAGGTGTGTTGTGGGATATTTTTACACCATGTGAAAATGTATTGCTGTGATCGGTATAATAAAAAGCGAATAGCGAGGCAAGAGGTATAGTGGGACTTCTGGGCAAAGAAGAAAGGTGGATTCACCAGCCAAATGGAGATGGAACAGGAGGGCAGGATGCAAGAGAGGTAACGCCACGTGGCAGAATGTAGGTTAATATAAATGGGTTAATTTCAGGTATAAGAGCTAGTTGAGACAAACCTAAGATAAAGAACAAGGTTTCATAACTAGTAAGAAACCTCTGTGTCATTATTTGGGAGCTGGCTGGCAGTACAGAAAAGACTTGTTACACAGGTGCTTTACAGGTGCTCATATCACCTGGTCCCACAGCCACTATGCCCCCACATAAACATACAGACACTATATTAACTATTAAACTGCTGGCTGATAGCTAGGGTTTCTTACTGGCTAGCTCTCTTAATTATTAACCCATAACTATTCATCTATGTATTTTCACGTGGTCTTGGCTTACTGGAGAATGCCTAGGCCTGTTACTTCTTTGGTGGCTACGTGGTGTTTCCTCTTGATCTCTCTCTGACCTCCTTTCCCCAGCATTCTCCTCGTCTCCTAGCCCCACCTATCTTCCTGCCTCTACTGGCCAATCAGTGTTTTATTCAACAACCAATAAGAGAAATATATATACAGAAGGACATTCCCCATCAATTCCCATCTTTGCTTGATGGCAGCTTCAGGCTTCCAAAAATGCTAGCCACTTCAAAGATGCTCAGCAAACATACTGAGTCCATCTAACTTTTCAACAATTCTGCAAGGTTGGTGTTATTATTATTATTATTATTATTATTTGATATGGAATCAAAGAATCAGAGAGATTGAATAACTTGACCAAGTTCTTGCTGCTCTAAGTGACAGGGCAGAGGGTCAAACTTCAGATTTGTCTAACTTTAAAAATTGTGACTCTGGAGCCTGTCATTGTTGGTGCATGCCTTTAATTCCAGCACTCAGGAGGCAGAGGCAGGCAGATCTCCTCTGTGAGTTCAAGGCCTACAGAGTGAGTTCCAGGACAGGTCCCAAGGCAATAAAAAAAAATCCCTGTCTTGAAAAACAAAAACAAACAAAAAAAATGTGACTCTGAGCCAGTCACAGTGGCCTACACTTTTAATTCCAATACTCGAGGCAGAGTCTGAGACTGGCCTGGTTTACACAGCAACTTTTAGGACAGCCAGGGCTACATAATAGAGAACTGTCTCAAAAACAAAAGCAACTCCTACGTGCTACAGTACTGACCTGGCAACAAGATGTTGCCATTGGCACAACAGTGACAGGACTTGAGGAAAGGAGGGTTACCAGCCACTTTCTGCTAGAATCTGAGGCCCACTCCACGGGAGGGAATGCTTGCCCAGGACTACAAGCATAATCAAAAGCTTAAGGCTAAGAAGGTCACGTGCCCTAGGAGGGAACTTGGTATTGTTGGTGTGACTTATAACCAAGCTGCCTTCTAAATGCTTGTGTCTATATTCATGGTCCAGTGTTGCTGTCAGCCTGGGTCTGAGGGAGACAATGAATGAATTCAGTCTCATGGAAGAGCACCGAGGCTGACTGTTGCCTGCTCAGCACCGACAGGACATCCGCATTACTTCTTTAGGGCTTAGGGGACATCAAGGAAGAGGGGGCAAAAAGACAGTAAGGTGACTGCTGTGAAGCTAGACATGACTTGGCCATTGCAATCACGAATGCACAGCAGCGGTGTCTACCTGCACAAGACCTAAGTGAAAAACAAACAAAAAGGCATGAAAACAGCAGGAGACTGTGTGGGGAGAAGTGGGTCTGGGAGGGGATGAGATGGAGTGTGGGGGTGAATACGATTACAAAACGTTTGTGCGTGCATGAAATTGTCAAGAATTAAAAATTTGATAACTAAAAAAGGAATCTTCTGCTGTTCTTTTCTACTTCAGATACCCAGTGCCTGGTGACTCTGAGATAAGATGTGAATATGCAAAATTGTGTCTGAGATGTAGCAATGGGTTTGGGAGAACAGGGATAGCAGCTAAGGACTTAGGAAGGCACCTGGAGTACCAGGCTTTGCTCATTTGAAATTGTTTGCTGGAAATATGAATCTAGTAATAACAGGCAGAGGAGTCTGGAGTTCAGAGGGATTACAACACTGGTATTAATTCCTAAGTTAATAAGGGGATGAGTGTGTATTGGGGGCAGGGGATGCTAAAGAGATGGCTCATAGGTTAAGAGCCCTGACTGCTCTTCCAGAAGTTCTGGGTTCAATTCCCAGCACCAATATGGAGGCTCACAACCATCTGTGATGGGATTTGATGCCCTTTTCTGTCATGCAGGCATCCATGCAAATAGAACACTCATGTACATAGAAAAATATATATATATATATATATATATATATATATATATATATATATATATATGGAGATGTGGGACCTTGGGAGATGGTCCTGTGAGTTTGCCACATAAGCATGAGAACTCAAGTTTGGATCCTCAGCACTGACATAAAAGTCAGATGCAACAGCCGTGCACCTGTATTCTCAGAGGTGGCAAGTAGAGATAAGCAGATTTCTGGAACTCAGTGGCCAGCCAGCCTAGTCAAAATGGAAGTCATTAGCCTCTGGCTTCCACAGGTACCTGGGTAAGTGCACGTGCACACACACTCATATATCACTTGCATACCCTCAAAACTATGAAAAAGAAGAAGAAAAAAAAAGAAATACAAGGTTGGCCAGGTGGTGGTGTACACAACTTTAATCCCAGCACTCAGGAGGCAGAGGCAGAGGCAGAGGCAGAGGCAGAGGCAGAGGCAGAGGCAGAGGCAGAGGCAGAGGCAGAGGCAGAGGCAGAGGCAGAGGCAGAGGCAGAGGCAGAGGCAGAGGCAGAGGCAGAGGCAGAGGCAGAGGCAGAGGCAGAGGCAGAATCTCAATTAAGCCAGTTTGGTCTACAGAGAGAGTTCCAGGGCATCTAGGGCTATTAACAGAGAAACTCTGTTTCCAAAACAAACAGAAAGAAAGAAAGAAAGAAAGGAAGGAAGGAAGAAAGAAAGAGAGGTGGCATCAGTTATTAAATAGAGGAGGAACAGGAAGTGACGACAGGAATGGAAAGGGGGTAATAGTTCAGTGTAGAACAGTTGTCCTGCATTCCTAAGTTGCTCACGTGACATGTGATACATCTTAAAATTGATTTGTATGGCCAAGTAGGTGAGGTAGCTCCCCATTGGTTCCCTCCCTCTTCCTGGTGTTACCTCCAGGTGGGTGATGGCTGCTGTGGAAGAATCATAGTGCGCCTGCAGAGGCCAGAGAACAAACTGATGGAGTCAGCGTTCTCCTTCCACCACGTGGTTCCTGGGGATGGAACTTAGGCTATCGGGCTTGGCAGCAGGCGCTTGGAACCCGGAGCCAACTGGCTAGCCTCAGGTCACAACTTTAAAATCATCTTGTTGGCTGTCAGTTCTTAGCTAATATTTATAGAGCACTCAGCATCATGCTCACAGCATCAGCACCACCATGGTTTTGTGCTCTTAATTCAGTACAGTACATATTAAGGCTCATATTGTGTTAAGGGTTGGGGGCATAAGAAGAACAATAGAGATAGTAATTGCACCTACTGTACACAATTTCTGTGAGGATTAAGTATGTTAATGGGAAAATGCAAAGGGTCTGACATGCAGTAAATGATGTTATGCTTAAGACTCAGCTCTTCTCAAGGACAGTCATGTCACCACTGATATATTTCCGCATGACAGCAATGAGAGGCAAAGATACAGAGGACAGAGAGAGTTCTAAGGTGGATCGATTCCCACAGACCTCTTCTGTTGTTGGGCCTGATTCTTCCCACTGAGTCAGGGTCTGGTAGGTTTCTAAGGCTAGTGCTTCATCCTCACCCCTCTCCTCAAACCCCTCTTTGAGAAGATGTCCCAGGCCTTTGGATATCCCCAAAGTGAGCAATAGGCAGTACTCCCATGCAATTCTGAAGGTTATCTTTATCCCCTTCAAGCTCTGAGGATCTGCCAGGAATTAAATCTTTGCCTGGGACAAATGAGACTATGTTTCTTACGGAGAGAAAAACAAAGACAAGTTTCACTTCTGTCTGGACACAGATATGCATTAGCCCATGAAAACACATGAGCCTCAGTGATACTCTCTTTCTTGTTCATTTAAGGGTAAAAAATTGTCAGCAAGAAATCAATTAGCATCTTCTAGAAGCAGTCCCAAGCCTCTGGAACCAATTCTTTCATCTCCTCCTCGGCATACAAGCAACATCTGTTCCAGGGATCTTGTCCTAATTGGGTCCAACCTGTTATCATTTGCTCACCAGAGCCCCACGAGAGTCCTTCCTTTGTCTCCAGCCCAGAGCAAGGCTGTAGGGATGACTGGCCAAAGGATGGGGGTGGGGGAGGGTCAAATGTAGAAACCACATCCATAGGTCTGAGACACTGATTTACATGTAACAAAAATAGGTTTTACTTGATTGAGTATGGTGTATCATACACCCCTGTAAATGATATATGTGGGCTAACCTAATCACCACAGTGGTCCATGCTAGGGGCTGTAATTAGTTCCATTTGCTTCTATTCAAAAACAAGGAACGGTGGCACTAAAAGGCTAAGGACTTGCTCAAGGCAACGAACAGAAGGGAAGCCAAGACTTAAGTCTCTGCACTCGTAACCGCTGTGCTGGACAGGCAGGTCCTGTGTCCACAGATTCAACCCAGGAAGACAGAAAATGTTCAATTTTTTTCTCAACAGTGCTTGGGATGGAACCTAAGGTCTTGTTTCTTCTCCGTGTGTGTGTGTGTGTGTGTGTGTGTGTGTGTGTATGTGTGGTACTGGTATGTGGAGTTCAGAGGACGACTTTGAAGAGTTGGGTTCTCTTCTTCTAAAATGGGATTCAGGGCTTGAACTTGGATCATCAGGCTAACTTGATGACACAGCAAGTGCCATTTTGTTAATTCGGAACCCCATGATCTGATGCATTCTAGGTAAACATGTTACCACTGAGACATACCCAAAACGATCATACTGAAAAATACTTGGAAAAATTGCACTTGTACTAAATACTAAACGCGTTTGAATTTTTTTTCCCCACACCACTTTTTTTTTTTTTATTTCTCCCTCCTTGCCCATCCCAGCAATGTTTGTGCCTGTGTGTCTGTGTGAATACTACTCCATCGTGGGAGTGCACATGCATGGTATACAAATGGAGGTCTGAGGACAACTTGTGGGAGTTGGCTCTATCCTTGCAGGTCTCAGGGGTCAAACGCAGGTGGTCTGGCTTGGTGGCAAGTGCCTTTACTTATTGAGCATCTTCCCAACCTTGGCTTATTTAAAAATAATAAAAAAAAAAAAAACTTCTGGCTGGGTGTGGTGGTGCACGCCTTTATTCCCAGCACTTGGGAGGCAGAGACAGGCAGATCTCTGTGAGTTCGAGGTCAGCCTGGTCTACAGAGCAAGTTTCAGGACAGGCTCCACAACTATACAGAGAAACCCTGTCTTGAAAAACCAAACCAAACAAAAACAAAAACAACCCCCCAAAACAAACAACAACAACAACAACAAAAACCCAAAACAAAACAAAACACCAATTCTAGCCAGGCAATGGTGGCACAGGCCTTTAATCCCAGCACTTAGGAGGCAGAGGCAGGAGGATCCCTGTGAGTTTGAGGCCAGCCTGGTCTACAGAGTGAGTTTCAGGACAGGCTCCAAAATTACAGAGAAACCCTGTCTCAATACATATTTATCTATCTATCATACAAGATGCTAGGGATCATTATGGCATTTTAAAGTATAATTTGGTTTTGTTGATTCTCACCCCCTCTTCCCCACCCTATCCTATCCCCTTTTACCCTTCGCCTTCCAGTAGCCTCTTTTCTTCTTTCATTTTACCTGTCCTATTTCTTCCCTCCTTTCTCAACACCTTCTTCATGGTCCCCTTTCTGGTTTCACGTTCTGTATTCACGCTTTTTAGCAATACAATACAACATACCCACTTGTTTAGCCTTTATATTAGGCATTGTAAGCAACTTAGAGATAATTTCATGGCAGCACATGTCTGCCATCCCAGCGCTTGGGAAGCTAATGCAGAAAGATTATAAGTTAGAGGCCAGCCTAGGCTATATAGTGAGTTTCAGGTCATCTTTGTCTCTACAAAGAGTGCTTGCTTCAAAGCAAGCAAGCCAAGAAGCAAGCAACACACATGTAAACCTCACACTATCCTATGAGCTGGTCCTGCACATCTGGAAACTAATTTCTCATGGACATCAAGCATCAACTGAGTACATCTCACTTCTGCTGCCCCTTGGCTGTACTTAGAGAGCTAAGTCAATTGTCTCCTTCAATCCAGCTGCTGATGCTGTGGGAAAACCTCTGACAATAATCCTCCAAGTCTCCTTCTCTGTGCTCTGCCAGTTATCTGCTGGGAGCTTGGATGTGAGCTGGAGAAGGAGTATCCTGGTAATGTAGACTGGGACAGAGCTGCAGTGGAGAGGTGCCAGGTGACAAGAAGCTGCTGTTTGGAAGCTCAGCCTTAAAGACTCCAAAGGCAGTTAGCAGAAAAGGCCTGAGCCCCAAACCTAGAGTCCCAAGTAAAGCACACCAGACCTCTCACCCCAGAGCCTTGCAGGCCTCCTCAGCTTCAAGAATCTTGTCCTGAATGAGGGCTCAGAGGATAGGGCTCTCATATTGCAGGAGCCTGAATATTAGGGGGCCACACTTTCCCAAATGCGGCAGCCTGCTTAGGTTCAAGTCCAAATGCTGGATTGAGATTCCCCTGTTTCTTACAGTCCATGGTTGCTCATTCCAATGTCCACAGGAGCCGGTCAAGTGAAATAAGCAAGCAAAGGAGGAGGCTACCAAGTGAGCAATGCAGGCTGACGTAGCCCACAACACACCTGCTGCCTGGAGGCTCAGAACAAAAACAGCCTGACAATACTGCACTGACCCATCTAACCCTCTCTGGGCCTGTCACTGAAAGGCTCCACGGAGGGCGTGGGAGCAAATACCTTTACAGTAAGGAAGGAGCTGGGTGTGGGGACACTGCAGGGACACCAGACTCTGCAGTTTTGATACCAGTTCTACAGTCTGATGCACTTGCGATGCAGAGAAGGTATGTGCCTCTGCCTCAGTTTCTTTTCTTTCTTGTGTGTGTGCAAAAGCATGTGTCTGTATATACACTTGTGGAAGCCAGAGATAGACTTCTGGTGTCTTCCTCTATTTTTTTACACCTTGTTTTGGGAGCCAAGGTCTCTCTCACTGAATCTGGAATTCCCGGGTTGGCTGAACTAGCAGGCCAGCAACTCCCAGGGATCTTCCCTGTCTGTACCTCCCCAGTGCTGGGACTACAGACATGCATCATGGGACTTGGCTTTTACTTGGGTTCTGGGAATCTGCACTGGGTTCCTTCTGCTTGCACAGCCAGCACCTTATCCACTGAGCCATCTACCCAGTGCAATATGTGGATAGACCCAACTACACAGAGATGTTAAAGGAATTATATTAGCTCTATAGAGCTCTTAAAGCAGTGTCTCTGCAGATCTAGGGCCCTGTAAGGGTTAATGATTATTGTTCCTATAGGACACATCTTATAGTTAGACATATGTGGACATATCATAACATCTTACTGTTAGACATATGTGAATGTGTCGTAACAGTCTGCCACTTGGTGGCTAGGCTGTCAAAAAGCCAATTAAGGATTATGTTTGTGGCAATGTCCATAAGTTAGTGGGCATCCTGGAGTTTGCTCAGTTTTAAAAAAAGGAGTAGGGAGAAGGGTATGTTTAGATTTAATGTAATTATCTGAGTTCTGCAGACAAGAAGTTTGGAAAATAAATATTATTCTTTAGAAACATTTTTAAACATTTTTTTTATTGATTCTTTGGGAATTTCACATCATGCGCCCCAATCCTACTCATTTCCCTGTCCCTCCACGACAACCCCCCTTCACCTTCGCAATGCCCCCAACAGAAAATTTTAAAAATTAATTAAAACAATACAAAATACTTCTCTCCTCCTTTCCTGCCTCTCCATTATCTCTCCATTCATCTTAATGTCATTTAGAAGCTGCAGTGTGTCACACACTTTTCTCCAAACAGCTTTACTTGCCAGAATTGATTGAAATGAGTTGTTGGTTTGGTTCAAGGCCTCCATCTTCTGGTACTCCATCAATACCAGCCCTTATTCAAAACTCCTCTCAGATATCCTGCTATTGTTACAAGTCATGCAGATCCTATGGTTCCTATGAGTCTTTTCATGCACTCCAGTAGGTCACAGATAGAGCAGATGTTGGGATGGGCCAGCTAAAGCCCTGGATGTAGGCCTGGGTGGTAGCTGAGTTGGTCAGTCCAGGCCTCTGCTGGGGCTGCCTCCTCAGGCAAGGGACAGAGCCAGCCCTCCTGTACCCAGATCAATAGATCAATTCTCCTGTACCTGTGTTGAGGGGTGGGGCCAGTTTACTCAGGGCTGGGGTCATCAGGACCAGCTCTCCTGTGAGGGGCAATGTTAGATCTCCTAGGGCCAGTGAAGGGTGTGGCTGGATTGCATCCCCCCCTACTTCCCCATCTCCTGCGGTAACTCAGGCCACAGGTGGCAGTATAGACCCTGATGTCCGTGACACTTTTGGTGCCAACGTAGGCCACACACACATCAACACAAAGCCCTGCTGTAGGTGGTAGGTAGCAGAGCAGGCCCAGATGGTACTATGGCCCCAGGTGGCATCACAGGACACTGGGATAAGCATGGCACAGTGGCAGCATGGCTCTCAGACACTAACATGGTCTCGGGTGGTGTTAGGAATAAAGCTGCCTGGTTTAGGACTGTGGGTGGCAGTCCCAGCACTGGGTCCTACGGCAGCGAGTGATGGATGGGGGCAGACAGGAAACAGAGACCTGTAGAAGTGACTCATATTCAAAGTTGGTGTTTTTGTTTTTGTTTGTTTTGTCTTATTTTTTGAAAGATATATTGAAGGGGAGGTAAGAAAATAAAGGAAAGAAAGAAAAAAAAGATAAAGAGACAAAGGACAGAAGAGAGAGAGAGAACTCCCATCTGCCCTTCAGAGCACCAGCCCGGAAAGAGACAGCAGAAGTGGGTGGTCTTTCTTTTAAAGAACCAAGGTACATTACATACACATCTGCCATGTGCAGATGGGTGAGGGGTGGGGCCAGGTTTGCCTGGGTTATCACAGGTGGAGCCCAGACCCTGGGCATCTGCATGGCCTTCAGTGGTAACAGGAGCCATGGACATCCACATAGACCCTGGCTGTGGTAGGGCCATGGACTCAGACATGGTCTTCTGCAGCAGCTCAGGCCCGGGCACCACCATGGCCCTAGGTTGGAGCTCAGGCCACCCCCACCAGCCTGTTCCTCACCTCCTTCGATTTTTCAGTTCTGCCTCTCTCCATAACACATTCTCATTCTCTCCCATTTCCCCACTCATCATAATGCCACCTGTTTGCCTGCCTTGAGGCACTGAGTGGGCCTATGATGCCTTCTACCTACCTAAGTTGAGCCAGCTGCACTGGGCAGGTCTGTGGGTATCTTCAGCCAGCTGCTGGGCCTTAGAAATTCTTGTAGCATTTATTTACAGGTAACAACTTCTTTGGCTAGAAAGAGACTGCTTGGAGCAGAGAAACTTGGGGCTGAAAATTGGCATTTTAAAGGATCACCTAGCATTTGATAGTTCATGAAGGCCTTTCTAGTTGCTCTAGATCCTTTTGGAATAAGGTGGCAAGGTGGTCTGTAACTCAGTGATTTAACTTTTTTTTTTTTGGTCTTATATAACCCTCTACAGCAAAACTATAAGGCAGGTGTCACAAAACCCCAAATTGTAAATAAGAAAAATGGAGACTCACAGCGGTCAGGTGACTTGCTCACAGTTTCACAGCTAAGGGCAAGTTCAGAAATTAAACCCATGCCTTCATCATGTCCCGTCTAACAGCTGTATCTTCACTGTGGTACCTAGAGTTCTGGCTCATAGCAGTGGGGATCTGCAAGCCACACTTCCAGCCAGTAAATGACACAATGACTCTCCAGTGAGATGGAAAGTGGCACTAGTGAGATGGGAGGTAGAAACAGGCAGCTCCTCCGGGCTTGTGGGCCAGCTGACCTGGCATACTCAGTGTCAGATGGCAAGAACCACGTCTCAGACAAATGGAAAGAGAAAACTGACAACTGAGGTTGTCCTTTAACCTGCACACATGTGCTGTAACACACACACACACACACACACACACACACACACACACACACACACATGTACCATGCATTCTGTCATGGGAAGTACCAAGACTATCCTGACTAGACATTCTTTGTTTTTGATTTTTGTTTTGTTTTGTTTTGTTTTGTTTTGTTTTGTTTTGTTTTTTGGCTTTTCCAGACAGGGTTTCTCAGTGTAACCTTGGCTGTCCTGGAACTCATTCTGTAGACCAGACTGGCCTTGAACTCACAAAGGTCTGCCTGCCTCTTCATCCTGAGTGTTAGGATTTATGGAGAGGCAAGACATTCTGGCCTAATGAGTTCACAATGGGAGGAATGTGGTCAAATGGTTCAGTTGAAAGTGAGGTTTTGTGTGCACAAGACAGGGAGCACACTAACAACACAGAGGAAGCAAAGCGAAGCTGCTTCTGCCCTGATCAGCCCAACCCTCCATTCATTTGTCACCTGAACATTTGTCTTGTGTGCCCCCAGTGCCACCAAAATTTCCCTCTTATTTTTTTACCTCCCTCTCTCTCTCTCTCTCTCTCTCTCTCTCTCTCTCTCTCTCTCTCTCTCTCTCTCTCTCTCTCCCTCTCTCTCTCTCTGTGTGTGTGTGTTGTGTGTGTGTGTGTGTGTGTTTTGTTGAGGGCTGGGAATCAATGCCCAACTTCTTCCCAGCATGCTTGTCACTTTATAATTTGTTGAGTTTCCTAATTACCTAAATGCTGGTTAGTGAGCTGAGTAGGGATGTTGGGGCTGGTGTACCATCTTCCTCCTCCATCCCCAGCATTGCTCATCCCCATTTCAATTCAAGGGGCCAAGCAGCCTACATCAGGCTGTAGCAGCTCCATTTCCCTCCAAGATTAATAATTATGACATTAGAAGGGTGATCTGTTGCAATTCAGCCTTTCTATTTGCAGGTTGGTGGCTGCATATCAATGGCATGATTAGGCAAATGAAATCAGATTGGCACTGTTAGGAAATATTTACATGGCCAGAATGCATATGCCTCAATCTCATTGTTCCCATTATTAAACCATTTTATAATCTCATAACATTTAGACTCACACTTTGCATTTCTAATTAACTTGAGGAGCGACTTCAATGGGAATTAATTGCAACTTGTGCATTCTTATACACACAAACTTGCTGAGGAACAAACTCTGGTTGGCAGTCATGTAACTCACCCCCAACATGGACTCTGAGATGACTCCTGCTGTACTCCAGCCTCACTGCCAGTTGGGAAAAGTGGCTGGGGACATTGGTTTTCATTAAAATTGGGTAGCAAATCGCATGCAAGAACAGTCTAAGTGCAAGTGTCCCCATGGAGGGACTTGCCTCCTCCTCACAGTTGCTCATAAACAAGCTGTCTGATGTGGGGCAGTGGATTTCAGCCTTGGGGATTTAATGAATCAATAACACTGATAAAATAATAACAGCAGCACCAACATCTGGAATGAATAAACTGCTGTCCTAAGAGCTACTGGGTTGCCTTTCTTTCTTTAATTTTCATCTATTTATTCATTTTGAGTCATATGTAGCTCGAGCTGGCTTCAAACTGGCTGAAGAGGAGTTTGATCTCCTACCTGATGAGCCTCCTCCATTTCCTCCCACATGCTGGGATTATGGCTGTGTACCACTACACCCCAGTATTTCTTTCTGCCTAAAACAGACTCTAACCATCAGTCTAGGCTGACTTGGAACATGCTATGTGGTTCAGAGTGATTCCAAACTGGCCAACCTCCAGCTCAACCTGCTCAACCTCCTGAGTCCTGAGATTAAAAGCACAGACCACCACACCTGGTTTGTTTTGTCTCGATTTAAAATAGCTTCTGATTGTAGAGTGCACTCACTGTACATGTCACACCTCGGGGTTGCTCAGTTAACATTTGAATATCTCTAATCAAAAGCGCATTGCCCTTGAAGTGGCTGATGTCTTCCCTTTAGTGATCTTTATTTCATTTTATCACAGAGCCTTTTTTGAATATTAATATTCACAATTGATGTTAGATTTTTTTCTGGCCAATAGAATGGTGTTTATGGTATATTGAGTAGACATATGACAAGGCACTTTCATGAATGAATAGGAAGTGTGCTCTGGACATGCCCAGCAACCTAAACCTAAACATTTTCCTGGTCTTGTTTCAAGAGGCTTGTAGAGATGTGGCTATCTGGTTCTGTTGAGATGTTATCTGAAGTCTGGGGAGTGAACCTGGATTGCAAAACGCTCGTTGGAGTGAGTAGTTCTCAACTACGGAGAACTGTGCACACTGTCATTGCCCCTCCAGAGACTGTCCACACATGGGAGGGTGCTATTGGCATCTAGTGGGTGGAAGCCATAGATGTTACCCAAACTTCTTACAATACTGAAGGCAGCCTCCACAACAAAGGGTGGTCCAGGGGCTGGAGAGATAGCTTACAGTTAAGAATACTGGCTGATCTTCTAGAGGACCAAAATTTGATTCCCAGCACCCATATGGCAGCTCAAAAACATCTATAACTCCAGTTTTCAGGGTTTGGATGTCTTTTTCTGTTTTGAGGGCACCAGGCTCAGAAAGTAAATAAGAGGTGCACATATGTAGCTGCAGGAAAAACAGTCATATACATTAAAAAGGAGAAGGAGGAGGAGGAGGAGGAGGAGGAGGAGGAGGAGGAGGAGGAAAGGAGAAGGAGGAGAAGGAGGAGGAGAAGAAAAGAAGAAGAGGATAGCCCATCCTGAAATGTCACCAGTCCTGAGAGTTGGTGTATGCATCATGGGCCACAAAACTGGCTTGCTAAAGTTTGTGTGTGGCTGAGTTAGTATCTGCCTCTTTATCTGTCAAAAGAACTAGCAACTGGACTGCTGAGATGGCTCAGTGAGTGAAGGCATTAGCCAACAGTGGTCTGGAATTCATTTCTCCTGCCTCAGTTTCTGGAGTGTTAGGATGTCAGGCTGTGCCATCATACTTGGCTATTTTCCATAATCTCAATCCAGGTCATGCAAATGTAAGAGCGAGACACCTGTCATAATTTGTCTGAAGATCTTTGGAGCATTTTTACTCAGTGTCTGAGGGATTACAAGGTGGAGTGGCCTTCAATAGTCATCTAATGGAGAGGTTTCCAAATGCAGGCATTGTAGACCAACAAATCTTCAAAAGTAATTATTTGCTTAGATGTTTTCCAAGAAGAATATTCCCAAAAACATCGTTATAATTGTTTATATCAGTTTATTGAAGAAAGGTTATTTAATAATAGAAGATATAAAAGGTACAGTTGATTTCCTTATTAATTCCATATGTATTTATGGGTTGCCTGTCATGTGCATGTGTACATGTGTCTTCTGGGGCTTGGTGGTAAAGCAGAGAATAGGAATGTCCAAAAGTCTTGTCTTCCTGGAGCTCACAGTGTTCTAATATTAGAATAAAAGGCTAGTTTGGTAATGGGGCACATGGCTTTAATATCAGCACTCAAGAGCCAGAGGCAGTCTGATCTCTGTGAATTCAAGGCCAGCCTGGCCTACGCTGAGTTGCTGGCCAGCCAGGGATATATAATATGACCTTGTCTCAAATATATGACAAATTTGAAGGAAATTTTCCATTGGCTGAATAAAACTACATTGTGTCCATGCACCACATTTTTGTTATCAGTTCATCTGTTGATGGACAACTTGGCTGATTCTGTTTTGTTAGTATGAAGATAAGAGTGGCAATCAACATGTATGTGCAAAGAGAGTCTTTGCATGTGCCAAGGCATCAGCCTTAGACTATGGAACTCCCTTTAGAGCTCCTGTTTCTCTAACCTGCTTCTCTCTCACAATATAACCTTTCCATGTTTGAGACATTCTCTTCCTTTTCCCAAGTCTGGTGGGCAATTCTGATCATAGGAGGTATTCGCCATGCACACCTGTTGCGCTAAGCTTTCAGAAGTACATGGTTTGTGCTGAGGACTTGGGAAAGGATGACTTTGAAGAGTTCAATAGCCAGGGGAAAGGAGAATAAGGTCGCTCCTGCAAGGGCTTTGTAGAATGAGTGTCTGGCCTCTTGTGTTCTGAACAGCAATGACTTGAGCTTGGTCAGTGAATACATCCATGCATGAAAAGTAGAGGATTTGGTTCTGCAGCTGTTTCTGCCTTTCTAGGTGACCTCTTAGACTACTTTTAAATTTACTGGTGAGGTATAGGAAAAGCACTCAATGCAAAGTAGTGTGGAACCCAAGGATGGAGAGCTGTTCCCACAGAAGTCTGCTCAGGCTGCCCCCATGGTGCACAGTGAATCCTAATTCATTTCTTACCTGAGCCATGAGCCCTGCTCTGAGGAGACTCTAGCATCCACTCACATCTGCCATAATTTCAATGCTTTGACCCTGGAAGAAGACAAATGAGCCAGAGTCTGAGTTCCCAGATTGCTGGGTTCTGTACCAGTGATGGCTGACACATGACTGACTGTGGAGTGCATTCCCAGTCAGCTAATGCTGCTTACCAAGAAGGGTAGGTGACAGAACAAAGCAATGGCTCGTATCTAAGTCTTCCTGTTTGGCATCTAGAACTGTTAAGTAACTTGTTTTGATGTCAGATGAGGCTTATTATGTGGCCCAGGGAGACCTCACAAAGTTGATCCACCTACCTCCATCTGTTGAGTTCTTTAATTTAAGATGTTGGCTACCACAACTTGCCCTGTGAAGTATTCTCTGATTATTTTTAATTCTTATAACTACTTATTGTATCTGTTGATGGCATATGCATGCATGTTTATGTGTGGGGTGCATGAACACGCTGTGGTACATATATGGAGATCAGAGGACAACTTTGTAGAGTTAATTCTTTCCTTTCACCCTTATATGTGTCTTGGGGATCAAACTGGGGCCATCAGGCTTTCTCTGCAAGTGCTTATAGTTGCTGTGTCATATTGCTGGTCCTTTTATTCTTTAGGTTAGGGTTAGAAATGAACTACATCCCATCCATAGTAACTGAAAATGAAACGGGCAAAGCATGGCTGGGAGAGAGATAGCTTCCTTGGAATCTGTGCTTGTCACAAGTCACCTTCCTCACTGAGAGTTGAGAGCTAATCTTTTGCATAGAATTATCATGCTTTTCAGTATGCATGGTATATATGTTTGGCAGAGTTTCTATTGTCTATAAATGCTGGAGTCATTAATCAGTGAGAAAATACAATATGTTCTTCTATGCAACATTGTTCAGACCATACTTGTAACATTATGCTCAATTCAAGGGAAGCATGATTTTAAACTATATAGATTCTTAGGGGACTATGAATATGTTAGGAGTAATAGTACATGATTTGAGAATGTGCATTTGGAGAAAAAGAGCAGGTGGTAGAATTGTTTTCTTTTTCTTTTTTTGTTTTTAGTTTTTCTCTGTAGCTTTGGAGGCTGTCCTGGTACTTACTTTGTAGACCAGGCTGGCCTTGAACTCACAGAGATCTGCCTGCCTCTGTGTCCCTAGTAATAAGATTAAAGGCTACCACCACCCAGCCCTGTAGTAGTTGAATTAGTTGTGTGAGGTTTGGTTCTCTTTTTCTTCCTTCCTCCTTCCCTCTCTGTATTTTTTTTTTTTAAACTGGGAAGAATATAGAAGAGGCCATCTTCTGTGGCACACTATTTGAGAGACTGAGAGCATGTAAAGATGTGCGAACACATAGTGTGGTTGTGATTTCCATTCAACATTTCAGATGCTACACCAACTGTTTCTGTGTACTGTCTCATGTACCATTCTAAGCTATCCTTTGGGGAAGGAGAAGCCATTTATTTATGTCTTCACTTCACAGACGATACTGTGGTTCTGAGGGGATACCATACGCTGAATCACACAGCTAAGGAGATTAGGGTGTACAACCTAGCGAGTTGGATGGCCAGCCTCATAAACTAGAATGCGCCACATGCCATTCTGAGACTGCACAGGCATCACAAAAGCTCGTGTCAAAAGTCACAGTCAGCTACATAAATACCTGCTGCTACTGCATTTAAAAAAATGTTCACCTGGGTTGAGGAGATGGCTGGGGGTGGGGGTGGGGGGAGGTCTTGCTGTACAACCTTGAGAACCTGAGTTCAACCCCCTAGCCAGACGCATAAGAGCAGGCGTCTGCCATCCCAGTGCTGCTTACAGGGAGACTAGAAGCAGAACCAGGAAAAAACCAAACAAACAAAAAATAAAACAAAACAAAACAAAACTTAGAAGCTCGAAGGCCAACAACAACAAAAAAACAACAAACAGATCATGTGTCAAGCACAGTAGAAAGGGAGGACCAATATCTGAAGTTGTCCTCTGACTTTCTGACTTTCACACATTTGCCCTACACACACACACACACACACACACACACACACACACACACACACACACACACCACACACAAGCTGCGGATGTTGGGGTTAGAGTAGGGGAAGCTTAGCTCCTCCTCTGAGAGTCAGGGCCCCTCCCCCACCCTTCTTAAGGATTTACTTGCCTCAAATTCTAGGGGCTCACAGCATATGGCAGCGGTGGCCCAGAGGTTCACTGGGGGCTGGGGGTTTCTGGCGCAAGAGTCATCAAACAATGCAAGTAACCTTCGATTGTTAGTTGCTTCGGTACACTGAAGCTTTCTTCGGCTTACTTGATAGGTTTGTGTTTTGTGTCTGGACTTGCACACTAGCCCGCGGGGGTTTTCCGTTTTGTTTTCCTAATGGCTGGTGCTGGCAGTGAAGTATCTGGACTCCTTTCAGCAGGTAGAAGCTTCCAGATGAATGGGGGTGCGTGGCTGAATGAGAGGCCGTGCTTTTCTTAATTTGTCTCAAACAATCACTTAATGGGCACGAGACATTTCCGTGAAATGGGTGAATAGCTTCTGTCCATTTTCCCAAGCCCTCACTAAACTAAAGCCCACTGGCTTTTAAGATCTAGGCAGCAAGTGAATAAATAAATAAATAAATAAATAAATAAATAAATAAATAAATAAGAGGGGGGTCTTTATCCTCACAACCAAATCTGTGTGGCAGTAAAGTGCAGGCCCTGACAAGAATTTCAATTATTTAATCAAAAAGAAAATGAAAGAGGTCTTAAGTGTGGCGATTCGGAGACAGCCTTTTCATAGACCAATCTAGCGAGCGCGCACATTGAATATGAAGCAAAATGGAAGGAAATTAAGGCAGCTCCGGCTTAAATCATGTGATTGCAAATAGTAAATTAGTTTCTCGATGTTTTCATTTAAGTGTTTAAGTGGAAGGTTTTATTCCTAATGTAGAGTAGCGACACAGAAGAGAACCCCTCGGCCGACTGCAGCTTCCCCATCCTGGCAACAACGATGCATTTGCCCTGGGGAGGGAGAGGGAGGAAGAGGGGCGAAGATGGAGAGGGCTGGGGACGCAGAGCTGCAGTCGCGTTAAGGCGCTTTTGTTTCGAATTGCTACCGAAGTAGCTTTCACAGCAAACTCATTAATCCAGCAGATGAGCAACGTCTGTTGAAAATGTACTAAGCGAAATGCATTTAATTTGGAAGGGAAATCAGGGGCCGCATTAGTCAGAGCATATAAATGGCCACATCAGCCATTCAGCTGTTTGTTTGTTTATTTATTTATTTATTTATTTATTTATTTATTTATTTGATTTATTTATTGATGTGGACCCCCTGAATTTGTGCTTCAAGGTTAGGGGAAGCTGGTCATCACTAAGATTGAAATCAAACCAGGCCCTCTGCTGTCAAAGGCTTCTGGGTGGCTTAGTCCCGCTGTAAGCCTAGTCGCTGCTAGGCGTCTGGGGTCCTGGAGCGGGTCACTGCAACCTCCGGGGAAAGTACTAATTGGGTTGGACTCAGTTGACCTCCGGCTGGTGCAACAAGTAACTAGGGTCATTCCTTTGTAAATGAGCATCCCTTTGTATTTGTAATTAGCTTTGATTATTCTTCTAGGAGCTTACAGCCCCACATTTCGAGGAGGTCAGGCGCTGCGCTGAGCTCCCACCACCAAAGCAAGTGGACTTTAAAGACAAATTAGGTGATGAGGCCCAGAGTCTCCCTCTGTGGGTTAGATTCGCCAGCCAGCTCGCGGGTGGCTGGGAGGCTGGGGAGTCTTTTCAAGTGACAACTGCCTTGACTCTTCAGTGACTCCTGGGCTTGGCTCTTGCACACCTCTTCCATTGTCCACCTCCTCCAAGAAGTACTCCTTGCCTATTATGTCGTGTCAAAAAATCTTTTTTGGTTTTTTATTTTTTTAAACTCAGGACTCCTAGAATGATTTTGGTCTGTGATGTTTTCTGAGTATTATGTGTTGAATATATACTGACATCTACCATTGTTAAGTTTTGTAATTATTATTTTCAAATCAGAATGTAGTAGTTATCAATCCTCTGTCCTGAGGTTTATTTAAATTTAAATTAATAATTTCAGACACCGTGACATTCCACTCTATTTAAGAATGTGTGTGTGTGTGTGTGTGTGTGTGTGCTGTCTGTCTGTCTGCTTGCCTGCCTGCCTCTCTCCCTACTCTTCTTCCCTCCTTTCTTCCCACACTACTATTGGTTAAACCCAGGGTCTCATTCAAACTAGGCACAATCTGTACTACACCCACTACTGTGCTAGACCGTAGCCCTACCCACTCTGTATTTTTTGCTTTGTTTATTGTAGCTTTGGCTGGCCTGGAACTCTCTATGCAGACCAAGCTGGCCTCCAACTCACAGAGATTCGCTTGCCTCTAACTCCTGAGGGCAGGAATTAATGCAGGTTCAAATTCTCTCCTGTGTCCAATATAGGCCTTGAACTCATGACCCTGAAATTAAGAATTTCAAACTCAGCTGAGTGGAGGTGGCACAAGCCTTTAATCCCAGCCCTCAGGAAGCAGAGGAAGAAGGATCTCTGAGTCGAAGGCTAGCATAATCTATAGAGTGAGTTCCAGGACAACCAGGGTTACACAGTGAAACCTTGTTTCAAAAATTAAAAGACTTTTAATCTTATTTAGTGTGTGTGTGTGTGTGTGTGTGTGTGTGTGTGTGTGTGTGTGTGTGTGTACAACTTACAGGAGTCTATTCTTCCCATCCCTAAGATCAAACTCTGTCTTCAGTCTTGGTAGAAAGCACCTTAAGTCGCTAGTCCTCAATGAGTCCTCACTGTCTTTCTATTCTCCTCATCCCTGACTGGAGAATTGCAGGAATTCTCCAGTGTGGTATTGGACTTCCTGAATCTGTAGGGCTGCTTCCATGCAGTTTAGTTTACCTTGTTTTTCTGCCCTTTGTGTATCATATAATTTGAACTTAGGTCTAACCCCAGTTTAATTAAGATTAAATATTTCAGTTCAAATACTTTTTTATTTTGTATTTGAGATGGAGGTCTTCTGGTTTCCGAGGAGTAGGTAGTCCAGGTTGGCCTTGAACTCACTCTCTTTAGTACCTGGAGCTGGGATAACAGGTGGGTACCACCACACCTGGCTTTGGTGCAAATACTTTATAGGCACATCAGTTAACACCTTAACTGAGTACACTGGTTCTCTCGTGTTTGGCAATGCCAAGCTGGATCTTTGGCTTAACAGCTAGTAGTAGGTTAGACTTTCTATTTAACAGTAGGTGACTTCTGTCCAGCAGAAATTTAGCAGGATGCAAACTTCAACTTCCCTGTCTTATAGCCCCAATCATAAAATGTTCCAGGAGCTTGGGTTAGAGTTTTCTGTAGGTACGTAGTAACGCCCAGTAAGTAATGATTGAAGGGTGAAGGAGTAAGTGAATACATAGGATTTAAGTGGCTGGATTTTCACAATTAGTGTGATGAGAGATGCTGCAATTGTGGCTGTAACTGATATGTCTCTGACATGGCCCCTTACCGTTGGGAGTCACAGAAATCTGACTCTTCACTAGATGGCAGAGACTCTGGTTTTCAAGGCTCTGCTTTCTTACTGTTTTTCAGTGTGACTTTAGCCAGATGAATCCTCTCCTCTAGAATACATTTGTACTACAAAGACTACCAAGAGACATCTCTAAGGTGCTAAGGTTTTACTAATCTTGGTATTCTAAGATAAACACAAACACACATACATACACAAACACACACACATAAACACATATACAAACTCTCTCTCTCTCTCTCTCTCTCTCTCTCTCTCTCTCTCTCTCTCTCTCTCTCACACACACACACACACACACACCTGATAGCTGGAACCTACAGATATACTGTTTTTAAGATTTACTTTATTGTTTATTTATCTGTATGTGTGTATTTATGTATGTGAGTGCAAGTGCCCAAGGAGGCCAGAGAGGGCATGGAAGCCCCTGGAACTAGAGTTAAAAATGAGTGTGAGCTGCCATGTGGGTGCTAGGAATCAAACCCAGGTCCTCTGGAAGAGCAGCCAGTGCTCTTACTTTCTGAGCCATTTCTCCAACTCCAAGCATGTAAATCTTAAGCCCACTTAAAAAATCTGGATTTTTCCTATGCCCTATAGACCAATGATATTTAATGAGCTTAAAGGTTGTCATAGCAACCACCTTCCCTACATCCTGTTATCTGTGATACCAAGACAGTCCACCATCATCAAATTCCATCGTTCCCTAGGATTAGCATCTCCATTTTTCTCCCAAGCAAAGTAATATCTTCCAGGGTGATGTTTCATTTATGCATTTACTTATTCATTTACCAATTCAGTCAGTTACTCTGTATTTGCTGAGCTCGACTGTGTAAACACCACACTTGATGCTTGGGATGTAATTGGTCTTCCTTATTTGGAGGTTCCAGACTAGAAAGGGAGAAAAAGGGGCAGTTACAATATATAAAAAATATATACATCATAAGTGTGTGATAGCACAGAAGGGTTAGATTCTTGGGCACCTAACTCCCAGGAGCATCAAGAAAAGGCCCTAAGATGAAATGACTTTTTGGGGGGAATTGATGTGTTAGCTGGGAAGTGTGTAGACAAAGTGAGAGATGGCTACAAAAATAAATGTTCCTGGTAGAGGTGTAGTGTATATTAGCACTTATAAAGAGAGAGTGGGGCTGGAGAAACAACTCAGTAGTTTAGAGTATTTACTACTTTTCCAGAGGACATGGGTTCAGTTCCCAGCATCTATATCAGGCAGCCCACAACTGCCTATAATTCCAGGTCCGAGTGATCTGACATCTCCTGGCTTTTGTGAGTACTTTAATGTACATGATGCCCATACTCATGAAGGCTTGTATACACATAAGTAAAAATAAGTCTTTAAAAATTAAAGACATGAGATAATAAGGAGTCTTAAAGTTCAGACCATGGGGAAATTATCAAATGTTATTGTTTTATTGACAAATATACACAGCATACTAAGAGGATTTTCAGCATGAATCAATATAATTAGATTCACATTTTGAATCAACCTGCAGGCTAGTGAAGAAAGGATTGAAGAGACAGACCAAAAAAAAAATTAAAAACAGAGGGCGCATTATATTTGTATTTATATCTAAGCTACTATTATCATAGCTTAGATATACATCCATACAACCATGAGTGGTTGGTTGGCTATTTATTGGAGGGGCTTACATCCAGAAACACTAAAAATTAAATATGTGAATTTACGAATTTCTGTCTTCTAATTCCCTTCCCACGGCACCGTGTGTGTGTGTGTGTGTGTGTGTGTGTGTGTGTGTGTGTGTGTGTGTATAAGTGGGGCTTAGAGATGGTGTTACAGGCATTTGTGAGTTTCTTGGTGTGTGTGGGCTAGTATACAAAGTCCCTTCTTTTGATAAAATAGTCACACTTTTAACTGCTGAGCCATTTCCCTAGCTTGAGATACCTATAGTGGGTGCAGATCATTCAAAGAACCTTCTTTGTCCCCAGTTGTATCCCCTTTCCTGATAATTATATCTGTTCCTGATGGTCTTCAAATGCACAGCTGTACTTCAAATACTTCCAGAAACATTTGTTGTGGTTTTGCTAATCTTAGTATCCTGTTTATATCATTCATATAAGTTGGAACCAACTCCACTCAACCATTCCAGAGCCTCCCAGTTCTTTTAGTTCCAACTCCATTCTCCACCCTCATTATGCCTGGCACACTATTTAAATAAAATTTCAAAACATAAAGCATAAATCAAGAACAATAATTTATTTCTTAATACAAGCAAAACCATGATTCAGTGGAAAGAGCCTGGCCTCTGGACCTGTATAAAACTGTGTTGAATCCTCTTCTGCCACTGACTAGCTGGAGGCCTTGTAAGGTCCCTCACTGACCTTCTTGAAATGGGAAACTAAATTAATTGTGTTACATGACAACCTGGATTAGTGAGGAGGTATAAAAGCACCAGACGCCTGGAGGAAGCTATTATTCTTGGTATTTGGTTTCATATTTCCAGACGGTTTTTAAAGCTTTACATATTCACACCATGAAATACTTCCTACAATAGGTTGTCCTGTAGCAGTTTCTTTGGACACATTCCACCAATCAGGAAAGCCCTTTAAGCTCAGGAAGTTAGGAAAAGGAAATCCCTGAATCTGAACAGATACACTAAGTCCCACCCAGGGCAAGCACATAGAAGCAGTAAGGACTGCTAAAAGACACTGTTAGGCTAGCTGACCTGCCTAGAAGTGGTTCAGCCTTACTATGCCTCGTTGAAGAAGCTGAGACCATCAGAGGCTCAGAGCACCTGGGCCGTCTGAGAGAGACAGCTCCCATCCCGATGAGCTGCTTGAGGGGTGTGCAGTGTACTCTAGGGATGGAATGGGCACTAAATTATTCTTTTAATTTGGTAACTATCAAATAACCCAGAAAGTCAGTTCAGTCAGGGGAGAATTTGCATTGATTTTAGAAAGGCCCAATATTATGCACTTGGAGAATGAGAAAGTTTCAGCATATAACAGGATCTGTATTTGCAAGAAAAGGCATCCCTACCCTCCTCATGGGTGTATTCTCAGGAAACATTTGCAGATACTCACTGCAGAGAAAACAGAGCTTTTCAGTTTTCTACCGTAAATTGGCTAAGCCTTAAACTGGCTTTATATTTCTTTGTTCCTGGTATTTCTCCATCTTGTGTCTCCAAAAAAAAAAAAAAAAAAAAAAAAAACAAAACTTCACACAGAGCTTGACATGTGGTACCCATTTAGTAAATGTTCTTTGCCTTACTGGTTTCCCTTCACCCTCCACTCAAGAAGGAAACAGACTTCATGTTGACCTTATAATCTGCCCTCCCTCATTTCTTTTTTATTGAGATAGGCTGTCATTATATAGCCTAGGCTGGCCTTGAATTCACTCTTCTCCCACCTCAGGCCCCTAGAGTTTGGATTATAGGCAAGGACTAACATGTCTCCTGGGGCTTGTTTGTAACTAGCTACAAAACCCATCAACTTCAGAGTTGCCACCACTACCCGGCCACCTCCAGCCCTATCCCCTGCAGCAATGGCAGCAGCACATCTATTACATACTGGCTGCATTCTGAGCATTGAGCAAAGTGCTTTGTTACATGACCTTGGTCGCTCCTCAGAACTATCCTTTGAGGTAGGTAATACTATCATCTCAATTCTGCAGATGAAGGTAATAGGGCTTAGAGAGGGCAAACAAAATTCCCAGGCTCATCCTGGTTATGCACAATGGTGATGGAGCCAATCTCTAACTAGGTCTGACTGCAAATATTGTTTTGTTGAGCACTGGTAATAATGTCCTTATCATACTGAAGGTAAATAAAATGCACACACACACACACACCGTACACATTCAAGTCCACAACCCTCTCCACTACTTTAGGCTCTAGCTACTACAGATAATTTAAAACTAAAGAGGAACAGAAATTGGAGACCAGCCTCTTAAATCAAGGTCTAAGTTTTCAGGTTCTACCTGAGATGAGAAGCAAGCAGACTCTCATATTGTCTTAGGTGTTTTATTGCTTTGTTTTTTTTTTTTTTAATGACTTTTTTTTTTTTAAAGTCCTTTCTTGCATCAGGGATACATTCTGATTCCACTGTCAGAGGTCCCTTAGACTACCCAGGCCTTCTAACTGAGACCCAGGTGTCTATTTTTTTTTTTTTAATGTGCATTGGATTTTCTCTGCATGTATATCTGTGTGAGGATGCCACATTCCCTGGAACTGGAGTTACAGGCAGTTGCGAACTGCCATGTGGATTCTGAGAATTGAATTGGGTCCTTTGGAAGAGTGGCTAGAGTGGCCAGTGCTCTTAACCACTGAGCCATCACTCCAGCCCCTAGGTGTCTATTTTTAAAAGGTAGTATTATATTAGAGTCAGAGACTCTGAAACCAAACTGAATTCAAATTCTGGCCTACAAACAGTGTAATCTTGATTAGGGAGATGGCTCAGCAGATTAAAAACACTTGCCAGGTCAGCCTGAAGACTCGAGTTCTGCCCTGGAGCCCAGGGACCCACGTGTAAGGAGAAAACCAACCCAGTTAAACTGTTCTATGACCTCAACTTGCTCCCTCTGGCATGGGTGCCTCACCCCATACGTGCAATGCATGTAAGCTTGTGTGTGCTCACGCACAACAACAAAAAAAAATGGTACGTTTTAAAATAAACAAGCCAGCTGAATGGTAGTGGTGCACACCTTTAATCCCAGCACTCAGGAGGCAGAGGTAGGTGGATCTCAGTGAGTTAGATGCCAACTTGATCTACAGAGCTGGTTCCAGGACTGTCAAGGCTCAAACAAACAAAAATAAATAAAATAAACAAGCAATGGCATCCTGAGCATACAATTATTCCTAAGAGACCCCCATGTTTCATTATCTGTAAAATAAATAGAAAATAGTAACAATTCAGAACAGATATATGTTGTAAAATATAAACACAAGAATCTCATCTTATTAGCCAAAGAGCTGTTATTGGGACAGTAAAAAGTTGTTTTGTTTTTTGAGACAGTGTTTCAGGTAGCCCAGGCTGACCTGGAACTCGTTATGCAGCTGAAGATGACTTTGAATGTCTGATCCTCTTACCTCTACCTCTCAACGGCTGCAGTTTTACCACTATGCCTGTTGTAAAATTTTTGCTAACAGACTTCTTTAGATGATGTCTCTATTTATATGTGTTTGGAGGCAGGGGTGCATTAGCTCTCTGAAATCACAGCCAATGCATATGAAAGTAAGAGTTGCATGACCCTTACTAACGAATACAAGTTTAGTTAAACATAATTATGTCCTAATTTGGGACCAATACATAGATGAAATAAAAATAATATAATATAAAATGTAGTACATTTTGAGTTGGGTATTTACATTATAGTAAAATAATCATTTTTCTGTGTTTTGATTTTGCAAATTTAATGTGTTTTATGCTTTGTACTTAAAATATCCAAAGGGGTAGAAGGGAAACACTTCTCTTTACTGAGTTCCCCGTACCTAGGTTGGTCCCCAGAGGCCACTAATGTGAGTGTCTTATGCATCTCTCCAGGGATGTAAGCATAGGCAATCAAGTTTGTTTTCTCTTTCTCCTCTCCTGAAAATGGAAGTTAATATTTAGTGCTTGGCTTTTTTCACTTACCCATGTATTTTAACATTCCTCTCATTTGAGTTTCGGTCATTTAGCCATGGTTTGCGGCCCACAGGTGGGAAATAAATTTCTATGGGAATTGATAATTTTGGTATTATCAAGCTGTTCTTTATCAAATTGTTTATAATCCTTGCATGAAAGCAGGAGAGTAAGCATTAACCATGGATGCATCAACAGAATTCTTGAGTTGATTTTGATTTTGAAGATTTGTTTAATGAGAGCCAGCAAGACAGCTCAGTGCATTACGGCCCTTTCCTTCACAACTGACTATCAGAGTTCCATCCCTGGAATCCATATAATGATAGGAGGAAACAGGATCTTGAAAGATGTCATTTGACTGCCACAAGGGAGCTGTGTTACTTGCCTCCTCCCCACAAAATAAATATATGTCTTAAAAAAAAAAAAGTAGGTGAAATTTTTTTCTTAATGTTGTCAAAATAACCTTTTTATTTTTAATTTCATTAAAAAAATTTTCCTTCTTTCTTTCTGAAGTCTTTCTTTTTTGAGGTAGAGTCTTACTAAGTAGCTCAGGTTAGCCTCAAATCTATAATCTACCAGTCTCCACTTCTGGACTGTTGGGATTATGAGAGTGTGCCAGCATTACTGGCTGATATTATTTCTGTTTGCATATTTTCAAATATTTGTAGTGTGTGTGTCTGTGTACTGCTTCTTTTTATCCTTTTTCCATTTTAAAATCATACTCTTGGGTTGCAGAGATGGCTTAGAGGTTGAAAGTAAATACTGTTTTTCCAGAGGATCCAAGTTCAGTTCTCATGTCTGGAGGTCCACAGTTGATGTAACTCCAGGGGATCTGATGCCATATTCCAGTTTTTTTTTTAATACCTCTACTCACATGCACACACATATACAAATATACATAATTAAAAATAAAAAATTATACTCTTGAGCCAGAGGTGGTGGCACATACTAGTAATCTCAGCCTGGGAACTGAGAGTTTGAGGCCAATCTTGGCCTCAGAGTAAATTCAAAGCCAGCCTGGGATGCATAGAAGGACCCGTTTCCAAAACAACACAGTGTGTTAGTGTTCCTGTGTGTGCATGTGCATGTGTGTGTGTCCACACACACACACCTGTATCTTCCTAATGACTCACAGAATTTACACATGGTAAAGCACTGGTATCTGGTGAGTCACAAGTGCTTTCTTTCTGTTTGTGGCTTTACCTCTTTTCCATTGCTTAATATTACTTTTGCTATGTAGACTTTTGAAAAAATCAACACAACAGTCTTACTAGTTTTTTAGGGACCTCCAAATTTTTATGTTACACACAGAATGCCCTGCCTTGTTTTAACTGTATTTACCTATTTATTAATTGATTGATTTTGAGACAGCATCCCTCTAAGTAGCCTTGGCTGTCTTGGAATTCACTATGTAGAACAGGCTGGCCTCAGACTCCAGAAATCTACTTGTTTCAACCTCCAGAGTCCTAGAATTAAAGGCATGTGCCACCACTTCTGGCTGTGTTTTAATTTTATTGGACAATGCTCTTTCAATATTTTTCCTTACATTTCCTATTTTAGGATTACCTATCTTGGTGGTCATTAGAAAACAAATTCAATATTATCCCCTTAGAGTGATAAGACCTCTATTTCCTTTCTTTATACACTATCAACAAGAGTTAAAGGAACAAAAATCAACTTGGCTTCATGAACAGTGTATAACAACTAAGAAATCTGAATAAAAAATGTTCCAAATATATCTACCTCCAGGCATGAATCTCTTTTGGTAAATGTTCATAAGCCCATTTCTGTTTCTAGTAACAGAATTTGAAAGGATCTTATGATTCATAATACCAGAAGCTTACCAACTATGAAAATAAACACATATGAATATATATTATAAAAACTCAAATAAATAAGAAGAAAGTATCTTTGGGCTAGAGAGACAGCTCATCATTAATAGCACAAACTCTTCTTTTGGAGGGCCAGTTTTGTCCCCAGCACCCACATAGCATGGTTCACCACTTTCTGCAATTCTATCCCAGGAGGATCTGATACTTCCAGCAGCCAGGAATACTCATAAACATTACTCACACATGACACATGTATAATTAAAAACAATTAACTCTTTAAAAAAAAACAAGACCTATATAACTTAGTAATATGATTAGCAGTTTGTCTTGTGAAAAGCTCTTTGCAGAACTCAGTTGTAGTAGTTTTGAGACAGGGTCTTATAAAACCAAGGCTGGTCTCGAGCTTACTAACTATCTGAGATTGGCTTTTAAAGTTCCCAATCCAACACCAGGTGGTGGTGGTGCACACCTTTAATCCCAGCAATCAGGAGGCAGAGGCAGGTGGATCTTTGTGAGTTGGAGGCCAGCCTAGTTTACAGAGTGAGTTCCAAGACAGCCAAGACTACACAGAGAAACACTGTCCCCGTCCTCCTGTCACCACCTTCTAAGTGTTGGGATTACGGGCCTGCATCATCATGCCTGGCATAATAGGGTATATTTAAAAGGATTTTTGTTTGTTTGCTTAGTTGGTTTTTCAAGACAGGGTTTTCTCTGTATAGTCATGGCCACCCTGGAACTTGTTCCGTAGATCAGGCTGGCCTCAAATTTACAGAGGTCTATCTGCCTCTGTTTCCCAAGGGCTGGGAATAAAGGTGTGAGCCACCACTGTGTCTTTTTTTAGCTTATCACCCCTCACTTACACTCAAAGTAGTATATTTAGGTATTCTTTCAAGATCTGATGGAGAAATGTAGAGCTACAAGTAAGAGATAGATTAAGGACATTTTCATTCTACTGTATATCTTTCAGAGAGTTAAGAAATGACATCAGCTCTCTCACATTTGAAACTGAATTCTCTCTTCCAAATTTCCATTTCTAATACATCACGAAGCATGTTTTAATTTGAGGTAGCCAAAGACAGCATTGAGAACTTCAGAAGAAAAATGGAAGATCTTATAACTTTACAGACCTCCCATCCATCAATGAGCAAACTGGGTGGAAATAGTCCTTGTCACATTAGAAATGCTGGGTTTTCAATATAACATCTTTGAATGTGTTTCTCATGAGGATTCACATCCTAATTTCCTGGACAAAAGCATTTGTTTTGAAGATACATTTGCTAGAAGCAGCCAGCGACTCCTGTTCTTTTTGTAGACATGTCATCCACTTGGGTAGTGCTTAAATAAAGTACCCAGGTAGAAGGGAGGCTGGAACAGACAACAAGCAACATAATACAAACTATTATGAGTAAAGTGTGTTATTCAGATCCCACTAAAATACATGTCTCCTTTATTCTGAAGGCAACTTAGCTAATGGAACCAGTCCTTCCTTTGATCATCAACAGGGCCATCTTTTTGGGAAACCAAGTCCCACCTCAGTTTTAGCTGAGACTGACATGAAAGAGAGAGGGCCTGTTTAATTTTCTATTCCCTGAAAAGCATGTCTTTTCTCTCTTTAAATTAATGATTCTCCGCCTAAGCAAGAATGTCATTGAAACCTAGATGGAGAGAGAAACAATTATTTGATATTTATTATTGTTGTTGTTGCTATATTCTTTTCCTCTGGGCATCATTTGGATCTGGATTGTGTCAGCTTTACAGCTATAGCTTTCTGGTCCTGAGTGACAGATTTTTTTTTTTTTTTACCAAGTGAGTGAGAATAAAACAAAATAAAATGTAATATAGAAACATTTATGAAATTTCCCAAGGCTTGGAGAAAGGAACCTTTGTACAGTTAGATGTTTGGTGAATTTTCACAATAATTAAACACAGCAGTGAATGAAGGGCAGTCTTGAGAATCTGTTAGGTTGATTGCAGCAACTGCTTCTTATTTTTCCTGTGTGTCTGTCTACATTGGAAGGAAGTAAAAGAGAGGGTGGTATACAATACAAGCTTCAAGCCTAGTATGGCTACAGCACACTTGAAAGTACCAGTGCAAGCTGAAATGGGCAGTAAATGCAAAATACACACTTTGGTTTAGTGGGAAACCTTGCATGGAACCTGTAATCACAGAACTTGTGAGGATAAAGAGTTCAAGATCATTTTTGGCTACATATTGAGTTCGAAACCAATCTAGACTGCACGAGACCCTGTCTAAAGAACAAATAAGCATTGAGTATGGAGAACAATGTAAACAATATTTATATTGCTCATATGCTGAATAATAATATTTGGTGTATATTGTGAATAAATATAGTACATAAATATTTTCGTTTTAATTTTTAAAATTTATTTTGAGATGGGGTTTCTCTATGTATCTGTGGTTGTCCTGGAACCTGCTATGTAGACCTGGCAGGTCTCAAACTCACTGATATTTACCTGCCTTTACTTCCTTGGTGCTCAAGGTGGGTGCCACCAAGCCAGGCTTATTTTTTAAATTTGACTAGTAGAATTTAAAATGGTCTATGTGGGTCACACTATATTATTTGATGAGCACTGTTCAGGGTTAAGCTAGACAATGACACATCTGTTTGTTTGCTAGTTTGTTTGTTTGTTTTAAAGACAGGGTTTCTCTGTGTAACAGTCCTGGCTGTCCTGCAGTTGTTGTTTTAAAAGGAAATTGTTTCCTTGTGGCTTGTAATCTTTACCCTCTATCTAAAATCTAACACTGACTTGTTTACCCAGGCTGTCCTGGCCCCAAGACAGTGGAGTTGGAAGGTAGAGAGTGATGCATGTGCACTTCAGGATTGAGACCTGGGGTGGGGGTGGGGGTGGCTGGGGGCTGGGCACCTTGTACCCCGCATTCACTCAGAGCCACTGTAGGACTGGGCCAGAGCTGGTTTTGATCAATCTACCGGTTTTTGTTTTGTTTTGTTTTTGCGAGGTTCTGCTCAAGGAGTTCGGCCAATGGGAGAAACTTTATTGCACCCCCTGCTTCAGGATTTCCTCTAGGATCTGGGGCATAGCCTGGCCTGGAACCTGAGGCCAGGACGGGATCGGAAACCTTTTGAGAACCAACCATCCGCACATAGTCCGCATCCGCGCTTCCCTCCCTTTGGCTCACTGGGCTGAGGACCCACAAGGTCCCCGACTGCGATGTGCCTGGGACCGGAGGAGAAAGGGTGTTTGTCATGGATAAGGGTGATGGCCACTCCGAGGATGCATGAGTCCCAGACGTCTGTTTTGGTCTTGGCGGCTGGGGCAGTACTCACTCGTCCAGCCTCCTAGCATTGTTCGCCAGCAGCGCTAAACGGGAAGGGAAAAGACGCCAGCGCCCCGGGTCTTGTACCTTTCCCACCGACCCTCGGCTCTTACTTCTTAGGTTCCTATAGCGACCCAAAGAGGCGGAGGCTGGACTGCCGGATTTCCAGTCTCTCTCCACGGGCAGCTCAGCTCTGGGCTAGCTTGGGTGTGAGCCTCCGCTGCTGTCACCCTTTTCCCCCATCGTTAGCTTCTGCCCCGGGGAGAGCTCCGAAGCCTGAGCAGAGAACACACCATCTATTATCAGCGTATAAAGGCTGTCTGACACCGAAGGACTGAGGACAGAGAAGGCAGTCTACCTTTCTTCTTCCCTACTGTGATTCCTCGAGCACTCCGAGAGGTGTGTAAAGAAGAGTTCTCTGTGTCACTGTTCAAAGACAAGCACTCAAGGACGTTTCTACTAATACTGTCCCCTAAATGACATTCAGTCTTTTCTGTTTCCATGGTATAAGTTAGTCCCTGACCCAAGGAAGCTGAAAGCCCGCCCTCCGGAGGCCGGGTGAGGATCTGTACAGTGGCTGGGAACCTAGGTCAAAGGCTGAAACCCACTAAAGTCTGGTTGTAATGCTCCTGTCCCATAATAAACTGCCAGCTTTGTGTTTGGAGATAAAATAGATTGATATCCATTTGCTACATATAGATAGATAACTGATGTCCATTTGATACATTCACACTGAGGGTAGAGATGGATGGACTTCCATTGTGTGGATCGTCACCTCAGCACCCCTTCAACATTTCCCTTTATCTCCTTCAGTACCATAAATGACAACTTGACCAGGACGAATGGTCAGGGAACTTCTGAAAAGTCTACTATCTCCCATTTGGTGGCCATCTCCTCTCTCCTTCTCTTCCTACTATTACAAACTTCAAAACCCAAGTCACTTCTCAGACAAAGAGAAACAGTCTGACTTCATTTACATGCCTTCTTACCAAGACTTTATTTCACTATCTCCCCACCATGCTTTCTTCTGCTTCCTCTCCTGTCTGCTTACTACTGTGTCCATGTGGAATAGGACACTTCCACTTCCTGGAGCACTGAAGTTGGGGCCTAATTGATTCTGGTAATTAATTTGTTCTACCTGCTAGATCAGATGGAAATCCTACTGCAGCGCCCAAGGATTAACACTTGACTTCACAGCACCTCCTCTAATTATCTAATAGCATGGGTTGTGAGGACTCAGTCTCCGTTAAGACACTTTTGCTATTAGCAGTAGTGATTGGAATTGTGATGACGACTAGATATCAACAAATTAGAGCTTAAAAATTGGGAGATGGAAGAGAAGTGGCTTCTTTTAATTTCCCTGAGTTTAACATCAATAATTAGAGCAATTTTCAGAGATGCGAGCCCAAATTACCCCTGCTGTGCTGTAGATGATCACCTTAATTTTAGCAAATTGACTCCAGGGAACTAAATGTGGCAGATTAGAAAAAGACAAACAGGAAAAAAAAAGATTGGAAAGAAGAGGAAGGAAAGAGACAGGGACAAAATCTAATGCAGTGATGGGGAAAGGCTGTGGCTGGAAGGAGTGGTGTAGCAGAAATAGCAAACAAAACAAAACGTATTACTGAGTCGAAGAGCAGCATGGAGGGTGACAGCTAGGGTGGCTGTGGACAGATTTAAAATGACCAAGGCATTTGGGTAATAGACTTAGACCCCCTCCAACTCTGTCCATTCCCTAAATTCCAAGTAAAGAACCTTCCACCGTCATCTTTATTTCCCTCAACAATTCAATCGTCCCTTCTGTCAACTTAATCTTACTCTAGCAATTTGATGTAGCAGACAGTCTGCATCTTTATTTCTTCACTTTTCTCCTCCTTTGTTACCGATTACTGAAACTCTTTAAAAACCAAACTGGCTCAAATGCTTGAGTAAGTGCTTTATTCCTACGCTATTGGGGCTCTTTTGGTATTCTTGTTTGTTAGACAACGGCGAAAACACTCACTTTTAGTCTTTTTAAAAGACGGAGCACAACTGCTCTTACAGGGGGAGGGGCAGAAATTGGGGTTCAGAAGTCTGCTAGGAACCGAACCTAGCAGCTCAGCGCTCCCTTGCCTGGTCAGGCTCATTCAGCACCGCGGACAGATCCCCGCCCCGCCCCAAGCCCACCCCACCCTCCCCTCTGCCTCTGCAGCCTCGCTATTGGTTCTTCCAGCTCCCCTCTCCAAGCTGCCAATTTTCCAACACACAGAACCAACCTACCCTGGCGCTGGAGAGGCAAGAAGATAAGCGCCGGGGATAGCCCAGGTCGGTAGAGCAGCAGAGATCTGAGCCTAGGCGATCAGGAGCAGGTGCGGGCTTTCTACTAGGCCAGCTGCGAAGCAGTCTGCCTTCTACACTTTGTCCTGGCTCTCACCCCGTGACAGGCTCTCCACAAGATGAATCTCAACTTCACCTCCCCTCTCCATCCAGCATCTTCTCAGAGGCCCACGTCGTTTTTCATAGAGGACATCCTGCTACACAAGCCTAAGCCGCTGAGAGAGGTGGCCCCTGACCACTTTGCCAGCTCTCTGGCCTCTAGGGTGCCTTTGCTAGACTATGGCTACCCCCTTATGCCCACACCCACCCTCCTCACCCCTCATGCCCATCACCCTCTGCATAAGGGGGACCACCATCATCCTTATTTTCTGACCACCTCTGGTAAGTAGTAGAAGCCTCTAGGCGTGGGGAGGGAGAGGGTGAGCTGGGTTTTGTTTGTTTGTTTTGTGTTGTGTGTTAGTTAGCACAGCCCCCAGAGACCAGATCTGGCCAGGTGGCCATCCTCTTTCTGTAACACTAGAAGGTTAGGGACAAGGCTGAGAGAAGGAGAGCTCCCCTGAGGCACACCAATTGAGGGGAACGATTCACAGTTTTTATAATGGGAAGGGGATTATGTCTGGCCAGAGGCAGCTGTAGTGGATGGATGTGACCATATTCCTGGTGGGCAGTGCTCAGTCCTATGCCACTCTTCCAGGTCACTTTCTTCATTTCTTAACCCCCCTCCCCTTCTTGAACTTCTTCCATTGCAGAAGGAGGTTCTCAATCATCTTGTCCCAGGAAATTGTACTGAACTTTCCAGTGCCGAAATGGAAAAGGCTTCACTTGGCCAGCTCTTTTGAACTAGGTTGGGCCAGCAACATTGGCCGACTTTATGGAGGACATGGAAGTGAGGGAGGGCTTGGGGAGGGGTCGCAGGAGAAAGAAGATTCAGATTGGCAGGAAACATTCAGAACAGAAGAGTGAACCGCCTTCACTCCCAATGTTCAACATTTAATTCGTGGTCAGTCTGCTTGGCTTCCTTCTGGCCCAGTTGCTAGAGTCACTGGAATCAGTTGCTAAAGTATTTCAGATTTAGTGTTTGGCAGGGACTGGGGACTGACAAAGTAAGTCCAGGCCTGGAGATTCTGGGAAATATGTAGGTTTTGTTCATTTGTTTGTTTCTCTCAGGCTACATACACACTTTCTTCCCCAGCATTTTCGTTCCAGCCAGAAAAGAAAAATTCTTCTAGTCCCGATGTTGAGCGCAGTAGTAAACTGGCTCCAGCAGGGGCCGAGGGAAGGCAGCAGGCAATGTGTGAAATATGGGCGCCGGAACCCAGAAAGGGGGGGAGATTAAAAATGTTTGGTGGTAAAACCTACTCTCAAGCACTCGCTTAGGGAGATTTTGAAGTCTTAGGGAGAGTTTGAGTCTGTCTGGCTCCCTGGTTTCACCACTCCGCTAAGGACGAACTCTTCTTCCAGGGCTGGTATTGCTCAAAATCTGTGGTGCTAAAGCACCTTGACTCCCGGAGATTGGTAGATACTGGTGTATGGGGCCTGTGTTCTTGGAGCATTTAAAACAGCCAGTAAAGCTGAGAAAGGTCGCGAAATGAAAGCATCCTCTCATCACCAGAAAAAGGCGCTTCAGCTCTCCTAGTTCACGGGGCTTGGAGTGGGAGGGAAAAGCTTAGGATCAGACTGCAGAGCAGGGTCTCCAGGGCCACTGACAAGGAAATGTCAGAGGCCAGCGCCACAGTTTTTTGGATAAGCGTATTTTTGCGCTATTCTGTTTGGTTGCTGGAAGGGTAGGGGCGACCCGGGAGAGGTGTTTTTCAGAGTTGAGAAGGCAAAGCCGGGTCTAGCCTATTGCACCAGACTACCATGCAGTGTTGTAGAGGTCTGGATGGATGCGGGTGGACAGTTCCAGTACCATCGGACTTTTGCAAGAAAACTTTTCAAGACCCAGCAGATATCTGGATGTGCGCTCCGAGGAAGTCTCCGGAAAGATTTTTTTTTTAAAGCCATTTGGACCTTTGTTCTATTTTTCTTTTGTCTTTTACTTGCTTTTTATTATTTGTATTTTGTGATGGCCTTCTAGGAAGAGATCTCCAAGCGCTATTTTGCGATCCCCCCCCCCCGATGTCCCAGGGTTATTGGGAGATGGGTTCCAGAAGATTTGGGGCAATAGGAGACAGGTGTTCAGGAACATTGGGCATCGGAGTGGAGTGAAGTTGGGAGGCCAATGGATGGTTGCTTCCTGGGGATGCGGGTTCTGTCCTTCAGACTGCTCTTGTCTCTGTAGGGGTGCCTGTCCCGGCGTTGTTCCCGCACCCGCAGCACGCAGAGCTGCCGGGGAAGCACTGCCGCCGCCGCAAAGCTCGCACTGTGTTTTCTGACTCGCAGCTCTCCGGCCTGGAGAAAAGGTTCGAAATCCAGCGCTACCTGTCGACACCAGAGCGCGTGGAGCTGGCCACAGCCCTCAGCCTCTCCGAGACTCAGGTTGGCAGAAGCGGGGAGGAGGCCCCGGATTCTGCGTCCTGCTCTTCTCCCCTCAGAGACTCTGAACAGCTCCAGAACCTCTCCCCTCTTCTTCCAGGCTATCCTCAAGACCCGACAGAATTTATGCCTACATTTCACATTAGTTTTATCTACCTGGCTGTCTGTATTGGGGGGAGTACTTTGAGTGATTCTGCTGTCACCTCCAAGTTAATAGTTATTTCTATTCCTCTACCAACCAAGCCAGTGACAGCTGAGTTAGAGGGTTCCTGTTTCTGGAGTAGCTTAAACTGTTTGTTTGTTTTGGACAGGCTTTCACCATGTAGCCCAGGCTAACCCCAAACCTTGTTTTCTGCCTCAACCTTCGTGTGTAGATTACCAGTTTACATCACCATTTTGTGTTCCTCTTCACTGCCCCTCAAGTGCTTATTTTAGTCAGTGTCACTCATAGCAAGTCTTTTTAGGTACCCCAGGGCTTTCACACAGGCAGTTTAAGCCTTCCCTCTAGTTTTTATCTTTTGTCCTATTCATCCACCCTCTTAACCCCCTTCCTTTATTCCTTCTCATGATCTTGCCGTGAAATCATTAGCCATTCAGAGCTGGGACTAATGCTGTCTCCAAGGAAAAGCAGTCACTTCACTCCATTCTTGTCTTCCGGCCCACGAGCCTTGTTGCCCGGGATTTAGTTGTCTGCATCACAGGATCATAAATTGACCTGCCCCCATCCATCCAACACTTACCCTTATTAATTACTATTCACATCATTGATCCTCATCACTATCCCGGGGCAATCTCTCTTGGAAGCCTTACGTCTCATTCAGCCTGAAACGGTAATGTGTGACTTTCCCAAAAGCGCAAGGCGACCGGCCATAGCGTTAGTCCGAATTCAATTCAGTAAACAAAGGGCTTTTCTCCTTAAACTTCACCACTCGCCCAGATCTTAGCACTGTCACCGTTTGTCTAAGGAATGACATGATTTTGTTTGTACCCCTAAACCAGGTGAAAACGTGGTTCCAGAACAGGCGGATGAAGCATAAAAAGCAGCTGAGGAAAACTCAAGACGAACCCAAAGCTGCAGACGGGCCTGAGAGCCCGGAAGGCAGCCCCCGTGCCCCAGAGGCCGCGGTCGCTGATGCTCGGCTGAGTCTGCCCTCCGGCGCCTTCGTGCTTACGGAGCCAGAGGATGAGGTGGACATTGGGGACGAAGGCGAGCTCAGCTCAGGGCCGCATGTGCTCTGAGTGGCGGGGCTGAGGAAGGAGGCCAGGGCGAGGAAGTCGCGGGGCCAGACGTGGTCCTTCCCTGGCGGAAAGACTCACCGAGACTCTAGACTCTGTTCCAGCCACCCGGGCAGGAACAAAGACAGATGCCGCCCATTGGTCAACCCGCAGCCGCCTGCGACTCGCCCCCAAGCCTCCTCCCGATCCCTATCCTGTCCCCGCCGGGATCACAGGTGTGATCGTTGGTTCCCACACCCGGCGGCGTCTTCAGTGCACGGGACCTGTCCAGTGTCGCAGCCCAAACTGGCACCTGGGCTGGCGGTTCTACAATTCGACGGAGCTTTTCTCCCTGCTGCCAATGCAGAACTCGTCCATTTTCATTTCTCAGCCAATTGTTCCCTAGTTCTGTCACCCTGTACCCGCAGCCTCTCTACCCGGACGGTAACTCTCCCTTAAGCAACGCAGTTGACTGCAAACAAGGGATCAGGTGGCTGGGTCCGTGCGGGGGGGTGGGGTCCAGGCAGAGATACGCCGGATCTTTTTCACTATTTCTGCTCACACCCCTAGTGGGACCCCACATCTCTAACTAAAGTCCTTAGGCGACCCCCTTCCACGGATTGAGCTTCCATCCTCTGGGGTCCCAGTGGTCATCAGTGTGCTTGGTGTTACGGGCGCTTGCTGCGCTGGTGGCCTCCACAACTTCCCTCCCCCACAGAATCGTGGACAGAGAACACCCACAGCGCAATTTTTGCTTCCCGAACTTGTTGCACTCTTGTCCCGCAACCCTTTCACTTCCATGTCCCAAAGGCTACTGAGACTTTAAAAGTGTTGTCTTCGGGTTGTTTGTGGACGCGCTCACTTCTCGCAGTGTTTTAGCAACGCCTAGGCTGGCAACGCACACACTCCACAGCCTTCCGAATTAAGGCAAAAGGTGTTGTCGGCGCGCACCTGCTGGAGGAGGGGAGGGAGCGGGGTCATTGAAGCTGTGGCTCGCAGCGCCAGTCCTCTCCTTTGCCCCTGGAAGGTCTTCTAACTAGAGGTCTGCAGTCTCTCTAGATAATAAAGGACTTGTGGGGCAAAAATAGCAAGGAATGTGCGCTTCCGGGAATCGTTTGTTGCCCGGTTCCGCTGTTAGCAGGTCCCTCTCTTGTCTCAGTTTCTTTTCCCGGTAGCAATGAACTTGGCTAATGACCTTTGCTTAACAGATTCCGTCTTCCCGACCCGGACTTTTCTGTTTTTAATCATTTGGCTAATAGAGATTAATGAATCTCATTCACGTCAAAAAGGTCACCGCAAACAGTATCTTGTCTCTGCAAAATGCTGAGGGGACTGGCGTCTTTTGGCATTTGTAATGTGAAACTATGCTAATGAACTATGTGAAGACACTTAGCGGACAAAGCAGAGGTGGGGGTGGAGACTTCGGTTTCAGGTCTGCCTTGACTTCTGGTTGTCTTCAGATCAGCGAAGCCCAGGAAGACCGGAAAGGGGTGAACTTAGCAGGTGCCTTTCTCACTCTCGGGAGCAGAGATAAATAATTACAAAGACCGCAGTGGTTTGAATTTGGGTTGCATTTAATTTCCCCCTCCCCCACCCCAACGGGGGGTGGAGGATGGTTTTTTTCACGATTCCTCTAGGTAAAGTTCTGAGTCTACGAATATAACAAATGTAGCGATGCTTAAAAAAAAACAGTTGGGCGAAAGAGAGCTTTACCTAGTCTGCATCATTTAGGAGGCAAAGCCACCGCTTAAAATACAAGCACTGTGAAGCTTTCGGACTGATCCATAGTCAAGCGGGCTGTGAACCACAGGTCAGAAACTGAGGCTTGAAAATGTTGAAGAATGTATCCATGAAATCTGGGATAGCTAACAGCTGAAGGTGGACACAGATAGGCCTCTTTTGATTCTGTTCGCTTCTTTTTGTATATTCTTTTCTTTTGTTTATTTACTTTCTGGTAACAATGCCTTGGCTTGCAATTTGCTCCTATGGCTTTAAGAGAACAGCATCCTCGTTTCTTTAGTTTGTGTAGTTGTGGTTAATGATGCAAATGCAGGCTCAGATTCTCCTCTTGAGATAATGACTGAACTTTTTCAAAGCCAGAGTCCCTCCAGGCAAGCTCCTTACTTCCAAACCATATATCCAGTCTCAAAATTATTTAAAGGAACTAGTTTATAGGAAATGCTTTACAGTTTTACACACACACACACTGCAAAACAAAACCAACCAACCAACCAAACAAACCAACAAACCTTGGATTAAAGGAGTGTGATTTGATAAGAGAAATATATCTCCCATAAGAGCATGGAGCCAAGAGCCAAGGGGAAAGTACTCAAATCTTTCTAGTTCTGTGGACAACGGCTGCTAACACATTTGGGAGAAATCTTTAAAGTAAGTTAAAAAAAAATCAAAGCATTTGGAGAGAGAAAAGAGAGGAGAGAGAGAGAGAGAGAGAGAGAGAGAGAGAGAGAGAGAGAGAGAGAGAGAACTAATTCAAAAGCACTGGACATTTACCTTTTCTGCCTTCAGAAAATGTCAGGACTTACTCTGTGGGGATTGGATGAGGGCACTTCTTGAGCTTTTGCCTTAGAGAAGCTTTCAGTTTAAGAATAGCTCTTTCTGATTAGGGCACAGTGAGCCTGGAACCCCAGGAGCTGGGGTCTGATTCAGGAGCATTGCCTGCTTAGGGAGGTGTCACTTCTAGTCACCCTGGTCATTACTACTGGAATGACGGGGAGGAAAAGAGCTCGGAATGCAACCAGACATTTGAGCGAGGCACAGTTTTCTCACCAACTCCACCCAAGCTTAGAAATTGCGGTAAATAAAGTGACAGCAAAGTTCTCACAGCTGCTCTCCTCTCCCTTCCCTTCCCAACCCCTCCCCTCCCCTCCCCTCCCCTCCTCTCCTCTCCTCCCCCCAGTCCTTCCTTTCTTCCAGGTCAGTGATATTAAAAGGCAGACACAATTTAGTCTCAATTGAATGTAACATAGCAATTTTTGCTTTTGACCTTCGAAGCTGATCAAAGCTTCAATGGGCTGAAAACATATTTTTGTCTGAATGGTTCAGGCTTTTGTCTCAACTCAGTTCCTCTTGTTAGTAAAGATCTTACAAAACTATGTTCATTATGTTATAGAAAGACACATAGACCTGATTTTAAAGAGACAGAAATCTAATCCCAAATGGGACCCCCTCCTCCGTATTTGTCCCCAAGACTCTGCTCCCGAAGGGCTTGATTTCAGAGCTTCTGTGACAGACTTTTAGTGTTAGCTGACTGCCACGCTAAGAAATACTTAACTTGAATGTTTGACTTAGAGAGGATTGGCTCTCTGTGAGGGAGCAATGTGGAGAGGTCCGCTAAACAGGGCTTCCTGAAGCTGAGAGAATCATGCAGTAAACACTTTCAGTTGACGCAGTGGTGCAGTAACCCAGGTCTTCCTGAATTTGGCTCAATCTACAAAACAATGAATTGATCAAAATACTTAAACGCTATGTTTATTTTACACGTTTTTGGCCATCACACTTCAAAGAGAATTTGACAAGCTAAAATTTACCGAGTGCGCAGGAGCCCAGATACTTATTGGTGTAGAACATAGGTAAAGGCTTTTGACTTGTCTGAGGAAAGCTTTGGGGGTGGGGTGGGGAGGGGAGGGACTAGCTGTGGAAGCTGCAGCTGTGGGGTGAATCTACTCTGCCATGCTAAAGATGAGGCTGGTTCTAGGAACAAAAGTGTTGGAACAACAGAATAAGTTCACAAGCCACTAAGCACCTCCTCATTAGGAAGGTTGAGGCAGAGGTTACAGGGCCAGTCCAGGGTGCTTTCTAGTGTGGGCTTCTCTATTTATGCAAAGTTGGGTTAGCTGCTCCTCCTCCTGGGAATTGAACCCAGAGCCTCCTGCATTTTAGGCAGCGATCCACTGCTGAACTCCCATCTCCTGCCCTTATGTGGCTCTTAATCATTAAGCTCCGGCATTCTATCTTCTTTCTACAGGAAAGGAACCAAAGACTTCATGTTATTTAGATGGTCTGACATTTCATAAAGACTTCAGGACATGCATCCTAATTTAAATAAATATATTCCCAGCAATTAGAAGACTTAAGAAAAACAGGGAAGAGGAGGAACGTGTATATTTTAATACATTAAATTCTAACACTTCATTCTAGAAAGTAAACAAAAACAAGGTGTTTTTACTAAGTTAAGGGCAAAGTGAACTCTCAGGAAGAAATAATTCCCATTAGAAGACACATCTAATAACTTTTAAGTCCTTCATTTGACAATACCTGGGAGAAATCAAGTCTCAGATGACCACAACGACAAACTGGCAGGATTAAAGGGTAGAAACTGCTTCCAGCGACATCCCACAAACAACTGGGTTGTTATAAGTGACAACAGGTCTGTGGGCATTGTAGCATGTGGAGGAGAGAATTTTTGTAGCAATTTCGGATGAAAGAATTAAAAAAGAAGTTGTAGTTGGCAATTGTCTATTAAAACCTTAGGTCAACTTTTGGAAACTCTTCTGGCCAAGAACAGTCTGAACCTGAAATGCATTTTCCTGGGAGGTTCTAAGTTCTTTCATACTCTGTTCATCAGGCCAAGCTTACTGGGCTGTTTCAGAAGATACTCCTGAATCTGATAGGATGAGCTTGGTGCTCATGCTTACATTTTTCCCTTCTTAAAACAAAAACAAAAAACAAGAACCCTCACCTAGTCTTCTAGTTACCGTGAGTCCATCAACCCAGGCTCAGAGAGACATATTAAGTGTCATAAGCTTGTTAGCTTGGGGAGTTGCAGAGTTAATATGATCTAGTTGGTTGTAGAAAATGCTAGTAAGTATTTATGAATAAGATGACTCTCATGTTCCCTCCAACGTACTTTGTTTGTTGTCTATTTGAAGTCAAGTCTCACTATATAGATCAGGCTGGCCTTGAGCTCACAGTCCTTCTTTGCCAGCCTCCTAAGTGCTAGGATTACAAGCTTACATCCCATGCCCAGGGCCCTTATAGCATTGATTGTTAGTCCTTACCTCTTGCCCCTTAGAGTTTCTAGAGGATATACCAGATAGCCTAGCCATTATGATTTCTTTTGTATCTATCCCTTTCTCTTGTGTTCTCCTTGTGGTACTGGAGAGTCACAGATGGAGTTGAGTTGGCATTGTAGCCATTGGCTGGTTGTATCCCATAAATGAGTTAAGACTGTGAGCAGAGTGAGATAAGAGCTTTGCAAGTACCTACTATGAGGGCTCAGCTAGAAGAACACAGCAGACTACAACGTAGGTCAGGAAATATCAGTTATGAAGGCCCTGACACCAGACTTAGGATCTCAACCATTTGTATGATTCATATGAAGTTGACACCAGAGCATCACCATTTCATTACAAAGGGGTTAGAATGTCTCAAAGGAGCTGTGTGTATGATTCCATTGCACTTTGTCCTACTTTTTGGGGCTAGGAAAAGACTTTTATTGGCTGAAAGAAGCATGGCCTGAAAGGCTTCATTGAAAATGGCTTGCTGGGGGCTGGAGAGATGGCTCAGTGGTTAAGAGCTTCTTTAGGACCTGGATTCAATTCCCAGCATCCACATGGCAGCTAACAGTTGTCCTTACCTTCAAGACCAGACACCCTCATAGACACACATGCAGGCAGAACACCAATATACATAAAATAAGAATAAATTATTAAGAAAAAGAAAATGGCTTGCTGACATCATGCCTTTTCCCCTTTACCTATCTTTGCCCCATTCTGCTCTAGGGTTTCAGTTATCTGGTTTGGGAATAGATAGGGAATAGAGGGAGGGAGGTTCAAATTTATAGGACCCTTGTTAAATGACAAAGAATTGCCTATAGTCTTCAGCCTACCAAGGGAAAGCCAGAATTTATGCTCCATCTGTATCTTTAAGGTGTCTGTCTCCTTGGAACACAAAAACAAAAACAAGCCCCTCCAAAATCAAAAACTGGGCATAATGATCTGTATTTGTAATCCTGGCACTTGGGAGGTGAAGGCAAGAAGATTAGAAAAAAATTCAAGTTCATCTTTGGATTGACATAGTGAGTAAGAGGCCAGGCTGGGAGACATGAAACTCTGTCTCAAAAATAAGATAAAATAAAAATGTGGATGGAGGAAGTGATGAGAGCAATTTGTTGGGGTGGGAAAGATGGTTCCGTAGGTAAAATGTGTATCACACAAACCTGAAGACCTGGGTTCCATGTCAGGAAGGCATGCGAAGGTAGAACAGGAGAAATGATCTCACAAAGTTATCCCGTGAAGTACACATTCCAATCGTGATTTGTGCTACCACTCCCTGCCCCCAAATACATTTAAAAAAATACATTTTAAGGTCAAAGAACATAAACACATGCATTGTGAAATTTTTAGAAGAAATAGTTTTTAAAATTAATTAAAATATTGATGAATATACTAATTGGGGAGCAACTGAATTTCCTGTACTTATTGTCTCTCTAGAGTTCACATTATAGTTAATAAGATAATGGACTATTCTTATTGATTTACTCCAATGCAAGCCAAAGGTATCCCGCTGGTGTTTTATCTTTTTTAAGATTGATTTTTTATTATTTTTAAAATTGTGTACATATGTGTGGTTGCTTGCATGTGTAAGTGCAGGTGCTTGTAGAGTCCAGAAGAGGGTGCAGGATTTTCTGGAGCTAGAATTACAGGTAATTGTGACCCACCTAGCATGGGCACTGGGAACCAAATTTGGGTCCTTTGTAAGATCAGTATGAATGCTTAACCACTGAGCCATCTCTCCAGCCTATTAGTATTTTTTTTTAGTAACCCAGTCTAATCATGAACTTGCTATGTAGCCGAAGACAGACACTTTTGAACTTGTGATCCTCCTGCTTCTACCTCCTCAGTGCTGGGTTACCGGCACACACCATCACAGCCAGTGTGTGTAGTGCTGGAGACTGAACAGGCACACAAAAACAAGCTCTCTACTAATTGAGTTACATACAGTGCTGCACAACTCGTCCTCACCATGCCACCTTAGTGCTGACTTGAGACTTCAAATGGAAATTTACACACTAAAAGCACAACCAAATGAACAAAAACCCAATACTTCATCCCAGCCCTGCTCTTATATTTTGCACTTACTTTACAATCCTAAGTGCTTTATTTTAAAGAATTGTCCTTTATTATTTATACATATATATTATTTAAAGAATCAACTAGTTCTATAAGAATTTTATTAACAAAAAAAAAAGAAAGAAAGAAAAGAAAAAGAGCTGTCCTCTCTTCTTCCTCATTTATTCTTTAAAAATGCTTAAAATTGTTGGGCAGTGGTGGCACACACCTTTAATCCCAGCACTTGGGAGGCAGAAGCAAGTGGATCTATATGAGTTCAAGGCCAGCCTGGTCTACAGAGCAAGTGCCAGGACAGGCTCCAAGCTATATAGAAAAACCCTGTCTTGAAAAACCAAAAAGAATTTTTTAAAATTACATTTTACTTATTTAGTATGTGTGTGCATGCTCATGTGTATGTATGAATGTATGTTCATGTTCATGTGTGTTTGTGTGCATGCAGGTTTGTATGTTTATGTATGTGCACACCATACATACCATAGCATGAGTCTGGAGGTCAAAAGACAACTTGTGAGAGTTGACTCTCCCCTTCTGCCATGTGGATTCTCAGGGTTGAACATAGGCCATCAGGCTTGGCAGTAAGCACCTTGACTCATGGAGTCACCTCACTGACCAACCCCTTCCATTTTCTTTACTGCAGAGACAAGTAGCCCTCTTTCATCATGGGCTGTTGATTTTAGTGTGTCTCTACATTCCTAGGGATTTCACAAAATTCTTCCATTTTAGTATTTCTGGTTTAAGAATTTCCTAGAGTTTTAGACCAGGAAAGATGGAAATAGTTTTCTTTCTTCCCTGCTTCTGCCACACATGGACTATCTCCAATTCTCTTCTCAACAATGGAACATCAGTTACATCGTTATGATGACTTACATATGCAATTTCCAGTTATGCCCCCTAGCCAATGGCTTTTCCAGAGGGCTTATTTTCCGTTGATTGAATTCTCTCATTGTTCTAAAACTCTCCATGTCCTTGACTCAATGTCTCTTAATCTCTCCTCTGTCTCCCACTCCTGAGATACTCAAGGTTCTACATCTCACTTCTCTGAGAAATCTCTCTCAGCCCCTTCTGATGAGCTCGCTCTATTTTCTATGTCAAAGTGACTGCCTTCTCCATCACCCCAGGACCTCTTTCATTTCCTCTCTTCATTCTTCTCATACCATCTTCTTTCCTGCTCTGCCCTCTCTTGCTTGGGTTTTGTTTTGTATTCGAGGATCAAACTTCAGTAAAGAGCCCTACCATGGAGCATCCCTTGCTGTGGGAAACAAATCTACTGTGTTTTCTGAGAATGGGTGCATGATAGGTAAAAGGACTGAAATCTTCCTCTTCTGAAGTAAATCTTTAATCCAATCTCATGCTTATTAGCATTTCTAAGTAAAAATCATTTCTGAGTATTTCCGAGTAATTCTGAACGCTAGACTCCAATGGTTTAGCTGCCAAATACAATTGTTAATCCAAACCCACGTTCATGCTCGACGGCAGCAGTGTTGTTTCTCTGTATCCTTTCCGGAGGCCACCAGTATCTTGTCTTTGCAGCCAGTGTACCAAAATTTGCTTATATGTCTTGTTTTGGTTCTGTTTTCACCCAATCTTCTGCACATCTAGCAGGCATTGTCAGTCTGAAAATTCATGTAATTTTTAAGTTAGAAGCAGTTTTCTCGAGGTGTTTCTTTGAAGACCCTCACCCTGTTCTCTGTTTATTCCTTATATGATGTCTGTGCTTTGGATTTTACCCAACAGATTCAGTCTCTGCATTTGTTAATCTCTGGCTTTATTTCTACCCCTTTGCATTTTCACTCTGCTATCTGGGGAAATTCCTTTCTGTTATTTTCTAACCTTATGTTTGATTTGCTTTCTTCTGCCATGTTGTCCCGTCTTGTCTCTTACTATGAGTCTCTTCTAGGGTCCCTGGTTCTTCTCTTCTGAAAAGTGTCCTGTGTAGTATGCTCAGATGCTCGGAATGTCCACTATTCTCACCCTATTTAAAAAGAAAGACAAGCAACTTAATGAGAACCTAAGAGTACTAGGGTGGGGGAGCTGAGAACTTTACCATAGGCAGTTGAACCCCCAGACCGGGATTTTTAGGTCTTCCCCTTTTAAATTTACTTATTTACTTGATAAAAAAGAGTCTCGAGCAGTCTTCTTTTCAGAAGAGTAGACTGCTGAGGATGAATTTGTACTTCTAGTTCTCTCAATTTTACCTCTGCGGTGCTGAGATTATAGGCATGCACCACTGGCCAATTATGTGGTTCTAGAGATATAATTAGGAGCCTTGTGTGTGTTTGGCAGTCACTCCTCCAACTGCGATACACGTTCCTGCCCCTAAAGTACCGTCAAGGCACCCTGCTGAGTTAACAGTTTCCAGTACTTCCCCCACCCCCACCTCTACTAAGACGGAACCCAGGGGATTGCTCTACAGCCAGGGGCTTTCTTGTCACTAGTCAGACTCCCTAGAGAATAACTTTCTAAACTCTCTCTGTTGATGAGGTCTCAACTTCCTGAGATGCCTCCATGCAGTGCACCCATGCTTTCGCCAACACAGTATGAGCCACCTCATCAGAGCCATTTTGTCCCTCACTCCTGGGGCAGGGGAAAGCCTTTGCTAGGCTGCATGGAGAATGGAGGATGCCACATTTGTATCCAATCCTCTTTTACCTCCTCATCTCCACTCAGGCCTCTCCTCCTCTATCTTATTATTCTTTTAAAATATTTATTTTTTAGGTTGTATGTATGAGTGTTTTGCCTGTGTGTATATATGTGTGCAACATGTAAACAGAGACCCTTAAAGCCAGGAGAGGGCATTGGAGTCCCTGAAACAGGAGTCACAGATGGCTGTGAGCTGTTATATGGATGCTGAGAACCAAACTCAAGTCCTTGCAAGAGCAGCAAGTACTCTTAATCCCTGAACCATCTCTCTAGTTCCTCAATTCTGTTTCTGGAGGTGATTGATACCATCAACTCGTGAGCGTCCTTGCTGTTTACTAAGGTGAGTCAGAATCACTCAAGGGTTTTCTCTGTGCTAGCTCAAAATTTACTACTTTTGGTGTTTGTCAGTTTTTCTAAAGTGTATCTGTTTTTCTAGCTTTCAGCATTTCATTACTACCCTCTCCTTTTTTAGAGTTCTTGTTGAGCAGCAGTTTCCTTTGAGATTAATACTGTCCATCTTGGAGGGAAGCCCATCAAGATACAAAATGTCTACAGGCAGCTGAAGTACCTCCGTTGTGCAATGAGGAGAAGAAACATTCCATCCTGCAGGGAAGTTCTGGAAGATACAAACACCTCAGAAAAGCTTCAGAAAGTCCTTGAAATGGAGCTGACTCACTAGGCTTCTCCTTCTCCAAGCACTTATAGAAGCTGTAAAAACAATGAAAAATCAATCCCCAACAATCTGTGCTGTTTAGATGAAGTTCAGACTGAGCAGCCCAGAGGAAGCAAAGACAAGACAAGCAGGTGAACTTCCCAGAAGAAACAGAGACCAGCTGAGCTGCTCAGACCAACTGTGTGACCAGGAAAGGACACCCTAAAACCTGTTGAGCTGCCCATAGGCTGTGCAGTAGTCTCCAGGTTCCCAGCTTTGAGAGATTTCACCCACATGGGGTGGGCTTTGGTGGTGCAGCTGTCTTTGAGTCATTTCTGCTCCTGTCAATAACCCATCACCCATATTCCTGTAAATAACTCCAGTGAAATTTATTGGCTCATTAAATTGGACTTTGGTAGTATCCATACTTTGTTGGTTTCTTATCTAGGATAAGTGAACATTTACTCACATTTCCCCAGAAAGTGTCACACAACTATTTCCTATGATTCATCTTGAAAATGAAATCAGATTTTTGTGTGTGTGTTTTTGTGTGTGTGTGTGTGTGTGTGTGTTTTCAGTCTACCATATTTATCCAAAAGTTTCACATTTGAAGCTTGATGTTAATTTCTTTTACCTTTGTTTGAACTGCTGTTGGAATTGGATTGATCCTTTATCTTTGTTCCTCAAGAATGAAATGAATTTGTTATGTTAAGGGGGGGGGGTCCCTTTAACACTAGAGTAGATTTAAAGCTGGGGATGTGAGGGAAGACACCATAGCCTGATAGCAGGGTGGGAGCAGGCTAGCCAGGCTCTTCAAGGTGATTTTGACAGTCCTCTAGATGGCCAAAATAAAGTACAAAATTAAGATGGGGGATGTATATGCAGAACCCAAAGTATTTAGCATATAGTTTATATTCAGTGTATTCCTTTGTGTGTGTGTGTGTGTGTGTGTGTGTGTGTGTGTGTGTGTGTGTGTGTAAGAGAAAGGAGACAGAGAACAGTCCTTCTGCCATGTAGTCAGAGGTGCATGCCCATGGCATGGGAGTTATGAGGACAAGAACACAGAGCCTAAGCATTGTGTCTGTGGAAGGATTTGAATAGCTCCAGATGTTTGTGGAAATTACAAGGAATGGGCCACAACACAACTCAGCAGGTAAGGGCACTTGTGGCCAAGCCTGAAGAACTAATTCCCAACCCAGGTCTCACATGGTGGAAGGAAAGAACAGACTCACACACACTCAGTAAATACTTAAAACATTCTTTCAAGGGAAGGCATTTTTGCTACAGTTGGTTCTCCCCATTTGGATAATGGAGTCTGCATTTGTGGATTCCACCACCAATGGAATATATAGGAAGAGATGTTTTCTTTGTGAACACATGAAGCCTCTATTTTCTTGTCGCCATTCCCCAAACAGCACACTCTAACAGCCATTTCCATAGCATTTGCATTGTGTTATACTGGGTGTCATAAGTAATTTGGAGGGCATTTAAAGCACATGGGAGGATATATGGAAGCTACATGCAAACATCAAGCCATTTAAACCAGGGGGGCTTCACCAGTTAGAGTTTTCATATCTGTGGGGAGTCCTGGATCAGATTCCCCTTGGATTCTGAGGGGTGGCTGTGTTGTCTGTTTCTTGAATTGGGGATAATTTAAAAATCTAGGTATGTAGTTGAGTGAAGACAGAGGAGAAACTGAAGAAAAAGAGAAGGTCAGACAGAGACACAGACAGACAGACAGACAGACAGACAGACAGACAGACTGACTGACTGACTGACTGACTGACTTGCATATGCAGGCTCTCAGGAGAATGAGATGAACAGGACAGGCGGAATTGGAAGGTGACCAATTAAGACATTAAGTGTTTTGTGACACATGGACGCATCTGTATTTGGCTCTGATAACAAGGCCATCAGCTCATTTTCAGGGGGCTGCTGTCTTCTTCAGCTCAATCCTCAGATCAAAGCCGAACTGTCCGCCTGCATTTTTCAGCCAGAATGGGGATGCTAATTTATGCTCCTTAATGTGTGATGGTGAGAGACCCCTTCAATTAGCTGAATTCTATAGCCAGCAAAATAAAAGGTACACACACATACACACAAAAAGAGGTGCAGGCTGTAAGAGCCGAAATTCTCATTAAATCAAAAGGTCCAGTATTCATTACCTCGTGCATCTGAGGCTAAACACTAAATATGGGGACCATCAAAGGAGACTTAATGGGTTAAATTGAGACTATAATCTAATTAAAATATTAGACACGGCTAAATAGTTCTTTGATATTCATCTAAAGCTTTCATTAAAAATAGGTGCTTGAGGTTTGTAACATAGGAGATTATCAATTTTAAGTAGGGACAACAAATTTAGGGACCTCATCTGCACCACTTCAAAGTGTCACCATTGTGTGGGTGCAGGGAAAACGGGGATGGGCCTCACTGCCAGGTGACAGAATGAGACGAGGAGGTAGGGCCAGTCGGGCTTTATGATACTTGTTTTGATCACTGCTTGGCTGTCAAATATTAAATATTAATGGGCAGAGAATTTGCCATCAAGGAAAAAAAGTGGGGCCCAAATCATTCAAGGTAGAAGTCTTCACCGAGTTTATTCAGAGTAGTCTCCGTTTTTCTCTGTGTAGGCAGTGTTTTAAAAGATGTTTTTTATTTTGGTACTGTCACATTGGCAGTATGGGTGCCAACTTGGAATCTATGGCTAAGGAGATGGCGCAGTGGAAAGAGCCCTTGTTCTGCAAGCCTGAGGACCAGGGTTCAAATCTCCAGCACCCACAAAAAAAAAGTCAGGCATGTCTTCCTGTGCCTGTGACAGGCAGTTCCTGAGGGCTCACTGGCTAGGCAGCTTAGTCAGAACAATGAGTTTCAGGGTCTGGTGAGAGACTCTGTCTCAAGGAAATGATGTGAAAAGCAGCAGAGATACCCAATGTTTTGCCCAGGCTTTTTGCATATGAACATGGACGTGGAGACAAATTTACACAAAGCTCGGAGTACAATAACAAAGAATTGACTGAAAAGCAGCTAGGTGTTCCATGGTCATGGCTGGCCTCTACGAAGCAACAATTCAATAGAAGAGTCTGTATGAAGTCTTAGGAGGGATGTCAAGGCCTTACTAAATAAATTTGCCTAGAATTCACACATTGCTGTCATCCTCTCAACCTGTTAGGACCAAGTAGTAGCAAAGGCCATTTATCTAGCTTATTGAAAATTAATTACTTATGTGACCCAGGTTTGCAAAGGGGAAATAAAAAGGTAATGGAGAGGCAGCAAGAGACATAAACCTGTCTGCCAAATTTTCCTCTCTTCATATTTTCTAAAGAGCACTGGATAGAGAGCTGAAAAAAATACCTATTCATTCCACACCTTATTCAGTTTTGCAATGTATTGTTTCTATCACATGTTGGGAAACCCTGACTTTCTAGTTATTCTACTGAACAAAATTAAATCATCAACAGTGAAATATGGGGATGTTTCAGACAGTGGCATGAGCAGATGAAAAGTCTGTCATTAAAAGCTGCTCAAGAAATTGGTATCTATCTTCTCTCAGTCTCTCAGAAGGATGTACACTGTTGCGAAAGGAAGTGATTGGGTAGAAATAGACACTATATTCAGTGTGGAAGCTGTGGGTGAGGGGACAGTTCTGAATACAACTGGTTTTCAGCCATGCTGAGTGACTTCTCAGTGTATTTTTAAAAGTGGAATAAACTACATATAATTTTGAATGTGTGTGTGTGTGTGTGTGTGTGTGTGTGTGTGTGTGTATACATGTGATGGTCAAGGGTGTGTATTGGGTATCTCCCTCAGATGATCTGGTTTCTCGTTGACTGTAGAGCTCATTGGTCCTACTGGACTGGCTGTCCATTGAGCTCCGGGGCTCAGTCATTCTCCACTTCTTTACCCCAACAGTGCTAGGGTTACAGGTGTTTGGGTACTGAGGATCCAAACCCAGACCCTTACTTTAAGACTGAGCCACCTTCTCTGACCCTGAATGTAACTTTTCAAAGAGTGCATATGTGGTAGTTTGCCATATAGGAATGGCCCCCATAGGTTAATGTGTTTGAATGCTTGGCCCATAGGGAGTGGCACTATTAGGAGTTGTGGCCTTGTTGCAGGAAATGTGTTACTGTGGAGGTGGGCTTTGAGGTCTCATATGCTCAAGCTATGCCCAGTGTGAAATGCAGACTCTCCCTCCTGCCTGTGGATCAAGATATAGAACTCTCAGCTCCGTCTCCAGTGTGATGTCTGTCTGCATGCTGTCATGCTTCCTGCCATGAAGATAATGGACTAGGCCTCTGAAACTGTAAGCTAGGCTCAATTAAATGTTTCCCTTTATAAGAGTTTCTGTGGTCATGGTGTCTCTTCACAGTTACAGAAAATCCAACAAACACAGCGTGTTTCATCTTAATTTTCCCTTCATAGTATAGAAATAGTTGTTTTGTTTGGCATTATAGACAATTTTTTTTTAGAATCACTGATGTAGTGAGTGAGAACTGTATACCAACAAAATCTGCCCCAAAGCAGAGTCTTCACTTTGTTGCTACAGTTTTCAATTCTTTCCTTTCTGGGAAAATAACAGAAGAGGCAGATGGAGCATTTGTGTACTTCTGTCTGTTTCTGCCTGTTGGGACCAGAAACTATGAAACCATACTGAGCCTTAGGGATGAGATGACCTATGCCTATGAATACTTGAGAGTTGGCTGAAAGTCACAATAATATGTATACATATATACATATGTATACACACACATATATGTTCTGATTATGTATATGACATACATGTACATACCAATAACATCTTAAGGGGATTTAGTTAAGTTTGATATCTACAGTCTGTCACACAAATTCAATTTCCTTCCCTGCTATTTTTCAATAAGTAATTAGGAAAGAAACCCCGTCTGAGTTGACCGAGTCTGCTATTGTAGGCTGTTTGCTGTCAGCTCAGAGTTCTCAATTAGCTTCTGTGTTGTTATAATTACTGGACGTGTTTTCAAACAACTCCCAGTTAATAACTGTTGGGATGAAGAGTCATTTTCTCACTGTAGATGAGACTGTGCACGCTCATGCTTGCTGTGATGTTTTGACAATGATTCATTAACCAATAATAAGCCCCAATTGGGCCCATTAGGCATCATCGCCTTTCCTGGGATTACCTTTTATTTTGTTCCTCAATACTGTCTTTTCTTGACTTGGTTTCTGGATAAGTCCCAAGGGACTCCTTACTACACAAAACAACATCAAGAAGACAGCTGTCATTAAATTCAGATACTTGTAAGGAAAAAAAAAAAAAAGGTTCCATGTAAGAGGATGCTCTTGTTGAAACTTTAGAGAGAAAAAGCACAATCAAAAGGAGGCTGTAATAAAGAGAAGGCATGGCTTAAAGGGCCTTTTCCAGCACCAGTTCACCTAGACAGGGCAGAATTATCCTCTGCCTTTCAATGGCTCATATAGCATCTGCTCAAATGCATCCTCCCCAGCCCCTGCTGTCTCCCTCATGATATCACTCAAGCATAAATTTCCTTCCTTCCTTCCTTCCTTCCTTCCTTCCTTCCTTCCTTCCTTCCTCCCTCCCTCCCTCCCTCCCTTCCTCCTTCCCTTCCTCTCCTCCATCCCTCCTTCCTCCTTTCTTCCTTTCCCCTCCCTCCCTCCCTCCCTCCCTCCCTCCCTCCCTCCCTCCCTCCCTCCTTCCTTCCTTTCTTTCTCCCCTCCACTCTTCCTCTCGCCCTCTGTCCTTCCTTTCTTTTATTCCTTCCTTGCTTCTGTTCTTTTATTCTTGTTTTGTCAAAATTCAAGGATTTCCTAGTTGTATTTTCAGTTTATTTGTGTGTGTGTGTGTGTTAATGTCATAGTATGGCCAGAGGTTGGCATTCAGGGGTCAGCCCTCTCCCTCTACCATGGGATTCAGAGATTGAACCTAGGCTGTCAGGCTTGTGTGACACACACCTTTACCTGCTAAGCCTCTTCCCAGCCCTTCATGTGTTCTAATAGAAGATTTTGAAGCTGTGTTGATATGGTTGGTCCACATGGCATAGGCAGGTTCTTTTTTTCTTTTTTTGAGTTTATGAAACAAATGCTATACAATTAATCACATTATTAGGTTTATTAATTCAATTTCATGCAACTTAAAGCAGAAGATACAAAGCATTTGTCCTTCACAGTACTGACTCCTCTGTGTCTGGACCGTGGTGGCTTAGTGACATCCCACTGAACCTTAACATGAGAGATGCCTTGAGACCACAGGAAGGTCCACTGGATTCATTCTCTAGCTTCAACCCCAAACTTTTAGCAAAAATTTTATTTCTTTGGCTGTAGTATTTTAGATGCCATTTGGCTCTGAGTAAGGAATTTGGATGGCATAGGGCAGTGATCCTCAACCTTCCTAATGCTGTGACTCATGTTGTGTGACCCCCCCCAAATCATTTTCATTGCTACTTCATAACTGTAGTTTTGTTACTTTTATGAATCATAATGTAAATATCTGATATGCAACCCTCGTGGAAATAGGTCTCAACCCACAGGTTGAGAACCACTGTCCCAGGGCCTTACGTGCTGGGTGGTAGAGCCCAGCCTTGGGGGATCCTGTGAAATAGTGTTTGTGGTCTGCCAACTCATTTCACTTGCCAAGCTCAGCACTGGCTCCTCATGTGCGGAGGTGGTGGGAGGATTTGAAACTGGCAGCAACACCCTCTGTCCACAGGTAAACGCATCTCTCTGCCATCAGCTCTGCTCTCAGCTTTAAGAGGAAGTTTCTTTCAGGCAGCTTTTGTTCCTATCATGACAGATGTAGCATACATGCAACACGAAAGTGAATTTCTAATCCTTATGCCACATGAGTAGATTTTCCCTAGATCATTAAAATGACTCATTTCTGGACATACTCACGGCAGGATACAATGTTCAGGAAGGAGGTAAATGTTAGTCCTTTGGTAAATGTGCTGTTGCTGATTTGAGACAGATTCTCACTGTTTAGATCAGGCTAGCCTCTAACTTCAAATACACACCCACCCTCACTGCCTCAACTTCCCAAGTGCTGTGATTACAAACATGAGACCACTCCTGGCTCTTTACAATTGAGACTCTTGCTAATGCTTCAAAAGAGTATGAATACTTATATTCACGGTAGACTCTGAGGGGCATGCGTTTGATAGTATTTGAAGGTAGCCACAATGATGACAAGATGCCCAGAAAATTCATAGCCACAGAGTTGGTAGCTTTACCATGAAATGATCTTAGGTGAGTTTTCCTGGACTTGTTGTGTCTGTGACAAATGTTTTAGTGTTCTGCTAGAATAAAATTAGGACTTCAAATTTTCCACTTTATATTAGACTTTTTTGAAGCTTTAAAGCTGAAGTATTACTTTGGACACGTTACCTCAGTGACTACGTCGGCCAAACTCATGTCAGTAAGAACTGAAGTCTGTGCACTCTGTCTCAGGGGGCAGAGAAACACATACAGACACATTTATGTGGAAGGACTTGTAAATATTCGTTATGTGGGAGAAGAGCTGAGGCAGCTTAACAAACCAGAAGATCCAATATGAAGCAATGGCTTTATTGTCTAGCTCTTCTTTATCAGCCCAACTTTTAACAGACTTGAAAATAAATAATAATAGAACAATATGGATTTTTATATCCAGAAGGGTAAACGTGTCCTAGTGTCTGGGCCCCACACTAACTTCTGCACAGAGAAGACAAGAGTAGGAGGCAGGGCCACAGAGCCGGTTTACCATTCAGAGTAGATGGAATTGTTTGGATGTTAGTCTTCTCTGTGTCCCTTTCACAGCAGTTTTGGTCCCCACCAAATGCTGTCTAGACGATGTGAAGGACTTTGAAGGCTGCCACGGCCTGCTTTTCTCGCTCGTGCCTGCTCTGCAGGATCTCCAGCAAGGAGATTTCTGGTAAGCTTCCTTCTTTTTCATGGTTCCTCGTGTTCCTCCTGTTCTTATTTTTCTTTGCTGCTTGATCAGTCAGACTTGGTGGTTTGGGTTTGGGGATGGTCTTAGCATATTCCAAAGCCTAAGGGCATGAAAAGAAAAGTGTTAAAGTGGGAAGTTAGTCTTAAGAGAGGTTTATGATAGAGATGGAGATTGCTGTAACATGAGCAGAAAATGGCGATTGAATGCAAAATTCAAATGACACGTTATATTGCATAGTTTCAACAAAACAAGTTTCACTAAATGGCACATTGTGGAGCAAAAAGGAGCTGGAGAGGGATTTAAACAGGTGTTAATGCTATTCAGATGTTTTTACCATGGCAGATTGTTTACCTGTTTAATTATTATAGATACAGTGTTCTGCCTGCATGTGTGCTTGGACACCAGAAGAGGGCACCAGATCCCATTATAGATGACTGTAAGCCACCATGTGGTTGCTGGGACTTGAACTCAGGCCCTCTGGAAGAATAGTCAGTGCTTTTAACCTCTGAGTCATCTCTCCAGCCAACAGCAAATTCTTTTAAGTGTTTACAAACAAATTTCTCATGCGTTTATTCTGCCAACTCTCTGAGAGTCTTGTTAAAACCACACTTCCAATAGAATCAACAGGCCTTTCTGCCCAGAGCTGACTTGTAGTTGATGAAAACTCAGGTTTGTTCATTATATCCCATTGTTCTTTGGAAGAAAAGTCGGGTATTTTAAAGTGTATCTACAGAAAACAGAGGCTGAAGATGTAGGGTTTTTAAAAATTGATGCCAAGTTTTAAAGGTTAAATTATGATTAATAATGGGACTAGTTGGCTCAGGACATTGCTCACTGGCAGAACCTTTGCTTACATGTACATAATTCTTGGGGGAGGAGATAGAGAGGGAGAGAGAGAAAGAGAGAATTGAACGTGATTCATACTGGGTTTGCATTTTTAAGCTTTTGCTGCTAGGTTTATGTGTATGAGACCTTTGCTTGCATACATGCCTGTGCACCATGTACATGCCTGGTGCCCTCATATGTCAGAGGAGGGTCCTCTGGGACTGGAGTTACAGATGGTTGGGAACCACCACATAGGTATTGGGAACTGAACCTGGTCCTCTGTAAAAACACCGAGTGCTGTTAATCCCTGAGTCACCTCTCCAGTCCCAAGCTTTGTATTTCAATAAGAAATTATTGACATCTGAAGTGGGAATTGATAGTATTTTCAAGTATCAGAAAGGGGGGAAAACATCAAAGCAAAATGTTCACTTGAACGTACGTAAGCAAAAGGCATGGGGGATTCTCAATAGATTTGTCGCCATGAACATCTTCATGAAAAACAAAAATGGGTGGAGGAAGAAGGAAATGGTGCAATGGGGAAAATGAAGTTGTCGAGGAAGAACTAATGTGATGGTTGGCGAAAGACAACATGTAGTGCATGTTCCTAAAGACACTGAAGGATTGAATGTTCCTCCTGCAACGAATCCCCATGGCTGCATAGGACTGACTGGATCAGCTGAGGGAGGGAGTCGGCTGTGTGTCTCCATAGTACGCATTTCATTCCATCCTGACTCCGTGCTGGGTGACAACTGAGAGGACAAATGGTCTATTATTTATTTTTTTTAATTTTTTCACCAGAGGAAATAATACTCTCTCTCTGGAAAAGCATAGAGAAATGAACTTAAAAGAAACAGTAAGGGATTTATTTGTTTATTTTGCATGAACAACAAGAGGATGCTAACTTCCTTGAAAGTTATTTAATTATAAAGAATGAAACCAAGAGTTAATCCAGACTGCTAGCTCCCAATGAGGAATCACTTTGTTATTTTTACATGTGACAAAACTAAGACAACATACTCACCTAATAGTAGTGTGTGTGTGTGTGTGTGTGTGTGTGTGAATTTGTAGATAGCAATATAAGTGCAGGAATGTCTGTTTCTAAATGTCCCTTGTGTTTCAAACACATTCCCCATCCTCATACAGGGCTTCTCTATATAACAGCCCTGTCTGTCCTGGAATTTGCTTTCTAGACCAGGCTGGCTTCTAACTCACAGAAAGCCATCTGCCTCTGCCTTGCTAGGGCTGGAATTAAAGGTGTGAGCCACCATGCCTGGCTCCAAATACATCTTTTGAGGTTAGGTGGTGACCAAAGTTTGCTTTCGATTTTGGCTGAAGCGTATATGTCCAGATGCAAGCAAGCTTCTTACCTTCTGTCGAGAAATCACTGGTTTGCTTTCAGTTTTTGCTGTCTCTGGTTTGGACAGAACCGACAGTGTCTTCGTGTTGTATTCCTGGACTTGCTTTGCGTATTCTTTTTGCTGCATTAGTTTTTGCATCTGCTCAGAGAAATGGAGTATAGTGAGCTGACCTCTTCTAATTCTCTCAGTGACACTGGTTTCATCGAGGTGGGCAGCTCAGGGGGGTGACTTGCATAGGGTGGCAGCAGTGAACTGGTTAATGTTTCCTTGGAGAATCTGCCGACCCTGAGTGCACAGCACTCCCAGTATTCTCTTAACAGAGGCTAAATCCTATTCAGCCTCTTCTTTGTTGCATTTACCCAATTTATTTTCATTTTTGCTTCCAACTTTGAACTATACTCTTTTTATGCCTGAGTGCAACTGCAGTTCAAACACATTACATGAAGATCTCCTTTCACTAGAGGGAAGGGAATAAAGTGGATGTACTTCTTAGGGGTTGGGGAACTCATATCCTAAGTGTGTCTTCTCTGCCACCACTTCAAAGTTATCAAGACAACTCTTATCAGGGAGACCAACAACAGCACAGCACACGCATCCCTTTCCACATTCATGTGCCCCACTCTTCTGGGGGAGGCTTTCAGATCTAACTGAAAGCTGGTGCATAAAATAACACAGGCCAAGAGCGTTGTTTATTCTACAGCAGGAATATCTGGGTCTCTATTGTGCCAGCATGGCTGTTTCTGAGGGGTTTCTACTCAGTGCCGGACATTTGCACTGGGTTTGATGCTGGGTTGCATCTTTACCCCATATTGCTAAGGACAGGTAGAGGACACTGAGTCTGAAAATGCCACATGCCACTTACTTTGTCTTTCACGGACTCAAAATCAGGTCCCAGGCCTCCAAGCTTTACGTCTGTTTTCTGATAACCTTTCACCTTGGAACTCTGAAAATGCAACCACACAAATGGTTCCTTTTAAAGATCAGTGTTCCCGCCAGGAAGTCATGGGGGCATGGGAAAGAAGGACAATGCAAACCAGAAGCCCAGGTGGAAGGTGGGAGAATGAGTGCATTTCTTGGCAATGGTGCCATTTTCAAGGTTGTTATGGATCACAGTCTATTTGGTATGTGTAGTTGGTTAGCCAATGTATTTTGACTTTTTCACTTTTGCAATAAAAGAAATTGAAATTCTGAAATAATAAACAATTTCAAGGTAACAATTTGTTCTTTGGTTAACATTTTTGACTAAAGTATGTAAAGTGATGTGTGCTACCTGTGTGATGTGACCTGACTGTGTATCACTGTCAATTATGGAGTCTTGTTCCAGGTGTGGTGGTTCATGCCTATAATCCCAGCACTCAGGGAGGCGGGGGTGAGGCCCGAGCAGACAGATCTGTGAGTGAGTTCTAGTAAGGCCAGGGTCACACAGATGATAAAACTTGTCTTGAAAAGTAAGATTAATTAATTAATTAAAAAAAATAATTATGGCTTGTCTTTACCATTGAGACTCAGACTCCAATATAATACAGAACTGAATGGTGGAAAGGAAACAAACACGTCTATATAGCAAGACACAGCTAATTTGATAATAAATCATCCATTGTCTTATTTGAGGAACAGTGAATTCTATTCTCACATGCTAATATCTATAAAATGGTGACACATTTTAGATAATGACAGAGTGCCTTTATCTGTAAGATCATCAAAGATTAAAATTAAATGATTGCAGGCCATGCTGATAGCAAGATGGCAAGTCGTATTGCCTTGAAATCTTTTTTGTTTGTTTGTTTTTGTTTTTCAAGACAGCGTTTCTCTGTGTGGCTTTGGAGCCTGTCCTAGAACTCTCTCTATAGACTAGGCTGGCCTTGAACTCAGAGAGATTCACCCGAATGTTGGGATTAAAGGTGTCTGCCACCAATGCCCAGCTTACTTTGAAATCTTATACTGGTGTGAACTGATGCCACCATTTAAACAAAAATTCAACATCTATTTGTATGGATAGGCAAAAAATTCATAAGAATACAACCCAAACTGTTAAGAAGTATGAGTAGGATTTCCAAGAGTTTTCAGAATAATTTTGTGTATGTGTACATACGTATTTTTAAAGTTACTATGAATTATGTTAAGTCCTAAGATAGGCCATATGCCTTTTAGAATGAATTATTTTAATTTATTTATTTTATTTGTTTGTGTAGGATTGTTTTGCTTACATGTAGGTATGTATAGGCAGTCTGTAACCTGTGCACATTGCCTATATGCTTTCGTTATCTCTGGATTGTTTATAACGTGATGTAAGCACTGCTCAGAGAGTCCCTCTGGTGTCACAATGACTTGGAAAAGTCTGTTGTTGCATCCGGTACAGGCACAATGTTTCTAGAACCCATGAATATAGGGCAGACTTTTTCCCACAAGCCTCCCCACCACAGAGCTCTGGCTGGTAAGCTAGAATTGAGTATGGTGGGTATCAGTTGTGTCTTTGGAGGCTTTTATTCACGTTGGCGTGGCAACTCCCCTCTTGTTTTTTATTTTTTATCACTACCCCAAAGTGGATGGGACCACTGCAGCTGGGACAGCACTCCTTCAGGCTGGGGGTGGGGCAGAGGGGAGGGGTCGGGGGAGGGAGAGCCAGAAGAACCACACAATGCTTGGTTCTGATGTTTTGAGCTGTGGAAACCCCAGGGTTAGCAACTGCCTGCCTCTGGGTTAATTGTATCAAAGAAGAATGAACCCGTGGTTCTGAAATTGCCGGTCAGCCTGTCACTGCGGTGGAAAGCAATATTCCTAACACACCAGGGCTTCAGTGTCACTATTCAGAAGGAGCAAAGTAAAGTGCCTGGCAGGTGCAACACTTCTGCACTTCTAGGATTAAGGGCTCTGTAAACAGAGCTGGCCCCATTATGATGTTAAACATTCATGGTCAAAACTCCCTCACTGCATCCAAGTCTGAAAAATCAAGAGAAGGTAAGATTCTGAAATCATTAAAAATAACATTAAAATAAACATTGCTCATTGAAGGACATTCCAAAATAATACATCTTTAGGAAAATGGTCATTACCAAGATAAGAGCACTACATCTGCTCCTGTCTGCTTCTTGTCCTTATATATTTTTTATATCTTTTTTGTTGGCGGGGGGGGGGGGAGGCTGGATCTGGTTATGTAACCCCAGCTGTCCTTGAACCTGCAATTCTTCAGCCCAGTGTTGGCATTACAGGCATATGCCATTTGTGTGGCTGTTTGGCTTGTGGTTTTTGATACTAAGGATTTTTTTTTTTGTTTAAAAGTGTTTATTTGTGAGTGTGTGTGTTGAGTGTGTGTGTGTGTGTGTGTGTGTGTGTGTGTGTGTGTGTGTGTATGCTTGTGGGAACACATCATTAGGCCTGTGTAGCAAGCACCTTTACCCACTGAGCCACGCTGGCCTTCTTCATACATTTGTAAAAGTATTCATATATTATACACTATTTTAATTTAATGTTTTTTGCTAACCATTTTGATATTTCACTCTACTTATCTGACATCAAGTGAATTTCAAAAATGTGAATTTTAGACAAATATTTTATCATTTAATGTCATTAAATAATTTAGGTATTTCTCTACATGTTGTCCATTGAAGGTGCATTGAGGTAAACATTGTATGTCACTTCGATTTTTTTTTTTTTTAGATAAATTGGTGGAAGTATGACTATTGAGATCTAACCAGCATTTAAGGCCACCACTTAGCACTTCTGCTACCATTAAGGTGGCTCATTTTACAAACTTGGTTACAAGGTAAGGTATTATCACACTTCACAAACTTCAGTAATTTTTAATAGCTGAGTGAACATAGACAATCTATCCTTGTGACTACAAATCCTTTCTTCTCAAAGGTATCATCTATGTCATCTATGTTTTACAATCAATACATCATGAACTATTTGTCAAAGGTGGTGGGGGGGAGACAAAGCAGGGTTTAAGAAAGAGAAACCAAACAAATAAACCACCACTCATATCCAAGCCATAAATCCAATTTGCCTGAAGACGATGGGAAAGAAATGATCAGTGGGCAGAAACCTCATCCTTAGCCCTGGTGCAGCTTAACTTTTAATCAGGCTGCCAACTTACAAAGGACATGCCAGGAAGCATGGATAATTGTGTGTTGATCTTCAGCCACTCTTCTTGCTAGCAACTTCTGTAAGCATCAAGGTTATCATAAAACAAAACAGAACAGAGCCAAGGGTCTGGCATTCCATACAGGCATGGAGGGAGAGCATGTGGCCCCAATGAGCCATCCCCATGGCTGCTGATCCCCTTATAGGATGAGCTGCCTAGCACACAGCCACAGGGGAGTGAGTTTGTTCCGGGTGACTGGTGGTGAGAATCCTGGATCTGCTTAAGTTTGGCGCAAGTAATTAGGAAGAGACCAGCACTTTAATTCTATTTGATCTCTCTCCATCTGAAGTCTTAATAGCATTGTCGAGATGTAATTCTCATGCCACAAAATGTACTCATTTAAAGCTGTTCAATTCAGTGGTTTTTAGGATAGTCGCCAAATGGTGTAAGTATCACCCAATCCAATTGTACAACATTTTCATCACTCTGAAAACAAAACAAAACAACTCCCTCCAGTGCCCATTAATGCTCACTGTCCCTGTGTCCCTGTCTAGTTCCTACACCCCTAGTCCTAGGCAGCTAAGCTACTTAATGCTTCTTCAATAATCTTTTACAGTCAAACATTCTGAAGACTTTATTTTCATTTCTCTTTTCTTGTCTTTTTTTTTTTTTAAGACTAGAAATGTCAAAACAATGATGATGGTGATGATGACAATACAAGTACTGACAATCCTATTAAGTCACTGAATACAGGGATCAAACATTGGTATACAGAAGCATGGCCTAACAAATCTCTACCTGTCTTTGTGTAGAGCTCACAGGAACTCAGGCCTTGTGGTTTACACCTGTAATCCTAGCACATGGTAGGATGAGACAGGAGGACCACTTGGGCTCAACTTGGGCTACAGAGTGAGCGAAATCCTGTTTAAAACAAAATAAAACAAAAACAACAAAAAACAAACCACTAAACCAAAAATCAAAATAAACAAAAAAAGCCACATACCCTCTGACATCTACTGGCCTTCATCCCTCAAATGTGAGACTTTTGTGGGGGCAAGATTTTTACTAATCATCCCTCATTCTCTTATGTGACAGTCATCGTATGCTCTAAAGAATACGCCTGGATTGAAGTGACATTGCCTGATCTGTGAGGACTTTTTTCCATGCTGGGAATAAGGAAACTACACTGCAGACATACTCTCCAGAAAGTTCCTCAGATGTGTAAGACTGAGAAAGCCACTGAGAAACAAGGTAAAAACAATGCCTCAGATGCCTGGGAGCAGGGAGCAAAGGATATGTGCTCTGTGGTCACTAAACTTAATCCAAATAAACCTCTTTTTAGGGGCAGTCAAGCAGCAAGCCCCAGATTGTCTGTGACAACAAACACCAGTTAATTATATGAGCTCAACCTTCATCAGCCAGGGAACTCTCTACTGAGCCCTTTACTCACTAAAAGTGGTGGCTGGAGACAGCAGAAGTATATTTGGATGGTTTGGCATCCCTTGTGCTGTGTTAATTTCTTAGCCATAAGCCTGGATTTAATGACGTGGACAACACCTTGTATTCTGAAATCACTCTCGACAGCACCGCCAGAAGAGGAAGGGACCCCAGGCTTATTATCTTTACAAATCCTCAAAATTTTTACTGTGATTCAGGGCAATTCCCTTGGAAACCAAGAGCTTTGACTTGGCCAGCAAATAGGCGTGACATGGGTAATGACTCCCCCTGTCTGGTGTGGAGACTACCTGCTGTCCTATACAAATCACTCAGTTCTAACTCACTTCAGCTTCTGGATCGGCTTAAAGACAAAGGGTGTTCCGGTGTGTTTGTCGGATGTAGATTGAAGGTACTGGGGTGAGAAAATGGATGTGCATGGATTGCAGCCACCCTTGCAGCTACTGGGGAGGGGTGGGCAGGAGCAGGAAGTTTTCCCTACGCTTCCCACCTTCCCACCACCTTAGATTGGTGGTGCGATGCACTGTCACTGGGCATTGGCTCCATCCTTTCTCAGCACAGCGGGAATTCAATTTGTGAAAAGGAAGGAACAGGAAATGATGTTTAGCTGATGTATAATCTTTGCTAGGGAATAAGTGAGGTTTTATTACATTATTTCATTTAATATCACACCAAACCTAAAAACAAAAAAAAGTGATTTTGATTGTTCCTATGAAGAATCAGGGATTGGAGTAAGCCAGTAACTTCTCAATTGAGAACAGTGCCTCCATGAGATGGGTCTATAGCCAAGAAGGTAGGGCATTTCCTTAGTTAGTGATTGATGTGGGAGGACTCAGCCTGCTATGGGTGGGGCCAGTCCTAAGCTGGTGGTTCCCAAAGAAAGCAAGCTGAGCAAGCCACAGAAAAGCAAGCCAGTGGGCAGTTCCCCTCCGGAGCCCCAGAGGCATCTGGAGATGGGGCTAGTCATCTTTGGAATGACTGAATTCACCAGCTTCCTCCTAACCCTGCAGCTGGGAACCCAGTCCAAAAGCTGTTGTTTTTCGACTACAGGAAAGTGCTCTTCTGAGAGAGTGCGTTTGTCTGACTCTTAGGCCCTGGTGATCTAGAAGCTCTGGAGTGAGCTGGCAGTCTCCATGTTGACAGGAAGTGTTGGTTGCAAAGGCAACCAACGGAAATAATATAAATGATGCTTTTTTCCCAATCTGGTCTATGAGTCACCTTATTTGAGAAACACTTGAAAGTGAGATTGGCACTACTTTAGAACCCAACCGCCATGTAATCACACTTCTCTGGGAAAAGAAGCCACCTGCGATTCCTGAAACTGGCCTCCTTATTTACGGTGCAAGTGGGGTCTTCCAGCTCCAAGCTAATACGAGCACTTTCCATGCCTCAGAACCATGAGCTAAACAGACTTCCTTGTAACATAACCTGCCTCAGGTATCTTCTTATAGCAACGAAAAATAAAACCACATTATTTCACCCTGGAACCAAGTGATCTTCCTGAGAATTTAAAAAGTTGTGTTTGAAGCAAGACATGAAGAGATAGAATTGCACAAAAATGCTCACCGTGCTGACCCAAAGTCTAGATGAAGAACCCAGTAAAGGGCAGCTGTCATTCTGGGGAGCAGCTTCGTCCACTGGTCTGGACTAAGCTTGCTGTAGAAGTTGAGGTGTGATGTGCACCGAGAGGAATCCTCTGGTGCGGAGGAACCAGCAGTAGAGGCCAGAGACCTCTGGCAACATGGCTTTCAATGCTCAGTCCTACTCTCTCTTTTCAGATATGAAGGTATGAGACTCAGCTTAGGAGGGGGACTGGGGATGAGGAAAAGTGGAGATTGGGTGGAGGGTAAGGCAGAATTATTATTGCCTTCTGCAGTATAGACACTTCCCTGAGATGACCTGAAAAGAAAGTGGGAGTAGGCATCCTTGACAAGAGAAACTTCTGGAAAGACAGGGCAGGGAAATTGGGGAATAGCAAAGGCTTGAGGGGAGGGTTCCTGGTTCCTGGACCAGCTTGCTGTGCGAGAGGCTAAACCATGACCAACCCTATTCCAGGCCCATCTGTGTCATCAGAATTAAAAAGTGACTTGGCTAAACAGCCATTCTTTTATCACCTTTGTGCTGCTGCGCTTTCTGTGTTTTCCCCTCTTTCCAGCTGAAGCAGGTAGCCTTCCGAATTACTACGGGCCATCTTCGTTTGGTGTCTGTGGCTTCTCTCTGAGTAGAGTTGGGATTCACTTTCCACCCTGGACAGGATGGGCGGGAGTGTGGTGCTGGACAAGGAGCCCTCACTGGGCTGCACTTCTGCCAGCTGCACCAGGGCTTGCTGGTGCTGCTCCATGATCTGGGCAAGCCGGGAGTCTGGAGAGGCACTAACACGCTCCATGTCTGAGGAAGAGTGGAATTTCCTTTGGAGAAAACACAAGTGTTTTAAATAAAACTTCCCATTACACAAAAGCTAGAAATGATGGATTAAAGAAGTGCTTTTTAAATACATAGTTGAATGAGCCACAGAATCTGGGGATCTCCAGGGATAGAAACAAAAAGGAATGAAAGTCAAAGCAGGCTCTGGATTAGCTAAAGATGTGGTATTCTTTGTGGGACTTTTTGGAAAAGGGTTTGAGGATTAAGATTGATGCTGGTGGGCTGGGAATGTGGCTCATTTGCTGGAGTGCATGCCTAGAACAAATAAGCCAGCAAGGAAATCTTAGGATTTTCTTCCCCATGTTGGGGGGGGGCAACTATATTTTCTGAAGCTCCACACCATTGAGATTTGCATTTCTGAAGAAAGAAAAAAAATGCTTTTGTACCTGTGGAGTACCAGGGACAGAAATTATCCAGACTATCCAAGAAAAAGACACAGAACTGGCAGGAGGAGCTTTCCATCAAGGGACCCACACTGATCATGCCATAGAAAACCAATGTCAAGAGACCTGTCACTCAGCTCCCAATATGATTTCAGACTGACAAGTAAGACCAGCCCTGATGCAGACACAGAACAAGTGGAGAGACAGACAGACAGACAGACAGACAGACAGACACACACACACACACACACACACACACACGAGAGAGAGAGAGAGAGAGAGAGAGAGAGAGAGAGAGAGAGAGAGAGAGAGAGAGAAAACACCTCAACAGCACCAAGCAAAACCCAGAGGAAAGAGAAACTAAGGAAATTTAAAAGCTGAAAATTGTCAAAAAGGCCCTCACTTGCCATGTGTCTTGTTGAGAATGTAGGATGCTGCTGCTTCCCCGGTAAGAGCAGTGTCAGAAGATAGCCACAGAAGCAAAGATATCTCCTGAAAAGCATGGCAGCAGTGGAAGGGTGGAAGTCATCGCCAACACAGCACCATCTAACAATCCTAGAAGGATGCATCTGAGCAAGTAAGGCACACTACTAGAAAGCACAGACAGAAGAGAGGATGGGAAGAGATGGACCACGAGACCCCTCTGTGTTTTTCCCAGAATGGGAAGAGGCAAGTCTCCAGGTTCAAAGGACCTGGCACAATCTATAAAAACAGTGATCTTACAGCTTCCAGAGAGAAAATGAATAGCTGTGTGTAACAGACTTGGAATCAGGTGGCTTCACACTGTGCAAAAAGTCACATTGGAAGCAAGAAGAATAAATGGTTTCTAACTTAGGATTTTGCAATACTCGGCCGGTTGTTACTCAGATGGGCAGGATGAAGATAGTGTGGGTTGTGCAAGTCTCAGAATGTTGAGCTTCTAGGCAGCAGATAGAGTTCTCTTGTAGAATGAGAGTGGAAAGTGTGAAGGAGAAGGAGGGATGGAGAAAGGCAAAGGGAAGCTGCATGAGGGGCGGAGCTAAAAGCATCCTTGTGGTACGATGGGCCTTGTCATGGAGAGAGCATGTGCAAGGCGCCACAGAGAAACACCTGCCCTCTGCCATCACACTTCATTTCTTGTTTGTTTGTTTCTTGTTTTGTTTTTCAAGACAGGGTTTCTCTGTGGCTTTGGAGGCTGTCCTGGGACTAGCTCTTGTAGACCAGGCTGGCCTTAAACTCACAGAGATCCACCTGCCTCTGCCTCCAGAGTGCTGGGATCACAGGTGTGTGCCACCACCGCCTGGTGACACTTCTCTTCCTGTTCAAAGAAAAATACCAGAGGATGGGTTCAGCAAACTAAGATCAGTAAGATTCTAAGAAAGAGAATCCAGTCAGGAGAAAGACTAAGGGTATTCTCAGGACAGCTGTGCAGCAGGCTCTAGCACCATCAAAAATTGTTGAGAAATGTCAGCAAGACATAGTGGAACATGCCTGCAACCCTAGTACTTGGGAGGCTCAGCCAGGAGAATTGCCATGAGGTTGGGCACAGCCTGGGCAACACACTAACTATTAGGCCCTAGCCAGGGCTACATCCTAACCACCCAAAAGGAGAAAAAGTAATAGCAGAAAAGAAAATAAGGACATGATGACATAACTACAGATAGAGAAGATCTCAAATAATGTGAAGAAATTAAATGAAAGCTTTAATGGTAGTACATCTTGACACAGGGAAAGTGTTACTTTTTTCTGGAAAATGTGATTCACCAGACTGACCGAGGGTGAAACAGGAATACTGTAATGACCAAGTCATTATAATAATGGGTAGGGGCTTCAAATCTGCTCATAGACAACAATAATAAAAACAAGGGCAGACAAAAGCAAATACTTTCATATGAAAATTCCATTGAGCTTTTATGTAATATATAATTCCCACAAACTGTCCCAGGGGATATGAAAGAGCAGAAGAAAGCCCAGTCTTCAACTTATTCATGAAGCTGATGCTCTCCCAGCATGCTCAGGCCTCCCCTCCTCATATAGCCTGGGCTGACTAGGAACTCAAAATGGAACTGAACTCTTGACCTTGACAAGACCTTGAACTCTTGATTCTTCTGCCTCTATCTGCCAGTGCTAGGACTGCAGACCTTCACCACCAAGCCTGGTTTGATAGTATATTGATAGTACAACTCGACAAGGCCAGTGGGAGATAGGAAAGATATAGACCTGTCTTCCTAAACAAAGAAAATTGAGAAGTCTATGAAAGATCCAGTCTGTGAGCTGCGGGGGAGGGCATACGGTAGAGGCCCTGCCTAAAATGGGCAAGGCTCTGGGTTCCTTCACCAGCACCAGAAAACAAAAGTCCAATATGTAAGCTGGGTTCATTTTGGGGACAGTAGGGAGCTTATGAGTTTATTTCACTACATTATAGGACTGGTGAAACATATTTGATAGAATTACAAGCTCACTTATAACAAAAGTTCTTTGCAAAGGAAAATAGTATCAGGAAGGGATTTTTTTTATATCTGTCTACTAAAAACTAAGTATTATTTATTTTTATTATTGAATGTGCATGAGGTTGTGTGTGTCCACAAGTGCACATGTGTGTACATGCTGTGAGAATATATGTTTGTGTAAAGGAAGACATACACATATGTGTTACAGTGCATGGTGTGGAAGTCAGAGGATAATGTTTGGAGATGGAACTCTAGACATGAGGCTTGCATGATGTACTTGATTGGAGTCAGGTTGTCTCTGTGCAGCCTAGGCTGCCCTTGAACTCAGTATCTTCTTCAGCCTCTTGTGTGGTGAGACTACAGGGGATCACACAACCATACCCAACTTAAATATTAGTTGTAATTGCAAAAGGGCTGGAAGTCGTCCCCCCTAAAGCCAGAGAAAGGACAACCCAACCATCACTGTCACTCCAGCAAGCTGAGTCAGACCCTTACTGAACACATATCCCAGACCATCTGATACAGCACCCATTTCCCTACTGATTTGTATGTAAAGTTGCCTCCCATCCTGTGTTGCAAACAAGCATGAAAGGTGCCCTATGTATCACACGACACATGCCATGCCATCTGTGCCCTTTAGCATTAAAGTCATCACATGTCAGGTGTCCAGAATACGATGTGTTAAGGAGTATCACAGACGGTATCTTGGAGTGACTTAAAAAAAATAGCTTTTTTTTTTTGTTTATAGAAGTAATGCATCTACATTGTAACTCTAACAATTCTAACTCTAAAGAAAGAATGAAAAAAAAAAACCTCAATTTCTCTTGCCAATTTAAGTTTTATGTATTTATTTATTCATTTATGACAGGGTCTTACTATATAGCTTTTGCTGGCCTGGAACCTGCTATGTAGACTAGACTGGACTTGAACTCCTAGAGATGTGCCTGCCTCTGCCTCCTGAATGCTGGAATTAAAGTCATGTGCAAACCCAGCACTTTTTATGTGTTTGGATGTTTTACTTACGTATACATATGTGCACCACATGTATTCTTGGTGCCTTCAGAGACCAGAAGATGACATCAGATCCTCTGGAAATGGAGTTACAGATGGTTGTGAGCCATTCTGTAGGTGCTGGGAATTGAACCTGTGTTCTCTGGAAGAGCAGCCAGTATTCTTAACCACTGAGTCAGAGATAACCATCATCAGGTGGACTTTCTTTCCACATGCACATTGGGACAATAGAGGCCATAGTCCTTGGGTATAACCCTCATTTCTCTCTCTCTGTGATTTCTTTGTGTAACCTTGACTGTCCTGGAATTTGCTCTGTAGGCCAGACTGGCCTTGAACTCACAGAGATCTGTCTGCCTCTGCCTCCCAAGTGCTGAGATTAAAGGTGTTCGACACTACTGGCTGGCTCATTACCTTCTCTTCAGGGAAGCATTTCTTCAGAGGCATATCTTTTAGTGGTCACAGGAACTAAATACTATGTGAGATTTTCCTACCATTGGATTTTTCGCTCATTCCTGTGGTGGTATTTTTGTGCCTACACACCTGTCTAGGCGAGGCCACTCAGGCTGAAGATAACTTTTTCTCCGGTCATTACTCAAATCCTTCTAAGCATGTGAAATTATTTTGGCTGTGTCCCTTGCTCCAACATCTAGTTTCACTCCCTAGTAGAGGAGACGGGGAAGAGGAGGAGGATGACATCAGAAGTAAGGTAGGAATCAGAGGCAGGGGAGGGGTTAGTTGTCCTTTTCTTCCAGCCTGACCCGCTCAGGAGCTTCCCTGTCCCCTTCTCCCTCTCATTTCTTTCTTCACAAGCCTCTTATTTCTCCTCTGAACAAGTCACTCATGATAGGGAAGTTCCAGGCAGGTGTGATGGCTCTGTGTGTAAAGGCATCTAAACATTGCCTTCCACAGGTGCTCTGACATGTGTGTGTGTGCGTGTGTGTGTGTGTGTGTGTGTGTGTAATATTCCTTTATACTGTGTGAATATATGCCATGACTGGTTTAATAATGAAGCTGACTGGCCAACAGCTGGGCAGGATAGGGTTAGCGGAAGAGCCAAACTGAGAATGCAGAGAATGCTGGGAAGAAGAACAGACTCAGGAATTGTGAACAGATGCAGAGAGAAGGAAGATGGGCATGTTGTACTGAGAAAAGGTATCAAGCCACATGGCAAGTGTAGATAAGAAATATGGGTTGATTTAAACGTAAGAATTAGCTAGTAACAAGCCTGAGCTGTTGACTGAGCATTTGTAATTAATATTAAGCATCTATGTGGTTACTTGGGAGCTGCTTTCGGGACAGGAACTTCCAACTCTGTGTGTGCATTCACTGCACATGTAAACAAACATTAATGCATGCACACACTCATGAAAACACATGCACATTCACATTAATAAAAGCAAAAACAATTGAAATTAAGAAAGAAAAAAAAAAAAAGAGTTCTCACCATAGCATCTCTATGTTCTTGTATTTTGTCTCTGCCTGTGGCTGTTTGGATGGCTTCTTGATCTTTGTTGACCTGTGTGTATTCGTGTCATAATCAGACTGAGGGCCTTTCTGGCCCTGGGACATGTATCTGTGAGAAAGTTCATTAAAGTCTTGTAGCTCCATATCAGAGAGCATGTAGTTGGGCTGCTGCTTATACAAAAAAATTTTCTCTTCTTCGTGTCTGTATCCTCTTTTTTTGTTAGTGTTCAGCACCACGACAGAGTTTTTATACGATACTTTGTCAAAACCCTGCTTGGGAGGAACAAATGTGTCAGAAGTGTCTTGGGGATTGTGGGTGAGTGTTCTGGAGTCCTGTAAGTCGGTGTTAGAAGAGTTCATATGTGTGGCCAGTTCGTGTTTTGCTGAGGCATCATCCACAGGCTGCCTTTGTTTTTGTGGCTGTTGGAGAGGGTAATTCTGATTTTTTTGATCAAGAACAAACTCTTTTTGGCGTTTCTTCTGTTTCCGAACCCTCCTTGTCTTGCCTGTTCTTCTGGAAGGTTGTTGCCCATTGGCTGCATCAGAAGACTGACCTCTTGGGACATTGCCTGTTTTTGTATCTTCATATTGATACAAATGTTCTTGGTAATTCTAAAAAAGATATTAAAGTTAAGGTAAAGTTAGAAGATGAGCACTCTTCATAAATTTTTAATTAATTCTTTTTTTTTTTTTTTTTTTTCAAATGGGAGTTGAAACTTCTAGGAAAGTGGCCATGGTTAAAAAGGAGAAAGTACAGAGAGTTCTTTCCTAATGGCAGGCAATTAAAGGGTGAGTGACCAAGGAAATGTTAGATTGTGATCCCAGAAGGAGCTTGAGGGCTTAAAACAGCCTCTGTATTAGTCATATGGGAAGATGTCATCAAACTGAGGGAGAGCTGCTCAGAGAAAGAATATACATCTACGCCCACAGGGGCAGGCTTATGTTAACCAAGTATTTCCAAAATCCCACCCAGGAGACACCACAGGTTTTCCTGTGCCAAGCAAGTCCAAGCTCAGTCAGAGAAACAGATCAGACCGTCAGCTCTTCGTACTCACACAGGTCAGCAGCTAGGAATGACCTCTTAGCCAGATGAAACAAATTAGATCTTATTCAGAGAGTTCTGAGAGAGTCAGAGCTGTGATAGGGAGTCCATGAAACCACAAGGGCTGTTTTGCTTTCTGTTGCTTAATATAGCCTGCACTTAGGCAATCAAACATCTGGAGAAAGGGATTTCAATTTCAAAACCATCTCCGTGCTTTTCTAAGTCCAGTAACAACAAAATGTATTCTCGGGACAATAGATACACTGTGTAACTATATTGTGCTGTGCAGCCATTTAAGAGTATTTCCCGAGGAATGGAGCACTCATTACTTTGTGAAAAATGAGCAGGGTTAAGAGGCTTTTGGAAAGAATGATTAACTGCTTATTGAAACAGTAAGATGACTGTGTGCATCAATGTGTTATATAACTGCAACATCTCTGTCCCTTTCAGGACACACATGTAAAAAGAACCCTTCATGACCCAAATCTATGCAATGTTAATTGAAAAATGCAACCATTAGGCAGCTCACTGGAGGCCAGTGAAAATACTCAAACTGGGCAAAGCAGGCTTTTCCTTGTTCAGATTTCTTTTGGTTGGTTGGGAAAGGAGATTGCATCATGATGATACAGTTTTAGGTTTTATTTCACTTCCTTGATACAACCCGCAAGGCTGACAATATGAGCCTCTGCATGTTTCCAAATAATAATCATGGTCCCGTTTATAATAAAACCACATTGGATAAATTTATAAGACTGTTAAATGTACAGCAGTGATATATAGCATCGCTTGTAGTAGCAGGCTGGTTAAATAAAGAATGACACTATTTGAAAAGTAGCACGTTTCCTTTGGAATTTGAGCCATTTCAGGGATGACCAGGGTCTCATCGGCTCTTACAAATTTTCAGTTTTCACCTGTAAAAAAACTGACAAAAATAGCATCCAGGTAAGAAAAGTGTTTTCTTCCACATGGTACATCAAGTTGCATGGGGGAAGCATGAGCAAAAAGACTATCCCAATACATGGCCCCAAATACATTCTTCTTTGCAGTGGCCCCCCCAAAATCATTAGAGTTATCTTTTTTATTACATTTATTTATTTGTGTGCATGTGCGCACATACCCACGTGGCTGCACACGTGCTGCAGCGCATGTGTGGCATCAGAGGACAACTTGCAGGTGTCAGTTCTCACCTTCTACCAGGTGGGTCCCAGGGATAGAACCCACATTGTTAGGCTTGGTGGCAAGCACCTTTCCTTGCTGGGCCATCTTGCTGGGCCAGAAATTGCTGCTTGATAATCTTTGCGGTGTGTTTCTGAAACACAATGGCTTGTTTTGTGCTGTCATCATGTTAGTTAAGGTCAAACAAGCCTCTCTTTGCTATGCTCTACAGACTCTAACTCATACTGATCAACCATGGCATTCTTTTCAACATTCGTCCAGCCTTGCCATCTCTGGAGGAATAAAGGTCTAACTAGAGACGTTCTTCTGTCACCTGACTTACATTTCCCCAGAAGGAATTCCTTTCCTAGGGAACTATATCTGGAGTTCTTGACTCTAGCCACGTTGTTACCTTTGTTGAGGACAATTTAGCTCACAGCAGCCCTGATCATAGGGTGCTTTGCCAACAAAGGTCACAGACTCATCCTTTTACCAAACTTGAATTGTCTTGAGAGTTAAATCCTCCACTCACATAGACATAAGTGCCCAGAGTTGGTATTTCAGTCCTCAGAAAGGAAGTCGTTTATGGGCTTGATATGATTCCTCTCACCTCCCAAGTAGCCTACTCGAGATCTGCTGCTGGCTGGAGATTTATTACCCTACAAGGGAGGCATCAGGCGTCACTCTTTAGGTGGTGAGACCCTAGTTCCCTGAAGTTAATATACAAAGCCATTCTCGGGCTATTTAATCTCCATCAGTGCAGAAATCCTCGATTTCATTCTGTTCTCACTAGGATTCTTTTGTTACCCACGCTGGCAATTGGTATGCCCTCCATGCACTCAGACTAACGGCTTAATGGCAGTAGGTTTTCATGTCACATGCGGAGTGTCAGTGCTGGGAAATCTCGATGACTAAAGTTGAGATGGGAGTGTTGTAGTGAGACCCATCCTCAGTCATCAGTGTCCACCCACACTGTGTCATCACTCTAGCTCTGCGAAAGGCGCTGTTTTATTATCCCGTTTAGCTTCTGAGTTTGTTAAAAATAAAATGTGAGCTTAGGTTCCAAATTGTATCTAATATTATTAAGAAACACCTGGCACAAATTATTGACTAACTCCCTCATGGTCAGCAAGGAAGAACTCAGGTCAGATAAGCAGAAGCAATACAGATGTTGAGCTGTTTGGAAAGGTGGGAGAAGGGGCTGACCACAGGGACTTGAGTGTGGTTAGTGAAGGGCCTCATGTGGCTTTTCATGCTGCCATCGTTGGTGCTTTTGCTTTCAGTCTGGAAAGACCTCATCTCACCCTTAGGGCACCCAGAAGGGTCTTGTGGCCAGGGATGTACTTCTTCTGAACGCTGTTGGGCATGACACCTGAGAAACGGATGCCTTCAGTTTGGGCACACACCAATGAAAAGGGATTTACGAAACCTGTGAAGACCACAGGGGGGCACAGGACAACAGAGAAGGCTTAAGCAGGAAGTAAAGGTCTTAAGTGTGCACAAGAATCTGACATAAAAAATATGATGATGTCAAGGCTCTCTGTTAGGTGGAGTCCTGGATCCTGTCTACTACCCCCCCCAACCCCGCCCCCTGCCAGGAGGGACTTCAGTCCCCATCTTTTCTACCTTTTTGATGTGGCCTCCCTGACATCAGCTTTCAGAAAGCTCTGGGTGAGTGGCTATTTATTTATTGACTCACTTCAGTTCTATTGGTGGCCTAGACACCTGGTGAGGACAGGAGAGGGTTTAGGATGTCTGTCTTTTCTAACGTCTCTGATGCTTGGATGAACTTTAATGTTTTAACTTCACAGCCCCTGCATGTGTGGCTTTAACTAGTGATTTCAAAAGGCTCACCCCTCCTTCTCCCACCCTTGACACAAAGTCTCACTGTGTAGCACTGGCTGACCAGGAGCTTGCTATGCAGACCAGATTGACCTTACACCTGCCTCTGCCACTGAGTGCTGGAATTCTGGAATTAAGGGCGTGCCACCATGCTCATCCTTTGGTGAACAGGGGTGGAACCAGATACAGGAATGACTCCATGTATTTCCATGTACTGACTCAGGAAAAGATCGAATCCCAGCGATTTTTTTTTTTTTTTTTTTTTTTTGCCTCCAAATCACTTATGAGTGCCCACAGACAAGAAGGATGCTCTCATGCAAAGTTACCAGTTGGCAAGCTTGAACATTATGGAAACAAAGCTTGGTGAGGCTAGGAAGGATTCTATCAGCTTTAGGGACAGTGTCACTTGAGTCTTTTGGGTTGCTACTAGCTCTCAGAGGAAACATTATATTTCCCCTGGAATTCTTCATCCCTTCCTTCTGTGAGAGGGTTTGTGTGTGTGTGTGTGTGTGTGTGTGTGTGTGTGTGTGTGTATGCTTGGAGTGTGAAATGATAGTGTTCTGGGACAGGGAGGCATTAATAAAGCAGGTAGGATTGCTGGCAGAGCAAGCATGTAAGCTATGGCACTCCTTGGCTGAAGGCAGTCTTCAGCAGAGGCCAATGATAAGTATTCTGGACATAAAATCAACCCTTAAGTGACAGGAACTCGGTGCCAAACATTACTTATATCTAGCAGTATCACTTGAAGCACCCTTAACACGCAATCTAGCAGGCGACCTTGAGCTGTTTTGCTCTCTGATGCCATTTGTCCTCAGGATCCATGGAAGTGTTTTCGACGTCTTTATTCTTCTGGATAGCCATCTTGCCAGTACCTCTGATGGGGTAGGAGATCTAAGAGGGTAAAGCACATAGCACAGTAAGTGGCATATACTGCATCCTAAGTGGGTTCATTTCAGTCCTGCAGTTGTGGGGTTCAAGTCTGTGTGCTTGGGAGATAGGTCCTGGAAAGACAGGACTTATGTTTGGTTTGTTTCAAAGGTCAGTTGTTTCAGTTCTCAGGCACTTATGTCAGTCAATCTTTCAACACTATGCTAAAAACAACAAAACAAAACACACACACACACACACACACACACACACACACACACACACACACACACCGATTTAAAAAAAAAAAAACCCAAGCTAAAGCATTTCAAAGGAGGAAGCATTTATTTTGATTCATGGTTGCAAAACGTTCAGCCTATGGTTACTTAACCCTGTTGTTTGGGGCTTGGGGTCAAGTAGAATATCATGATGGCAAGTACAGCATGGAACAAAGTGGTTTACCTTATAGCAGCCAGGAAGCAGGAGACATGGAGGAAGGGGCTGGTATCTCACTGTGCTCTTCAAGGGCACAATCATATGACCTACTTCCTCCAACTACTCCCTAGACCCTAAAATTTCTACCATCTCCTAACAGCACCATGAGGTGATGACCAAGTCTTCGACACCCGATAATCATGAAAATCGTTGGAGGGATCTGGATTGCTCCTAAGGAAGATGGAAATAAAGTGTTCTCTCATGTAGTTGTGAAGATAGAATGGGTGCTTCGAGACCCAAGGGCCCCTTGTTCAAATGTCCCATGCCTGGTTAGGAGACACGACTTTAGTACAGTTATTAGAACAGGATACTGAAAGTATCAACTGATCCCATCAAAAGAAATATAATGATACCCTGCCCTTTACTTACAATGAGGAATTTGTCCTGATAAACCCATCATGAATTTTTTTTAAAAAAAATGCATTTAATACATTGTGCTGGCTAGCTTTTGTCAACTCCACACAAGCTAGGGACCTTTGGAAAGAGGGGAACTTGATTAAGAAAGAGCACCCACCAGACTGGCCTGTGGGGCATTTTCTTGATTGACAATTGATGTGGGAGGGCCCATCTCACTGTAGGCAGTGCCACTGCTGGGCTGATGATCCCGGGTTGTATATAAAAGCAAACCAAGCAAACCAGTAAGCAGGAATATGCTGTGGTCTCTATTTCAGTTCCTGCCTCCAGGTTCCTGCCCTAAGATCCTGCCCTGACTTTCCTCAGTGATGGAGTGTTGACCTCAGAGTTGTAAGATGAACTAAACCCTTTCCTTCCCCACGTTGCTTTTGGTCATGGCACTTTACCATAACAACATACTGCAGCCATGACATTCCACCAGCCCAGACCAGTGGAAACAACAGAGTGAATCTCTGAGAGCATAAGCCAAAACAGATCTTACTTTTTAAATCTGTTTTCTCAAGTATTTTGATCACAGCTATGCAAAATAACAGCCCTCCATTGACCATTTGTTCCATATCAAAAAATGTGTCTCTGAGCTATACAGAACAGTAGCTGTTAGAAAGTTAAGTCCTGCAGGAAGCAGACTTAAAGTTCTACCATCCCAGTGTAGGGAGAGAACCTGGAAACAAGCCATTTCGAGCTCCAGGACATCCTTGATGACTCTAGTAGACACCCGTACAGTTTGCCTGCATCTCCTGACTGGCTGTGTCTGCTTGTCAGTATGTAAAGGTCTTCAGTAGGTTAAGGAGGAGAAAAAGGCATCTGTTTCATGCATAATAAGCAGAGTATCCATCACTGAGCAACCTCCATGTCAGAAATGTCTTACAGGAACAGAGATATTGTTCTGCTTTCTGGAGTAACACAGATTTGGTGAACCCCCTTTTCAAATAGAACATTTACACTGGGTTCCAACTAACCCAGAAGTCTCTTCAAAACACTTTTTTAGCGTTTCTGTTCCAAGATTCCTCACTGTTCTCTGTTGCTCTGGTTGGGCTTTGGTAGCTACTGTCTGATTCCCCACCTATAAAATGTCATCTCTCCCCTTCTGAACAGGTGCAATTCATTTTTTAATGTAGCCCTGGGGCTTTGCACTTACTTTGTTAAATTTCCTGTGGTGGGCTATGGAGTGGGAGTGGCTACGTGCAAGAATGAAGGACCACAGGGAACAGATTTGACAGTTCTAATTTTCCCTCTGCTGCTTATGTTTACAAGTGGGATCTAGTGCTCAGTACTAAGAAGAAACATATTTGTTGACTATTACATGTTAAGTAAATGTTTGGCAATGATGACAATCTCAAATCTTTTCCATTCAGTATGGCATCTGTAGCTCAAGAAAGAACACCGAGGTTTTTTCAGCTTGAGTGTAACCTCATCTGTCCCTCATAAGCCCATTAAATAACTACCAAAATTACCAAACACACACACACACACACACACACACACACACACACACACACACACACATGTGTGGAAAAGAAAGTAGGCAATATGGACGCTCAAATAACTAAAAGTTAATCTGGGGCTGGTGAGAGGGTTTAGAGGGGAAAGTGCTAGCTGAGCACACCTGACAACCTTATATATAAAGGTCAAAGGTGAGCACTGACCATTTGACCTTCTCCCCTGACCCCCACATGTGTGCTGTTGCATGCACTCACTCATTACACACATAATAATAATAATAATAATAATTTAAAAAGTTGACCCAAAAGAGTAAAAGAAAAAGCAATTGCTTAAATTTTTTATTTCTAAAATAAGGAAGAAAAATATACTATTTGATCATGACTGCTTTCTAAATGAAACTGACCATCTACTTTTGAATGAACAGCCTCCTCTGCCAGTGGGAGACTTCATATCATGAGATCATCTAAAGTTTAGAATGTTCAATGAAGGCCAAGAGTCACTGCCCAAATTTACATCAGGGCTCACCTCCCACCACTGCTCCCAGAAGCACCCTGAATTGCAAAACACTAGGTTTCACAACAGCTACTGGCACCATTGCAAAGGTTTTTGTTGTGTTGTTTATTTATTTTATTTTGTACTTTTGAGATGGGGTCTTGCTATGTAGTAGCCCAGGCTGGCTTCCATTTTGCTGCCTCAGGCTCCCAAGCACCGAGATTCTAGGCATGTATGTCTTACTGAATATCTCTTATTAATGCTAAACAGAAACACAACTTGTTTAAAGGAAAAACTGACTCTGTCCTGAATGAGAAACGAAGGTCAAGAGAAGGAAAAATTCTAAGTAGGCTGCCAGAGCAAGCAAGGATACTCCTTTAATCTCAAAGAGGCTTAAAACATCTGGAGGGAATAGGAGAGATGGCCAGTAGGATGTAGATTCTCTAGCTTTTACAAATGCAAAGAGAAATATAGAATGTGCATTAGATAATGGGGTTTATCATCAGTGACATTAATTTTCCATTGACAACCATGCTTACATAGCTCTGTCAGAAACTTTACATATTACTAATAGAATGTCGGTTGTTTCCTTTGCCAGGGAGCAAAGGACACAGACTGTTTCTATGCGTGCGGTTTTGGTGGAGCTTGGCTGCATCACCCCTGTGAGCTTGCTGGGCAGGTAAAACATACTTCTACATTAGCTCTTTGAAAGTGGATTGGGACACAACCTCTGCCAGCTATTTTTTCTTTTTCTTTTTCTTTTTTTTCCGTGAACCATTCTATTAATACCAATCAAATCGAGAAAATGATCAAATGAAATTGCATTTTGAGCATCGTAAGCTGTGTAATGTCTATTCTGTTAAATTGGGGCCTATAATTGCTTCTGTCCTGAAAAGATACAACAAAGACAGCAATCATGGCATGTCATTATCCCAGACTAGAAAACCGGCCTTTGCAGGGAGGACTTCAAAGGCTTGTGGTTCTCAAATTGCATTTGGCTGCTATTGTTGAAGCGCAGGCAATCTTGATTAGGTGTTTACACTGAGGTAAGGCGCAGAGCAGAGAGTCTGAGTGCCTGGGTCTAGAGCCATTAAAAAATTGTACATTATGTTCCTTGCTTTGAAGTGAGGGTTTGTAGGGAGGAAAGCAACTCAGATTGAGTACAGCTGAGCGAGACTGCGCTGCTGTTTCTCTCTCAAAGAAACACATCAGGTTCTTAGAGAATCAGACAGCGCTGCAGAAAGCAAGGCCAAGGCTTCACCCAGAGCCGTGTGACACAGCAGATCTACATAGCACACGCCGGCACTCGCTTCATAAACATGCTAATATTAGACTGTAGTCACTGTGGGCTGTGCCCATGTATCCTCTTACACCCTGCCTTTTCTACTGCCTGTGTGTTAGCTGTATTCGGATCCTCACATTACCTGAGAAGGCTTTGTTATGCCATTCCTAGTGGGATTGTACTGGCAACTAGCCACATGGTCAAATTAAGAAAGCTGAGGTGTCAGATGAAATAAACATTACATGCAAGTATGTATGTGCACGCATGTATGTTTGCATGAATGCATGTGTGATGTGCATGCTGTGGTAAGGTCAGAGGACAACTTGAGCCTTTTGTTTTTTTCCGTTCACCGTGTAGGCCTGGGGTTTCAAACTCATGCTGTCAGGCTGGGCTGAGGGCAGCTCTCCCAGTGTCAGATTTTTTTTTTTTTAAAGATGTCTCACCATCATTCTGCTCTATCACTTACTTACACAATCACTGGGTGTAGTGAGAGTTTCTTTATTCGTTTGGGCAATGAGTGCTAGGAAGCGTTTATTCCTGCTGTATTCCTGACACATTGTGTCCTTGGCTGTCCCCATTGCCATCACAAGACACTGATTCAGATTCTACTACTGTGAGCTGGCTTCTCTGGCACTCAGCATGGCTGCTTAAATCATCAAGGGTTTTTGTGTTTTCAGCTGTTAAAGACAACATGGGCGAAATATTAGGAGTCTCTTGCCAGCCTGTCTCCATTCCTATAGAACACCCAAACACATGTGTGCTCATTGTGAACTTGATGCTCACGTGCGTGCACATGCACACACACACACACACATACACACGCACGTTCCTTTTCAGTAGATTACAGTAGAGTACTGCGCAGAGTGATCATTGCCTTCCACTTGAAAACGCTTCTTTACTTCCCAGTTGCCCTTAATCTTCACAAGCACACACAGCCTGTACCTTGGGCTCCCAGCCACTTCATCTTGGGATCCTTGCTCCTTCCCTAACAATGATGTTTACATGGACCATTATCTCTGGGCTTGTGTGAAGGCCATTCTCTGCTTAGAAACACACTTCACCTCATTATCTGTATTTATTTATTCTATTGAGGGTTGATAGGAAAGCTAGATTCTTATCCTTAAAATAGGGCTTTTTGCTTGTTTGTTTGTTTGTTTTTGTTTTATGAGACAGGTTCTCATGAAGTTAACTGGACTATCTTTGAACTCACCATCCTCCAGCCTCAGCTTCCGGAGTAAATGGGATCATAGGCCTTTATCATCCTATTTAGAGTACAAATGTAACTTCCTCCATGAAGCCTTCCTTGATCCATACAGGAGGCAGCCATAGACACACTTTGTATTTTCCCTTTCCTAACAAGGACCACCCTGTGACTTGTGTTTCCACTTTGTCTTAGTCAGGGTTATCATTGCTGTGATGAAACCATGACCTAAAGCAACATGGGGAGGACAGGGTTTATTTTGTTTACACTGCTAGACAACAGTCTATCACTTGAGGGAAGTCAGGGCAGGAACTCAAGAAGGGCAGGGTCCTGGGGGCAGGAGCTGATGCAGAGGCCGTGAGGGGGCGCTGCTTATTGGTTTGCTCCCCATGGCTTGCTCAGCCTGCTTTCTTATAGAACCCAGGACCACCAGTCCAGGGATAATCCCACCCACAAGGGGCTGGGTTCTCCCCCACCAATCATTAAGAAAATGTTTGACAGCTGGATCTTTTACTTATTTTTTGTTTGTTTTGTTTTTGTTTTTTAAAAGACGTCCAGCTGGATCTTATGGAGGAGATCTCAAAGAGGTCCCCTCCTTCCAGATGATTCTAGCTTGTGTCAAGTTGACATAAGACTAGTTAGCACACCCTTCCTTACTGAAGTCCCGTGATGGCAGGATGGCAGGATGGAGGGGCTATGTGCAGGACTGCTGTGTTGTACAGAGCACTATGCATTTGTACTGCCAGGTATATAGATATGCAACAAATACAGCTAGATGATGAATTTGACCCATGTTGTTCCCAGAGATCTCCAGTCTTCATCAGAATGGACATAATCATCTTTCTGTTTGCACAAATTATAAATCCATGGGTTCAACCAGGGCTTGGGGCATGGCTCAGTTGTAGAGCACTTCCCTAGCATGCATGAGGCCCTGAGTTCCGACCCCAGTACCACAAAGACCAAACCAAAACCAAACCCAACACACACACACACACACACACACACACGCACACACACACACACACGCATACACACACACACACGCATACACACACACACACGCATACACACACACACACACGCATACACACACACACACACACACACACACACCACACCACACCACACCAGTAGTGAGCACATGCAGACTCAACCCCCAAGCCTATCACTCCCAGGATAATATGGTATACTAGCTATCAACATAGCAGTGAAGTTATCAACATAAGCTACAGCTGTCTGAGGGTCCACATGAGGATATGCACAGGGTTTACACAAATACCACACCATTTAATAACGGGACTCGAGCTAATCAGATTTCAGTGTCTGAGAAGGGTCCACCATAGATAGTAATGGGCAGTTAAATCTACTTAATTATCCGGGCACGTTTGGGGTTTCTATCAAGTCCAGACAGAGAACTGCCAATAAAATGGGGGTGGAAACTGGGGCCTCATCTTCCATCCCACTCTTCTTGCTCATTGTGCCCAGGGCTGGGGTCCTTCAGCACCTCGACTTCTTAATGTTATTCCCTTTCCCATGAGTCATCTTCCGCATATCCTCAGAGAGACACTGCTGTACAACCTAGTTTAAATTGTGATTCCCCCCCCCATCACAACAAAGCTTTTGATATCTGCTCTGCTTGGTCTCTCCCTTATTATTACTAATGTTGAAATGTGAATCTAATTAATCCTAATCAGTAAAAATCGGAGTCAAATACTGGAGGAAACCTGGAAGATCAGAGAACCTGGAGCAGCTGCCAGTTGCCTCCTTCCTGTCTTGTTTCACAGTCCGAAAGGGCTGAGCTCCTCTCTCTGCCTTTATTACCTCCACGCTCTGCCTCCTGAGTGCTGGGATGAAAGGTATGAGCCATTACTGACATGCTTCTATGGTTAACTAGTGGCTAGCTCCACCCTCTGCTCTCCAGGCAAGCTTTATTTGTCAGAACACAAACAAATTATCACATAACACTAGGTATGACATCTATTGTCCACCCTCCTACATACATAATAAATCTACCTCTCCCTGCCTCCCTCTCTTTCTCCCTTCCTTATCCTCTTCTTACCATAAGAGAATGGGTATAGAATTTTCTACTCATGGCCTGTTGGTAGTGGCTTAAAAGTTTTGGACCTGGGGGCATTTCAGATTTGGGGTTCAGGATTAGTGATGCTCAGTCTGTGAACCAGTTTCCGGTAAGTTCTAGATGTTTATGTGTGTCCTTCCTCCTGTTTCATAAGATGTCAGGAGGAGGTACACAGACAGTAGCATGACATGGCCACAAACTTGTGGCAGCCTGGGTCGTTTAATACAAAAGACAGTAATGTCATTCACATCACTTCTGACTTTGATTCAGGCTGGTGCGGTGTGCCCTGTGTAAGACAGCACAGAAGTATCCAAAGTGATGGGCACATTTTTGAGTGCTTAAAAGAGATTGATCCTTAAAACTGATTGATTCTGTTACATTTCCAGTCTTCAAAAGGGCGTGTATAAGCTATGTGGGAAATTTTCTTCCGTCATATGGATTTAATGAAGTGTCACTCTACAGTGCTGAGCAGTGTCCACCAGAAGGGTGCCTCAGAAATGTCTCATATCGAAAAAACCTTAAAGTTCAATTGGAATTACATAGTCATAAGTAAGTGCTCTTGTGTTGGTATAGGACAAAATAAGAAAATCTATCAATCAATCAATGAGCAGCCCTACAGTCCTGGCTTGGCAGAAGAACAATTTCTGCAAGTACTTTGGAGCCAGATCTCAGAATCAGCACTGGACTGGGACATTTTTGTAAGAGAGGGGTCCATGCTTCCAGCCAAATGCAGCTATAAAAAGATGATCATGACTTAAATAAGATAAAACTAAATCTGACAGACAATTTGAAGCAACTCTTAATTCAAGGCCATGGAGAAGGAGAGTGGCTAGTATTTGAGTAGTGGTCTTATCATTAGCAAACTAAATTCAAACCAAGCATTAACAATAAATACACCACACAGGCCTATGTGACATTTAGAGCTTCCGCCATACGGGATCTTGGATATCCCAACAAACCTGAATCTGCAGAAGAAAGTAAGCCTTTGTACTTTTGAGACCAAGTCTCAGGTAGCCCAGGCTGGACATGAGATCTTGAACTCTTAACTGCTGGGGTGACAAGCGTGTATGCCCTTCTGGGTTTCTGCCGCACTGGAGATCAGAACCTGGGCTTTGCACATTCCAGTGAGCACTCCACTAACTGAGCTACAGCCACAGTTACAGGAAGCAAACATTTGTAACCTCACTTTAACCAGGAAAACAAGGTTCAGCATGATTTTGTGATTTGCCAAAGGCAACAAATAGCTCTAAAGTAAAAGGGGCTTAGGCCAGCAGAATGGCTAAGCAGGTACAGGTGCTGGCCACCAAGCCCGATGACCTGAGTTCTATCCCCAGGACCCACAAAGTAGGAGGAGAGAATCGAGTCCTTTGATTTCAGAATTATGTGCTCCATGGCATGCATGTGTCTGCATACACACACAACGAAAAACTAAATGTGTCGAAAATGTAAGGGCCCCAAATCATACCTTTTGACTTCAAATCACATTTTTAACTCAATAAGCACCCTCCCCACTTTCTCTCCCAACTTTTAGGCAAAGAAAAAGTATTTAAAATGACATATTTTCACTAGATGGTAATGGCTCACACCTTTAATCCTAGTATTTGGGAGGAAGAGATAGGTGGATCTCTGTGAGTTCCAGGTCAGCCAGGGTTATTAACATAGAGGAACCATATCTCAAAAAACAAAACAAAACAAAACAAAACAAAAAAACCCAAACCAAACCAAACCAAACCAAACCAAAACAAAACAAAATTACATTTCTTCAGTAAATATTTAGTTACTGCCTTCTGTGTGCCAGGGCTGAATTGGTCCATGACCTTGAGGAGCCCACAGTCATGAAAATGCACATAGACACAGACACACAGACACACACACACACACACACACACACACACACACACACACACGGGGGGGGAGGAAGAGGGAGGGAGGGTGGGGAACGGTGCAGTGTAGCACTCCAGGGTTCATGGCAGATGTTCAGGTGTGAGGGAGGAAGTGGAAGGGTGGATGCTCAGGTGTCTTCAGGGACACAGCGTCTGAGTGGAGACTATGAAGGAAGACAAGCTTACTTTCCCAAGCAAAGTTGCTAGGAAAGAGTGGTCTGTGAAGAGGGAACAAGGAGGGGTCCAGAAGACACGCTGTGTCTGGGAGCAGTGAGAAGGCTGGAGTGCTAGATGCAGCCAGGGGTGGAGAGGGTGGGGCTGGTAAACAAACAGTACAAGGGACAGGAAGGGCCAGGTCAGCAAGGGCTTTCCATACCCTCAGAGTCTCAATGTTATCTTCAGCGTTATAGCGGCCAGCAGTGGTGATGCACACCCTAAATCCCAGCACTTGGAGGCAGAGGCGGATGGAACTGGAGTTGGAAGCCAGCAGGGCTATGCAGTGAAATCACAAACAAAAGCAAACAAACAAATAATAGGGACATAATCAGAACTGTAGCCAAGCAGACCTCTAGAGAGGTCAGATTTGAGGAGGGGAAATGTTGAAAGAATTATGGCATAAACTGTAATTTAAAACCAACTCATTAAATACAGTGTGCATGACCCAAAGATATTCATAAGTTCCTTATCTTAAATCTAAAGCTCAGGCATTCAAAGCAATTATTAAAGAACGTGCCAGTTAGCTGGATAGAAGATTGCAGGGTTCACAGGCTAGTGAGACGGCTCAGTGGTAACACAATGCTTGTGGCCAAGCCTGACAACCTGGGTCCTTTTCCTGGGACCCACACGGTAGAAGGAGGGAATCAAGTCCCGCAAGTTATTCTCTGACCCCAACATGATGCAGTGGCATACACATGTCTAACAAACAAGCAAGCAAGCAAACAAACAAATACATGCAACGAGAGGGGTAGAGTTTTGCAATCCACAGGCAGAGTCTGATTGACTGGGGATATTCAGGGGAGAATCAACTAAGCGTGGCACATCTGCCCTGAGTATGGGTGTCTTGGTCCCATAGGCTGGTTGTCTACCTGGAATAAATGCGGTGGCATACCCCCCTTCCTGACTAGTACAAAGTGAGCTTCTCTGCTCTGCCACACCCTCCCCACCATGATGGACAGAAATCTTGCTTCCGTATAAACCTTTTTTTCCCTGAGCAGGTTTTTTTCTTGGGTGTTTTGTCACACTACCACCAGCAGCAAAAATTCTTTCTCAAATGGAGCCCCTCTGTAGATGGTCTTTGAGGAGCAACACCAATCACCAATGTCACGTCATATCAAGCACACTAGGCATGTCCTATTGTGTCCTTATGCCACCAGAGGGTCTGTCTCCTTACTTCTGAGCACTGTTGCTTGGGACAGGAGAAGACTGTTTAGAAGGGCCTATCAGCAACATGATTCCCTTTTTTTTTTCTGGTATGGTGGAAGGAATGTGCACACATGCACACACATACATGCATGTATACACATTTGTGCACATGTGCATACAGGTCTGAATAAATAATCTTGGGTGTGTCCTCAGGTGCTATCACGGTCTCTCAATGGCTTGGAGGTCACCGATTCACCAATTAGCTAAGCTGGCTGGCCAATGAGCCTCAGGGATCTATCTCCCCCTTCCCAGCACACACTACCATGATCAGTTCCCTCTCCACAGGAGAGAGTGTGCACTCTCGAGCACACACACACACACACACACACACACACACACACACACACACACACGTTCTGGAGATCAAACTTGGTGCCTTGTCCTTGCTGACTGAATCATCTCCCTAGCTCCAATAGCTCTCCCCTTTACTGCTGGTCTGCCATACATCAAGAGCTTTGTATAAGCATTCAAATAGTACCTAGTTCCAACACAGAACTAGACCCCATATATAAGCAGGATAAGGGTTCAAGGGACCACTTGTTAGAACACCTGGCAAGCACTGTACTTAGATCCAGGATCTGACTTCCTGACCAGGATTTTATTTCTCTTTCCTTCCCCATATCATCTTTTTCCTCGCGCAAGGGTGCTCCCAACAAGGCAGGGAAAGCCAACACTGTTTCCAGATCTCTGATCTGTTTGTCTTTCATCCGTTCATGGCTCAGCTCAAATGATGCCTCTACAGTAAATACAGCTTTTTTGGTTTTCTGTGAGATGGTGCCTTGTCTGTATCACATGGGTGGAAAGCAGGCTCCTGGTCAGCTGGTGGCTCTCCGTATCTTATTTTCTGCTGCTTGTCCAGTACAGGGAGGAAAGCCTAGTGCATAGTCAGTGTTCAGTAAACACTGAGCGACTGATTGGCCTGCTGTTGGTCCACAGATCTGGGCAGTGTCATCTGTTTATGGCTTTAAATGGCCCTGAGGACTACAGATAATGAATATCCCTTCTGTATTTACAATTGTAAAATACCTGTAATTTCTTTTCAAGATATTAGTAGGAAAGGGCCAAATCACACTGATAAGACACTTACAGCTCTTGTGAACTCAGGTTAGACCTCACCTTCATCTTCAAAGTCTATTGAAATCAAGATAGAAGGGCAGTTCACTTTAGAATACAATTTCTTTTAATGGTAGGTCATATATTTGAGTCAGATGTTAATGAGTTGAAAAAGTGCCAGTGGTCACCAGCAAGAGCCATGGCCAGATGGTAATGCTCAGGTGCCCTCTAGTGCGTGCTGCTTTTCGTGTCAGTTCCTGGCATCACATGTCATGCCCGTGAGTCCTTATTGAAAGTGCGTGCTTATGCCTTTAATTCTAACACTCAGCAGGGGATCTCTGAGTTCGAGGCCAGCCTGGTCTATAGATAGAGTTCTAGAACAGCCAAGACTGCATAATAGAGAAAGCTTGCCTCAAAAGAAGAAAGGAAGGAAGGAAGGAAGGAAGGAAGGTGTGGTAATGTGTAATCAATAGTTCTGTGGAAAGACTGAAGGCCAATGGTTCCATTCTAAATCATGTGCAGGAAAAAAAAAAAAAAAAAGCAACTTAGGCAACTGTATGCAGCTACAAGGAGAGAACTTAATCAGGGTTATTACAAAATCGATATTACAAATGACCCATACCCCCTCCCAGCATCTTTTCTGGAGTAGTATCCTAGGTTGGCATCCAGTTGCTATGTAGCTAACAATGACCTTGAATTTCCAATACTCATGCCTCCACTTTCCTTGTGCTAGGATGATGAGTGTGTGTCTATACCTGGTCACTATGGTGCCAGGGATTTGTGCATGCTAGGCATGCATTTTATCAACTGATCCACAGCCCAGCCCACCCTGATCCACCTTTGTTGCTACTTTTTATTCAGTTTTTAAAAAGTTATAATAATTCTATTATATACAAGTATGCTTCAAAAACAATAAGCACAACCAGGTGTGGTGGTGCATGACTTTAATCCCAGTACTCCAGACACAGCCAGATCTATATGAGTTCCAGGCCAGCTCGGGCTATGTTATGAGACTCTGCCTCAAAACAAACAGTAAGAGAAAGAAAAAGAAAAGCCCACATTTATAAAAAGGCACATGGTGGAAAGCTATGCCAATTGCTCCCACTCCTTTCTATTAATCACTTATTCAGTGTTCGACGGTGCCTCACTATACACACCTAAAATTTATAATCTTCCCGCCTCAACTTCCCCATGTGCAGAGATTACAGCTGGGTGTGACACACCAACTTGACATGCATATTTATTTACTGTGTCTGCATGTTTCACTCCTTGAGTTTCTCTTACTGAGAAATTTACTGCGGTTAAATTGACTGCAGCATTTCAGAATGAGTCTTCATTTCTTAAACAGCTGTAGTGTGCTCTACCCTGTAGATCTACTATAACTTCCTTAACTAGCCCCTCGAAAATGACAGCTATTTGGGTGGCTTCTGATCTTTTGATATCACAAACAAGGCTGAGATGAATCATCCTGTATAGCTGCTTTTTCGAGACTGCACACATCTATCTAGGACAAATTCCTAGGGCTGGAGTATGTTGGGCCAAATAAAAATACTAATTACAAAAATCATATGCAGCACTTACTGTGAACCAGGCTCTAATCTAAGTCCGCTCTGTACACCAGCCTACTCATTTGATATTCTTAACAACCCTATGAGGAAAATACTGTTATTATCTCCTTTATAGACGAGAAAGCTGTGCCACAAAGAGGTTTAATAGCCTGCACAAGGTCACACAGCTAGCACAGGGCAGAGCCAAGCAACATGGCTGGCTGCTTTTAGACATTATGTTCTAGCTTCTCTGGGAGTGTAATTGTATTTTACATAGAAGTAAATTGGCCTTTATTCTGGTTATACTGATTTCTTCTCTTCCTGACATTGCTGTACAGTTTCATCAACAGGTGAAAATGCTTATTAATTATAGGTGGCAATGAATCTCAATGTGGTGTTAATTTTCTCTTCTCTTACAGTGACAGATGCTGAGTATGTTCATGCATGCTCAGTAGCCACCTCTATTAACGCCTATATCCTAGCTTTTGTGTGTTTCTACAGTGACTTCGGTCTCCCTCTTATGGACATGGAGGAGGATGTCTTTACATATTAGAGACAGAGTTTTACCCTATATTTTTTTCCTAATTTGTTTCTTATATTTTCACATTGTAGGTTCCTCCGATAGGTGTTTTTAATATACACAAAGCCAAATTATTAACCTCTTAGGTGATCTAGATTCTTAAATATTTCTGGATCTTAAGAGAATCTTCCTGTTTTTTTTTCTATTGTTTTGATGGTTTAATTTTAATAATTAAACATTGACCTATTTGGAATTTATTTTGTTTGATGGGTATATGAATCGAGTTTGCTGTTTCCTCTGGGGTTAGTCAGGCTTCCCTTTTGAATAGTGCAGCATTTCTTATTGTAACACACAATACATCATGTACAATCAGGTTCTATTGCTAAACTTCTCATTCAATTTTTCTGTCTATACCTGTATTAAATATTACCTTATTATATGAAGCCTTGTGATATAGCATCCAGTAGGGCTTCACCATTCATTGCTCGTCTGTATGTGTGTGGGTATGTGTACTAGAACATGAAGAGTGTCAGAGGCCTAGAACCAGACCAATGACTCATTGTAATGAACACAAGTAAATATATATGGACTAAAGGGTATACCGTGTGACTCACTGCGCCATGCTATAGTGTCCATGCTTAGGTTTTTCTTATGTGGTTTGTTTGTCTGGTTGGTTGGTTTATTGGCTGTTTTGTTTGTTTGACTTTTAAATTTTGTTTTGGGGGGAAGTTTGCAAGGATACAGAGTGGAAAGCTAGGGGATGAAGAGATGAGTAGAATTGGGGTTCATGATATGAATCCACAAAGAATCAATAAAGAGTTAAAAAGGTCTTTTTCTGTATTATTCTTTTCCTTATTACCTTGAGACAAGGTCTCTCCTTGAATTTAGAGCTTGCTGTCTTGTCTAAGCTAGTTGACGCGCTCTTGGGATCTGTCCTTACTGCTGTCCACATGCTGGGGTCAGAGGAACAAATATGCATGCCAGGCTTTTTGATTGGGTCCTGTGGATTTGAGCCTGGGCCCAGGTCCTCAGGCTTGCAGAGCATGTGATCTTACTGGGCCATCTCCCTCTTCCCAGACACAGCATTACTCTTAATTCCACAGCTGCTTTATTGTTATTATTATTATTGTTATTATTATTATTATTATTATGCTCACTTATTATGAACTTAGTAATCAGCTTTTAAACTTTTACTAAAAATACAACCAACCAACCAAACGGGATCAGAAGTTCAAGGCCATCTTCAGCTATCTAGAGAGTTTAGGACAGCCTGGGCTATATGATGCTGTGTCTCAAAAACCAAAACCAGAAAAAAAAAAAAAAAAGACAAAAAACCAAACCAAAACAAACTAACCATGTGTCAGTGGAAGAAACTGTCACATATTTATACATAAAAATTCAGAAAGAGCACACATTTCTGTATTAGTGACTATATTCAATAAAACAAATGACACATGTCATTATGGTACATTATGTTATATTAAACACATTTCTACCCTTTAAAAAAGAATAAGAAGAGTAAGAAGAAATAGTTCCTCTTGGAGAAATGGTTTCAAATGCTATAAGCAACTAGCTTTGAGGCATTTGAACCCTTAGCAAGGGTGGGCAAAGTCAATGCCTCCTTCAAACAACAAGTCGAGAGCTCAAAGACAGAAAATCTAACATGAATTCAAAGTTTCCTCTGTGACAAAACAAAAGCAGAGACCAGGCTATGAGAACACTGACAACCAAATCACACCTCGATTGATTGCCACGATAACTTGTAACCACTGCCAAAATTAGCAATAGAAGGGTCAGTCACATAGTTCACCGTAAATATTTTTTCTCCTTATACTGAAATATAATTCTTTTGGCCTCACTATTGCCTCTCTTCCATGAGCAGCTTGTCGAGGAAAATGTTAGGAAGCAGTGAAAAGAGCTGGGTGCAATCCTAGCTCTCAGGAGGCTGGGGCAGGATTGCTTTGTGAGAGAGTTGGAGGCTAGACTGGAGCAGCCTGAGCTACAAAGCAAGACACTGACTCAAAACAGAAGACAAAAAAGCAATGAAAGCTGGGCATTGGTGGCGCAAGCCTTTAATACAAGCACTGGGAGGCAGAGGCAGGCAGATCTCTGTGAGTTCGAGGCCAGCCTAGTCTACAGAGTGAATTCCAGGATAGGCTCCAAAGCAATATGGAGAAAACCTGTCTCGAGAAACCAAATAACAACAACAAAACAAACAAACAAACATCCCCCCAACTACAAAAGAGCAATGAAAAGGATTCTCTGAGAGATATGACCAGAGATAGACATTTTCATTCTTGAATTCATTTACATTTTAAAATAAGCAATCAAGTGAAATTTGGAATTTCACCTAACATTTTCTGAAATAAAAAGTATGTTTATATTTTAAAACAATAAAAATATATTGAGAACTAATTAAGTTTAGCTGTTTTGGTAATTCATGTGTTTTATTGTTAGTTACAAAGGCAAAGGTGTCACATATTCCTAACCTTTGAAAGGACTCCACCTTCAAGGGTAATGACTTCCAAGCTGATCTCCAATAGGGGTGTTGGATTGCTGATCACCCAAGCCCTTTACTTTTGTCTATAGTATATATTCACTAGGAAGTGAGCAGAGCACGTTCTTATTTGTGTCCATGAAACAAAGCTACATTTGCTTGCAACAGCATTATTTCTTCCCTCCTCCTCCTTCTCTTCCTCCTCCTTCTCCTCTTTCTCCTCCTCTTCCTTCTCCTCCTCTTCTTCCTCCTCCTCCTTCTTGGTCTTCTTCCTCTTCTTCATTGTGTGTGTGTGTGTGTGTGTGTGTGTGTGTGTGTGTGTGTGTGAAGGTGTTTGTGTGTGCATGTTTCAGGCAAGGTCTTGCTACATAGTCCAGATTAACCTCATATTTGTCATCATCCAGCCTCAACATCTTGACTGATGAGATTACACGTGTGCCTGGCTTCCAATAGGCTCATTATTTGGAAAATAACTTATCCTCAAAACAATCAGATGAGGAAAAGAGTGCATTCATTATTTTTCTAAGTTTATATATGGGGTGTCTAAGCTGTAATCTTTTCATACTATTTGTACAGGACAACGAGGAACAGTGTAGTTATTATCAGTGGGAACTGGTAAGACACAGAGTCATTTGAATAATTAAAAAAAAACCTTCCATGCTGTGTTCTGCTTCATGCTACCCCTACCCTGCCATGTCGCCGTGTCACCCTAACTCAGTACCCAGCACCTACACAGATCTGGGGGGCAGAATCACTTCCTATGCAGGCTGTGGTGCTAGGGGTGAATGTGTCATGTTACTTCCAATGTGCTGGGACGCTTTGTAAGGCTGCAACCAATGCTAAGGTGAGAACAAAGACAAGCAACATCGGGACTAAATGCTTAGCCCTGCATTTCATCCATTGGAACACACAGAACAGACAAATCCCAACACACACACACACACACACACACACACACACACACACACACAGAGTACAGACATACACACACACACACACACACACCACACACACACACACACACACACACACACACACACACACACACACACACAGAGTACAGACATACATGCCGGCAAAACACTCATACACATAAAAGAAACGTTAAAAACTTTCATGGGTCTTTGAATGGAGACATTTTTGGAGTAACTGAATTGTAGCAGTTACAGGACTCTAAACCACAGGCGTGTTTTATTTTGCTCTTAAGAACTTATAGAGTTACAACTTTCACACTATAAGAAGCAGCTGGGCTAGCAAGGTGGGATTCACTTCCCACCCAGCCTGGTGACCTGAAGTGGATCCTCGGGACCCTCAAAGTAGAAGAGAAGTGATTGCCGCAAGCTGATCTCACCCATGACCACTTACACACATATGTATATCCAAAAGAACAGGAGGAAGGAGGAGGAGGGAAGAGGAGAAGGAAGCAGCAGAGGAAGCGGCAGCAACAGGAGGGCAGCCTGCACTAATATGGACACATTTTCTTTACCAGGACAAGTGGTTACTATGGCACCCTTGCCCAGAAGGAAAGGACTCATTTCAAACAAACACAAATCCCAGGGCAACTTAGAAAGATGCTCAAGCTGTGCTACGCACCTGTTCCAGGCGGGTCTCTCCTCTTTTTTTATTGTGAAGTTGAAGGTAAGAGTCTGGCTTAGGAGTCGGCAAGCCCAAAGTCAGCTTGTTTTTTTCCACAAAATATTGTTTGGACTTCCTTCTCCGGGCCCCCCGTGATCCTGGCAGGAAAACTTCGTTGTGTGAACTTGAGCTCTTCAGATACTGAGAGAGGTTGCTTGACTTCTCCTGGTCACTGTCGCTAAGTTCTGAAAAGGACTCATTTTGACGGGTGCCACACTGATAGTTAGGGCTTAGGAACTCGCTTCCAAGTAAGGAGGCTTCGCTCTGAGGACTCCTCTGCTCTTTGCCATTTCCTGCAGAGACTCCCGTCGACGGCTCCCTGGAAGGGTAGAGGGGAGCCACAGGCAGGCTTTCTGAAGAGCTATCGGCAGACCCTGGCAAGGCTTCCACAGCTAGGGTCTGTGCCTCCTCTTTCTTATTCTTCCAGTTGGGATCATACCGGAGGTCTGAATATTTGTCTTCTACATGATGCCGGCTGTGCAAAGCAGAAAAGAAATGAGAAGTACTTAAGTAAATCCCCAGGGGTTTGCCCTCAAGGGACGGTCCCCAACTGAGACATACTCACTAAAAAAAGCACACACACACACACACACACACACACACACACACACACACACACACACACACACCTCACTTGTTCTATTCACTTCATCATTTTATTTAAACTCAACCTCAGATTCTGTCCTCTCATTTCCCTTTCTAGATAGTTGAAGGTGCAGCTAAGACTCAATTTAGAACCGCAGAAAAGGTCTGATTACTCAAGTTCATTGAACTCTGTAGTAAAAATGGACACCAACTAAATTCTAAAATCAAGGAAACAGTTTTAAAGGAAATGTCAACAATGCTAAACCAGCATGTCTCTGTGGTTCAAAGAGTCCTATCACTTATGTAGAGCAAGGACGCTCTGCTGTGTCTCCTGCTGAAGGTGAAACTTCTTTTCACACGGGCCAGCTGGCCTTGCAGCTCAATCCACAGAGTGCTTGCCTAGCATTCTATTCCCAGCTTTAGGCTTTGTGGTATAGACTCCTGTAGTCCTGTCACTAGGTGGAGGTGTGTGAGAATCAGATGTTCAAAGCTATCCTTGACTAAACGGTTCCTTGAAGGTCAGCCTGGGCTACATGAAACCTTGCCCCCCACCCCCCCAAAAAAAAGGAAGTGAGAGGGGCTGGGGGAAGGAAAAGAAAGAAAGGGGAAACTTAAACTACGCTTTAGCTGGTTATATGTGTATCTGCATATTTCTCTCTAGGAAGGGAAGAATATAATGTCGCCTTGGATTTCTCCTCCTAGGAGGAAAGTCAGGTTTTTATCCTAATTGAATGTCTACACAGACTCATCTTTCTTTTCAGGCACTTTGCTTTTCCCTTCCTCTTATCCATAGATTTTTATCAAATGTTCCATAGAAAAATCCACAAGGCTTAGACTTAGCCTATGACTCAGAGTGGGCCTCAAGTTCTAGGGCACTCTCACTTAATTAAGGTTAAGCACATGGTCCTGTCCGAGGGAAGTAAACGAGGACCCAAAGAAAGTGTTCTCCTCTGCCCGTGACAGTCTCAATTTGTAAAGTAGCCCTCTAGCCTTAACTGAAAAAGAAAAAAAAAAAAATAAAGAAAGAAAGCTGGTAATATGGCATGTTTAATGGCCTCTTTGATCTTCAGAAGCTAAATGGGAGAGATTTTTTTTTCCATGCTGAGGACAGTGAATGCAGTCCTCTAATCAAAAGGAGAATGTAAATCACCCAGCTTTTTATGCTATTTGATATTCCCGTTTACAGAGGACATAATTTTATGCTGGGTAAACAAACTAATGGTCTCTATAATGCTAATTTACCTATTTTAATGCAGACCAAGATTTCTTTGATTCAATGTAAAGCAAAAACTGGACAAGAAGCCAACACGCGTCCATTTTACTAAGTTTTCTCTGCGAGTTTTTCAGCTGTCCTAGGAAGGTAGAAAACCTTCGGAGGTAGGCAGCTTTTCCTCTTCCTACACAGGCTCTTCCCCAGCAAAACTCCAGAGGGACAATGCTCCATCTCCGAGGAGGTGAGACGTCACTGTTTCTCCCACAGCAACACCACAAGATGGCCTGTGCTTACACCGGAAGCACTGCAGCGCTCTGGGCATTGGACCAGCATCACACAGCGATGGCAGTCAGCCACCTGCACGCACACACGGGATGCTTTCCCTCTCTGCATGATGGCGTGGAGTTTTCTGGTTCTGGGAGATGCTACAGCAGAGTGTGCAAGGACAACAGCTCTAGAACAGAATCACCTGCCCTTAACTTCTGGTGCCCCTGGTTTCTTCGTGAATCTCTAATTAACTTCTGTGCCTGGCACAGAGTAGGGATGGAAGAAGCAGCAGCCCAGAGAACACAGCAATGAGCTCTGCTGCCAGGTTTCGCTCACTGCCAACTGCACTCAGTCTCCAGGACGTGACACAGTTGTTGTGTACTCTGCTTCCTGCTGATGGAGCTCAAGGGATCCTTCAGCTCCCAGGGCTTAAGATATTTTAAGGGCACGAGGCTCTAAGTGGTGCCCTAGTGGCATGAAAGACATAACACTCATTTAAAAAAATAATCCATATTTTTAGTCACGACTTAGGTTCTGTGGGAAATGTCCAAACTAGCTGCTGAGAAACATGTATCTGAACCCATTGTCAGAAGGGAAGCACCAAAGAAAGCGTGTATTACACAAAAAATAAAACCAAATCAACCATGGTTCCCACAAAAGCTTTAACCACAGAGTGCCATGTACACCGGTAATGGCTGTCTCCAGACGTCCCCTTGCCCGTTTCAAATGGAAGACATGTTGAAACCAATGGGAGGCTTTTTTTCCCCCCCTTTCAAAATCATGTCCATGAAAACCTGTAATGCTTCCCAGAAACAAATCGAATTGTTGAAACAGAACATGATACTAAAGGACCCCATTATACCAAGCTCGTGTGCTAAGGAGCCCAATTGTGTTTTGCAGTCCGGGTCAACACGCAGGGACAAAATGAGTGTGAAGTACTCTTTCACAGGCAATCATCTGCACACAAAACATGCACCTCTTCCCCTCCTCGCCTGACAGGAAGGTCACACAGACAATGGGCACACTACTCCTTTGTTACCCTTCAGACAACAGATGTCGGGGCTCCTCTTCAGGGGCTTGGGTTAGAAATGGATGCAGAGAGGAGAGTGGCTGGGGGGGCATCTCACACGCATTCGGTGGGGTCTTTGCTGCCTTTAATGGACCATGTTTGAGTCCGTGCTGTGATAACTTCAAACAAAATAAAATCAAATCTCCATTTAATGAAGTGCCTCATACTCGGTTTGTATTCAATCAAAAAATTACTAAAATTAGAGCATGTTTCTAGTTCAATTAACATCCTTTGCACTCACAATAAAATATTCAATAACTGCCCATTTTGCCTGTCGAGGAGGGGAATAAAAGCAGAACCCATCGTCAGTTAGCTGTTCGTTGTTTGCCACTTTATGTTAAGCAGGCAGTTAGATTGAAACCGCACATATTATTACTGATTTAGGTTTCATTTAATCCTTTGAAACAGAATAATTATTCCCAATTTATATGCCATTAAATCCTTTATGCACACGAGCAGCAAATTCAGTATTTGTTTAAGTGTAGAGTTTGTGATGCTCTTTAAAGGGGCCACAAAACACAATTGTTTCTGAGGGTTCCTGAATCCTGCCTCGCCTTGCTCTTCTCATCAATAGTGTATAAGGAAGTAACATGCAACAAATCCACAAGCTTAAAAAGTCACCTTTACACGTATGAAACAAAATGATTCTACAAACACACTTTGTGGAGACTATTGGCAATCCATAGATTTTCATTTAATGGAGGCATTTATTTTACTTAAGTGATTCAACATTTTAATAGAAAAGCAATAGCTTAACGAACTGAAGGTAAAGTGTGTCTATAGAAACACACTCAAATGAAGGGGGTTAGTTGTTAGGGAATTTAGCATACAGCAATTACATTTAGATAATTTTGACCCAAATCCTGACCCTATCAAACAGATTTGTGTTCTTTTGTTGCTAGTTTTGTTTGGTTTAGTTTTTTGAGACAGGGCCTCTCCATGTAGCCCTGGCTGTCATCCTAGCACTCATTATGTAGATCAGTCTGGCCTTGAACTCACAGAGATCCACCTGCCTCTAGCTCCCAAGTGCTGGGATTAAAGGTGTGCACCACCACACAGGGCTTCACTAACAGATTTGTGACTGTTATAACCACTCATTTATCCTAAGTTATAGCTAGGGACTTGAATTTCAATTCAAGGCGGACCTGTGAATAAAGGGAAAATAGATTATCTAAACAGCACGTGTTAGTGGTCTAGGCTCTCACTTCTCCTGAGATGCCAGTTACACAGAATGAAGGCTCCACAGTCACAAGAAATGTGGTATTCTTACAGTAGTCCTGACCAGGGCTCTGCTGAATCCCATTAAGGAAAGGCTTCCCCCGGTCAAAGGGAGTCTACCACTGGTCTCGGCATGAACTTAACATTCCAAGATACTCAAAACAAAATAGTCCAGTTGGGTGGGTCAGTCATTGGGCTAAGGAACCATCCTTCAGGAAGGAGGATTCCTTTAATGCCATGTTAAAGAGAACACTCATCCCTTTAATGAGATAATGTACTTTTCCTTCCCAGAAACCTTGATTTTCAGGCAGTAACTCCAGGGCTACCAAGGGGCTCTGTTAAGTCTGTCTATTGGTTTCCCATGATGTCAACTATAAGTTCTAATACCACTAATCTGGTATTTAAAATGTAAAATGTACACTATCTAAAGGAGGCACAAATACCCAAAAGTCTTAAAAGTTGAGGCCCTGACTCAGAAAGATGTAATTTCCCCATTTTTTTTTCATCTATTTCTTTTACATGTTGGAAGAGCATAAATATTCTTTCTCTGGTACTTTGTGCTTCTTTTTTTCTTTTTAAACTTTCTTTCGGAAGCTCCCCCCTTTGCTCTGTAGCTGCTTCCTGAACCCCTATGCCTAACTCAAAAAGGAGCACCCTTTTTCTCTTATTAATTTTTATTTATTTATTTTTATTTCTTGTGTGTGAGTGTATGTATGTGTTCTGTACCACTTGCATGCAATACCTGAGGAGGCCAGAAGAGGGCATCAGATTCCCCTGGTACTGGAGTTAGAGGGGCCTGTGAGGCAGGATGTGTGTTCTGGGAACCCAGGTCCTCTGCAAGGGCAGCAAGTGCTTTTAATCACTGAGCCATCTCTTCTTCTTCCTCCTCCTTCTTCACCAGTAAGATGGAGCTCCCCAAAATTTCTGGCAATTGTGGTACAGCATTTGGAGCCCTATTTGTCTGTGGAAGTGAGTGTTTGTGCCATGTCATGTGGACACTTTCTATGGGAAGTTTGGGTGTTCCTTTTAGTCACCAAAAACAATGGTTAAGGGTAAAGACTTTTTCTTTTGAGACGGGTCTCTAGCCTTGAACTTCTTATTAGAATGAACTTTGGCTCCTCCTGACTCACACTCCTTAGACCTGAGATTACAATATACACCACCACGCCCGGTTCCTGCAGTGCTGGGGATTGAACCCAGGGCATTGTGCATGCTAGGCAAGCATGCTACCTACTGAGCCACATCCCCAGCCCAAAGCTTCAACTTTTAAGACTTTTGGGTATTTATGCCTCCTTTAGATGGTGTCCATTTTTACAGATTAATGGTATTAAAATGTATAGTTGATATTATGGGAGAACAATTGGCAGGTCTTACCGCTGTGGGATGGCTTGAATGAGCATGGGCATTGTAGGCTCATATGTTTGTATGTTTGGTTCCTACTTGGTGGAGCTGCTTTGGGAAGGATTAGGAAGTATAACCTTGGAAGAGGTGGGTTTTGGGGTTTCAAAAGCTCACGCCAGGACTAGCCTCTCTGCCACAGACTTGTTGACCAGATGTAAGCTCTCAGCTATGGCTCCAGTGCCCTGCTGATGACCATGGACTCAACCTCTGAAACTGTAAGGAAACCTCCTAAGTTCCCTCAGTCACAGCATCTCTTCTCAGGGATAGGAAAGTAAGTAGGACAACCTGTGGCCAGGTTCTGCCCCCTGCTGATCAAAGCTGTGAGCTTGAGCAAGTCCCTCTGTCTCTAGCTCATGGTTCCTCCTTTTGTATAACAGGAAAAGTGGCTGACCTTCCAGACTCTAAACGTCCTAAGCATCTGTCACTATATGAGTTAGGGTGGGCCTATTATGCAAACCTTCTTGGTGCTGGTAAGTATCGGGGAAAATCACTTAATTTAAATGCAATACAGTAAAAATCTAACTAACAAGATTATAATAACCAAAACCAAAAACGTATTAAACTGGGCTTGATGACTCACAGTGGGGAATCTCAGCAGTCAGCGAGGACTTCTGTGAGTTCAAATCCAGCCTAAGCCACACAGTGAGTGTCTGCCTCAAATGACCAGATGGCTCTACAGATAAAGGCATTCTATCCCCCTGACTATCATGAGAGGAGGAGAGAACCAAGACCCCAAAGTTGTCTTGGTTTCTGTGACTGCACCATGACACATATGCTCCCACACACAAATATGTTGTCGTTTGTTTTAAGAACAGAGGTTGAAGCAGGACAGTGGTGGCGCACGCCTTTAATCCCAGCCTGTATTTTTCAATTTGTGAAGAGGTGGAAATCAGTAATAAATTGAACTATCCTTTTGGTAACTTGCTATAATCTTCTTGATAAACTCACAGGATTGTGGGTAATAAATTGTACCTTCTAAGTTTTGTTTTTTAAATGACTTTTACTTACTTGAACACAAAAACACACCCCAGTTTTGAAACAGAGGAGTAAGGAAGTAGCGGATGTCTGTGGGAGCAACAGAGGAGAGACCCCCCCAGTGAGGGCAACAGTGGAGAGTCCCCATGAACCTCTGCGGTTTCAGCATTTCCGGCAGCAGCTTGGCCTTTAATAGACACCATCCATGCTCCCACACATCCTTACTTCCTCTATGGCAGTCCACCTGGCATGATGGCACCATGCCTGCTCTGAGGAACGCATCAGCGTTTAACTAAGAAGAAGTCAGTGAGCCCATGAATGAAAGTAAAGAGTAAGCAGCCAACAACTACAACAAAAAGCACCACTCTGATATAACTATTTCCCACATGGTCTGAAAGAAACAAGGTTTTAGCTGCTAACCGCCCCCCCCCAAATCGTTTAGGACCCCTAGAACATGGTATATAGGCTAACAAATTTAAAGAGATTGGCCAACCAATGGCCTTCAATCGAAAGTTTACCTATTAACAGACAACATAAATTATCACAGATGAATAACATTACAAGTGAGCAAAGAACGACAGCTAATTCCCAGAACTTTCTGGAATGGTCTTCATATTCCTAGAACATTTTTAGGAATTCCAGTTTAAACTGGAATGTTTTAGGAATTCCATTTAAAACATTCCAGTTTTAAATGTCTTTCTTATGTTCCCAACTGCTGGGAAAAAAATCTACAACCCTTATCAGGGACAAGAAGGAGTCTAGTCTCAAGTTAAATATTTCCCAAGTTCTAGAAAACAGCTAGAAGGAGAACAGCTGGAGAAATTCAAGAGGAAACTCCCCATTTTTGTTCATCACTAAGGCCTTCTTTACCCACCATGTTTGTTTTGACACTTCAATACTCCTCTTCAAGACTTACTTGCCTTACTTACAAGCCTTACTTACTCATCATCCAATACTTTTCCTGACTCTTGCATTATACTTTAAAGCACCCAAGAGGAGGGGGGAAAATGTATCCTACAGTTAAAAAAAAATTGATTTCTACCAAGTCAGTCCCCCACCCCTTTCCAACAGTTCTTGAATGCTTGACTAGTAATGGCTAGCCATGCTACCTGCCTCCCGGTAATACCTACCTAGCTCAGGGTGCATCCTTAGACAGGGCACAAACCCTTTGCATACCGACTATCACAGAGCACTCTAGCAGAAACATGGCTGTGTCCCAGGGGAATTGCTTAAGAAGCATAAAGGCTAATGTGACCCCTGACCTAACTGCCCAAGGAGAAATGCAGTAAATGTCTATTTATTCAGGGGACTCAGTAGCCTTTAGACAACTATGTTGTTTTATAAAAATGTATAATTCTACATGCACATTTACTTATTCTGGCTTCAGATTAATTCATCATGAGATTGCTCCATCTTCAGTGTTATGATGCTGATGAAGATGAGCATGTGCACATGTCCATCAGCACAGGTATGGAAGTCAGAGGACAACTTTTGGGGGTTTGTTTTCTCCTTCCCCCATGTGAGTCTGGAGGAGGCAAACTCAGGTCCCCAGGCTTGGTAGCAGGAGCCTTTACCTGCTGAGTAATTTCAACAGCCCTCTCTGATGTTTCACTAGTTAGTAAAGTGGAGTCCATGATCACATATTTTACTACACTGGCTCATTCACTCTATGTGTGTGAGGTGCACACCTCTGCACTTGTGGTCTTCAGAGAACAACTTGTGGGAGACAGTTCTTTCCTCCTCCTGTCCGGGTCCTGGGGATCAACCTCAGGTCATCAGACTTGGTGCTAAGTAAGTATTTGACGGGAAGACATTTTGGACCCATGACTACATATTCAGAATTAGAGCTTGAGCTGAGCCATCCAACAGCTTACCGGCTCTGTGCATATCCTGGCGCCTCAGTTTCTCATCTGCAAAGTATTGGTAATGCTCAAGGAGGGGTCACATGTGAAATTCACAGGTGTGAAGTCCTGAGTTCACTCCCTAGCACCGTATTAAGGACTGAGTTCTTAAAAATTAAACCGAGCCTGTCTAGAGGCTCCGACTAAGATAGAGGAAATAGCATACGAAGCAAGTAGTTCTACAGCTGAAAGAACCATATAAATAGTCCTATAAGCAAGACCTTCTTAAGCACATACTCTGGGTATGGATGGCTGCCTTCTGATTTTCCTGCTTGTTTTTAAATGCACACAACTTCAGAAGGACTAAAGAGGTTATTTCTGACGCCTGGGCATTATATTGATCTACTTCTTTGTGAGTGCAAGTGTCATGAGGCTCCTTCCGGAGTGGGACTTAAGGATTATCACGTGACGATCCTCTCTCCACTCTTGATCCATTCACCACTGTCAACGCTGCTCCAATTTCCATTAAGTGAAGGGTTTTCTCTAATCCGTAGACCCTGAGCTGAGGCTTCGACTTCTGGAGGTTCTAGTTGCATCGAAACACAAGTGTGGGGCTAAGTGATTTGTCAGGCAGCTTTTAAAACTATTGCTTATAAAAGCAAGAGGAAAGATGTGTCTTGGTTTAAGGCCAACTTGGACTAATTTTTTTTTTTTTTGAACTACAATCCCCAGAATGCCATCTACCTTGCAGAAATGAAAGCCTGCTTCAATCTTATGTCAAGAGCCTGAAATCAATTTATTTGTATCATGGCTCATAACTACTTAGATTTGAGCCACAGAACACCTACGAAAGGACCATGTAACTAATATGAGGCAGAGAAAGGATCAATACCTGGCCACACTTGAATTGCATTTTTGAGACATTGTTTGGACAAACCCTTCAGTTCTGTTTCCCTTTGTAGTGTGGAACTGATCCTTTTACATCCGGTGAGTGGAGCACTATATTGTAACAGGGGTACTAAGTGTAGTCCATTTTAACCCTGCCCCGCAGTTCACAGTCTATCACTAAACATTGCCAAGGCATGACAATCAGAGGGAAACAGAATTAGCTAAGGGCCCCTGAACCAGAAGATGAAGCATCTAACCATAATTTTGACTTTTGGAAGTACAATGTTTTTTGAGAGGTATTATGTAGTAGTCAAATTATTCCTGAGCAGTTTGAACAAAATTAAAGTACGGTGCCTGCTAAGCATGGGACAAAAAGAGGAGGCAGTCAACAACTGGGGAAATGAGGTCATTCAATGGAGACAGGCAAGAAAACTTGGCACAGTGCAGAAGACTTGGGGGCTGGAGAGATGACCCAGTGGTTAAGAGCTCTTGCTGATTGTGTAGAGGACTCGGATAATATTCCCAGTCCCACATGGCAGTTTACAACCATCTCTGATCTCAGTTCCAGGGGATCTGACATCCTCTTCTGGCCTCTGTGGACACTTCACACATGTACATAGATACATGCAGGCAAAAGCACTCATACACATAAAAAGAAAAACATGAGAAACAACAACAGAAAGACTTACTTTCTTATGTCCTCATTTTTTTTTTAAAAAAAAACATGTGTTTATTTATTAAGATTTATTTATTATGTATATAGAGGTCTGCCTGCAGGCCAGAAGAGGGCACCAGATCTCATTGTAGATGGCTGTGAGCCACCATGTGGTTGCTGGGAATTGAACTCTGGACCTCTGGAAGAACAGCCAGTGCTCTTAACCTCTGAGCCATCTCTCCAGTCCCTGATGTCTGAATTTCTATAAGTAAAACTATTACCATTAAGTATCATGAAGACTACAGGTCTCCCACATCAAAAACCAGGATAAAAACATAGATTTTTATTAGAGTCCATGAGTGTTCTGCTCAAGTACTCACTGGATACAACGAGTGGACATTAAGGCAACTTCTTGAAGCCTCTCTGACAATGGATGGCTATAGGACCTACCCACCAGGACCCCACAAGAGGTAACACATGTAAAGCATGTAGTCCAATGATGGGTTCAAGAGAGAAGTTCTATCCATGGTAACTGTTATTACAGTGGCTTCTTTTGTTCCTTCAACCTCTGTACTTCATCTGTCACCAAGCTCTGTCAATTCTTTCATATATAAACATTTATAATAAAAACAAATCAATCAGGATACTGATGTCTAGCCATGGTCTTAGCTAATCACACTGTAACATCTCTAGACACTGGAATACTGTATATATAGCATGACACAAGTCCACAATTTCGAGTATAGAAAATATGCTGTTGTGTTAAATGAAATTAATCAGCTATTGAAGACTATCCCTAAATTGGCCTTCTTTGTCTAAAAACATGCAGGTCATGAGGAGGGACGAGCAATTAAAATTTACCAAAAGTAGAATGTTTTACCTTCTCAGAGTGCAGAGGTTTAAGATATCTGGGCAATTGTGGGGTGTGGGAACCCACGCCCTGTGTGCACACATTCCTTTCTCCTAAGATTCTATGATTGCATTTCTGCATACAGATAACCTACAGAGTTCGCATATCCAAAAAGCCACAAAAGGATGCACACAGACACTCGTGCGAAATAAGAAATGGAGCAACCTAAATATATTCATCAGTAGATGTGATAGTTAACAACAGCTAGATGATAACTGGAACCAAGTAGGAGACACGCTGCAAACAGCTGGAAAAAGAAGAACGGTAGCCTTCACCCCCTCCCTGCTTCCTGACTATGGAGGCCATGAAACCAGTGGCCTCAAGCTCCTACTGCTGTGACCTTGCCGCCGTGATAGACTATGTCTCTGGAGCTGTGAGCCAACCAACTCCCCACTCCTCAAGGTGCCTCTTGCCAAGTGTGTGATCACAGCAGTGAGAGACTGATTTACAGTAGGAAGTGGGTAGGCTCCACTTCCACACAATGTAGCTTATTTGTGAGATAAATGAAAACACAGCAGGAAAATGCCAAAGACGTACTGCTGACCGATGGAAGAGAATAGAGATAGTGTGTGTGTTCACAGCCACACCTGTATATTTTTTGACCACTTCTGAGGAGGAAGATGGGGAAAGGATATGAGAAGGGTGCAAGGAAACATGGTTTTTCTTTTTTAGACCTGCGTATCTCTGTGTATCTGTGTATAGGTATGTACAGTTAGGTGCAGGCACCTTTGGAGGCCAGAGGTGTCAGGCTACCTGGAGCTAGAGTTATAGGCAGCAGTGAGCTGTGGGTGCTGGGAACTGAACTCTAAAAGCAGCACAGATTCTTAATCATGGAGCCATCGCTCTAGCCCCAACAATGAATTGATTAAATTATATTTATGATTATGACTCTAAAATAATCTAATATAAATATGGCATTAAGGGTTATGTCATCTTTTTCCCTGTATTTTTCTTGGCGGGGTGCGGGGGTGGGTGGGTGGGGAGAGATGGATATTTTTCACAGTCAAAAAGCTTCTAGGTGTGGATCTGGCTCAGTGGCAGAGTTGCTTGCCTATTATGCCCAAGGCTCTGAGTTTGATCCATAGTAGCATAAAACAAACAGAAACAATAAAACATGACATTAATAACAAAAAAATGCCTTCAAACCAAATACTTTAGACAAATTATTTCTTCTGTTAGTTTCATTTTCCCCAACTTTAATGTAGAAACCACAACACCTTCCCTACAGAATTACAATGAAGAACTGAGTTAAAACAGCCTTTAAAAAATTCTACAGCCCTGATACTGATTAATAGTCATTATTAGCAGCAGCTTTCCTCTGCAGTTGGTAATATCACTCTGTAATTTAAAGGCACAAGCTTCCAGAAAAACTGGTTCATCATGCTGTCCCCTCTGCCCTCAGTTGACTCAACCAGTATGTTTAGCTAAAGTCGTCCTAAACCCTTTTCTCCATTAAGTTGTTGTAGACTATCATTTTAAGGTGTGTTACATTCATTCATGCTGTGGAGCATTTAATGATGCAAAGATGTTTAACTCTGTGAAGCTGTGTCACTGTGCCTGTCTAAAACACCCAATTGATACCTAATAAGGAGCTAAATGACCAACAGTTAGTTAGGAGTAAGGATAAACAGGGCTAGCAGAGAATAAAGAGGAGGAAAAATCTGAAGAGACAAGACTGAGGAGCAGGATAAGGAGGAGGACCAGCCACCCAGCTACACAGCAAGACACAGAGAATGAAGAAATACAGAAATAGAGGAAGGTAAAAAAGCCCATAGGCAAAAGGTAGCGGGATCATTTAAGTTAAGAAAAGCTGGCTTGAGCCAGGTGGTGGTGATGTACGCCTTTAGTCCCAGCACTCGGGAGGCAGAGGCAGGCGGATCTCTCTGAGTTTGAGACCAGCCTGGTCTACAGTGCTAGTTCCAAGACAGCCTCCAAAGCTACAGAGAAACCCTGTCTCAAAAACCAAAACAAAACAAAACAAGAAAAGAAAAGCTGGCTAGAAATAAGCCAAGCTGAGGCCAGGCATTCATAAGAAAGAATAAGACTCTGAGTGATTTATTTGGGAGCTGGGTGGCAGGCCCCCAAAGAGCAAAAGAATAAAAGAGTAAAAAACAAACAAACAAACAACAACAACAACCAACCACTTTCAGCCTGTCGGTGACAACAGTGATCATTTTTTTTTTCTGATTTTTTGAGACTCCCTAATATGAAGACAAGTTTCATTTAACTTGACATCTCCAGTGAAATGAAGGAGAGGCAAAAGGAAAAGGCTCAGGACGAGGTGCTAATTTTGGCTCTCAGAGACCTCTCCATCATTGTCCACCCTAGACAAGTCTTTTGAGATGCCCCATAGCCAGCGGCTCTGTTTTGGGAGGTTGTGGAACCATTGCAAATGTGGCTTAGCTTAGGAGAAGCAGGTCTTTGCAAGCTGGCCTCCATGGTAACACCCACTTCAGGGTCCACTGGACTCTGCCTTCTGTTGGTTTTATGCATGAAGCTGCAGCCTGAGCATCCTCCATCGCAGACCACACTGTCTCTCCCACCATGACAGACTGTGGGACCAGGGAAATAATGAATCCTTCTTCCTCTGCCAGGTAGTTTGTCACAGTAACAAGTGTTACTAAGACCGGAGGTTATGCCTGGTGACCTACAGAAGGGTCTCCTGGTACTCTAGGTATATTCTTGAGGCTCCTACACCCAGTTAATAATGACAGCTTTGCTTAATTAAAGAGAAGGGGGGCAGGACAGTGGTGGCACAAGCCTTTAATCCCAGCACTGTGGAGACAGAGGCAGGGGGATCTATCTGAGTTCAGGGCCAGCCTGGTCTACAAAAAGACAGGCCAGCCAGGACTGTTACACAGAGAAACTCTGTCACAAAAAAAAAAAAGCAAAAATTTAAAAAAAGAGGAGAAAAAGGAGAAGTGGGGAAGGAAGGGATGGAAGAGGAAGAGAAGGAAGGGGAGAGAGAGAGGAGCAGGAAGAGGAAAAGGAGAAGGAAGTGGAGGAGAAGGAGGAGAAAGAAGAGGCGGGGAGAATGTGGTGAAATCAAGGACCTCATCCCTTAGTTGCTTGGAGATGGCTTTTGCACATTGCTCACTACGACAGCCCACCCTGTCTCACCTGGTAAGGTACTGGAAATGAGTAAACATCATGCCTTGCCCAGGCCCATTCCTTACCTGTGGTTCACACCACCATGGGCTCCAAGGTCCTCCTTGCTGGCCCCATGGGCTGCTTTTCTCTTTGCTTCCTCTTCTGTCTCACTGAGGCTTGCTTCCTCTAAGCTGTCAGGCTCCATGTTTTTGTCCTCAACCTCCGACTGGGACTTAACCTCTTGAAGGAGGCTGTCTGAATCTGATTCTAGGGAGTCTTTTGAAATCCGACTTAAGTGTTCTTTCTCAAAGGGTCTGTCTGAGGGCTGGATCCTCAAGTTGGTATGATGGACAGGAGACTGAGTAGAGAGCTTGGGAATTGGTTTATATTTATTCATCCTGAAAAACATAAACACGAACGGGAGCACACGCGTTAACAGAGCAGTTAGCTGACATTTGTAATTGTGGTGGTCAAAAGCATTGCTTTAAAATTACATTTATATTACTCTGTGGCTACCGAAATCATAATGGCAATGTTTGTCAAAAGACGTTAGTGAGCAAGAGAACCTTGCTACATTATCTGCAGGCTGTTGAATGCACTCTTTTGAGTGTATAAGCAAGGAAGGCCTATTGGAAAACTGATTTGTTTTTCTCTGTGCAGAAACACATCTGATTTAGGGCCCATAAGCAGCCTGAGGCATTGAATGAGGTTTTATTGAGGAAATCAAATGGCTGCTTGGAAGCAGATTCTGTTTCCAGCTTCCAAGGGCTCCTTACAAACAAACCGGAACAAAGCCAAATGGTTAATTGTGAGCAGTGCTTTTGGTGGCTTTATTTTAAATGCCTAGAGCAAGTGTGTGTGTGTGTGTGTGTGTGTGTGTGTGTGTGTGTGTGTGTGTGTGTCCATCCTGTTCAGCAGCAGCCACAGATGCACTCAAACAGGATTAGGGTTTAGTGTTTAGAAAGTAAAGGAGAAAAAAAGCATGGTTTCCCCAGACAAAACTGTATTTACACAGACTGTTTCATTCCTAGACTAGCGTCAGCCAGCTCCATCTTTTAGAAAAGGCTTTTGCTACTCAAGACGCTTGCTAGAGAGGAGTGTATAATTTGGTGGCCATTATATGGAGATCAGTCTCAGCTCAGTACTAAATGACAATAGCAATGAAACAATAATTTTTAAAAATGTTCACTGAACAAGGAGTGTCCATGCATGCTGGCGAGCTAAGCTGGCTAGGGGAGGAAGATCAGGCCTTGGAGGGAGGCCAGCTTTGGCTGCACGAGACCCTATCTAAAAACAAAGAAACAACAACAGCAACAACAACCAAACTGTTTGTGAATCCTGTTACCCAGTAACTGAAAACACAGGCTGGAGTCTACCTACCTGGAACAGATGTTGTCTTTGAGCAAAGCTGGGTAGGCAGGTGAGTGGCCAGCATGGCAGCTAGGAGTTAGTGGAGTCTGTCCCTTCTAACTTACTTAAGAGTGTGATTCCAAGTGAACCCTCACTGTCCCTGAGAGTTACAATAGTGACCCATAAGATGGTTTACAGAAAAATGCTTTGAGTTCATGCAGGATTGGAAGATGATGGTTGGTGTTGGATTTCCTTTCATCTCTATCCAGCGTTTCTCTTTTGGTTTACTTTCTCTCTCACTGCCTTTATGCTAGTGTGTGTGTGTGTGTGTGTGTGTGTGTGTGTGTGTGTGAAGAGAGAGAGAGAGAGAGAGAGAGAGACAGACAGAGAGAGACAGACAGAGAGAGACAGAGAGAGACAGAGAGGAAACAAAGATAGACAGAAACATTTACCATTGGAGATAAGCCTTATTTTGACTGCCTTGATCATGTTCTTTTGGCAAATCCGGTTTTAAATTAAATACCTTGACCTGATTTCTGTTCCTTGAATTACTATTATGTTGACCTTGTTGCTAGGGTTTCCAAGGACACACTCCAGTCGTTGGATAAAAGCATCTTAACAAACACAATAAAAGGTAGTGTTCATACTTAAACAAACATGGAATGATTCCTCTGCTTAACTCCAAGTTCCCTCTTTACTAATATATCACCACCTAATTTTAAAGGAGTTGGTGCAGATCACATTCTGCCATGTTTTAATACAGATTTGCTTTTCATGGTATATTTTTAGAATGAGGCAAGTATGAAAACATTTAAAATCTAAGTCACTATAAACATCAGTTTTATTTAAAAGGTCACTGTATTTGAAATCTTGAAAGCTTAAAAGTCAGGGCCAGTTCACTGATAGAACACGCATGACCCACCATTTAATCCACAACTCCAGCAAGAAAAAAAAAAAGGCTTCATAGTTCATTTCAGAATTGTTTTTCATATGATAATCCAGATCATTCATTCTGTCTTTTCTTAAATAAGGACCCAGGGTTTCTTGGTAGTAATAAACAATAATAATTTAGTTGTTGTTGACAGACTGAGAAAATGTGAGAAGAATGTGAAAGAGTAGAGTGAAATACCCCCCCAAACTGGGCTCTCTCTCTCTCTCTCTCTCTCTCTCTCTCTCTCTCTCTCTCTCTCTCTCTCTCTCTCTCTCTCTCTCTCTCTCTCTCTCTCTCGCTCTCTCGCTCTGCTCTCTCGCTCTCCCTCTTTCAGAAAAAGAGCTGACCTCTTGGATAAATTTAGTAAGTGGCTACATTTCAAGAGTAACTCCCTAGTAATACCCCTTACAAAAACTCCAAACCAAACACAACAAGGGGAAAATAAAACAATGCTTTGGCCTCTGAGATTCCTGACCAATCCACTTCTTTGTAAACAAGAAAGGCATGGGCACAGTCCCTAATTTCTAGGGACTAAAATACCACCAGCTTTCTGTGTCGGCCACTACTTGGGGACAAACCCACTAGGGCAGAGGGGCAAGGAGGCTCGCTCAGGTTGAACAACGGATCCAAAGTTGCCCTGTGTGGTACAGGCTGGGTGGGTGCTGTCCCATGGGGAATTCAGAGTTTTCGCCATTGCCTCTTTCTAAGGGCCGGGATCGGCTGCAGGGGGCGTTTGAAGGTCGGAGGCGGCGGGTACAAGGAGCCGAGAACCAGGCTGTCTGGCCCGGGAGATCGCGGCCCTGCCTGGGCGCGGTCCTTCCTCCGGGACCTCAGGCTCTGAGACTCCCTCGCGCAGGTCCCCGAGTTCTCGGTACACCCTGCCCCGCGCGGCCCCTTCCCACCCGCCGGGAACCGCCCTTCACCTGCCGGTGCTGCTGAGCGGCCGCGCCCCTGGCCCCGCAACCTCCGCAGCCCCGGCTCCCGCTGTGGCTTCCGCCCCGCCCGCCGCTGCCTGGAAACCAGGGCCAACATCGCGCCCGCTCGCTCGCTCCGAGCCTCGGGACCCAGCGCTCCTGCTGCCCAGCCGCGCGGGGTAGCCCCGCATCGGGATGCTCAGGTCCAACCACCCCGCCCCTTACTCGGAGGAAAAGCAGGGAGGGAAGAGCCCCTCAGGGATGCCGAGGCGATAGGCAAGACCTACACACCAGGGAAAAAGGAACCCAGTTAGCGAATGAGTAGCTGACTGGAGTGGGGAGGCAAAAAGAAAAGAGAGGCGGGAGGGAAGAAGAGAACAAGTGGCCAGTAAGCATTTGACCTTCATTGGAAAGGAACTTCATTCACTAATATTCAGAAGAGGGAAAATTAAAGCTACCCAAGACAGAACACTCACCACACAGGCATCGTAAGGGGAAAAGTTGGCCACGTGTTGCTGATGCCACCTGGGAGCAACGACAGTCAGAAGGCGTGGCTGGAGGATAAGGAGGGTGAGAGCCTGCCTTAAAAAGCTGAAACACCCAAGGGAATAGAGAACAGATAAACACACCAGTTCCAAGGGCCAAGGGGAGTACATGGATGAAGGTCTATCTAGTGTGTGAACTGGATAGCATTTGGGAACCGGTTTGGCATTACCTGGAATATGCAGGCGCACCTTAGTTCCCAGCAACCTCACCTTCAGACATGCATCACCTGCATGCATTTTTATGCATCTGTGACAGGTTAAATCTGAACCTGATTTCTCTGCTTTCCAGTTACCCCGGGATGGGAAGAGCTTGGGCCACGCTGGCCTCTTAGATTCGGCCATGCCTTCCCCACCTTGACCGGCTGAAACCATAAGCCAAAATGATCACCTGTTCTCTTGCTACCTGGCATTTTGTCGCAGCTATGATGAAAATACCTCACACAGCATCCAAAGCGGCGAATATGGGGACCAGCAAAATCAAACTCTGCTGGGTTTGTAGATGAACACACAGCAAAGGGCCACAACCATAACAACAACATAATAATTTTTAAAAAGGCCCAAGTAGGAATTTATGTGAAGGTAGGACTCTGGTCAGGGAAGACCTTTTGAGATTGTATTTGCTGACCTTAGTGGTTGGCATTGATGTTCATTTTAAATACTTCTTAAAGACATATTTATGCCGGGTGGTGGCAGCAATGCCTATAATTCCAGCACTTGGGAGGCAGAGGCAGGTGATCTTTGAGTCTGAGGCCAGTCTGGTTTACAGAGTGAGTCCCAGGACAGAGTGAGTCCTAGTGAAACCCTGTCTCAAAAAAAGAAAGAAAGGAGTTAGGGGAGGAAGGAAGAAAAGAAAGAAGGACATACATTTATGTGAGTGTAGGATACCTACTGCCAAAAATTTCCCAAAGAATGGAAATTATACTCACATTCAAGACACAAATAGGTCTGAATAACTGCCTTCCAAGAGGCAAGAATGTTCACAGACTAGTTGCTTTACTAATAATAGGAAACAGGAACTGGAAAATAACCAAAGTACTAGTTTTTTTTTTTTTTTTTACCATATTTCAATCCGGTTCTTATTATAGCCGATTACATTTTCACTTTCTTTTGACAACAGGGACCTTTCCTATATGTGCACAGTAAGACCCTAGGGTTTACTGACAAAACAAAAACGAGTTATCTGAAGCATTTGTGTTAATCTGTCCAGTTCATTGCATGCATTATGGTAGCAACCTCAAACATGCAGAGGGAACCCCATGCAAAAGAATTCCTTCTTTGTAGCAGCTTACGGGTGTGTTGTTCTGAGGAATCAAGAGAGGACCACTCACACCCGTCCAGCTTCTCCGCCACCAGTGAGGGTCACTGCTGCAGTCCTTGCGGCCCTTATGCTGCCCTCTGCATTATCTGGAGAGCATTGCTTCTGGCCTTTTCTGCAATTCACCATCCACTTGTGACTCACAAGTGTGTTCCAGCAGCTCCTTGTAGAGTCACACCACCTTCTCAGTGTAGAAGCCCCTGAAGCCTGGCCCACTTCCTCCTCTGCAGCAGCTATCCTCCTGCTTTTGCTCTGCTGTAACTAAAGGCTGGAATACCACAAATGACAGTGCATGCCAGGGGTCAGAAATGATGTCAGTTGTTTTAATGAACATAATTTCATATGAAGATATAGGAAAGGGGACACACACCTCATGGGTATAGTGGCCACAGAAAGCAGCTTTGGCCTTTATGGCTAGGGAAACCCAGGATGACCCTGAAATCTTCATCCGTGAGAAGCCTGGAGAAGGGCCACTTGGGGGCTGAGGAAGGACTAGTGGAGCCAGCTCTGGGAGGAGCAGAGGGGACTCAGGTGCTGCTATTGCAGCCCACTTAACTCTTGGGGATGAAAAGACTCTGCCAAGGAAACTTGGAAGAAACAGTAAGAAAGTGAAGGATGTCAGTTCTCTTTCCTCCTTCAGCATGGCCCCCTCTCTCTCCTGCACCATCACCACCACCAGGGAAGTCAGCAATCAGCCATTTGGGAAAGGAGAAATATGGTTTGCATTAGGTGTGTGTGTGTGTGTGTGTGTGTGTGTGTGAGAGAGAGACTACAGGTACCTGAGGAGGTAACTTGCGTTCCAGGTGGTTGTAAGTTCTTGGATGTAGGTGCTGGGAATAGAATTCCAGTCTTCTATGAGAGCAGCATGTTTCCTAACTGCTGAGCTATCTCTCCAGCCCTGGGAAAATTATTTTGTCTTTTAAAAATATCAATATAGTGTTTCCCTGAATTTAGGCTTTTCTAGAAATTAAGTAGGATGGCTTTAAAAAACAAAAACAAAACCATAAACTGTGTGATACATTTGGGGAGAATAGAAGATATTTTTGCTTGCTGTGACTAGGTTTACTTGTATCTGAAAACAAGAAGCAGAGGAGACAAGATGGGGGAAATTAACATATTTCAACATGGATGACAGACCTGTTCATGAGTGCATTACAGGAAGGAAGAGGGCTTCTTCTCCCTCAGAAGGTTCAGGATGGTTAAAAAAAAATACAACCGCGTTTCATCTAGATCAAACCCCCTTTATGAATATAGCAAATTACCATGACTTCGGCCAGAGGAAGTGATGGAAGATTATGTTGTTGGGTTAAATTAGTGGGCTCATTAATGGTCAGTAGTTCAAACTACCTTCTTCATCTACAGGGAGCTTCGTGTGCTCAGAATGTTGGGTGGTTGTCATTTTCTCCATTTTCACCTGATGACAGATAGTAAGGATGATGCTTGGAGCCAGAAAATCTATTTATTTATTTATTGTAATGGGGTAGTATGATCAGCATTCTTTTGACTTCCTTCCTCGAAGGCAGCATTGGGCAGGCTCTGTCCATTCTTTTCTGGCCCCATCTCGCCATGAGTAAGATGACAAGAGCATGAAACTTCTTCTTGTGTAGGGAAAAAGTCAGAGTCTTGCCTTGAGTGCTTCGGAGCCCAGAGGCTCAGGCCTTGATCCCAGCTATTTGACCCACTAGTTGCATCTTTGGTAGCTTTTTGACTATGTCTGGGTCATTGTGCTTGAATCAGTAAACAAAGCTGGACTGGTGTTTTTCGGGATAATGACTGTGTACGAAACAGCCTGCTGTAGGATTCGGGAGGTGAAGATATCTATAGATCCAACTTGTCTGGCTTGAATAACTGTTGGCTCTCCAGTGCAGGATAGTTCTGACTCAGCAACTCAAGAGCAGTAAAGGACACAGAACTTCCTTCTCTTTGCCCATGACCTTGACACTGTAGCCTGGCCCATGAAGAAGGAGTGGGGCTCCAGACATCATTTGTAGTTACATTTTCAGGGAAGGATGCTTTGATTCTGAAGGCCCCCTTTTATTATTAAAAAAAGTCTTTTTCTGTGCCAGGAGGTTTGTACATATGAGGCCATCTTGGGCCACATGGCAAGATCCTGTCTCAAAGTATGTAAACAAACAAAAATCTCTTCTAGAAACTTGTCAAGAACTCACTTAAGTTATTGCATTTATTATAGTACTTATTCTACATCCATGGATGCAACAAATCTTAGGCATCAGAACAGGCTTCTCTGCACTGGCGTGTACAACTCTTGTCATTATTCCCAAAGCAATAGACTGTAACTGCTATCTATGTGTCATTTATATTGCTCTAGGTATTATTCATAATCTGGAAGTGTTTTACATTTTCAGAAGGATGTATTAGTGTATAAGTGAATATCACACTGTTTTATATAAGGGACCTGAAAATACTCAGATTTTGGTGTTTTGGAGGATGGAGGCAGAGAGATCCTGAAACTGTCCCCCATAGACACCAGAGGTTTCTATTTGTGAGTAGGGTACATCTAGATAAAATTGTGTTAAATCAAGCTACATAGAATCCTTTATGACACCAAGAGACTTCTTTAAAAAAAAAAGATGACATTTATTTATTTGCTCTTTTTCATGTGTATGTATATGTGTGTGGATGACAGAAGTCAACTTTCAAGGATCCATTCTCCCCTTCCACCATGTGGGTCCTGGGTATTGAAATCTTGAGCATCTGCAGCAAGAGCCTTACCTACTGGACCATCTTAGCACCAGGAACTTTTTCTTTCCCCCACAAAACTTCTACTAATATATCCAGGACATTAATTTTCCTTAGCATACATTTTAATGCCTGACATAAATTCATTCCTATTCTGAATATTATATCTGTAAAACTAGACAAGGAATTACTGGATTTGAGGAATCTATAAATATAACTATTTTCTTGATGAGTTTCTCTGCAATACCTGGGTGATACACTAAAGTTGGATTATACAGGGGGTCTAATAAACTAAGTTCAAAGCTTGGGGGAAATAAAGGTGGCACAGGATCACCCAGTGCCCACTTAGTGTGAAGAAAAAAGCAGGTAGATTCTAGGACCAGAGCAACAAACCCCCCAGCCAGAGTGGCAATATCTAGTTGAAGAATGCACTTGGTCCCACCAACCCTGGACACCTGGTGCTCTCTGCTCACATTCTCTGTTACTTCACATTCTCTTTAGAGAGATAGAAAGGAGTACCAGTGATGCAGCCGAAATCATCAGTATCCTATGGCAAATGAAAGATGCTGAACACAACTCCTAGCATCTTACTTTTTAAATGACCCCAAAAGCATCTTGCTGTAGCAATAGAGGGGGGATGGTCTTAAGGCCAGGCAGGCTTGGACTGGCATCTAGGTTCTACCCTTAGTTGATCCAAATAATGAAATGCCTCACAGAGCATCAGAGTTTGCTATGTCCTCTGAACTGATCCAAACTGATCCTTTTTTTTTTTTTTGGAAAAGAGACTTACAATGTCAACTTGAATGGGTGGGAAGGATGCCACATAACTGTGTGTGTGTGTGTGTGTGTGTGTGTGTGTGTGTGTGTGCGCACACATGCATGCTCATGTGCATGCCAAACACTTCCACACAGAGGGGCCACATGGTGTGAGGTATCAGAGTCCAAGGTTAGTGAGCAGACTCCACATGGAGAAATTGACGACAGAAGGAAAGGAATTAGAGTTGGAGCCTTTTCAGGAGAAGGGCATCCTAAGGCTGGGAGATGACCTCCACACAGGAAACTTAACAAAATACATTAGGGATACAAAAAAGCATCTCCCAGAGGAGGGAATTAATACAGAAAGGGAGATGCTAGAATAAACTCATGGTTTCAATAGACAGACTTAAATATACACCAACACACACACACACACACACACACACACACACACACACACACACACACACCTATATAAATAGTCCAAAGCTTTGTCCATTGAAAGGACCTGACAATGATGATACCTCACAAGCAGTGATGACAATGGTTACAAACCCTAAATGCCAGCATCTATTGTTAGATTGCAAACTCTCTTTGAAACCTCTCTCCATCTCCCCAAAATCAGGCCTTGCCCCTCTGGGACTGAGTTAGAAGGTTGTTCTATGTTGTGGCCTTGCAGCCTATCCCTCTCAAAGCTGCAAGATAAATGTATGGTGCTATTCAGTGCCTGGCTCCTTATCATACAATGTGGAACTCACCACCAGCCTCTCCAAAGCATAAAGGTTAGGTATCCTCTTGTTTCAAATGGTTTCTCCAAAGGCACACTCCCTCACTCCATCAGTCCACCCCTTCCACAGCATGTTGTTCTCACTGGCCATCCTGTCTTTGAGCTACCCTTTTGAATGCTCCCCCACCTCAAAGCTCAGTCCTGGCAATAATGTTTGCAAGGCTCTCTCTCCTAAGAAAGCTCATTTCTGAGGGGCTGTGAGCGCCCTGGAGTTCTGTAACTTAATTATGTCCACTAAGCAGGACTGGGAATTCTTAGAGAATTGCAGATTTCGGGGCTGGCACAGGGAAGTTTGACTGTCTAGTTTCAGAAAGCAAACTGTGTGCCTGAAGATGGATGCATGTCTGCCAGGAGGACACAGAAGCTGGTGACCACAGTTGCACAGTGAAATTAGCAATGGACGCATTTGGTAGTCACAGATAAGAACCGATTGAATAACAGGGAAGACCAGGGTCTAAGAAAGCACAGATCTTAAAAAAAAAAAAGTGAATGGCTGTAAAGTTTAAGGAGGAAAACTATATTAGCATAGTTTTAAAGCAAGAAGAGAGTGGGTTTGCAGTGGAGAACTCCAACAGCACCATGTGAATCCATCAAAATGAGCAGCAGAAATCAAGTGGGATAAATAATACACGAGAAAAAAAAAACTCAGTGGGCTTCCTTGAGAGTCCAGTAAAAGTATTCCTTGAGCCTGATCTCAAAGAAACATTGGGCAAAGCCCAACTGAGGGCTGCTCTGTAAAATAATTACCCTGTGCTACAAACACGCAGGTCATGAAAAACAAAACAAAAACCCCACAACAAGACATATATATATATATATATATATATATATACATACATATATACATACATACATACATACATACACATTCCAAACAGACAGAGGAGAAGATGAAGGGAAAATCTAATTGTGGCCTTCAGGACAGTTAGGACAACTGGGAAAGCTTGAATGGTGTCTGCCTTAGTCACTGCGCTACTGCTGTGAAGAGACGTCATGGCCAAGATGATTCTTATAAAAGAAAGCATTTAATTAAGGATAGCTTACAGTTTTAGAGGATTAGTCCAATATCATCATGGTGGGAAGCAGGCAGGCATGGTGCTGGAGCAGTAGCTGTGAAAGCTTTACATCTTAATCTGCAGGCAGCAGGCAGAGAGAGTGACACTCACCTGGTGTTGTGCTTTCAAACCTCCAAGTCCATCCCCAGTGACACACCTCCAACAAGGCCACACCCCCTAATCCTTCCTTAACTTTTCATTTTTTGAGACAGGGTTTCTCTGTGTAGCTTTGTAGACCAGGCTGGCCTGGAACTCACATAGATCCGCCTGCCTCTGCCACCTGAGTGCTTGGATTAAAGGCATGTGCCACCACAGCCTAGTGGCAAACATTTCTACTAACTGACAACCAAGTACTCAGACATGTGAGCCTGTGGTGGCCATTCTCATTCAAACCACAGGACCATGAGTGGAAACAGCAATGCTGCTTTCCTGACTTAGATGGGGTGGCTTTGTGGTGAGGTGTGTCTTTGTTGGGGTACTCAGAGGGCTCAAGGGGTGATAGGCATCAGGTTCATTCACTCTCAGAGAGGTGAGTCCTCTGTACTGTCTTTACACTTTGCCATAATATTAAATGTTAAATGAAAAGAAATAAACACAGGAGGGATAGAAACAGGAGGAGCTGCTCCTTGCAACAGCACATTCATGATATATGTTTGTTTGTGTGCATGGGTGTGTGCAAGTGTGTCTGAGTGTGTGCATATCACACTTTCAAATTGCTTTTCTCAGATTTAAATAATAAAAAATGCCTCACAGAGCACCAGAGTTTGCTATGTCCTCTGAACTGATCCAAACTGATCTTTTTTTTTTTTTTTTTTTTTTTTTTTAGAAAAGAGCATTACAATAATTTTATCACAGAATCAAAAAGCACAGAAACACAACAACCTCTAGAAAGACACTCTGGTCTTTATTAAAGAAGTTCCAAAACCCACTCATGAGTTTAACAATCTGTTAATTAAACTCATGGTTTTCTTCTGTACATGTTTTTGTCATGGTGTAATCAGGTTAAAAATGTTGCCTGCCAAGGGTTGCCTCCCATAGTTAAGAATAGTTAAGAAGGGAACCAAAGAAACTGGCAGTTGAATTCAGTCCTTGTACTGAGAGTGCCAGACCTCTGGATCTTCATGTCCATCACATGCTGTGACATCCCATCTCTCCCTATTCCTTTCCAAGAGCCTGTCTTGAAAGCAGACCTCTGGTATCTCAGGTTTTCTTTGGGTACTTCTCATCCTTAAGTTCTTCTTGAATAAAAGAAAAGATTTTAAACCAATTTAAATCATCCAACTGCAGCCCCATATCTAAAGATTGCCTACTGCTCCCTTCGAGGTCAGATGTTCACTGGTCATACTGACCCTGATCCAAAAGGCTTAGTAGAGTTCTCCAGCTCTGAAGTAGTGTCAGTCATAATTGGTTCTTTCTATGTTTTTCTTTCAATGAGGAGCTTTCTGTCCATAGCTTGGTCCTCATGTTGCTGTCCTGGCTCAGTGGACACTGTCCTGAATTATACCCAATGAACATTTTTTTTTATGCCACCGTACTTATGCTTCTTTCCAGGGCCTTATGCGGCTGCTCTGTAATCCTGTCTTCCGTTGCAGAGAACACTTATACAATGCTCTCTGGGACACGACTGTGTTTGCCTTCTAGTTTCCAACGCCGTGCATTCTCCTTCCCCTTTGTTTTGACTCCTGAGTATAACTGTGTGATGTAGTTCATACAATGCTTAGACCGGGAAGCTGAAAGAAAAACCCATTAGAGATGAGTTTCAAACAGCATTGCATCCACTTATTAGAAGCTCTTTGGAGGCCATGTTTTAGTTATAAAACCTAACCTACAATAATATGGCATGTGTAAAATGTTCTAAATAAATTGTTGGGTCTTAACAAAAAAACCCCAACTTATTCTACATAAACAATATACTAATTAATCTGAAATAAAATACATAGACATTTTTTTGCTACCTATCAATTGAAGAATATGATAATTTGCCTTCAGCAAAACCACATACATACTGGAAAATAACAAGGCTCGTGGGGGAAAGAAATTAGATTGGGGCAAAACTCTCAAAGTCTGGAGCTGGAGCTGGCCCCAGACTGACCCTTTGAAAGCACAAAACAATATAGCTATGGCATTGGGTTTGAGGCATGGAGCAAGGAGAATGGTGCTTTGTAACTTGAATGTCAACCTGATTGGACTGACAAACCTCAAGAAGAACAGGAAAGCATGGAGCTGAAGTATCTGTTGTTCCTAGGGAAGGTGAAATAGGGGAAAGCACTGGCTGTGAGTGTGGGAATCACAAACCAACAGGCCAGAGCCTGGCCCGAGTGGGATCAAAGGGAGAGAGGACAAGGAAGCAAGTTGAGCAAATGTTTCTCTCTCTTCTGGGCTGCCATGATGTGCCCCGCTCCACCACACTCCCTCTACCACAGAGGGCTGAGACCTTTGAACATAAGCTAAAATAAATCCCTCTTCCCTTGTTTCTGTCAGGTTTGCTGCAGCAGTGAAAAACCAAGCCGAACATAACTAACACAGAAAGAAAATGGAGATGTGAGCCTGGGAGAAAGAAAACCCTTCTGCCTGTGAAGATGGAGAGCTCCTGATGTCCCCATTGGCACAGGAAATCCCGAGTGCAGGCATCCACTCCATTTCCTTAAAACTGAACCATGAGGATGCTGGCTTGTTTAGCACCTGGGGCCAGGGCTTTCCTTTCTCTGCTAAAGCTCATGATTCTCCTCCAGCTGTTTTATCTTCCCCTTGCCCAGGAAAAACACCACACCAATTCCAATGCCAGTTGCCTTTGCTTCACAGCCCAATGGCCTGTAGGTAGTTTCCACATATTTCCCCATCATCTGGTCACTTTGTCTCTTTCCCTGCTAGAAGCCTATTCACTCTATGTCACACCTTGGAAGGTCAAAATGCAACAGAAAAGCCACAGGTGTTTTAAGAGAGCTCATAAAACACCTTAAGCAAACAAACAGAATCAATCAGCAAAGCTCAGTACATTTTCTTGAAATACTTGCCAACCAGAATAAATGAATTTGTAAGGAGGACATACAGCAGGTAGAAGGTATATAATTCTTGTCCTGCTATTGACTTGCCTGGCTTCTGCCTACTAGATTTTTTTTTTTAATCAGGAACATACATGTATGCATGTGCAGACCCACACTCCCACCCACCCATCCACACCCATCCACTCTCCTTCCCCTTTAGGGTATTTTCCACCATTATTTTTTCTTAAAACGGTACAATGAAGTCATCCAAAAGACCCCAAATATTTCTCTTTGGATTAATTAAGCCTTGAATTCATTTATTCATTGAAAATTTACCAACTATTCTATTTGTGCTAGGCTCCAAGACAGACTTCAAGGATGCAGAATGAATTCAGTTGTTTTCTGAGTAACATAATGAAGCATAGATTGGTATGGAAAGTGCTTCATTGCTGGAGGTTTTGTGTAGGATATTGCACAGCTCAGGCCACACAGTGACCCTGAGTGAGACAGTGAAATCAGAGCCAGCTTTCCTAAAGTGAAGAACCTTCTACAACATGGATTTAACTTCCATGTAATCTTTAAAGATAAACTTTCTTAAATACCATAAGTCAAGTGAAAATCTATCAGGTCAACTCAAACTTTGATCCTATCCCCTCCCCCCTTTCCCTAAGGGAACTCACAAACTCATTGTTCAAGTGTGAGTCTGCACATGTGACTTACTCTGGCTGTTATTCTCTTGGGAAGATGTTTCTTCATTGTTGGATCTTGACCTGTAACTTTCTAGAGTTTGCTCTGAAATTTCACTTTCTGTAAGAAAAGAAAACTACATTACTAATTTCTGACATTGCAGACACCATTAGAAATGGATGTTGGAAGATGCTGAACTACCATGATCTCTTCCTGTGCCTTATGTATTCATTAGCTCAATATGCTGTCCTATTGTGTTTTCAGGGTTCCCAGGGTCATCATAAGAGATGAAGTCAAATGACAGCAGGACAGAAGTAGACATTGTTCTTCATAAAGGAACTACCACAGCAGCCCTAATGGTGCTGGCCAATAATAGTCTGCCATTTGTGTACTGTACAAATGAAACATGAGACCTTGTCTCTGGATGGACACATGCATGCTCACGCACACACACAGTCAAATTAACTTTTACTTGATGTACTTAGAATACAAAATGTTGGGTTTTTATTATGAAATTTTCAAGCATATTTTGGTAATTTGAATCAAAATTACCTGTATAGGCTCATATACTTTAATGCTTAGTCATCAGGGCATGGAACTATTTGGGAAGGATTAGGACATCCTTGTTGGAGGAGGTTTATATATAAATTGTCTTGGTCATGGTACCTCTTCACAGCAATAGAAAAGTAAATAAGATACGTATGTATCATTGTAGTTTTTTTATATTTAGATCTTTTCTCCCATGGTTTCTCTCCAGTCTTCCTTCTGCTTTCATGTCATATATTTTCTGAATGTGAAGGAAAGTGCATGCTATTCATCTTCCCATCATTACCTTCTCACAGGTGGTCACAGCTGCTGTGTGTTCATGATGCCGGTATCCATGCCACACCCAGAAGACATCATTTTATGGCACTCCTCCCATCCTCCAGATTTTACAGTCTTCACACCCTCATGTAGAGGGGCTCTAATCCTACATATGTTCATGGAATTATTCTAAATAATTTCTAAAGTTCTGTAAAGCTCTGTTATATGTTGAACATATGCATTTTAGTAGGGATCATCTACACTAGATATTTTTATTTTGATTTATTTATTACTATGGTATTATTATGATTGTTATTGTATGGTTTAAATAGTAACTCTTTCATTAGAATTCTTGCGGGGGGGATGGCTGGTGTCTTATGGATGAGTGAAGCTGAGCTTATTGTAAAATACAAAAGATATTGGACTTTTATCCATAACTAGAACATAACCTTTATCCATAACTAGAACATAAGGAGACCAGGGATCTCCCATCCTGCAAACTCGCATAGCCCCAGCATCAGGAATGGTTCCTGGCATGCAGTGAGTACTCAGTGAAGGCTTACTGAGTGAATGGATGAATTGGCTCAGGGTTTTGTCAACAAGAGCATCTCACCAACTCCCATAGCTACTTTAGCTTCTCTGTCTGACACTTTTTGAGCACATTCCCTGGACATCCATAGCCCGTGTTTGCTAGAAAACAAATGATTGCTTATTTGAGTGACACACCTTACTGGTCAGCTTGTACAGCAGCTAAGGGAGGGGTTTGATAGACAGGCTCTCCCTTTTCCTTAGCCAGTCACTGGGCTCTTGGGGACTTCATCAGGCTCCCTGACCACTCACCCCTTTTCCAAATCATGTGTGCTTTACGGAGCTTCATGATGAAGAGCTGAACGATGATGAAGAGGATGAAGATGAGGAAGGACACCAGTGTGAGCAGCAGGATGCCACTGTTCCTCTTCTCCAGGCCTGAGTACTGAGCACTGGCTTCTGTGAGGACAGTGACAGGCTGTTAGACAGTTTGGATTTGGTGGCTTTCCCTCTGGTTCTGGCCATCATGGAATGTGTTGGTTAGTCCTCATCTGTCTTTCTTTCTCTACTTTTTTTTTTTTTTTTCTTATTTTAAGATAAAGTCACATTATGCAGCCCTGGCCAGCCTGGAACTTGCTACATAATCCAGGCTTTCATGAAATCCATAGGGATCTCCTTGTCTACTTCCCTAGTGTTGGGGTTAAAGGCCTATAACACCACACCTGGCTGTGATGTTTAGTTATTTTATTTTTTGAGACAGGGTTTCTTTGTGGAGCCACAGATGTCCTAGAACTACCTCTGTAGACCAGGCTGGCCTTGATAACTCACAGAAATCCATCTGCCTCTGCCTCCTGAGTGCTGGGATTAAAAGTGTGTGCTACCACCACCTGGCACTGTGATTTTAATTGCCAGCTTGCCACGATATAGAATCACCTGCAAACAGACCATCTGTGGGAGTGTCTGTGGGAGATTGTCTTCATTACATTAATTGACAGGGATGACCCTGCCCATTGAGGATGACACCATTCTCTAGGTGTCCGTTCCACACTGTATAAAAGCAAAGAAAGTAAACTGAGGGTACGAAAGCAGCCATTCATTCTCACTGTGCTCCTCATTATGAATGGGACAAGCTAGTTCAGGTTCCTGCCTTGACTTCCCCACAATTACAGACTACAACCTGGAACTGTAAGCTGAATAAAACCACTCTCCATTCAAGCTGCTTTTGTGAGATGTTTTAAACAGCAGCAGGGAATGCAGCCAGGAAAAGGAATATATACAGCACTTTTCCAGTTCAGCTCAGGAGAGGGGCAAAATTTACTCCAGAAACCATCCATCGCATGTGTTTCAGGTCTCTGAAGATAAGCAAATGGGCAACAGAGACAAATCAATCCCATGGATCACTTGAAAAGTTTTGTGTTTCTTTATGACATGGATATTTAGTTCTTTTTCATTTCTAGAGAAAGCACACAAGAATATTGACTTAAATTACAGCCTTGGAATTTTAAGTAGTTATGAGGAATGCTTGTTCGGTGCAATGTAGCTCAGTAGCACAGGGGAATTGGGAGGTTGGAAAAAAACTATTTAAATAAGACAAAATGCCATATATTGTAGTGGCATCTTGCCTTGCAGGTAAACTTGTGTGGTGGCCACACCCTTTGGGCATGGTTTCAGGTGAAGATGTGACCCTTTATAAGGTAGAGGAGGGGCTGGCTTCAGCTCTCTTGCGTTGCTGAGAGCATCACAAGAGCAGAGACAGCATCTTCTGGAGCGGGAAGACCATGGTGGTTATTTACTCTTATCTGTGTAAGTGCTTCTCTAATAAATACCTATTTATCATTTATCTTGGGTCTGTTGGTCTCATTTAAACTCTGCCTTCAATGTATCTTGACTAGACTAAATGTGGCCCTTGTAAAGGCATTAGGAGATACACTTGATGAGCCCTTAAAAGTACTTCTAAACTAGTCTGTATTTGCCAAATGTCCTTCACCTCAGCCAATAAGCCCAGAATTAAGGAATTGAGGCTATATGGAAAACAGAGTACTTGAACCTGCCCAGGACACAATCCTTATGCCTTAGGGGATCATTTTTCTTCATAAAAATAAATACATTAAAAGGCAAACCCAAGTAGGATACGCCAACTCCCAGAACCATGTGTATTTATAGAACAGAAATTCAGAGACAAGTGGGGACCCCTAGGCTGCATGCATCTGGGAAGCTTCCAGTAGACATCAATCAGTCTTGGGAGAGAAGTAAGACTGTTAAGGTGAAGCTTCTCCTGCTGTGGGGTAAGAAGGACTGACAGGGCAGGGATGTTGAGACAGGGTGATGCCTTCAGAGCACCATGTATCTCTCAGGGGTTTTCTAGAAGCAGGTCTGCAGAGATAGGAGAGATAGGTAGCAGAGTGTACCTTATGCAGATGGAGAACTGGTTTTATATGTTGTAGATTATGGGAAGCCAGGAAGGTTCTCAGTACACAAGTGGGCAGAGTACAAGGGTATAGTTCCACGGTTCTAAGCCTGGACCAGAAGAGGAAGAGATGAAGTCACAAGATGATGAGGGCCAATATTAAGGGAGTAAGTATGACCATAGACAAAACACCTTGAAGAGAACTCATGAGTCACTGGTGACTACATGCGTGTGCCTGTGTATTCGCCTAGCATGTACATCTAGGAATTCAGAAAAGGGACTGGAGAGATGGCTCAGTGGTTAAGAACTACTCTTCTTAAGAACTAGCTGCTCTTCTAAATGACCTGGGTTTGACTCTCAGTGACCACATGATGACCCACAACGGCTGGCAACTTCAGTTTCAGTTGCTCCAGTGTCCTCCTCTAGCCTCTGTGGACACCAGGCACACATGTGTACACATACAAACATGCAGGCAAACACTCATACTCAAGAAAAAAGAATCCTCTCTAAAACAAAAGAACTCATACGAAATAGAGAAAGCTAATGTACAGACGCAGTGGTTAACAAAAATGACAGGACCAAGAAGATAAGGAAGTCAAGAGACAACTAAGGGTGGGGTAAGGGAGTGATTAACATGTCACAAGGATAGAAAGGTCACAGAAAACAAGGACTGAAGAAAACTACTAGACTCGCAGCTTGGAGGTCAGAATATCAAACATCTGTTCTAAGGCCAGTGTGGGTAACACTCACCAGTTGTCAAGTCAGGGTCTCGAGTGACATGATCTTTCTCTTCCTTGTCAGTCTCCTGTATACTGGAATTTTCCATCATTGAAACTAAGGTGAAAGTAAGACATGATACATACATATATTACATATGTGTGACTCACCCTGTAACTGCTTTGGCTTGACTGTCCCTCTAAACCTCATGTTGACACTGATTTGCCATGTGATGGTGTGGGCATGTGGGTCTTTAAGAGGAGTTTAGGTCCAGAAGGTTCCACTTACATGAAAGCACTAATGCCATTACTGAGAGAAAGTTTAAAATCTCTTTGTTTTTATGTGGGTGAGCATTTTGTCTGCCCGTATGTCTGTGCATGACAGTGAATGCCAAACACCCAAGAAGGCCAGAAGAGGGCATCAGATCCCCTGGATTTACATATGATTGTAAGCCACCGTGCGAGTTCTGGGAATTGAACCTGGTTCCTTCTGAAGAGCACCCAGTGCTTTTAACCACTGAGCCATCTCTCCAGTCCAGACAAACTCATTTTAAGGAAATGGCTTTGCCCCTCTTGCTCTCCCTTTGCTAGACCGGGCAGGTCCTTCTCTCTACATAGCCCTGGCTGGCCTGGAATTTACTTTGTAGACCAGGTTGGCCTTGAACTCACAAAAATCTCCCTACTTGTACCTCTGAGTACTGGATTTAAAGGCATGTACCACTATGCTTGCCTCCATCTTATTTTTTGAGACAAGTTCTCTCTCCTTAAACCCACTAGACTAGCTGATCAGCGAGTCCGGGGAAATGCCCATCTCTGTCTCCCCAGTGCGAGATTTATGTAGGCTGCAGGGCTTTACATGACTACTTGGGATATGAACTCGGGTTCTCATGCATGCACAGAAAGCACTTTACCCACTGGTCTGTTCCATTAACCCTCTTGATAGGGTGTCCTAAACTATGGTCATCCTGCCATGCTGCAGAACACAAGAACCCAAGATTCCCTGTCTCCAACCACCCTTTGGCTCTCCTCATCCAACCTTCCCCCCTCCCCTTTCCCCATGCTCCCCTCTGAGTTTCAGTTACTAATAATCACATTTCTATTTGCTTCAACATTTTTAGTGCTCACATATGAGAAAGAACATACAGCCTTTGACTTCCTCTGCTTGTCTTATTTTTGCTTTAAAAGTATCAGCTTCTCATAAAAAAAAAAAAAAAAAAAAAAATAGCCACAACTGGCCAGACTTCCTTTGTCATACTTGAAAAAGCAACCCTTTACTGAACACCTAACCACCAGGCTATGCACGGGGAGTGTGGTCTCTCTCACCTCGGCTCTGAGAAAACCGGTTTGGAGCAGTTAGCAAAGGGCCTAGTCCTGAGGCAACTGAGTAACGGATTCTACCAGGACATTCCCAGTTTGCTGTCTAATTGGGGGACCAGAGCAAAGTCATTATTCCACGCTTCCTTCCTGAGCGAGGACAATTAGGGAGGAGGTCCACAGGATGCTTCAAGAGAAGCACTGAACAAGGAAGGCCTGGGGTGGCCTCTGGGCTTTCTGGAGAGAAACTTGGGTAGAAATGCACAGCGCAAAGCTTTCTGTGTGGTCCTAGCGTCTCGGCCACCAGTATAAAAGTCCAGGTCTTTTAGACACCGGTTGAACTGTGGGGCTTTTGTAGCTGAACTGGAACTGTAAGACAGCTTTTCTTGAGTTTTGCAGCTTAGGCTTCCAGGTCCCTCTTCCTCGGCGGCCATGCTTTATCAGCCCCATTGCACAGCGCCACTATGTGGTCCCGAGGGGAATGAAGCCTCCGGCTCTCAAAACAGGTGTTATTAACAGTAATAAAACTGCAGAAATTGAAAGCTGAAAAGAACTCTAGCGACCATGTCTCTTAAATCCTAGGTTGTATATGAAAATGCAAAGCAGGAAATTGAGTTGTTCAGTAGCGGTGTCAGGTAATTTAAAAACAACCAGACTCCAAACACGCTTAAAAATATTGAATTATCAAGGCAAGGATGCGGTCGCCCCACTTCATAATGTTTTCAATTTCTACCACTTCTCAAAAAGAAAAAAATCTGTACAGAACATATTGTATTTTTCAGGGTTTAAAAATCCAAAACATTTACTTTCCAATATTATTCAGGACACAGCTTTAAAAAAAATGTGATCTGATCCTGAAAACTACGAACATGATAATGACTCGAAGACAGTTACTTCACAAGGTGGAATTACTATAGAGAACATGCAGGAATGCATGCCTTCCTGAGGGAGGTTAATCACCCTGCTCAAGACACCAATAAACTCACTAGCTCATTCATTCATTCATTCATTCATTCATTCATTCATTCATTCATTCACTCACATGCCCATTTATTGTGCATTTTCTGAGTACTCACTATTGGCAGATAAAACGCTGCACAAAATGAGTGCACTCACATGTGTACACACATACACACCACACACATAACACAGAATTTAAAAATATTCTTTAAATGTAGAATTAAAAATGTGCAACCCCAACCAGGCATTTCTTGTAAGGTTTCAGGGATTTTGAGACTTACCCATACTCGTGGGCTGCTGGGGGGCTAGAGAGGAGAGCGACATCTGCTCAGGGGCATCTGAAGCTGTTTCTTCATCTGCAACTAAAAAGGGGGAAAAACAAAATTCTGTAACCACTGAGATCAGCTTTAGCCACATAGCGCTCGGATCACAGTGTACAGAGCCTGGCTGCTACCCACTTATGGGGGTTGTATCAAGACTAGGAGCCCCGACTCTGTGTTCTGAATCTGTACCCTGCTGCTTGCCCATCTGCTAGGTGACCTGGCTGAGAGTACAGCCTGCTGGGACCCCTGTGTGCAAGGACATTTGGCAGTAGCAGGCAAAGGGCATTTGCTGTGTCCTTCTGCACACACCTGTGTACCAGCTCCTCTGTCTGTCCATCTGTGTATGTTTATTTTCCTATTTCCAGAGGAAATGTACTTCCATGTCACTGACCCATTTCTCCAGCTGCAGAATGAGCTGAATCTCAATGCTATTATCAGCATGTTCCTCAGTGACTTGGGCAAGATGCTCAATTTATCCATCACTGAATATTTTCCCTTGTGTGTGAAATACAGTTGCTAGTTTTTATCTGGTGTGTGTGTGTGTGTGTGTGTGTGTGTGTGTGTGTGTGTAGTAATAACTTTATTCACATATGACGTTTAGTACAATGCCTGTTTACTAAGTGAGATGCTCACTAAATGTTGTTGTGTAACATAAAGAAATGTTTGTGGATATTTCCAGAGAGTCAGCTTAGATCATTTTGATCAGTCAATGAATAGGCCGGCATCCAGGAAGAATGTTAATATGTAAGCATGTAACTGTGCCTACCAAACATGATATGTGACAGATGGGTATTGTCTCCTGAAATTTAATGTCCATTTAATAAATAATTTTCTGCGGCTTAAAATTGTTATTTTTAAGCAGGTGTTAAAAAAAATCTTAATTGTTGGTAAAACCTCTGAGGAAAGCAAGAAGATTTACAGAAAAACCATCAGAGAAATAACATTTCGGAAGTTCCCTTTATCCAGGGTGATACAGTTCTGCTTGTTTTTTTTGAGACAGTCTTCCTATATAATAGCTTTAGTAGATCTGGAACTCACTGTGTAGGCCAGGCTGGCCTAGAATGTCTGGTGACTCTCTTGTTGAACTGTTATATATTTATTTCAAGCAAGATGACTCGGTAGACACAACTGAATGAAGAAACTGCTGAGCATGGCATTGTTTTCCATGGAACCAGACATTGAGAGTATTTAAAAAAAAATAAAAAAGCAGCCATTTTCCCAACATGCTTGTAACATGGTTATTTTTTTCATAAAATTATGCAATGTTTGTTAACATGTAGTAGACTTATTTTTAAAATAACTTAATCACATATTTTAAACTTCTCAGTTTTAACTACTAACAGGTAAAAAATTAACAGAGATAATTCAAACATATAAAAGTTCTTTGTGTCCCTCAGGTATTCTTAGGAGTGTGAAAGGTGGGCTGTGGGGGATGACTCAGTGGTAAAATGTCTGCTGCATAGGTGTGGCACCCAAGTAGGAGCCAGAACATCATGAGTCCGTGTCCCCTGCACCCCAAGGCAGAGACAGCTGGATGGATCCATGTAGCTCAGTGGCCACCCTGTCTCAAACCAGTGACCCTCAAGTTCAGGGAGAGACTGTCTCAAAAAGTAAGATTCAACAGTGACTGAGGAAGACATGTCAGCCTCTGGCCACATACATTTCACCTATACCTGCACCAGCAGACAATACACACCACACACACACACACACACACACACACACACACACACACACACACACACACACGAGTGTGGAAGGTGATTACATTAAAGGTGTTTGAGAACAGTGGTTCAATGCTGTAAAACCACACCCCCACATTAGTGATGGGAACTAAATGTTCCTCATTTGCAATCCCAAACCAGTCCCCAGAGAATTCAATCCTTCTTCTTGCTCTGTTCTCTAGAAACATTGCAATTCCTAGATGTGACATATTCCTAGGACAATTATTATGTTCCCTTCCTAGAAGACAGTGAAAGGATCAGGATGCTTACTTGTAAATGGGCTTTAAAACATTCTCTGCTGGCAAGCTTGTTTGTTTTTTTTTTTTTAACTGATTGGATGAATAAAATATTTGTATTATCTCTGTGGCTCATCAAAGGAAAAAAGATAATAAGTAAACAGAAGCCACCAATTGCTGAGACTAATAATCCGCTTTGAACATTTGCTGGAGATCTGGAAAGGTTCTAGATAGCCAATAGGTAGCTGTGATGGCTAATATTGGTTGTCGATTGATGCTCTTGGGAGGAAGCAGCATCATTTGAAGAAATCCTTCCATTATACTGACCTGCAGGTATGTCTGTGAGGCATTGTCTTATTGATGATTGATGTGGGAAGGCTTACTTTCTGTAAGAAACTTGGCTGAGCAAGCCTTGAGGAGCAAATCACTGAGCAGCACTCCTCTACGGCCTCTGCTGCAGTTCCTGTCTCCTGGTTCCTGTCTTGAGTTCCTGCCCTGAGTTCCCTTGATGATAGAGTATGACCCAAGAGCTGTAAGATGAAATAAACTCTTTGCTCCTTTAAATTGTTTCTGTTAATGTTTTAGCATAGCAACATGGAAGCAAACTAGGACAATAAAGAAATACTAAGCTGAATTAAAGACAGCTAAACAAAACCATCCTTACCCAAATCTTCAAACTGGAAGGGGGCCACCAGCTTCCTCCCATGCAGGCCCCTGTGTCGGATAATGCAGTGCACTGTTGAGTTTTTGCTGTATGTGTGGACAACGAGCGTGCTGGTGGTGTTACACGTTTTCCCATCAGGTTTAAACTTATGGTGGAGTCCGCCTACACAACAGTTTGAAGAGATAGGAAAGGAGGAAAGGTTATGGCTACGGAACTCTATTGGATGAGTCTAACACCCAGACAGCTGCCTTGTGTGGGTTGGGCATGGGCAGAAGACAAACAGCGTGTGGTGGGTAAGTTTCTACAAAACCTCTGTAGGGACTGGGGACAAAAAGAGCAAACCTTACAGTGGTTACACAAGAAGGGAAATTTACTGTCACAAAATACAAAGCCCCAGGTTGCATGAAAATTACATTAACGGAGGAGTTTTAGGCTGAAGTAGATTTTGCTGGACTGGAAGACATGTCTGAGTCTTATGCCTTTTCTATCTAGAATGCATTCCTTTTAGCCCTCAGCTTTCTTGACAGTACACAGTCCCTTACAGCTCTTAAGGGCAGATGATTGTACAGTTAGCAAAGGCAACATCTACTGAAATGTCAGCCAACACTATGTGTTTTCCCACTATATAACTCAGGCTTCCCTCAAACACACAATCTTCTTGTCCCAGCCTTCCAGGTGCTGGGATTTTATGTATGAACCATCACATTTCCCTCTCATAACCTTGTCATCTGTCTCTGTATGTGCACCACAGTACCCATATATAAGGAAGACTTTATGCATTTAATTATAAACACTCTCTGACTTAAGATGCCTTAGCATAGGACTTCTCAACCTTAAAATGCCTAAAAGCACACACACACACACACACACACACACACACACACACACACACACACTCGCAATTGCTATTTGTTTTAACTGTCTTCAGCACAAGATTGAATCAAACACCCACATAGCTCTCAGAAATTCTTTATGACATATGCTTTATAATAGGTGATTTTGCTGAGTGACAGGACAATAGAAGTGCTGAAAGTATGTCTGAAGTTGATGAGGTTGTTTGACATCTGCTGAATTGGAGTTTTAAGATTTTCATGCAGAAATTTCAGCTTATGGTAGGGTTTCTTGGGTCACAGCCACTTGGTAAGCTAGATATCTCCTGTACACATATGACAGGTTTCCAATTTTATGATTGTGAAAAAGCTTACGCTCCAAGTTGCACCACTTAATTTAGGGGATTTTGTCAGTTTTTTAAAAAGAAGTCTTACAAAATGACTTCCTTTATATTTCTACTCTAATTTTTTAAAAATGCATGATTTGCGAACAGCCTTTTACCATTAGACAAAATACTCATTATTGTAAGGCTAATTTCTCTGGAGTCTGAATTGATGTATTGAACGGTGTCTTTGGCCACCCTTGGCCACCAGAGGGCGCCAAAACATTTAAAAAGCTTTTGGAGATTGTAGCAAGAAAGGAAACAAAGAAGCCTTTCTCTCCCCTACTTACCAGAGATCTCCAGATGACTCCCCAACATCCAGGTGATTTGCGGAGAGGGCTTGCTCCTCTCTGTGGAGCATTTCAGTACAACATGTTTTTCTCCGTTCTGCATTCTGAGAACTACAGCTTCCACAGTCGGTTTGAAAGGAGTCACTAGAAGAAAATTCATTTTTCTGCACTGAACTAGTTGTAGGTTGCATGTGGGCACAGGTATGTGGAGGCCAGAGGTAGATGCCAGCCTTACTTTTTGATCACGGTCTACAACTGGATATGGTTAATGAGCTGCAGGGATATGCCTGTCCCTTCATCAATGGCGGAGTTAAAGATGCCTGTGCCTAGATTTTATGTGGGTAGTGGGCATCCTAAGTCAGTTTGTCACTTGCACTGCAAGCACTCTCCTGAAGGACAGGATCTCCATCACCTGGTCTGTCATGTTGACAAAGCACATCACCTATGAATCTTAGGGGTTGCTGTAGGGACAATTACATAATTACTGGCCACATTTCTTGTTTAACTTTCCCCAGAATCCTACCATGCTATGCCTTTAAAAACCAAGCTGGCTGAAGTCAGAATGTTTATTTCTGAGCATCCGGCCAGGTCCTGAGATTTCCCAGAGAGATATCGTTAGAACAGCAGTCTGGATGTGATGTGCCACCACAAGCTTGGTTGCTAGCACACTAGGGAGAACCCTACTTCTAGTCCTGTATCTGTCACCAGCGAGCTGTAGGAACAGACAAGCCCTCCAGCTTCTTGGTATGTCAGCTGGGGCACAGAGGAGCCAGCTTTTCAGCTCTAAATGTTTGCAAGTTTATGCAAATAAGGGGAAAAGTAAATTTCCTATGCTGCTTTCTCACATCAAAAGAACATTTCTATTATTGAGGACCCGCTGGACTTTCCACTTTGTACAGCTGTCCTGAACATTGTTTTCAGCTGGACTTACTTATTTCCTTTTGCCAATTCTGCTTTTGCTGTTTTCTTTCACAGGAGAAATCACACTTGTATGCATTTACTGAATTCATTCAGATGTTGGGACAGAAAGAAATGACTCTGGGCAGGTTCCAGATGTGTTCCTTGTGGGCACCACAAAGATGGGAATGAGAGGCCCTTCAAGGAACTAATAGTCTGGCTATGGACTCAGGTCTGTGCATTTAGAAGGTTAGGACAGTGGTTCTCAACCTGTGGGTCACGACCCCTTTGTGGGTTGAATGACCCTTTCATCAGAAAACAGATATTAACATTATGATTCATAACAGTAGCAAAATTACAGTTATGAAGTAGCAATGAAAACAATTGTGTGGTTGGGGCCACCACAACGTAAGGAACTGTATTGAAGGGTGGCCGTGTTAGGAAGGTTAGGAACCACTGAGTTAGAAGGCCGGGTACTGGAGCATAGAGAGGTGGCTTGGTGGTCAAGCATATGCTTACCATACTCAAGGCTCTGGGTTCAAGTCTTATTGTCATCAGGATAAAAGCAAAAAATGAGCCAGATGGTGGTGGCGCACACCTTTAATCCCAGCACTCGGGAGGCAGAGGCAGGCAGATCTCTGTGAGTTCGAGACCAGCCTGGTATACAAGAGCTAGTTCCAGGACAGCCTCCAAAGCAACAGAAGAACCCTGTCTCCAAACAAACAAACAAACAAACAAACAAAAACAAAACCAAACAAACAAAACAAAAAAAAGATTGTGTGTTGGGTGTTATAATAGAGGAGTGCACAGTGTATTGTTACAGCCCGGAAGGACACACACCAGCCTGAGCCAGGATGGCTGTAGAAATCTCCCCATGGTGGAAATAAGAAATGGGAAAACTCCTTAAGGACAGAGAACACACCTCCATCTCTGATTCCCTAGAGTCTCATATGGTGCCTGGCACAGTCTGTAAAATAGGACAATCTTACTTCTGTTTTGTTTCTGAGAAGAAAATTTAGTTGATGCCCGTGGCAAATGTATTGGTTACTTCTGAATCTAAGCTTGCCATACAAATGATCTCTTTAGTTTTCCTTTGATAGAAGATGGCAGCAGTACCCATAGAAGCTCCTTGCTATGGGAAAACCCTTTTAAAACTAAAGTATCAAGTTTTAAAATGGCACATCATGGAGTTGGAGGGATGGTTCAGTGGCCAAGAAAGAGCCTGATGGCTAAGAACCTGTGTTTGGTTCCTGGCCATATTGGGTGGCTCACAATCACCTGGCAGCCCCAAGGGATCTGGCACTACCTTCTGGCCTGTTTGGGTACCCACACTTTTATCCCCCAATAGGCACATAATTAAAAATCAAATAAATCTTATACATGATTCATTGTAATTTTGAAGTGGGTTGGGAGGGTGGCTCAGCAGGTTGTGGTTCAGGCTGCTAAGTCCAACGACCTGAGTTCAGTTCCCGCCACCTCTGTGGTTGAAGGGAAGAATTGACTCCTTCAAATTGTCCCCTGACTTCTGTGTGAGCCCCATGGCATGTGCCCCTTCTTAGATAAGTTTTTGTTTATTTGGCTTTTTTTGGGGGGGGGTTCGAGACAGGGTTTCTTGGTATAACTCTAGCTATCCTGGAACTCACTCTGCAGACCAGGCTGGCCTTGAACTCACAGAGCTCCTCCTGCTTCTGCTTCCAGAATGCTGGGATTAAAGGTGTGCACTGCCCCCACTCAGCCTCCAATAAATTTTTAAATAAAGAAATGAAAGAAAGAGAGAAAGAAAGAAAGGTGCATTTTGTCCATCACTCTGTCACACCCATGGCGAGTTAGGTACCTTGCTGGGAACATACCTAACACGGTCACCCTCACTTGCTTCTTGGTCCTCACGGAACTTCCATAGTGTAAGCATTTGTACACGCCTTCATCTTGCAGAGTTACGTTGGGCACACTGATGGAGAGCTGTGTGGCCGAGTGGTGAAGAAGGTGGTATTTGGAGCCTTTTAAAGCTGCACAGGAGGGGAAAGAAGCTGCTATGAGACAGCTCACTTACAGGAGTTCCTGCCTCTGCTTCCCCACAATGCCCTTCTTAGTTTGCTTCTTGGGCCTGATGGAGGTGTGGTTTGCCTTGTCACAACCAATGTCATCCATGGGAGATACATACACCAGCTAAGTGCCTTTATTTTTTTTTTTTTTTATTTGATCCTTAGTCTTTCCAGGGAGTTAGCCAATAGTACAAAAAAGCAAACTCAGAAAGTTCTAACCAACATGGAGGCTTCCTCTAGATTTGCTTTGACATAGTGACCTGGGAATTTCACATGAAGTCTAAGATCCCTGGCAAAAGCAGAGGCTCCAAAAAGGGGTTTTGTTGAACTTGTTTTTAAATCTGGTATAGATGCTTAATGTGCACACATGGACAGAGTTAGACCTTGGCTATTGGCCAAGGGAGCATCTCTCATATGAAAGGATGGCTGTGCCTCTTGAGACTCGATGCCTCCCAAGCTAGAACCCTGGGTTTTCAGTCTCATCTCTGTTGACTTTGGAGTCAAGGGTTCTTTGTTGCAGGGACTGCACTGTGAATTGTGGGTGGTTTATTGCATGCCCGGCCTCTACTTTCTAGATTCCAGAGCCTAGGACCCCCACTCCCTACTTGTAACAACCCTGACAATTCTCAGTTGCTGCCAAACGCCAGCCAGAAGTCAAGGCGAGTCCATTTGGAGAAAATTTGAGCTGGATTAAGGGGTTTTACCATAGAAATGTCTAACTTCCCATTCTTCCAAAGAGGAACAAACAGAACAACAATAACAACAAACTTCATTTAACGGAACTATTCCTACTCAAAGTTCATTTCTCCACCACTTTCCCCAACTTGTCTGTTTAGTCTATTGGACTCTACTATCAACAGTCGGTAAAGCTCACCACAATCTATTCGTCTATTTTATATTTAATGTTATCAATTTAACAGTATTGACAAAGGATATCTATTTTTTCTAGTGGCTTTATTTGTGAACATAAATGGAACTTTGCTGAATCTGATTTTCTCGAGTGCTTGGCATTAGCGATATCAATGGTCTCATTAAGAGAGTGTTTGGTAAATTCCTGCCTGAGATCTAAGCATGCATGAAGAATGTCCCTTTCTTTCTATTGTAAGCATCCAGGACATACTTTACGTGTGACACAAGAAAGGCATGGCTCCTGATTAGAGCACATCCCATCAATTTCCATTGCCTAGAAATACTGGTGTGAGGTCCAACAGGGGAAGACAAGGTACTTGGAAATGTCATTTTGCTGCTGCCTCCAGACAGGATGTGATGCCCCATTCCACAGGAAGTCCACAAAGCAGCCTGCTGTTTGCCTATGGCTCTGCTGTGGGTGTTTCCTGGTCAGTGAGAGTCAAAAAGTGATGTGGTGATGTGGGGGTGAGCTACAGGCGTGGAAAGGCGCTCTGTAAATCGAGCCCCCTTTAACAAGCTTTCTGATGGGGGTTTCCACTTCAGACTTCCTGCCACCCCCCAAAAGCCACCCTGTGTCAAATAACAGCTTCAGAGGTGTGAGTCACGTGAAACAGTGGTGGGCTGAGCCCACCCCTGGGTGACTCATGTGGCCCTTTGTGCCACTAATCTGTCCCGGCTGGAAATCCCTTACATTGAGGGTTATCATTTTCTTCCTCCCCTCACCCCACTTACCAGGATACTGGTTAAAAAAAATGGTGAACCCGGAAGGGGCCAGCCACTGGAGAGAGGCATTCTGTGTCAGGGGGGTGACACAGTTTAGGGTGAGCGTCTGGCCTTCCTCTACTGTGATGTTTTCTGTGTTCAGAAAGGCTGCTGAAAGGGAGACATGGGGAAGCAAGGTCAGGCAACACACTGCATGAGGTGTGGTGGTCAGAGCACAAGCAAGTCTCGAGACTGACAGTGTCAAGACTGGTAGCAAGTGCCCTGGCAGCAGAAGCCACCACCCAGCCTCAAAGAAAAGACCTGTTGCTCACTTTACAGATAAGTAAATCATCAGACTCAAGGTCACAGAGGTCACAGGGCTAGACTTTGGTCCACATCTCTGGCAGGCCTATCAGTGGTGAACCCCCAGGAAACAGCTTTCATAGCCTCAGTTTATAAAACAGGTGATTTGCAACTTTAAGCATTGCATCAGCTGTCTATGAGCCTATCGGGAAGGGGGCATTGTAGTCCCTGGTGCTGCTCTGTGCCAGAGTGCTTCCTAGCAACAGAGAATCGCTGTGTTGAATCCCCATCATATACACATGCACACTAGCACGCATGTGTGAGTGCTTAAACACACACACACACACACACACACACACACACACACACACACACACACAAACACACACACACACACAGATTGAGTCTGTTTATTCCTTATTTATTTTGCTCACCATCTCAGTCCCTTTATTTCTGGGAGTGAGTCCAACTTTAAACACACACACACACACACACACACACACACACACACACACACACACACACACACACACACACACACACACACACACACACACACCGTGATGATCTAGTCATTTGTTGGGGCTGTTGGTCACTGGGAGTATAGATCCACTCCAGATAGCTTCAACCACAAATCTCTAGCAAATGTATGAGTTTAATTTCCTGAATCACAATCCCCAAAGAATAGTGAAGAATTGACTACAAGCAGTTACAAATTTATTGTCCCAGAAAGAAAATAGAGGAAGAATAAACTTGTTCTTACTGAACTGTCACATCCATCATTGTTCATTATTGCTTCAAGTTTTAAACTAAATATAATTCTCACCCAGAATGGTGTAAAAACTATCCAACCAGAAGAACACTACACTTATAAACAGAAAATGGTTTTAGCCATATATTCAACACAAAAATGAAAAAAGAAAAAAAGGAAGTAAATTTATTTCCTTGTAAATTATTTCCTTGTGATACACACATTGTAAAACAAAACAAAACAAAACAACAACAACAACAAAAAAAAACTGTTTTGAAATAATGTCTCATGCAGCCCAGACCCACCATGAACTCACTGCATAGCCCAAGCTGGCACTGAGCTCCTGATTCTCCTGCCCCAGCCTCCCACTTGCTGGGTTTACAGACATGAGCTATCATATCCAGCATCCTTGAGATCATTTTAAATATCAGGAAAAATGCTCCTGGGAGCTCACAGGCTTCACTAGTACAACCTTTTGGTGTGCATTTCATCTCCAGTCCTATAGAAAAATTATAACCCAGGATTGGTGTTGTATTCCTACTGATTTTCACAGGAAAAGTTTGTTTTAGCTCTAATTGAAAAACACCTATACCACCAGACAATTAGGGAAAAAATAATGCATTACTGGGAGACTAGAGAGATGGCTTACACCGTGATTGCCATGCAATCCTGGGGATCTAAGCTTGGACCCCAGCACCCGATAAAATATATATAACAGGCACAGAGTACTCATTTGCAATCCCAGTGCTGTGGAGCTGGAGACAGGAGGACCCTGGGGTTTGGCCAGACAGTCCTAGCAGAATAGATGAGCTCCAGGTTCCAACAGACCTGTCTCAAAAAAAAAAAAAAAAAAAAAAAAAAAGTGTAGAGAGGGATGTAGAACACACTCAATATTCACCTCCAGCTTCCACAAATGCATACACACCTACTTAAATATGTATACACAAACACACAAAGAGATTTTTAGTGCTAAAGGCACAGCTCCAGTGGTAGAGTATGTGTCTAGCATGCCACAGGCCTTAGTTTCAATTACTACATAATTCAGTAACTAATCAAGACATCCATGTTTTCAAAAATAAGCAATGAGGCCTGTAGCCAGAATTCTGCTTGGGTTCCCTCATGGGAAATAATCTCATGCTCATGAATTAAATAGAGACAGTAGACTCTTACAATGTTGTTAGATTGTGATAAACTGCACTGTGGCTCTGTAGCAAGGCAATGATTCTCCCTAAGATCAGCAGCAGCTGCTCTCACTGCTGAGAATTCAATGCGTATGGCTGCTGCTCAGACTGACGACATCTATTGACACCAGAGATGCAGATGGGAAGGACCTAGACTGAGGTGCAGAGCCACGCAGCTATGCCACCTCTTCTTGCTTTGGGTTTTACCGGTCTTTATTTTGGCCCTGAGTTTGATCCTGCAGCAAGAAATTGGTGTAGAGAGGAAGACTGATCCACTGTTAAGCCACAGGCCCACCCAGGTTTGCTTACTTAAAATAATACGGGAAGCCTAAGTCTGTCAAAAAATGCAAGAGGAAGATGCTGCCCTGAGTCTCAAGGGGGAAGTCTTCCAAGGAAAAGATATGCATGCTCCTTTTTGTGCTGGTGGATACTACACAGGAGGGTTGGCTGTCATCAGTTTTCTTTCACCTAAGTTTAGAGTCAAACTTTCACCTGTCATCAGAGCAACGAGGTGTGGCTTTTTGTTTTTGCTTACCACTTCCTCCCTGTTAGCCGATGATACACCAACAATATTCTCACTCACCCTTAACTTTTCTCACAGCCTACATGCCATGTGCCAGCTTCCTACTTCTCCCTGTCTGGCCTGCAGCCTTCTCACCTGTAGAGCAGCAGTCCTATGTGCATCTCAGCAATGAATGGCTGTGATGTCTCACCTCCTCCCGCTGTCTCACCTCCTCCTGCTTAGGTCCTGTTGACTAAGTGGATTACTGTCTTCCGGGCTTGGTTGTTTCCATGACTCGATGCATGCAGCCACTAATGGCCATGTGTTACGAGGACACCCTGTGAACTTTTTTTATGGACTGTGTAGTTAGGAGATTTCATCATGGTGCAAATGCCATGTAGTATACTTATTTTTATAGTGCTGAGGATTGACCCCATGGTACTGATGTTTTTTCTTGTCCTTTTAAAAAATTTTTTATATGGATTTATTTACTCATCTGTCTGACTATCTTTGTGGAATATTTAACTATGTAAAGATGTGTTTACATTGGTTTTTGTTGTGGAATATTACTTCAACTGTGTAAAGGTGTGTTAATTTTATTAATGCTGCATTTGCTTAATTATGTATGGATGTGTTGAATTTGTTTCACTTTGCCTGCCTAAGGCACCTGATTGGTTTAATAAAGACTTGAATGGCCAATAGGGAGGCAGAGAAAGGATAGGTCGGGCTGGAGGGGAAAGCTAGGCTCAAGAGAAGGAAAGAATGAGGAAGAGAGAAAAGAAGGAGAGAATGAGGGAGACTCCTGGGTTCAGAAGTCAGGCAGCTATCAGTCAGTCAGACAGAAGTAAACGATAAACAGAAGGAAAGAAAAGCAAATCAGGTTAGAAGTCTTGGCGGCAGGTACCACAATGCACTGAGCTGTCTCACAGCCCCTACCCCTTCCTTTTTCATCAACTGTACTTACTATTTACACAGACTTGGAGAGTGTTGCTTGCTACACACTCAGACTGTGTGGTAGTCTTGTAGGGCCACAATATATGTAGTCTGCTATAGAGACATGACAGAGACTTTCCAACACTCTATCATGCATGACTTTATAGAAATGGAGCTCTTCATCATTTCTTCTGTCTCATTGGTAAACTAATGGCCCTGGACTTGTAAGATGGCTCAGTGGATAAGAACACAATTTCTGCAAGCACAAGGACTGAGTTCAAATCCCCAGCACCCACATAAAAAGAAAAGCCAGGCATGTCTGTGTGGTCTGTATGTGCTGTAAGCCAGGTGCCGGGCGTTCAGAGACAGGCAGGTCTCTGGTGGTAGCTAAGGTCAGGCTGGCTTACTGTGGGCTTCGGGCTTTCCCTGTCTTAAGGGAATGAGGGAGAGAACGTTAGATGAGAGTATCCAGTGTTCTCTACTGACCTTTGTATTATCTACACCAGCATACACAAGTACACACACACACACACACACACACACACACACACACACACACCCCACCACCACCACCACCACCACCACCACCACCACCACCACCACAAATAAACTAATGTTTCTGTCAGTGGATGGTGTGTCATCAAGGTTCATGTGACTAACTTTCAAACAAAAGGCAAGGGGTAGTCACGCCCACCACCTGAAGCACTCAGTGAAGCCACTGCCTTCCTAAGAACCCTTGGCCTTTCCCCGTTAGGGGAGAGTTGCTGTGAGGGTCTTTACTCTATATAGGTTATCAGGGATACTGAAAAAACAACAAAATATCCCTTTAAAGGACTGACATGCCCAGTTGTTGCATGCAATAAATTCAAGACCAAAGTAGAGCAAGTCTGTTGCAGGGTCCCAAACTCAGCATGTGCAACTGGGTCTCTGTGACCTGTCCTGTCCCTCCTGTCCCATAACTAATCCAGACATACCACAGACCACACCCCTGCATTTCCTTACTTAGTTAACGTGGTCACCAGCCATGGCCCCCAGACAAGCACCCTCTCACCTCTCCCAAGCACGGATTTAATCAAACCCATCTTCCTCTCCCACCACTGCTGTGACCTTGGCTGAGTCCCCCAATGCTTCTTGCTGGACCATTCCAAAAATTGTCTCCTAGCTGCCCTTCCCTCTAATTCATCATCCGTTAGCTTTTAGACTGACATTTTAAAGACATTATGCTTTTCCCTTCTTCATTCAAATTATTTCCTGGAGCCTCGGAGATGGCTCAGCAGTTAAGAGCATTTGCTGCTCTTCCAGGAGACAGTTTGATTCCCATCATCCACAGTGGCCCACAACCGTCTGGAACTCTAGTTCCAAGGCAGCCAATGTCCTCTTTGGCTTCAGAGGGCACCGGGCATGCATATGGGTGTACAGGCATACCTGCAGACAAGACACTCATACTCTTAACATAAAATAAAATGAAAAATTGAAGATGAGCATGTATGACTTGAGAGTTCAGTTCTTAGCACCCATACCCAGTAGTTAACAGCTGGATCCCCAGTTCTAGGGGGATCAAATGCTTCTGTCCTTCGCTGACACCTACATTCCGCCCATCCACCACAGCATATGTACATATAATTTTTAAAGAGAAATAAGGACTATTTTAAAGTATTTGCATGTAGGCATCAGGCTAGAATTCGTCACAGGTTCTTATGTCTCACTTGATGACGCTCCTCCCAGGTATTCCATGTGAAGGGTCACGCAATGGGCCCTGGGAGATTCGGGCTGGAAAGCCACTTTTGCCCAGCCATTCGCATGCTCTACACAGAGCTTTTCTTATCTCCTGCAAGACTCTCCTTATGGAGACTCAATTCATAGGTTGCAACTTTTGTCATAACTTCCAAGTAGAAGGCTTTGGGGACTGCTCAGTGCTTAAAGCAGGTGCTGAGCAAGCAAGAAGACAGGAATTTGGATCCCTAGAACCCACATGAATTCGTGGTGGGGGTGGTGGCTCCTTTACCATTCCCACATTCAGGAGGCCGAGACAGGATTTCTGGACCAAGCTGGCTAGCGAGAGTAGTTATTGGCAAGCTTTAGGGTTGACAGAGAGACCCTGCCTCAAAATAAGTGGTGAATTATCAAGGAAGATTTTCAATATCAAACTCAGATTTCCACACACATACACACACATGTTCACACACACACATACGTGCATGCATACCACATACATGCATATATGAAGAAAAGCAAACTTGAAATCAGGCCTTCGCCTCCTTCCTTCCAAGTGACCAGATCTCTCTTCTCAATACTCAAAGGCTTTGAATGGTTTACCACTTACTACGTTCCTTTATACCTGTGTGCTTACAGCTGCATCTCTGTTAATGGATTACAAATGGCTAGAAGTAGGGGCAGTTTGCCATCCATCCACTATACACTCCCAGGGACTAGAACAAAGGTAGCTTTCTGGATATCAGTTGAATTAATGGGCAAAAAGGACAAATGTGAATCTTGAGAGACAAATATTATAACAGAACTCTAACTTTCCTCTGCAAGTATGACATCAAGTAACAGAGACTTGAGCTGAATTAAAGCTAAAAGCAGTGAGTGAATTCTCAGATTGGAGTCCTGTTTCCCTGGCTCTTGTGGCGAGCTGGGCAGAAATGCACTTCAGTAAAGAAGATTACAAAAAAGAGATTTGTGTTATTTTTAGATAGATTGGCAGAGAAAACTACAGATGTGACAATCAATTAGACTTGTCAGAATCAAATCATTTCCCAGTTCGTCATCAAGAGGTGACTCCATGCAAGAGAACAAAGGGATTCTTCAGTTTGCAGAAGCCCTTCCTTCCTGAGCTAGAAAGGAGAGTTGCAATCAGCTGCACTTGACCTTTTCATCCCCCACAGTATGAGAAATGAATCTGGAAAACCAAAGAAACAAACAAGCCATCCTGCTCCCCTGACTCATTCTCCTCACGTTTTATCCACCCTAGAGATTATTCATTCCAGGGGCCTTGAGGAGAGGGAGCCTTGACATTCTTTTGTCTGCAGACCTCTGGCAGTCTTAGAAGCCACCACAGTCTTTTTCCTTCTGCCTAATTTGCTCAAGTCGGCTGACAGTTTGCAGCTGTGTCAAGTCTGTAGTTGACAAGAAGCAGCATGGCCAGTCCCTGCCCACGTGGGACTCTGAGCAGGTTTAGGCCAGAGTGAGCAGTGGTGGTTCAAATCCCACTGAGGGTCTGTGCCATCTAGGTGGGGAAATTTTCAGTTTCAATATTGACTCTTTCAGAAAGTCTAAGTTGGTATAAGCCTCAGGTTCTTCATCCAGTTAAGACATAGTTTCAGCAGTTAGGAAAACACTGCTCTTGCAGAGAACCCTAGCTCAGTTCCCAGCACACACATCAGGTGGCTCGCAAGCATCTGTAACTCCAGCTCCTGGGGAATCTGTTGCCTCTGACCTCAGCAGGCACCCTCATACATGTGTGCACACGGTTGTATGTCCTGGCAGACTTGTCTTAAGCTCATTTTTTTGTTTTATTATTTTTTTGAGGCAGGGTCTTGCCATGTTGCATTGCAATTACCAACATCCACAACATTCCCTAGGCTGATCTTGAACTCACGGTGATCCTCCTGTCCCAAATGCTGATGTTACAGATGTGCACTGCTGTGCTCTGACTAGGTTTATCTTAAAATATGATTCTTTTAGTTTTTTTTTCTGTTTATTTAAAAATTTGTTTCTATGGGGTATTTTTTTTTCCTTTTAATGTGGGAAATATTTGAAGCCTGGAAAAGTTAAGGTCAGTCACTTTAAACCTCGAATAATTGAAATCATGTTAATTTTGGCTGCCTAAATGTACCCTTTCAGAATGCATTAGCTGTTCCATAAGCCACTTACTGAAGAAGCTGATGTCATTCGTTACCAAAAACAGAGTCCTTGTTAAGTGCCTCAGGGTACAGGGTACAGGAAACAGAAAGGAGGGCACTAATTGAAATACAGAGACCAGGGAATTGAAAAACTATGTTAAAAAACAAAACAACAACAACAACAACAAAAAAACCTTGCTGTCCCTCCTCCTCAAATGGAGTCCTCCAGATGCCATTCTGAAAGGAACACAATGAGAGGGATAGGCAGGGTCCCTGGCACAGAGCAGCAGGGTCACTATTTGAAAGCAAACAAGTATAGTGGCTCTCTGTACACGGTCCCTCCCCACACTGATGCAAGGGCTGTCTGTGACCCCAGGGCACGATCCTCCACCCTTTCCTCCACTTTTAGGTAGGATAATTTGACCTACTCTTGCAGAGGACTCTGGTTCTTTGCCAGCGCCCACATGACAGCTCAAGGCCATCTGCAACTCTAGTTCTAAAAGATCCGCTTCCTCTTCTGGCCCTCTCAGTTACTGCATGCATGTGGTACCCAGGCTCTGACAGGCACAACTCTCATACACATTGAATTAAAAAAAAATATGTGTTTTAAAGTAACTAGTTTTCACTGGGATCTCATTGTCTCTAAAGCAAATTAGAATTGAGTAGTGCAAAGAGCTTTTTTGCATTTGAGATTTTCTTATACTGAGGATTTTGACAGGTCAAACTTTTATGAACATCTTCATCTAAAGGTGCAAAAACTGAATTTTAGAGGAATTAAAATGCTTGATAAAGTCTTATTCACGAGGAAGTTTTGATGAGGAAGCTGGTTGCGTTTCACCGTAACAGATCCACAGATACATACCATGCAGTCCCTATGCCCTGAAGAGCAGTTAACAGGAGGCAGAATAGACACAGTACCTGGGAGTGTGAATTGAGAACAGCCAGAGAAGTATTAGCAAAATTACCTGGGTTGTCTTCCAGAGTAGGTCCTCCATGAACACAGGGGACTGACAGGTAGGTCTGGCAAAAAATGTTAACTCGGCTGAATAAAATACACAACAAAACACCATGTTTGCTCTAAGTCCTTACCTTGCAGCGGGACCCAGGACAGCAAGCTGAGAACTCCCCACCACATGTTGACTGTGCCGAAGACACTCTTTGACAACTTCCTGTAGGTTCTAAGGTACACAGGCTTTTGAAGGGAGGAGGCTGTAGCTCTGATCTTATGTGAGCCGATTCCTCCACCCACTCTGAGCACCCTTTTAGTTAGCTGCCCCTCAAACACCTCCTGGTGGAACATCTTGGGGACCACAGGTGTCATATCCATTGTGGAGAGGGGTGAGCGGGGTGCTGATGACAAACACTGCTCCACCACAAGTGGGTAGTGATGGTAAGTCAAATGACTGAGGCTCTGGGGAAGACAAAAGGTAGGAAAGGTTAAAATGTCCCTCTCTGGTGAGGTCATCTTCATTGTTGCTTTTTTAGTTTATTAGACAAATTATAGCTAGGTAATTGTTGGCCCATGTTCTTGGATATTTTGTATTTATAACCTGGACAACAATTTCTAGTGGTTACTAAGGGGTATGTTAATTCATTCATTTGCTTTTGGAATATGAGCATTCATCTGTTTATCTATCCTTCCGTCTGTCTACTAATCCACCCATCTATTCACTCTTCCTGTGTGTCTCCCCACACACAGTCAACCACCCTTTTCTTTTCCCTACTTCTACCTCTGCACTCCCATCCATCTATTCCTTCTCCATTTCTATTCAGAAAAGGCCAGGCCTCCCATGGATATCAACAAAACATGACATGTCAAGCTATAGCAAGACTAAGCACCTCACCTTATACTAAGGCTGGAGAAGGCAATGCTGTATGAGGAACTGGGTCCCCAAAACCAGTAAAAGATCAAAGACAGGCCCTGCTCCCACTGTTAGGAATCCCACAAGACAAATCTATATAATTGTCACATATATGCAAAGGGCCTATGTCCGTCCCATGGAGGCTTCCTGGTTGTCAGTTCAGTCTCTGTGAACCCCTATGAGCCCAGGTTAGTTGATTCTGTGCATTTTCCTGTGGTGTCCTTGACTCCTCTGGCTCCTACAACCCTCCCTCCCCCTCTTCAGCAGGATTTTCCCCAGCTCAACTTAATGTTTGGCTGTGGGTCTGTTTATGTTTCCATCAGTTTCTGGATGAACCTCTCTGATGACTATTGGGCTTGGCAACATTCTATTAGTATAGCAGAATATCATTAGGCATCATTACATTGACATTTCCCCCACTCTAGTTGTGTTTGGTTTTATCCTAGGTCTCTGGGCCATCTGGAGCTCCAGACAGTGTCAGGGGTGGGATCACTCTTGAATCATGAGTCTCAGACCGGACCAGTCATTGCTTGGACACTCCTACAATCTCTGTGCCACCTTACCACAGCACATCCCATAGACAGGACAAACTGTAGGTTGAAGGTTGTGTGTCTGCGTTGGTATCCCAATCCCTCCACTGAAGTCTTGCCAGTTCAGGTTACATATGCACTACTGCTAGGACTTGGAATTTCCCTTGTACCAGGTTTCTATCTGACCCTGAATGCCCCCTTTCCAGTCACCTCTTTCAGTATTCTCACCTCCACTCTATTGCTACTGATCCCTCATGTTCCCATCCTTACCCTTCCTCAGTCCACCCACAAAATCTGTTCCATTTTCCTTCCCAGGGTGGTTCAAGTGTCCCCTTGGGTACTTTTTGTTGCCTAGCCTCTCTGGTCTGTGGATTGTAGTATGGTTACCCTTTTCTTTATAGCTAATATCCACTTATAACTGAGTACATACCATGATTGTCTGTCTAGGTCTGGGTTAATTCAGGACGTTTTTTTTTTTTCTAGTTCCATTATTTGCCATCAAATTTCATGTGTCATTGTTTTTTAACAACAGCAATACTCCATTGTGTAAATGTACTGCATTTTTTAAATCCATTCTTTGGTTGAAGGACATCTAAGTTGTTTCCAGTTTCTGCTTATTACCAATAAAGCTGCTATGAACATAGTTGAGCAAGTGTCCTTGTGGTATGACTGAGCATCCTTTGCATTTATGCCCAAGATTGGTATCACTGGGTCTTGAGGTAGATCAATTCCTAATTTTCTGAGAAACTGCCATATTGATTTCCAAAGAGGCTACACAAGTTTGCACTCCCACCAGCAATGGAGGAACATTCCCTTTGCTCCACATCCTCTCCAGCATGAGTTGTCATGTGCGTCTTTGATCTTGGCCATTCTGACAGATGTAAGGTGGAATCTCAAAGTCATTTTAATTTGCCTGATGTCTAAGGATTTTGAACAATTCTTTAAGTGTTTCTTAGCCATTTGCGATTCCTCTGTTGAAAATTCTCTATTCACATCTGTACCCAATTTTTAAATAGGATTATTTGGTTTATTGACATCTAGTTTCGTGAGTTCTTTGTATATTTTGGAGATCAGCCCTCTGTCAGATGTGGGGTTGGTAAAGATCATTTCCCATTCTGTAGGCTGCCATTTTGTCTTGTTGATCATGACCTTTGCCTTACAGAAGCTTCTCAGTTTTGTGAGGTCCCCTTTATTAGTTGTCTATCTTAGTACCTGTGATATTGGTGTTCTGTTCAGGAAGTTGTCTCCTGTGCCAATGCCTTCAAGACTATTTCCCACTTTCTCTTTTATCAAGTTCAGTGTCTCTGGTTTTATGTTGATGTCTTTGATCCACTTGGACTTGAGTTTTGTTCAGGGTGATAGATATGGATCTATTTTCATTCTTCTGCCTGCCAACATCCAGTTATGCCAGTACCATGTTCAACCACCTCTTATATGACTCTCTAAGATGATTGGACACAGCACAAAAAAAAATTCTTGTTTTTCTTTTTGAGATAAAAGTGAGAGATTAAAATATGCAAACAAACAATTTTTGTTCACTTCTTTCATTAATTGAGATAGTCTATTTCATTTGTAATAGGTTGCCATGAGTAAGTTAATGTAAGGCTGAATGGATGCTCTGTCTGAGATGTAAACACTACTCTTTAAAAAATTTATTTTTATGTATGTAAGTGTTGTGCCTGTATATATGTCTGTAAACCTTGTACGATGTTGGTGCCCACAGAGGCCAGAAGAAGGCGTCAGATCTTTAGAACTGTAGTTACAGACAGTTGTCATCTGCCATGTGAGTGTTGGGAATAGAACCCAGGTCCTCTGGAAATACAGCCAATGCTCTTAGCCACTGAGCCACCTTTCCAGCCCCATCACTACTTTTTTATTCTGAAGTCTAAAAGAATGTTTGACATACTTTTTCTAAAGCATTAAAGAAGATCTTCCTGCTATGTTTTAAATGTGGAATGTCCTTGACTAGATGTGTTTAAACTTCACTCTCCAGCTGCTCTGTGTTGGCTGTGTGACCATTGGGTCATGGTGCTTAGCTGGTCTACATGGTCTGTATTGGGTGTGCAGCCATTGGGTCATGGTGTTAGCATGGTCCTATTGGAAATGGAACATCAGAGGTCATAGTCATCCAGTTCTGGTCTAGCTTTCTGTTGTCCTGCCCACCATGATATGAAAAAACAGCCACCAAATACTGCTATTGTTATGGGCAGTAACATTCTAGTTACCATGCCACTCGAGTGTACAATTGATGGACTGTGTGTCTGAAGCCATGAGACTGCAACTCTAGCTCTAGGGGGATCTGATATCCTCTTCTAGATTCCAAGGGCACATATACTTTTACACACACACACACACACACACACACACACACACACACACACACACACACGAGGAGAGCACATACATACATATAATTTAAAATTCAAAAGTATCTTTAAACAACAACAAAATGTTTTAATGTCACAAGAGTCCACTAGTCTCAGAGGTTAAGAACTGTCCCCGAAGGAAATGCTTGCAAAGAAGGCTAGAGTATGACGTGTCCTTGTGGTCTACAAAGTCCTTCCTACTCACTCATTAAATCCACTTCAGCCCACAGCCCACCAGCGCCCAACGGGGAAGAATTACAGACCGTGACTATTCAGTGGGTGGAGAGAAATGATGAAGAAGGGTCATAGTGGTCAAGGACTGCCTTTTAACTATTTTCTAGTGGAAGTGTATGTGGTGACCACCTTGTAGGTGGGAGGCCTCATAAGTGAGAAAGTTTCCCCATCACTTTCCTAAGTTCTTAGCTGGAACCTAATAACAAAAGATAGAGTAGAAGAGAAAAATAATTTGTCTTCGCGTGTGACTTCATACGTGCACATGCATAGGAGACACCAGTGAGTGAGCAAGTCTCTACAGGGTGGCTTAGAACTCTAAAGCAGCATTTCATCAGGGAACAATGGAGTTTCAGAGAAGTTGTAACGCAGTATGAAAGGATGGTGAGTCTCAACCGACATCAGTAAGCGGGCAGGCAAATGTGTGGGGAACGAGCAGATAAAAAAGGCTGGTTAATAGAGCTTTTCACGAAGTTCCTCTGGAGCACTCTGGAGGCTGGGAAGTGCTCAAACTTGTCCCCAGTAAGTGACTCAGTGACTCCAGAACATGTGGGAGGAGGGCACCTTAACACCAGAAGGCCCTGGTTTTATGGTTTGCTTTTTCTTTTCCTTCCTTCCTTCCTTCCTTCCTTCCTTCCTTCCTTCCTTCCTTCCTTCCTTCCTCCCCCCTCTCTCTTTTCCTTCCTTTATTATTGCAAAGAAGGGTGAGGACAGAGACTACTTAATTTTTTGTTGATTATTTTTATCTTCTTCTTAGGTACCTCAGCTCAAAATCATCCTTATACCAAAGAGGTACATTTGGGAGGGACATTTTCTGGGAAAGGCAACAACAGTTCTCCACAAGAACCATGAAAGGCCAAGAAGAACGTGTCCACCAGCTTGTGACTGTGGTTTCCATTCCATGGGATCTTTATGTTTGGTTTCATTGCTCCCAGGGACTAACATTGGATGGGAAGATGAAGAGAGTCAGATTTTAGATAAGCAAGCATCCTCTGCATTGTCCCTCATTATTCTGGTGTGACTGCTGGCAGAGGTGAAAGCTATGGAGGAAAGAACTATTAAACAGACCAGGGGTAGGTAGACATCTTAAGAGTCAGAGCAAACAGGAATTCCCACGAGCAGAAGCAGCTGGGATTTCTGTGGCAGTTACAAGAGGGCCTTCACTTTCTTTTTGACCTTTCGTGCTCACATGAAAAAACTCTGGCCTTTCCTAGCCAGACACAGTGGTGCCTGTTTCCCAGCAGCTCTTGCTGCTAATTCATGCTGGGGGGCAGGATTCTTCAAGTACTGTTGTAAAACCACTGTGGGGTTTCTAAGCTAGACCATCAGTTTTGGTAATCACTTACAGATCCAGAAAATGTTTCTCAGGAGCATCAAAGATCATGAGATGACAGTAGACATGAGAGAGATGGAGCCTGCCTCCTCACCTACACATTGCCAATAGCAGCCACAATCCCTTTAGCATATTTATTGTCTCTTAGAATCAGTTTCCCCATCTGTAAGATGGGAAGAATAATCATAGCCCACAGGGACTAGGAGATTGGAATTAAACACAGTACCCTGAGCATCTTGTGGTATAGAACTCTTCAGACCTAGGTAGCTGGGGTTACATCTCAGCAAGCATGGCAGGATGGGTCAGCATGGAAAAGGGAACTGTCCTAGTTATCTGTAACAGTCAACTTGACACAGTCTATAGTCCCCTTAAAAGGGAGTCTCAGTGGAGAGATTACCTAAACTAGACTGGTCTGTGGGCCAATTGTGAGGAATTATGGTTTGTTAATTGTTGGAGGCGGGCCCATCCCCCTGTGGGCACCACTCCTTATGCTTGTAGTCCTGGAAAGTGCAAGGACACTTGCTAGCTAACCATGCACCTGGGCAAGCCAGGATGCAGCACATCTCCATGTTTTCCGCTTCAAGTTTTTACCCCGACTTTGCTCAGTGTGGACTATGACCCGGAATTGTAAGCCAAATAACTAAATCCCTTCTCTTTCTAAGTTTCTTGGGTTGTGGCATTTGTCACAGCATTGGAGATGAAACTAGAACAAAACTGACAACTATGCTTCTGCCTTTAAGACTTCTACCTGGAAATCCTGCCCTGAGCTCTCATGGAGGTGGGAGGTTTAATTTAATCAAATGGACAATTCTGGAAACTGTCCAAATACAAGTTGGTTTCAGAAACAAATTGTCCTGACAATCCCTAGTATCTCCCGGGCTTGCTGACAAAAAGATCTCCCGGGCTTGCTGACCAGCCAGGCTAATCAAGTCAGACAGCTGTAGGTACAGTGAGAAATCCTGTCTCAAATTAATGTAGAGGGGCCAGACATGATGGTGCCTTCCTTTAATTCCAGCACTTGAGAAGTAGGCTAATCTCCATGAATTACAGGCCATCCTGGTCTACACAGAGAGAGTTCCAGGCTGGCTAGAACTATGTAGTGGGACTCTGTGTCAAAAAGAAAAATAAGAGTGGCTGCTCTTGCAGAGGATGTGTTCAATTCCCAACATCTACATCAGACAACTCACAGTCATCTGTGAAACTCCAGGGAATCCAGTGCCCTCTTGTGGCCTCTGTGGGCACCCATACACACAGACAGATGCATATTCATACTTAAATAAAAACAAAATGGTGCTGGAGAGATGGCTCAGCAATTGAGAGCACCAGCTGCTCTTCCAGAGGACCTGGGTCCAAATCCCAGCACCCACATGGCAGCTCATAACTGTCTGTAGCTCCAGTTCCAGAGGATCTGACACCTTCACACCGATGCACATAAAATAAAGTTAAATAGATTATTAAATAAGATGGAGAGGAATTGAGGAAAGCACCAACATTGCTTTCTGGCCTCCACACAAATGCGCATATACCTGAACACACATGGACATGTATACACACACACACACACACACACACACACACACACACACACACACACACACACACAATTAGTAAACAAATAAGCAAACAAACAAAGGAATAGTGTATGTGTCAGTGCATGATAACGACAAATTTTCTATAAATGCTGTTTGTCATGTTGCTAGTTCTGGGGCAGCCCCATCGTTTGTGAGCTTCAGATAACACCCCCACACTTCACCGTACTGTGCCTTAGCATTTGTCACACTCTTTCTGCAAAGGCCAAAGAGTAAATCCTGAGTCACCCCTACTACTAAACTCTGCTCTGGGAACTTCCACCAAATATTCCTTGCCCAGCCCTTTGCCATAACCAGTTAGTTCCTCCAATGGTCACCCTCTCGGGGTCTCTATTCCTGAGCATCCCACCCAAGAGAGCATCTCCTGCCCATATTTCTTTCAAAGTCATTCTCCATCATAGTGGCCAGTGGGTCCCATCAAGGTTTCTAATCATACTGTGAATTCACTGTCTGTCTCCTTACTCCATAATAGCTAACTAACACTTAGCTTCCTCCCTTGCTGTAGTAGCTCCAGTGTCCTTACCTTAGTAGGAACATGCCACTCAGGGAAAACAGTAGAAGGACAAATGAGTCTATAATCTTAGTGTCTTTTAAAAATGTAGATTTGGACATAAACAATTATTTTCCTGCTTATTATGGTTATGATTCTTATCACCATCTTTATTATGGGTGAGGGAGGGCTACATGGCCACAGTGCCTCAGGAGGTCAGAATCCCTCTGTGAGTTCTCGTGATAAAACTGAGGCTGGCTTTTGTGTCAAGCACTTTCCTTATTGAGCCATCTCAATGGTCCTCTTAGTTTCTTTCATACAATGACTTCATAATACCTAGTCTCTTTGCCTTGCAAATTTGTTACCAAGATCAAATGAAAAGAATATAATTATGCTGCATTACATAAAAGGATGGGGTGGATCATCCAAGCAACTTTCTTTTTTTTTTTATTAAGATTTATTTATTATGTATACAGTGTTCTGTCTGCATATACTGCATGTATCCCTGCAGGCCAGGAGAGCGCTCGCGATCTCCTTACATTTGGCTGTGAGCCACCTGCTGGGAATTGAACTCAGAACCTCAGGAAGACAGTCCTCTTAACCTCTAAGTCATCTCTCCAGCCTAAATGTGTAGCCCAGGCTGGCCTTGAACTTGTGATTCTCCTGCCTCTGCCTCCTTCAGCAAATCCTACCGGAGTGTGCTACCATAACACGCCCAAGCATCTTTCTAAACAAAACACACTTCAATCATGTGTGGTGGTGCATTGCCTGCAGTATCCATACTCAGGAAGTTGAGGCAGGGGGATAGTGTGTTTGAAGCTAGACTAGGCTGCATGGAAAGAGCCTGCCTCAGACAAACTCCTCAACCTCAACAACATTAACTACAACAAGATTCCTACAGATGCTAACCAACACATCAACTTTCACTGTTCTTTCTACAGCAGCTCACTCAGAGAAAAGAGAGAGACGGTGTCTGTATGAATGAGGCCTTCATTCCCCACCCCTCACATTCCCAGGCAAGTGGTCTTAGACAAGCAGTTATCTACGTATTAGCATGCAGCATTTTGTTATTATTGGCATATGGTATCAAGTAACTTTCCCCAACTGATTTTTCAAAGCATTCTGGCAAAAGAGAGAAGGAAGAAAAAGGGGAGGGGCATAAGGAAGAAGGAAGTAAGAAGGAAGGAAAAAAGGAGGAAGGAAGAATCATTACCATGCTCACTTACAGCTGAGGTGAGTTGGTCATGCAACAACCCATCTGAGCCATCTCTCGCTCAGCTTTTGTCCTGGAAGCATCACCCTCAGTAGCTGGCCTTCTTCCCCAGCCATAGGTAGATCTTGTAGACTGCCCCAAGAAGGGAGGGACAACAGAAAGCTGAATAAGCCAGGATGTCTCATCCTGGCCAGAAACAAGCCATCTGGGGTTAGTGTATGTATTTCTGGAAAATACAGTATTCTGTTTCTTTGAGAGGAAGATTTTTTTGGTGGGGGAAAGGTCCCCACACAAGGCCAAAACAAACCCTATAAACAATGACCCTAACCCACACAAGCAAGAGAAGCAATGAATTTTGCTGATGTCAGCCTAAGCAGACTGACATCCCCCCGACTGTTGTGTAGCCAGCTTTTTGCCACATCACAAAAGGGTAAAATGAGTTTGGGAACCTTTCAAGCAGAGAACAGCTGAGAACCTGCCAGAAAGCTAACCGTAACCCCGTCTTTTGTGTAGACTCCAGCGTTAGCCGTTGTTTCCTCAGGAAGTGGACCCTGCTGGGGTTGTGGATAGCTGGGTAGATGAAAATCTGTTTTCATGTCCTGAGTACACATTTACTTTCAAGGCTTATTTCAAAAAATCTTATTAGCTTAATATACAATTCAGAAATGGAGCCTGTGAGCATAGCATGTAGCCTGAGCTGGACTTGTGACCCTCCCCTGCCCCACCCCCATGTCTTTCATATTTTTCCTCAGCCGATGATGCTTGGGACTAGCACTGAGGCTCGGGTGGAAAGGGATCCTGGTAGTCCCGACTGCCAAGGAATATTGAATGTTATAGCTTGGATGGATGGAAAGGAACTCTGGCACCCAGGAGACAGGGAATACCACAGGTGGCAGAAAGCGAAACAGCTCTGCTCTGGCAGGGAGGGCTTCCCCAGAGAAGTTGTTAGTTGTTACAGTTCGGCTCATCCATCCCCGCCCCCTCCTGTTCAGGTGAAAAGTTGTTACTTCTCTCAGCTCAGCTCTGTTCTGGCAAAGGAAGGTCTCACCCAAACCTCATTCAAGAGACTTATTGTGAGGGAAAAGAATCTAGGAGAGTGGCTGCCTCTGCCAGGAAGGAAGACAGCAGCAAACTGAACAGGCACAGGGTTTATAAAGGGCTGCTTACCAGCAGAGTATTTCTAGGGATGACTTGGTTTTCTGCTCAAGGATAGGTTGGTTTTTCTGCTTCGTTGGTCAGGGGCAGATTTTGCTCTGGTTTCAGGGCAAAACTGTGCCCCCCCCTCACTGGTCCCTTTCAGCCGTTTGGCTCTAATTTTAGGGCCAGGATGTATTTCTTTCACTGGCTCTGATTCCAGGGACAAAGTGTGTTTCTTTGGCACTGGTTTCAGGGTCAGGGTGAATTTCTTTGGTTCTGGTTTCAGGGTCAGGGTGTGTTTCCTTGGCTCTGGCCAGGGTGTGTTTTTATGGCTGGCCTCTTTACCCCCTACAGGTACACCACCCTTCTTGAAGTGGTTATTGATGGGGAATGATGCCAATGGGGTTCAGAACTGCCTCCTCAAATATGTCACTTTGGTATAACTGATATGTTTATAAGATGCAAGTTTAAAAATGACAGCAAGATCACTCCTAACATCCATACCATTTTCTCCCAAAGCAGGTCATAAAACATACAAAGGATGCTCTGAGCCACCCCTAACCCAGTAGGTCCCAGAACCTTCCTGTGAGAGGGGGCTTTCTTGTCTCTGATGATAGAGACTAAGGAGAAACCAAGCAGGTGGCATAGCTGCCGGCAGCTTGTTACAACTTGATCATATTTTTTTGCCCTGTCATGTTTCTCCAGAACCACCCATTTGCCCTCAAACTTAGCACTAAAACATTTAGGCATTACCCTGTGTGGTACTGTGTATCTGTAATCTCAGCCTTGGGGAGTGGAGATGGGGGACCAGGGATTTAAAGCCACAAAACTAGTCCAAGCTAAGCTTGGGCCATGTGAGCTTTTGTATCAAAAACATAACCAAAAAACCAATTATACACACATATATGGTTAGGTTTCATTGTGTTCTGAGTTTTGGATCTTCATTGCTTTATGCAGTTTCCCATGGGATATAAAAGTTAAACTTGTCTATTTTTCTCTTGTTAATTTGATTTTGTCACAGGAGCGTTGGCCCTGATCAGTTGATGGGAAGGCATCCTGTGTCCCCTACAGTTTGCCTAGGATAAACTGGAAGCATCATGGATCATGCATGCTCTTTCAGTGACAGTGTCCTCATCTCTCCATCTGGATGCCTCACCAGAAAGGACCAGAGATCCATAGAGCCACAAAAGGCCCCTCCCCATTCCATTAGCTGCTAGCATCTCTCTGACCCTCTGTTGGAAGAGTCACACTCTTTTTGGGGGGTGGGGTTCGAGACAGGGTATCTCTGTAGCTTTCGAGCCTGTCCTGGAACTCCCTCTGTAAAACAAGCCAACCTCAAACTCACAGAGATCTGCCTGCCTCTGCTCCCCATCCCTAACCCCCCCACCCCCCGCAGTGCTGGGATTAAAGGCATGAACCACCACCAACCAGCTAATACTCACACTTTAATGGACCCTGCACAGTCACAGTGACCACAGTACCATTGAAAGACATGACAGGAAGAGACCACACTCAGAATTTGATGTGCAGTTGCTCTGGATCGACCGAGGACACAGTTTTTTTTTATTAAGTCATCTATGAACCATTTCAGTGGATATGATCTTGGAATGCAGTGAACTGATCACGATGCTGTCACAGCTCTATCAGGAAGATTAGCTTCTCAGCCAGCAAGCACAAATGCCGCAGGTAGTGTACAAGGAATTTGGCCAGTACAGCTAGGTGTGGTTTCCTCTCTCTTTTTGTAATTACAAACTTCCCCCTCCCAATAAATACATCTGGATCACATAGAAAAGAAGGGTTACAAAAGACTCATAAGTAAGAAAAGAACTGACACACCTTCCCAACACAGCAGGTTCAGCATGGTGGATGCATAACTCATAGGCTCTGGGATGCTGTTCTCAGTGGCAACCAAAGAATGAGTATACATTGTTTCATTATACATGTGTATTCCATACAGAGTCCATGAATAGTTGAACAGCTGCAAAATTCTGTGCAAATAATGGCGGTTAAGGAGTACCAGGCAAATATCTGTGAGAGCTGTCTATTGTTTGACTACTAATGACTCTAATATTCAACCTACACACAGCAAACCTAATACTTTACATATGTAGCAGCCCAGTTATTTCTTTCACATTGAGACACAATGCCTGTGGTCACTCTCCCAGAAATCAATGGTGAAGTGTTTCAAAAGCAAATCCAGTTTTAGTCACATGTTTAAAGATAAAAAACACCCACATAACAACTCCATCTCCATCACCTTTGTAACATAGATGTTCCCCTAAGCAGATGTTCTGTCCCCTGCCATTCTTGCCAGTCTTGCCCCTGCAGCAGCACAGGCTCATAATACTAGCTCCCCCCCCTCACCACTTGGCATGTGCCGGATTACAATTTAAATGCAAATCTCCAGGAGTCTCATTATCCAACCTTGTGCAGATATGGTACAGTTGACTGTGCCGACCCTTGGAAGCTTAGTGGGAGGCTCATCTATATTCTTAACACATGAATACACTGAGAGTAGATTCAAAGGAGCAATTCATCATTGCTGTGAAATTAAAGCCAGTGCCTAGGTTACAGAGGAATGCCATTCTTGGAGCACAGAAGCAAACTTTTCTACAAAGGCAGTGAGATAGGGACTTCTCTCCCTGTTGCTATTCACTGAGTTCCCCATGACATTAGATAATTGGAAGAAGAGACCTCATTTTCCCAGGAATATAGCTTGGAGAGTGGAAAAGACACATCTAGGGCAGTGCTATACACAGCAGGAAGACCATTTACATTTATTCCCAACAAAACCGGCAAGAAAATGATCAACAGTGACTTACCAAACCCACATAGCTCCAGAAGGCACACATATTTATTTATTTATTTATATATTTATTTATTATTGCAAAATCATCTTTCAAATATAAGGTTACTTTAAAATAATTCTTTGGTTAAAGTATAATTAAAATAAGAAGTAGAAAGTCTCCTAAGCCGTTCACTACGGGGATAAAAAATAACTTCTCTCAACCATCATATGGCCACTTAATCAGCCATTCAGAGTGCATGAATTTGAATGCAAAGGGAAAGACACACTTATCTGAATGCTATTGTCACCCTGGGGTGAAGCAATGGGCTCCTCATAGCAAAGCAATGATGGCAAGAAGAGCCTGGGAAAAGGACAGCCCCAGTGTGTGCATTAACATTCGCCAATTATTCTAGTCGGTCCACAGAGGAAATCACAGGGACAGAGTACTACCCAGGAATAACACTGCAGCATGAGCACACTTGTTAAAGCAGGTCACTGTTTAGATGTGTAATACTATAGTAATTCATTTCCCTTGGTGCATTTTCAGGTATCAGATAGCTTTCTAACACTTACAAAAAAAGGAAGGGGTATAAAAATTTTCTTTTGATTATTTTTGTTTGCCCTGTGCCGACTCATTCCTTCTCCCAAATATCATTTGAGCTAACTAGCATGAGCTGCAGATCAAAAAGAACTAGCCTCAACTCAGGGTCACAGCCAGCACAGAACTTCTGTATGCTTATGAAATGGGATGATAGAGAGGTTTCTTTACACACAGATTCAATGTGATTCAAAGGATCACCCAGCTGGGCCCGATGTTTAATTTTTTTTAAGTAGGCAAGCGTGCAATGTTAACGGAATACAGATCACCTAGCCAATTTGATAAGCAATTTGGATAATTAAACTTTTCTGTACTCAAGAGTTTTATTCAGAAACTGACTTCAGATGCTGTTCCCTTTGGCTCTGTCAAAAATCACCCAGGACTCTGTCTTTATTGGATAAAGGGCAATGGTATGTGGTCCAATCAAAGTGAGTTATTTACCTAGACACTTAAAACTAAGACAACTGAGAGAGACAGAGGGGAGAGCCTAGGAGGAACTGTTTTTTTTTTTTTTGTTTTTTGTTTTTGTTTTTTTTTTTACATGTACAGACAATTCTTTGTAGTGTCAAAGAAATCTGATGATCTGCTTGGAGTGCCCAGTTTGGAGAGGCAGTGGTGAATCATTTTGGATCTGAGTGAATGGTGGGTTCACGTCAGTACAAACACCAGAAGAATGAGTGACAGGGACATTACAGTGGCTGCACTGTGACTTCCCCTTTGAGACTTCTAATCGGAGTCTCTCCTCCAAGATATTTTAAGGTTAAAACATAATTGATGTGTCATCATAGAATTACATCCATGCCAGAAGCTGGGTCCATGTTCTTTCCATAGTAGCAAAAATCACAGCTTATTCATCAAACTGTAAAATTGATGACCTATTTCTCTGCCTTACAAGCTACACAGTGAACTCTCTCATACCAGGCTGCTGTCTGTGGACCTAGTGGCTATTCACACAATTAAATTAGACATGGATAAGTGACGTTTTGGTTTGATTGTCATTTATTCTTTTTTTTTTTAAATACACACACTCTCTCTAAATACATGAAGTAGGTGTGATGAGAGTCCACAGACAGGCTGTGACTCTCAATGCCCTTCAAGCAGCCCTACCTTCCATCTATTTTAAATTATCACAGAAAAGCAAATAAGGAGGGCAGCCAAAGGAGCAGCGCAGCCATTTCTGCCATCACTCAAGTCAGTCCCCTGACTTCCTTAAACAACCTAGAACTGGTTTACCTATGGATGCTCCTCCACAGCTGACACAGACTGTATGTGTACAACTCGACCCTCAGGATAGCTTCCAGAAATATCCATATTGCACAGAAGGAATTTCTTGCTGATCAAAAAAAAAAAAAAAAAAGAATCGAACACACATTCTTCCAGATCTCAACCTCCTTAACTGCTTAACACAGTCTAGAGCCTGGGTGGAAGATCTTGATTCAGACTGGCTGAGGGATTTCATAGCTCATCAGGCTATCACAGGGGTAATTTCAGCTTGATTAATATTCTGCAAGTCACCGTACCTCCCATTCAATACTTCACCCATTTTCTTTATTCCCCCTGAGTATCTCAAAGTGCTTTGGAGAGCAAAAATGCTTCTCTCCCGATTTCACAGATAGAAGCATGAAGGGCCAGGCTGCTCTGGAGATGGAGTGGTGGTACCAGTATGAATGCTGGAGTCCTTAAGCAGGTGCCTTGCACACTAGTGAATGGAGTCGCTGGGGGTGGACTCTGCTCTATGACCCGAGGACGACTCTTTTGGTTTCTAATGACCACCAAAGCACTCCACAGCATGGCTTTGCCTAACTTGCAAATGAAGTACAAAAGACTATCCCATCCCCAGTAGGATCGAGACACAGCCTTTCCCCTTGCATGTCTCCTGAGGGTGGGGGCAGCTCTCTGGGAGAAGAGTGAGGCTCGTTAGCCATGCATAGCCTGAAGAAGGGTGGTGGTCTCTGCTGCAGCAGGTGCCCCAGCTTAGGAAGACAGTTCTCCAAAGATATGTTAGCTAGTCAAGTCCAGAGAAGATGAGTTTTGTTTTCTCCTTCTGAATCATGCCTTTCATTGACGCAGTCTCACGGTAAGACCCCCTAAGCGTGAAAAGAAATATGCTAAATGATTCTGAGCTGTCCACTTTGAATGCAGTGTGGGCTTTTCCACTGCTACAGAACATCCCGAAGACTCATCTACAATAAGCTAGTTCTTCCCATCGCTCAGGCGGCTTATTCTTGTAGCAAGGTCTCTCTCCAGTTGAAGCCCCCAGTGGGTCCATGGGTAAGGGGGAGGATAGGTGGGTCTGTCAGCTGCCATATTCCAGTTTCTCCCAATTCTTCACAGGAACAGAAGCCTAGGTATGGGATCTGAAGTCAGAACAGCAAGGAAAGGGGAAAACAGAAGACCGAGAGAGTTAATGCCTTAACCTTTGTCTTGACACAAACACTCCAGTGTTTCCAGGACACACAGGCAGAAATGTAAAACCTTTCAAGTCAACAGGCAATCATAAATGGATGGGTCCAGTAAGTCTAAGACAACAGTGCTGGTTTTGATCAGTAGGATCTTGTCCATGGTTAGCACCCCTGCTGCATGACTACAGATTATAGGCTAATAGTGTGGGAGACAAGAATAGAAGCATGCACAGGGATTCACTCCCGATTCCGAGTGAGTGTCTGATACATATACAGTATCAAACCCTGAATATATTTTCCCCCTATATTTACACACCTCCAATAAGGTTTAATTTATAAACTAGACACAACAAGACAAACATCAATAATAAACAGAGCAGTTCTACCAATACACTATAACATGTAGCTACCAATCTCTTACTGTATTTTCAGACCACAGTTGACCTCAGGGTTGGGGAGACTACAGTAATGAAACTGTACCAAAGACTAAATTCCAAATTGCATTATCAAGTTAAAAGACATACCAAGGGTTTCTCACATCATATTTGGAAATAATGGGAAAGAATATCCAGGTCTTTTGAGTTCTCATATAGTCCAGACTGGCCTGGAACTCATTATGCAGCTAAGGATGATCTTGAAATCCTGATCATCCAGTATCTATTTCCAAAGGACTGGCATTACAGACATGTGTTACCACACCTAGCTGATTATTCAATTAAAAAAAAAAAAGTGTTCCCTTTAATCTCAGCACTCAGGAGGCAGAGGGAGGCAGATCTCAGTGGGTTTGAGATCCGAGAGCTTCTAGTATACAAAGTGAGTTCCAGGACAGTCAGGGCCACACAAAGAAACCCTGTCTATAAACCAAAATCAAACTACCCCCCAAAAAGAAAGGAATGAATGAATGAAGGAAGGAAGGAAGGAAGGAAGGAAGGAAGGGAGAAAGAGAGGGAGGAGGGAAGGAAGGAAGGAAGGAAGGGAGGGAGGGAGGGAGGGAGGGAGGGAGGAAGGGAAGAAATGAGGAAAGGAAGGAAGGAAGGAAGAGGGAAGCAAGGAAGAAAGGAAGGAAGAAGGAGGGAGGGAAGGAAGGAAGATGTCAGCACTGTTTTGTGGGGAGCACAGCACACACACGTACGACATTCAGAACAGAAACCATGGGCTGTCATGGCAACTCAGAGCTTATTTTTTTGTTCTGTGTCCAGAGGCACAGTCATAAACAAGACAGCCAATCTTCCCCACCCCCCAGTAGCTTACAGACTAATGGGATGGATGCATGTCTAAGGGAGCATTCTTTTTTTTTTTTTAAGTAAGAAAATTGTGACTTTTGAACTAGGGTCTCTGTTCGAAGGGAAAAGAGACAGTGTCCTCACCTGAAGAGGTGTGTGGGGGATGTGGCTGATGGAAAATACAGGCAGAAGAAAGAATCCAGACCAGAGGGTAAGGCCAGCCTCCCGGGGCTTCTGTCCTGCCTTGGTTTATCATTCGGTCTGCTTGTTCTCACAGGCAGCATCCCCTGGCCTGCCTGCTGGGCCCTCTCTTCAGGCTAAGATCTCGGCTTATTCCCTCATTACTTACAGTTCTTAGCTTCCTCCATAAAACCTTTTCCTCTTACACAGTCCTAATCAAATACCCCACAGAGTTCCTCTGAACACATCTTGGCTGAGTGAATCAGTAAACGAATCTTCCCAGCTCAGTGGAAAATTCTGCTTCAGGGAAATTAGCTATCAGCCAGTCACAGAACAGTTAGGAAAATGAAAAATACCACCGATCCCATAAATGCAAGAGTGAATTACCTTCCGGACCATCTGTACGAAGTCCTTGGAGTTCTGAGGGGACAGGCCTTGGAGTTGGCAGGTACAGGCTTCGAGGGAAGATGCATGGGCCACAATCAGAATGTTATTTCCTAGGAAATGAGAGAGGCTCATTACCACAACTGGCCCAGTATATATCACATACACATATTTTGAAATCACATTGCACTCTATACACATATATGGTTAATACATGCTAACTAAAATTTTTTAAAGAAATCTAGGGGTAGAGTTCAGTGGTAGAACATTTCTAGCATGTATAATGTCCAAAACATGCAAATAAATAGGTAAATTTTGGGGAGGAGAATCTACTAAAACACACTTCTTTGAAAATATTCATAATAGTTTTGAATACCTTGTATGTCATAATAATATCTGATATTTTCTATGATAATTTAAAAAGAACTGTTTGTTGGATTTTCTTTTACTTTAGCCCCATATTGGAATGACAAATGTACTCTCTTTGTGGACCCACCAGCCAGCTCCCAAATAAATCATGCACAATCTTATTAATTACTTATAAATGCCCTGCGTAGGATAATTTCTAGCTAGCTTTCCTTAAATTGTTCCATCTACCTTTTGCCTCTGGGCTTTTTACCTTTTCTTACTTCTGTATATCTTACTTTCACTCTTACTCCATGGCTGATTGTGTGGTTGTGTAGCTAGCTTCTAGCATCCTCTCCTTATTCCTGCTCCTCCTCTTTTTCCTCCTTTTATTTACTCTGTCTGTCAGCCCTGCCTATCCTTCCTCCTGCCTTACTGTTTGGCTCTTCAGCTCTTTATTAGGTGTTTTAGACAGGCAAAGTAACACAGTTTCACAGAGTTAAACAAATGCTCCACAGCACAAGCAAATGTATTCCACAACAGAACATTATTTTCAAAAAGAAAAAGTAGACTTTATTACAGATTTATAGGAAGTTATATCCTCATACCCTGCTGGAGTAAAGAGGTCTCACGTCCTTTCACCCAGCCTCTCCCATGATCCCATGCTTTATGATATGGTTTACCACAAAAAACACAGAAATAGACATGTGTACAATTCACAATTCTGATCTCACCAGGCCCATCGGCACTGCTTTGTGTGTGAGCATATGGTTTTTGGCGATGCCCTCACATGTATATCTCTGTGTAACTATCACTGCAATTGAGGCAGAAGCTTACACTCTACATCAGCAGGCTCCCTAAGTCAGACCCTCTAATACAGTTTTAATTGTCACAAGGGCAGAACTGTGAACATTTGAGACCTCGTAGTTGAGAGCATGCCTCATGAATCTCCATAGTAGTGAGTAGCTTACCAGTAATAACCACAATGTGGGAGTCATCCATCCTCAGTTGCCCACGACTACCCACGGTTAACATCTGCATGTATGTAGTTGCAAGTTTTGCTCCCTGAGTATAAATACATTAACCTAAAGCTCATGGTGGGCAGTTGGCCTATATGTCATCAACTATTTGAGACCAGTCTCTAAGATGCAAACAGACTTGAGTGTTACTCAGAACACTGAGTAGTGTGCAGCAGGAGCAGTGAATGCATTTCTGTGGGTGTAGATGTGTAGATGTCCCCAACCTAGATTACTGCAGGTAAACTGTATTCTATTCTGGAAAACATAACTGGGCATCCTCTCCATAGGATACAAAATGACAAGCTACAGCACAGAGCCCAGCTTACTTAATGAAGTAATGCCATCTACTGGGTTCCTGTGCAATACCTACAATGTTAGATCCTCCTAGAATATCACAAACTAAATGTGAAAGGCTCTACAAGAGAGCCTGGGAACATTTTTCTTTCCTAGTAAATTTCAAAAAGCAAATTCAAACATCCCAAACAGTTCATAAATCATGAAGAGATGTTCATTTATCAATGGAGTCCTTAATCATGCCACCTACCTTTGCTTTTACATTCGCTTATTATCTCTTTCGTCACCTGGAAACTTCTACTAATGTAGGTGTCATAGGATTCGGAAATCACCAATTTGCTGACTGGAATGTGAGGTCTACAATGGAAAAGGAACAGAGGAAAGGAAACATTCTGATATTCTGATCCTGAGATAAAGAAATGATATCACTCTAAATATTTCCAGATCTCTTGGGAGATGCATATTTCTGTTTATCCATTTCTCTGGAAAGGAAAGGTGCAGGGAAGAGAATTTCCATCAGGCAGACACTGGGGTCTAAAAGCTATAGTGCCACTCACAGCGACTCATTGGAAAAATGAGGCATTCAGTGAATGTCTTGCCCACAGGAACACACTTTTCCTTGTGGGCAGACTGCATACTTTTCCTTGGCATTACTGGTCATTGAGGGTCCTTAACCATTTGGCCAACAGGAAACAAGGTGGAGATGGGCTCCCTCTGTATAGACACCTGGAGTGCCCAAGCTTTCCTTGGCAGCTTTATTCACATCCGTCTCTTTGTGAGCCTATGAGATTTCCACCAGCCACTCTTTGCGTCTTATTTGAAACCATGCACCTAGTACCAGAAAAAGCCCGAGAGACATAAAGACGAATTGATTTCTCCACTTGAGAAGCTCTCTGTGTGAACCAGGTGTGGAGGCTGCAGATGGAAACCATAGCCGTGAGACACATTCTACAAAAGAATTTGATAGGAGAATCAACGTATTCATCATGGTGACCAGTCACCGATGCCCATGGGGCCCACCTTGGTCTCTTCACACCTCCTTTATTTTATGTGGTTTCTGATCCATGAGTATTTGTCTAATCTTATGTCGTATTCCCTTTTCCATTTTCTTGTGTCTTTTAATTGTTGAATGTATGGTGCTTAGTGCAGGTGTTGAGTTCTCAAAATACACATGACATCTTCATTATAATTTTAAAATCACTACTGTTAATATTAGTATGAAAAATATTTACTGAGAGAACCCACACACACCAGGGTTCTCTGAAAGCACACTGCCTGTAGTCTTCCAGCAAAACTTGCATAACCTCTCAGTCTCTAGGTGATCAAACCTGCTCGAGGTGACAGCTGACTTGCTGGAGCTGAGATAGAATCTGATGTGCCCTGTGAGCTGGACCTCTTACACAGGACAAATACAGAGAGTGTTGTCTTCAAGATCACCCATCATGGCTGCAAATGCTGGTACAAACTTGAAATTTCAGCACTCACAGGCCTAAGGCAGGAGAACTGCCTGTGAAAGCTGAGGGCCAGCTTGGGTTACATAACAAAATGCTCTCTCAAACAACCAACCAGTCAACCAATCAAACAAAATCCCAAAGCCTGCCCATTCGATGCTCTTTCTTACTATCAGGAAAGCCAATACTGCAGTATTTGGCGAAAACCCGCTTTTCCTGACTCTTCCCAAGAACATGCAGAGGCAAGAGTCAGCACTCTTATGGATGGACATCTTTGTACTGGAATGAATTTCTCTGATGCAGTTCCACTGTGCTTGATATCATCCTGTCTCCCCCCCTCTCTCCCCCATCCTGTAAACAAAAGGGTCACATTCATTCTATGGTCAGGGAGCCACTTGATGGGTGGGACCACACTGTCATTTGAAATTTGTGTAAATGAAAGATGGGATCCTAGGACCTAGCTCTTCATCTGTTCTTGCCTTTGGCTTCTCTCAGCATCTTGAAGGATGTTCTGATGGCCATGGTGCAGAGTCCAAGTTTCTCCTATAAGCAGGACCTATCACAATGCTACCTATACCTACAAGGCCCTGTATCACCTTCAGAGTCAGGTCAGCTTCTAACCACTTACTGTACCTGGAACTTAAGAGTTCGCTGGTGGTTCTCCCAGCATTCTCCCATGGCTACCCTCTTCTCCAACCTACTGGTCCAATCCATAAAGCAGGCTTCACCTTGGTCTTCATTCAAAACTCACCCCACTTGCCTCCAACATCTATGATCTCCTTCAGTCCTCTCTCCTCCCTACCCCTCCCACTACAACCAGGTGTCAGGGCCCTGTACCCTGCTCTGATGTCCTTCCCAGTTGGTAGAATAATTAATTTGTTTTTGTTTTTCTCTCTTGTATTCTTAGCCTAACTCCCTAGCCTGCGCACTATACACAATCCACAGGCTGCTCTTATTGCCTGTGGATGATGCCTAACTATGAGTTACTGGCCTGGTATGGTTCTTACACTTAGCTTCCAGTCCTTTGGAACTGTTCTGCATGGTTCTTGTTACAAGGATTCGTCCATCCGTCTGTCCGTCCATCTGTCTGTCTGTCATCTGTTTATTTATTTAATGTGTATGGGGCAGAGTGTATAAAAGTGTACCACATATGTGCAGGAGCATGAGGTAGCTGGAAGAGACATCAGATCACCTGGAAATGGAGTTACAGACAGTTGTGAACAGTCCCATGGGTGCTGGGAACCAAGCACAGCTCTTCTGCAGAAGCTCATAACCACTGAACCCGGAGGCAGGGCTCTTTACACAGAGCATGCTTGACTCCTATTAAATTGACTCCTGGGATTGTTTTTGTGTCACAATTTGAGCTTCATTTACTGGCTCCAAAGGTCTGTTCCAGTGGTTCCCAACCTTCCTAATGCTGTGACCCTTTAATATAGTTCCTCATGTTGTGCTGACCCCCAACCAACACATTATTTTCATTGCTACTCCATAACTGTAGTTTTGCTACTGGCATGACTTGTAATGTAAATATCTGTGTTTTCCAATGGCTTCAGGAGACCCCTGTGAAAGGTCATTGGGCCCCCAAAGGGGTCCCAACCCACAAGTTGAGAATTGCTGGCCTATTCATTTGGTGCTATTTATGACACAGTGCTTAACTATACCATATTGTCTCTCATATGCTTTATTTTTGGCTTTCTCAACTTATTTGTAGAATTGGAGGCTTCCTATTCCCACTCAAAACTGACAGAAAATGTTACACTGAATTTTAAAATGGAAAAGAAAACCTACAATAAGGACCATGTCTTGATCCAGCAACTCCCAGCATTCTTCCTGCCTGCACAACTTGTGGGTGTGTGGCCTGGGTACACATCTGGTGTGCAGTGAAAAGCTCAGTGAGAATGCATTTGCAGAACTTTTTAGGTCATCCTGGGAAATATCATAGAACACATACATACACAGAGGAAACTAAAACCCAGCCACCCCAATGTGACTCGGATGGGGCTGGATGGAGAGAGGGGAGAGCTATTTTACAGATGTCGGCAGTAACCTGACCTGTTTCCCAGCCAGAAAAGTAATGGCGTTGGCACAGGAACAATATTCTACTACTGTTTCCCCCAAGGAAGAGGAAAACAGTGTCCAGAGAGAGGACAGATCAACCTGTGAGGGGTACTAGTGATGAGTCCATTTAATGCTATGTTTGAGGAATGCTAACTCCCTTAAGGCAGGGAGTGAGTGACTGGGTTTATCTTAGCTCCTACGCACAAAGCAGAAGTGGGATGTGGATTCAGACATTCTCTCATCTTGTCCAGGAGCCCAATAGATTATTCACAATTAAAAAAGGAGAGGCCAACAGAGAGCACAAGGAAGAAAGTTCTATGCAGACTGGTTCCTTTGCTAAATTCTGCCCTAAGAAAGAGGAGCTTCATTTCCTACTGGAATGCTTGTAGTTACCTGTCCTTCCTCAAAGTGTTAGGGTGGGTTTTTGAGATATTGCCACTGTATTATTATTGGTTAATTCTTTACCAGGAATGTGGATTGTTCACCTGGGAGCATTAAAAAAATCCTAGCACAGAGTATATTTCAATGGAAACAGCAATAGAATAGGACTAAAATGGTTGCAAGGCAGAACACACAGAACCCGAGACACAGAAAAATATTAATAGATGGTAATGTAATAGTAATGTCATTGTTATTACTTCTATGCATGATCACAAAACATTTTACCATAGGCAAGCTACTTGAACTGTCATATACATATACATGGCTTTCTGGGCTAGGAACGTGGCTCAGTATAGTGCTTATATGTGTGTGTGTGCATGCAGACACACACATCTTATCATAGAAATAATAAATGGACATAGAAAGAAGAATTTAAAAATCCAGTGAAAGCCAAACATGGTGGCCCATGCCTGTAGTCTTAGCCCTTAGAAGACACAGACAGGAAAGTCATGAGGTCCAAGTCAGGCTGAGCTACATAATGAAACCCTGTCTCAAAAAGATAAAAGAACAAGTGATTTGGAAAATTTAAAGTAAAAATGGAAGGTGACACCCTGTCAGCTTCCTGAATCCACTGAGCTATTTTATCACCACATTATGTGTGTCCCTAAAATACAAAATGGCTTTACTTTAATATTGAAGGAAATCTAAACACAAGCGTGAGTAGGGGTACTGAGCATGCTAACATTAAATACAAGGAAACACTACATTTTCCCCAGTTTTTCTAAAATCATAGCTTGATTTCTACTACTGTGAACAACTTTCTGGAGGCCTTGTGAGGTCCATCATCTGCTTGATAAACATGGCGTGGGAACAGTGCAGGAGACAGAGCCTTAGGAAGACAGCAAGTCAGAGGTTACCTGTAGGTTGTATCAACACTCAGGTTGGCTGCAGCTAACTCTGATGGAGGTATCCATGCCGGTAACGTGCTCCCAGCAACCCACTTTGTCCATTCAAATAAGCCTGGCTCGACCCGAATCTTCAAGTGATTGTCTTGTTGTAAACCTTAGGGATGAAGTAAAATGAAGATGAAGGAAGTCTCACTAATTGTCAGTGGAGAAAATGAACCACAGGACAAACCATTACAAAATTTACGAGGCAGAGCAGGATGTACCGCCAGCTTTCAAAGAAGTGAAGCAACCAAAAGTCCTACCCAGCTCTAGTGTCTATAACCATAATGATGATGAGCATGGCAAGATAACCTTGATGGTGTAGCAGTGGCGTGCTAACTAACCAACAGCACTCTAATTGACCTGGTACTAGAAACCTTGCCAACTACCAGGCTAGTGAAGTCATGGATCTAGGGGGAGAACCTGCAATCACCACTTTACTAAACCAGCACAATCCCCAACTACATTCTCAATATTCATCCTTACATCCACAGACAAGCATAGTCCTCACCCTTCATCAAGGAAACTTTGCTTTGCAACCAAAGACCACAACCAATCAAATGCAGAGCTGTGGAGTCTGGTCCCAAAAGATACATCTACAGAACACTTCCACACCTAAGGCTCCGGTGAACATTGAGAAAGAGGGAACAGAGACATTGGAGAATAGGGGATCAGGGGATTTGCTACCAGAGTGTGTCTCCTAGGAATATGAGACAATACACCCATACAGCTTCACAAACATGAGCTGAACAAAGATGGCACCAGCAGACATGATGGCGGAGGGGGATGGGGTAAGCCTGCATAAGGAACTGTGGGTAACTGGGGAATGCTGAGAACAGCAGAGGTGTTTTTCTCCAGGGAAGAGCATATCGAATGGCTGTCCAATACCAAATGGTCAGTCTGAAAACACACATATGAGTAGCATTGTGCAAACTGAGCATGCTGTACTTAATGCATCTATCTAGAAACACGATGTACATATGTAACAACTGATGAAGAAAGAAGTCATGAGAGAGAGCAGGGTGGGGTGTGTAGGAGGGTTTGGGAGGAGGAAAGGGAGGGGAAAATGATGTAATTATACAATAATCTCAAAAAAATAAAAAAAACTTTTTAATTACAAGGCAGTGATTCCTTTCCTACTAGACTCATTTAAGTTGGAATCACACAGGTTTGGACAAAGTTTGTACATTATAAATTGAAAGTTTACTTAATAAGTAAATTGTAGTCATACATAAAGCATGTGTTTAAAAATAATTTGTTTATCAACATGTGCATTTATTACTCTGGCTGCTTCAACACATATGCTGGCTGATACCTGAGAAACTCACCCCTCCACAAGCCACTACTCAATCTCTCCAAGCTTGTGACTATTTTACTGCCAGGGACAGTAAAGTCTCACTAGGAACCTTAAGTACCTTAGGCTGCCTTCAAACTCTCAATCCTCCTGCTTCAAGTTCCTCTGGAGTGCTGGGATTATAGGTGTGTACCACCACACCCCGATCTTTTCTCTATTTAATCCTTCCTAAAGTGAAGCCCATGATGTCTCACAAAACAAAGCTCAAACTCAAGACCTTCTGCTCTTCTCATGGCACCCACTACTGAGCAGTGGCTTACACTGTACTTGAGCGTCACATAAATTACTTGTCTTGTCTATCAAGGAACCCAGAGTTGAATGTTTACAAGGGACAATGCCCAAGTTCTGTTTTATCACAGCATGATTCCCTGGGAGTAGAAATCTTCCTTTTCTATTCACATACCTCTCCTTACACTGCCTTTAGTCGAGTTTCTCTGTGCACAAGAGACTACACAGATGCCTCTGTACTGAGAGGAAGGTGTACTTAAGGCTCAAGTGTGTCAAATTCAAATGCTGGCTCATTTGTTTGTCTGACTCAAGTTCAGCCCAACTCCCTGCCTCCCCAGTCCCAGTCTTCTTCCAATGGGTCAAGAATGGAGATGGCTCTAATGCAAATGCGCATGGATTTTAGAGTGAGAGTTGAGTACTTTTATGGTGATGGGGCTCTTAAAGCCTTTCCAGTTTGTGGGGCACTGTGGTGTGCACTTTTAATCCCAGCACGTGGGAGATAGATGCAGGAGGATCTCTGTAAGTTTGAGGCCAATCTGGCCAACAAAGTGACTTCCAGGTCAGTCAAAGCTATGCGGTGAGACCATATCTCAGAAAGTAAGTAAATGAATAAACAAGTCTTTCCACTTAAGTGAGGAAAGAAAGATGGCAACGATGCGGAACTCCTAACAGCTCAGCTGCTGCTGTAAACAAAAGGTCAACAACGGACCCAACTGCTTAAACGCAAAGAGAGAATCATGTCTGTAGAAGGCATAAATACTTTGTGCTGCTACAGTCCATCCAAGACAGCTTAACATTCTTAGAGAAAAATGATTAGTATCCCCTCTCTGTTTGGATTACACTGTCAGAAGACTGACTTTTGTGCAAGGTTGTTCACTTTCTAGAAGAATCCTTAATAAAAATTCAAGATTTGTGTGAGCAGGTTCAAGAGTAACCTGGGCTACACATCACCTTGAAACCCTGTCTCAAACAAAACAAAACAAACTTTCAGTTCTTGAAGCTCTGTAACTCTGCAGTAAGTGCAAAGAAACAAAGGGACAAACTCCGTAACCACTGTCAAACCAAGAGTCTTACCTTTCAATATATTATGTGCAGTCTGAACGCAGCGTAGGGATGGAGAGCAATAAACGTGATCAATAACGGTGTTACTTTCTAACAAGGCTTCACCTGCCGAGCAAATCAACAGAGAGTCAGCATGATAGTGTCTCTTGGGCGTCATCTTGACCCTCGATGGAACTGTGCCAAGCAGACCCATACATCCCCTGTCCCAGCAGAAGCTCACAGAGAGCCAGGAGCATCAGCCGGATCCCTCATCAGTGTATCCATGGATGAGGCCAAGAAACACGCCTCTTTGTCCCCTTTTCTTCCTTTCTTGTACCAGCACGCAACAAAATGCCCTCTTGGGAAGGCGTACCAACAGGGTAGCTCTGATCTCTACTAGAAAGATGCTGAAACCCACCCTATGATAACAGGGAAAAGGTTAGTGAGACCTTGTTATAATTCCAATGTGCTAACCCGGATCTCAGACTCCTGAACACCAGAAACCCACCTAATGTTTTAATGCTTCCTGATGTGGTTCACATCTTTGCTTACTAAGCAAACTGTAAGTATCTTCATGTGGTGTCAATCTGCCATGGACTTGGTTACCCTGCCAATCCATTCTCTTGACCTGACTCAACTGCTCTAGAAATAAGAAATGGACACATATCCCCTGTACTCATTATTACTGTTTATTTATTTACTTAGGGTATTTTTTTTTTTTTTTTTTTTTTTTGGAGGCAGGGTTTCTCTGTATATCCTGGCTGTCCTGGAATTCACACTGTAAACCAGGCTGGCCTCATACTCACAGAGATCCACCTGCGTCTGCCTCTCAGGTGCTGGGATTAAAGGCATGTGCCATTACCACCTGGCTTCCTCTCCACTCTTAATGCTTTTATTTTTAAAGTATTTATCATTGTAGTTGTTGATTGGGGTGAGGGTGTGTCTGAGAGAGAGAGAGCGAGGAGAGAGAGAGAGAGAGAGAGAGAGAGAGAGAGGGAGGGAGGGAGGGAGGGAGAGAGAGAGAGAGAGAGAGAGAGAGAGAGAGAGAGAGAGAGAGAGAGAGAGAAGAACACGTGTACAACATGTACATATGGAGATCAGAAGTCAACTTTATGGAATGGGTTCCCTCCTTCCACCTTTATGCAGATTCTGGGGATTGAACTCAGCTCACCAGGCTTTTGTTGTAAGTGCCTTTACTCACTGAACTGTTAGTTTGCTGGGATCTCCTGATGCTATGTCTAACTTCTGTGCTTTTGATCATATGGCCTTCTATGCCAAGAACACCCCTATCCCTCTGTTCCTTCTTTATAGATGACTCCCATGTGAGCCCGTTAACATTGCCTCTTAGTCACCCTTTCTTCTCTCTCTCTCTCTCCCTGCCTCCCTCTCTCATTGCTTCCTTCCATCCTTTCTCTTTCTTTTTTATTCTCCTCATACTCTGTGCACTTTGTTATTCAGTCAGCCATGCATTCTGATAGTTACTGAACAGCTTCAAAACATTACTGGGTATAAATTCAGTAACACCCCTGCACCTCTCCCTCTCCCTCTCCCTCCCTCCCCTCCCCTCCCTCCCTCCCTCCCTCCCTCTTCTCTCTCTCTCTCTCTCTCTCTCTCTCTCTCTCGGTTTTTTTGAGACAGGGTTTTTTTGTGTAGCTTTGTAAACCAGGCTGACCTAGAACTCACAGAGATCCGCCTGCCTCTGCCTCCTGAGTATTGGGATTAAAGGCGAGTGTCACCACCGCTTGATTTCCCCTGCACCTCTTAACCTCACATCTTACACCATACTGGCAGATGCTGTTGTCTTGAGCTATCAGCCAATACATCTACTAGACCAGTGGTGTAAGTAAACCAAGCCTGATTATCCTTCCCTCATAGGGACCACATCTGTTGATCATCAGGGGCCTACCTGTACAGCCCCCAAAATGGTTGAGGAACGAAAATCTGATGTTGAAGGCCACCATGGTGTCTCAAAATCAAAAAACAAAAAACCAACCCCCCCCAAATAAATAAATAAATGAAGTGAAGAAGTGTGTTTGCACACCCGTGCTGTGGTTCTGTTGAAGGAGACAGGAGATGCTCTGCCAGCACAGGAGCCCTTACCCACTAGCCTTGCTTGCATACACCCAAACACAGTGATTGGAGCATCTTTCTCATAGTCCCGGAAACCGCCGCTCCGCTGAGGTAAGCTGTGAGGCATGTTCAGGTTGGTGCGTATGTAGCGGCCTGGTGGGGGAGAGCAAATAAAGGCTGCATAGATTCCTTGTTCACTTGAGACTCTTCAATGATCCTGACCCCTCCTCCTTCTTGGTCAAAGACACTGAATTGAACCATCTGAAGCCAATGTTAAACACTGAATCTGACACTTTTTCTTCAGTAGATTGACTAGAATCCACTCTCCCTTTTGCTGATAACAGTGATGAGGGGGTTCCTCAGTGAATATAACAACCAGATACAGGCAAGGATCCCATTCTTAAAATGCCACTCAAACGAGAATGGGGCCAGATGGCCCACAGTGATGCCATGGCAGGAGCTCTGATCACAGAATCAGAACATATCTCTGAACTGATCTTGTTGTCTGAATATGGGCCAGACACAGCTACTTTTTGCTCCCTGGTACCTCAGCTTATAGAATGGGGACAAGAGTTCTTATCTGTCCTCTACAAGTTAGAACAATTAAGGACTTAGAGACTCCAAGAATTTTGTATATGTGCATAAAAGTAGCTTGCCTGTGCCCCCTAGAGGTCATTATGGGTATGCATTGCTGTGCAGGCCATTAATCACTACCACTTAGAGACAGGTGATGTATTCCAAGGGCCCCACTAGATGCCTAAGACCATATAGACAGTGACAAATCCTGAACAATGTTTTTTTTTCCTAAGAAACACCAAAAACCAAAACCCCACACCTATGATAACATTGAACTTGTAAGTCTGCCGCCATAACAAGGGATAATAAAATGATATACTGCAATGCAAGTTACAAAGATATATCATACAAAATATCTTATTGCAGTGTACTTGGATTCCCTTTGAAAGAGAAGCAAATGCTTCTGCTACAGTAGATTCGATAACTAAGATGATATTAGGCAAGAATTAAGTGGGTACAACCTAGATTGTGGGTGCACTGAGCAAAGGGATGATGAACTAGGTGGGACATAGATGGGTTTTATTATCACATTACCCAGAATGCAGGGATCATAATATAAAACATATGAATTGCTTGTGTGCTGCCTAATTTTATATCAACTTGAGTCATCTGAGACAAGGGAACCCCAAATGAAAATGCCTCCATATGATTGAGCTGTAGGCAAGCCTGTAGAGCATTTTCTTAATTAATGATTGAAGGAGGAGGACCCATTGTGGCTGATGCCACCTCTGGGCTGGTGATCCTGGGTTCTATAAGAAGGAAGACTGAGCAAACCATGGGGAGCAAGCCAGTAAGCAGCACCCTCCATGGCGTCTGCATCAGCTCCTGCCTCCAGCTTCCCATTCTATTTGAGTCCCTGTCCTGTCCTGTCTTTCTTCAATGATAGACTACAATGTGGAAGTGTAAGCCCAATGAACCCTTTCCTCCCCAACTTGCTTTTTGGTCATGGTGATTCCTCACAGCAACAGAACCCCTGACTAAGACAGCTTGTTTGAGACTTTTCCACACACTAGTTTTAGACCATGGTAAACTGTGGGTAACTGAAACCACAGAGTCAAACTGGACGAATGGAGAGAACACACAGTCACTCACCTTTGGCATCAAAGCACTGGGATAACCAGTACTTCCCGAATACAACATCCATCCTCTCCCCGTGCCGACACACAAAGAGGCATCGCTTCTGGGGCCCGGGCTGGCTGTTGACTCTCAGGGGCTGCAGAGAGCAAAGGCAAAGAGTGGCCATACACACAGCACCATAGACCTGCCCTGATGCCAAGTCAATGTATGACTTTGATAATCTCCCGGACTGCTTTGGGCTTAGTTTGGCCTGTTTGTAAAGTGAGGATAATAAGCTCCTCCTACAGACCCCACTCTCAGGCCCGCAAGAGACAGACACCTGCAAGTGCTTTGAAGCAGGAAGGACTGTGCGAGTGCTACGCTCTTTGCTGCCCCCTACTGTAATAGGAGGGGAACTCGAGGTAGAGTTCAAAGGTCAAACCTGCTCTCAATGTAGAGATGAGAAGGATAGCTATCTCCTCAAAGAGATGTGCCATCAGTTCCTTCAAGGAGGAAGAAATTCTATTGGCACACAAACGCCTGCCTCATGCCTAGTTTAAATCCAGTGCTCTGTGTTGCACATTCTTTTTTTTTTTCTGAAAAATTACTTATTATTTATGTGTATGGGTGTTTTGCCTGCATGCATGCAGGTGTACCATGCGTGCGCAGTATCCACAGAGGCCAGAAGAACACACTAGGACTGGAACTACAGACGGTTATAAGCTTCCGTGTGGGTGCTGAGGGCTGACTTTGGAAGAGCAGTCGGTGCTCTTAACTGCCTGCATCCAGCCACATTTTGCATATTCTACTCATCATGTGTGCTCTATTATCTGACTGCATACATTGGTGTTTCTAAAATGGGCTGGGGGAGGGGAAGGGGAAAGCTGCAACTTCTCAATGGTGACATAGGCAACTTGAGTCAATTACTGGTTTACACAGCTGCTGGGGGAACTGCATATATGTTTCTGCACCCTTCTCACTGAGGCATCAAATGTTCCCAGTTGCTTTGGGCCGCTAGGTCCTTGCTGGGCAACATTCTTCCACTGGCCCCTTTTTGCTTTGACAGGGCTGATGTGTGGATTGGTGCTGTGGACTTTGGCACCTGCCCTCCAGATGTGGGGCTCCAGACAAAATGTGCCTCCTTTGTTTTCATCCTTAAAATGCCGAACTTTCAACTTGTCTCTGTTCTGCTTGACTTCTACTCCTTTCACCAGCCTGTCCAAAAAAGTGTTATCAATACCCTGAATTTTCAAGTCCAACAACTATGCTAAGAACCTCATTCTCCTGATACAAATATGGGGTGTTAACCCTATTTTGAGCAGAAAGCCTCCTTTTCCTTCTTTGGGATGGCCTTCAGCAGCGCTACTCACCCCTCTCTTCCTAGTTTTGGATTGCTGTGCGTCTTTTATGATCTGTGTACCGTCTCCTCATAAGGTTAGGAACCTTAGAAAGCAGCAAGGTCAGTGCTGAGGTTGGTCCTCAGAGCATCCTGATTGGATTCCAGGACATGGCATGACCCTCGTGGTCAGCCTTACCTGCATGGGCTGGCAGATGATAGTGAGAGGCGTTGTCTCCCCAAGTCCTTGGTCCTCATACTGCCGCCTCTCTAGCACTCCATCACCAAATGTGAGAGAGCTGGGTGACAATGTATTTAAGATGGAGTAGGAACTGCGGAGGAAGGAGAGGGAAGGGTTAACTGCTTTGGCCAGGAGTCATCAGCTGTTCATGGTGAGGCTCAACAAGAGTATGGGTATTAGCACCAAGGACTGTCTGGTCATAGGGTATTTCGGAACCTGAGCATGGAGCAATCCATCCCCAGGCAAGAACATCTTGTTTTTGTTTTCCCTGAAATATCACAGTTAATAAACAATGGGTGGGCAGTTCTCAGAGTTGAGAACAGATACATGCATCCCTTTGGGCAGGGGTGGGGTCCAGTGATTCTAGGCTTATTAGGATGCTACAGGCAGGGTTGGCAGCAAAGACACGTTAAAGAGTAATGAAGTATCAATTATGTACCACTGTTTCAGCTCTTTCTGTCGCTACAGTGAAACAAACAGTTCCTGCTACCTTTAATCTTTTCCATGGTAATTTCCCCGTGAGGAATGTGCAGGGAGATGTCTTCCCAGCAGCACTTTCCTGTGGCTCCAAGGCTCCCAGGAACAGAGCCTTACTCAGCCCTTATCTCCCTCATCCCTTAACCTGCCTTCTTCAGTCTCCAGTGCTGTGCTCGCCTCCATAACAACTCAAAAAAAAAAAAAAAAAAAAAAAAAAAAGATTAAAAACTGGGCTGTTTGAGAGGATCTGACTCTTGCCAGATGTTTGGCGCTGTGAGCCAAGAACTCTTATTTCTGACTATGCCACTGTAACTACGGAGGCCCAGAGGCAATCTGACTGAGAGCAAAAGTGTCCAAACATGCCACATTGAAATTTCTGCACACAGCACAGCTTTCCAATTTAAATATGGTCACTGGGAAAATCCAACAAACATCTCCTGGGTCACTGGGTAGTCTGAAAAGGAAGCATTGACTTTTTAATTTCATGCTCTTGGAAAGGCCCAGTTTGCTCAATCAAGTCTGGGTTTGTGTCTGTGGACCCTATGATCTGTGCAGGTTAGCAAGCACCGGCTCTGCAGTATTTATCTTTAACACAGTATGCTTATTAGAATTTAATTTTAAATGTTTTCATATTTTCTAATATCAATAAGCTAACTGGTTTTCGGTTTTTTAAAAATCAGCTGCCTCTAGCTTTTGTGGGGTTTTTTTTTTTTGACATATATTCATTGTACACACTACTCAGTTTCATAAGGACACTGTCATACAAGTACATATTGTACTTAGGTGCTGGGTGTGGTGGCACACCCCTTTAATCACAGCACTCTGGAGGCAGAAATAGGAAGAACTCTGAGTCGTAAGTTAGCCTGGTCTACCCAGCAAGCTCCAGGCAGACAGGGCTACACAGGGCTACACAGAGATCCTGTCTGGTGTTGGTAGTTGATAATGTACTTTGATCACATTTCCTCCCTCTACTTCCGCGTCTCCCCCATTAGTTCCCTAAACTCCTCTACACAGTTCCATCTCTACATCCATGGCACACATAAGTATGTGTATGCGATATTATTACCTCTATAAAGCTTACAATCCACAAGTAAGAATAAACACACAGTATCTGTTTTTCCAAGTCTGACTTAATTCACTTATGATAATATCCTCCAGTTGCACCCATTTTCCTTCAAGTAACATAATTCTGTTTTCTAAATCAAATTCCGTTGCATATAGTAACCTCATTTTCTTTATTCACCCCTCTGCTGACAGACACCAATGTCGGTTCCATCTCTGAGCTGCTGTGTCCAATACTTCAGTAAAAGTCACTGGATGTCGCCTTAAAGTCTATTCATGGTAAATACCCATGAATGATGCAGCCAGGTCAGGGGTCAGAAGTTGGCTGGATTTTTGTTCATTTTTTTGTTTTCCTTTCAGACAGGTTTCATATAGTTCAGGCTGGTTTCCAAAACCACATGCAGCCTAGGCTGGCTTCAAACTCCTGATGCCCCTGCCTCTATCTCCCAAGGGATGGGATTATAGACATGCATCAATGCCCAGTCTCCGTGACACTGAAGATCAAACCCAGAACTTCAGGCATGCCAGGCATGCACTCTACCAACCGAGGATGTCCTTAGCCTGATTGTGTAGTAAGGCAAATCTGTCTGACCCCTGACAGATTTGCATCCCTGTGCATATCAGACACATGAAGGTGCTGCATCCTGTTCTTTACAAACCATTGTCCAGAGCCTAAGAGGCTGAACCAGGGGCCTGTAGTTCAATGCAGCCATGTCTGTTTAGTATGACATGCAGTCAAATCAAACCTGTTATGGGTGAATTTGAGTAACTATAGCTCAAGAAAATCTGAGCCATTTACACACTCCAATAGACCAGGTGTTCACCTTTATTTTAAGCAGAAAGCCTCCCCAACGGCACACAATTGGACAAACTTCAGTTTTCCTGTCTGGTTCATCAAAGCTTCAGGCCTCCAAAGTCTAGCTGTCTGGAGTCACACTGACATCTCCCTTGCCCACGTCTGTAACTTACTTTATCATAGCTGGAAAGAAAATGATAGGGCCCTTCCTCTCCCTCTGATTCCCTTGGCAAGGAGAATGGCAGCTTCCTTTCTGTCTTCAGTGTTACTACGATCAAAGAACCTGGCTCCCCCTGAGACAGCTTGGGGACAATGTCAGGCCAGGGTGGAAAAGAAGCAGGCCTGACATTCAGAACCCTCCTCAGGGAGCAGGAAGATTCCAGCTTCTGCCTAGAATATGCTAGGCCTGTTTGAGGGCCATCAGCTTACCACACTGTAGAGGACAATGGGCCAGCATCACCCAGAAGGGACTTAGGGACACTCAGGAACAAATGACTATCAGGAAGGGCAGTGAGGAAATATTTTCTTAGCTGCAGAAGGCTGCGGAGCAGTGGGTGGGGAGCGGTACAAAGGCAACTGACATTACAAGCCCTTGCACACTCTATGAACCCTCTCTACAGCATCTCATGAAGGCAGGTAGGGTCGAGCCAGGTGCCTCATGTGTCTTCCCACAACTGCTCAACTCATGTAAGAAGGCCTGTCTACAGGGTAGCTGAGCAGCAAGTGTTCTTAACTCGAGGCCATCTCTCCAGCCCCCATTAACACACTTCTAAATTATTTATTTATTTATTTGTGTGTGTGTGTGTGTGTGTGTGTGTGTGTGTGTGTGTGTGTGTGTGTGAGTGAGACAGGACAACCTGCTGAAGTGAGTTTTTCCTTCCACCATGTGTGCCCTGAGGTTTGAACTTGGAGCATAGGCTCTGTGGGCTCTGTGGCAAGTGTTTTTACCTACCCACTAAGCCATGCTGCTAGCCCTTCACCTTCTTTTGGAAGAGTCACTGGTCTGACACTCCTCAAGTAGGTTAGAGTGGTTGAACACACACGCGCGTGTGCGCGCACACACACACACACACACACACACACACACACACACACACACACACACACACAGAGTCTCTACTTTCTCAGCACTAGGATTATCAACATGACTTTACCAGTGTCACCTCTCCCAGCCCTTATTTATTTTTATGGGATAAGATGGTGACTGCAGAGTCTCAACTTCTATATTTCCAGCTTCAGAAGCATTTTCTAAAAAGATCTGGGTGTCTGAGGACATGAGGCGTCTGGATGCCTGTGGGTTGGGTTGGGGTGTAACACTAGGCAGAGGAAGTATTCTTTCCCCATGAGTGTGTGGTTTGTCTGGGGCTCACAGAGCAGGGGACTGTCTTTGTTCTTGTCCCTCCAGGAAAAATACCAGGCAGATGTCACCCCACTCCAGTTCCTTCTGACAGGAACAACAGCAGGTTTTCAGGGCTTCTGTCTACTCAGCAACATTGTCACATGGGAGACACAAAAGAGAAGGAAAACCAAACCAGCATGTGAAGCCCGGAGGCTAGATTTGAACTCCCTGGATTTGAAAGGGGAAAGGAGCATTGTACTCCTGTTTATATCTGCGACAAAGCTGGTTATACAACATGGCCCATTCTGGACACTGGACCCCATGGTGGGCTGAGGACAGCAGAGTAGTTGGGGCAGGTGGCTGTCACCTTAATAAAGAACAGGAGGCATGCTCCTGTTAAGTCCCAACAGTTGCCTGTCCCTTGGACACAGTCTCTGTTGCCTAGGCACCGTGCCAGGTCTAAAGACCTGCTCAGGGTCACCTAGAAAATGAGAGCTACATTTAGGGCTCCTGATTTTATAATAATCTCTTTCTGTCATTGGTCTGACTGACACAGAAGGAAATTTGTCTAGCTTCTCTGAGAAGGCCCCTGCTTCTCAGGGTGAGGTAGACAGAAGCTGTGAAACAGTCAGTGTTTGGCACGAGATGTAGCTACACTCTAGCCAGAGATGGACAGAGCCTCGGGTTGACCACCCACTAGGAAGCCAGACAGGCCGTGACACTGACTGGGCAAGAGAGTGGGTCTACCTACCCATGGAAGATCCAGGTGCTGCACTCATCAGCCTTGGTAATGTAGTTCTCAGGAAGTAGCCCAGAGCAGCCCGTGGTCAGTGAGGTGCCATAAATCCAGCCCTCACTGGTGCTGGTCTGCTCCATGGGAGACATGAAGATGAAATCCCCAGGGACCAACTCTAGCTCATCATCATTCTGAGGGGAATAGGGGTAGATCACCTGTAACGTCTGCAAAAAGGAGAGGACACATGAGACCCATTGACCATCCTTTTGAACACCTCAGGCATTAGACCATACTCTACATCTGCAATAGCCAAGAAAGAACGTCTCTCGCCAGGGCTTTATGGGTAGGTGCATGGTGCTCCACAACCTTCCAGACCCCCCAGTCATGCTATCACTTCCTGTCAGCACTCAGAACTGGGTTTCAGGGACTCATCAGGAACTTGGAAGGTTCTTCTGGGCAACTGCTGGACATACAGACATTTGTTTCCCCTGTTGTATCTGCTGTGGCAAGATGGGAACTAGGCAGATGGGAACTGTGCAATGCAACTTATCTTCTACACAGGCTTACAGATGGCTGGAGTTACCATGTGAGCTGCCATGTGGGTGCTGAGGACCACTCAGGTCTTCTGCCAGAGCAGTAAGTGCTTTCAGCCACTTAGGAAGGATGGCCCATTCTATGTGACGCATCAGATAGAGCAAAAACACAGTCTACACCTTCACGGCTCTTTCTCCAAGCCTACAAGTGTATCAAAGACCCTGAAAGAAAACTCTTTCTCTGAGATACCAGTATGGGAGGATAACCAGCTTTCACCAGAGCAGATGGAAGCCACATGCCCTTTCTCTGAGCTCAGAATAGGCCTGCAGGGCAGACACGAGGCCAGGCCATGTGGCTGATTTACCCCCCCCCCCCCTCTCTCTGTGTGTGTGTGTGTGTGTGTGTGTGTGTGTGTGTGTGTGTGTGTGTGTGGTGGGGTACTTCCTTTCTTGGTGTTATAAGCATCATAACCCTAGAGCTTTTTTAACTTTAGAAATTTGTTTTTTATTACCAGCAAGAGACCTCAATAGGAAGGAAAATGATCTCCTATTTTATTTGTTTCCAGAGAGTGAGAAAGGTAGAGGAGGCTTTCACAGCCTTCCCTAAGGTCCCAGAGCCGATGGTGACAGGCTACTGGTTCTCATCTTCTTAGAGTCCAGCTTTAGTCTCTACCAATACCCAGAATACAAAAGTTAAATGTGGTGCCCTAAGAAAATGCTGGAGAACAGAGGCATGCTCACTTTAGTGACCCAGGGTCCCTGGTTCCTGACTGATGGCAGTCTTTGCAGCCAGTGATGACCCTGGGGCCCGAGGGCAGCACTGGGTGGCAGACCTGTGAACTAGCCAGCTGCTGATGTCAAGGGAAAGCCTGGGCTACAGAGTGAATTCTTGTCTCAGAAGAAAACAAAATAAAGTTATCAAACCAAACCAAATTAACCATTTTCTTCTGGAAAACTCTGAAGTCGATAATGCATTTGTGTCCCTGGCTTTTCTAATTAGGGTGCATGCCTTCTGTTTCTAATTCTCCAGTTATCTGTCAGTTGCTTGTTGGTCTGTCTGTCCTCTGATCACCTCCTTCCTTCCTGTCCCATCCCTCTCTGATCGTCATGCAAGCCAAGGGCTCTGCTGAGTTGATTTTTTTTTTTTAAATTATTTTAAAAGACAAAAACATTACTCACTAGAAATCTCATTTACAATCAATTCTGGGTGGTCATGTGATGGTGCAGGGGAAGGCATTATTGCCATTCCTGGAACAGGACATCCCCCTCCGCTATCTGAGCATGGCTTAGTTTTGGCTCACAATAGCCCTGGCCTGGAAGTTCAGCCTTGCTTTTGAAGAGCTCAGAGAAGTACTTCTTAATGCTGAACATCACACCTCAGATATCCCTGGGAACACCAAGGCGTGAGGAGGCCTGGAGACAATAGATCCTAGGCATACGTTAGAGGGACAGTAGATAATTCTGATTGATTGAATTTGTAACCGAAAAATCAAGGGAGTTCATCAAATCTAACATTGTAACTGGAGGCTGTGGGTGTAACTTAGTAGTGGAGTGGGTGCTCAAGTGCTCTGGGTTTGGGATACAGTCCCCAGCACCAATAAACAAACGATTAATAACCCAGACCCAAGGGCTTTCTGCTACTTTCCACCCTAAAAATAGACACAAAAACTCAGCTCAAGCCCCAGAGACATGAGACCTGGGCCTAACTTGCCCTGCACTGGGTTACTTCATTGTTTTATGTTTTGTGTCTTTCTAAGAATTCTTGAGAGATGGCTCTGCAGTCACCAGCATGGGCTGCTCTCCCAGAGGGCATAGATTCAGTTCCCGGAACTCACATGGTGGCTCACAACCATCTGCAACTCCAATTCTGGGGGATCTGACACCCTTTTCTGGTCTCTAAGGGCACGGCACACACATGGTACAAAGACACACACGCAGGCAAAACACCCACATATATGAAATAAAAAACAATTAATATTGAAAGACGGTTCTTGTGCCAGGTTTAGTTTTTTCCTCCCTCATTATTCCACAGAGACCAAACGCAATGGCAGCTGCTGAAGAGAAGCTGTGGGTATATGATTTCTTTGTTGTACCTGCCCGGTGCTAGCTGTTATGGTAGCTTTCCACACATCTCCTATATCCATATAACAGTCTAGGAAAGAGCACCACCTCAGAGAAGAGAAAACTAAGAACTGTGAAAACGATACACTCTATGTGTGCACGTATTGGCGTGTAGGTCAGAGGTCAATGTTGAGTGTTTTTCTAATTAACGACTCTCTGCTTCATTTTAATTGTGTGTGTGTGTGTGTGTGTGTGTGTGTGTGTGTGTACCACATGCGTAGGTGTCCTCAGAGACCAGAAGGGGACCTGTAGAGGCGGTTGTGAGCCTCCTGACATGGGTGCTGGGAACTGGATTTGGGTCCTCTGGAATACAAGTGCTGAGCTATCTGTCCATCCCCTGACATTTTGAGACAGGGTCTCTCATGGAACCCGGAGCTTCCTGATTTGACTAGACTGGCTATGCAGCAAACTCCAGGAATCCTCCTGCCTCTGCAACACTAAGAAGACCACAGGTACATGCTCCAGTACGCGTTCTGTTTTTGCTGGGGTATTGAATGCTGCCCGTCAGGGTCATCTCCCTAGTCTATTCTTTGTTTGTCATTTTGCATTTCAATTGGTTAGTTGGACTTTTTCTTGTGGTTTGTTTTGTTTTAGTCAAGGACTCATATGGCCCAGGCTGGCCCTGAACCCACCGTGTAGCAGAAGATAGCCTTTAATTTCTAATCCTCCTACCTCTGGGATTCTATGTACCACCACACCTAGTTTTATGCGGCTATGAGAACTGATTCCAGGGCTCATTCGTTCCAGGAAAGCACTCTACAGACTGAGCTACATTTCTAGCCTGTGAATTACAGAAATTGCCCATGTGAATCTAACTACTGCTAAAATGAGCCAGCCAGGATGGCAGCAGGAGCTACGAAATGTCTACTTTCTGTAGACCTCTGTCCTACATTTCTGTGGCCGGTCACACTAAGCGCTGCAACTCAGTGTCATCACTAACATGGAAGTGGGGTGAGCTACCATAGGGCATCTGAGTTTGTGCCCGAGAATGTGAGACAGCAGAGGGTAACACCTTTCAGTTTCCCTGAACATCACTGAGACTTTGAGCCTTGCTGTGTCCTTGCCTAAGTCAGTCTCCTTCTCTAGTGGTCCATTCCCTGCTTAGAACACTCTATCAAGCCTCCCTCCTGGGGCAGGATGAAGGAGAAGGGAGGGAGTGGCACACACACACAGGGCTCAGGAAGAGCAGAAGACCCCAGAGAGAACCCAGAGGGGAAGTGGACGCCTTATCAGAGGAAGCCGTAATAGTTGAGCTTTCACAAATAAGAGATAAAGGGGCTACGTTATTTTTAGAAAAGAATTCATGTGGGCATTTTCAGCCTCTTTCCTGCTGCACAGACAGAACAGAATGTAGGTCATGAAGAAGAGCGGTTACCCTTGGAGTTAACCGGAGGGCAGTGTTCATTAGAGGACAAGCCCTGTGCAATTCCACAGCCAGCCTCTCCTCTCACAAAGGTGACTTCTCCGAATCACCCCTACCCCGACCTTTTTATTCTGCCTTTGACCTTGGAAAAGAGTCTAACCAGCTACACCTCTCTCTAGTATCCTTCAGGGCTCATTCTAGGTGGTTCCAGGAGCTGGTAAAATTCTTAAAATCCCATTTTGTCAGCTTAGACTGCCTCAGGAAAAGCCAACATCCAGTGACTGAAGGAAGATCTCATCAGGAAGCCTGCCCTCAACACTCCCAAAGTGCCATACCTCAGCCCTGAAGCCTTTGGTCCATAAATCAAGCTCTTAACAATTCCCAAACAACCAGATTGCCTGGGCACAGCAAGAGGTCTTGTTTGTTTCTGTTCTTTATTTTCCCATGTTAAGAAAGCATAAAAGAACTGCCCAAAGGTCATATATGCTAACACAATAACAACAGCTTCATTGTTGAAAAATTGGGGAACATGTAACTATTGATTACTAAATGTAATTTATTAGAAGAAATATTTTCATCTAACTACAGCGGTTCTCCACTAACCATGGGGTTCATTCCAAAACCCAAAGGGTAGGCCTGAAATTGCAGATAGCACCAGACACATTCTCTGTGTTGTATAAAATTTATACTAGGTATTTTTTCTATTTATAGCTATGGTCAAGTTTAACTTGTAGATTGATAAAAATAATTGATAATAAAATAGAGACATTCTAATAATACAGTGTAATAATTATCTAAAGGCTATGGATTTGTGTGTTTACATTGTGTATGTAGTATATGTATGCGTGTGTGTGCAAGTGTATGCACATGTGGGGTCCAGAGAAAGAGGCTGGGTGTCTTCTTCAAGTGCTCTCCTCTTATCCCCTTGAGACAGGGTCTCTCCCTGGTCCCTAAGCTTATCATTTCAGTACACTAGCTTCAAGGATTCATCTGCCTCTTCTCAATGCTGAGCTCACAGGCACATGGGTCATGTCCAGCTTTTCCACGAGTGTTGGGGATCTGAACTCAGGGCTCCGTGTTTGCACAGCAAGCGCTCCTACAACCTGAAACACTCCGTTCTCCTCTTTTACCACATGGGTTCTGTTCCAGGAATCAAACTCAGGTTGTCAGGCTTGATAGCAAGGGCTCTCGCTGGCTGAGCCATCTCACTGGCCCTTTAAACTCCTTGTGTGCAGAATTTTTAAAAATTCTGCATGTTCAACGGTACCCCAAATGCTCTAGATATCAGCATGTCATCAAATACCTATGGATTTTACGTTTGTAGATTTTATATTTTGTTTATTTTTGTATCTATGTGTTTGACTCACTCAGGTTAGGATAATGTCCTGTTCAACATCAAAATTTACATAAATATATTATTAAGTTTTCACCAATATACTTTCTGTCTGCCCTCCACTTTATTCCTACGTCCTTCCAATAAGGCTGATATAGCAGACAGAACATGGAGAGGATATCTAGGTGAACCATGTTATACATGCTAAGCCTCTCGGGGAGCCCCCCAGAACCTCAATGAAATCTGGAGCTCACTGACTACTGCCCAAGTGCTCACTCACTCCCCTTTGGTCTCCATTGCCCCGTGTCTGAAATTTCCCTTTGGTCTCCATCGCCCTGTATCACTAGCAGCAAGCACTTCTTCTTCATAAGGCATCCTGATGCCTGGGAATATGCAGGACTATAGGGAAACGTTACCTCGTGGTTAGCAAACCGGATATCCCGAGAGAATATGGTGGCCACCCAGTCACACCCTAGCTTGACGTCGATGTTCTGGGCGAGTTTCTCCAGAGTGGGTAGGTGGCTGGCTTGGAAGTGGTATGCCAGGGTCACATGCAGCTGCTTCTTATGAGGCTCCACGTGAACTTCTGGAAAAAGGAAGTTAGGGTTCAGGGATTAAGATGAAGGCACCACAGCAATGGAGGAGACAGAAGACAGGGCACAGAAAAGCACCCCAGATGTCCTGTTCCCCAAATGACAAAGATGGGAGTCCTGGGAGGGGCAGCAGAGACTTAAAGGGGTGGATCCCAGGCCCTGAAACAACCTTCTGTCCCAGAATTAAAAAGCCACACAACAGATGGCTTTTCTGCAGGAGCTGAGGACGGGCTCCGGTTAATCTTTTCGGCTGACTCTCCTGACAATTCCAGGGTTCATCATCATCCCCACCATTCAGATGAAGAAAACCTGAGGCCAGCTTGATTGATGAGGAAATACAAAGCGGGGTTTGTAACAGTGTGGCTGCTGGAGCTGTTGTCATCATCCGGGACTAAGCTTCCTGGATTCTGGGAGTGTGGTAGGCAAACAAGGAAACAAGGAGAGTGGCGGCTACACTTGCAGTGTAGAGTAGTCTTGCCCCCACACACTTACGTGAACAGTCATTTGTGGGGAGCTGTTCTTGCATTACTGAGTGTTGTGGCCTCCCCTGCTTCTACCCACTGGATGCCAGGAGCATCTCCAATGTCACAGCAACCCAAAAGAACTCCCCACATGGGCAAATGTTCCCTCGGGGTAACACTGCTCTGGGCTGGGGCCATTTGAAGTATGCATACCATTATCCTAAGATGTTAAAAATAAAGCGGAACAAATCTGCTAACATGAGAGATGAATTTCCTCTCCTCTTTGTATGTTACACGAGGAAGAACTGGTCTGCTGCTTCCCAGGTGGAAACAGTGAAGAACACACAACAAGAAGAAATTAAGGGGCTATAGAACAGGAAGCCTATCTTTTGGGTTTTGGCCCCTTTCCATTATTCTACAGGGTGCTTCTGCGGAGTGAGTCCACAAGATAGGGGTCTGCATGTTTCTACAATCCACACTCTAGGGTCTTTAGTACTTGCTAATGAAATAAATGCACATGGGTGAGTCCTCTTGAGCCACTGAGAATGAAGAATGACACTAAATATACTTGCTGGAGGAATCTGGGTGAACCAGTAATTCTTGACTACTCAGGCTTGAGTTCTAGGGCAAAGACATAATGACCTACTTTACACAAACTAGACCAGCTGTGTCCGGGCCAAGCAGTTCTGAAGATCACCACCAGGGGGCACCACAGAGACAGAGCCGTGAAATGACCAAGCTCTTGTGACTAGATTCTTGGAGAGGGGACTAGCAGTCTCCTTTCTACATGGAAACCGAGTTCTTGGACTGTCTCTTATTCCAGGTACACTCTAAGAATCGTCCACAATCCTGATCCTCTGATTTGTAAAGGATGTGGGGCTTTTTGGTGGTTCTTGTAGTGATTTAGTAGGCTGACAATAACTACTAGAATTTAAAAACATTCCTTAGGAACAACGGATAAGAAGACAGGTGATTTTTCTCTTTGTTATTCTATCTCTTTGAAATGTTTCATCTCTCCATCGTCATCGAATCTAGTAAGCTCACGGCTGGTCCCTGGGAGAAAGGGGTTCTCAGAAGGGGATTCAAGGCCACAGGGAGTGTCTTAGGGACCCACAGTCTTTCTGAGGGTGGGCATGCACTGTGATCTGCCGTTGCTTCTGATTACACTCTTCCTGGGACCCAAGCTCTATGCTGGGGCTTCACTGAAGAAATGCTACACGCAATCATCAAGGACTGATACCCTACAGTAAGGTATTGCTGGAGGTTAGGAGACAAAGGAATGAATAAGTTCTGTGGCTTAAATTAGAGTCATATCTAAATGTGAGGCAGGGAGGGGTGCTGTGGGTGCCCCCCTCCAGATTCTCATTAGTACTTGGGATTCAGGGGCTGGGGATGTAGCTCAACTGAGAGACCATACATGAAACCCTGGATTCTACCCCCTGGACCAGGTAAAGCCAGAGGTGGTGATACACAGCCGGAATTTCTGCATCCAGGAGCTAGACATGGGAGGACTATAAATTCACAGCCCGGCCTTAGCTACAAGTTTGAGGCCAGTCTGAGCTGCGTGAGTCCCTTATCTCAAAATAGACTGTATAGCAGAGTGATCCACTACACCAACAGTCTTCAGCTTGATGCCTGTTTTCATGATTTACTATAAAGTGGTTGCACACCACTGTGCCCTGTGCTACGGGATGAACGGTCAGACCCAGACAGAAGCACGCACGGCTGGGAGCCTAGAGGATGAAAGGGAGTTCTCCTGGATCTGGACTGGAGGAGATGGAGACAGTACAAAGGGTGACATTTATAGTTCAGTGGGAAGAGTTAAGTCCCTGGGAGGCTTGGGACAAGTCATGGGCAGGCTCTTCAGTAGGTTAGCAGGACAGAGAGAAGCCCAACATTTCACATGGGATGTAGGATATGCTTCACCACATGGGTCTACAAGATCCTCCACCTCCGGGATCCAGCCCTCTCCTCTGCAGAAGTTACCATCTGACCTTCAAAGTCCCCGTATGTCATAAGTGGTCATGGACCTGTAGTACCACAGGGAGGAGGGGATATCTTTAAGGGATGGAGACTATGGGAAGAACTTAGGCTATCTGGGATGACTTTGAGTGAACATTGGGACCCCCTACCCCTTGTGTTCATTCCTACATGTCTCCAGGCCTCCTTGGGATGAGCAGGTTTGTTCTATGTACTCCCACCCTGACATTCTGGAAGCCTCACCACAGGCCAACCAGTGATGTCGCCAACAAGCACTGGCTGAAAACTGGGACTGTGAGCCAAAATAGATCCTTTCCTCTTTGTAGGTTGACTGTCACATAACCATTCCCATCCCTGCCCTTTTGAGATCTGATCCTGGGATCCAGGACTGTGTAGACAGACATCCCTGTGGTTATTTACCCGTTTTGGAGGCAGCCTCTGCGGCAAAGTCAGCCGCGAACTTCTTGAGGACCTCCGCGCTGTCTTCCTTGACGAAGAGCCCGATGAAGTTGGAGGAGGTATAGAGCTCCAGGGGCAGTGGGGCGGAGAACTTACATTTCCAGCGACTGACGGTAGTCTGCAGGGCCTCCCCCAGCGCGTCCACCTTGCTGTCCTCGCACTGGGGATGGAAGATGAGCAGGCTTCATTACAGTCCAGGAGAGAGAAGCCTGCTGCCCCTCAGCACTGAGCACTGTGTCTGTCCCCAGAGAGCTGAGGCTGATCATGCAATTACTTAACCAGAGCTTCTGTCTACCAGGGAGGGAAGAGCTGCAGGCTTTCAATCTGCCAGACAGTGATTATCCAGTGGGCAGATGAAACTAGGGAATGCATCATGACATCTCTCCCCTTGATCTGTTGTGGCTCCTGGGAACCTTGCCAGACTGCCATCTGATTGGTTAAGCAGAAAAGGAAAGCAGGGTTGGGGCTGAGGTATTGGTTAAAGAAAACACAAATTCAGAGGAGTGAATAGAAGCATGGTAACAATAGCTAGAAACAATGTGATGTATACTCGAAAACTACTAAAAGGTAGATTTCAGGGTTGGGAATGGGTGCAGTGTTAGAGTTCCTTCCTAGTATGTATGAGGCCCTGAGCTCAAGCCACAGATCCAAAGGAAAACAAGGACAGTAAGGCAGTACCTGGACAAGTTCTTAACACAAATAAACAATGACGACAGGTAGTGCAGTGTATATAGGATTAGCTCAGTCAACATTCTATAATGTATACATACACCAAACAGTCATACTATATGCCATAATCTGTCAATTAAATAAAAAGTTGTTGGGCCTGGAGAGATGGCCTGGAGGTTAAGAGCACTTGTTGAGGTCCTACGTTCTGTTCCCAGCACCCACATGGTGGTTCACAACTGTCTGTAACTCCAGTTCCAGGAGATCCGATCAATATCCTGCTCTGGCCTCTGTGTGCACCAGGCATGAAAGCAGTGCATAGACATACACGTAGGCAAAACACCTATAAACATAAAATGTTAAAAAAGAAGACCTAGAGGTTGGAGTAGAAGACATAGCTTAGCTGGGAGAGTGCTGCTGAGATTCAGGGAGCTGAGATTCCATCTCTAACACCATGTAAAATTGGATGGGGGCAGGGAATAAATGGGATGTGTTGAGGTCACATCTGAAAACCCAGCACCGAGGAAGTGAAAGATAGCGTAGGGCCATCCTCAGCCATATAGAGTTCTAGGTTAGACTGGGATACCCAAGACCCAGACCCCTGGCCCTGGAAAAGGAGGCAACTCAGTGAAGGAGAGCTTGCTCTGCAACCATGAAGACCTGAGTTTAAATCCCGGGGACCCACAAAAAGTCAGACATGCTGGGGCTGCTCAAAAGCCAGAGACCCTGCTTCAAGGGGATACAGCAGAGGTGGAGAGGAAGCTGCAGAGTCAAAGGAGGAGTGGGGTGGGGGCAAACGAAGACACAGAACACAGCCTCCGGGCACCCTTTCAGCTGCACCTTAGACAACTGCTGTTTCCACCTCCACTCCCGAGATCGCTGGGAAAAAGGAGGAGTAGGTCTGGGAGTGGTGACGTCATCCACCTACCCTCTTTGGAGGGCTGGGAGGAAGAACAAGAGTCTCTAAACCTCTGAATGCTTTTCTGCGAGATCCTGGCATGACTAAGAGGAAGTGACAGTTGATTTAATTTTCAGAGTGACTTGCTAGAGACAAGGTGTTAGGAACAGGTCTCCTACCTGAGACACACACGAAGAAAGGCTACATTGAGGGTGGGGGAAACAAAGCAAAATGTATTTTGAAAATTGTTTGATAAGGCTACCATCCTGGTTTTCGTGCGGGACACATGTGGGTAGATCGACTCCATCACCGTGAGATCGGGAGTAGAACGTGACATATACTTCAAACATCATAGTATAGAGGACTGACTTAGCCCCTAAATAAGCTTTGCCATAGACAGCTAGGGTGTGGTGGACAAGGAACTGTGGCAGGTAAGGGTTATCCTTAAGTCTCTAGAAAAGTCCAGGAAGACTGTGTGGTGCTGTCCATGTAGGTGGAGTGGCTGTTCTTGTTTGTAACATCGCCTTAGTTTTCTTGAACAGCTCCTATCATCAGCCCAGGTCCCCAGGGACTGTCTGGATGGGTAGAGAGACAGGAATGTGATGCTGCTCACCATGAAGAACTGGCAGAGGGTGATGTGTGGGAAGATGTTGTGGGCCTTGTTCTTCCCACAGATCTGCTTGGACTGCTGCCAGAAGTCAGAAAGCTTCTGGGCTAACGGGCCGGTTGGGCGGAGGTAGAGGACATATTCCCGAGGCAGGGGGTCATCCAGGAAGGGGTCACCGACATGGGAGAACAACCTGCGAGAGAGAAGAGAGTCCAGAAACCCACTGGAGGACAGTGGACAAAGAGGAACAGAAGAGGCAGACCCATCCCTCTCCATGCTTCCCGGCCGTGCTTCCCACCCCAGGAACACATGGAGAAGGACTTCCATTTGTGCTGTAAAGACCCACCCTTTGTAGCTCATACTTCTGATGGAGAAAGACTTCTGTTCTCCAGCAAGCGGTATTGCCTCCTCATCCCACAACTCTCTAAAAAAAACCCCAAAGCTGCTCTCCAGGAAGCATCCTTGGGTTAACTCCAAATCCTGTCCCGCAGAGTCGTTTCCTTACACACACCCTGTCCTTCAGCACTATCTATGCTGGAGCTCCTGTACCTCCAAAGCCAAAGGAAGCCCCAGGAAGGTGGCCTGTGGGCTTCTCTTGGGAATGACATCCTGGCAAAAGATTAAGTAGGACAGTTTTCTAAATTGGCCAGTCTGGCATCCACACACGTACAGTGAATCTCAAGGTGACTGACAGGGCTCAGGTAATGTAAGCCTCTATCTGGGAAGATTCTGAAAACCTTTAAACACATCCAAGGAGATACACATACCCTGGGGCCAGGGCAGAGGAGGCAGGCGACTTGATAAATGGGCCTGTCACATTTGGCTCATCCCCTCCTGGAAGGGTCCATTAGAAAAAGACCACACACCCGCACTTCTCACAGACCCTCAGAGTTAATTACAGGCTATTTTCTCAATGTATTTATTTCATACCAACCAGTCACATGCTGCTTGAACACTTCTTCCTCCCGTGGATGCCAGAGCTTTTTGTCTGTGAAAAGAAATCAAATATCTATTGTTGGTATTTTTAGCCTTCCTCTCAGTCTCTCTCACTGGGGTGGAGTGGGCAGGGGGCGACATCAGAGTGTGCCTTCCCGGCACTGTTATGTGGCATAGGAGAGGAGCCTGCAGCAGGGGCTGCTCAAGGGTCACAGGAAGGCAGACTGAAGTTAGGACTCATCATTAATTTCCATGCAATTAACATTGGATTTGCATGCAGCCTGACATCCCGTACAGTCTATTTTCAGTCGTTTCCACATTAGGGTTTTATTTTTCACTTCCCTAAAAGTTGTCATGTCTGTACTTCTCCTCCTTGATTTTCACCCACTCATTTCCAATGACCTAGATCCCCCTGCAGAGAGGATTCTTACAACCCTTGATGGATGGGTGAGAAGGCGGGGCCAATGGACATGAAGACGTGGTGCTAAATGTCTCCAAGGACACTTAGATAAATGCACTGCCTCCTTCTCCATGCCCCATCCACCCAGGTGGATCCATCATGTCCAATTATGTCACAGACATCTTTGGGGACTGATAATATTGGGTAGAATAGAGATGGGGGAAACATCAGTTACTTCTGGAGAGACTGCTTACAGCCCTCTTGATGGCGGGGCCGGTATCTATGGGACACTCACAGCAGCGAGGCCCTGCACACGAGCTTTCAAGAAGCACTGCAAGGCCAGGTCTACCAGAGCCACAGAGTTGTGGGTTGGCGGATCCAGCTACGGTGCTGGTCCATGCCTCTGTGCATTCATGTCCAAGTGCACACAAGTTACTACTCACTGTCAACTGTTTCATCAGCACTGTTCTGGGTGCTGGGAACCAGATTCACATGGAATTCAGACAAGTAGGCAGAAGACAGGAGCTGTAAGCTAATTATCTGGGACAAGAGCAACAGAGGGAGCTGGGTATGGTGGCACACACCTTTGACCCAGCGTTGAGGGAAACAGAGGTCAGCTTGGTCTTCATAGTGAATTTCAGGACAGCCAGGGCTACACAGTGAGACCTTGTCTCAATAGTAGTAGTAGTAGTAGTAGTAGTAGTAGTAGTAGTAGTAGTAGTGGTAGTAGTGGTAGTAGTGGTAGTAATAGTAATAGCAGTAATAGGAATGGAGGGAAAACTTGAGAGCTCTGACAACACACAGAGTGAATGACAGCACCAGAGAGGGGTATTGACTCCTGGTGGTGGAAGATACAGAGTCCTCTACTCTGTTACGGGATGTAGAGATGAAAAGTAAGTACATGGAGTCTTGGGCAGTGCTAACACATCACAGGTGGCCAGTAAGCGATCATTTTCAAAACAAGTCATCAATAAGTGATCATTTTTGTCCCCCTTGCATTACACTGACTTGGGGTCATCCGGGGAAGGGAAGGAATTCAAATTGAACTGTCACTCTTTCCAAGTATCCTTTTCCTGTTTGCCTGTGTCACCTGGGTCTGTCTTTCTCTCGTGACCCCTCTGTGGACCACTTAGAACAATGAGTATTGTGAGAGTCAGCCTGGGAGGGACCTCAGACATCATTTGCAAGCCCAGTTCAGTCCACCAAGGAAAGCTCCACAGGAGAGAAGTGGAGAAATGGGCTTCAAACAGTCTGCCGGGGTGCTGCAGAGCACAGGGCCTGGGGTCCTGTTATCAGCTGAGAGCTAAGTCAGGCCTGGCTTTCCTCCCAGCCTGACTTCCCCTGTGGCCCACTACCTGGACCAGCACTGTGAAAGACAAGCTACCACTAAGAAAGTCCCAGAGGGAAGAGGCAGAGCCCTGGAAAGAAAGGAAGCTGGAAGCATGGCTCTCCCTCACCCTTACCACCATACACACCTTCGAAAGGTACTCCCCAGCTGAGACCCCCGCCTCGATATTTCAGGAAGATACGACACATATATGCGAAAGCCCACCAGTTGTAGGGAGCTGGAGGCTAGAAACGCGAAAGGATTGAATGTCCCCAAAAGGACCCATTGTTCCAAAAACAACTGGAATGAAGAAAACTCATTTTCATCCCAGACAATGTGCTATTTATATAAAGCATCCAATCTCTTTTTCTTGTACCCTTCCCCCAATGAAATATATCGGACTGAAATTTAATTTATTTCTTTGGAGGAGCCACAAGAATCCTCGGGAAATGAGAGATCTAATTAAGTTACGGTCTCCCTAACTTAAAAGACTTGTTTTGGAGACGGTTCAAAGAAAAAGAATGGAGCGAGATAATGAAGGATTTGAATGTGATAAGTCTGCAATAAAGGTTAAGGAAACCCAAACAGTTCTTTTTGGAGAAGGCAAGATGGAAAGGCTTTCATTCTGAGGAAGGGTATCACATCTAACACATCCTTTCTAGTGAGGGTTAGCTGTGCTGGCTGCAGCACAAATGGCCCGGGGCCCTTTGTGCTGCAGCCCTGGAGAAGGAACTGTTTCGAAGAATCGTGTCTTAGATATTTTTTTAACCTTCCTTTTCAGATTTATTTTATTTTGGGTATGTCTTGTCCGCATGCATGTATATGGACTATGCTCACTCCTGGAACCTGCAGAGGTCAGAAGATGGTATTGGGTCCCATAGAACTGGAGTTTTGGATGATTTTGAGCCAGCATGTGGGTGCTGAGAATCACATAAGGTCCTCTGGAAGGGCAGCCAGTACTCTGAACCGCTGGGCCATCTATCCAGCTCCCCCATCCCTTTTTAGGGAGATAGATAGTGGTGAGGTCAGAAGATAACTTGCAGGAGTTGGTTCTCCTTCCATAAGTGATAAACTCAATTTGCTAGGCTTTGTGGGGAACACCTTTACCCACTGGTCTCTAAATGTATTTCTAAAAGTTTCTAGAAAGTATGTATACATCTGAAGCAGAGTAGTGAAATTCCCTAGGAAGGGAAAACCCCTTTCCTTCGGGGGCCTGGAGACCCAAAGCAAGCTGGCTACAATTCGGATTGAGCATGTTTCCAGGACTCAGCCCACAGAACAGGCAGACGCGGAACAGAGGCAGAAGATTTCCAGCTCTGCTCAGCTCAAGAGAGTTGCCATAGTGTGCCACCCTCACTGCCCACACCCTGGGGCCAATGCCAAGGGCAAGTGGGAGTGTGCTGAGTACAGCCAAGCATCTGCTCTGCGCAGAGCAACTCAGAGGCCGGCAGAGGGGTGGCTGCAGAGTCTGCTGGACACCTCAGCAGACAGACAGCTGCCTCTTCAGCCTGGAGTGTGAGAGTCCAGTCCCACCCTCGAGTCTCAGTGAAGCACTGCAGATGGATGGCCTCACCTGAGACCAGTAAGTGGGACTATCTGTGAGTTCCTGACATTCACTCACATGGAACATCCCCGTCCTAACTGACATCTAGCATTCATTTGTAGTTTACTATGAAAAAAGCACCAAGTCTCCAGACTACTAAGGAGGGGACCAGCACAGGCTGATGGACAAGCCAAACTGACCACTGGGAGGGCCCCAGACACTGGGAGGACCACCTATGGCAGGAGTCCTCCCGTAGCTCCCAGCTCCCAGGATCTTCAGCTCTTTGAATGTGGAGATCATGCCCCAAGGTTGTGCTTTAGAGGTTTACAAAGTACCTTCCTTGCTAGTTCGCCTATGACAGCATCTCTCCCTTCTTCCCCCTTTCTTCCTCATCTCCATCCTTCCCTTTCTCCTAGTCCTTTCCTAAGTCCTTTTTGTTGTTCCCTCACCCCCTGCCTGGGACTCTGCAGGGAATCAAATGAAAAAGGAGAAGCCCAGCCAAAGGTCTGCAGTGCTGCTTTCTGATTGGTGGGTATCTTTCAGGGACCATGATCTCTGGTTTTCTTGGCTGATCCAGACCCCACCATATGCTCTGCTCTTGATTCCCTCAGACTATACACATTACTCCAGGACAGCGGTTCTCAACTGTCCTAATGCTGTGACTCCTTTAACACAGCTCCTCAAGTTGTGGTGACCCCCAAACATAATATTACTTTGTTGCTACTTTGTAACTGTAATTTTGCTACTGTGAATTATAAGTCATGATGTAAATGCCTATGATGCATGATATCTGATATTTGACCACAGGTTGAGAGGCGCTGAGAAGGCACCATGCTACACTTGAAAAGGAACCATGAGAGATCGTCCTTGTTTTGAGGGAAGTGGCTATCTTCTTTGACTGTTGGGCACTATGTATGCTACAAGCTCAGGCAGCATACTCCGTGGAACTTGACTGGACCCCCTATTTTCTTGCCCCGAGTGGACCCCCTCAGCCGCTACCCTGGTTCTGTGGAATCTCTGTAGGCTCAGACCCTCCTGCTAGTTCAGAACAACTACCAGGGTCTGAACAGTTAGGGGTATACAGAGGGAGAAAGCAGTGGTCTTGCTGGTCGAGGGTTCGCACAAGAGACATGCAAAAAGAAAAACAAAAGCAAAGACTAAACAAAATAAGGAGACCCACAAATGGCTTCTCAGAGGGGAACATGAAGGGCTGTGGCTGAGCTCAGGTAAGAGAGAGTCTGCCTCCACAGTGGGGAGTCCTGGGCTCAGGGTCCTCAAACACTGCGTCACACTACCCTAGGCTACTGAATTAAAAGCAGAGGTGCCACGGGCAGTTTTAACCTGCTTTGGGGAAAATGGTGATGGTCTTCATTCACTGGACATCACACAGGCTACTAGCTCAAGGCAGTCACACTCGGAACATCAGCTGTACCACACTCATCCAAACTGGAGTTCTGACAATCGCTATAAGAAAGAGTGATGACCAAACCAAGAACAAAGAGGAAATGACACCCAGAGAGGCCAGAGCATCGTGCAGTGCTTAACAGATACCATTTCCTCTTAGTGCCCCAAGGGCAGTCTGAGCTCTGCAGAGGCCTCCAGGACAGATCAGCAGGCTGTCCAAAGGTAGGGGTGCTGGAAAGGGTGTTTGAGGTGCTGAGCAAAGCTGGCATGCCATTGCAAGACATTGAAAGCTGAAGCCACAGTGGAGACAGCTCTGAGAGACAGACAGACAGAATTCAGTGCTTAGTCTAGGTGGACAGCCAGGCCAGGGGTCATAAACAGAGAGCTTGCTATTGAATATCCAGTATCTAAAATTTGTTTCTTAGCTTGACTGTGACTTCTGTCTGTCTGTCTGTCTGTCTGTCTGTCTGTCTGTCTGTCCGTGATCTAGACATTTCTTTTTGAGTTACAACTGAGATCTGATTTCTTGTCCAAGGACGATCTTCTGAACACACCCCTAACACAGGGGACAGGTTATCCTAGACCTGAGGTCCTCTGTGGTAAACCATCCCTCTTATTCATTCAGGGTTATAGCTTATGACTCAGCTACCTGACACCCGTAGTACAAACCAGTAGGAAACACACTGAATGTATTCCCTCAAAAGAGTAAAGCCTTGGTTCAGTGAATACAAAACGAATTCGCTGAACTTCCCAACTGCAGACTGAGTCATTCTTATCCAAAACTCCTCTGGGGGACCAGAAGTGCTTCCAATTTTGGCTTTGAGGGTATTTGCATAGACTAACAGTTGAGCACTATAAATCTGAAGACCTGAAATCCAAAATGGTTGAAAACCCAAAGCATCATGGTACTCAGAGAGGTGGAGATTTGGAGCCTTTTGGATTTCAGATCTGGGGCATAGAGATGCTTTTCTCTGTTGTACCGTGGTCCACTCTGAGCAGCTCTCAGACAGATATACAGCTTCAGTGCCCATCCCCACCTCATTCTCTGTGCTTCAGCTGTCTATGTTCAAAAGACCTATTTGTGAAGAAAAGAGAAGACACAAGGCCAAGTATAGAATCTTCCTAGTGGATAAAACACCCTATATAACCAGAATTAAATTAATTATAGCTCTTCTCCATGTCGCCAAGACAACCTTATAGTCTAGAAATATTTAATATGAACTCTAAAATGTTAAAAAAAAAATCTCACCCTGCAGGATAGCAATTGTTAATTTTTTCACACCTAACACATTTAACTGAATTAAAATATGGCCCAAATAACTGATGATTCTGCTCAAAGGCAGTTTAATAGTCTGTGCCATCCTGGGCAGACATGGGTGGAGTCAATTCTGTTTCTCAGTAGCAGCATCCAGATATACAACAAACCCGCTGGTACTATGAGGGACAATGGAGAGATACTTTCAGAGCATTATCTGTGTGAAACAAAGCTGGTTTTGGAGACAGAGTCTCACTTAGCCCAAGGATGAGTTTGAACTTCTAATCCTGTTGGCCTATCCCTTCTGATGGTGAGATTTTAGAATCGTGCCGGTTTTATGTATGTGTGCATAGATTTGTTTTGCCTGTTTGCACATAGGTGCAGCATGTGTGTGCCCGGTGACCAGAAGGCCAGAAGAGGAACTGGATGCCCGGGAAGCGGAGTTACAGATGGGTGTGAGCCACCATATGGTGCTGAGAATCCGTTTATGTGGTAATGGGCCTGGAGTCCAGTGTTTTGTGCATACAGGGCAAACACTCACAGCCACATTCCCAGCCCAATAAACCCTTGTTCTTTTGTAGGTGGCTTTTAGGTAGAAATGCCAGAGGCTTTGTGGGGCTGTCCGCTGATTCTGTGCACCTTGGCATAACCGGGGGCAGCTCAGCATTGTGCCGGAGGCTGGCATCCACCTTGAGAGTAGAGGACAAGAGGAGACCTTCCATGTATTTCTCTCTTTGGTAAAAAAGTAAGACTAGGGAAGAGTGAATGAGTTTGAATACTGGGTACAGAGTAGATGTTACAACCTCCTGACAAACTATAGACTGCCTGTCCCTCCAGCTATAGAAGACAGGAAGTTGCCCTAGCTCAGTGAAATGGCCATTGCTAACCCAAAGCTCACCAGCCACCCTGTGGACTCAAGACAGGAACCTTTGTACCTCAGATGGAGTCTTAGCTACTGTAATGTGCTAAGCATATGATGTCTGAGGTAGTGACAAATGATGACAGATGAGTTTGGCCACCTTGTAAATTGCGAAGCGAGGGGTATGGGTGATAGTGTAGAGCCCTAGAGTCCATGTTTTAAAAACCAACCAAATAAATAAATAAACAAACAAACAAAAAAATAATGACCAGCCATAGTGCTGCTTTTGTTACCCCATAGCTGTGGAACACAGACACCTGAATCCTTGGGGTTCCCTAGCCAGCCATCCTAGCTTATTCAATGAGATCCAGGCCAATCTGAGAGAGAGACTCTGTCTCAAAAACCAAGGTGCTTGGCTGCTTAGGAATGACATGTGAGGTTGATCTCTCCTCTTTACATATGTGTACACATATTCTACATGCCTACAAACATACACCTACATGTATGCTCACATGCACATACATACACACAAGCCAAGAGATTATATATTAAGAGATCAATGAATTAACACCATGATCCTTACCCAAAGGTAGCCTAGTGGACAGAGCCAGAGCTTACGGATGTGGGAACTCCCACTGGGGAGGGTTACATGTGATCTGTACCTTAGAGATAGGTCCACTGGTGGAAACTGTAGCTGTTCAGCGGGCTGCAATGGGACGATATAGATCAGGCAGGCCGTGGTTGCCAAAGTGGTCACTTTTAGTCTGTTAAACTTCCTCTTGTTAAGGTACAACTCCCCACAAGAACAAAATCGCCACTCTTCCAAAAACACAGGTTGAAGCATCCCTCAGCACAAACTGCCAGGTTTCAGAGGTGTTTTGGGGATTTGGGAATGGTTATTTGCATAAACATGGCTGGGTTATTGTTGTATTCATGGCTCTACTTGCTAGGAACAGCTCCCGCCCAGATGAGCACACATGCCTGTTGTTAATCACTGAAACTAGCAGCACAAAGCTGGTTTACCCAAAACTTCCCTAATCTCTAGCCTTTCTGGGTCAAGTCAGTAGACCACCAGTTATCGCTTGTCATCTGACATTTCCTCATGGAGATAAAGAGAGGTGAAAGGCTGTGTAGAGTTAAGATGGCCTTTCTGGACTCTACCCTATCATCTTCTCTGACCTATTAGATTACCAAATACCCTGTCCCCATCTCTTTTCCTTTGAGACAGGGTCTCACTATGTAGCCCTGGCTTTCCTGGAACTCACTGGTCTTGAACCAGGCTGGCCTTGAACTCAAAGATCTGCCTGACTCTTGCTCCCTGGTGCTAGGATTAAAGGTCTCATGACAGACCAAGCACACCTTATCAAAACATTTGAAATCCAAAATGTTTTAAAAGTCTCAAATTTTGAGTATCATGTCAAAGCTTAAGAAAGTTGGACTTTTATGCTTGGGTAATGGTGGCACATGCCTTTAGTCCCAGTACTCGGGAGGCAGAGGTAGACAGATCTCCATGAGTTTGAGGTCAGCCTGGCCTACAGAGTGAGCTCCAGGGCAGCCAGGGCTTTTACATAGAGATACTATGTCTGGGGTGGGGGTGGAGGGTTGTGTGGAACTTTAGGGTATCTAAGGCTTTTGGTTTTGCAATTAAGGCATGTGATCAACACCTGTGGAGGTCTGGAATTGGCAGGGTCTAAGTAGCCTTGGCAACTTTCCCCTTCTTGTCATCAACCCAAAAGAAGCTGGCAGCTTTGGGTCAAAGTTGGAGTCTTTGGTATTGGTATGGTGATCTGAGGCCCAGCCTGGGGAATGGTCTTGGCTGGTGGGCTACTAGTTCTGTTCTCGTTGTAGACCCAGGGGGGAAGTGGTCAAAGAATCGTTCAACCCAAGCTTGTTTAGACCTGCTCCAGACACCAGCTGTATTTTAGACTCCATGGAATAAAGAGAGGGTAGGGACATGGGGGACTTCAGAGTCAGTTTCTCTAAGCCTAAATCGGGCATTTACCTTACTGCATCAGCCAAGGGAGGCTCTCCCTCCTGCCTGTGAGAACTGTGGACACAACCAAACCCCTTCTCTGTAGGAACAATGGACATGACAAAGATATTTGCAGGGCTGGAGAGATGGCCCAGCAGTTTATAGTACTTGTTGTTCTTGCAGAGGTTCTGGGACCAGAGCTATTGGAACACACACGGTGGTTCACAACCATCTGTAACTCCAGTTCTAAGGGATCTAATACTTTCTTCTGGCCTCCATAGGGACCAGGCACACACATGGTACCCATACATAATTCAGGCAAAAGCACTCATAAAATAAAATAAATAAATCTTTTTTAAAAATGCTTTTATGACCCCAAACATAAAGCAAAATAAAACCCTGCTTATCTAAAAGGGAGAAGTATCCTGAAACTATTCATTCTCTCTGTCTGTCTCTGTTTGTTTCTTTGTGTCATATCTGTGTCTCTTTCTCTCTGTGGCCCCCATCCCCATCTGTCTTTTTCTCCTTCCTCTCTGCCCCCATCTCCATCATGAGAATTGATTGCTTTTGCTTCCTAACCATTTCTTTCGGATTTTAATCTTAATGAAGGCCCAATCCCTTTGCACACCACAGTCAGCACACTTCCTCTCTCTTCTTTTGTCTTAGGATGGCTTCAAGGCTGGGCAGAGCACATGAATGTGGGGATGAGAAGACAGATGAAAACCACACAGTCAAGATGATAGCAGATACATCAGCAGCCAGACCCCAGATGCTCCCAGAACCATACAACTAACGTGTATGTAACCCCTGACCTCAAAGGCTCAGGGTCTCTCACCATCACTGCCCATCAACTGAGACATCTGTTATCCCACCAGCTACAGGAAGAGCTAAAAAGATTCAGCCTCCTCTTCAGTTGGCAGTCAGAGGTCCAATGAGTGTGAGCCGCATTTGATGATCAGCTAAGAGCCACACCCACCAAGAAGGGACAGCAGTGGGAGTTAGTAAGGCTGCCAGGGCAGGCTCAGGGATTGGCCACACTGTTGTGAAGGAAAGCACCAGCAAGAGACACTTCTCAGTTTGACGTTTAGTTTTCATGTTTTCAAGTGTGTGTGTGTGTGTGTGTGTGTGTGTGTGTGTGTGTGTGTGTGTGTGATGAACAAGTCCACAGGAAGGTTGACAAAGAAAGAAATGATGCCTTCAAGGTATTTTGAGGTCTCCCCCCCCCACCCTAAGTGAGGGTTATCCCTTGACTGTAGGGAGCTTGCCATCACCTGGCCCTTTCCTTGACGTTTGAGGGAATTATCTTTCTCCCAAACATTATGATGACATTTCCTGGTTGCCCAATGGCATCTGTGCTCAGAAAGTTTTTCATGAGTCCAACCTTGTGAGCTCACTATTTTCTAACGGATCCTGCCCTTCTGTACCTGATCTCTTTCCTACACAATAAAGATGTCCATTCTATCACATGCACACAAGGGAGTCCAGCTACTTGCTGAGAACAGAGGTCGTTCTACTAAACAAACTCATCCCCAGAGTCTTGGCACATGTCCCTGTGGGGCCTCCCTGGGGGCTTTGAGAGGGAAAGAGAGAGGCCTGTCAATAAGCATCAACTGTAATGGGCAGGCCCATTTCCGGCAGAGGAAATGCACCTAATGGAGAAAGATGTATTGATCCTGACGGCCTGTGTCAGAGTCAGGCTCCCAGTGGAGAGCCCTTTCAGTCAGCCCGGTTAATGGCCTAGCTGTATCTAATAATCAATGCAATAGCAAGTCTTTGGCCGTTGCCTCCAAGGCCAGTCAACGGGGAGGCAAATGCACTGAACTTTTTCATAGAACCCATCAGAGGAAGAAAAAAGATGAGCTATTTGGGGCATTAGGTGTGCAGGCCCTCCCCAGAGAATTCCAGTGAGGTGAAGCCTCTCTGTCCACAAACCCTCCATCAAACAGCCTTCTCAGGCGGGTGGTTAGCAGGAAAAATGCTGTTTAGGTTTCCAGTGTGGTTATGTGGCAGAGCCCAGCAGCCCAAATGGGAGGCCTTGTTTTGTTCTTGCTAAAAAGAGCTGGGAGCTGTGTGGCCTCTGCTTCAGGGAGGCAGCCGTTTATAATTGGGACACCAGCCATTAGCCCATGGGTGGCGACATCACAAACACACTTCCCCACACTTTGAGGCATGGCCAGCTACACCTTTCCTCCCACATGATGGGGTGGGGTTTGCAGAGAGGCACAGGTGTGCTTGTCTGCTGTGTCAAAAAACTTGTTACTGGGAACCAAATTCTTTCTAGATGGAAGATGACAGTGGGCAAGTTATTTTTCCCCAAGACTCAACTTATGAATTTCTGAAGTTGGGGTAACTACGCCCACTTCTTCAGAAAGGCAATGAATCTGAAGAGCTCAGTGTGGTGTCTTGCATATATTAGACACTGAGCAAAAATAACATCTGCACACATGCCTGTGCCTATTAGCCCATCAATCTTCACAGTTTTCTAAGGATAAATGGAAGCTCCACACTAATAGAAGCATTTCAAGGTCGGGTGCTCAGCGACCCAGATTCCCTCTCTGCTGAAACCATCTATATTCTGGAACAGTCTTGAGAATGTTTCAGATTTGGCAAGAAAGAAAAGCTTTCTAGATAGCCCAAGGAATGGGCCATGGTGGAAACCAACTGGTGCTGGGGAATGGAACAGAAAATCTAAGAGAAGGATGGATGACCCAGGCTACCCAGGAGTGGAGCTTAGATTCAATCAGGAGGAAAGTGATGGTCACTAAGAGGTTGTGAATAGGGGGAAGGATAACAGGATAGCAACAAAACCCACCACCTCAGTCATCTAGGCCAGCACTGCAGGTGGGCGCGTGCCCACGGACAGTTCTAAAGAGAGGTATGGATGCAACTGGGGAAGTGTTCAGTGGGTAAGGGGATGCACAAGCATGGATATCAGAGTTCGGATCCACAGCACCCACATAAACGGCAGGCAGTATGACAAATGATCCCTTTCCCAGCACAGGGAGGTGGTGACAGAATGGCTATGTGGGCTCACTGGTCAGCTAGTTTAGGTGATCTGTGAACTTCAGGTTCAGCAAGAGACCATATATGAAGAAATAAGGATGGATTTGACAGGGGACGGTGCTTGGTGTTGACCTGTGGCTTGTACGTGAGCAGTCATGCAAGCACACATGCATACAAGCATACGGGCTCTGAAGTCACTGTGGCCCTCTTTATGGGGTCCCTACTACTGTGCAGAGTGGTGTCACACTGCACACTGGAATATCTTCTTAGAAAGAGTATAATGGCTTCTAAAGTTCAGTCCAAACTAGTATTACCCCTTGGGAATTTGAGGCTCAAAAGAGACCGCTGTCTTGCCCCAAGAAAGCCAGAGGCACCATGAGCCAGGCAGAATGAGATGACAGATATTGACATTCAGCCCAGTGCCCTGCCATCAGCAGGTGCTCAATAAATAAGGCCACAATTCCCACTTTATAACTCTTCGATATGGGAATTAACTATTTCTGCAGGCTTTCCCATGCTTTTCTGTGGAGCGGTTTCTGAGTGTAAGATCTAGGTTAGTTCTTTAACCACCCCCTGGGCTCAAGGTCACACTTAAGGTGTCCATCTTTTCAATCTCAACAGCCAAGGAGGTTCTATAGAACATCATGGAGACCAGGCTGTCCCAGAGCAACAGTGACAGACACTGTTGAGAGCCATGACAACCCTACAGAGGACAGCCGTGCTGATTTGGGAGGAGAAATGTCCACTGAATAATGAAGACTGTGTCTTATAGGGTGTTGTGGAGTGTGTGTGTGAATGCAGACTCACAGAGTCCTCAGAAGTAACTCAGGCTGACAGCCCTGGGGAGTGGCTCTAAAGAAAGATGCAGAGAACCCCTCAGGCAGGAAAAGGATGGAGCCAGGGAACATGTCACTCCAGCATGGGGGTGGGGGTCAAAGCTGTGCTAAAGATATTTCCATCATCATTTCTGGGGTCCTCCTAAAAGTCCCACAGTTCTAGAGCAGCCAGCCATTATAATTTCACAGACATAGAAAAGGAGGCAACAGAGAGGCAGACAGACATGCCCAGAACCACTCATTAGCTCAAGCAACAGGCGAGATTAGAACCCACAGCTTCTTTTGTGGAGTCTGAGGTATGACTGGAGCTCAGGGTGAAAGTGGGAAAGGGTTACAGCAGCTGGGGTTGCAAGCAGAGAGAAGTGCCCCCCCCCCCCCCGTTCCCTACTCACCCACTCCCATACCAGGGAACAACAGACCCTGGAGGACCGATGAAAAGAAGTCATTTCAGGTTGCAGATGACAACAGACACTAATTTCTCTTCCCCTCCCATCCCCACCTCCTCATTCTCTAACCACTAGAATCAGCTAAAAATACTGCAGCGAGGATGGGGTTAGTCCTGAAGTGGTTTCATCCCAGAACTGCAAAAGAGGCCGTGTGACTCACAGCTGCACTGGGTCAGAGGAGCGCAGACTAGACAGAGTCCTTGTCTTCCTAGGATGCCTATGGATTAGTCACCATGGGGCCAGATGCTATACAGATCATTTCACATGTAAACGTCTCAATAAACCCCCTCCTACGTCTGGGGCAGGTACTAGTAGGTTTTCATACTAGGAAAAGTGAGGTTTGAGGAGACAGTATAACTTGGCTGGGTCATACAGATGAAGAGACAGTAAGGTGACATTGTGGAGTCCTCCAAGAATCAGCACAGTGATGGGAGCTGGGACCAATGGTGACTGCTCTGTTTCTGGGTATGACAATGTAAAGTAAATGATGATCTAAAATGAACTTCCTACAAGACACAATAGTATTGCTTTAACATTCAATCACTTGTCTGTTCACTCGTTCATTCGTTCGTTCATTCATTCATTCATGCATGCATGCATTGCTTGACAAGTAAGTATTCAGCCAAAGTCTGTCACCAGATACTGTGTTAACAGCTGAGACTATACAGACTGGGAAACATGGCTTCTGCTCTTGGGGAGACCGTCCTAAGCCACCTCAATAAACAGGTAAAAGAAAGGGGAGGTGGCAAGGTGGTGGGCATGCTTTTAATCCCAGTATTCAGGAGGCAGAGCAGGATGTTCTTTGTGAGTTTGAGGCCAGCCTGGTCTACAGAGTGAATTTCAGGACAGCTAGGGCTACACAGAGAAGCCCTGCCTCAAAAAGCCAAAAGGGGGGAAGAGCTAACAGTATCAGAATATCTGTTACACAATGTAGACATTGCTTCATATAATTTTTAGTTTTTTTCTCTTTCCTTTCTTTTTAAAGAATATGTTTATTCTTTGACAATTTCACACATGCATATATTTTGATCATATTCAACTCAAATCCCTTCTCCTATTATCTCCATTCTTTTTGTTTCTTTTTCCTCTTCTTCCTCCTCAAGGCATCTTCATTTAAAAATGACACACCAAACCCAGTTATTGCTGCCTATATTGGTGCTTATGTAGAAGCATCCATTGGAGCATGGTCAACCTGCTGGAAGTCATAGCTCTGAAGAAAAATGACTACCTGTCCCCCAGCACCTATCAATTGCCAAAAAACCCTCAGCTAGGACTGGCACCTCATCAGCCTTCCTTCTATCAACTCATCAAATGCACAAGCCCTTTCTGATGGGGTGGGCATCACCACCTACATTTATACATGCTAAGAACCGTAGGTTAAAAACAGTACAGAAGGGCTCCATGGTACAATGCTTCATCAGGACAATGGTCCACCTTCCAAGCATGGGTGTGACTTCAGTCTCCAGAGCCTACATAAAAGTGCTGGGTATGATGCATGCGTCTGTGATCCCAGAGATGGGGAGGTGCAGTGGGCAGATCCAGCTAACCTAACTGGTGAGCTTCGGGACAGTGAGAGGCTCTGTCTCAAAGGAGATGAACATTCTTTCTGAGGATGACTCCTGAGGTTGTTTCTAGTCTCCACACATGTGCCTACACATACATCTGCACACAAAGAAACATGCACACAATACATTTTGTTTTTTAATGAGAACACGGTGAAGATCTAGGATCAATCCAAGTGATTTGTCATCACACTCATGAATGTGTGAAAAGTGAGTCTGGGTTTGGAGAATTTCTCCAAGGCTTTCCAGGAGGATGGGTTTCTATAATGACCCTGGAGACATCTCTACAGAGAAAACAACTTCTGCCACCTCAGCGCTGCCAACCGACACTCTGAGAAGATGTGAAACTTTCTCACCGCAAACTACCAGTTTAATTCTACCACAGAAAAGGGCCATGGTGCAACCTAATCTCACTCTGCTGGTCACTTATCTCAGAGGCATCCACAGAGAACAAAGCCCAACTAGCCAAGGAGCAAAACAACCTTGGGGGTAGACCAGTAGTACATATGGGGTTTGAGGGGCAAAAGCTGAAGTATTATAGGATAAGACCCCTGCTACCACCTAGATTCAATGCAATCTCTCCCCTTATGTGTCAAGCCATCTCCAACATCATGGCTGACCTCCCTTCCACAGCACATGGAGACCAAACCAGGCCCTTCCCCTTCCCCCTGACACTCCCTCTTTTGCTCCCCAGCTCTGGCCTCTTCTATTGGCTGATATCTACCTTTGCTTATTTGGCTGGTCCCTGCACATGCCGCTACTTGACTTCTCTGGGTACCCACATCCCTGAACATACCTTCCCAATTACATAAAAATCATCTCCCTCCACACCAAAATTACTGTGAACTATTTGAAGCAGAGGTAATGTCTCATGTTCTTGGTAGCTTCAATAGCCAGCATAGTATGTGACATACAGGAGGTGATAATGTTAAAGGATGTCAGGATGTTAAAGGTAGTCTTCACCAGTTTGGCAAATGCCCCAAAGTGGTGCCTCTGTACGCCTGTCTTTTGGTGCTCAGCGCTTTGTGTTACACCATCTGGGTCTAGATGAGGCCATGACTCACTCTTACCCAACAGAAGGTGACAATGGTTATGGGCTGCCACCTCTGTGACGCCACTCACATCCACACCGAAGATTCTAAGCAACTCATTCTCATGCTGGCTCCAGAGTAGGATCTGTCTATAGAGAAAAGCACATGGCAGGTGCTAGGTGGCCTCCGGGACTTGCAAGTGGCTTACAGCCAACATCCGCCAAGAGGCTGGGACTCCTTCCTCAGTCCCACATGCAAAGGGAAGTGAAGTTTGCCAACTGCAGAAGCAGCTTGGAGAAGGCTCCTGCTCAGGCTTCCAGGTGAGAACACAGTCTGCCTGGTGTCAGGTGACTGAGACCCTGTGAAATGAAACACTAAGCAGAGATCCTAGCCAAATAGTTCTGGAGTCCCCAGCCTACAGATACTGTGAAAGAACAAGGGGGGTGTGTGTGTTCGAAGCTGCTGAGCTTTAAGGCTCAGTAAGAGAAAATGGAAACATCCAGCCTTTCATACAGGGGAAATAGGCATGAAAAGAACACTGACTGATGTTTGGCTGGTATGAACATAAGGATGAAGAATTGTATGCAAGAGATGGAGGGCTGAGATCCTAGAACTAATGGAAACTGCTGCTCCAACACCTCCCATCAAGTTTATGTCTCACCCCATTCCTGGCACCCGTTAAAACTCAATGTGGGTCCTTTTAGACCAAGAGTGGACAGGCTGGGACCTCAAGTGGAAGGAGCTGAGCCGTGATGACGTGGGCTTCATAACCAGACAGATCTCTACCCCCTGGAGGCTCAATCTCTGCCTGTGCAAACTAAAGCTTGTAACATCTATTCATTTGTGTGGGATGTAGGCAAGAGGCACAAACTCAGAGCCAGCATGGAGTCTGTGTTGTCTCCCAGACTGCCAGCCCCACTACTAATGTCTTCTTGTGTTTCCCCTGATTAGGGTTATGCCTACTTTGAGATTCTCTTGGACAGAATCCTTCAGCAATTTAGTTCTCTGCAGGGGCTCACAAGGTCTATTCTGCAGACCAAATCCTAGGAAATTCCAACCGGCCTGTTCTAACTGCTCAGCAGCTATGGGAGGCCAGGCATTGCCTCCTGAACTGATTTACTGTTCCCCCCTCTATGGGAGTACTTGGTGTTTCTAAGTGGAGACTTATCAAACCCACCAGGAAGTGAGAAGGGCCACAAACTCTCTAGGCAGCCATTTGTCTCCTTGGCCTAACTCTATACCCCCTCCCCCTGCCAAGTTTTCCCCGTTTTGAGCCTCAGCTCACAGAGCTCAGGGACTGAAGAGCCTCAACTTCTGGGGTACAGTAAACATACTAATGTTTTCTGAAGGTTGGGGGCCCCCAAGGGAGCCTTGCACAAAGGAAAGGATCCATTTCCTACCTAATAAAGCCTTACTTTCCTTGGCCTTCTGACTGCTTACAGCCCTTCTACTATACACACCCGCCTCTCTGGATGCCTCAGTAGAGTAAGAAATAGGAACCAGACTGTACTTACAAATTTTATATTACGGACAGAGACCATTCAGCGCATTTGTCTAATGCCACATGGCTTTGATTATCTAGATCTGATAGATACGTGTTGTCCTAGTTTAGGTTGTGATAACTGTATACTTCTGACTGAGGTGGCTGATAAAGAACACAAATTTAGGCATAGAGTCTGAAAATCTAAGACCAGGGCCAGAACTGATGTGGGTTCTCTTCCAGGTTGGTGGAAGGGGAGTGAGGGAGTATACTGAAGGCATGTGTCTATTCTAGTGTAGGAATCAAATCCATGAACTCCCACAGGATAGTCAAGTAGTCTACCACCAAACTACTTCCTAAGTCACTTGTCCCATTGGCGAGGGCTCTGCCTCTACATCCCAGTCACTTCCCAAAAGGAAATGTTCAGTATGTAGCATTCACAAAGACTCTCAGTATAACACACATGAGTGCACACAAATGCTAAGATTTAGTATTTGTTAGATTTGAGTCAAGCATGGTGCCACATAACTGCGAGACCAGTGCTGAAGAGGAAAATGGCAAATTTGAGGCTGGCTTGGACTACATATCAAATACCAAGCCAGTTTGGGCTGCAATGTGAGAGGCACTGGCACAAAAAGAAGTGGGGAGGGAAGAGGCGGGAGGGAAAAAGGAAAAGAAAGAAAAGAAAAGACACAATAGTTAGGATACAGCACCCTCAAAACATCCAGCCTCAGAGGCTAAGTCCCCCTGTGTTTAAACGAGGAACAGAGCCCTGCAGAGTAAGCAGTCTGGTGAGGTAGGCAGCCAGGTCTCTCAAGTCCCCAACTGCTCTCTGCACATTGATACCATGACCCTTTTCCACCTAGAAGGTGCTGCTTGCTTTCCTCTAGGCTTAGTCAACCGTTTGAGCTCCTGGGCAAGTACTAGTTTACCGGACAGTGCTGCGACAGCCGTGGCAGGAGGCGGGGGAAGCAGACCCTCAGTTCGCTTTTGGTCCTGCAGTGTGGCCCTGCAAGTTGAGGGACTGTTCCTCCTTCTGAAGCTCCACCACCCTCTCTAGGGCCCAACTTCCTCCTTGACTTGCTTCCTGCTCTCCAGGCCCTGCCTCAGCTCTCCACAGCCAGTCACCAAGGCCTTTGACAGCAGCTGGGACCATTCAAGATGAAAGGCACAAGAGGCAGGAGTCTTCAAGTAGCTCAGAACAGGCTTTTCTCTGGGACTTAGGGTCATGGCACTGGAGCTGATGGGGGGTGGTGAGAGGCAGAGGTTGGGGAAACCGTACAACTTCCTCCTTTGGTGGGTGGAAGAAGAGAGCCTCAGCACAGACATGCTTGGGAGAACAGGAAGTGTTCCGAGACTCCCAAGCCCCCTTTCCTCTTTCATAATCCCCAGAAGGCTCAGAGAAGAAGGCCATGAGGGCAGGAGGCATTCTACACTGTGTTAGACATTTCTGCTCATGTCACAGTGTTAAACTAATTCTCTTAGGCAGGGCATTGAGGCAATAAATAAGTAAGATATAAATAGGGCTGGGAGATGGCTTAGTGGGTAAAGGCACTTGCCTTGAAGGCTGACAACCTGAGTTTAATCCCTATGACCCACATGGTGAGAAGAGACATCCACTTCCTGGAAACTGTCTTCTGACCTCTACATGAACACTGTGGCATATGCAGGAGCTTATGTATGTGCACATAACCCAATGCATGTACACACATGCTAAATAATTAACTGAAAAATAAATAGAAATAAAATGTAAAATCAGGGAACCATTTGACCACTATAAAAATAGTTACTTTTAAAGACAGAATCTTACTGTGTGGTCCACTCTGGTCTCAACCTAACAGTTCTCCTGCCTTAAGTGCTGGGATTGCAAGCATGCATCACCATGTCTGTCTAAAGGGGGACATTTCAAAAGGTAAGAAAACAGAGTTCTAGTGAGCAAGAGAGAGGCAGATTACATGTGGAAGTTCCAGCTAGCCACTGGCTCAACTACCAGGGCATGGTCTCCTGTTTCTGGAGCAGAAAGGGGGTCTGACTTAGTTCTGGGTGGTGCTGCATGCATTTCAAGGTCAGATGCTCTCAAGAAGTTTCCCCATGGGTTATTCTGATAACTACATTCAAATGCTGCCCCCAAAGGTGGTCAGCCTTGATTCCTGGCAGGCCAACATGTGGTCTTGCTTATGCCTACATGGGGCCTAATTCCTTCTGTCCTAACTAATCAATCTTCCTCCTTAAACAATTCACAAATTGCAGCAGAATGTGTGTGTTCAGTGCCCTCTGTGATAGAACCAACCGGGACACCATGGTGTTTGGATTCAAGACTCCATGATGAACTCCAAGTCCCAGGAAACAATTATATTAGGCTGTGATTTCCAGAAGGGAGGTGGAGGCTAACCTGTGGTCTGTAGTTCTACCAGCTGTCTTTAGCCAGGACCTGCTTTGTTTCTCTCTCTCTCTCTCTCTCTCTCTCTCTCTCTCTCTCTCTCTCTCTCTCTCTCTCTCTCTCTCTCTCTCTCTCTCTCTCTCTCTTTTGCATATAATTTATCCAGGCTTACAGAGATATGGCTGTGACTCTGAGTTGACAAAATACACTTCTGTCCTGGGTTAGAGGATCCTAATGAGTCACTTCCCCTGCTTTACTTCCTCTTTCACTGATACAGTGTCCCCAGTGGAGTGGGAGGGAGAGATAACCAGATCAGGGCTGGGACCTCTTTGGTGCCATGTAGAAGCAGAGCGTGTATGCTTGTGTTTCTTTGGTACAGCACCTCCCTTTCATTGCCCCCTTCCCTCCCCAATCAAATCCCCAATCTTCACTTTCCTTTACAACAGCTTCCTGGTCCTTCCCAGGACAGGTGACAAGTCAAAAGTCTAATTGCTCTCTGGGTTACCGGAGTCTTGTGCATTACATCAGGTGGGGCACAGAGAAGCTGAGAGGGGACAGAAGGGCTTCAATCCTCCAGCTAAAGTATTAAGGATCATGGCAGTGTCCAGTTTGAGGCTAACAGCAGCAAACAACATTTTTTAATGTTGCTGGGAGTTGTGGCTTCAGTGATGTCTACATAGATGCAGAAGTGACTGGGTCATATAATGTATCTTTCCCATTGCACAGAGATGGGAGGTGTGTGTGTGTGTGTGTGTGTGTGTGTGTGTGTGTGTGTGTGTGGGGGGGTACAGCACATCTCCAAGGTCAAGTGAAGTCAGGACACAGCATACTCAATGACCTAAGACTTGCAGGTCTGTGTCAGCTGCACACTGTGTCTTTCCCCGTCCTTCTGATAAACTCCTGTGCAGGCAGACAAAAAGGTGATGCTGGAGATGCAGTGAGGGTCTAGTCCCAGCAATATCCTTATGTGACCCTTGGTATGTCCTCCAGCCTCCCGGAGCTTAGAGAAACAGAAGGGGCTTGTGGAGCTCTCAGGCCCTCTCCAGTTCTAGTAGCTTATGTGTTTTTCTGTGCTGTGGAGTCTCTTTTACCCACAAGAGGAGGAAGTGGGACTGTGGTTTCCTTAACCTTGAGCTGAAATGAGTAGATAAAACAGAGGTATGGGCTGCAGAGAAGAAATGGGCATGAAGAATCCTCGCTGGAAACTGGTGTTAGATACCAAAGCAAGAGTCATGCTTACAATACTGAACGCTAGATAAAGCTGCTGCCTCAAACTCTGGTCCCTCCCCATGGGTGACAGCCCCAGGTCTTTCTCTGCTGTTTCACTGTGGAAGGGACCATAGAGTCTCTCTCCAAGCCATATGACATGGTCTAATGTTGCTTTCTGAGATGTAACCTAGATTGGGTTCCCCCAAAGACATTATTCCATTGGTATCCTCAGGACCCCATCCTCCACACCTAATATACAGATACTACAACAGATGTAGAGGTCTCTTGACAAAATGGCATGAGGACATACGAACACCTTCCTCAATGCTTTATTTTTATTTATTTATTTGTTTTGAGACGGGGTCTCTCTCTATGTAGTCCTGGCTCCCTGGTGCTTTAAATAATCTCTAATTGATAGGACCAAATGCAATGCTTAATTAGTATACTTTTACTATGTAGAGGGTGCTTGAAAAATTTGCATGTTCAGTTCAGACACACATTTTTGTAACACCTCTGATCTGTGATTGATTTAATAATGAACATGGACAAAGAGGGCTAAGTGTACTGTCTTGTGTTCAGTAGTGAAGATGGTAGAAAAGACTCAAAGAGAGCAATTCTTTAGAGAAAATGAAGGGCCAGGTTTTGCTTGTTAAGAAGTTGGTTTAGAGCACTTGCTACTCTTGCAGAGGACTGGGGTTCACTTCCCAGAACCCACATGGCAGCTTGCAACCAGCACAACTAGAAAGCCCCAAGGAACCAATGCCTTCTTCTGATCTCCCCAGGTACCAAGCACACACATGGCATACATACATAATGCAGGCAAAATACTCATCATATACATAAAATAAATACTTCTACATGATCCAGCCTGCTCCCCTCCTACCCCACAAACAAAATCTCTTCCCTTGAGTTCACACTGTCTCGTCTCCTCAACAATGCTGACCATCTTTCAAGAGAAGAACTGGCCCCTGCTATGCTTTGAATGTGTCCTGCAGGAGTCTGTCTGCACGAGACCTACTCCCTATGTTTGTATTTGGAGAAGTAACTAGGATTAGCTGACATTGGCGGGGGGTTGGAGTGGCTATGATGGCAATTTTGGCTTCCAATGAAGAGGGAGAGACTTGAGGTGGCACACTGGCTCTATGCTATAATGTCCCCATCATGTTGTAATACAGCAGGAAGGCCCTCATCAGGAACCGAGCAAACGCTGTGACCACTCTCTTTGGTTTCTCACCAAATAGGGATGGTAGGGATCTGAGAGGGTGATGGGTCTTGTAGGTTGACCAGAAAAAATGACACATGCAGTAGTGGTGGTGAGGTACATCAGAAAGAAAATCAGGTTTGGAAAAGCAACCTGTTCAGGTGAACTACACATTTGTTTTAGTTGACCCTGTGTTTTAGTATAAATATTTCACATACCTGTATGTTAAATGGTAATAACTAATTATAAGTTGATATAATTCAAGCCAAAAACAAAGGGATGTAGAGTTTTAGTTACTTGAGGATTTAATTTTGATACCTAACTCTCTTTGATTGTGGCAATCAGTTCTCAGCCTGGGTCAGACCTCTATGACCGGATGGAGGAGTGTGCTCAGTGGTAGAGTACCTGTCTAACATGTGTGAAATCCTAGTCCCAGCACCACAGAAGGGATTAAAAGCTCTCCATAACTGTTCTCTAAAGCAGTGGTTCTCAACGTTCTTAATACTGTGACCCTTTAATACAATTCCTCATGTTGTGGTGACCCCCAACCATAATATTATTCTCATTGCCACTTCACAGCTGTAATTTTGCTACTGTTATAAATCGTATTGTAAATATCTGCACTTTCCAATGGTCTTGGGTGACCTCTGTAAAAGAGTCATTGGACTCTAAAGAAGGTGATAGGTCTCGGATAAGGCACATGGGTGACGGCACTAGGGTGAAGGTCAATGACTTAACGGCATTCCAGAGCGACTGGGAGCACCATTAGCAACCATGACCACCTGGAAGACAGTCAGCTGCTGCAACAGGCCTGTGTGTGTGGTCTCCACTCCTTCCTCTTCATAATGAACACCATCTTCCAGTAGAGCAAGGCTGCAGCCAGGCAGCACCGCCTTTGTGAGGCACCGGCCAGCACAACAGCTCTGGCAGAGTCGGAATAAATCACCCAATCAAAACACCTAATTATGGGGCAGGCTGGAGCCAGGAGGTGGGCCCTGTTGGTGGCCCTGAAGCTGAACACAGTCAGGCTGAAAGCATCTCCAAGACCAGCACAGCTGATCCCAGCCCAGAACCAGCTTCGTGTGGGTGTATCCTAAAGGCTGAAGTGGGCAGAGGAACCCCTGTATGCATCCTCACTGCTCCTAGGGGCTCAGAAGCAATTCCAGGCTGCTTCCAGGAAGACTACGGAGGGAAGATGCTCCTGGAGTTTGCTGTTGGGGACCCAATTGCCTCATATATAGAGAGACACTGTATTGTCTAATTCACATGATCTTGCAGCATGATGCTGTCATGAAAAACTTTAAAATTCTTTGCTCTTAGCCAAGTACCAAACAGGGAAAGGAAGGGAAACATGGTGAGCAATGTGATTGCAAACACAGATTCACATACAGATCTCCCTCTTCAAGTGCTTTGTTTGTTTGTTTTTGTTTTGCTTGTTCTGATAATCAGGGACTCAAATGCCAATGTTCCTTCAAGTCTATGCAGTCATCACACTATGCTTGCTGCTCAGGTAACTTCCTCAGTGACATTCGTGTGAAATAAGTTTCCAGCTTGACACAACCAAGAACCATCTGAGAAGCCAATCTCAGCGAGGAATTGAGATCAGGTTGGCCTGTGGACATGGCTGGGGGGTGCAGGGCACTGCTCTGACTCACTTAACTGATATGGGAATACCTAGGCTGAAATCAAGCAGCACCACTCCTTGGTTTTCAGCCCTGGATGTACAATAGAGAAGGTCAGCTGAGCACCAAGCAGGAATGCATACATCCTCCCTGTTCCTGACTGTAGACAAGATATGACTAGCAGTTTTAAGTTCTTGCTTGCCTTCCTCATTATGAAGGACTTCAATCTGGAATGAAAAGCTGAACAAACCCTTTCTCTCTTATAGATGCTTTGTCAGAGTACTCTATCAGCAACAAAAACGTAACTATCCCTAAGATCTCCAAACCGTTTCTTCTACCTTCCTAAGAGGGAAGGGGTGAGCTTGTGAGGTTTGTTTGTTTTTCAGGACAGGGTTTCTCTGTGCAGCTCTGGCTGTCCTAGAACTCACTATGTGGACCAGGCTGGCCTTGAACTCAGAAATCTGCCTGCCTCTCGAGTGCTGGGATTAAAAATGAGCATCACCATGAACAGGTGAGTCTCACTGATGGATCTCAGGTGTGTAAGTTCAATGGGGGAGGGGGTGTTCACTAAGATTGTCAATGGAAGAGTTTGGGTTGGGAATCTGAAAACCCAAGCAAAGGAGCCTTGGTTCTGCTGAGAGTGGACGCTCTACCAATGCAGAGTCCAGCTGGTAACTGCAGGGAGAATTCAATGGAGTCCAAGCTCTCAATTTCTCCAGAATCAATTCACAAGATGCCTTGGAGAAGAACGATTTCTCACTGGCTGGATTTAGCCCCTTGCCTCATGGATGGTGCTACCATGGATAAGTGTCATTAGCACACATGGTACTGGCTGGGTGGAGGTCTTTGCAGCACTGAGAGTATTCTGGGGATATAACTGAGGATGCATCATATGTGTGAGTAGAATGTTCAGCATGTCTGATGGATATGTCAGAAGAAAATGGAAAGGCTGCCATCTTCCACCGGGCGCAGCCTATCAAAGGACCTGTACTGGCTATCCTTCTTCTTTAGACCAGACAGATTGTCTTTTAGACAAGGTACTTATTCATAAGCACACTGAATACAAAACCCCAAACTTCAAGCCAAGACTCTGATATTGACAAGATTTAAGGAAACCTTTGTGGACAATGAGAGCTCACCAATTTAAAGTAGAATGATGTGGTCTGGGCTACCTGAGTCATGAGGCCCTGTTGCACCCCCAATATCCCCCACAAATGTGTGGAATAATAATTACGACCTCACTAGCTCTGACTAGTGGGGTGAAGCAGGCTAACTTGGGGATGTGAGTCTGAATAATATTCACTGTTCAGCACTGGGCAGCCTTTGAGCACACTCTTCACAATGCAGCCACACCCTGGTTCCTCACTGATCACACAGGATGTAATGATACACAGAGTGTTGTTCGAGGGTTTTACTCACACAGCACCTGGTGTACACAGGCACTCAGTGAATGTCCTCTGTTAATATTCTAGAGGCTCCATGCAAAGCACGATGCAAATAACTGTGATTATCTTTCTAGGCAAGTGCTGCCAGTTCACAAAGTGCTATAGCAATAATTATCAGCTACACACAATTACGGCATTCACAGAGGCAGCGCCACTCTGGGATTCAGCTGGGAGATTAGTATCATTTGCAATGACTACATTCCAGGCTGCCAACCTCACAAATTAGAGACCAACTGGAGACAGGCAGTACATGAATCAGCTGCTTCCTTGGGGAGGGGTTCTGATGGTAGCAAGAGCCACAAGGGATCCAACCTGAGAACTTTCGATGTGTCAGCAGATGGCTCTTCCTCTCACAATGACAATAACCATACTGTCACGTGCAGTCTAAGACGTGCACAGTGTGGGGGCCACTCTGGGACAAAGAGCTGTCATCCCAGTTGTCAGCCCTGAAGAAGTTCTCCATGTAAACACAACCAATATTGAGGACTCTCCTACATTCCACACCTCCTCTCCCTGACACTCGCCCCAAGAAACTTAAGGGGCAAGTCAGCATTAAACATTCACGTGTTCTACAGGGCCTGGGATTAGCACACAGTTCAGAGCTGCTAAGTGCTTAGAGCTGATTGGAGAGTGGGCCTTGTCTTTAGCCTCACATCTCTCTGATCCTTAGACTGACCTTTGACAAAATCCTTATTTCTTGTTATGGGTTCAAAATCAGTTGTGAGAAAGAAATGAAGTATTCAGAGAAGACACAAGGAGAAGATAACCATGCTGTGCAGTGCCCCATAGTAAGTCACACGGACAAATGCTTTAGCCTCAGAGAAGAAACTAGGCTAAGGTGAGATGAAAATTAACAGGCTGCTTTCCAGCTTCACCAAGAAAAATGAGGAAGAAGAGAGTTGTTTTTTCAGCTCTGAGCCTCTGGGTGAGGTAGCTGCTTTTGTGTTACCGCCTCTCTTAAAGCCTGCAGCAGATCTCCCTGATCTCCGTTTTAAGGGGTGGGGAGTAAACATCCCGTCCTGATTTCAAAGCTGAGTCTGTGCGTTTCTCCTGTGTCTCACATCGTTCTGTACTCTTTACCTGCTCTGTGTCATGAAATCCTTTCAACAGTTAGGCCGCTGTTATGCCAGCTCATCTGCACACGCTACTAGCCCGTTATTACCATCCCCACTGCACAAATGAGGAAACTGAGGGTTCGAGAGGGTAGCATTATATGCAAGGCAATATGCTTTGCAGACACAGGATTTGAACCCTGGAGTCTGACTGTAGAAGTGTGTTCTACTTCTGGGCTGTAAGGCCTCAGCTGTGTCGACATTCTTTTGTTCTATCCAGGCCGAATAACTCTACAGTTTTCTTTGTGTCCCTGTAAAGGAAACTTTCCAACATCATCATGACCTCAGGGCTCCTCTCTGGCCCTCCCCAGATTGCTTTTTATCTTTTAACTGCAGCAGCCTAAACCAACCCATGTCACTGCAGGTGTTGACCCTATTGCTTATAAAGAAACGAAATAACAGGTTATCTTGTTTTATTTTCTCAACAGCCCCTGTGGGGCTGGCTGGGTGGGGGAAGATCACTTCAGCAGAATAGACAACTATTGTTCAAAGTCATAGAGCCACTGTGTAAACTGAGACCCATGTGACACTGCACTTTTCTCTCTTCCGGTATGTATTTTTCTCCCTTCTCATATTTATTTTTGGTTTCCTGAGACATGGTCTTGCTAGATAGCCCAGGCTGGCTTTAAACTCTCCATCCTCCAGCTCCAGCTTTCTGAGTATCTGGCTTCCCTCCCTGTCTGCGTCCTCTCAGCATGGTTCTCACAACAAAGAGGACACTCCCCAGGTACTGGCTGTTGTCATCAGGTCAGCCCTGCTCTGCTCACTGAGTTCAGGCACTTATTTATTTGTTCTTTTTGTGCCCAGGGTGTGTGCTTTTGCTTGAGTGGCTTCCCAAGTCTCTCAGCTGCTGGTTTACCCTCCCTTGCATTCCCCAAAGTCGACTCCTCCCTTTGATAAGATTACCCTGGACCATGCCACTACGCAGCTTAAAATTTTTTTAGTATCCCCACATCCCTGTCTGCTTTTCCTGTCCCCTGCTAACATGCAGCCTCGGAAGCCTGCTCACTGCCCACTCATGCCCTGCAGTTCTCTGTGGGGTCCCTGCCCACTTCCTCTTCTGCTGGGGTTGTTCTCACCTTCGTTTTCTACCTCCTGGAGTTAAAAGACACCTTAAGACCTAGCTAAGACTTAACCTAATCATCAGAAAACTTTCCAGGACTTCTTTTCTGAATCAAAAAAATCTCTCCTGGCAATTCTCACAAGTTCCTTATCAAGATTCCTGGAGAGGACTGTGCAGAACTTTGGGACAAGGCTCTGTGTCTTGTCTTAGCTTTGTCTTCTAATGGAGCACCCAGTGCATTCCCTGAAATGTGTAAAATAAGAATGAGGAAGCTGGTGAGAGGGTAAACATGCTTGCTACCTATGCCTGATGACTCAAGTTCAATTCCTGGAAACTACATAGTGGAAGGAGAGAACCAACTCCCAAAAGTTGTTCTCTGACTTCCATACATGCGCGCACACACACACACCACAAAATTAAAATAAGAAAAACAGTCTTAAATGGATGGGGTGAATAAAGCTTCTTCTGCTGTCTGCTAGGCTTTTAAGCCCTAGTTCCATCAATTTCTTCTACATCCACTTTCACATTGGATTGGCAACATTCCTCTCCTGACACTCCACATCTTCCCAAGAAGGATGTACAACCCCCAGGCACACAGCCCAGCCATGGCAGGACTCCACTGCCAACTTCCACCTCAGGTGACTAATGCCACAACAAAGTGTTCTGGCTTCACATGATTGGGAACCGCCCTCTGTGAGGCTTCCATTTGCACCAAATACTTCCTTGAGGCAATTCTAGGCTCAGGGTTAGGAAGGCGTTCTGGAGCTGTCCATCCTCCATCTACTCAGCCTTCTAGTGAGTGCTGTCTTAAGAAGGACACAGCTTTGCACTTGACACTGGCTGATTCAGCAAGAGACCAGAGTCAATGCCCTCCAAGAGTGCAGCTGAGAGCAAAGAAAACAATCCCAAACCTTATACACACAGTCCCCTGCCACTTAAAACAGGGCAAGGAGGAAAGATTAACTCAACCCACAGACAGGAAATAATCTGAGCTGAGCGCAGAAGGATCCTTGGAATGTTGTCATCTAGGTAAAAGGAGAGGAGGGACAGCAAGTGTGAAGAGAGGTGGGACCTGAGGTGCTAGAAACCACAAGGCCACCAACAAGTAGTAAGGAAGCACTGTGCAGGAGAAAGCTGACAGCATTTTCTCAATCAGAAAAATTCTTTGTTCTCAAAAGCCTGTGTAGGTTGACAAGATGGCCCAATGAGTGAGTAACCGTGCCTGCCAACAAACCCCAGGATCTGAGTCTCATTTCCAGGATCTACATGGTAGGAGGTGTCAATCAACTCCTGGCAGTTGTCCTCTGACCACACATGCACATTCCCAACCCAAGTAAATAAATAAAAGTAATTTTTTAAAACCTGTGGAACACTATTACTTTCTTAAATGGAGAAAAGTTGTGACCTTCCTCTATTGATAACCAGAAAAGGCCTAGTCTTATCTAAATAGTGTTGGAAAGAGCCCTAAGTGACCCAATTGTCACCCAGCAGTAACCGTATCTGATACAGTTTCGGGTATGTATGTATGTATTTACATACGTATGTGATTATCTTTCTATAACACTGTAAACTACCTGATTTCATTATGAATCCTAAGAGTCGCGATCACCCTGGGGTGCATAGAAATTGGCATGCAAACACTTGCTGAATGAACTGGCTGGACCTGCTCACTGCTAGAAACTATTACATACCAGGAATAAAGAAATGACCTACACCTTCAAGCTTGAAATCTAGTCTGTACTGTGATCTTGTTCCTAACAGAGCCATTTTTGAAATAGTAGGAAATTTTATGGTTCAAGGTTTGTAAAACAAAGACCTTGGACAGGCTAAGGAGCGAGCTTTTTAGACTGCTGGGCAGAAATGCCCCTGGGAATGCAAAGCTGTTGGCCATCATTCCCAGCTAATCTAGCTTCTCCTATAGGGGCCTCAGTGGGCCTTCTCCAGGTTGAGCAGAACAGTGACACACCTTGGTGCACCCACTGTCATACAAGATGCACAGGACCACATGAAACACACTCAGGTAAATGTGATTGTACTCACACAATACATAGCCACAAACACAACCACACACAGGGATATAGCTCAGTTGGTAGAGTGATGGCCAGGTCCTGAGTCAATCTTCAATATTATCAAACAAGTATATCAACAAAACAACAAGACAAGTGTGGTAGCACACCTGTAATCTCAACACTTGGGAGGTGGAAGCAGCAAGATTAGGACTTCAAGGGCATCTTCAACTACATAATAAGTTCAAGGCTAGCCTGGTCTACAAGAGACCCTGCCTCAAAAACAATCAAGCAAGCACTCAAACAAACAAACAAACAAACAAAGCAGTCACATACAACATACAGACATGCTTTGTCACACAATTCCCTCATTATGTGACATGCCTGTTATTTCACAAGGCTAATCATGCCTGTTCAAATAAACACAATGATACACAACTCAAGCATGTAGCACCACTATACATGCTTAACTGCACACAACAATGTTCCTGTACTCACCCAGTACACACTGGCATGCATTCATGCACATACACAATTAAGTATACACACACACACACACACACACACACACACACACACACACACCACATACAACCTACCTACACTCAAACCCACATTCCTACATAAACATTCATGAGTGCATACAGCACAAGTCACATGCTCACACTCTCACACGCCCAGCCTCAGCTGTTAAAGTGGCAGCACCCACATTTTCGGTCTGTATCAAAACAGGAAACCTGTCTAGGGCAGGCGGTGTTGGTGATGAGAGAGTTGCCAAAAAGGGTCCAGGTGCAGGGCTAAGCTCTGAAGGACACCATTATCTTATCTTCTTCACAGGCAGGAAAGCTGAGCTGGATAAAGTCCAGACTTGGCCCAGGTCCCACACTGGATCCATCCTGGCCAGAAAGGCTCTCAACAGCTCATCCTTAGAGCCACCCAAGTCACATGGTATTTGTCCCTTGGCAAGCATCTTGAATTTGAGACCAGATCATCTGGGAGGTTATCATGTGCCCATTTTACAGATGAAGAACTTAGAACAGAGGTTAAATTCCTTGTTCCAAGGTCCCAGAACAAAATGGTCACCCAATTCTTCACTGTCAGGACTGTCACAATCTAAGTCTTCCATTCTGGCTCTGAACACAAGAGCAGGGCTTAGATGACCAGGCCTGGGAAAGAAAAGAGAATTGCAGGTACCACTTTACCTCATGGCTCACATGCACTACTGACTGCAGGGTATTTGCTTGGCCACACACACACACACACACACACACACACACACACACTCTCTCTCTCTCTCTCTCTCTCTCTCTCTCTCTCTCTCTCTCTCATATAACACTCTCATCACACACTCTTTCTCACACACTCCCTTTCATAAAATGTGTTCTCTCTCTTACACACATACCCTCTCATATACACTCTCATACACACGTTTTTTTCTCTCTTGCACACACTATACATAGTCTCTCAACAACACTGGGACACACCTACACCCTCATACAAGCATGAGAAGTCATAGGAAAGAAATATTTATATAGATAAATGACTTTGGGGATCTCTCTCTTGCCCCTCATACAGAACAAATGCAGCCCATTCTGGCCATAAACTCCCTGTGTAGCCAAGGAAGACCTTGAACTTTTGATTGTCCTGCCTTTTTGAGTGTTGAGATTACAGGCTGGCTGTACCATTCACCGGTTAGAGGTACTAGGCATGGAGGGCAGGACTTTACCTGTGCTAGGCAAGCACTCTACCAGCACCACAACCCTCCCCTTCTCTGTCTGAAAAAAAAAAAAAAAAAAAAGATGAAAACCATTTTTCCTCAACAGCAGCCCTGTAGTGGACATGGGCCTCCACACTCTGGAAGCAGAGGCCCTTTTCTGTTTTTCTATACAAAGGGGTGCTGGAGGATGGAGTGAGATGTCTTAGGTGGCTGCCAGACCAGCCTAGGAGGCAAGATCCAGCGATACAATGCATGTGGCTGGAAAGGAGATAAAATGGAACCAGAGCAGACTTCTCCAAGATAGCATTGTCATACGTGACATCTTTCACAGCCCTCTTCCTTTCAGATCCCACACTCTGAACAGCTGGGCCCTGCAGAAAGGAACAGCAGAGATCACAGGAAAGAGGATGGGCTGCACTCAGGGGAAGCCCTGGAATTTCCTTTCCTGGACACCTTCAGGATGGAGCACAGAGACACTGCACTTGGAAGCTTGCTCTTCTCTTTGGCTTGGCTTGCTCGCCCTGCCTGGAACATTGTCTAAATCTCTCCTTCTTTCCCCAAGCCCCACCCTTTTCTGCCAAGCCCCTCCCGAGCCTCCCAGGCTTGACCATTCCCAGAGGTCAGACTGTGGCTGGTGATGTCATGCTGTCTGACATGTCAGGAAGAATTTACCAGGGGAACTAGATGTCTGGGATGACCTTGGAAGGCATTTAGGTTGTGTTGCTGTTTGTTGTACTATGTGCATAGGAAGGTGGGGACAGGGTCATCTGGATTTGACTCCACCACTGGGCTAGTCAGGCTGGATTTTAGTGGGCCAGGTTCTTTCTGAGCGTGGGAGAGCTATCCCTGGGGAGCTGACCTGCTGAGGTTGGATGAAGCACCAAGGACTTGCTCAAGGCTGGCTTTCCATGGTCAGTGAAAGGCTTCAGAACCCATGGGAGGAAGAAGGAAGGAGTTGGATGGGGTTGCTGACTCTGGAGCTGCCAGGCCACCCAAGTTCAGGGAGTTCATGTCTGTGAGGCCTTAAGAGAGGGAAAAGGAGTGGCCAGCTCCTTGCTTATGGGTCTGTGCTGTTTCAAACAGAGCCTGGGGTTGTGGGTCCTAATGCTAAGGAGCCTGCCAGAGGATGCTGCATTTGAGGGATTTAGTGTCTGTGGATCTGTTAGGATGGATAGCCACTGCAGGAACTGACTCTAGTAGAGGGGCCTGAAATGAAGCAGACTATTAGTAAACAACCCTGTCAAGCCTTGGTTATAGGACTATTATCTTTGTTCGGGTTTGTTTCTCCTGGTTGAAATATTTCCTACTGATGTTGGTATGAGAGTCAAACAGAGCATTTTATAATTCGATGTCAGAGAAAACACAGAACACAAAAGCCAGAGAAATAGGGATTTTTTTTTTTTAACCTAGTGTGAGTTCCTATGAAATCTGAATGTAGTGACCATACCAGCCTATAAATCAGCTGTGGGGTAATGCCAATGAATTAATGAAATACTTTAGTGTGCGTGATAGAAAGGGGAACTAGGGCTTTGGGGCTAGGAGAGATGGCTCAGCAGGTAAAGGCACCTGGTGTCAGGCCTGACCAGCTGAAGGAGTACTGCTACAAATTCAGTACCCTTGACACACCATTGTTACATTGTGTTAGGCATTGTAAGTAGCTAAGAGTAGCTAAGAGATGTTATAAGGGCATATGGGATGGTGAAAGCTAGTTACAAACAAACACTAAATTATACATAAGGGACATGAGAACCCTTGGACTTTGGTATCTGTTTGGCATTGTGGATCCCATCCCTGGAGGGTACGGAGGAGAGACTACACTGATACTAGTAAGCAGTGGCTGGTGACCCATCTTAATACTACAGATAGGAATGGCTCACCCTGTTCAAAACTACCTGGTTTATTTACTTATTATTAAGTGTGTGAATGTATGTGTGTGTGTGTGTGTGTGTGTGTGTGTGTGTGTGTGCATGTGTACACACTTGCAAGTACAGATGTGTATGTATACCACAGCTCTCATGTGAACAGAGCACAATTTATAGAAGTTGGTTCTCTCTTTCTACCATGTAGGTTCTGGGACTCAAACTCAGATCCTCAGGCTTGGCAGCAAGCACAATTTAACCACTGAGCCATCTTGCCAGCCCAGCCAGGCTTTTTCAAGTGCACACTGCCTCATCAGACTACAGGAGGAAATCCCATCTCTCCCATTCTGAGACTCAGTTCAAATGACAAATTCAGTTACTTTTTTTTTTTCCTTGTGGTCACCCAACCTACTATAAAGCCAATTGGAAGCTCGTGTAACACCTGGCCAGTTTCCTAAAATTATGTCTCTAGGACTCCAATAAAATAGGACTTTGCTGTAAAATATGGGAGCATTTTGAGTGTGGAGGTGGGTATTGCCTTTCTCTGTACCACAGATGCCTTGCACTGAGCAGACACCCAATATGAATAGAAGAAAATGGAATCAAATGGTATGTGTGCAAATGTGCATCCAACTCTACAGAAATATCCCCAGGTTATTGCTTTTCTGGGGCTGGGGGGGGCGGATTTAGGCAAATCAGCTACCATGGAATACAGAGAAAGAATGCTAGAGAAGTGATTTCCCCTTCCTTGTGAGTCAAGGCCTAAAAGTCTCGTGGCCACCTGATCCTTTTTTTCCCAGGACCCAGCCCCAAAAGAAGGCTTAGCACCAAGATAGTGTGCTGTACAGAAAATAATCTTCTGTTTGCGAAGCAGGGAGCAGGCAGAGATGCAATCCCTACCTCATCCTTGTTGTTTGTTTGTTTTGCTTTGTTTTGAGACAAGCTCTCTGTTTGTAGCCTAGGATGGTCTAGAACTCACTCTGGTCCAGGCTGGCTTCAAAGTTGGGAAGCCTCACTCCTCAGCCTGTCACATGCTGGGATACCATGCATCTACAGTCTTACCCCGCTATAGTTAACTTTCTTATCCTTTTGTTTGTTTGTTTGTTTTTGAAGACAAGATTGTTGTTTTCCTCCAGTAGAGCAAACCTGGGAAACCAATTTACACGTGTTTTCATGTGTGTGCTCGTGTATTTGTGTTCCCAAGTGTGGGGGCTCATGAGTGAGGGCTTGTGTGTGCATGCATGTGGAAGTCAGAAGTTGCCATTCTGTGTCTTTTTTTTTTTTCTTGTTGTTTGTTTGCTTGTTTGTTTTTTGAGAGGTGTTTTTCAGTGTATCCTTGGCAGTCCTGGAACTCATTCTGTAAGCTGGGCTGGCCTCAAACTCAGAGAGATCCACCTGCCTCTGCCTTCTACTTTACTCAGAATTCACTGATTCAGCTACTCCAGCCAGCCAGCTTTCCCCAAGACCCGTTGACTCTGCCTCCTGAGCGCTGCAGTTATGGGCACACTGCCATATTCACCTGGCATTTATATAGGTGCTATTGATCTGCTCTCCAGCCTGCACTCTTGTGGGGTAAGTACTTTGCTCGCCTTGGCCTACCATGTGCTTGTCTTGAAAACTGAGGGAAGCAAGACAGGGTGGAAAGAAGGGTCTCTGTCAATTCTAGGCTGGCCAGGGATACAACATGAGACCCTGTCTTGGTAATAAACAAACAAGCAATAAATAATGAATACACAAATAAAATGAAGCCATTCTAATGTGACACTTCCCTTTCTAACACTGTCTCCTTCTCCTACATCCCTAAATGGTCTTCCGGACCTCTGAATAATAATGACTACTATTACTGAATATTTGGCTGCTGTCTAAATTGCACACAAGCATTCCAATTTATGGAAGAGCTCTGTGTAAAATTAACAGGCTGTCCAAGGTCACTGAGTGAGCAGCCATGAGAGGAGGGCTCACTGCACTCCACTTGATGGGCTCTGAGAAGGTCGTCGACCTCTCAACAGTGCTCCCCACCATGGACAGTCCTCCCGTTCTTTTACTTCCCACACACTGGCTTCCTTTGCTTTTTCTTCTGCTTTCTCTTGCTGCTCCACTTCAGAATGCTCATCTCTCCAAAGACACTTAATTTACCAATATTCCTTGGGGGTCTGCCCATCTTCCTCTTTACAAGCCAGACACTCTGGAAGAGAGCTGAGCCACCCCCTCTCCACATCCTAATCTTCAAGTTCCAGTTCTTTTCTCTTAAACATTGGGCTTCCAGAGCAAATGCCTCACTGGAAATCTTCCCTTAAATATTCTGCTTATATTAAGTCTCAGGGCTCAAAATAGGATGTATTATTTTTCTCCTCTAAAGCTGCCTCTCCTGCTTGTTTAGGTTAATGCCAGGCTGTCTACTTACGTAATCAAGTGGGAAACCTCAGGTGGCAGCTCACCACTTTAATCCCAACACTCAGGAGGCAGAGGTGGATCTCTGTGAGTGTGAGTTTGAGGCCAGCCTGGTCTGCAGAGTGAGTTCCGGAATAGCCAGGTGGGGCTGCTACACAGAGAAAACCCTGTCTCAAAAAAAGAAAGAAAGCAAGAAAGCAACCTGTGTCCATCCTTGGCTTTTCCCTGTCTCTCATGTCTTACTCTCCAACTATTCCAGTGCTTAACAGACTCTGGTTGCCTTGAGTTTTGTCCTTTCCAATCAGTTACACCATCACTGACATGATTCTACACCTCAAGAGCTCCCTGGTGTCGTTAGGACACATTTCTGCAATTGAGACATGGTGGACAGGCCCGGGGCATCTAATTTTTGGTAGACTTGTCTTCCTTCTCGGTTTGTGCCAGTCATGTGAGAGAGTCTTGGGTTTCTCAGCATGCCACATTTCTTCCCTGTGTGCTAGTGAACCTGTAGTCTGTCTTCAGGAGCACTGCCCCACGCCTGTGTGATTGCCACCTCTCCCGTCCTGCTATCAATCTTCTCCATCGCTTTGACTCAGTCTGTGCAGCCACCTCCAGTTCTCACTACCCTCCATTTGGGTTTGTCTTCTTGTGAATCTACATTAGACTGGTGCTTATTTCACAATGCTAGAGGCTAAACCATGAGTATCGTGTGGTCTAGGCAAGTGCTTTCCCATGTAGACACACTCCCCATCCTATTCTCCATGCCAGTGGCAGAACACGACATGCCATGAGTGCTCAAGTAAAATAACAGCTTTACACCATCTTGAATCATCTATGGTCCTTAGCCATACTTTATTGTTTTTATTTTTTTCTTTTTAAAAATAATTTTAAGCCCCCTCTGTCTGTATGTGAGTGTGTGTGGGGGGGGTGGTCAGAGGAAAATTTGGGGGAGGCTGGTTCTTTCCTACCATCATGTGGGTCCTTGGGACTGAACTCAGGACATCAGTTTGGCAGCAAGTATCTTTACCCATTTGATGCCACCCCCCATCCTTGTACTTTCCCTCTGCCTTGGTCCATATGTATATTTCTGTCTTCCTTCTCTATAAGTATACCAGCTTCTTAGAGGAAAAGACCGAGTCATCATTCTGTATGCCTTATCTTTCTGATTGATACCAGTGATGCTTACTGGATTAAAATAGAAGGAGGCCAAGACATGTGAAGGACAAGTTCTTGGACCTCAAAATATTAGGTTGTAGAATAAGATTGTATGCCAAAAAACTAAAACAAACAAACAAACAAAAAAAAAACTCAAAAAACAAAACAAACCTCCAGAGATGAGTAACTCATTTCTGATGAGAGGGCAGAACACATAGCAGAAGCAGGAACTGTGTTGTAGCAGTGGACATTTTTTTATCTAGACATTTTGAAATGTCTGATGTGAGTGGAAATTAGTCAGGCAGTATTATCAATGCCCCCATCTTCCTAAAGACATTCTTTTTCTATCAGACACTGTGGTAGTCTGAATGAAAATGATGTCCATAGACTCACAGGGACTGTCACCATTAAGAGGTATGGCCTTGTTGGGGGAAGTGTGTCACTGGAGGTCGACTTTGAGATTTCAATTGCTCAGGCTAAGCCTGGTGTCACTTTCTCTTCCTGCTGTCTGCCAATCTGAACATAGAACTCTCAGGTACTTCTCCAGTACCACATCTGCCTTATACCATGGCTTCCAGCCATGATGATAGTGGACTAAACCTCTGAACTATAAACCAGCCCCAATTAAGTGTTTCCCTTTATAAGAGTTGCTGTGGTCATGATGTCTCTTCACAGCAATAAACAGAGGATGGTACCAGGAGTGGGGTGTTGCTGTGATAGGTTGGACTATATTTGTGTTTGGAGGAATATGGAACACTTTGAGACTTTGACCTAGAAAAGCAATTGGTCATTTTAAGTGAGGCTTAATGGCCATCCTAGTGGAAGCATGGAAGATAGCAGTGCTGAGGGAGATTTGCATTGTGGATACCTGACTCTAAAGGCCTTGGAGGAGAACAAGGTAGTGAGTGGCCTAGAAACCAGTTGGTGAAGACTGTGGCTGCTCTTTGCCCTTGTCTGAAAAGTCCGCCTGAGGCTAAATTGAAGAATTTTTATGCATTGTGTTTGCAGAGGAGATTTCAAGACAGCCTGTGTCATTTGGTTACTACTGGCCAATCTTATGCAGATTGATACTGAAAGGGAACAAGCCAGTAAACAGGCCCCTTCAAAAACCTCTGCATCAGCTCCTGCCTCCAGGTTCCTCCCTTGCTTTAGTTCCTGCTCTGACTTCCTTCACTGATGAACAGCAATGTGGAAATGTAAGCCAAATAAACTTTCCTCCCCAGCTTGCTTTTTTGGTAATGGTGTTTCACTGCAGCAATAGAAACCCTGACTAAGACAGGTACCAAAGCTCTGGGAAGGACAGAGGACTGCATCACCCAAGGCGCTGGGAAGGACGGAGGACTGCATCACCCAAGGCGCTGGGAAGGACGGAGGACTGCATCACCCAAGGCGCTGGGAAGGACGGAGGACTGCATCACCCAAGGCGCTGGGAAGGACGGAGGACTGCATCACCCAAGGCGCTGGGAAGGATGGAGGACCGCATCATCTTCGCTCCACATGTGCCTCGGGTACCTTCCTTTTTCTCTACCAAGTCTGCTCTATGGTCTTAGCATCTCTCCTTTTGAACACACTATCCACACCAGTGATTATTCTAGAACTCAGATTCAACTGTGGCATTTGGGATTACCCCCTCAGGAACATCCTACCACCTAGAGGTAAAATCCTTTCCTCAGACATTGATGTCTTTCCACAGATATTTGATGATGGCGCCAAATCCATCCTTCCAGGATCAACCCTGCTATTTCCCTTCCACACCCCCTCCAACACTCCACAGGCCCTGTCCCTCTCTGGATACACCATTTCTTTCCATGTCTACGTATATGCTGGCCCCTTGGCCTGGAACATGGCTTCCCCATTTACACACAGGAATGTCTTCTGTATACTTCCCTGTATCTAAAGCAAGTATTTCTCTATTGAATATTGCAGGCTTAACTGTTGCTACTGGGGCTCTCAGTTCTGCACAGACACCTGCAGTCTTATTTTCCTTTACTGGCTCCAAGAAAGAACAGGTGCTTTGTATTGCTTCATTGACCCTGACACTTAGTGTACACCAGGTGACACATAAGGAATGGGTGAAGCTAAGGTCAGTGTGAGTGGGTGAGACAGGTCTGACCTCTGTTTCACTCTGTCTTCTTCCTTAACTAGAAGACTAACCTGTCTATGGAAGTTGTTCTTGTCAAAGAGTTAAATTACAGGTCCAGGGATGTAGTGCAGTTGGTACAGTACTTGCCTAGCATGCATAGATGCCATCACAGCATTGTTAACAACAACAACTGATTGTGTATGGAGACCTAGGGCTGAAATCCCAGTACTCTAGAGCTGCAAGCACAAGGACCAGATGATCAGGGTCACCTCAGTTACAAAGGGGATTCCAGCCTAGCCTGAGATACAGGAAGCACTGCCTAAGGAGGGACAGAATGAAGGGAAGGAAGAAGGGAGCAAGGGAGGGATAAGTCAAATTGCACTTCTTCTCTGTCACATGTTTGAGTTTTCCTCTGTAAGGTTTGCTGCCTGTTTATCATATGCATAGATGCGAATGGCACAGTTGAGTATGCTAAAAATAAGACATTAAGTGCCTGCCAAGGGCAAATAAACAAAGGAGGAATGCATGCCATTGGACGGGGCCCAGGTGACTGTTGTAATGACAGTTTTCTCCTAATGTATGCCAGGGCTCTTCTCTGCTCAACCCTTGAAGTGCAAATAATTGCAGGCTGCCCAAACATTTGAAACCACTATAACCCTCAAGGGCACAGCAAAGAAGAAGATGCAGAAAGAGCACTGGCCTCCAAAGGGGAAAACTTTTAAACCGGAATGGTTTAAGAAAAGGAAAAATGAGGTTATGCTTGCTATGGAAACAGGAAGTTAGAAAAAAAAAAACTGCGATAAGAAAGAGCATAAAGAGAAACTCTGACCCAGGAAAGATGGACCTGAAAACTTAAAGGGAAATGTTTGACACAGATGCACCACTATCACTGATGAGAGAGGTCTTTTTTAATTTTATTTTCTTTTTTATTTTTAAGCCAATGCTAAAAAAAAAGTTCGAGCTCAACTCATTGTGATTCTGTAAGACAAGCTTGCCTGATTGGGCAGGGGCATGAATATTCGCTCTACTGGAATTGCTTTAATGGGGCCTCCTTGATGAAAACAACATCTTAAAATACTCACCCAGTGATGAGAAGTTATTTCAAGATGTGAACCAAGGCCGAAGTTGTGGTGGGGTTAGCGTGCAAAGCACGCCTTCTTCTTTAGCCTGTTCAGCTGAGCCAGATGAACAACAAGCTGACAACTGTCCCTACCCGCCTTTCTGGACAATTGGGTCCTGCCCTAGAGGCATACTGGAGCCCATAGGCAACTCACAAACCCATGAATGCCATCAGGTTCAGAGGTGGAGTCAGAGCACTGTGAGATGCTCCAGAGCCTTGACCTTGGCCACACCACCCCACTGGCTCAGATAGAGTGCTTTTCCCTAACTCCACCATGCCAAGGCCTTTCCAGTTCCTTCTCTTTTTCTTGCAGTTTATTGGCTCAAGTTGGTCACCAGCCCTCTTTCTGTGATCATGAAAGCCAAACCCTTGAAGGGCAACTCACAAGAAAGTGATGGGAGAGGTCATTCTGTAAATATGTTTCTTTTATTGGTTAATGAATAAATCCCTGTTGGCTTATAGGAAAAGATAGGCAGGACTAGGAGGCAAGGAGGATTCGCGGAGATGCAGTATAGTCAAGATGTAGTATGTGAGAGAAGTGTCTAGACACTTTCTCTGGTAAGATAAGACCACGTGGAAACAATTAGATTGACAGAAATGGGTTAATATTTAAGACAGAGCTAGCCAATAAGAAATGCTGGTAACAGGCCAACAGCTTTATATCTAATACAGTGTCTCTGCATGTTATTTTTGGGCTGATGAGGCTCTGGGACCAGGCTGTCGGGAAAGTGCTCATAACAAGACGGAGATAAAATATTTCAACCACTCCCAAGTCAGCTGTCCCTTCTCTAAGTCCCTTTATTGAATTCTCCAAGACAGCAAAACACCACTTACTCTGGGCCCAAACAATGCTTCTAATATTTGTTATCATACAATTGTCTTCTTACTACTATAATAATTTGTTAATATGCCCGCAGGTACCTATAATGCAAGGACTCCAGAGTTACTCCATATTTTAATGGAATGAATGCAGGAAGATTGTGGGAAATAAATTTGTCTGTGGACATTCATTAAAAGACAAAAGCCAGACACATTGAATGGCAGGACGGGGTGATGTGAAACTTGGATCACCCAACCCACATAAACAGGCAGGCTGGATAGCTGGGATTTGTTTCTAGTGGCTTATCATTGACATACTTGTTGATATTAAGATTCCCACTGCAAAGTCAAGAGCCTCATCCAGTTGTTGCCAGACATTTTCCCTTGAAGCATGTATTAAACTGGTCACCAGGGAGCTGCAGAATTAATGGAGTTGAAGAAAGCATTTTGCATTTGTGATGATTTGAATTAAATTTTAATTGGAGTTTGAGATGGAATGTGTGGGAAGCTACTAAGGTTAGTCTTCTACAATAAAGAAGAAACACACATTCTGTTGTATGCAAAGCCACTTATTTGTTTACCCATATTTACATTCACCCACTGTATCCAGACTCCTCTTACATTTCCTATGAAGCACAGGGGTCTTTGTGTCTTTAAAGAGAACCAGGGCTGGAAAGATGGCTCAGTGGGAAAAGTACCTGCTGTGCAAGCATGAGGACTTCAGTTCAGATCCTAAGAACCCATACAAAAAGTCATGTAGCAAGGTGTGTACCCATAACCCCAGGGCTGAGGGATTGGAGACAGGCCTCAGGAACACTGGAAAGACAATCTCCCTAGTCCCTGATCTCCGGGTTCAGTGAAAGACCCTGTCTTGAAAAATGATGTGGAAAACTAAGCATAGTGACACATGCCTTTAAGCATATCACTCAGCAGATTGAGGCAGGTGGCAGACAGAAGCAGGCAGATCTGTGAGTTCAAAGCCAGCCTGGTTAACATAAAGAGTACCAGGCCAGTCAGGGCTACATATGGAAACCCTGTCTCAGAAAAGAAGAAGGATGAATAGGTGGTGGAGAGCAATTGGGAAATGACCTCTGACTCCAAGCTTGTGCACATGTATACCCCAAGTTCAAACAAGTGCACACAAGATGTATGACACACACCTGAGGGGGGTCCACTAATTACATAATTACCACAGAAGGAAGATCTTTGCTCTGAGATCCCAACAAGCCCTCAGAATTGTGATTAACATTGCATGTGATTAGTGATGACCATACCATATTGAACTGATAATTTGAAAACAACTCATTTAATACAACACACTGAGAAAGACCAGAACATTTCACTGATTGGAGGGAGAGGAGGTAGGACCCTGCCATTGTGTGAACAGGAGGGGCCATATTGCATAACTATAGTTTAAAAGATAACTCAATGTTTTGGGTCTTACAGCTGCTATCTGCTGAGGAGAGTCTAGAACACAGCCAATGTGTTGGGATGAGCACAGGGAATTTCAGGGGAAGGAGTTATGGTAAAGTGCCTGAGTGTACAATTGTCCCTCACTTAAGATTAGTGTACGAAAGCGGTTAGTTTGGTAATAAGAGCTTTTAGAGATGAGAGCCTGACTTAACCTCCAGTTCACAGGCATTACAGCTGGGCTTTAGAGGTTGTGTTTGACAAGTTGCAGAAATGCCATGGGATACATGAGCCTTTCTTCAGGTGACAGGAGCCATAGCCCAAGAGCACAGAACACCAGGAATGTCTGGAGTAATGTGTTTTCGTATGTATCTGTGAGTATATGTGTGTACAGTTTCATGACGTGGCCAGAAGAGGGCATACAGTCACTTGGTGCTGCAATTACAGGTTGTTATAAGCTGCTCCATGTGGATGCTGGGAACTGAACTCAGTTCCTCTACAAGCACAGTATGAGCTCCTCACTACTGAGTGAGTCATCTTTCCAACCCAGGGGCCCACATTCATATCATCTAAATGTTTAAAAGTCATAAGTCAAGTTAACTAGCTGGTGAGTTAAACATATCCTACTTTCTTGTCTTGGACACCATATAGTCAGACTGGTCTAGTCAAAACACTTAAATGTTTTGGCATTCTGTGCCAAAACATGACAGCTTAGGAGGAACAGAAGTGTCAGGCCCTGATGCACCTGTGATCTTCTCTGGACACTTTCTGCATTTAAGTGTTTGGATATTCCAGAAGCAGACCAAAGTTCTGCCCACACATCTACAAACACTGCTCTTTGGTCATCCTTGCTGATAGGTGCATCTATGTTCAGGATGCTAGAGATGGGAAAGATACATGAAGTTGGTATCTAATATCCAGAGGATGTCTGTTTATGGAACAGAGACCCCAAGGAAATATGTCTCCTGGGCCTAAGAACTCTCTGTACTAAAGAGCAGGCCCACAGAAGAGCCAGCATGGCTGCTTTAGTCTAAGAGAAGGGTTATGTACAAAAAGTCGTACATGAAAATAACAGACTAGAAAGGTGACATGAACCAACCCTGAAGGTTTTCCTCCATCACAGAGGACATGGGTGACTGCAGAGCCTTCTACTGATCATGAGAGGGTAGACTGAGTGATAGTTTCTGAGGATGGAGAGGACAGGGCTACAGACTCAGACATAGAGGGATACAGACATGGTAATTCAAGTATTTGTATCATGCTGAGCTGGAGAGCTATTCTGTGCTGCCCAGAGATGTGAGATGGGGCCATATGTTGTTAGTTGACTTCGGATGGGGCCTCCCTGGGAGATTCTGGGGCAGCTGACCTAAAGCCTACATGGACCAGTATTCTGAATGGGAAATACAGAGAATGGCATTGAGTTCATGTGGCTTCCATGGACTCATCAGACACGAAATAATGGTGAATTGGGTAACACAACACTTGAACAAACACACTCACATGCAGCATCCAGACCTTTCATATGTCCTCCTCCCTCCTCTCAGATCTGCCACTGGAATTCACATCTCCACCCTGTCCCAAAGGGTTTCTGAGCTCCTTGTCCTATTTTTAAGCTGTTTTAGATTTTCAAACCCAAACAAAATGGAGTCTATTTGATAGTAAACTTCAATGTACTCTTCACCTTGCTTCATTCAACAAGAAGAGGTTGCTGAATTACTCATACAATCAAATTGTTTTCCCAGAATCCTAGCCAACAAACTATCTTACTCTAAAACACATAATGATCTTTTTTTTCTTAACTGCAGTGTGTGTGTGTATCACATGTAGAGATCATTGAACAGCTTGCTGGAGCCATCTCTCCTACCATGTAACTAACAGCAGGCACCTTTATCAATCAAACCATCATTGTGGCTGCTGTTCAGAGTCGTTTAAAACGCACACAAACACCAGCATAGCTGGCTGCTAACACCTATTTCTGACATTCCCTTCCATTATCATATCTAACACCATTCCTTTTGCATCGTCGGGTATTATTAAGTCCATTCATTTTCCCCTGATCATCCAAGATTTCTCTCTTAACACTTGGTTACTTGGAATGAAGGTCAGTGAGGCTCTGACCTGATTCTGGTGAGACGGAAAACAAGGACAGAACCTCACATATGGTTCAAGTGTCAGGAGCTCTCACTCCCCTCATGCTCAACAGTCAGAGCCACAGCTCAAAGTGATGTGGCTTGGGCTGCTGGAGTCTGGCTTCTGGTGAATGAAGTCCCAGTGAGAGCTGTGGGCAGTCAGGCTCCTGTTGCATGGAAGTCTGAGAGTCACAGTCCTGAACTTTCCAGGGCTCACAGAGTTTGGGTAACTAAGCCACAGGAGACCTGTGATAAAAGCAGCTCCCTACTTTTGGGCACTGCCTCCACCCTTCCTGATTTGATCTTGTAGTATGTAAGCCCTAACACAAGCTGTGTGTGGCAAAAGAGCAGAGGGTAGAGACTGCAGACTGTATGCTGTTTGTCTGTCTGTCTGTCTGTATGCACTTGGCTGGGTGGCACGGGGCAAGTTTCTCAACTGTTTCCAAAGAGGGGAAACTCAGATATTCTTGAGGCCCCTCCCCAGCTCTGATCATTTATGGCTCCCACTTCAAAAGATGCTAGTGACAACTACATTGTTCCAGGCTGCTAGAATCATTGCCTTTTTATGTGTTAGGATTTTCGAGACAGGGTTTCCTCTGTGAAATAGTCCTGGTTGTCTTGGAACTCACTCGTAGACCAGGCTGGCCTGGAACTCACAGAGCTCCTCCTACCTCGAGTGCTGGGATGAAAGGCATGCACCACCACTGCCCAGCTGAATCATTGTCTTTTGAAACCACCAGGCTCTAACACAGTGGGAATCACATGGTCAGCACTTAATATACAATGCCAAGTGACTCTCCAATACAAAATCCATCCCCCAATGATCTAGGCACAATGCTAATCCAGGGGCCTCAAGTCTTTCCCTCGACAGGCTACAATTTAAACAAAGCTGTGGAGTGCAGAAGGAAGTTCTCTAATGTAAGAGAGGTGGTCATCAGTCCTAATGGTTTGGACCTGAGGTATAGACATGGGGCTGGGAGCTGCAGTCCATGGTTTTTCTGCTTCTCTAATTGAACCCTGACATCAGTTAAGCCTAATTACTAATCACCACACCTGTCCCAACAGCAATGCTTCAGGCAGATTTATGCCTGCACCAAGTCACCAAGAAGAGCATGCCCCAAATAGCACCCAGTGCTCTTTTGGGGATCTGGGCTTCCCAAGGGCAGGTCTCTGGAGGGATTCTGATTGCTATCTGCTCCTCATGAACTCAGTGCATGGTATTTTCTGAAGACAGCTAAGGATCCAACCAGCACAGCTGCACAGTTCAACCTGTCAATGGGCCAAGGCCACAGGCTGGAAGACAGGTCCCTCATGCTCCCCTCCCTTCAGGTAAGAGCTGGGAGCCTTCAGGATGGGATAGTCACTAGAGGTTGTGGTCCTGTGCCTGGCTGTGTTGCGTTTCGACCAAGGTCTCTTTGAGCCCTTGGGTAGCACAAGGATTTCTTGCCTTCACAAAACCGGAAAGGTTCTGAATCACAGTCCAGTACTTAGCCATCTGTTGCCAAGCCCACATCTGAGAGAAAATGGTTTTGGGCACTACCTAAGGACCAAGAGAGACACACAGCTCCAGAACAAAAGAAAACGACAACAAACACTTCCAGGAAGTCTCCCAGGAAAACAGAACCCAAATCCCTGTCTCCACAGCCAAATAACACCGAGATCCCTTCTCTCCTATGGTGTACCTCAAGCTAACTGCATAGGCCATTCCCAAAGATGTCACCAGTGTATAATTTTAGGGCTGAAGCATCCTGGGGATCATCTGGCCTGGCCCTCCCCACCCCCACCCCACTTCCTTCCTCAGAACCTCTCTAGTGACCCTTGGAGAATGCAGGAAATCCTCTACTGTAAGCAAAGATATGAGGTCTTTATGATCAGGGGTGCTGGCAGCTCAAGCTAATTGCAACCAGGCCTGGCTCACTGCTGGGATTGGGAGTCTTAAAGCTTCCGTGTGGCTCCGTATGATGGGGTGGAAACCAAGAAAGCAAAAAGCTTGCAACCAATTCCCAAGAGACACTGACAGCCACATGAGTGCACCAGGAGTCTCTGGCAGAGCTTGAGGTTCAAATCAGACACATATGGCACACATGGCCCCAGTGCAGACCAGGGCGGCCAATTAAGGCTCAGAAGCCTTGACAGGAAGAGCCGGAGGGAAGGGGAGGGGAGGGGGAGAAATAACAACCAACAACTTGTTAATAATTAGCAGTCTAAAAAATTTAAAAAAAAAAATGAAGTCTTAGGACCAGTGAACAGAAGCCCATGGCTGAGAAACCCTCAAATAGGCACAGCTCTGCCCAAGTGGTAGGCTAATGTGAAATTCTAACTCTCCTGATATGAAGGTCAAGGTGGACAAATCTTGTCTCTGTTTCATAGAACAGGGGGACAGTTGTGTCACTGATTTTGCTTTTCTTACTTGCTTCCTAGAAAGGATCACTCAAACAGTTAGAAATCGCTATGAACACATGTTTTTTATTTTTTATAGACTTAGTTAATGTACTGGATTCTTACTTCAAAAGTGCCATCCTATCTGTATTTGCTCATGTTTGTACAAAGAACTGTTGAAAAGACAGGCAAGAAACTAGTAAGAACAATCTCTTGTGGAAGAGTCTTGGGCCAGCGAGGTGGAGAAGCAATAGATGGGTGAATGGATGTACAATTTTATTGTCCCATTCAAGTCAATAAAAGCTAATGGAAGCTATTCCTGAGTCCTCAACCTGCTGTGTTTCAGGGCAATGACCTAAGGTTTAGGTCTGGAGGCAGCATGAGCCTCAGTAAGCCTAGAACAACTGCAAGTTTGGATACTTGAAGGAGCTTCTGTCAAGGGCACCCTCTGTGACTATCAGGATCAACACTGGCATCAAGCACTCGTGTCCTGGCCACAGTTAGTGTTGGGTTCTCTCCAAAGTGATGGATGACCTAAATTCAGATTTAATGGAGATGTGAGACAAGTTACCAGTCTCATTTCCTTTCTCCTTCCTTTCCTCTTCCTCATAGCAAAAGCCTGAGTGCCTACCCTCACTCAGCTTAAGTCTAGTCCATCACTCCGACAATTCTTGCCGTGATGTTGGCTGGAATCTTTTCCTCACTTCTCGCCTCCTGTCCATGCACCATATTCTCCACCTTGTGTCACTTCCTGCACAGAGTTTTCTTGACTGTGGCCCTGTGTGCTCTGCCACCTCCCTCAGGAATGCCTCTCTCTTCCTTTGGCTCTGGTAAATCCCTACTGACATTTTTGGATCAAATGTCACTACCGCTTCAAGTCTTCTCTATAGAGCATGGCCAGTCTGTTGCCTGCACTCTCCAGGCATTTTAGATAATCTTCTATCCTTCCCATGATATCCTGCAGCTTTGTATCGGCGACAGTCAATGATTGCAGTTTCTATGTCTGCCTCCTTGTTAACTATAAGCTCCTCAAGGCAGAGCCTCCCATGGCTGCCTCCACACCATGCTATCCTCCCAGCCACCATTCTATGCAGTCCACACACACTTCAGCTTTAGGAAGTGGGCATTCATGTTATTTTATAAAGCAAAGTATGCTCAGGCTCAGAGATAGAAGTTGCAAAGATACAAAGGTAATCAGGGCCAAATGTAAAATACTAAAGTCAGGGAGCCGCCTGCAGAGGCCAGACTTTTTGTTTGTTTGATTTTGTTTTTTGAGACAGGGTTTCTCTGTGGCTTTGGAGGCTGTCCTAGAACTAGCTCTTGTAGGCCAGTTGGCCTCGAACTCACAGAGATCTGCCTGCCTCTGCCTCCCGAGTGCTGGGACTAAAGGCATGTGCCACCACCACCCAGCTGAGCCCAGGCTTTTTTAAAGTGAGTAATAATGTCTATATATAACAAATAAATAATTAGAAACAGGCTCATATTGCTAAGGTAAAGGTCTTCAAGGTTGCTATTTCTAAAATTGTCAACCAGCGCCATGCTGGGGATATAAACTTCACGGGGGCTGCTTTTAGAAACTGACATGAATGCATCAATCCCAGGAGCTCTCATGGCACAGGACCCACTGGAACAAAAGAACCAGAGTGACATTAGGTCATCCTGAAGCCATAGAAAACCCAGTTTCCCAGAGCCTCCCTCAGGGCCACCCAGCATCTCTCTCCCTATTACAATGAAACGTGAGAACTTGAGGTCTGTCCCGACTCTCTAACTCTAAACCCATAAGAAAGAGGGAAGATTTATCGCCAGCTTGCCCTGCCTGTGGTCTGTGGCTTCAGCTCCAGGACAGACACTTTCCTGGAACTGGATGGAAACAGCCACCCAGCCATGAAGATTGGCCTGTAGTCTCCATGCTTCTGAAGGCAGAAGGCCTTGCTTGCTCTGGGTGAAGCTGAGTCTGATTGTCACTGCTGACTGATGGGCCCAGATACCAGGACATACTAGGGCGGTTTGAAATACCTCCCTGGAGCCTATCTTCCCTAGCCTAGCTGTTCTCAGGGAAGAGCAATTGGCTTTGGCCTTTCACTGGGAAGCAGAAAAGGGGGAGGGATCTACACCTCAGGATAACTGAGAAGGAGAACGAGACTCTGGGGAGACTCAGTGGAAGTATACTTGGGTTTAGGAACCAAGGTCTCAGTGCCATTTACTAACTTAGTGGTTCAGAGGCAGTTATTGACTATATTTGAGGCACATCTGCAGAGGAGCTTAACAGCTTCCTCGTGTGCCCAGAGGAACAAATGAAATATTATGTACAAAAGGGTTTAGTAATCAAAACAGCATTTCCAGCCTGGTTCATTGTCAGAACTGCCAAAGGGTTTGTTTCTTTAATTTAATTATAGATTGCTGGATCTGTCTTAAGAGCTTGCTCAATTAAAATCTCTGGAGAAGGGCTTCAGGAACTCGTATTTCAGAAAATTCTTGGGTGCTCTTGAGAAACTGTCACAGTTCTACAACACTATACAGAGTCGGCACTGGTGTAATTCTGTGGTGAATTCCTAGGCCCGAGTATCATGCTTGAAGGACAGCACCTAGGACTGCATGACTTAGAGACAGAGCGTTTCTGAAGGAGGCAACTCTCTTATGGGCATGGAGAAAAGCCCCACAGACTCGGAGCACAGATAAAGAACTGCATGGGTGGCTCCTACTGCCACTGTGCATTCTCCAAGACAAAGAACACACACTATTCTTCCATCCCCACCACCCTGAGCCTACACAGCCAAACACAATCACCAAGCCTAGGGAGCAATGGTCAAGGGAGACCCAATGAAGAAATGAAAGCCCCACAAGGCCAAGATGTCTGGGGCAATAGATCCTACAGGGCTGCCAAATGACAGCAGGCTTCAGCTAGTCCCATCATTCACTGCCCCACTAATTTCATCTGTAAAATGTTACTGAAGCTTGTCTATAACAGGAAGCTTTCAGAGCAAAGGAAATAACAGGCATGAAGGGTTGCAGGGCACTCGCAAAGGCCATGGACATATAATGCAACAGTGTGTGTGTGTGTGTGTGTGTGTGTGTGTGTGTGTGTGTGTGTGTGTGTGTGTGTCCTTTATATTTGTGTGGCATGTATATGGCTATATGTCGGTATGTGGGTATGTGTCCAAATGTGCAGAATTCCAAAGTTGATGTTGAGTGTCTTCTTGGGTTGCTCTCCCTCTTATTGGCGTTGGGTCTGAGCCTGTAACTTTTTGCTCTTTAAAAGTGTGTCACCTATGCTAGAGAGGTAACTCAGTTAGCTGTGGCCTTTGCTTAATATATCTGAAGTCCTGGACTGGACCCTCAGGGCTCCATAAACTGAACAGTGTTCCAAACGCTTATAATCCCAGCATTTAGAAAGTAGAGGCAGGAAGATCAGAAGTTCAAGGTCATCCTTGGCTTCATAGGGAGCTCCAGGCCAGCCAGGGCTACAAGACACCCTGTCTCACTAACAAAAATAAAAACAAAAACTCAGCATGTGATGAGTGATGAACCCTAACACACACACACACACACACACACACACACACACACACACACACACACACACAAAAAAAAAAAAAAAAAATCTGCAAAAAACTAAAAGTCAACAACTCCTCTGCCCACCCACAACACTGTAAGGATGTCATCCTGTGACTCCCAAGGGAAAAAAAGTCACCCTCTCCTAAGACATCCTAAAGAGGGGAGAAGAATGCTTCCAAATGGTACCCAGAATAGATAAGAGTATTCGTTGAGATTTGCAGATGTGCCACTGAGTCTAAGAGGTTATGCTGAGTAATTTGGGAAAGGGTTTAAAGGGAGCAAATTGACCGGGGTAGGGTAGGAAGGGAAGCCATTGTGGAAGGTCTTTCTAAACCACTAAGTAGCAAACGTAGCTCCCGCCTCCCACCCACGCACCACTAGAAATAACTTCAAGTAACATACAAGAGAATGTCTGCTGAACAGGAGGTCTGGATCTGGGTCTCTTAAAGGGATGGTGTTCCAACAAGGACCCTTTCGGGGAAATCACCTTGGGAACCATTGAACTCTCAGGCCGTTCACTCTGCCACACATCCTTAGGAAGCTTTGAGCTAGAGCAAAATCCTGCCACAGTAAATACTATCACCTGGGAAAGTAATTTAGGACACACAAAAAGGCCTAGATCTGCCCAGCCACCCCACACCCCCATTTCTGCTTTTAAAAGAGAGTGGAAGATTCACTGACTGTAAGTTAACAAAATACAATAAAGAGCTCACCTGGTTATTTGGAACCTGTTACTGAAACTGATTGAGAAGGCTAGGAATGTATCTCTGTGAGCAGAGGGCTTGCCTAGCACAAAGGCCTGGTTTGAGCCCCTGGAACACACCGAGTTACAAGCTCATGCTTGTAATACCCGAATGTAAGGCAGTAGAATCAGAAGTTCAAAGTCAATGACCCTCAGCTGCATAGGAAATTCAAGGCCAGCCTAGGTTACATGAGACAAAACAAAACAAAACAAAACAAAATCCCCTGAAACAAAAAAAAAAAAATCAGCTGATCTGGAGTCATCCTTCCTTTTATCAAACATTAGCTGAACACCTGTCATGTGGCAGATACTATTCTATTCTTGGGGTTATAGGAGCAATACGACTTGCAAATCTCTTTGCCCTAATATCAGATGGGAGAGAGTACACAATAAATAATGTATGCATCTTACAGTAAGTATTCTGGAAAAGATACTGGACGGGAAGAGATTTCTAGTTGACACAGAAAGGTCAGGTAAGCTAATAAAGGACTCTGAAGCCATGCGGATTCCCTGTCAGGAGCACTCTTGGCAGGGAGACCGTTAAGACATCAAAGGCCTGGACCAGCAGCATGTTTGGAGTATTTATAAAATGATGCATATAAATAAATTTAAATAAAAAAGGACAGAAGTGACACATAGACCAATTGCTTCAACACTGAACAAAAGGAAGGTGGAAGATGGGATCCACAGAGTTAGAAAGGGACACTCAAGAAGTGACTCAAGGGTTTATTTTATTTTCTTGGGGAGAACAAGGTCTCATGCACTCCCAGGGTGGCTCTGAACTCGCTATGTAGCTGACTTCCTGATCTCCCTGCCTCCACATGTCAAGTACTGGGATCATAGGCCTGTTCCTGCATACCTAGTTTTATGCCATGCTAGGCACCAAATTGAGGGCTTTGTTCATATTCTTCACCCAGTATCTGTGTTTTGACAAGGATAGACTAGAAAAACAAGATCAAAATTACCACTACTGGGTTGGAGCTCACTAGAGTCCAAACACCAACAAGCCAACACTTATGACCTGGGCAGTGTGCAAGCAGTGTGGTTGGCAGATTTACTGATGGCCTGACATTTGTTTTTAAAAAAAAAAAAAAAAAAAAAGACTCACTGAGGACTAGAGAGATGGCTCAGTGGTTAAGAACACTAGCTGGTCTTCCAGAGGTCGTGAGTTCAATTGCCAGCAACCACATGGTGGCTCACAACCATTGGAATGAGATCTAGTGCTCTTGTCTGGCCTGAAGAGATACATGCAGATAGAACACTGTATACATACTAAATAAATAAATAAATAAATGAACAAACAAATCTTTTTTGTTGTTGTTGAAAGACCTGAGGTATTACAGGCTTGACCATCTGTGAAAGAGGCACTATTCTTCTTGGAGATGACAAAACCAAGGGAAGAGCTATGTTTGAGGTGCCAGCCTGCCATTCATAAGATGTTGATCCTAGGAAACAGGAGAAAGGACTAGGCTGGGTTGGGAGGTCAGCACAGGAATTTTCAGTGTATGGAAACTAAAGGCAGGAATCTGGATAAAACTGAATTGTTAACGGCTGGGGAATACTTGCCTGTCACACACAATGCCCCCAGCTGGATTCACAGCACCATATCAACCAGGTGTGATGCTCCAAGACTGTAATCCCAGCACTTGGGAGATAGAAGCAGGAGAATAAGATGTTGAAGGACACCCTCATCTATATAGCAAATTTAAAGGCCTTGGTTTTCAGACTGGGCTCCTCCAATATTTAGATTAGGAAATGAACCCACAAAAGAATCTGTACAGAAACAATGAAAGGAGTAGATGGTCAGAAAGAAGAGACCCCTGAAAGCTAAATGTGTTTAATGAAAATGTGAACAAAGAAGGGTTCAATCATTTTTATCTCATGCTGGAGATGGAGGATGCAGCTGACCATGGACAGGGCAATGCTATGGCCACCTTAACAAGAAAGGAGAGGATGAAAATAGAAACGGTATAGAGGTGTAGAGTGTAGACAACTTTCTGAGAAGTTTTATTGTTAAAGAATGTGTCTTGACACTTAGGTTGACCAGAAAGGGAAACAGTGGACATGATCTCTCACCGGAAGCCCAGCTGCCCCCACCTTTGGAAACTTCTTGACTGATGAGACGAGCCAGTGCTGATGATGTCATGGGGCATATAGTAGGCTTCGTATTCTTGAGGACTCATTTTCGGTAAAGAGGAAAGACAGAAGAAAGTGGTAAAAATAGGAGTGCAAGGAGACATGTCAGAATTCAGAGTGTTGGGTCCTCTTAATCTCTGTTCCACCACAACCATCACAGATGTTAATGCCACATCTAAGGGTTAGTGTGTACTAGTGGACATCTAAGGGTTCGTGGGTACTAGTGGACATCTAAGGGTTCGTGGGTACTAGTGGACATCTAAGGGTTAGTGGGTACTAGTGGACATCTAAGTAGATGCTCTGATGAAGACTCAGAAATTCAAACTGGGGAACTGACTTCCTGGATTTCTCACTTATTAGCTGTGGTCTTGAACAAATGACTTTGACTTTGGATTACTTTGGTTGATACATCTCTGTTAAACGAGCAGCTGTGATATTTCCCACCCACAGTCTTAGGTGAAACTGATACTTGAGATCATCATTCTTAATATTCTTAGAACAGTGTTTGACATGAAGCCATCGTTACTTTTGTTTTGTGTTTCCACTGACCAAGCCACTCAGAGGATTTGGGTCAGATGGCCATACAATCTACCTTCTTGATTTCTCAAAACACAGGCTCCAAGAGATAGCTAGCTTTACATTTCTAGCTTTTTGTTTGTTTGTTGTTTGGTTGGTTGGTTTATCTGTGTTGTAGCTCTGGCTGTCCTGGAACTCATTCTGTAGACCAGGCTGGCCTCAAATTCACAGAGATCCATCTGCCTCTGCCTCCCAAATGCTGGGATTAAAGGCATGTGCCACCACACTCAGCTTTATTTCTGGCTTTCCAGTATCTTTTAACTGGTTCCATTCTCACTATTTTCACAACAATAACAACAAAATAGTATGTTCATAGGCTGGGTGTGTTGTTTGCTGAGAGAGCACTAGGTAACCTGCACAGGGCCCTGAATTAAAAACCCAAGGAAGGGCTGCAATGTTTTTTTCCTATTATTACTCTCAGTGTAAACAGTATTTTATTGAGAGTCTGCTGAATGCTGTATTGATCAGTTTGCACTTTGGTCATGATAATAAATCCTTGCACAGTCCTGTGAGACAAATTAACTACCCCATTTTATGGATCAGAAGGCTGATCCTCAAAAGCTGAAGGAGTTGCCCAAGGCCAAATGGCCAGACATGGCAGAGCCAAGAGTGAAACCTAAGAGGGTAGATACAACAGCCCTCCCTAACTCCTCTTAACACTAAATGCATGTGCTATGAACCCTCACAGAGCCCAGGCAGGACTCGACAGCTTGGTAGATAAATCAGGGACTTTATAATAGGTTTACAATAGGTTTCAAACAACAAGGGAAGTGACATCTTAAGTAGGCTGGGTTCACTTCCTTGGGTGGCTTTAAAATCCTGGGTGAGAAATAGCCTTAGAGTTGAGCTTCTCCCCATGCAACAGTGGCCTAAAGTCAGGGAAATGAAGTCAGTGGAGGGAAGGGGGAGGGGAGAAGGGAAACGGAAATCATTTGCCCGTGCTTGACCCAGTCCTGTGAGACTACTCAAAAGCTGCAGAACTGCCTCCCCCACCCCCCAACAGCCACAGCAGTTCCAGGAGAACAAGACAGCTTACAGGCACCTGTGGTGACACCATGGGGCGCAGTAGTGAAAAACAGACATACTTCAAGGGGTCCTTTCTCCTCTGTTGAACACAGGGTACTCCAGAAGCTAATTATAGCCACTGTCTCCCCACCCCCACTGCGAGCAAGCAGCCTTGGGCTGTGTGCAGTGATTCAACCACGTAGTACATGTGGTGGAGACCGCCTGGGTGTGGCCAGGCCATCCTCCTCCCCACACACCTGGCAACTACCAGGAAATCTTTCTTGGGACTATAGGCTTATTATGCCTTGAAGCGATTGTCTTGGGAGGCCCTAAAGAGGGACCTACATCATCAATCTGTCTAGAATTTTCTACTCACAAGAGGGACAGTGCAATATGGTCAGAAATTTCCCCTCTAAGTCCTCTCACCATAGTCTCTGGTAGTTCATGAACAGGGGGACCTGGGCAGTTCACGGGATGAGCAATCAAGATCTAGAAAGAGGTCAAAGATGGACAAGGAAGACAGAATCTTTCCTTGCCCTTACTTTAAGACACCAGGGAATACGAAGACAACCTGAAGAAACTATTGAGACCTAGAAGACAGGACCTCTGATACAGGAAGGCAGCTCCTCTGAGGGAGCCTTGAGGAAGCCCCATGAGAGTGGCCTGGAGGCTAAGCTTGCCAAGGCTTGTTCATCTTACTGTAGTGAGGCCTGGTTGTGCTGGAGGAAACTCAGGCTCTGAGTCTGTGTCAGCCCAATACAGAAAGAAAAAGGAGACTGGAGATGACAGTCAACGAAGCTACAAGGCACAGGTAGCCAGGTCCAAGTCTTTTACTAGGAGGAAACTGGGGACATCCCTTCTCTCTACCTTCCAGCAAATTCTCCAGGGTTCTGCCTTGCAGCCTGATTGAAGTCTCAAAGTGGACAATATGGAGATTGTAGTCTTCCTGGGGGTGGGAGAATCTCACTTCTGTGCCTCACTTCTTTTAGAGCATACCAGACTAAAAGCTCTAAGCAGCTTCCATAAGGGAAGCTTGCCCCAGGATGTCAAAGGACATCCAATGTACCAAGCCACAAAGAGGACCGAGAGACCCCCCCCTATAGAATGTCCATGTCCCTACCTATGCCCAAGAGTCCCCTTCAGCCCGGTTCTCAACAGTTTCCACCTGCTGCCTCCACACTGCATCTTTTTATTCTAGAGAGAACAGGACACAATCGGAGAGCCCTGTCTAAGTCCTTGCCCCACAGGGCCTGTCACTGGAACAAGCTGCTGGGACGGTGAGCAGGAGGGAAACACTCAGTTCTCCCATGTTTGAAATATTCTCAAGAAGGAAGATGTGATTCGGGCTAAAACTCAAGGAGCTGAGGTTCATTGCTCCCTAATCTCAGGGTGAATGGCCCTACAATCAGAAGTCCTTGGTAGAGGCTGCAGAATTCACCCTGCAGATTGAGAGCTTGGCTGGGAAGCCATGCGCTTAAACAGAAACTGCCTGTTTAGATTTGAGTTTTGTAATTATCCCTTGCTGAGAGAAGCAAAAGTTGTATATACCAATATGATGACCTTGGAGGACACAGAGAAGCAGAGGAGCTGAGGTGAGGACAGAGGAGGGGGTCAGTAGTCATCACTATAAACTTCCTCATCAGTACCTCTCCAGTAATTTCTCCCAGGTAACATCAGTAATGCATCGAATACTCAAAAGCTTACTGGATGGTGTCTTCAGATACTCTTAACATAGCGACCTCATTCTCAATGGACACTAACAGCAATGCTACAGTGCTTCTGAAGGAGGCAACCAGCTCTTGTCATTGGTGGCCATGCAAGAATCATTCTGACCATATATTCTGACCAATATAACTAACTGCCTATCAATAGTAGTAAGAAATAACATTTCTGGCCAGGTGATGATGGCACACACCTTTAATCCCAGCACTTGGGAGGCACAGGCAGGTGGATCTCTATGAGTTTGAGGCCAGCTTGGTCTACATAATGAGTTCCAGGATAGCCAGGACTGTTACACAGAGAACACAGGGAAACCTTGTCTGGAAAAATCAAAAAAAGAAAGAAAGAAAGAAAGAAAGAAAGAAAGAAAGAAAGAAAGAAAGAAAGAAAGAAAGAAAGTAAGAAAGAAAGAAAGGAAAAGAGATAGCATTCTTGGGTGTTGTTATTTATGTGTCAAGCACCATGTAAGCATTTAACATATCTATCTTAATTTTCAAGTAACTGTGACATAAGCATTAATTAGTATTCTCTCAGGTCACACACAAACAAGGTTGTACGGAAGGTATGTGGAACTCAGGCACAAACCCAGGCTTGCCTGAAACCTGCCTTTAGCCATAGCCCTCCTCTGTCTCCCCATGCAAGCTGTCATGGCTACAGTGTGAACAAGGATGGAAAGAGAAAGCACATTTCTAGTGTTTCAGCTTAGTTCCCACCAACACTAGAATCTACAAGTTTACTAATGAGGAAATTGAGGGCCATGGGTTATCAAGCAATTGGTCCAAAGCCACACACTTCAATGGCAGCACTGACAGCATCCAGAGCCAGCGATGAAGTTGATCTTGTGCTGCCTCCATTTCATCTCAGTATCTCTGGATGAAGTCTCTGGAGTGAAGGATGCAACTCAGTCCTAAGGCTTGTTGGGTCCTAAGGCTTGGATAAGGCTCAATAATGTAGACAGTCACAGGAGGAAGGTCAGTGCTCAACCAACTTTCTGGGTCTCGCTCAGTTCAGGACCCTGTACCACCATTGTTCCTTCACCCTGACTAAAATCCACTTTGGAAACAACTGCTTCTGAAAAGCCACCTTTGTAATAAGTTGGGTAGTCTATGGTTTGGATTTGGGCCAGATAAGTATGTGGGAAGCCCACCGAGTCTTCCCCTAGTTTCAGCACTCAGGTTCTTCTGTTTAGGGCACTTTCTAGGGTGAGAAATTCCTTCGCCTCCCTTGGTATCTTTCTAGTGCTCAACAAGGATATAGAATGTAAGAGCAAAGAGCAATGATTAACTGGACCATCATGGTACAAAACTGTCTATCCCTCATGGGCAGGATAAAAAAGAACTTGAGAGCCTTGGGATCCCTCTAATGTGACCTTCCTTCTCTGAGGGAGTATACAAATATATCCTGGGTATACATCTATCCAGTAAGCTCTTTGGGAGTGGGACTGAATTAACCTCCCAGCTCTCACCCCAAAACTTTTCATCAGCCACCACCCTCTGGGGCACTTGGAGGACAATTGGGCCATCTGGTTTCTCAGTACAATCCACATCCGAAGAGTGAACATAAATTTATCTCCCAGCGCCTTCCAAACACACACAGCTGAATTCCATTGCTGACTTTGGCACTTGCTGCTGGTATCTGAGAAGAACAGATTCAACTAGAAAGGAAGGAGCAGATGCTGCAAATCACTCCCTCATTTCCACCACACCACACCCCCTGCCATGCCCTAAATTATTTGATGATGAACAGCAAAGCAGGGGGAAATCTGGCATGCCTCCTTCCAACTTGGCTCCAAACCAAGGGGAAGCTATGGGTTCCCATTTCTAGGTGGTCTTTTGTCTGGGATGGGTATTGCATAGATATTTCAGCAGGAGATACAGAGGTGGACACCATGAACCCTGGCATTCTTCCTGGCTCTGTACTTTCAAAACGTTGGTCCTTACAGTATCTCTGTGACTGGGTATATCATCAAGGAGGCATCTATGGCAGAATGAATATGCATGTACTCATTATACATGTATGTTGGGCTCATGTAATCCAGGCTGATCTTGAACTGGTAATCCTCCCACCTCCACCTTCCAAGAGTGTATTATCACTTCTGGCACCATTCCCATTTTAGAGATGGAAAAAATGAAGGTCTAAGGAAAGCAGTTAATTTGCCTAAATATAAATATAAGACTATGTTTAAAGTTCTACTAGAAAACCTGAGTTCTTTCCTCAAATGCAAAACTAAAGTTCTAGATCATTTAGTATCACTCCCCAGAGAAACTTTGAGGTCCCTTCCTCACACAGGATAAAGATGCTCACTTTCAATCATATTCCTTTCTAGACAAGGTACTCAGAAAGAGTACTTGCTTGGGGTAGTGTGGGGAAGAGTCCATTGTTTGCATTCTTAGCCCTGTGCTTCTAGGCTAGCACTGTTATGCCAGGGAAGCCATGGTAAAAAGATAGTCTACCACAGCCCTCACACACCAGAAGACATTCTGTGAGGTCACTGGCTTATTACTACAGAGAGAGGCAAAGGAAGCAGAAGGTTTTCATGGCAACCTGAGACTTGGATATTTCTTTCCCCTTAGTAAATGTGTATTTAGCTGGCTCTATGCTTTGCAGTAACAAAATGACTGTAATAAAAGTTGCTCTCTCTTATTGTGGTTCTCTAACCAAATATGGACAAAGGGCCTGGGCAGCCCAGCTGGGTGACAGGCTAGTCAGCTTCTCTGCAAAGGCTACCCAGATGAAGTCACCTCGAAGAAATAAAGTGACAGTAGCCATTAGGCAGAGGAGGCACAAGCTACAAAAAGCCTGTCAACTCCCGATAGAGCAGGGCTGTAGGGTCCACCTTCTCAGAGAGTAAGCAGGAGAGTAGCAGCTACCTGCTGGTTCACAGTTGGCTGGGCAGATACCCAGGCAGCAGCCCTACGATCTTGGATTTTATGAACTAATGCACTTTGAAAATGAGTCAGTAGTGTACTCATAAATCATGCAGATTTGCTAACTTTTTATTCTCTCTAATAAAAACAGTTTCCAATCACCCTCAGTCATCAGCCTCAGTTCATTGAAAAGGGAACTGAGTCATCCAGAAATCTCTTGTCAGTCCTCTATTATAATTCATTTCTCTACAGACTAAAGACACCGCTGGCAGGATTTGGGACCAAAGTCATAGCTGAAGAACATAGCCCATCAGTGCACAAAGATACAGATAAAGATGAGCCTCTGTCTTTGGCCTGGAAATACTGCATATACTTGACATATATGTGATGCTCTACAGATCCCCACACCTGAAATTCTATCTCATATCTTTTAAGTATACCCACGCTTCAAGCTATCACCGTGTGCATATGTGTAAAATTATAATCAAGGATTTAATTCGGCATTCTGGGAGTTGTATTAAGTCAACGTGGAGGCGCTGCTAAAAGTCTACGTTTCCCGAAAATCCCTGCGCGAACTGGGGCACAGAGCCTGCTAACACGCAGCTTGAGAGTGTGGTTCGGAGTTTGAGCTGCTGTTGCAGAGTCTGCAGGATGCCCAAAGCCAACGGAAAGACTCACAGGCATAAGTTTGGTTACAATGTCAACCAAATGCTCGTTGGAAGGCTGCGCCTTGGATGGAGTGCTCCCACATCCGACATGCCTGGGACCACACCAAATCCGTGAGGCAGAACCTGGCGGAGATGGGGTTGGTCATGGACCCCAACAAGGCGGTTCCGTAAGAGGAAGGTAAAGGCCATGGAGGTAGACATGGAGGAAGGACCCAAGGACCTTGTGCAGAAGCCCTATGTGCTGAATGACCTGGAGGCAGAAGCCAGCCTCCCAGAGAAGAAAGGAAAAAATACCTTGTCTCGGGACCTCATTGACTATTCATTACATGGTGGCAAATCATGGGGAAGACTATAAGTCTATGGCCCAGGATGAGAAGAATTACTATCAAGATATCCCAAAACAGATCCGGAATAAGGTCAATGTCTATAAGCGCTTTTACCCAACAAAGTGGCAAAACTTCAATTCTTTGCAGAATAAGAAGATGGAGGTTGACTGAGTAGTGGGCTCCCCACACTTAGGTCTCCTGGACTAAAGAAACCAAAACCAGGTTTTAAGGCAAGGGGTATATTATTTCGGATGATGCTGGCAAAGTCCTATAGAATCAGGTTTTACACACACACACACACACACACACACACACACACTCACTCCATGAGGAGGAACTTTTTTTTTTTTTTTTTTTGAGAGAGAGAGAGAGAGAGAAAGAGGATCTCTCTAATAGCTCTAGATGTCCTGGAACTTGGCTTTGGCCTCAGACCCACAGAGATCCACCTGTCTTTGCTCCGAGTGCTGGGATTAAGGGGAAGGTGTGCACCCCCGGCACTGAGCAAAGAAATCTTTAGAGGTCATGGCTTATACTCTCTTGGGCTCACAGAAAGGCCAGGGCTTGCTGTTCAGTGTCCTGAGGTGATGCTTTGTTTGAATATGATCTGTACATGATAAAAGAGCATTTTACCTGTGTAATGAATGGGGTTTTTGTTTTGAGACAGGGTTTCTCTGTGTAGCCCTGACTGGGATTAAAGACGTGCCAAAAAAAAAAAAAAAAAAGAAAGAAAGAAAGAAAGAAAGGAAGAATTTCAGTTCATTCAACATTCAAAGGTCTTTTTTCTTCATATTTCAATATTAGGAGATAATAAGCCTCAACTACCCCATGACACAGTCATTGGAATCAGTAACTATTGGAGGAATCCTGTATCCAGGGTACCAGAGCAAACTGCAGAATGTACATGGTATAGCCCAATCTGTCAGAGACAGACCCCCTTCCTCAGACCTTCATGAAAGGAAGTTTCCCACAGCCAGAAGATGTGCAAATAAGACCTCTGACAACCTTTTCAATGCACTAATAACCAATGTCCTTACAAGGGCAAGGTGAGGAGAGGACAGTAGAGTCCATTCTACGAGGAGGGGATTTCTTAGAAGCAGTTAATATTTGTAAACCATGTTTACGTGTGTGTGTGTGTGTGTGTGTGTGTGTGTGTGTGTGTGTGTGTGTGTGTGAGAGAGAGAGAGAGAGAGAGAGAGAGAGAGAGAGAGAGAGAGAGAGAGAGAGAATATGCTTGGGCATCATATACTATGGTGCACATATGGAGGTCAGAGGACAAGCTGCAATCTCTATTCTCTCTCTCCACAATGTGGGTGCTGGGGACCAAATTCAGATCTTCAAATTTGAGGTCAAAAGCCTTTTACACACTGAGCCATCACAAGCCCAGGACATACTTTTTAAAGCCCTACATCATAGATCTGAATCCGGGTGTCATTGAGAACCAAACCTTTGCCCTCATCTGGGCCACATATCAAGACCCTTTCTCAAACAAACAAACCTATAAAACAAGGAACTAAGTTCTAACGAATAAAGGATGATTTACTTATTTATTCATTTCAAGAGGGTTTCATGATCTTGCCCAGGCTGGCCTCAAACTCAACAATCCCCCTGCTTCTATCCCTTGAGCACATATCAGGGATTTAAAGAAAAAAATAAAAATCTCTTTTCATGCTGGATACTCTGAGCCCTCAGGGATAGACACCAGGGTGATGTCAGTTGTCTAAGATTATAGACAGTCAGCCACATCAAACAAGTGGAGGTGCAGGAATTGATACAACATTCCATGGCCATAGGAATCAAGGAGTGGCTTTATTTATTTATTTGTTTGTTTGTTTGTTTGTTTATTTATTTATTTATTTTTTTACAAAAGAACAGGCTCAGCCTCCCAGGATTCAGCTAGGCAAGGCAGGGTGACAGAACACCCTCTGATAACACTGGGTGGTAGAAATGGAAGGCCAAAGAATTCATTTGCAGTCAATGTCATTCTTCCTGCTTACCTACTCATAAGACTTCCCAACCTCCTTACTGGCTACATGGGTGCTTCATGACAGTAGGGGATGCTCTGTGGTGATGGGGAACCTCCATTGCCCTGGGGAAGAAGCCCCAGAAGCATGACCATGTGATGACTGCTCACTGGGGCAAAGAAAAGCAAATACCCACAGGCAGTTGACTGTGGACTCCAGGGCTGATGGCCACTCACCTCCTTGGGATTCATGGGTCTGGGTAGCAAGTAGGAAGTAGTTTCTGGCTGAGATCTGGTCCAGACACAATTTTGACTAGTTGACACTTGTACCCTTCTACAACTGAAGTTACTGGGTTTGGAGTCCTAAATCCAATCTTTTACCCCCCAAGCTTTCGTATATGTGCCTTTCTTTTCTCTTTCAACTCCCCAAATTAAGAAAACATAAGACAATGTCAGACCACTGACATGCCTAGAAATCTTGGCCTATTAAAGAATTGTTGGCATGGTGGTTGAAGTGTATAATTTCAACACTCAGGAGGGCAGTGTTAGGTGTTGTAGAATATTATTTTAAGATGCGTTACATTTTTTTATGCTGTGGAACATTTGTTTTAATGATGCAAAGATGCTGCATTTTTCTGCGATACATTTGTTTAACTCTGTGAAGCTGTGTTACTTTGCCTGCCTAAAACACCTGACTGATCTAATAAAGAGCTGAACTGGACAATAGCTAGGCAGAGAAAAGATAGGTGGGACTGCCAGACAGAAAGAATAAATAGGAGGGGAAATCTGGGGAAAGAGGAAGGAGAGGCAGACATCAGGGACCAGCTACTCAGCAGCTACACAGCCAGCCACAGAATAAGAAGTAAAGAAATACAGAAATAGAGAAAGGTAAAAGCCCATAGGCAAAAGATAGACTGGATAATTTAAGAAAAGCTGGCAAGAAACAAGCCAAGCTAAGGGTGGGCATTTATAAGTAAGAAAAAAAAAAATCACCTATATGATTTATTTAGGAGCTGGGTGGCAGGTCCACAAAGAGTAGAAAGCCCAAAAAAGTGAAGAGGAAATAAAAACAACCAACAACAGGCAGGAGAACTCCCACAAGTTCAAGACTAGGCTGCTCTACATAACTAGTTACAGGACAGCCAGGGCTACACAGTGAAGCCTTGTCTCAAATAAAGCAAAGTAAAAGGAACTAAATCCAGGAATAAAGTTCCTTACTTAATGAAAGTAGTAGTTTCCAGACTCAGCCATTCAGATGCTCTCACGGAGAAATGGCCTTGATGATATACCCCTTAGACTGTCACTATTTCTGAAATTGAAGCTCCATGTTCAGGTCTCCCTTGCTGGCCTGTATGACCTTTTAAAAGGCCATCTGCATCAAAGTGATCAATGGAAGGTGTTTTCAAAGCCGAGAAATGTGAGCTCCCGATACAGCCTGAAAGGTAGGTGTCAGGAACCTGTGATTCAGACATTCCACAGGACCCCATTTCCATCACCCACCTGCAGCCTTCAAGCAAAGGACTCAGCCGTAAGCAAAATGCCAACAGTCGTGGTTTCTCAAAGGTTCTGCACAGTCTACAGAGTACTTGCTGCTGTTGGCGAAACTTGGCTTTGGCCACAGGCACCTGGGGCATCTCAGCTGATTTCTGAGTGGAACAGAGTCAAGTCTCTTTTGGCTTACAGAGCATAGTGAGTGTCTCGCAGGATAAGGGGAGACGATCACTGGAGAGCCTGCAGGGTGACATTGCCAGGTCTCCAGAGTGCATTTCTCACATTATCTTTCCTACCCCCAGAAAACTGCTTTCCGTACAAGTTTGAGGAGCTGAGTTTGAATCCCAAGAAGCACATACAGTCGGGTGTGGTGGTGCACATCTATAACCCTGTTTCTTACGGAAAGATGGGAAGCGGACACAGGAGAATTCAAAGATTGAAGGCCAGCTAGCATGGTACACACCGATATAAATAACAAAAACCTAGGTGGAGGGGTAAGGACAACACTCTGACCTCTTCTTGCAAGGCAGCACTCACATGAAACACACACACACACACACACACCACACACAAACACAAAAAAAAAATCTGCTTTTCTGCCCACCATGAAACTAAAACCAGGCCACCATGTTTTAGAAACCCAGACATCATTTCCTTTGTCATGAATGGCTAGACGATTATCTCCACAAGCAAAGGGCTCAAAAGAATGAAGCCAGGAACAAGTGGCCCATGCCTCTAGCACTTGAGAGGCAGAGGCAGGCAATCCTCTGTTAGAGGCCAGCCTAATCTACACAGTGAGTTCCAGGGCATCCAGGGCTACACGGTGAAACTTTTGAGGAAATTTAAAAAGGAGAAAGAAAGAAGAAAGGAAGAAAAAAATATAAGAATGAATAAATGAATGAATACAAACTCAGAACTAGTGGCCAATTTTAACAATTCCTGTCCTTCATTTAATCATGTTAGTATGAGGCACCAGGTTAAGAACATACATTTTCTTGAGTTAAAACCTGGTGATTTTGCTTCCTGCTTAATTTGTTTGTTTCCCCAAACCTAACTTCTGATAAAACCTCTGAAGTCTGTGGCTTTGAGTGACCAAGGAAAGGAATCTCTGTACTTAGGCAGGAGTGTATGTGTCCTGCCTTCCTCTCTATGTGATGATATAAGGTCTGCCCCATCCTTCCTATTGGTCCTCTCAAAGATCTTTATTCTCCAAGGCACAGATGTCTAAGTGGTTTGAAGAGAGGAGCATCCACTCTTGCTACCTCTTAGGACTAAGAAAGGCAGAAGATCCCAACACAACGAGAAGGTTCCTGATGAGGAATCAAGGATTAAACATGGCAGCATAAGGGCCTCAAAAGGGAGGGACCTGCATACATCTGGGAGAAAGCTGTCAGGATGGGTTCAGTTGATACAGGGGCATCTTGAGGTCCACTGGAGTCCAAAGGGAGGGTTGGCTCTAGTCTCAGCTCACCATCCTTACCAACTCCAAACACCCTTAGTCTCCAAGCCAACTAGCGGGTGATTCGACCTTGGCCTTGAGCAGACTTCCTCACCACACCTAAGGTTAGTGGAAGAATGGCACACTTTGGAAAGCCCAAAGACGCTGGAAAGTGTGAGTATTGTACCATAAAGAGGTTTGGAAAGGCTGACCAGCTCTCACTACCATTGGTTCACATTACTATTTCCATGGCGTGTAATTTCCCCACTGACTTTTACCCTGCAACATTTACTCTTCACAATGTTCAGTAGCTGGCGGGGGGGGGGGGGGACATCAGGCCATGGTACACAATCTAAAGACCCAATTAGAAAATTTCCTACCAACTTTTCTTTTGTTATCAAAAATTTGTAAGATTCCTGGACTCCCCCAAGAAACAGATTTACTAGTTCTCTTGGACAAAGAAACTAAGACAGTCAGGAGAATCCTGTACCCATGTGAACCAGAAAAGCCCATGGGATCCCCCCTGCATATTACAGTGTGGGGGCCAGGGAATCTTCAACAGAAACCATACTCCACTGTGTTGATATTCTTTTTGTGATGAAACAAAAGAATTCTGGTTAAAGGAGGGCCTGTCCATTGGAATTCCAGCAAATGCAGACTTCCAGGGTTCTCCCATCTCTCATTATTGTCTTGAACCAATTTGGGGAGGTTATTTCTTATCCTGTCAGTAGTCACTTCTGCCTATCATTCCCCAAACTATTAGCATTAGAATCTGAAGTATTCCGGTGTGAGCAAAATGGACATACTAAACTTGAAGTAGGAAGACTGAGGAGAAACAACATTCAGGCATGTCTATTAAACTGTCAGACCTAAAAAGAATTTTGTTTGGAAAGGTTTATTGTGTGTGGGGCTGGGAAGGTAACCCGGGGCTATGTACCTTTGTTTTATTTATTTTTATTTGTTTGGAGACAAGGTCTCAGAATGTAGCCCCGGCTGCCCTTGGACAGTGTGAGCTCACCTCCTGCTTCCACCTTCCGATGCTGGGGTCCTAAGCATGTGCCTCCATGCTTAGCTCTGAGGAGGTGACTTTCAGTTAAAGATGTCCTTGCTGTCTGAAACTTGGGTCAGAGCTCAAAGCCAGAGAGATGAAGCTCTCAATATGAAGCCAGTGTACTGGGGCCTCCCATGGATTTAAAGCCCCGGGAAATTGGATCTTGGAGAGTAGGAAGAGTAAATTCTCCATTTCTTCTTCTAACAGCAGGGCTGCCCCAAGCAGGGTGTGTGTGTGTGTGTGTGTGTGTGTGTGTGTGTGTGTGTGTGTGTGTGTGTGTGTGTGACAGCTGCCTTAGTATCTCCTGTTCCCCAAGATTCGCAAGCACAGCATATTGACTCTTCCCATCCAACACCTGACTGTTCAGAGCATACACCTGTGAGCCCAGGTGCAGAAGGCTGCCTGCCAGAAGGGATCCACTAACAGCTCTGCCTCTGGTCCATGGGTGCTGCTGATCTGGGGATATCATTATTGATTCCTCCATCAGTTTCCAAAGTTCAATCATAACATGTTCTTAGAGCACCATAGGTAAAGTACCCTAAGATTTGTTAGTAAATGTAGAAAGCAAATGTTGCTGCTTATTGGCACTTAAGAGAAAAGAGGATGGTGGAGAGAGCTTGAGGGCGTGCCAAAACACACTGACAGCTGCTGGACAGGATATGAGTTTGTTTCTGTATGCCTCTGTACCATGCTTTTCTGAGTTGGGAGTTGTTAAATTCAGCGATCATACGATTTCCACCGCTGTTAAGGGGCCAAAGGGAGGTGCTTTTCTACACGTGGGCCTGCGGCAGTGGAGATAGTATGAGCAATAACGAGAAAGCCCTGTTTTGATCCTGGCCTGCTCATCACTAGCTGGGCTACCCTAAGCACATGATCTACTCACTTTGACCCTTGAAGTTTTTGCTTCTATGAAGTGAGACTAACACCTATCTCACAATGCATTGCGAGGGTTACATGAATAATCTGTGGGTAGCAGGCACCTGCTACAGCCTCGTCACCATGTTACCCAGCACGTCTCTTGGTCAGAGACCAAGATGGAGAATCAATCCCAGCATAAAGTTTGCATATACTACACATCTACTGACTGGACTTGAGGTAGAAATGAACAGCAGTAGCTGGGCACAGTGATACAGAATCTGTGACCTTATGCTCTTGAGAGGCTAAGGCAGCAGGAGTGTGATTTCAAGGCCAGCCCGGGCTACATCATGAGAAGGGAAGAGGGGGAAGAAGAGGAACAGGAAGGAGTGTTGAAAAGGAAGACAGAAAGGATAAGGAAAGAAGGAAAAGAAAGAAAGACAGCTATGACGGCCTTAAAGCAAACATCTCCGAAGGGGTGGAGAGCCTTGGTGAGAGAAGGATGGCGGTGGGGTGAGGCTTAGGGTAACATTCTGGCTGCTGCAGTAGAACAGTGAGCCCCAAATGGTACCCAGTATGCTCTGTGGCCTGATGTCTCGCTCCCTCGAGGTTGGTACCTCCCTAGCATACCTCATAATCTCCCATACCAAAAGTGTGTGTGTGTGTGTGTGTGTGTGTGTGTGTGTGTGTGTGTTTTTACTAAATGACTGCAACTATCTTCTTTCCTTGAGCTTTACGGGACAATCCTGTTTTCCCATAGTCCTTTAGCCTCATAAGCTGTTACTGTCTACCTATTAAAAGAAAATGCACAAATTAAATTGGTCCAAATGACATCACTTGTAAACAACTTTCACAAGGTTGATTGTCTACTTTAGGACATGGCACTTCAGTGTCTTGATGAACAATACTTAGGGAGGGTGCTGCAGCCGTGTACAGAAATGGAGAATTGTGTCATTGTGTTACCCGGTGATGCATAGGTACACAGTAACATAAAGGACAGAGATGAGCATTTACTGAACAAACAGCTAATACCCAGTTGGGCTCTTCAGGGACCTGGTTATGCAAGGGGGTAGATATGTATGTCTCCTCATTAAAGCTTCAAATTCCCTCTAGAGACACATTTGTTTATCCCCAGTGGACTGGTGAGAACTGGAACCTGGAGGTGTAAGGGAAGCTGGTCTAGACCTGCATGTTAAGAGAGCAGTGGAGCCTGAATTGGAATCTAGGTCTCTATGATTATAAAGCAGCCCAGTCCAACTCCCACATTCTGCTGAGGAGAGAACCAGAATAGCAGGATGGCCCTTCTATCCCACAACAGGTCAAGGGCAAGGCTAGGTCTCAGCAGTGTAATTCCAGTGGCAGACCTCGCCTCAGAGGCGGGATTCCACTGAGTCCTGCCATTGAAAAGCTGTCAGTGGCCTCCCTTCTGCCCGCCTTCACCCCTATAGTTGTGCCAACTTTTTGTCACAGTTCTTATCAGCTACTGCTTTCTGCCTCTTATAACCCTCCACCTTCCAGAACTGTCCATGATCCTCATCTTGTTAACGTACTCCAAAAAAGACCTAGGTCTGGTTTTGCTTTGATATGAACAAATTATTCCACGCAACTTTCGGGGAGTTGCCAGCTGCTAGTGGCCTGATCTTTACATGAAAAACAATGCAAAAAAACCACTCCTCTTATTTTAACAGCTAGCACAGGGTAGGGCAGAGGAACCCCCACCCACGCTTGCTATGAACAGTAATCATGCAGCTGCCGATGTGAAAACAAGATAAGGAGAAATGCCTGTCAACACTCAGACCTCCCCTAGAGCAGAGCAACAGTGTGTTCTGCATAGACCCGGGAAGCCAGAGGCCAGCCAGACACGTGGGATGCTTCTCTAATGTGGCCAAGGCACAAGCATGGCCCACGGAAGGCTGGCCAGCAAGGTGGATAAGTGTAAGTGTGCAAGTTCCTCATTCTGGAAGTTAGCTGAAATCTTTTAATAGGGTGGGAGAGAGAGAGAGAGAGAGAGAGAGAGAGAGAGAGAGAGAGAGAGAGAGAGAGAGAGAGAGAGAGAGAGAGAGAACTTGGTGCCCTCTGGGAACCAGTCTGCCTGCTCAGCACTGAAGATCAAAACCCACTGAGGTTGGTTGTGTCTAGAAACTTCCCAGTAGCTTTCTACACAAGTAGCTGGAAATGAGATTCACACTCCACTTGAAATTGTTTTTGGCACGGCTGAGATGCAGAAAGCAGTGAGCCAGTGCAAAAATCCGGCAAGCATCTTTCCCTGTCTGTCCTGAGCATCGTAAATCCACTAGGGAACGAGGCACTGTGTAAGTGAGCATCCGAACAACATAACCTGGGCACTAACAATCACTAGGCACAAAACATGCCGTGCAGAAATGTTTGTGAGAAGTGAAGAAAATTTAACAAAGGAAAACTGAACAGAAGGGATGGGGGAGGGGAAGAGCAAGTATAGTCACACATAGGCATGAGAATACCATAAGGAAACCCAGCATTTTGCATAAGTTAAAAATTAATAGAAATCAAATTGAAAAAATTGAGAAGTTTCCACCCATTGTTTTACTTAGCTAATATAATGCAACAGTATCAGATGAATATCCATCATCTCATCCGTCAGAGAATAATGGAGTCACCACCACAAGACTCAGGAAGACAGTCTCAGTGCAGGTTGACTGGGACTGAGGATGTAAGTCAGTTGATAGGGTACGTGCCTAGCATACACAAAGCCCAGGGTTCGGTTCCCACCAGTGCACAAATCAGTCTTGGTGGGGGCACATCTATAATCCTAGCACTCTTAGGAGATAGAGGAGGAGGATCAGAAGTTCAAGGACAGCCTCAACTATATAAGATTCTTAGGATAGCTTAGGCCACAAGGGACCCCCGTCTCACACAAAAATACGCCCAAGAGGAGAGAACTTGGCATGGTTACAGAAAAGGTGCAGGTGCAGCCATGATCACCAGCCTACTGTCCCCCATACTAGGAAATACTGCCACTTCTATCCCTCAGAGCCACATTTCCTAACTCCTCCTAGGCTCCTCCACAAGGATGACAAGGGTTAACAGAAGGAATAAATGCAGGGTCCCACTTTACTCAGTAGGCCTTGCTATGGAACTTGCTATGTAGACCAGGCTAGATTTGAACTCACATCCATCTGCCACTGCCTCTTGAGTGTTGAGATTAAAGGTGTATGCATCATCAAACCTGGCCAATGTTTGAGATTTTAAAGCCAATTGTTGGGCTGGGTGTGTGGCTCAGTCAACAAGGATGCTTGCCTAACATGCACAAAATGCTAGGTGTGATTTGAAGCATCTCATAAAAGCAGGTGTGGCAGGAAACCATCTGCAGTTCCAGAACTCTGGACGCTGACTCAGAGACAACCCTGCGAGTTCTAGGACAGCCAGGGCTACACGGTGAGGCCATGTTTGCAAACACAAACAAATAGGTGAGCTATTATTAACACACACTGAGACAGCTTCCATTAAGCATGTGTGGAGTGGCCAGCTCTACCATGAAAACAAGGGTTGTCAAAAATCAAGATAGCCCTGGAACTTTGACCTCAGGGAAGCCAGGGTCCCAGCAGATTCTATTGGCTGCCCCTTGTTCCCTGTGCATAAAGCACCCATTCTCTGTGGCCATCTCCCTCACCATCCCGCATCCTAGAAGTTGACTCGTAAGTGTACTGTCTCTGGATCTGTAACCTATTTTTAATATTTTCATTAAAATAATCCATTTATTTTATTTAAATTTATTCTGAAAAAAGTCTGCACGGCACTACACAACATAAAACCGATATGCCTTAACAAGAAAGCAAAACCAGGTATACGTGGAGCACACCTGTAACCCCAGGAATTCAAAGGCTGGAACAGGAGGAGTAAGAACAGGAGGAGTAAGATTCTGAGGTTAGCCAGGGCTACGCAGTAAGACCTCGCAACAAGAAAACCAAAGCAAAACCAAAACCAAAACTGGACTAGTGAGATGGCTGAGCAGGAGAGTGGGTACTACAGACTGACTGGCTCTCTGCTTCCCTAGTGTCATCCTGCCTATCCCCAAATCAAGCCCCGTGGTTGTGGTTCAGTACCTCGAGTGCTCCTCCACACCTCAGACTCTAGGTACCACACAGGAAAACTGTAGGTACTTAGCACATATTCACTGGGTGTATGAAAGAATGTCTGAGTGAATGAATGAACGCAGAGCTTGGTCTCATTATTCTTTTTCTGTTTGGTTTAGTTCCTGAAACAAGGTCTCATCTGGCCCCGGCTGGTCTCGAACTTGTAATCCTTCCGCATTCAATTTCCCGATTCCCAGGTTCTGTGATTATAGGTGTGAGCTGCTGTGCCTGGCTGACCTCACCATTCTCATGTTGGCCACACCTGGAACTCAGTTTTCCCTCATAGAGTCTGTGTTCACGTATCCCTTTATGCCTTTGAACACTCGGGGATATTTTTCTTTCTCTGCCTGCCACTGTCCTCCAATGCTAACTACTTCAATTTTTGATCATGTCATTTTCCCCTTGACAGTGTCTCGCTGTCTCCTTTAGGCTAGTAGCAGGGTTTTCTGTTGTTATTTCAGTGTCTTACGTGATATGGGGTATGGTGGGGACAGGGTCTCATGTAGTCCAGGCTGGCCTCAAACTATGTAACTAAGACTGACTTTGAACCGCTGATCCTCCTGTTTGCACCTCCCCAGGAGATTACAAGCCTGCACCATTCACCCAGCTTGTGTACCTACTCACAAGTTCCTTGATTACAGTGCTTACATTATAAGCAGCAATTAGTTTGTCCTTTCCTTTGCTACCTCTTTCAATATTTCTTGAAAAAAATAAAAAGTTTATTTCCCTATCTCTTTCAATAGTGTCTGGAATTAGCTGCTACCCCATTAATTGTATGCTCAAGGAAGAGACTCCGGCCCCTTCCCTGCACTCTGCCTTTCCTTTTTGGGGGTGATTTTGAGTACTGTGTCTTTGTGGGAATGCCCTTGATGTTATTCAAACCCCCTTGTACAGTCCTGCTGAGAAGAGACAGAGACTGGGCACCTCCCCTCTGTGTTCCGGAGGCCTAGCCAGAGGCTGGCTTATAGACAGCAATCAATACATACACATTATCCAAAGGAAGAAAAAAGGACTTCATAGCAAAACACTTTCCTAGTCTCCTATCTTATTTTATGACCCCAGGCCTCTTCTGGTAAGTCAGAAAAAAACACAACACTGTGAAATGGATTTAGACATTCAGAAAGTGCATCTACCTGCCAGGTGCTCTATGAAGATCTCCTAGTTGTCCCAACTTTGAAGGATGCCAATTTACAGGTGAGGAAATGTGGCTTAGGAAGATTCACGAGGCCAATATTACACAGATTACATCACAGGACACAGACCCAGGACTGAAAACCTCCATAGATCTTAACCACCCTCTGGCCTGTGACATTTCTATCAAACCTGTGACCCTCTTTCATCCCCAGAAACAAAGTCCTAGGCAGATGCCTTATGGATACTACTGACTATATTTCCTTGGAACAGCACCATTAAGTCACAAAGCAAGCTTTGCAGCCTAGCCCAGGACCCTGCCACAAATGGCCACCAATGCATCTTGCTTAGGTCAGGCTGACTCAGCAAGACCATGGGACCCACCGTCACCAGCAGAAGGTAAGTCAAGGCAATCTTTTCATTAATTCCCAAAGTATCTCCTCCTCATTTAAAAATATCCCAATTTGACATTTGGGGATTTTCCTACAAGCAGTGGGTGGCTACAGTAGTAACAGGCAAACCACTGTCCTTGAAAGCTGAGTAAGAAGCTTTTTCCCGTGAAGGCAGTAAGCCCTAGTAGACTTACTGAAGAGCTATGGGAGAGTCCAGCAGAACCCCCACAGGGACAGCAGATGCTGGCATGGCCTAGGAGGCTCTCCTCTGCTTTGGGAAAGGCAGCACCACTAATATTTCTTTACTTTACCAGGCGTCAAAAGCATCTGGAGCAAGAAAGGCCACCTTCCTCTCATTTGTACCCAAGAGAGTGAGAAGAACAGTACTTGCTTGATGGCAGAAGTTTCTGTCCAAAAAGGAGCAATTTCCTTCTTCAAAAACTAGCTCCAATATTTGTGTGAATTTGGGAAGAGGAAGATTATGCACTTAGCTGACTGAGGAATGAACACTGTCTTGTGCATGCTAGACAAGCCCTCTTTACACCGAGCTCCCTCCTAAGTCCCTTCTTCCTGTTTCTTGGTGATGTTTCCAGAACGATCTGCAGGGAAGGCCCAGGGCAGGCCATGTGGCCATGTGGTTTCGCTTTTCCAGTGATGCACTTCTCTGGAGCAACACCCGTTTTGGAGAGAGAGGCAAACATAGCCAGACAACTTTAACCATGATTTTATTTGCTTCAGATGACCATGGTCTGGGGGGGAAATCCCTGGGGGGGGGCCAGGAGGGGGGAGGAAGGGGACCGGAAGACCTGGGATTTTGTCCTTAAATTGCCACATTTTTCACGGCTTTGCACAAATCCTCTAAATGTTCTGAGCTTCCGCTTTTCACAGAAGGGAGGGATTGGGCCCAATGCCCAGAGATCACCAAGTTTCCTCTCTGCTCTGAAATCCTGTGATAGTAACAGCACACATGAGGGAAGACAAGAGTCTTGGCCCACTCTCCCTGGTATCGCCACCTCAGGCAAATTGAGTCTCAGGAACAAAGATGATTAGCCGAGGCCAGCATCTCCCATCCATAGTTCCTACCAACAAGGGGTACAAGATGTGAAATAGAAGAGGCTGAGTTTTAGAAGAAGGGACCACGGCTAGGTCACACCTTTCCTACTGGATCTCATGGGTCTGTAGCTAACTTTAGCTGCAGCTGGGCATGTAGGACAGAGGATTTGAACGCAGAAGTCTTGGGTAGGATGTTTGGATGGCTGTAGCATGCCTGCCTTCTCTAGTCTCCAGCCGCCTTATCTAGTTGGCTTAGACAGTGGCCTAGCTGAACCATCGCACCAGATTCTCATTTTGCCTGACCCTCGAAGAGGCAGGCACAGTCCATCCACACACCTTTCAAACGGCAAGAGAATATAATTCTACTTCTCAGCATCTCACTTAAGAAAATGACCAGACCTAAAGTGAGCTGGCCACACAGTTACAGTTCATACAGAGCTGATTCTCCAGGTCTGTGAACTGTCATCCGCAATCCTCCACACAGGGCTTGTAAAAGGTATTTTGTCTCCACTGTTCTAAAGCCTTTACCTGGCTGCTCAGGGCACAAGACTGCATATGTAAGTATGCTGACTTCAACAAAAATGACCCATATTCCCAAAAATTAAGGAGCTGATCAAATGGTATGCTGATTCAGTAAAGTGCTCACAGGTTGCTCAGTAATAACTGTAGCTGTTTAGTTTGCATGTAATTACATTTGATAATGTAATCAGTAATGAGACTGGCTGTCATGGCAAAGGCAAATCAACAACTGGCTCTCTAAGGGCTGGGCGCAGACTTTTACACCCCAAAACAGTAAAGCAGGGGCCCCCAAAATGAAAGCACCCGCACTTGCAGGTATCCAAAATCTCTTTTAGCCTGTGTCACTACCCGGAAGTGGGGGGAACCTTTAGGACGAGGGTGCTACTGAGAAGTCTGGTTGCTGGAGGAAACAGTTTTGAAGGGAGCAATGGGGTTCCAACCCTTTCCTCTCTCCCTTTGCTTCCTGACCACTGTGGGGTAAACATTCCTCACACTGTTGCTACTGTGTGGGTCTGCAGGCCTAAAGGATCAGGGCCAACTGATCATGAACTGGAGCCTAAGGAATTCTGAACCAAATAAAATGTCCTTCCTTTTAAGATGACAGATGAGGGCATTTGGTAATGACAGAATGATAACTTCCATGCTACTTAATAAGAAACACCATCCCCACATGCCCCATCTCTGCTGTACGTTACTGTCCTCATCGCTGTTATTAGGTACGTAAGTGAGGTGCTTGAACCTGGGTATGGGGAACAAACAGCACAGAGCTGGCCTCATGACTTGGCATATTCTCCTGGAGACACTGGAGAGCCTGAGGAGGAGCCAGCCTAGAAATGTGGATGACGCTCTTGTTGGTGGGAAGTGCAAGCTGGATTTCATGGACATCTGGGTTATTATGCTCATCTTCTCCACTGACAGATATTGTGAGAATTAACTTTTTTACCTATAAAATAGATGTGACAAGGCATTCCCCCTCGACCCCTTCCCCGGGGCTTCAGACATGCTAAGCAAGAGCTCTACTATCGGGCCACTCCCCAGAAGGCTGCTGAAAGTGGTAAGGATGGTCTTCAAAAGCCCAAAGCACACAAGGCTCATGATGTAGATACTGCCTGTCTCCTAAATCCACTCCAGACTTCTGCTATTGTGACAAAAATACTTGAGAAAAATCAATTCAAAGGAGAAAAAAAGTGTAGGGTGAAATGTGCCCTTGCATGAATGAGCATTTCATAACATGAATATGGCCACGTCACAGACCCTATTGCCTCAGACCTGTGGAATGGTAAAGATTCCTCCTGGTCCTAAAATATATGTTGACCATGTGTGCAGACATCATCAACCACAGCCGCCCCCTCCATGCACTTCCATCATGTACTATAACCGGATCTGTGAACTGAAATAAACCCTTTCTCCCCTAAGTTGTTTGAACAGAGTATCTTATCCCAATAACCAGAAAATAAAACAAGACAAGGCCTCACCTGCTAAAAGTTCCACCCCCTCCTTAAGAAGAACAGGCCAATTATTAGCTACTAATTTATTGATTTATTTAGTGACTTATTTAAACCATTGTTTGTACTGTTTATTTCGCCAAGTGTGACTTCCCTTGCTACCTAAAACAGAATGACACAGAGAAACAGCTAAAACAATGGACCGTTGCTCTTAATAACCTGCTGGCTGCCATGTAAGTTTCCGTAAAAGCTTGCTTGCCCGCCCCACCTTGTGGTTTCAAAGTATAACATAAGAATACAAACTAGACCTGGCTGTGAAGCCCTTTAGGAGCTGCCCTGGCTTTGGTCCACGGGTGACATCTCCTTTTTTCCACTCTCATTAGTATCAGCATGTTTATTCCAGAACGACTCCTACAACGCTCCCCATAGGACCACAGGCTGGAGACCAAGCTGTTACACGTGAACCTTCAGGCTATTAAAGAACAATAATGCTCTCCCCAAACCAGCACACCAGCTCATCTTCCTTGCAGTTTTCAGGGCACACTTCTCATTTGAAGAATAGCATTTTGAGCAAACATCTCAAGTAGAAACCTTGCATTGTGCCTAGCCATTTGATCCACAGTCATTGCTAGATTCAAATCATGCCAGGCTCCAGACACCTTTTGCATATCTTAGATGCCACTTCTGAAGTGCTTTTAAAAAATGGTGAACATTTATTTCTTATTAGGTATTCTTTGTGAAACACCAGAAAGACCTTACTCATTGTCACCGAGAACACAGGAGTATGATGGCTATATTTCAACACTGGCTTTCATTACAACGGAGGAAAGAGAGTGTTGATGGAACCTAAAGAAAAAAAAAGTTTACCTTTCATTTTTGCTTTTTTTGGGGGACAAGGCCATGCAGCCAGATCTGGCCTTGAACTTGTTCCATGGGTCAAACTGGCCACACGTTCACAATCTTCCTACAAGATCCTGCCCTCCAGTGTGCTGGAATTACAGGTGGCCATAACCACCTCTGTTCTGACTACATCTGTGTAGCTTGTGATAAACCTTCAACTTTTCATACATGTTGTGTCTCACTTCCCTGGAGGTGTGAAGGTAATAGCAATGACCTCATTTTACTTAGAGACAAACAGGAACCACAGACATCAATGTGAGACGTCTGAGAGCAGTTGCATGTGGGAGTGGGTGTGGGAGAAGGATATCAGGGAAGGAGAAGCAAGGCTAGAGATGCTGCTTAATGCACTTGTAGTCTAGTCTCCCTCACCCCACCCCTGCTCCTCCCCTCCTCCCTCCACCATGCCAGCTCCTCTCAGGGGCCTTTCTTCAGGGTCTTGTTCTTTCCTTTAAAACAACGGCCAAGAGCCTTACTCACGCTGCCCAGATTCAGTCCCCAGACGTTTACAGTTGTTTTCTTAACATTTCAGACCACCTCAGCATCAATCTTTCCTATAAAGCCACCGTTCCACAGCCAACAGCATGCTCTCTGCTGCCAGGGGGAAATGGCTACAACCCTTCCCAGCCCAGAACCACGTTTTCCCTTGGAGACCTGGACCCAAGTCAGCTAATCTCTGCGCATGGTCACGAACACCTCACCTTACTCCTGCTCTTCTTGCACTGATGTCTCTCCCATCTCACTGGAGAAGAAGGCTGCCCATCTGCAGTCCACTTGGGCTTCATCTGGTGGTCTCTGATGGGTCTCCAATGCTGTGCTCCCCACTGGCTCCCACATCATTTCAAACCCCAACTGGAGCAGGATCCCTCAGAGAATTTCCCAAGTGAACTCTAAGGAAATCTACTCCTCTTCATTTTCCAGGAGCAGAGAGAAGACAATATAGCATTGCAGCCGGCAGAGCCTGGCTTATAGATTATCCCACACTGTGGAACCCATCACTTTTCTCATCAATCAACAGCAAACATGCCCTATTTAAGCTTCACCCTAAGAGCTACTGTGATAGTCAAATAAGACTGTAAAAGTGGAAATGCTTTGTCCACTGCAGTGTACTATTAGAATAAAAGGTATTGCTACTGTAACACAGACATTTTGTGTTATACATTGTAAAACATTGGCTTATAGATTATCCCACACTGTGGAACCCATCACTTTTCTCATCAATCAACAGCAAACATGCCCTATTTAAGCTTCACCCTAAGAGCTACTGTGATAGTCAAATAAGACTGTAAAAGTGGAAATGCTTTGTCCACTGCAGTGTACTATTAAAATAAAAGGTATTGCTACTGTAACACAGACATTTTGTGTTATACATTGTAAAACATTTATCTACGCCTATAAATTAGTTTTTTGTTACTATGACAATATACCTGAGGCAGGCTGCTAAAAAAGAAGTAGTTTAGTTCAAGTTGTGGAGGTTGAAAATGAAAACAATATAATGTCATCTAAGTGTCACTTTAGGAGGACAGCCTCATAGTGAAGGGTACCATGATGTGATCACGAGGGAATGAAAGAAAGATCAAATTACCAAACAGGAAGAATTTACATAGCAATTTAGGGATCAAGTCCTCTCTTAAAAATAACTTACTCTCACTAATGATACAACTCTGGCTACTTTGCATAAGTCTGAAACTTTCTGCTACGTTTTAAAAAACAATTATTTATTAATAACCCAGTCAGTCCACAGTAACTGGTGAATTCCATAGAGCAGGCTGGCCTTCAGGCCTTCATGCAGAGACCTCTCAGTGGGGTGAGGGACAGCAATATCTCAGAGCTGGGCTATTGTAGGTCTTCCAGGAGACAGCCTGCTCCTGGTGTCTTGGCTGTCAATCAGAAACAGATCTGAGTGTCAGGAGGTGGTGAATACCTTTAATCCCAGCACTGGGAAGGCAAAGGCAGGCAGATCTCTGAGTTCCATACTAACCTGATCTACAGAGCAAGTTCCAGGACAGCCAGGGCTACACATGAAAACTTGTATCAAAAACTAACCACCCAAACAAACAACCAAACAAAAACCTAATCTTAATCTATCTGTACCTGATGCTCCAGGAACTAAAGAGGAAAAGGGGAAAGGAGGTTTTATGTTTGTTTTGTTGTTTTGTTGAGATGGTCTTACTCTGTAGCCCAGGATGGTTGGATTAGATATGTGGACTGTTCTAGTTTGCTTTCTGTTGCTGTGATAAACAGTATGACCAAAAGCTACTTGGGGAAGAAAGTGTTTATTTCAACTTATACTTCCATCATTGAAGCCAGAAGTCAGGGTAGGGATTCAAGCAGCAACTTGGAGCAGAAACCATGGAGACTTGCTCCGCACTGGCTTCCACTCAGCTTTCTTTCACAGCCCAGACCCACCTGCTAAAATTGGTGCAGCCCACAGTGCGCTGGGCCCTCCTGAGTCACTGAACAAGGCAGTTGCTGGCACACATAGACACCTCGTGATCTGGACAATCCTTCAGGTGACACTCCACCTTCCCAGGTGACTCTTGGTTGTATCAATTGAAAATAAAAACTAACAAGGACATAGTCCAAGCTGGCCTCAGACACACAGCAATCCTCCTGCTTCTGCTACCAAGTGCTCTGATTACTGAATCACACACACAAAAGAACAGAACCAGCATATTTCTCAGCTTTTCATAGGAAATAATAAAAGCTCAATTGGATGTGATGGTACATGCCTCTAATCCCAGAATTGGACAGGCAGAATTCGGAGGGTTTTTTTTTTTTAAGTCAATGAGGACACACTGCATAGCAAGACCCCACCTCAAAAGACAAACAACAAACAAATCAAGAGCTGTTTTTCAAACTACATTAATTCTGTGTGTGTGTGTGTGTGTGTGTGTGTGTGTGTGTGTGTGTGTGTTACACGATAGAGGACTCGGTTTTCCCCTTCCACTTTGTGGTTCCAGGGAATCACTCAGCAATCAGCCTTAGAAGCATGTCTGTTCCTCTACCTGCCTCTCTGCAGCTCAGTAGCTGTCACAAGGCTCTGTGGCAGACCAGATGCACATTTGAGGCCAATCATGAGGTCAGTTCAGCCCTGCTCCCCACCCCTTTCCTTGCCAGGAAAAGAAGGGGTGGGGGTGGAGCTCAGAAAAGGCAGACTGGAAGGGGAAAAAAAGGATTTTAAAAGGCAGAGAGCTTAGAACCTTGTTCTTCACCTAGGACAAATGAACTCCCTCCCTGTTTTGTTCATGACTGGGGGAATCTCTCTACTGTCTGTCTCACAGAACTGTGAAGATGGGGTGCCATCTCTCAAGTGAAGAGGATAGGCGGCATGGAGCTGGGGGTGGACACTTGAGTCTGACGGCACCGATGGTTCTGCTGGGCCATCTACACCGTCAGCTACTAAATAAATGAAAACTGCTGTGATTAATTATTTAGAAAAAAGCAATTTGTTCCAGGCCTCAAAGTGACTCAGCAGGGTTCTACTGAGGAGGACAATGTGCCACCCCACCCTGACCCTCCAAGCCCACTGAACTGCTGAGTGGCTTTTGACAAAGCAGGGCAAATGGGTGGGGGAGGGATGTGAGGGGAGGCACAGGCCAATCTGGTCCTGACAGCTGGGCCACCCTGGATGGCAGAGATGAGTCAGCTCACTGCTGCTTTGCTCAACATAAGGCTCCTAAGCCTAGGCAGGGCATCTCAGATCACAGACTCCCAGAAAGAAGTCTGTGTGTGATAATAGTCAATGGTCAATCTCCATGCAGCTCCTCCCCAAGGGCATGACAGGCTACTCTTAGTGTTGTGTGTGTGTGTGTGTGTGTGTGTGTGTGTGTGTGTGTGTGTCTGTGTGTGTGTCTGTGTGTGTGTGTGTGTTTACATGTACATGCAGGTACATGTAGACTTGAAGGCCAGAGGTCAACACAGATACCTTAATCAACTGTTCTCCACCCTAATTTTTAAGACAGGGTCCTCCCTGCCTCTTCCCTGCCCACCCCCAACCTGGAACTTGCTGATTCAGGTTGCCTATCCAGCTGTCCAGCAAGCCCCAGGGATATATAAATGTGTGTGCATGTGAGCCTGAACCTGTTGCCTCATAGGGCAGTGTCCCAGCAGAAGAACAAAGGACTGGACACCCAAACAATAGATGAACAAGCTCCCGTGTGCCAGGACCTGGTGCCTCATCGGAGGGGAACGGGTACACATCCATAGAGACATCCTTGGGTCTGACATTAGAAGGTGCCATTTGCTCTGGCTTGACCAGAACCTACATTCTCAATCTAACGTCCAAAAGCGAAGAAGCAGAAGTGGGAGAGGGTAGAACTCCATATCCTCTGTGAGCAACTGTTTCTGTCTGACTGCATGAGACCTGGGCTGGAGTGCAAAGAGATGAAGCTGCCAATCTGTACTTCAGAAAGAGGTCAATTTCTCTTGTTTTAGTCAGCCTTATGTGTTGCTGTAAAAATGGGTTACTAGGAGCCTGAAGCAGAAAATTTCTGAGTTTGAATTCATTCTGGGCTACATGATGAGTTCCAGTCCAGCCTGGGCTACACGGGCAAACCCTGCCTCAGAGAAATGAAAACAAAGGCCACTCGGGTGTGCTGCCATTTTAGGCAAGAGAGCATATAAAACAATTCATACAATTGTGCTTTTTAAATAACCTTCACAATAAATCATCACTAATTCCTCTGAACAGCAAGCTTTCAATAAAAATACATATTTAAATGAAATAATTTGTAGCCAAAGTATGCAATGGGAATAACATTTAACCTAGCTTTTCCATTTTGTTAAATAAAAAGGAGCTTTAGGGAGGGGCATGGTGGTATACATTTGTCACCCAGCTCTAGAGAGGCTGACATAGGCCCTCACGGACAGATCTGGCAGACCGTGAGTTTGCTCAGTGACCTTTAGTACGTTTTAAAGGCTTAGCATAAATATGACTCTTGCCATGTCCCTAGCTTCACTGCCCATCCATGTCTCATGCACTGTGCACATGTGTCTTACCCATCTTGCCCGTGTATACAGCAACTCCGCCTTCTCGGTCTACCCCTCTATGTTCAACATGTGCCCACCTTCTTGGCCTCAGCACTCACTGGAGAGCATTTCTCAGTTCCTCAGTGGGCTGAGCGGGTTTCACACCTCGTCACAGCCTGAGTCATGTGGATAAGACTTTGAGGTACTTGAGGGCAGAGGTTCCCGGTTTATTTCCATGTACCCACTGGCCAAGCAGTTCTCAGTACACAGTAAGAATATAATGCATGCTGTTTGAAATGGAGCAGATAAATTGCTCAGCATTACCCAGTCAACAAGCAAAAAGTAGGGGCTAGATAGAACTCATACCTTCTGAGCCCCTGTGAGTGGTAACTTTTTCTCAGACCATGCCCCACAAATGGACACTGATCGTCCTAACTCCTGGAGGATTTTATTCTACTGCATTTCAAGCAGAGGGGCATTCAGGCTAGTGTTTGAGCAGAGCAGCCTCCTCCTCCTCTAGCCATTGCATGGCGGACTTAGAATTTCTGATCCTGGGCATCCATTGGTCCTGAAGGCCCCTGTCAGCCTCTAGGAAGGAGGTCCTGGGAGCTGATGGTGGCTGTGCCAAAGGCCATCACAGTGAGTCAGTCACAAGTGAATGGGCATGTCCATGTTGGAAGGCGGTTAGTGAGAAACCAATTCCGTCTTTGCTACCACTCCTCCAGGCCGCAGGCATTTCTCTCTCACTTCTGTGGTTTCTGTTTCCTAATTGGTCACCTGGACCCAGAGGAATGTGGTCCAGCCAGACAGATGTAGGCTGAGTGCAGTCACAATGGAAAAGAGGACAGAAAGTGTGGTGGGCACGGTCCTCAGTTAGTGAAAGGGACAAGGGAGTGGCGGCAGACACTGAGGAAGCCATATAGCACCCTTCCCAGCTTTTTCCTATCTGCATTCAAATTCCTACCATTAAAGGCATTTAAGTACTCTCTTTAGAAGGTCACTTGACTGTTACAGTGAGTAAGGAAAACAAATTTGTTTTCCCTTAAAACCCATAGGCTTAAAAGGTGGAGCCAGGATGATCTGGAATCTAACACCAGCCTGGGATTCTTGAGTTCTTCACTAAAGAAAAACTAAGGGGGACTAGAAAGATGATTTAGAGGTCAAGAGAGTTTACAGTTCTTTTAAAAGTCCTGGGTTTGGCTCCCGGGAAGCTCCCACACCAAGCAACTCACAGCTACCTATCACTCCAGTTCCAGGGCAGCTGATGTCCTCTGGCCTCTGAGCACCAGTCAAGAATATGGTGCACATAAACTCACACACACACACACACACACATACCACACCACACACCCTAGGAAGCCGAGTGGAGAGAGGTGAGTGAAGTGTGAAATGAATGACACAATCTGAGAAGTTTTCTCAAAGGACACAGTATTTGAAAGGCATGGGTTAAGATCATACCTACCTAACCAGGGTGTGGTGTCACATGTCTCTAATCCTGGCATTGGGGAGCCTGAAGCAAAAGTGTCATAGTATATTCAAGGTCGGTCTGCTACATAATTCAATAAACAAAGAAAATGAACATGAGGTCTCACCAAAGAGAGAAAAATACACCCAGAAAGAAGACATTATTTTATGAACAAATTTGTGCCGAGTCCTGAGGTGCTAAAATGGTGAGCCCTTGAGTAGTCAAAGGTAGCTGAGGTGTCCTGGACATGTGACAGTGACAAAAAGGTGGGAGGGAGGAACTAGAAAGGCAAGTGGGTAGCCAGACCACTTAACTCCTGATTAACTCCTGATTGACAGCTATCTTAGAACCACAGAAGGGAGCCTCAGGGGAAGAAAGGGAAGACAATTCAATAGCAAGGACTGTTGGTACTCAAAAGCTTCAAAGAGCCATCAGGGCAGGGAGAAGCAGAGTATGGAACAGCAAACAGTAACAAATCATGAAGGGCTCTGAAACGTGATGGGTGAGAGGACACTTCCTAGTTGGATGCCTTTGCATATGTGTCTGGCTTTTTTTCATTTGCAGAACAAGAATGCTAGTTACTCTTTGGTTTAGGATTGAGTAAAAGCAAAAAGCAGCACATAGTCGGCACACACAAACATGAGTCTTCACCTGTCTCTATTTAGTAAGCTATGGAGTCTCTGTTGTCCCCAGATGAAAACTAGAGAAGGGTTCCCCTTTCAGCACACACCCCCTTGCTTCACTACAATCGTCTCTGGGATCTATCTATTGGAGCAGAAGCACCCTAGTCATCTCTGAGAGGAGCTAACGGGTCTGAGCTACACTGAACTTTCCAAGGGTGCTGTTTGCAGCTCTGGGGAACTTGGCACACAGAGGGGCAAGGCAGACATAAACTGTCTTACCCAGAGTCAGAGGAGGCTGGAGAACTCTGACCTCACAGCCCACAGACTTCATAAACTCCACAGTTTCACACAACATAGAACAAAGGCTCTGGGCTTGCCCCATACATAAATCTCCCATCACCTGAGAGCTGCCACAGAACACTGGGCTTCACATCCATGTCTCGCCTTCTTCCTCAGAAGCAGCATCCATACTTCTGCATGGAGGAGCAGACACAACACTCAAAACAACTCTTAAAACACTTCCCTGCAATGCGGTCTCTAAACACAGGAAACAGCAGCTGGCTGTGTTGCCAGGAAAGTTTGTTTGCCAGTGAGCGTGTGGGAGCTCGTTGTGTGAGTTTAAAGCTGTGATCCAGGAACAAAAATAAACCAGCCAAGCCAAAACCAAAGCCCTGTAACCATAGGTGTAAGGAAACATTCAGAGACAAAAAAAAAAAAAAAAAAAGAGGTTAGAGACCAGGGACACCCCTAAACCCATAGCGCATGCCCAACAAGTTCCATTTCCACTTCCTCATTTATAAATGGGGTCATTAACACTGATGGTCTTTTGCAGTAAGTTAGGGCTGGGTTCATAGGGTGCTGATGCTGGAGAATGGAACATAAAAGCTGATGACAAGGAGGGTGAAGCTCAGCAGTAAAGAGCTTGCTTAGCATGCATGAGGACCTAAGCTGTGAAAACACACACACACAGAGACACACACACGGATACACAGGGACACACACGGACACACACACACACAGACACACACACACACAGAGACACACACAGACACACATAGACATACACAGACACACACACACAGACCCAGACACACACACACACACACACACGACACACACACAGACACACAAACCTCCAACACCTTGCAGAAACCAGTAGGGATTTGCTTCCAGCATTTTGGAAGGACCCCACCACCACACCTTCCTAACTCCTGAATGAACCTGCAGCTCTACTTACATCTCTGTTTACAAGCACTTAGCAGAGTGACACCTAATTGTTCTTTCATCTCTCTCGAGTGTTTTCAATCTTTTCTTGCTCCCGCCTGCCTGGGAGTATAAGAAGGCAGAGGGCACTTTCTATTTGTATTTGTTTCTTTTTAGCTCCTAGTCCTGTGTATGCCCAGTAAACATGTGATAAAAACAAAGGAAAACAACAACCAAGAAAAACTACAGCAGAAAAAAAGGAAGAGAGCATTCTGGACATTTGACATCAAGCAGCCCTGAGAGGGTCCTCCAGGTTCAGCTGCTAGGGGTCTTGCCTCGTGTGCACACATCATTGGGTTCGATCCCCAGCACGGCATAAACTGGGAATGGCGTCCCACTCCTGTAATCCTAGCATTCTTGGGAGGTGGAGGTAGGCAGAACAAAAGTCTGTGGTCATCCTTGGCTCCATGAGTTTGAGGCCAGCTTGGCCTACAGGAGATCCTGTCTCAAAAAAAGACATAAAATGATGCTCTGTGCTGTGGCAAGGGTACAGAAGAAAGCTGAGGTGGTTAAAGAACTCCAATGGAGAGACTTTTTGCACCTTTATCCTGATCTTTCTTTCCCTGTCTGAGGAGGAAGCAACTGCTATTTAAAAAAAAAAAAAAAGCAAGTCGGGAGCCAAGAGGCCCAAACAGGGAAAGAAGAGTCTTGGACTTGTTACTAAAAATAAATACTTTAATACAGGTAGACCTCAGACACTGTAGTAACAACTTCAATCCTTCTAGAATTTTCTCTCAGAAGGAGTTCAAGGCTGATCTTTGACTCTTCTTACCGTTCAAACTCACACACCCGGTTGCTGACATTCCCATTCCCATCAGCCTAATAGTTCCTTTTCTTCCTACTCCTCAGGGCTGTGCTTGTCACCTGGCTCAGTCACACTGGATTTGCTTGCCACCGTTTCCACTGCTGCCTCTGAGAAGTCGTCCATCCCCACTCTACCTCCAAAACGCTGGTCCCCACTCCCCATTACATGTGTAGAGAGTAGTTACAAGTGCAGTCCCCATGAGGGATTGCTCAGTAAGCAGATGCTACCTCTGCTGAGGTGCTGGCTGGCCTCCATTAGCTCATCACGTACAAGTTTAGCCTTGTGCAGTCAATCTTTCTAAGCATCCCTGGGAAGTATGCATGAGGAAGCGGCCTCCTGGACTGACCCCTAAAAGACAGCCTCCTCTCTAGAGGTCTTACAAGCCAGGGTAGCCTGCCTGGTCTCCATGACTTGTTTCTAAGTCCAAGTGGAACTCTTGAGGTTTCCTAGGGATAGCAGTCAGAAAGTCAGCCATGCTCAGTAGAAACAAGAGCAATCGAGCAAGGGGCCTCAAGGGGTAGAATGTATCACTGGCCACTGGTTTCTCAAAGTTGTTTCTACTTGTGAACTAGGACTTGAGTCTGCCCCTAACAATGTAACCTCCCTATGAATGTCCCCTGATAAGCCTCCTATGTTCACATGGCAGTCCACAGATTAGAGGGGAGATAGGCTCCCCTTCCTCTATCTTATCACATATCAAAGTCACATGCTTCCTGCAGTCAGAGGCCAGGTCTTATTCCTCTCTGTACTAATACTACCAACACAGCAAACTCTTGGGTACCTGTCAGGATCATAGCTTAGTGAATCTTTGTTCAACTAACCAGACTCTTTCCATCTTCCTTGTCTTGTCAAGCATTCTCCAAATAAAATATCTGTAGCCCTGCATTACTACTTCCAGACAACTCAGAAAAAGCAAGGGACAGGCTCCCTGGCTACAGAAGACGGAAAGGGAAAGAATTTTTAAAAATTACAACTTTCTGTTCTAAGATGTAACCTCTGTATCCTCAGGGCAGGCTGCCTGTCACAGAGCAAACTTCTCTGTGACTCTGGGTCCCATGAGGCTCATAGCACCGGGACCCTTCATACTGGTAGATACCAAGGCCTGCTTGGGCCACCTCCCTGCTCCTACACTTACCGCCCCCTGTCATGACTGACAGATGAAATGAGGCTGGGAACTTCGCCATGCCTCAAAGGCAAGGGGACACAGACCTTGTTTTTTGTTTGTTTGTTTATCTGTTTGCTTTGCTGAGACAGGTTCTCACCAAATTGGCCTTGAATTTATCATTCTCCTGCTGTAGTGTCCTTCATGCTAGGATTACAGGTCTGTGCCAGTAGGCTCAGCCTTACAGGTTTTTTCTTTTATTTATTTTGATATTTTATTCTTAGATATGGTCTCATATATTCTAGGCTGGCCTTGAATTCACTATGTAGCCAAGGATGACCTTTAATTTCTGAACCTTGAGGTCTCCAAAGTGCTGAGATTACAGGCCTGTGCCATCACTCTTGGACACAGACTCTTCTTGGTAAGGGAGACCACCAGACCAGCTCTGTACATATGGAAAACCTAGTAAGCCTGGTGGAGGGACTCCCATGACTTTGGAAGAGAGCTTCCCCACACTCCAAAGGTAGATGCCTTTATCTTCCAGCCCCACCCCAGAACCCCAGTCAGTCAGATGTTTCACAAAGAGCTATGAGTTAGCCACAGGTCTTCTATCTTCAATGGGTGTGGAAAGACAGGAAGACTAAGTACAGTCTCTTAACAAAGACTTGGAGTGGCTTGTTATCTTCACTTGGCTGGGTGTGGTGGCTCTAGCCCATAGCTCAACAACGGGAAGGCTGAGGCCAGAGAATCTTGAACTCCGGAGACAGGATAGGCAGCATAAAGAAACCAAAATGTGCCACGAATCTTGGTGCATGCTTGCCTGTAACCCCAGTATTCTGAGGAGGGAATAAATCAAAGGTCTTCCTCAGCTATATAGTGAGTTGGAGGCCAGCCTGGGTTACATGAGACTCAATCTCAAAACAGCAACACACACCACACACACACACACCAGAAAAATCCTATGAATATCCCGAATTCCCTTCTGCACGTGTTTCAATGCTGTGGTTCTAAAGACAGGCCAACTCGCATTCTCCCTGTCTGCCACTTGCTGTGCTCTTGCCAACTGGCTTCAGGCTGACCCCACTGATATGCCCCATCTCATTTCATCACTACAGCAATTCTTTAGGGCAGATGCTATCACCTGCATTGAAGAGGTGATCACACCGAGGGCTCACAGGGACTTTGTTAACTTGCCCAAATGGAGTAGGGATTTGAACTTGCATCTGTCTGACCACAAATTCCATACCAGACAAACCACAATGCGTTCTGTGCAGGGAGTCCCTTGATGAAGCCACAGGAGTAAGGGTGTGCTTGCTGTTTCTACCATCATCATTGAGAGTCAGCAACAGGTGGGAACTCCATAGCTGGCAGTAACTGGGTGATCTGTGACTCCAAGAACCACCCAGTGCCTGTCCTCCCCAACACACACACACACACACACACACACACACACACACACACACACACACACTCACTCACACACACACACACACACACACACACAGTTCTAGAAGGGGGATAGCAAGCATCATTGCCAACCCAGTCTATACCACGGGACAGCCAGCCACAAGGCAGCTGGTGAAGCCCAGAAACAAACCAAACCAAGGGCAAACCCGGCTGCCCTCGTGACCTCAGTCCTGGGTAATCTAGGGATATCACCTCACTTATTTGCAACTCCAGTTTCCTGCCTCCTGTTACTCATCAAACCTCACAGAACACCAGCCAGAGGCCAGCACTCTGGGTGCTGACATCCCAGTCAGTCATTTCCCTCCTTGGGCTTCTGAAGGGGAGACAGTAACAGCAGCTCCCCCAGAGACACCAGAAAAAAAACAAACAAAAAACAAAAAACAAAAAACAAAAAACAGGCAAGTGCACATTTGCTGTGCCTACACTAGCCAAGGCCGATCTGGAAACAGAGGCTGAACTCTCGTCAGTTTCTCCCCAGGATGAAGGATGTAGGCTTCATTAAGTCAAACTAAACAGCCTTCTAAGAATGAACTATTCAAGACCATTTACCCAGTGAAAGGGATCATGCTAGTTCTTCGTACATAAAAAAAAAAAAATATACAAATCACAGTAGATTACACAGACTGAGCATGTAGTATCTATGTGTTTAGCTATATACATGTATATACATATATGTATGTAACAATGAAAAAGGAAGCTATGAATTTGAAAGAGCAAGGAGGGTACTTGGGAGGAACCTGAGGGTGGAAAGAGAAGGGGAAATAATCTAATTATATTATAATCTCAAAAAATCATTCTGTTTTTAAATTTAGGGCTAGAGAGACAGATCACATGCAAACAAATAAATACATAAATATGTAAATGTTACAAATAAATGTAAGAAAAGGAGGGTTGGGGTTAAATGGTTCAGTGCTCCAGAACTACAAAACAAACAAACAAACAAAGAAGCACACTCATTTTGCCACCTGGCTTCCGCACCCTGGTTTCACCGCTTGCTGGCTGTGTTCTCACCTATAAAATGGGGGTGGCTGTTACTGCCACATAGGCATGTTGTGAGGCACAAAACAAGACACTGTGATGTGTTTAAAAGATAGCCTCCCACACAGCAGACACCAAGGAAAGGTTGGCTGCACATATCAGGGTTGGGAATTAAAGTCAAGAATAATATGCCAGGTGTGGTGACACAGGACTTAAGTCCCAGCATTCAGAAGGCAGAGGCAGGTGGGTCTCTGTGAGTTCAAAGCCTGGCAAAAGAAAAAAGAGGGAGAGTAATAAAACAGCAAACGAGGGTTAGTGACAGGAAAGAGACGTGTGACAAGTGTCATAGACTCGGGAGAAGTTCAGGCCACAGGCTACAGTTGACAGAGAAAGAGCCTCCTGAAGTTGTCATGCCCTAATCCTAGAACTTGGGATGTCTCCTCCACTACACAGGAGACACTCTCCACCTTGCAGGCTGTGCAGTGTGCTCCAGCCTCCCAGCTTTCTGAATGAGTGGCCACCCCTGCTGGGGTAGGCTTTGGTGATGCAGCTGTGTTTGAGACATTTCTGATCTTGTAAGTAACCCCTCGCACATGTTTCTGTAAGCAACCCCAGTAAAACTCATTGGTTCACCACATTGGTCTTTGGTGGTATCTGTACTATGGTCTGTTATGGGTTCCCTATCTTGGTTGGGTGAGTAGACCTGTGTTGTGTCTCCCCAGAAAAGTTTTGTCACACGATAAAACCACATCCTCAGAAAGCAACAGAGCCAGGACTTGAACTTAGTCATTCATCTCAAAAGCCCATTTTCAGCCCCTGAGGAGAATATGCCTTGTTCTCACCTTCATGGGTGGGTGGGTGACATACCTCAGGCTCTCCTAGCTCCCTACTGTAGGCAGTACTTCCCCACCCAATCCCACCCTCCTCCTCAGGGGTTGTTATTCCCACAGGCCTAAGCAAATGATGACTGTCTTCTGTACAGTGAGAGGCAAACAAATGTCCAGCAGTAGCAGGGAAGCAAAGCAAAAGAAAAGACAGGGAGGAGGGGGTGGGGCAGGGAAGAGAGATGATGATATGGCTATAATCCCAGCACTTAGGAGGCAAGGGCAGAGGACTGTGGGACTAGCCTTGGCTGCAGGGTGAGACCTTGTTTCCAAGGCAAAAATAAAAAGGAAGGGAGGCTGGAAGAGGGAAAGGAGAGAAGTCACATGTAAAGGCCAATCTAGAGAACGCCCCAGAACATGCCTCTCGAAACACAGACAAACCTTGAAACAGGCAACCTTGCTTCTTAGATCCCAAGGGTGAGCAATCTATCATGAAGTAGAAGGCAGGCTTTGTGGTCTAGACAGGTAGTCAGCAGGCCTAAGCTTTGCTTCTGTCACAGCTGGCCTGTTTGATACCGAAAGCCTCACTTCACTTGCTGCTCTTATTTCTCTTCAGTTTATCTGGGGGTTTGGGCTGGTTAAACTTTCCCAGCTACGAACTTCTGAGCTCTCTCTCTCTCTCTCTCTCTCTCTCTCTCTCTCTCTCTCTCTCTCTCTCTCTCTCTCTCTCTCTCTCTCTCTGCAGTATCTTCCCACAGGCAGTACCTCACAATACATCCAGTTCAACCATCTGTCATCGGCAATGTTGGGACCAGGAGAACCTCACATTTCATACATACACTTTCAGTTTGGTATAACTGCATTGTACATTAAATGAGACTTCTAGGGGAGGGGACCCAAATCTAAATATGAAATTCAAGTATGTTCCACAGCTCACATGCATGCCCTGTAGGTCACTTCACCTATTTTGGATACCTCTGTGTACTGAGGCCAGGTGTGAAATCTGCCTCTTACAGCATCATGTTTATGTTCAGAGTCACACATTGCAGAGCACTTCAGAGTTTGGGTTCTTGGGTCAGAGATGCTCCACGTGTAATGTAAAATCCTTTGAATCCCTGCCCCCTCCTAAAGGCCATTCATCGATCCTGTTGTATCTGCATTTCAAACTCATGTATGCCTCTTTGATCATCTGTTCGTATCACCCACCTTTCTCCTGTCCAATGTAGTCTAGGCTAGCCTCCAAGTTGCTACATATCTGAGGATGATGTCAAACTTCTGATCCTCCTGCCTCCATCTCCCAAGTGCTAGAATTACAGGTGTTCATCAACACTCCACATTGATATGGTTCTGGGGGTTGATCCCAGGGCTGTGTGCATGCTAGTCAAGCGACTCTGCTAATGGGCCCCCCAGCCCCAACCCATAGGTGTGTCTTCTATCCCTTGCACTGCATATACCACACAGTCATACGTTTATTTCTTTCATACTGGAGTGCCAGTGTCCCAGGGAAAGAAAGGCTACATCTGATTCTATCTGTCCTCCCAGCTCCTATTAGAACAAGCTATCACAGCTGTCTGAAAATATGCAGTGGAAGGCCTATACTTCTTGTTCTTCTGAAAATCATACCACACAGGAAACGTCTTGTTTGAAAGCTGTTAGAGATCTTGGACTGCTTACTCTGTCATCAGAAGGTGATGTAGGGACTTTGCCCCACTTGTTTCAGGGGTCATGTTTAACAAGGCTTGAGAGAGATGGGAAGAGGGAAGGAAGAACAGTTAGGTGTCCCATGGTTGCGCTATCCAAAATGCGCAAAAAGGAACCAGACAGAAAGGAGAAAGGATGGAGAAAGGAGAAAGGCAGGCACTTCCAGGAGGAGCAGAGTAAGAATCGAGTCTGCAGACAACAGGGCCTGGGGACTCCAGCTGACCCTACAGGGCTCTGCACATGTCTCCCTGGCTGAATGCACCATACACAACAGCAGTTATGGAAGCACACTTCCTTCCTGCCCTCGAAGTGCTTCCTTCCTGGGACAAAGGAATAAACATTTAGAGAGTGAACGCTCTTGGTAAATATTTCTGAATGGGGCACGGTCTCCATGGAAGTAGGATTCTAAACAACTCAGCTACCTGATTCCCAAGCAAGGTCCCCCAGCCACACACAGCTACACCTAAAAGCATGCAGCTAGCTGCCACTGTCCATTCATTCTCTGTGCCCTCAGCCTCCCCCACGCATCCTGCAAACTGCTGTGAACCTCTGGCTGGTGTTTCTTTCAGCTCCTCAGCTCTGCACAGAAACAGCTCTAGTACTGAAAGAGTTCCCTGCCAAGGTTGCTTTATATACAAGAATATTTATGCTTCCAGGGGAGCCAGGAAACACACTGGAGAGCGTCTTATAAACATGAGGCAACTCCACTGAAGGGAAGATGTCCCTGTAACTGAAAAGGTATCCCTGAATCAGTTGTTCACCCCAGGTGCCTAGCTGCAGGAAGAACCTCCTCTCTTATTTAACCAGCACTTGGGTTGTATTTTGTAGGAAAGCAAGCACATTTTGTACCAATTGGAAAATTACACTAATGCATACTCATTAAATGACTCCCTATGGCTGTAACTGCCTCATATCTTTCTTTCTTTCCATTTATTTACTCCCTAGAATATCAACAGTCCTAAAGTGTGTGTGTGTGTGTGTGTCTGTTTGTTACAAGGTTCACCTATGTGTGCATGTGGAAGCCAGAAGACAACCTCGGGTGCCATCCCTCAGCAGCCACATACCTTGTGCTTTGATAAGGGTCTCCCCTGGGAACTGGAACTTGGCCTCCATGATTGGGCTAGGCTGGCCAGCAAGGTCCATGGCTCCATCTATGTCTACCTCCAAGGACTGTGACCACAACTATCACAGATGTCTTTATATGTGGGTGTTAATGGTGGAACTAGGTCCTCATGCTTGCAAAGCAGGCACTCTACCAACTGAGCCACCTCCCTATGCCCCGAAGAATGTTCTGTGACAATAAAGTATTCTGGAAAAGGAAACAAAAGTGAAGGCACAGAACCCCAGTGCTGATGGAAACAGTCTGCAACTGGCCAGATCTTGCAGCACTCAGTAGTGAGACCGACATTTGCCATTTCGTCCACACTACAAAACTTAGTGGGACACAGGAGGTGGTCATCCAGGACACCGTCCCCTCATCAATAGTAGGAGGCAAAGATGATAATTCAAGTCACCAGGGAAGAGGGTGGAAGAGAAATGGAACACTGGGCAGACTGAGGCAGGGGGATGAAGAGTTCCATGCTGGTTGGGTCTCTAAACAAACATACATACATACATACATACATACATACATACATACATACATACATACAGTGGGGGAGGAAGGAAGAGAGGATCACACTCGTGTAACCTTGGGAAATGATCCAGAGAGTTCTAGCCAACATCACATCCACCAACCCACCCTCCAAGAAAACACAAGCAGCAGAAAGATTCTCCCAGAAGTCTTTGGGCAAATTCCCAGTGGTCTCTGAGAGACTCGGCCTTAAAGAAGACAAGGGCTTTTAGTCCCTGCGGGCACTGCTAGCACCCTTCTCCTGGCACTGACTCTGTGTCCTGCTTGGGGCTATGCCCATCACAGTGCAGAAAGGCACAGGAGATCTGTGTTTCCCTCCCCCCTCCCTCCCTCCCTCCCCCCTCCCCCACATCCACTCTCCAGACCTCAAGTCTGATTCCATTTGAGAGTAATCAGTAGACAGCCATATGGTACCCCCATCAGATCCCTGAGCCTGGGCATCAATCACAGCCAGCCACTTGGGCGGTGCTGGCTCTGCTCTGTCTCTCCTGCTACTTGGCCTGGCACTGCTCAGACCCTTTGGAGGGAGCCAGGCACGAGGGAGCAGAATGCAATGCTGAAAGCCCCATTGGCCTCTGCCCATCTACTACTGTGCATCCCAGCTCAGAGAGGGGCACGGGGCACAGGGTAAAGGCATCCAGGCAGCACCAGCACCATGAAGAATACAGCCACTGTCTAGTTACAGAGAGCTGAGGGAATGCCAGGCACTATCCCACTGTTCAAATGGATTGGCACATCTCACAGGCACAACTGTTCTTCATTACTGTCAGAAATTTACCAGCAGATTTGGGCTTGGTGGAACATAACTATAGTCCCAGCTATCCTGAGGTTAAGGCAGGAAGACTGCCTGAGTGGTCTTAGGTGTGTGTGAGATTGTGTGTGTGTGATTGTGTGTGTGTGTGTGTGTGTGTGTGTGTGCGTGTGCGTGTGCGTGTGCGTGTGCGTGTGTGTGTGTGTGTGTGTGTGTGTGTGTGTTGGGGAGGGGGAAAGGGTAGTACAGACAGGAAAACTGAGACTTGGTGTGTAAAGAAAATCACCCCAAATTCACCAGCTGGCTGGTGAGGGGCAGACCTACAACTCAAACCCAGGCATGACCTTATACTGCACACCAAGGCAGGAGAAAGGAAACAATTAAAAATAGGGTCTCTCTAGTTCTCAGATGTTAGCACAGAAGAAAAAGACCCCTATGTGCAATGCCTGCTGGGTATGTAGAGACAGATAAAGATACCCATATAGAGGGAAAGCCCCCTACACACACACACACACACACACACACACACACACACACACACACACACACAATGCCTGCTGGGACCACAGAGGCTCTCATAGAACCACTGTCCTTAGCCAGAATGACTGTGGTGGGAGACAAAGCAAAGCCTCTAGCTTCAAGAATGATGGGCCAGAGGCAGCTGAGTTGAGGTGGCCAGGGGACAACACAAGCACGACATACAACAGTGAGGCAGGGTGCTTGTCCATTTCCACAGCACTTAGACTTCTAGACCTATTTCCTCATTAAATTTTCAATTTCTGAAACTTAAAAGTGGTTATGTCTGAGAATCTGCTGTGTCATCGTCAATGTGGTCTAAAAGCCTAACGTATAATTAGAAATGAGGGCGTGATGGGGAATTTTCATAAAAGCTGTATTCAGGGGTTATAATTAGGCCAGCAGAGCCCATTCACACGCCTCAAGGTCAGTATAAAGAAACTAACTACCAATACACAACATAGGATGTTGAACAAAAAATATCATGATCAAGCTGAGTGTGGTAGCACACTCCAATAACCACTACACTTGCAAGGTGGAATCACGAAGAGCTAACATTCAAAATCAGCCTCAGCTACCATCCATATTTGAGGTCAGCCTCTCTCTCTCTCTCTCTCTCTCTCTCTCTCTCTCTCTCTCTCACACACACACACACACACACACACACACACACACACACACAGAGAGAGAGAGAGAGAGAGAGAGAGAGAGAGAGAGAGAGAGAAATTGAAACTCAAGAAAAGCTGAATACAACTGTATGCACTGACCGATACCACTTACATGTAAGTCTAGAAAATGCCAAATAATCAACAAGCTGATGAGAAAGGTTGCATAGGACTTGGGGGATGAACTCAAAAGGACACAAGAAAACTTTCCCACTGGCAGAAGAAACCTTATGGAGTTGTTTTCTCTTTCTACCCTCCAGCATTGAACTCAGGTTGACAGGCTTGGCAGCAAGCACGCTTACCTACTGATGCATCTTGCTGACCCAGCACAAGAAAACTTGAAGAAGGCACCTGATATGTTGTCTTATTGCACTCATCTGCCCAAGAGCAAACATCTTTAATAGTTTACCACTCCTTGGTAGACTAAAGAGATGGCCTGCAAACATCCTTTTAAACTGCAATCTCTATGTACACAGAATATTCACTGGACTTCAGATTTTAGCCCGAGGTCCATAAAGCAATAGTAACCCCCCCCCAAAAAAAACTAACCATGTGATCATTGGAAAATTCTGGAGGCCTCTGGCTTCCACATCTTCAAACCAAGGCTTTATCACTGGCTTTAGCCTCACAGTTGGTATTTAATGCACATGAGAACATTTTTTTTTTTTTTGAAAAACTGCACCATAATGCACAAGTATAAGAGAATGTTGCACAGCCATAGTTATAGTAGGTAGAGACTTCCTTGCCCTGATACCTGTAAGAACCCTTCAGCAGTAAGTGGACCATGACTTTATTTCTCTATCCAAGATGCTCAGGACTCCTGCAAGGACCCTTATGAGACTATTGTGTTTTGTTATTTGTTTGTCTAGCAGTGCTGGGGATTGAACCCATAGTTTGTGAAGGCAAGGCAAGTGCTCTACCAATGAGTCAGTCGTACCACCAGTTTTATGACCTCTCTCTCTCTCTCTCTCTCTCTCTCTCTCTCTCTCTCTCTCTCTCTCTCTCTCTCTCTCTCTCAACTCTGTCCCCAGGTCAGAGTTGGCTTCATGTCAGAGATGCTTGGTTGGTCAAGTGCTTCCAGGGGATCCAGTGTCATCCAACAGGTAAACAAGAGAGAGCCAGAGAAACTAGATACTTTAATGCATGGCCCTGCCAGCTGCCCCTCCACTGCTCATGGAGCCACTTTGGGCTGCCTTTATCTTTGAGCAGTGAGGTGTAGCTAACTCAGCTTGCTGCCTGAAGCCAAGTCCCAGGCGCTTACTCCAGCCTTCTGCCACAGTCTTGCTCTTTAACTAGACATAACTCAAATACTCTTAGCTGAGAATAACAAGCCTATCCTACCCAGCTATCCTTCGCCTGTAGTTCTACCAACATCCTCCACCTCTGTCCCCTTCCAGTCTAATGCAATATTGACAAAATAATGAATGTCCTGCTCAACTGTTTCCAAGTCCTTTCTATTACTCCGCCGGCCCATGTAACCAGGGCAGGCATTGCCGTGCAGAGAGCTGATCACAACATTGGGGAAAGGAGACTCAATGGGAATGTAGATGGTTCAAGTGTCCAGTAGAGTCTAGACTAGAATCTGGGATAATGCATTCCTGCAAGGACCCTTCTGAGACTATTGTGTTTTGTTATTTGTTTGTCTAGCAGTGCTGGGGATTGAACCCACAGTTTGTGAAGGCAAGGCAAGTGCTCTACCAATGAGTCAGTCGTACCACCAGTTTTATGATCTCTCTCTCTCTCTCTCATCTATAGAAGCCTCTTTTTTGTGTGTATGAAGAATGTTCTAGTCACCAGCAGCCTTTAAAAAATAAAAACAAGGCAACTGTAGTTGTAACTACTTGTGATCCCAGCACTCAGGAAGTGGGGGAAGTTGGACTAAGAGGTCAAGGCCAACCTTAGCTACACAGTCCGTTTGAGTCCAGCCTGGGCTACATGTCTCAAAATTAACATAAATTCCTGAAATAATAATAAAAGACAGCACAGGGTTGTATAGGCTGAGTCTTTAGGGGCTCAGTGACTTGCTCCACGCCACACAGTTGGCCCCTGAAGACAAGCTGAGACCATCCTTTGACTGAGAAGGGGCAACATGCAGACGGTGATAGCCTTGACTGAAGGTGGGCATCCTCAGCTAGAGGCCACTTCCACTCCCCTCAGTCCACTCATTGGCCTCAGGCCTTTGCCCAACCATCACTCTTCCCTTCCTTCAGACCAACCTCTCCAGCCTGGAGGAAGCTAGGTTTCTATTTTTAGGATGTTTGGGCCAGCGCAGAGCTAATGAGCAGAAAAAGGAAGGGATGAGCTGTACATACAGCCTTTGAAAGTTTCCTTCCAGGCTCCCTAATTCATCCCCCACCCCATTCGCTACCGCTTTGCCCCACTCCCCCCAACATAGCCACCAAGTGGAACACAAACCGTCCCTCTGCAGCAGTGTTTAGGTTGAACTGAAGGTTATGTGGGGTGACAAAGCCCTGAGAGCAGCGGTGAGCCAGAGAGAACATTCTCCCCCCTCATCCCCTTGTCCCGGAGGTCACCCTGGGTGGCCCAGCCTGACAGTGTGCCACTTTCAGGTCTAACAAGCACTTAACAAGCCTTTGATCATTAAGAGAACTCCCCAGAGAAGGCTTTCTCAAGGCCTTGGGGAGTTAAGTCAGCTTCAGGAACACAGCATGACACAGAACAAATCAGAATGGGACCTGGATCTGCTGACATATCATAGCCAACCGGAGTCCAGTCCCCGTCCCAGCACAACAGACCCAGCTTGGGAGTCTCGCCAGTAGCCCGCTTCAGCTATTTTCTCCAGATGGGTGGCTGGGTCTCTTTACATATGCTACACCAAGGCTCTTCTGGGCCCCCAGGGATGACACTGATCATTCCTCCCTCCAATGTTCAAATAAACCTCTGAGTCTTCCTCCTCAGTTCTCCGTGTGAAGTTAAAAGCCTGAAGTCTAAAATCTGAAATAGCTATCTATTTCTTATTGACTAGAGTGAATCAACTAAGGAGAACCCCAGACACTTGTGCTTTTAGGGTTGGATAGGGAACAGACTCAATCCTCCTTTAGTGCCCTGTGTGTGGCACATGCCTATTATCCCAGCACTTTGGAGGCAAAAGCAGAAGGATCAGGAGTTCAAGGCCAGCCTGGGGTATAAGGGACCCTGTGAAAACAAAAACTGCAAAGCTTGCTCAGGGCATTGAATCTGATCAGATGATCCAACAACACCACTCCTCTTCAGGAAAAAAATTTAGCTAAGAGCAATAAACCCAACCTTCTTCCCACACACCTTATGTTTTGTTGTTGTTGTTGTTTTGTTTTTTCTCTTTTGTAAAGAGAGGCAATGCTAGAAATACCACAATACTTGTGGTAGGCTACAGTATGACTCTCCAAAAGATACCCATTTCTTTTTCTTTCTTTCATTTCTTCTTTTTTTTTTTTTTTTTTTTTTTTTCCCGAGACAGGGTTTCTCTGTATAAGAGCCCTGGCTGTCCTGGTACTCTCTAGACCAGTAGACCAGGCAGGCCTCATAGAGACCCACCTGCCTCTGCCTCTCAAGTGCTGGGATTACAAGTATGCTCCACCATCCACAGGCTAATATCTATGTCTTAATCCAGAAGCACTACTTTACATGGCAAGAAAGACTTTACAAGAATGATGATGTTCGGGAATGACTTTGACTCGGGCAATTATTCTGGATTACTCAAGACCGTAGGGTAGTCATATGCATTCATGGAATACTACTAAGCCATAAAAAAGAACAGAATCCTGTCGTTTGCTAATGACAAGGGTGGAGCAGGAGACAATATACCAAGAGCTTATCACCAAGCTTGATGTCCTGAGTTTGATCCTTGAGACCCATGTGGTAGAAGGAGACAGCTAGACTCTTAGAAGTTGTCCTGTGACCTCCATATGCATGTGGGTGGGACACACACAAATAAATAAATGTAATTAACTGTTTTCAGATTTGTTTATTTAATGCATATAAGTATTTTATCTGTATGTATGTCTGTATGCCTGAGGCAGTCAGAAGAGGGTGGTAACTGGAATTGCAAGCAGTTCTGTGCTGCCCTGTGGGTGCTGGGAATTGAACCTGGCTCCTCTGCATGAGCAAGTGTCCTTAACAAACACACCACCCTCAGGCACTGCTCCAGCCCTGTATTGAAAAGTTTTTAGATTTTTTTTTTAAGTAAGAAAAAATTTGAAAGTTTGTATCATTGAGAGAGAGAAAGTGAAAGAGAGAGTGTGAGAGAGTGAGTGAGAGAGAGAGAGAGAGAGAGAGAGAGAGAGAGAGAGAGAGAGAGAGAGAGAATAAGGCTGCTAACACACACATTTGGGATGGAGGCTAAGAAATTTGATGCTAGCTTAGACTACAGAAATAAAGACCTTGTCTAACTAGAGGGGAAAAAAAGCTGAAGGAAGGTAGGAAGGAAGGAAGGAAGGAAGGAAGGAAGGAAGGAAGGAAGGAAGGAAGGAAGGAAGGAAGGAAAGGAGGGAGGGAGGAATGTTACATATTTGAGGAAACAGCCAGCCCAGTTTCAACATTATAAAGTATGAACAAGTATGTGACCCCATGTATGCACAACTTCATGTAACAGTGAACCACACAGGGGAGATGGCTCCAGACTTAAAGCTCAAGCTCTAAGTCTGGAGCCTTGGCACCCAAGTAAAGGCTGCATGCACTAACAAGCATCTGTGATCTCAGCACTGGGTGGGGCGTAGACAGGCGGATTGTGGGGGGCTCCCAGGCCAGCTATTCCAGATCATTGAGAGACCCTGTTCAAAGTATAAGGTGGAGAGCAATAGTGGAAGATGCTCAAGGTCAACCTGTGTCCTCCACACAGGAACGGAATGGGAGAATGAGCCCCTACATGGCCATGTGTACAAGCAAACACTGCATGCATGCATGCACGCACGCACACACATATTTCCTACATGTATCATAAGAGACACCCAGAGGGAAATTTGGGGCAAAGAGAAGACAAAGGTACAGAGTGTATGGAATGACATAGTCACAACCAAACAACGCCCACCAGCCAGCAGAAAGTGGATGAATGGGATGGATTCTCCCCTAAAGCCTCCAGGGGGAGCACAACCTCACCAACAGTGAGGGTATCCCAAGGGTACCAACTTGGAACATCTGTCCTCTAAATATGAAGAGGATACATTTCTGTTGACTTCAGGCATCCAGCCTGTAACCACTTGTTCCAGTAGTCAAAAGAAACAAATATAGCACTTCCACTTAGTGCCTGCCTACTGTACGCAGAGAACTGCTGAGCATCTCATATGCATGGGATCCTGTGGCTCTTCCTGTGGGGTCTTGCAGTACAGACACAAGGTCTGGGTTTGAATCTCTGCTTCCCTATGTCCCTAACTACTGTGACCCCGTGTATGTTGTATAACCTCTTTAAGCCTTGGCTTCCCTGGTTACAACACAGACACGGAGTATGTCTTCATTAAGCTGTTACGAGGATAATGAAAATACAGTATTTCCGACCATCAACAATAGTCAGTAATCTACCTATTGAGTGACCATGGGAATTAAGCAAAATCAAATCAAGCTACCCTCCTACTCTGCCAAGACCTGAGCAAGGCCTCCAAGACCCATTGCAGGAAATAGATTGTTGCCTTAAAGCCCAGTATCAGAAATGAGAATCTAAAGAGTCAAGTGAAACACATCTCCTTTAATTAAATAATTTGGGTCCTTGACACTGGTCTCACTTCAGAAATGACAGCTGTCTGGGTCATTTGGACTCTCCCCGGGTTCTCACGAGGTCCTACAGAATGCCATCCATCCACAGGGCTTTCTGTGGAGGACCCTTGCCTAGTACCCCTTGTAGAACCCTTCACCTCTTCTCTCTGTATGTCCAAGTCTGCAGGAAGCAGGAATCTTGGTCCACTTTGTGGCCTTTCACTGACTGGGCCAAACAGCACTCCAGCCTGTCCTAGCAGGCTGGGTGGGATGATGCATTCAGGAGTCTGCTTTATTTAGACTGCAGCCAAGTTAGTAAAGAACCGAGGTTCCCAGGATAACCCCTACAGTTGTCGCCTGAAAGAAAGCCTAGGAAAGAACGAACTTACTGATCAAATTCTCCCAACTCCAATTCAGGTGATGTAAATGAAAGATTGAGAAAACAGCACATGCCACCATCATGAACTTTGTGCTCCCACCAAGGAAACCAGCAAGCCAGGAATTAAACAGAGAAGCACCCCCACCCCTTCCCTGGCCAACAGGCGCCTTCTTTCCGTCAGGCGAAGTTCCAACCCCTTGCTCTGGAGTGCACCAGCTCCAGAGATCTCCTGCTCTTGCTGCCCTACGCTGGCAACCTTGCTCTTTCCTGAAGCTGAAGGCTGCAGCGACAGCCACCTGCGCTCTCTGCCCTTCCCCAGTCCACCCTCGGGAAGAAAGGAGGAGACAGCAGCCCCCACTTTCCAGCACCCACAGCTTTCTGAGCTGCCGTCACCACTGACGAGAACCCTGGTCCCCTGGAGGAATCGCTTCTTCCCATTCCATCCTCTCTATCAATGAACACGCAGCGACACCCACGCTCCCGCTCCTCCCACTCCGGAGGGAGCCTGAGCTCAAGAGCGACATCCGGAGCTGGAAGCTGCTGCAGCGGGGGTGCCGGCCACCCTGCCCCGGTGCTCCTCGCCTTTCCTCAGCCACCAGAAGACACCCACCACCACCACACAAACACCCTGCCACCCCAAGCTGGCTCGGAACCCTGGATGGATAGGGGATCCGAGTCCTCCAAGGGACCCGCCTTTCCTCGGGCTTAGTAAAAGAGACCTGGGGAGAGCGCGCGCTCAAACCGCTCAGGGCCACCCGCGGAGCCCGGGATTCGAACCAGCTGCCCTAGTAGCCTAACATTCCCAAGCAAGCTCTTAGCCCAGCACTCCTGCCGCCAGCGCGCCCAGGTCTCGGGCAGCGCCTGGACGGCGAGCCGGAGCGAAGCCGAGGGTCGCGGGGACCGAGCGGGTTACTTACGCACGGGCGCGGGGGAAGCCCATGGACAGAAGCACGTCCAGCGCCGACCCATGCTTGACGGTGCCCGGGCGCTGCAGGCGGTCCCTGCGCGGGGTGACTTTGCTGTACAGCTCCTCGCGCGCGGCCATGCCGAGGGCTAGGGTCACGGTGCCGAGTGCCCGCTCAGCGGCCGCCCATCGCCCGCGCGTCCGAGCTGGGGGTCCCGGGAGGACGGCGGGGGCGGTGCTCCCAGCTCCTCGGGCGGAGACTGACGCTTCCTGGAGAGGCCACCAGAGCTCGGCGCGGGCCGGCGGCTTCTGTGGACCGACCTCAGCCCGCTGTGTCTGGGAGTCCCAACACTGCGCCGCTGCAGCCTTCTCTGTCCTCCGCCCCCCGGCTTCGCCTCCCTGAGCTGTCCGGGAATTTGCAATGAGTAATTTTTGAATGGATCAAAAAGGAAAAGCAGCCTTGTGGGCAGGCCCTGCCTCGCCTGTGCTGGGCCCCGCCCCTTTCTTAAAGCGGCCGCGCGGGCCCAAGCTCTGCTGGCTGGTTTCCAGCAGTAGTAGGGTTTGCTTCTAGACAGAACATCCCCCAGCAACCGAACTAGGCCAGTGTACTTGGATTCACAGAGCCCCCAGCTCTGCCCTTGGCGTGCATAGCGACCCATCTGGGCCTCGAGGCTTTGGAATAGCCCATTTCACGTTTCATTTGATCATTGGCAAGGTCAGTCATGGAAACCTACCATTCTTGGATGGATGAGAGGACCAGAAGGATAAGCTAAACCATAATAAGGCCCGGAGTAAAGGTGTCACTTCAGATAGATCCTGCAACAGTTACAAAGTTGTCACCACATCTCTGTAGGCCGAGTCCCCACAGCCCGCAGTAACTGGAGAGAGACTTCTGGAAAAGGGCCATTGGCTCTTGGAAGTGGTAGGATCTGAGAAGGCAGAGGCCACAGAGGAAGGGAGAGGAGAAAGGGAAAGAATAGAGGGAGGAGTAGAGAAGTGAAGGGCTAGGAGGTAGAAGGAGAACAGGAGGAAGGACAATAATTAGAGCACTTCCTAGTGGAGTGAGCTGGCTTTCACCAGGGAGCATGCACCCTGTCAATAAAAGGATTCAGCCCAGGAGCTACAAGTGAACCCCACCACGGAGTCGGACCAAACAACTCTCCTCAAAGAAGATAAGGCATTACTGCTAATGCCTGATCATGAACTTGGCTGAGGAAGACAAAGCCACTGCCCTCAGTTAGGAACAGAGTCCCGTTTGGTGTAAGAGAAGAGGCGCAGGTCTTCTTTGGGGATAACAATAATACCTGACATTTATTGGACCCATTTGTGTGCCAGTGGTTGTGTTAAGCATATGGCTGAGGTAACTCATGGGCCTTTTACAGTGCCCTGGAGGGTGCCTGCCTGTATAGCCAGTTTTTATGGGTGCAAACACTCAGGTCAGAGGGGCAGAGGAAAATGACAGAAGTCACAAATGAAAGGGTGGAGCTTTGACTCACTGTGGTACCTTGAACAAGTTACTTCTGTCCCCAACAGCCTCATAGTCCCAACTATACAGTAGCAGTCACGTAATACCACACACACACACACACACACACACACACACACACACACACACACACCAGGTTATCTAAACTCTGCAGCCTTCTCTGCTTGCTTGCCTGCTTAGGGTGCAGGGGACAGATGGTAACCAGCATTCCCAATGTAGCTTTATAAGGCACCAGGGAAAATTATCATTTAATTCCCAGCCTCCAACCCTTCACTGGTTTTTTGTTTGTTTTGTTTTGTTTTCTTATTTGAAGTACCCATGGCATTTGGAAGTGGAGAGATGGGATGGGGGAAGCATGGGTAACAATCTGCATATTTCTGCCTGGTGTTATGAAAGAGACCAGGGACAGTTCACACTTCTCAAGTGGGGGAGTTGCTTCTTCCCAGCAGAGGGAATGCCTGGCTGAGGTGGGTGTTGGAGGGAGCGGGGAAAACCATGATCCGTAGACTAGCCTCCTTGGGGTGTGTTCAGTAAAGTCACCTGGACAGTACTTGGCATTCTCAATCCTTTTAAAGTATCTGGGCTTGCGCCAGATGATCTGGATTTCAGTCCAGAGAAAATATTGTCTGAGGCAGCACTTTGTACACTCAAAGCTCTGCAGGAACAGCAGCTCTGACTGAATGAGCCCTTACTAGATGCTGGTGCTGTCCTTAGTGTCTTACACATGTGGCTCACTCCATTCTTTGACCAAATTATGAGGTGACTCTCTCTTGAGAAACTGGCACCCACGTATTGAGTACGTGCTTTTTGCTAATGCAAGAGCTTAAAGCTGTATTACAATATTTTCTCTTTTACATTTTATTTTATTTATATTTACTTCTCTCTCTTTTGTGTGTGTGTGTGTGTGTGTGTGTGTGTGTGTTTACTCGAGCACAATGGTGTGGGTGTGGAAGTCAGAAGACAATTTGTAGGAGTCAATTCTCTCTCTTTATTGTGTGGATCCCAAGGACTGAACTCAGACCGTCAGTGCCTCTGTTTGTTGAGCCATTACATGGTCAAAGTATTTGCTTAAGAAATTCCAACTAGCTGGTCAGTGGTGGCACACACCATTAGTCCCAGCACTCGAGAGGCAGAGGCAGAGGCAGGTAGATCTCTGTGAGTTTGAAGCCAGCCTGGTCTACAGAGCTAGTTCCGGGACAGCTAGGGCTGTTATACAAAGACAGCCTGTCTTGAAAACACAAAAAAACAAAAAACAAAAAACAAAAAAAAAAGGAAAGAAAGAAATTTCAACTTTTGAGGGCTGAACAGATGTCCATTGTTAGTTAAAAGAGTATTTGTTGCTATTGCAGAAGATCCCGGTTCAATTTCCAGCACCTACATGGTAGTTGACAACCATCTGTAACTCTAGTTCTAGGGGGTCTGATACCTTCTTCTGACATCCATGGACACCTAGATTGCTTGTGGTACACAGACATCTATGTGGGTCAAAATGCATATAAAATGAAATGAACATATCTGATAAAAATAAACTTTTCAGATTAAGCCAACATCCACTTACTGTTGTAATGAGAAAAAGAATGTCAAACTTTAAGATAGTTGATTCTAATTGTCTTTTTGTTTGTTAGTTTGTTTATTATTTGTGGCAGTCTTTTTATGTAGCCCAGGTTAACCTCAAACTCAAGACCCTTCTGCCTCAGCCTCCTTCTGAGTGCTGGATTATAGACCTGTGCCACCTATGTGCCTTCTGGGCCTCTTGACATGGTTTGTTGGAGCTCTGTTTCTCTGCAAAGATAATGTAGTTGCCTTTCCCCTGCCTCTGGAAAACTATGGAGCATGGGGAATGGTTGGTATAAAAACATTTGTAAAGAACCTGCAGAGGGCACTATGATAAACAAGGCACCTTTGATGCAAATTGTTTTCTGTTATGTCTGGGGCAGTTTTTTGCAGAAGTCCCAGCCTGGCTCCTACCCTCCCTCAGTTCAATGCCCATGCTTGTTTTAATTGGGACGGCTGCCATTTGCTCGGCACAGGGCTGGGGGCTGGCAATTAAGATGCATTGTGCTTTAATTGTATTGACTTTGAAAGGCAAGGAGAAGCTTTATAAACATCCACATTGTTATATTACAAAGGAGGAAGAAGAATGAGTGTTCATCTGACAGTGCATCTTATAGCTGCGGGGAAGAAGGAGGCGGAGGAGGGCTTGCACAATGATGGAGCTGGCACATCAACATTAAGCTGCTGTTCCCTCTGAGGAAAAGCAAGTTGTCATGTCCCCGTGCCCGGTCATGTCAGAATCCACCCAGCCCACAAAGCTCTTTTGTTTATGTGAACACCATTTCACCTCACATCAATGGCCCTGGCCACCTTTTTGGTATAGAAGCTCTTGCACAGTGCCCATAGAGATGCCCAGGATAGGATCCTATGACTTTGCTTTCTCCCCCCCCCCTCTTCCTTCTCATCCTCTTATTCCTCCTCCTCCTCGTCTTCTTTCTTACTTCCTCTTCTTTCTCCTTTTCCTACCCCTCCTACTCCCTCCTTCTGAAACAGGCTTGGAACTGATCCTCCTGCCTCTGCCTTCCCAGCCAGGATTACAGGCAGCATAGCAACCTGCACTTGCCCTTTCAGAAGCCTGGTCTGTCTTTTCCTTCTCCTTCTCTTGGGTCAGGAGAAAAGGTCAGCAGTTGCATCAGATCAGGAGGAAAAGTCCTGAGACTACTTCCAGTTCTGAGGGCTGAGTGTGGTCTTGGTGAATGAAAGCCGTTTTTGACCCTCTGGGAATGACTCTAGCTCCTGAACTGCAAGAGGGGTTCTCATGAATGTAAAGTCTTGTCCTGCCACACTCTAGGCTCAGTCTCATCACCTGCCTAATGTGGGGCTTCCCTTGGCTGTCATCCCAGGACACTGGAACTCAGGAGCATGAGGGTGGAAACAGGATTACCCAACTCAAAGCTGGGTGGATGAAGTATGGCATCCTGACTTCCTCTTTTAGTGCAAAGAAACCCCATCAGCTTTACATCTTGGGGGGTTGTGTGAAAGTTTTCTATGAGAAAGAGTTTGGAAACATTTTTAATATGCTTGAAAGCACAGAACATGAGTTTTGATTTGGTTCATGGTTTGGTGTGTGTGTGTGTGTGTGTGTGTGTGTGTGTGTGTGTGTGTGTGTGTGTGTATGCATGTGAGAGTGCCAGGTTAACAAGGGAGTCTATCTCATTCACTCTCCATCTTATTTTTGAGGCAAGGTCTCTCAGTTGAACCCAGAGCTTGCAGATAAGGCAAGTCTAGCTAGGCAGCTAGCTCCAGGGATGACCTGTCTATACCCTTTTACCTTCTGAGTCTGGAATTACAAACGGTTCACCATGCCACACAGCACTTATGTGCGTACTAGGATTCAAAATCTAGTCCTCTTTGTTTGTTTGTATGTTTTATAGTGTCTCAAGTATCCCAGCGTGCTGGATAGCTTTATGTCAACCTGACACAAACTAGAGTCATTGGAAAGAAGGGAACGTCAATTGAGAAAATGGCTTCCCAAGACAGAGCTACAAGTAAGCCTGTAGAGCATTTTCTTAGTGACTAATGGGGAAGGGCCTAGTCCATTGTGGGTAGTGCTACACCTCTGGACTGGTGGTCCTGGGTTCTATAAGTAAGCAGGTTGAGCAAGTCTTAAGAGAGGCAAGCCAGTACACAGCACCTCTCCATGATCTCTGCATTAGCTCCTGCCTCTTGTTGCCTGCTTTGCTTGAGTTCCTGCCCTGACTTCCCTGGATGATGAGTGAACTGTGATGTGGCAGTGGGAGGGAAATAAACCCTTTCCTCTCCAGGCTGCTTTTGGTCATGATGTTTCCTCACAGCAACAAAATCTAATTGAGATACCCAGGGTGGCCTCAAAATTGCTATGTACTGGAGGCTGCCCTTAAACTCTCTACCTTTCTCCACATTCAGCAAACTCAAGGCTATAGGTGTGTGCTGCCATGCTCAGATTCAGAGCTAGGTAATTTTTAACACCAGGTTTAGTTTTGGTAGTCTGTAACTGAATAAAAGGAAAGCAAGGGAAACAGGAGTAGGATTGGTTTTATGAGAAAGAGACAGACAAATGAGAAGCAGGCAAGGGACAAGGAGTAAAGGTCCTATCAGTTCTCCCTGTCCCACCACAGAAGCTATCCTACCCATTCTCCTGTTGCCTAACTGGCCTACCTGAATCTCTTTGCTCCCCTAAGCTCTCTTATTATCATCCTCCTAGTTGCTTGGAGACCAGAAGCTGCTCTTCAAGTGGGCTGGTCTCAACTGGTTGCATCTATAAAGGCAGCCACAGTGGCTGATAGTCAACCTCTGACTGTTGACTGCCACTTGGTTCCAAGACAGGTGAAGGCTGCCATGTTGACATGGGAAAGATCCACAAAAGGAAAAAAATTAAAACGATGGTACCCAAATTTCTGGAAAATCTCTACCCATTCCCAGAAGACCATTCCTCCCCCTTGTTAACCTATCATTTTTCCCATTTATGTAAAATCTCCTGACCCTAAATAAGCAACAAGATGATTTGTGAGTCTCTCCCTCCTGCTCCTTCCTCACTCTCTTCCTTCTGCTTTTTTGTTTTGTTTTTTAATTTTAGTTACATTTATTTGTGGCTGGCAAGGGTGCGCTCCTGTACACTCTTGTGGAGGTCGGAGGACAACTTGAAGGAGCCAGTTTTCTCCCTCAGCCATGTGGCTTAATGTCAACACAATGGAGAGCAACCACCAGCTCACTTCTTGCTTTTTCTTTCTTTCTTTCTTCTTTGTTTGTTTGTTTGTTTGTTTGTTTGTTTATGTCTCACTCTGTAGCTGAAGTAGACTTAGAACTCAATCCATGGAACTCACAATGATCCTCTTGTCTCAGTCTCCCAAGTGCTAGGTTACACCACATCTGGTTTAGTTGTACCAAGAATTCTTGACTCCAAGCCAGGTGGTGGTGATGCCCTCCTTTAATTCCAGCACTCAGAAGGCAGAGGCAGATGGATCTCGGTGAGTTGAGGCCGGCCTGGTCTACAGAGCAAGTTCTAGGACAGTCAAGGGGATTATACAGAGAAACTCTGTCTTTAAAAAGCAAAACAAACAGAATTGTAGAATGAAATACCAAGATAAAGTCCCTTTTATTCTTGGTCTTGAATGGAGCAGAACCAAAAGTAGTGGTACATACCTGTAAGTCCAGTAGCCTAGAGGTGGGGCAAGAAAAGTGCCACTCAAGGCCAGCCCGTGCTACATAGTGAGTTATAGGTCAGCCTGGACTATGTGAGACCCTGTTTCAAAAACAAAGACAGGGAATAGAGTCTGAGTATGACAGAGCATATCAGCAATCTCTGCAGTTGGAGGCTAGAGGCAGGAGGATCACTTTGAGTTTGAGGCCAGATTGGCCTACATAGGAACTTTCATGCCAGCAAGAGCTGTATAAAGAGAGACTGTCTCACAAATGAATAAACAAGCAAACAAGAATCAGTAGAACAACTAGATCAGAACTAAGAACCTAGAGATAACTGGCTAATTCAACATCTTAAAGTTGTTTCTAATATGCAACATAGTACCAAGTACATTAAAAAAAAAAAAAGAAAGAAAAAGAAAAGAAAGAAAGAAAGAAAGATCTGTCACTGAATGTATTTGATTCCAGATTGTTGTTTAATATATGAAGTCAGTTTCCACAGCAGGAAAGGCCAAGGGCAGAAGTGTGGACCATCAGCCCAAACCAACAGAAACTCCTGTATTGCTTTCTTAAAAAGATTTCTTTTTTTTATTTTGTAGGTATATGTGTCTGTCCATGTGAATGATGGTTCAGGTGAGTGTGCAGGGGCATGTCCGTGTGTGTGTGTGTGTGTGTGTGTGTGTGTGTGTGTGTGTGTGTGTGTGTCTGTGTGTGTTGTGTCTGTGTGTGTGTGTGTGTCTGTTGTGTCTGTGTGTGTATGATCACAAGAGGGCATCCAGTCTCCTCTCCACCTATTCCTCTGAGACAATGTCTCTCTTTGGACCTAGGGCCACGATTTCTCAGTTAGGCTACAAGCTAGCACCCCAGTAATCCTCTTATCTCACCTTCTTTGGAGCTGGAGTGACAGGCCTCTGTGAGACACCAGGCTCCTTACGTGGAAGCTCAGATCTAAACTCTTATCTCATAATTGTGTAGCAAACATTCAACCACTAAACCATGTCTCCAGCCTCAGAAAACAGTTTCTAATGTTTTGTTTTTTTAAAAAAATTTAAGATAATTCCCTCGACTGCACTAGGCAGAGAAAAGAGGTAGCTGTTCCCATTACTTGTTTGTGTTGTGATTTTTGCCTGTCTTTGGGTGTCTATTCTGAATCTTCACTGAAGACTGTGTGCATATCTCCCTGTTCCTTTCTAGAAGGACAGGTATGCTGCTTCAGGGTCCCTGTCCCCAGTTTGCCATGTAATAAAAGATGTGTTGTGAAGGAAACAGAACGAGGCAGGAAGATGCTGAGTTTAAGGACAACTTGGGCCTTAAAGCTATCTCAAATAGTCAAACACTGGAATACAATGCAAGTAGAACAAAATAAAAAGTGTTTGCTCTTGACAGCATTTGTATCCCTTCCCTAGCCCTCTCCTCTCTCACTTTACCTGTGTGTTCCTCTTCATCACTGGCTTCAGATAAAAGGGACTAACCCTGACAAACATTTTGAGTGTCTGCTGCCTGTCAGGGTTCCCAATTGCTATACCATATCTTCAGACACCCATATAAGCCATTTACCTAAAAACCTTGTGTCAAAGAAGAGCCACAGCTTGCCAGGAGTCACATGCTTCCTACATGGTAGAACAAACATTAGAGACTATGATGTCTGAACTCAGGTTGGGGCCATAACTCTACAATGAATCTTTTTAACAATTAATACTGATTTGAAATATTGTCATAGACAAATCATTCCTAACAGTTGTGCTGTGAAATGAACTACAGGGCTGTCCAAGATCATGGGTCAATGGACACTGCAGAAGACGGGCATGTATAAAATGTTCGCAGGGGAGAGATGGAGAGATGGCTCAGTGGTTAAGAACATTGGCTGTTCTTCCAACGGATTCAGGTTCAATTCCCAGCACCAATACGATAGCTTGTAACAGTCTGAAACTCCAGTTCCAGGGAATCCAACACCCTCACACTGACATACATGCAGGCAAAACACCAATCAATGATCATACAGTAAATAAATAGATTTTTAAAGGGGGCTTTAGAAAGCACACCGTACAGGGTTTTTCCTTTTCTTTTAATTCTTTCCCTCTGCTTACTCCTTGTCCACAATGACTGGATAACTACTATCCCTGGATAAAGGATATGTGTGATTTCAAGGAATACAATGTCTAACAGGAGACAAAAGAGACCATGACACCACAGCACAGGATGTGTAAGAGACATGGTGGTTTGTCTAGATAGATCTAGCGGCAGTGTGGGAGGATGACCGGGGAAAGCGTCTCCAGGGAAAAGGAGGGCTCTGTCTGACACTGAATGATGAATGGAAGGTCATTTGATGAGAGACAGGGTAGCAGAGCAGGGTAAGACAGCGGGGAGAGCAAAGGAGAGAAAACATGTTCACTGGGCATAATGGCGCATCCCTGTAATTTAGCACTCAGGAGACACGGGCAGGAGGATTGCTACAAATGGAGGCCAGACTAGTCTACACAGAATGTAGTGATATATTCGCCTCTGCAGCTGTAGCACTTATCACGATTTTTGGGCGTGGTCACAGGTGTGGACATGATAGGTCAAAAGGAAAAGGATTGGGTTTGGAAGCTCCTTCTGTCTCAGAGAGCATCAGGGGAGCAGAGTCTGTCTCCTTGGAGCAGAATGCTGCGGCAGTTACTTATTGTTTTGTGTGTAAGTTATTTACTAATAAACTCCATTTCAGTTATACAGGGTCTGGTGAATCCTAATTTCCACACTTTTAATTGAAAGTTCCAAGCTAGCCAAGGCTACACAGTATTATGACCTTGTGATATATGAAGGCTAGTCAATGGAGAAAGTCCCCTCTGAAGACCCGGGTGGCAGAAACCTGATGAGTGGGAACTGGGAAGCAGTTGGTTCAGATGCTGCATAGACCAGGCTGCAAAATTTGGGCTTCTGTAGTGCCAAGCTTCTTGATGGGTAGTAGTTCTGCAGCCGGTGTCTGGCCAGCATGGCCCCCCTGCTGAGCACTACAGGCCTCCTCCACTTGAACCATTCGGATCTTAGGGACAAATTAGGCACTTCACAAAATGTGGTCCTTTGTTTTTTGTTTTTTTCTTTTTGGTTTTTCGAGACGGTTTCTCTGGCTGTCGTGGACCTCACTCTAGACTAGGCAGGCCTTAAACTCACAGAGATCAGACTGCCTCTGCCTCCCTGAATGCTGGGATTAAAGGCGTGCACCACAGCCTGCGTGCATGCATGCCTGCATATACATAATGTACCTGGGGCCCACGCCATGAAGATCAGAAAACAGCACCCGATTCCCCCCCTGTTTTCCACCCCGCCCCTCCCCAGCTGGTGCTATGGATTGCTGTGAGCTTCCTACCATATAGATGCTTGGGAATTGGATCCAAAAGAACTAATTAATGAATAATAGCCATAAGAGACATTTTGGGGGAGACTGGGAGACTTGAATGTGGACTGGATGTCAGCTGCTGTTGTCCTGATGTTTGTTTCTGTGGTGGTGATTATGTCAGAGAATGAGCTTGTCCTCTGGAGATGCAGACTGACATTTCTAAGAGTGAGGTGGCACAATATGACAGGCTGATCGCCAGATGGTTTAGCTGAAGACAAGTGTGAGAGCCAATCTAGACAGAATGAAGGAAGGCTGTGTGCGTGGTGAGCACTTGCCAGTTGCTGTGTCTGCCTGAATGGACACATGGACATTCTCTGTACTATTCTTTCCATTTTCCCCTGGGTCTGAAAATGTTCAAAAACTTTTTCAATCAACAAATTGTAGTTAAGGGGCTGGTGGTGTAGATCAGTTAGTTGGTCGAGTGTTTATCTAGCATGCAGAGTTTTGCTACAGTGCCACATGAACGGACTTGGTGGCTCTCACCTATAATCCAGAGAGGGAGAAGATGGGGGAGCAGACGTTCAAAGTCATACTTGGCTAGTTTTTGCTAGCCTGGGTGGCAAGGAGACCCTGCGTCAAAAAAAAGAGAGAGAGGAGGACAGGAGCGGGGAGGGAGAAGGTGAATTATAGATGTATAGCTAGCTGTCTTTCAAAAGATGGCTGTTTTTTCTGCAAGAGTTGTGCTGCTTTTTTAGGAAAGATGTGAAGTAGGAGTGGGGGAGGTCTTGGCCTCCTGGCAGAGTTAGCAAAGCTGGAGATGGAATGAGGTCTCAGGTCTTCTCCCTCAGAGAGTACCCAGCAAGTACTGGATACTCAGAGCCATCAGGAAGCTCGGCCTCTGCTCCCTGGCTTTCTTTTTCTCTTCTGTGTCACCACACAGATGAGTATAATGACCCGGTGGGCAGTCACTAGGAAGGTACCAACATGATTGACTTTCAAAACTGAAGGCAAGTGGCTCTTCTGAGGTTGTTCACAGTGGAAGCAAGCTGCTTACATTAGGCCTCTTGATGCCCTCTCCAGGGCAGCGTGTCTCCCTGCAAAGGGTGTGCATCCCTGCCGTGTTTGCCCTATTACAGCCACCTCATCTCCCCAGAGCTAGTATTTCAACCTGTGTCCAGAAGAAAGCATGCCCTAGATATTTGTAATTCTATTTCTGGTCCCCTGTTTTCAGGAATATCACTACGCCTAGCCTCCTGTGACTAATGTACACTATCCCCAGGAGCCCACACACTTCTCCATTTACAAAGCGGCTGGTGGCAAAGTTGGCCACAAGTGCTCTGAGCTTATCTGGAAAAAGTTCTGGGCAGCTGAGTGACACTTGATCCAGAGCTGAATGGCCACTCTGTGAAGGCATGCTAGGGTTGGGACTGGCTCTTATCCTCAGCTCTGTTTTGAAAAGAGTCACTCATTCACTTATTCAGGATGAGTAACAGTTGGTGGTGATGGATAGATAGCAGATCGTTGATTTCATTTCCTGCCCATGGTTTCTGCACAGGGGTCTGACAGGCAGAGAGAAGCATTTCAAAAATGTTCACGCAAACAGCACTGCTAGGCAAAGTGGGCAGTTCCCTAAGATGGACTACGGGGCCCAGGAGCCTTCATCTCATAGTCTACATTCCAACGCAGTAACTCCTGATATTGGCCCCCTTTATTTTGCAATCACAACTTCTAGTATGCTAGCACATAATTCCTAACAAGGGACAGAGGGAGAAGATTAAAGGCCATTGGCCATCAAGTAAGTATGCATCAGGTATCTTTTGCTGACCTCCTCTCTCTCTCTCTCTCTCTCTCTCTCAATACTTTTTGTAAATAGGGGTTCTCTGTGTAGCCCTGGCTGTCCTGGAACTGTAGACCAGGCTAGCCTTAAACTCAGAGATTTGCCTGCCTCTGTCTCCTTAGTGCTGGGATTAAAGCAGTACACCACCACCTAGCTTGTTGACTTTTTTTTTTTTTGAGAAGATTAATTTTATTTCTAATTATGTGCTTGTGTGGGTATGGATGCCGATGCCTGAGGAAGCCAGAGAAGGTATCAGATTCCCTGGAGCTGTATCAGGCAGTTGTGAGTTGCCTGATATGGGTGAACTTGGGTCCTCTGCAAGAGCAGGACGCATTCTTGTCGAGCGAGCTCCCTAGACCCAGCATCAGGTGGTAGACACAGTTTCCTTGAGTCCTTTAGACACTCCTGTAGGTGAGATTCCCCCACCTCATTTCACAGATGTTCAGTGAGCTGGAACTTGCCCCACATTCTGCTATATATGTAGATGCTGAAATCCAAGCTCCTCCAATCATGGTTTATCTCCAAGAAATCTCAGTCCACTCTGTCATTTGATAGACAGCCATTTGGCTTCATTCCCAATATACATCTTATCCTCACATTGCCAAGCACCCTTGAGAAGAATGAGAACATGTATTTTCAAGACAGATATTAATAAGGACCAAGTGACCTTCATCCCCATTAGCCTGAAAAGCAGTGGATCATTGTTCATCACGTTGCAACCATCCATTATATCACACACACACACACACACACACACACACACACACACACACACACAGCACCAGCAGCAGCAGCAGCAGCAGCAGCAGCAGCAATTCCCACTCCTTCTGATCCTGGTAGGTACTAGGATGTTACTAATTTTCCTAAGAAATATTGTAGCAGTTATGAGTTAATTCTGAAAAATAATAGTTAAAATTAGTATACTTAACCTCTAGTTATTTATTTATTATTATTCTTTTTTTTTTTTTCCAGTCAGGGTTTCTCTTGCTTTGGCTGCCCTGGAGCTTGCTCTGTAGACCAGGCTGCTGGTCTTGAACTCATAGTAACCTCTAGATTATGTACTGTGTTTAGCATGACATAACTATAACTGGGCTTTTAGGACAATAGCCTGGGTTGTTTTGTCCCAGGTCCAAACAGTTCAAGTAGGCAAGGTTTGGCCATCCATCGTGTTATGTAAGTTTCCCCTGAAACTGAAATATTTTATTCTGTAAAGGAGCTCCTTAAGTAGCAAGTCAAGCAACTCAAAATAGTTTCAGGAAGTTCCTAAAACTGACCAGATTCACTAGGCCTTTCCTTGCAGAGTAAGCAATAAAAGTTGAGCAGCAAAGAAAACTCTGAGACATGAACAGCTGCCTGAAGAAACAGAAACCAGCAGTGCTGCCTGGAAGGGGTATAGAGCAGCAGAGTCACCAGGGAAGTACACTCTCCACCCTGTTGAGCTGCCAGTAGGCTGTGTGCGGTGTGCTGCAGGTTCCAGCTTTGCGGGCTGTCACCCATGCTGGAGTAGATTTTTCAGTCATGTCTTTGAGTTCTTTCTGATGCTGTAAATAAACCCTTACCCATATTCTTATAAATAACCCCCCAAAACTCAGTGGACTTTGGTGGCATCTGTACTTTGGTCTGTCATGGGATCCCTATCTGCATTGAATACATGTGTGTATTACACCTCTCCAGGAAAAAATTTGCATACAACACAATTAAACATGCCAGTTAAAGAGACTTATATTAGTGAAAAAGAGGAAGAGGAGATTTAATCCATGTGACCACATGGGAAAGAACATGGGTTCAATGACTCCAAAGCCAGCCTTCAGGTTACTGACAGGAGCAACAGGTTGTAGAAGTGTGGGGGGTGGAGTCGATACAGAACAAGAAGTCTGAGTAACAGCAGTTGTGGACAAGACACTGGTCTGGCTGGTCATTGTCCCAGTTCCAGTTTGCCAGGTGGCCTGGAGAAGTTGTTAGCGACACAGTTGCCATGCTTGAGGGCATCGCTCACTTCTGCTCCAGGGATCCCTCATAGATAATAGTCTTCGTCATTAGGGTGGGAAGGGAGTCTGTGCTGCGAGGTGTTCGCTGTTTCTGGAATCCAAGATGACTGCAGGTTGTTGTTGTCCTCATGGGTCCATGTGAGGAGTTAGCGTTTTTAGAAAACAAAACTAAACAAAAACGGTTTCCGAGCTCCTGTTGCACAAATAGACCCGGACCCTTCTACTCATGGCAACTGCTACTGCTGTTCAAACAAGGAATGTAATTTAACCCCTATAAACTTCAGCTTTTACATGGGTTGAATAAAGCTAAAATTGTACGGTGTTAAATAAATGATGGGGGTCAAATTCAGTACAGAGCTCAGCATACATAAGAGTTTACAGGTGTAAACACAGCAATGCCAAATAATGTCATGTCAAACCGTGGTAATGCTAAATGAGATGCAGAAAATAAAGCCTGTGAATAGAAAAGAGTGAAGAAGTGCAGGGCATGGTGGGGCGGGACAGGGCAGGGCAGGGCAGGGAAGCTGTCAGTGAGGAGATGAAGTTCAAACTGAGACCTGAACACTCACTAGAAACCTGGATAGAAACACCAATGCTCTCAGGCATAGCTGAAGGCCCGAGTTCAAGTTCTCAAGTTTGAGACCTAACGTCTGACAATTCTGGATCTGCTTTTCAAAAACCTTTCACAAAGCAGACTGCAAAGGATCTGAAGGTTAAAATGAAGTAGGAAATAAATTAAAGTGTAGGCTTTACAGCCCTACAAAAAGCAAGTTAGCATACAACCCCAATCTTCAATGTAGATTGAAGAGAGATATTTCATCCATTCACAAACTAACCCATTCATACATTCTTCTGTTTCTCCGATCATCCATCAGGTTCACACACTCACCCATTCATGCATTCTTCTGTTTCTTTGATCATCCATCAGGTTCACACACTCACCCATTCATGCATTCTTGTGTTTCTTTGATCATTCATCAGGATTGACGAAGTCCTCCAGAGAGCCTTGTCTCTGGTTTTGAAGTAGCCCTCATTTGCACTGGGGTTTTCATGGGTCTTATTTGTATCTCACAATAGTCCTAGGAAGTTAGCAAGGCTGTCACTCTCCCATGGGTGAGGACATTAGGACTCACCTTTAATGACATGCCTCATTTATATTCAAGACAGTTTCCCAGGTCCACCTGTCAGGGTGAGGGTGTCATTCGTAAGGATTGAGACTACGATGTCTGAATGTTCATATTGGGTGCTTCTGGGATGAAGACTCAGAGGAAATGGCCAGATTGGCTTTCTTCCCCCAAGAAACATCTGTGAGTCAGGCCTTGCAGGGCCCTTGGAGACAGGAGCCTTGTCTTTTGAACCCAGTGTCAACTATATGACCTGAGTGTCATATACAGGGTGTGTGTGTGTGTGTGTGTGTGTGTGTGTGTGTGTGTGTGTGTGTTTTTTGGCTTTTTGAGACAGGGTTTTCTCTGTTGCTTTGGAGCCTGTCCTGGAACTAACTCTGTAGACCAGGCTGGCGTCCAACTCAACTCACAGAAATCCAACTGCCTCTGCCTCTGGAGTGCCAGAGGGAGCCAGCCAGTAAGCATCACTGTCACCCCTTTTGCTCCAGTTCCTCCCTTCTCATTGCCATCTAGAGGACCCACCCTTGCTTCCCTCCATGACTGGACATGTAGTAAACTGATGTTTCGGTCATGGTAATAGCACAGCTACATAGAAGCAAGCTAGACACAGAGGCGTAAGGTTGCTGACCACCAGTAATACTGGGTGGCTACATGAAAAGAGTGCTAAAGGGGGAGAACGGTTTAGGGACAGGTTCCAACCGAGCTAAGACCCCTCCAGCTCCGAATTCACGAGTTTTTCTGTCCACTGGCGTGGGAAGCTGGGGAAGATGGGTACAACTGTAGAACAAGAGCTGGAACTGCTTTTGCAGGCATGATCTGTAAGGAAGGGAAATAAGAAAAGGTCTTGAAATGCCTGGAAACGGCCAATCTCCCGGGCCCATCAGAAAGGATGCAAGCTAGTCCAGACCCCACTGGGAGCCATTTGTCCTTTGTTTCACCTTGGAGGGGTTTAAAAGCCCTGTTAGACTGAAGAGGCAAGGTGGAGGAGGGACCCGAGAGGAAGAGAGTGACAGGAAAGAGAAGGGAGGCAGAGACCTGGGCTGGTCTGGATGTTTCCCTTTGTTGCAGTGGGTTTGTGCTCATAGGTCAAAGACAGGATGTGGACTGGGAAGTGCGCTGTGGTCACGAGGACTGCCGCTGGAACGGGTGGCGTGATGCCGTGAGCCCAGGGATACTCTGGAGGGGCACTGCAGAGCTTGGGAGGGGGTGGGAAGAAGAATCCAGTAGATGGCTTTCCCTTCCCACCAGGCCACTTTTCTGAATCCCAAGCCCCATCAGTGCTCATGGTTTGGTTTCTGGCAATAGTCACTGGGTTTGGTGTCTGGTTTGGTTTTACTGGTTCCCATATAGTGTGGCCCTGGACGAGGCTCTTACTCACTGGTCCTCAGCTTCATCATTTGGGAAACAGAGGTGGTGCTAGTGGGAACAGAATGTTGGAAGGGAATGTAATGCCTTTTAAACTGCAGAAGTCACACGGGGAAACTCCTCTGAGAGATAAGAGAGCAGTTCTAGGTGGGAGTGTCCTTGTGCCTCGTATCGAGAAAGTCCACATTGACCAGGTGCAGTTTGAGTCATTTCCAACTGGAGCTCATCCTTCAGGCTGGCTTCTCTGTCCTTTGTCTCTTGGAAACATGGGGAGGAGTGTGTCCTCAGTTTCCATACCTTCCTTCATGGGAGGCTAAAATAGGAGGGACAAAGGAAGGACTGGTGTCTCCTCACTTACCTGAGATTTAGCCTCTACTCCGCTCAGCTTTCTTTGAGGGATGGGCACTAAACCTAGGCTTTTCACATGATAGACAAACACCCTACCACGGAGCAACATTCATGGCCCTCTTGTTTTGAGACAAGATGTCACTATATAATTCAGGCCACTCTGAAACTCACTGTCCTCCTGCCTCAACCTCTAGGGATCACAGGCATGTACATCCTGGCCTGCTACCCATCTTAGCTCCTTTCTCATTACAGTCTCTAATGTTGAGAGACTCAAAATCTTTTTATTTACTTCAGCTTCATTCCACTCAACTCTGTTATACAAGAGCTCTGCATACATGGACTGTGCGAACACAGAGAAGAGAACCAAAAAGAAGCAATAAGGTCCTAAGCCTATGTATGAGTGAGTGATATATTGCTAATTACAGATCAGTCTCATGGTCATAATGTCATATGATCTTTCCAGAAGAGTTCCTACTATGGGAACTCCAACTTATAGGTAGGAATGGCTTGCATTGTGATCTACACACCACACACACACACACACACACACACACACACACACACACACACACAGAGAGAGAGAGAGAGAGAGAGAGAGAGAGAGAGAGAGAGAGAGAGAGACAGACAGACAGACAGACAGACAGACAAACAGACAGACACAGAGAGACTGGGAGGTGGTGGCACACACTTTTAATCCCAGCACTGGGGAGGTAGAGGCAGGCAAATTTCTGTGAGTTCAAGGCCAGCCCCAGGTCTACAGAGCTAGTTCCAGGACAGCCAGGATTATACAAAGAAGCCCTATCTTGGGGGTGAGGGGTGGGAGAAAGAAGGGGTGGGGGAGGGAGCCCAACTCCACAAAATTGAGGTTCAGAAGTTGGGCTCTCTTCCTCTCTTCTATGTATGCTTCAGGTGAGGTAGATATGGTGAGGTCATTGGGAGACCAATGGGAACAATTCTCTGAGAAAAACTGTAACTTAATAGAGCGAGTATAAGAACTATCTATGAAATATTAAGAGTTTCTATCCAAAACAGATTCTTTCTATCAACTCCAACCCAAACCAACCCAGCCATTGTCTTTTGTTTTTCAAGGGAATTCAGAATCACCCTGATGAAAAAATCACAGTTTCCCCACAGTGCTTGAGGAACTAAAGTTGACACTTAAGAAGAAATCGCTCATGCAGTTAAATGAAAGTGCACGGAGGCATTTAGGTCTCTGCTGTTATGGTGGCTTCCCTTCTTGCAGATGTGAGGACAGAACTGAGAAATGTCACCTTGTGACTTGAACTCAAGAGAACAGATGTACGCTCACTTATCCACGGGGCAGTCCATTTTTAAGACCATCTCATTGCCTCTGTACCCTTTGTACACTAATTATACTGTGGAACCATCTGAGGCTCCCCTTCTCCTCACTGAGAAAACTCTTCTCTGAACCCCAGAATAATTTCTTTAGTCCTGCACAGAGCCCTGTGTGGAGGTCCATGCTTGCCAAGCTCTAGTGGCTGGTGGTAACTGAAATGAAAGTTAAGTCTGGGGTCCTGGTCCCAGACCATGACCTTTGCTTCGACTTTCTTTCCTGGAGGAACTATTTTACAGTCTGTGGCCCATGAGCACATCTGCTATGTAACTGTTACTACAAGAACCTAAGGACCCAAGGCCGTGCTGTTTGACAATAGGTCAAGGATCAGAAGAGGTCTAGACTATGCAGAGAGATCAGTAAAGATGGTAACTATGAGGCCAAAGAACAAACCAGTGTTGGTCTTCTTTGTTCATACTCTTCAAGTAAAAGGTATTTTCACTTTTGGAAATTCTTTAAATTCTTTTACATTTATTTAATTTATTTTGTGTGCCTGTGCACGCATGCCAGAGCATGCATATAGAGGTTTGTCAGCAAGTGCCCTTACCTACTAAGCTGCCTCACTATCTTTGACAAAAGACATTTTATAAAATCAGACCTGAAATGGGCCTGGTTGCTCAGCTTCTTAAGAGGCTGAGTTAGGGATATCACAAATTCAAGGCCTGTGTGGAATGCAATGAGTTCAAGACTAGCTTAGGCAATCTCATAAGATCCTGTCTGAAAATAAAGAGTAAAAAGAGGGCAGAGGCATAACTTAGTTGGAGAATATTTGCCTGACATGTACAAGGCTCCAGTACATACATGCACACACACACACACACACACACACACACACACACACACACACCTTTTAAATGGAGTTGTGCCCATATCAAGCTAAGGACTCAAGTGTTTTCTGGTGGCTTTATGGTGAAGTCATGATCCCTGACAGTTCTCAGGGCTCCCTCCCCCTCCTGGTGTCATGTGGCCCTTCTCAGCTTCACCACCCCTGTCATTCACACTCTGAGCTCCAGCTCAACACAGGGTTCAGTGACCCACACAGCTGTCTGAAAAATGTGTACTTGTACTCTGCGATACAGACCAGATATGAGGAACTACAGTGCAGGGAGAGACATGCCAATAGTTTTATTGGCATGTCATAATTTTATGTAGGGCATCTATCCTGGTATTTAGATGAAGGATGATGACTCTGTGAAAGGAGGCCATCTATGGTGATAGCTATCGGGTCACAAGGGGTCAAGAGCAGGGCAGGGGAGAAGTTTCTTCTGCAAAAGGAACAAAATAGGCAAATATTGGAGAAAATAAGAACTTGAAGTTCTCTAGTCAAAGTAAGAAAGTGTAGCGTGTAGTTTTCCGCCAGCCCGCTCGCCGCTGGTCTGGCGTGCCGGCCCCAAATAACACTGAGACTCTGTATTTGATACAATCCTGTTGGCCAGTTACCATTATTGTTTATGGGCTAGCTCTGTCTTAATTATTAACCCATTTCTACTTAGCTAAGTATTTCCACGTGGTCATCTTATCAGAGAGCCATGGCCGGCGTCTTCCTTCCTCTCTGGTCTACATCCTGACTCCTCCCAACTACTTCCTCCTTCCTCCTACTAGTCTCCTAGCCCCGCCTATGTAGTTTCCTATTGGCCAACAGGGCTTTATTAATTAACCAGTATGAGAAACATATTTACAGAATAACATCTCCCATCAAGAAAGGTCTTGCTGAAGCTTTCTAACCAGTCTTATGGAGTGTATGCTGTTCCAGTGAGGGCTTTTGTTGTTTTGTTTGTTTTGTTTTGTTTTGTTTTGTTTTGTAAATAGGATCTTGTCATGTAGTTCAGCCTGGACTTCAATGAGAGAGAGAGAGGGGGGGGGAGAGAATGTGCTGGCTTGAATGTAACCCCAAACATTCATTGACATGTTAGAAACTTAGTCCTTAGTCCCTAGTTGCTTCTTGGAACTTAGAGTATATCTAAGATTAACTGTAGAAGCTTAGTTTCCAATGCAGCGGTACGTGGGAGGCAGAGCCTAATAGACAATGGTTAGTTTATAGTGGTTATTTTACAAAGCCTCTGCCCTCATTAGTAGACTAGTGATACTGTTATTAGGCCTTGTGAGTATAGAATCTATCTGTCTGTCTGTCTACCTATCCATCCATGTATCATCCCTCTCTTTCTCCCTGTACCTCCTTCACTGTACCCCCTTTCTCCTCTTCCTTTTCCTCCTCCTCTTCTTCTTCCTCCTATTCCTTCTTTTTGGGTTTTTAAGATGGTCTCATAAAGTCCAGGCTGTCCTAGAACTCTCTGTATATGAACTCACTGTACAGCTAAGGCTGACCTTAAACTTTTTATTTTCCTGCCTCCACCTCCCAAGTGTTGGGATCACAGGCTTGTACCACCGTGCAGGTTTTAAGTACTACTAAGATCAAACTCCAGGGCTTCTGCAGGCTGCAAAAGTATTCTACCAACTGAGCTATAGTCTCAGCCCTGGTTGTGTTTGGTTCTGAGACTTGGTCTTCCTATAGAATCCTAAGTTAGTTTCAAACTGTTGGTAATCCGCCTGCCTCTGTTTTTTGAGTGCCACCATGCTCAGCTAACATTAACCTGTTTTTCCTCCTCAGGTGTTTTTCCTCCTCAGGGCCTCATGAGTGTTAGACAAGAGCTTTACCCCAGCCCTTACTCTTTTGTGTAAGAGGATGCAACATTCATTCCTGTCCCCTTTTCTGTTTTCCATCATATGAAGATGCAGCAGGATCCAAAGGCCAGTACCTTGACCTTGGACCTCTTGTCCTCCATCACTGTAAGATAAACATTTTGTTCTTTGTAAGAGTCCAGGTTTGCCATGGCAGTACTCGAGAACTGGGACTACAAGGGTAACCTGGGCTACATAGTGAAATCTCATCTAAGAAGAAACCCAATCAATACCTCCATCCCTGCCACCTGCCACATTAAAACAAATGAAAAGGTTCAAATTTTGGTACAACATTAGAGCAGCCACATATGGAATGCAGTGTGCCTAGAGGTCAAAGCCAGTATCATGCCATTCTTAGAAATGTTATTTGAGGAGAGACTTAGGAGGAGAGTTTTGGGTGTGTTACAGTTGGAACAAATGGCCTGGAAACAAGCTGGAAACTTGAAGTTGGAATGTGTGATAAGAGTTCTTGCCTTCAGCCTAGTGCACGCTTTTAGTCTGAGCACTCAGGAAGCAGAGGCAGGTAGATCTCTGTGAGTTTGAGGCCAGCCTGGTCTACAGAGAGGGATCCAGAACTTCCATGAAAACAGTGCAACTCTGTCTCAAAACCAAAACCAAACCAAAACAAAGAAAGTTCTTGCTGTACATGACCAGACCATTATCCTGTTCCACAAAGGACTTGTAGGTCTCTGTGCTTGTCACTCTGCGTACATCGTTGAGTGTGATAGTCACCTATGGAGTTCCAATCAAGCCTGAGTCACCAGGGACCAGGAACTCTCCAAGTCATCCTGGAACTAAGTCCTCCACCAGGCAGCAAGGTAATTGAGGTAGAAGGCTCCATTCCCATCTCCAAGCCAGAGGCCATTGCTGCCTTAACTCCCAGCTGTGCTTTGGGAGTTGCTACGTGAAGTTAGTTATATGTGTCTCCTGGTTTTGGTTCAGATTACAATCACTAATCAACCAGCTTCCCAAAGGGGGTAGGGGGGCCATTTCCGGTTTGGAATCAGAGCCCATCTGTTTCTCATTTTATCCCAGTCTCAGAAGACTGAATTGCTTATATACATGCTTTCTTCCCTCCCACCTTAAGAACATACGCCAGCTGGAAGCAAAGTGACCTTACTTGGCTACCTTTGTCAAAGTGAGAATGATGCATGTTGTGGGGATTACATGGGAAATTCCTTGTTTCTGTGCAGAACAGGTATCTGACTTAAACATTTTTCATGACGTTTAAGTTTCTGCATTTAACCCCTCCCCCCAAACCCAAGTAAATATAAGTAAGAGAGTACATAAGGCCATGTTCCATTAAGTGGGAGGCAATAGATATCTGGATCCTAACGTTTCTACAGAGTCGGTAGCGTAACAAAAGGGTAACAGTTGACTTTCAGTTGAGCTGAGGGTGAATGTGGCACTGAACAGGCATCTTGGAGGCCGCAGTGTTGCCATCAGTGTCTCTCTTGGGATTCAGTAGGGAGCTTTCTCTAGAAGCCAGCTCTATTTCCATTGTGTTACAGGTCCCTCTTGTGTTGGTTACGAAGACTGTCTTGCATCTGCTCCTCAGAGCATGAGAGCCAATTCTGTGAGTCCATGAGCCAATTCTGTGTGTCCATCAGCATTGCAGCCAGAGTTCTTCTCTTCCTCCATACCATCATCACCATCTCCACCACTACCATCATCATCACCATCTCCACCACTACCACCTTAATCTTACCATCTTGACTATTAGCATCTAATGTGTGGAAAGTCATAATGGAAAAACAGTATTTAAAACCATGTGCTGGGCTATTCAGCTGATAGACTGCTTGTCTAGCATGCACGAAGCCCAGGCTCAGTGTCCAGAAGCATGAACACTGGTGTGGAGGCAGGTATGTGAGAAGTTCATGTCAGCCTTAGCTGCCTACTTAGTTGGAGACCCTGTTTCAAAAGCAAAATATTTGTCTAGATATATGTGATTTCTTCACTGTGTTCCCTCAGACAAATTACTCCTTTGTATGCCACTTTTTACATTGATTATGTGGAGGTGACAATGTTGTTCGCATGATTAAGATTTAAAAAGTTGGAGAATACACACACATCACACACACACACACACACACACACACACACACACACACACACACATTTATATATTGCCTGCTGATGAACTGAAAAAAATTGTTTTGAGACAGGATGTTACTATGGAGCTACAGCTGGCTTGGAACTTACTATGGGGACCCCAATGACATTGACATTTCTGTGAACATCCTGTCTCTTGACTGCCAAAGTCACAGGTGTATACCACTATGTCCAACTCAAAATCCATTCTTCACACGTTTCTTCTTCAGAAATTCTTACAGAGAACGAAGAAGATGTAATTGAGGCAAAGTGGACAGGCTGTGAATGGGTGTAAGGGTTGAATTGTCAGCAGGCTGTGTATTATAATGAAGTGACCAACTGCAAAATGAAACACGTGTCAATAATATGTTTTAGCTTGGAATTATGTCCCAAGTGACATTACGCCTACTTCTCTTCTATCTTTGCTGTTGTGCCCTGCACCCTCACTTTGTGGCAGCATCTTGTTGACTCTAGTGATCAGAACTTCAGATTCTCCTGCTCCACCTTCCCAAGTGAAACACTTCATTCAGCTGCCTGTCCATTTCCCCATCTTCCGAAGCTGAGGCCCCTAGCCCTCCCTCTGTATGCTGAAACCTAGTAGCTACCGGTTTCAGAGAGAATACTATTCTCTGTGTCCTACCCAGCCCGTTCTTCACCTCACTTCCATGTTCAGAAGATGGTCCAGGATATTGCAGAGAAAGCAGCTGAGTAAAGCAGGCAAGGCTCTCAGCGCCACAAGAGACCTCAGCAAGTACCCCGCCTGGGTCAACATTTCATAACAACAGCTCACCAAAGGTGGTCAAGCATCCCCCAACAGGGTGAGCAATTCCCACCCTGGAAAACATTGTTTACCAAAGCAGACATTTGGACAGGAAGTCCTTAGCACTCTGACTGTATCCCTGTGAGCTTCATCTGTTGTTACAAGAAACAAAACAAAACAAAACAAACCTATGCAGGGCTGGTGAAATGACACCAAGCCAAACGAGTTGGATCCCCAGGGCCTACATGGTAGAAGGAAGGGATCTCCAGCAATTTGTCCTCTGACCTCATACTTTCACTGCAGTGGGCTCCTTTCCCTCCATTGATGAGATAAACACGTAATTAAGAAAGGTCAAAAAATATTGCTGCATTGGAGATAGATTTGAAATACAAAACTTTTTTTTTTTTTAAGGTAAAGTTTGGCTATGTAGCCCAGGCTGGCCTGGATTTTGCCTCCGGAGAGCTGAGGTTACATGCATATACCATTATAGACAGCTAAAACTTTTAAAGACACCTTCTGCTTGGCAGCTTGGCATATTTGAAGAGAGCTCTCAGATAGTCTGTAATAAAATTTTAGTTCCTGTGACACAATTTGCATCTCCATGTTCCTTGTCTGTCTGACAGAGGTTCTACTTGGCCCTGGCTATGATCACCGTTGCTTAGGAAATGGCTGGGTGCTGGGTGCTGGGGAGAGGTACTTTCATTCATGTGTCATCTCTTTTAATACTCCAAATTTCACGAGGTGAGTGTCATTACCACAGGCCAGCCAAGCAAGGATAACTAATTGGCCTCAGCAGGAAACAACAGTGCTGGGACTGGAACCCCGTGCTGTTTAGTGTCCAGGGCCACATTTGCATCCTCTGTGGCATGTCCTCTCCCTGAGCCACACCCGATCTGTCTGTTCCCCTGAGTATGTTTACTGTCTGGACTGGACTCATCTCCCCCAAATTCCATTTCCTGTCTCACACTGATTAATCTTGTAGATTCTTTATTCTTCTTGTGTAAGACCATTTCCCCCTGTTTTCTCCAGATAGTGGTCTCATTATGTGGCCCTGGCTGGCTCCAAACTCTGTGTACACTAGTCTTGTCCTGACTTGCATACTCCTGCCTCTGCTTCCCAAATTGCTGAGATTACAGGCTGTGTCATCATATCTGGCTTCTGATTCCTCTGTATTTTTTTTTTTTCTGTCAGGATTTTATGTAGCCAAAGCTGGCCTCTGACTTGCTATGTTCCACAGATAACCTCGAATTCCTGATCTTCCTTCCTTTAGATTGCTATGGTTACATGTGTGCATCTGGGAACACATGTGTACATCTGGGATTACATGTGTGTAGCTGGGATCACAGCTGTGCAGCACTATACCTGCTTTTTTTTGGAGGCTAGGCAAATGCTCTACAAACTGAGGTCCACCTCCAGCCTCACTGCACTGTGTTCTTTCACTTTACAAAATATTCTGTTTTCAGAATGGCATAGTGACACGTCTCACTTGTCAGTCGCCTCCAGACACGTTTCAGGCTACTGCCCTTGCCACAAGATCTACCAGGTAGAAACAAGTCTATATACAAACAATAATAAATTCAGATCCATGTAGTGTGAACCTACTGTTGGCTGGGCAGATGTGCTGTTACCTTAACAACAAAGAAAATAAACTGTGTTCTCAGAAATACTCTCCTAGAAGCAACAGAACATTTGTACTTGCTACTATTATTTTAGTCTCTTGAATTAAATCTTTTCAGTGAAACTTGTTGAAAACTATGTTTCAGCCACTTTTTGTCTACTTATGGCAACTATAGAGCCAGTTTCAACATTTTGTCAGGAAATTATCCTCACTGTGCCCTGTGTAAGCTGAAAAACACTCTGAGGAAACTGAGGCAAGAACAGGAAGAAAGTGATATGGCTTCCTCATTGCTTTTTTTTTTTAATTTTCAGACAGGGTTTCCCTGTGTAGTTTGGAGCCTGTCCTGGAACTAACTCTTGTAGATCGGGCTGGTCTTGAACTCACAGAGATCTGCCTGCCTCTGCCTCCAAAGTGCTGGGATTAAAGGCATGTGCCACCTCCACCTGGCTACTTCCTCACGGTTTAACTGTCCCACTGCTCCAAAGGTTGTCACTTGTAGTACCCAGCTCTGAGCTTAGGCACAATGAAAATTAGATCTAATAGAAAAAGTTACAGAGAGTATAAAGGCTAGAGATTCAGATCAAGTGTCCAGCACTCACTTAAAAGGCACAAAGCCCAGGTTTGGCCTGCAGTAGTACAGAAAATAAAGGAGAAAATAAAGTGGTGGTGGCTCATTTTGTTCCTGCACTTACGAAGCAGAGGCAGAGAGATAAAAAGTTTGAGGCCAGCCTGGGCTACCTAATAAGTGTGAGTCAGGTCTAGGATACATAGGAAGGCCTTGTCTCAAAGGAGAGAAGAAGGGAAAGGGAGGGAGGGAGAAAGGAAGAAAAAAGAAAATTTTTGTTAAAGATTTAATTTTGAAATAGATTCTCTTTTATGTAAACCAGGATGGCTTCCACCTCAGAAAGAGATCTACCAGCCGCTGTCTTCTGAGTGCTGGGATTAAAGGTATGCCTGGTTGAGATCGATTTTCTTTTAATTATATGTATGTTTGTGTTTGGATGTAATGTGAGTGCAGATGTCCACAGAGATCAGAGATGTTGGATTCCCTGGAGCTGGGGTTACCGGTGGCTGTAGGACACTGAGTGTGAGCACTAGGAACAGAACTCGGGTCCTCTGCAAGACCTGCACACTTTCTTAACCTCTAAACTGGCTCCTGAGTGACCAAAGTACAGACTAGGCATCCACAGACATCTGCCACATCATTTCCTCCCAAGGCCCATGGGCTATCCAGCAAAGGGTCCAGGAAGATGGGAAGAGCAAGCCAGTAAACAGCTCAGTGTAGGGGGGAGGGGGAGTCCTGAATCCCTACCCCTAGCTGAGGAGCTATTGTAGTTGATGACCTCAGCAGAAGGGTCGGTTGTCTTTAAGAGGTGGCCCCAGGCAGGTAGACCACGCTCCAGTAGATGGCCCCATATTGATGCTTACGGACAAAGGCAGCACAAATTGAATTTAGTAGATTATGTTCAAAAGGCCATAAATTTGGAAGGGGTGGGATGAATATGATTAAAAAACAAAGAATGCTTGTATGAAACTATCCTTAACATGTTATATTTTCCTTTCTTTTGGTGGGGGCGGTGGTGGTCCTAGACAGGGTTTCTTTTTACAGTCCTGGCTGTCCTAGAATTCTCTGTAAATCAGACTGTCCTCAAACTCACAGCGATCCACCTGCCTCTCCCTCCCAAATGCTGGGAGAGACAGGAAGATCCCTGGGACTTACTTGTCACCAGCCTAGCTGAAAGCACAGGGAGCTCCAGGTCCAGTGGGAAGTTCTGTCAGGAGAGAGAATAGGGACAGACAGAGCAGAATAGCCAACAATCTCCTCTGGCTACCTCACAAGTGCACATGGGGATGAATACCTACTCATACACACAAATACAGCACACACATACATACATAAAAATGGTTAAAGTGGGAACAGCTGTGTTGTGTGTATTTTACTAATATTTCAGAATGTGGCACTTTGGGGGCTCTTTGTTTTGGTCTGGTTTAGGTTTTTGAGACAGGATGTCTAATGTAGCCTTGAACTTCTGATCCTCCTTACTCTGCATCCCAAGTGCTGGGAATGCAGGCATGTGCCACTGCACCTTGGCACATATTCGACAACTCGATCTCTCTTCAACACCACCCCCCTCTCCACCCACCTCCCTTCACCTGAAATTCTCCTTTAAATCTGACATCTGGAGCTCTTGGTGTGCCTTAGTCATAGAGACCTTGCCTGGCATGTTTGAGGGAGGGCTGGGCTCTATTTCCTGGCATGTCTTTGCCACCTTGACCACTAGATTTAGTTAAAGACAGCACTATAAAGAAAGCCAGGAAGAAGGAGAAGCCTACTGGGCCCCAGCATTTGAGAAGCTGCAACCCAACGGCCAGCTTCACGGTGTTCATCTGGTGGAGAAGTGTGATGTCAGCCCACGCACTGGCACAGGTGCACACTGTTCTGTCAACTGAAGCAGCTGTACTGAAAACATTAATTATTTGTGTCAGCATCTCAGACTAGCTCTGCAGAGACAGAAATCTCTGATTTAAAAAAAAAAAAACATAGGTAAAAAACAGAAAGGAGAGCAGGGGATGTTGCTCAGTGGTAGAACACTTACCTACCAAGTGTGAGGCTCTACTTTCAATATCCAGCATCATAAATACGAAGACACTGGCTCCCATCTCTGTCTTGACTTGCCCCATACCTTTAGATGAGCAGATCTGACCTGAGCCTGAGAACAGGACCTTCATTGCCTTTCTTGAGAACAGCCCATGTCCCAAGCTTCTCACTCTGACCTGCCACACACCCCATGCTGATAGTTCCAGTCCTTCTGAATGTGGATTTTCACTGCCATTTGTCACCAACCTTGTGGCTATTAACATTGGCATCACCTCTATGGCTTTGGCATCACTTTGGTTTGCTTTGGTTTTTGACTCTTTGACCACAACTTAATTTTTCCAGTCTTTGGTCACCACAGCTTGGTCCTTGAGGCTGTGCCAGGGAGCTCACAGCCCACAGCCTGGCAGACGCCCTCTTCCTTCTTATATTCTCTTGCCTGTCACTATACCAGGATTTCTCCCTCCTTCCTCGGGGTCTCTGTAAAGTAGTGGGTGTCAGAGATGTGTAATAATCAAGACATGCCCTCACCGTGCTTGCTCTATTGAGGGAGAATGACATTATTATGTGACTTAAGGAAGATTAGCAAGGGAGAATGCTCCATCCCAGGGACGGAGTAAGGAGACTGATGAAGATGATTTTTTAACATACGAGGTATGAAGATGGTATTCAAACAGGCTGGACCAGGAGGAATGTACCATGAAGCCAAGTGTGGTGACTCACACTTCAGCTCTTTCCAGGCAGAGGTAGAAATGGGGTACATTAGTCTATGCAGTGAGTTCCAGGCTAGCCAAGGCTATTCTGTCTCAACATAATACACAACAGATCAAAGTCTATCATGGAGGCATAGAAAAAGTAGTCTAGGAGTTCCCGGCTGGGAGTGATAGCTTACACCTGTGATCCCAGAACTTGAGGTGGAGGCTGGTGGATCAGTAATTCAAGGCCATCTTTGGCTACCCAGCCAGTTTGAAGCTGTCTTGGGTCATATGATGTCCTTTACCAAAAATATAACATAGAGCCAGGTGTGGTGGTGCACATCTTTAATCCCAACACTGAGAAGACAGGCTTCTGTGAGTTCAAGGCCATCCTGGACTATGTTGCAAGTTCCAGGACAGCCAGAGCTACATATATTTGCTTTAGATAGGGTCTCAGAGCTGGTTTGAACTTGCTAAGTAACTAAGTCTCTAGCCCCTGTTTGCTGGGGTTATAAGCATGTGCTGTCATGCCTGTTTACATGCCAGGAAGTATGTATGGAGACCGTAAAATGCTTTGCAGGAGTCTGTTTTCTCTTTTCACCATGTCAGTCCAGGGATCAAACTCCAGTCTTCAGATTTGGTAGCTGGAGACTTTGACTTTACTTATTGAGTCATCTCATTGCTTTTTTTCTTTTTTCATTCTTTCTTTGTTTTTTTCTTTCTTTCTTCCTTTTTTTTCAGCAATTGTTCCCAACCAATTTAGTCACCAAAAGAGTCTTCTAAGAATGTTAACCCGGAAGCATCACTTCCCTGTGCACTCCTTGAGAAGCTATCCATCCGGAGGTTAGGGTTAATGATCTTTTGCCCCTGTTCTGAGGTGGAATGTTGACAGGTTCAGTCTTGCGCAGGTCTTGTACAGACAGCCACGCACAGCTGCTGAGCTCACGAGCACAGCTGCCAAGTCATATTCAGAGGACATTGCTTCACTGCAGCCCTCTCTGGCCTTTGGCCCCTCAGTCTTTCTGTCCCCTCTTTTGCAATAGTCTGTGAGCAAGCCTCCCTGGGAAGTGGTGGGATGTAGATGCGTGTGGCAGAGTGTGTCACGGGTACTTATCCTCAACACATGGACCAGTTGTGAGTTTCTCATGCCTTGCTCTGGTTCTTATGTATGTATGTGTACACACACACACACACACACACACACACACACACACACACACACACACACACACACAGAGGGATTCTTATCCACCGAGCCGGCTTTTAAGAATTTTTATTTATTTATTTATTTAGTGTGTGTGTGTGTGTGTGTGTGTGTGTGTGTGTACTACAGTATAGTTGCAGAGGTCAGAGGACAGCATGTGGGAATCTGTTCTCTCTTTTCTATCCTGTGGGATCCTGGAGATGAAACTCAGGTGGCCAGGCTTGTTGGCAAGTGCCTTTACCTACAGAGTCATCTTACTGGCTCCCATTTTAATTACTTTTAAGTGTTCAGTCTATGACAACAAATTCACATTGTTTGATATCAACACCACCCATTCCTAGAACTTTTTCAATTTTTCAAGCTAAACCCCTGTATGCACCAACATTACAGGATAGCTCCCCATTTGCTTCACCCCTCAAAACCTCCTTCTTTTTCTTTCTTTCCCAGTGGGGCAACCCTATGCAGCCAGTGTTCCTTGTTTATGAATGGCTGTGTCACTTAACATAGTATTTCTAAGGTTTCTTTGTATTGTAGTATGTGTTAAATTTCCTTTCTTGTAAAGGCTAGGTATGTCTGGAGGTGTAGCTCTGAGACAGAATACTTGCCTGCCATGCTGGGGAGGGGGCTGATCCAAGACTGAACAATACTCTATTGCATGGTGTATGGCACTATCACTTGTGCCTGCCCAGTTCTAGCTCAGCCAATAGGCTTCACACACTGCCTGCCTACCTTATGCTCCTGGATCTCTTCTTTACCAGGTGCATTTTGCATTTTCTATAAATATTTTCAGAGGTTCTTTTTTTCCATTCATTTATTCATTCTTGCTTGCTCACTTTTTTTTTTTTTTTTTTTTTTCAAATAAGGTCTCATTATGTAGCCCAGGATAGTTTGGAGCAAGCTGGCTTTGAATTCATGGTAATTCTCTTGTCTCCACTTCCTCAGTGCTGGGATGACATGCACACATCATCATTTCTGATTTATGCAGTGCTGGGGATTTAAGCCAGCTTCACATGAGCTACACAAGCCCTTTACCCTCCTCTCCACTTGTTAGCTGCATCCTCAGATGGAGGCAGAGAAGGCAGATAGAAACTCCGTCTCCCTGGATGCAGGGCTCTGGTAGATTCTTGGAGAGAATGATCCTGCTAGCTTGTATTTATTTTTGCTTCTGATTGTGTTGTTGGTTCATAAACTTTGTATGAAAGTCCTGTCTGAGGGGTATGTGACTCATATTTCTGACCTACATCTCACTTTCCATTTATTTATTGAATGACTCCTTGAATAAACATTTCAGGCCTTCTGCATTGAGTGATGAATGTTACCAGCTTCCTGTGCCAATGATGAGGGGAAACAATGTAGGAACCACGAAAGAGTCATGTACAGGCTGCTAGCATATTATAAAGAAGGGCAGTGAAGTCTGAGGATGCTGAGGGGGATATCCTGGAAATAATATCAGAGCTTAGTGCACTGCACTGTTAATTTGTATGAGCTAGGCCATCATGGTGGAGCAGCTGGGAAAGGCTGTATCCAGTTCTTAAGTGCTGGCTTGTAAATGGGGGTTTCTATTCCACCCGGTCCACAGCCATTTAGTACCAAATAAACACACAGAGACTTATATGTTAATTATAAACTGTTTGACCAATAGCTCAGGCTTCTTATTGGCTTGCTCTCTCTTAATTATTAACCCATTTCTACTAAACTATGTATTGCCATGTGGTTTACCCATAATGTTCCAGCATGCTATTCTGTTGGCAGCGACATGGATGGCGACTCTCATGTAGACTCATTGTCTTCCTCCCAAAATTCTCCTAGTCTTGTAGCCCCATCTAATATTTTCTACCTGGTTACTGTTCAATCAGCATTTATTCATCAAGCCATAAGAGAAACATATATTCATAGCATACAGAAGGGCATCCCCCATCACTGGCTTGGTATGCCTGAAGCCCTGGCTTTGAATTCTGGCACCACACAAAGCCAGTCATGATAGCAAACGCCTGTAACCACAGGGCTTGCAGACAGAAGCAGAAGGGTTGAGAGTTCAAGGCTATACTTGACTACATAGCAGGTTCAAGACCAGTTGAGCAATGTAAGATTCTGTCTCAAAAAACCAAACCAAACCGAAGCAATGAAAACCAATGGGTGGAAACAACTATTTGTTCATGATTCTGTAGTTTGCACAGTGCTTTGTTGGGGGTTGAGCATTTGTTCTTGTACTGTCTGCTGGGACAGCTTACCTAAGACTCTAGGATCCAAGCTGGTCCCTCTCACATGACTGGTGCCTCAGCTGGTCCAGCTAAAAGATGCAGGGGTCTGCTGGGCCTCCTCGTTCTCTTTCATCCTCCAGGATGCTGCTCTCTGCACATAGCCTCTTTGTTTAGACTACTGCACCATGGTGGCGACCATCCAAGAAGATGAAAGTGGAGACCGCCAGTCTTTGGGAGGTCTGGGGCCAAGTGCTGTAGTGTCATTTGGTAGTGTCATTCAGGAACGTTCTGCTGGGCACAGCAGGTCACAAGACCAGCATAGATTAAAGGGAATGAGAACACACTCTGTGCCTTTATGGATTAGCAGGATGTAGTTGTGGCCTCTGTTCCAGATATTAAATCAGGGAAAAGAATGTGGTTAGTCTCTTTCTGGAAAGAGTTAACTGGCTAGTGACAAAGGGAGTCAGGCCTGAGCTTTGAGCAGAGTCTGATCCATGGAGCCTGCTTTTGGAAGGGGCGTGTGCGATAAGACACTCCTGTGGGCCCTATGTCACTTAAACATATCTCCTGGTTATGCAGTATTAACTAACTCTCAGTGCAACAGAACCTGCCTTTGGAATGCTGTGTATCTCCTTGTAGAACTCTAATTCAGGGCACAAAACCAAACCAAAACCAAACACAGGTCTGTTCTCTGCCAGTTTGTTTATGGTGACTAGTTGTATGTATGTATGTATGTATGTATGTATGTATGTATGCATGCATGTATGTGTGTATGTGTGTGTATGTGTGCATGTGAATGTATGTGTATGTGTGAGTATATATATATATATGTATGTATATGTGTATGTATGTGTACATTATGTATGTATGCCTGTGTGTATGCATTATTTTGAGATAGGCTCAGGCTCTCTTATGACTGTTGGTTGGCCCTTGACATTGTAGTATGGCCTCAGTCTCCTAAATTCTGGAATTACAGATGTAAGCCACCATGTATAATGCACCATGCTCAGCTCATTTAATAAAGTGTGTGTGTGTGTGTGTGTGTGTGTGTGTGTGTGTGTGTGTGTGTGTGTGTGTGTGTGTGTCCTGGTAGCAAAGTTATAGCTAATTGGAGAAATGGAAGGCAGCTCTGCCAGCCTCTATACCTCCACTCTACAAACGGTCTTCTTCAGACTTCCCCAGTACCGGCTGTAAGATGTGCACATCTAAACTGGCTTGATCAGTTTGCAGTAAGTAGCCTCTCATCCTACCATCTGCAGGAGCAATCTCTAACCTCCTTCTTCCCTACCCAAGAACAAGGGCGTATTTTGTCTTAAATTGGATCACACCTGTGCTCTGAGCGCCTCCTTGTGGCTAACTACAGACATTGCATCTCGAGGAGCTCAGCCTTGGTTTCCTGCCCTTGTGTGTGACGCCACCAGTGTGTTGGAGGTCTATACCAAAAAGAGCAGTCTGTTTGCCGAAGGAATGTGTCTGTGCAAAACATATAGCTCAACATGCACGGAGAGGAAAATCCTGGCATCTGTCAGCTCACAAAGCTCCTCACAGCTTCCCCTCCCTTCCAGCACCAGCCGCTATGCCTACTCCAGTCAGAGTTAAAGGCTTTTTCTTTTAGAAAAGGAAAGTACACACCTGCAGAAATAGCTTGCTGATCTAAGGTCTGATTTTCACTGGAGAAGCAGATGAAAAATACTCTCACTATGGACCTCAGGGTGTCAGAAACATGGACAGAATTTTTAACATTGTTTATCATTTATTTTTCAGGACAGGTTCTCATGTAACCCAGTCTAGACTCCACCTGTCTTAGCTGTCAAGGATGACCTGAACTCCCGATCCCCCTTTCTTCACCTCCCCAAAGCTCTGGGGTCACAGCTGTGTGACATCGCATGTGGAGATGGAGTCCAGGGCTTCTTCCTGAGGTGGAGGCAAGCACTCTACCAAGTGAGCTCCAGCTCCCCAATGCATGGCCTACCCTGGCTCGCATACAGGCACACGTGTTTTTCCTGAAGACTATCTCAGAGCCCAGGACATACACAGAGACTCTCAGAAAAGCAGACAGCATATGCATCATGTTTTTCAGTTTCGCATAGCCATTAACACCCCCTCCACTCCCACCAACAGTGACTCATATGTTCTGTGGCAATACTATCCAGAGTGTATTCTGTTAAGTTTTAAAACATTTTTTATTTCTCAAGAAATTCATTTTTGTTTTATGATGCAAAAACATGAGCTTATGGTACATTGGGAAAAAAATAAAATCAGTTATTTTTCTGAACAGCTGGAAGGACCCTGCTCTATTGAACTTTGCAATAGCTTGTCAACGTTTATGACACACATTTTCTCTTTTAAAAATTATTTTATCATAAATGCTAAGCAAGAAAAGGAAAAATGCGGTAGCACATTAGTGCATCAGCCATTTTAAAATCAAAGCTTCTTCATTGCCAAACACAGTTTCAAAACCAAGAAAGTTCCTGTTCTACCCACTGCAGCAACTAAGCCTCATGCTCCCGCACCAAGAGCAGATGGTATAAGAGATTTTCTTTGTCCATACTCCACCAAGCATCCATTATTGCGTTTTGCTAGGACCCAACCTGCACAGAGCTCAGTGGAATCCAAGATGCCTTGTTCATTGTTGTTGTTGGGGCTGGCAGAACAGCTGGTCCAGCTGGCACAGGATGGGGGACATCAGTGTTGATTCAGGGGTGGCACAAGTTTGAGCTCAAGGACAGGAAAGGTGACAAAGAGACATCATCAGAAAATTACTCAGAGCTGCACATTTGAAGAGAATGTCAGAAACAAAAGTAACGTGACTTAGGTCCGTTTCCAGATGTGTGGGTCACTGTCTATCAACTTGATACAAGTTAGTGTCATCGGAAAGGAAGGAACCTCAATTGAGAAAAATGCCCCCATAAGATTGAGCTGTAGGTAAGCTTATAGGGGATTTCTTAGTGATTGAAGAAGGAGGGCTCACCCACTGTGGGCAGGACTACACCCCTGGCTCGTGGTCCTGGGTGCTGTAAGAGAGTAGGCTGTGCCAGCCATGGGAGTAACCAGTAAGCAGCTCCCCTCCACGACCTCTGCCTTATTCCCTGCTTCTGGGTTCCTGCCTTGAGTTTTCTCCCTGAATTCCTGATAGACTGTGATATGGAACTGTAAGCAAAACAAACCCTTTCATTCCCTAGTTGTTTTTCTTTATGGTGTTTATCACATCAGTAGAAATCCTAGCTAGGATCACAGGCAAGGTGAGGAGTCCAGCAGCAGGCTTTCCAAGGCCGAGCCAGCTCTGTAGCACCTGGTTTCTTCTGTTTATTTGTTTATTTGTTGTTGTTTTTCAGGACAGGATTTCTTTGTGTAGCCCCAACTGTCCTGAGATTTACTCTGTACATCGGAGTGGTTTTGAACTCAGAGATCATTTGTCTCTGTCCCCTGTATGCTAGGATTAAAGGCGTGTGGTCTTCACCATGTCCTGCTGATTTCTTCTTTTTATAGGTTTGCTTTTTTATTTTGTATAGATTTATATGCTTGTGTGTTCAGCGTGTGTATGTGCGTGTAAATGCTTATGTATGTATACCACATGAATGTAGTGTTCTCAGAGGCCAGAAAATGGCAGTAGATCCCCCTGGAACTGGACTTACAAGCAGCTCTGAGCCGTCTGACATGGGTGCTGGAACTGAACCGGGTCATTTACCAGGGCAGCAAGTGCGCTCTCTCCAGCTCCAGCTTTAAAGTACAGCTTCATTACAGGAGTGAGCACTGACTAGTTTGTGTTTTACTTTACCAACATCTGCCAAGTGGGGGCTCATTTCTTCACATGAATAGTGCTGAGAATTCTATGGTGTGGTGGTTTTGAAAAAAAAAAAAAAATGGCTCCCAAAGTGAGTGGCACTAATAGGAGGTGTGGCTTTTTTGGAATAGGTGTGACCTTGTTGGAGGAAGTATGTCACTATGCAGGAGTGGGTGGGTGGGTTGAGGTCTCCTTTGCTCAAGCTATGTTCAGTGTGGTATGCAGTTCACTTCCTATTGCCTGTGGATCAAGATGTAGAAACCTCAGCTCCCTCTCCAGAACTATGTCTGCCTGTACACCAACCATGCTTTCCACCATGATGATAATGAACTAAATCTCTGAAACTTTAAGCTATCCCTAATTAAATGTTTTTCTTTGTAAGAGTTGTTCTTGCCTCTTCACAGCAATAGAAACCCTAATTAAGACACATGACATGGAGGGTAATTGCAGACCCCTGGAGGTCACTTTCAGATCTTGTGGAGCTAAGGTCATTGCCACTTTCTGTGTTTTCTACAACCTTTTGTGATACTGGAGGCCTCAGATCCTTGGCATGGAGGTCCCCCACTCCATTTCACACTCAGAGGCCTGAATTTCTTGGGCCACCATCTCTCCTCTAATACCACAGTCTCTATGAGACTTCCCTGGTTCTCTATGTAAAGTGACCTTTCTCCTCTCTGCTTCTGAAACAGATACATTGTCTCCATTTATTCTCTTTCCCCCTGCCTTATTTTGTGGTTATTTGCTTGTTTCTTGAGGGAATGGTTTCTATTTCTTCCCTTTTAATTTCGTGTTTGACTATTTCCAGATATCAGCTTTCCTGAAGGAGGGCCAGTGAAGGAAGGCTGTCATATCTTGGAGTCCAGGATGAAGGCAATGACCGTTGACTTCATAGCATCCTCTTGGGTACTAAATGAACATGCGTAGGAATCCTCTGAAGTCAGTACTATGTTCTAAGTCAGAACCTGAGCATGAAATGCTGCTCAAACTGAAAATGCTCCACTCTTTGCCAGTGTTGTCTAAAGTGATAGTCAGCATGTTGAAAGGGAGGGAAATCCCCGGGGGAGCCTCCTGCAGGTCCACTGAGGATCACAGCTGAAGCTCAACTATGGTCTAGGCCATCTCCTCAGCAAAGGTATAAGGCTTCCTTGGGGCTGGGGATGTGGTTGGGTGATAAAGCTCTGAGTATCCACGAAGCCTTGGGTCCCATACCCAACTCTTAGGAAACAAAACCAAACCCCTCAACAGAAGTTACTTGTATTTTGAGTTCTAGGATATGCTTGTAGTGCATATGAGAACTCCAAATAAATTGAAGTAAACTAGACCAAAAGTAGACTTTATGTACAGGGTCAGAGATGCAACTCAAAGATTTAGTGTTTGCCTAGCACATGTGGGTCCTTGGTTCGGTCCCCAGCACCACTGAAGCCAAACAAACAGAAAGCTTGCCCAGGTGTATCTCAGTAATACCGAGGCTTCAATTCACAACCACCTGTAACTCTAGCTCTAGGTGATTCATTGCCCTCTTCTGGCCTGTTCAGGGGCCTGCACACACATGGTGGACGGACACACACACATACACACACACACACACACACACACACTAAATGAATCTTTTAAAAAATGTCATATTTTGGGCCAGTGAGACCACTGAGAGGGTAAAGACACTTGCTATACAAATGTTATGACCTGAATTTTGTTGCTAGAATCTCCCTTAACTTATATTGGGATTATTCCATTTTTTATATTTTATTGTGATTAACTTTCTTGGATCTTCACTCCTAGACATTGAGTTTCCTCACATTCTTTGGAAAAGAGTCAACCAAACCCAGCGTTTGGAGACTGACTTCACATTCCATACAGTATGACTGAGGGAGGATGGCAAAACATGGTTTGACTGGGTTGGTGTCCAGATAGAAATGGTTCTTTCTCTGCTGATGCTCCTCCCATACTGCCTCTGACTGGCTTCCTTGGGTCCCCTGAACCCCAGCCTGGACTGCAGGTCTTATGCTGGTGAATAACCGTGCATTCTCTCAGACTCAGCAATGTGTTGGCCCCTCTCTATACACATGGTATATCTCTCTTAGCCTCTCTTTTTGCTTCTTGACTTTTCTTTAGGTGCCATCCCATGTTAGTTGTAGCCCCAGGTGGCACTTCCAGCTTTTCTGCCCCCTTGGTCTGCTGGGCCTGGCTGTGGTGCATGTGTGTGTATCTGTATATGTGGACATGTCTGTGGGTGCCTGCAGAGGCCAGAAAAGGGTATTGGATTAGGGGTGGCAGGCAGTCCTGTTGACTGATGTGGGTGCTGAGAACTAACTCCTGTCCTTTGCAAGAGTACCAGGTGCTCTTAACCCCTCATTATCCCACATGCTTGGGATTTCTGCCACCTCTCTGTTTCTAGATCTGAACTATTTGTGTGTGTGTGTGTGTGTGTGTGTGTGTGTGTGTGTGTGTGTGTGTTTGAGAAAGAGTGTCATGTAGCAGCCCAGGCTAGTCTCAAGCTTAATATGTATCTGGGGAACTCCCTCTGTAGACCAGGCTGACCTGGAACTGCCCAGCTATGCAGTACATTTTTATTTCTGACTGTGGAAAACAAAAGAGTGTGAATGTCTCTTTACCATAGGCTGAACCTCAGTCACCTGAGACTTAGCCTAAATGTGATGGTTTCTTCTTTATTGACTTTAGTTTTATTCATGAGCATTTGTGTCAGTGTACATGCTTATATATATGGGTACCTGCAGAGGTGGTAAAAGGTCATTGGATTTCCTGGAGCTGGGGTTCCAGGTGGCTGTGTCACCTGACATAGGTATTGGGGACCAAACTCTTGTCCTTTGAAAGAGCAGCAGGTGCTCTTAGCTGCTGAGCTATTTGCCCAGCCCTTTCCTGATGACTTACCCACCGCTGTACTTGTGGCAGGGTGGGGTGGAATGGGAAAGGTAAGAGAAGAACACAAATTAATCTAGCACCTTAGGATACAGGACTCGAGACAGGTAAAGTTCCCATATCTCATGAGTCATAATAAAATTCATGAAGCCATAATCATAGGAGTTATAAACAGTTATCATTCAGGAAACCTCTTTCTGTGCGTTTGAGGGACAGTCCTGGCTCTACTACTCCCTGACCAAGAAACAAAAAACAAAACAAAACAACAAACAAATTAAAAGAAAAAAACCTAAAAACCAACCAACCAACAACAACAAAAACCCAAACTCCCTCAAATTTCCACCCAGTAGCTTGAAAACTGCTCCCTTTTGAGGTGAAGTCCTGCCTTTGCATTTTCTGTTTCATGTAAAATAGCCCCAGTTTCTCGGGCAGCAGCAAACTGTGATCCAGAGGACACTCTGCAGGTGCTTACCTGGCTGGTGTTCAGCACGTGTCTGCAGCTCAGGGCCCGGCAGTCAGTGCTTGAGTCTGCATGGTGTGCATGCCCAGCTGTAGCTACTGTAGCTTCGCTGTCTGCTCCCACTGTTTTCAGCTAATCAACTACAGTTAACTGTGGTCCAAATTGTTAATGTCTACTCAGCTTCTTAAAGAGGAAGCCATAGCCTAACCTTATTACAGCTATGTTTGCTTTTATTTAGATATATTATTACTGTTACTGTTTTATCAGTAGTCACTAATTTTGACCTCTTAAGATGACTAACTTATGAGGTTAATAATAAATGAATTATTGTCATTGGTATATATTGAAAGGGGAAAAAACCCCCCAGCATGTATAGACTTTTCAGGGTTAGGCCTCAGCTGGGGTCTTGAAGCAAATGCCCTTCTAATAATGTGGGGGATGGGGACTCTACCACATTCCATTCTATAATTTTAGCACAAAGGAGCCATGGCAGACGTGAACACAGGTAGGTGTGAGCCTGGGGACCCTTTTTTATAAGCAGGGGTAGGCTTGAGTTTTTAAAGGTGGGAGGTCTCTGATCTCTAACTTAGCCAGTTTCCACCCCCACGTGGTTCTAGTTTTTCCTCATTTTGCTTTGGGAGGACTGCTCTGCAGATGCTGGTGACCAGCGCTTTGCAAAATAGGCCTCTTGCTTGCAGGAGCAGCAGCCAGATATAGAGCATTAGCACAGCAGAGTGGGTTAATATACAGGCTATCTCATGGCAGAGTGTCCTGGCTCAGCTGAGTGCCATCTGTGTGTCCTGAAGCAGTGACTCAGAGTAAGGTGGGCGTGGCTTCTGCCTTCTTACAGCAGACATACTCCTGAGAACGCCCCAGAACCATCCTGAAGATGATGAAGGAAGCTTGTGATGTCCTCCAGCCCAGGGTTCCAAACATGGCTCTTTTAAATGACAATATTCCTTTCAGTTCTGGTGTGACCGAGCTTTCTGTGCCCCGCAATGGAGTACTGAAAAGGAAAATTCCACTCTGTTTAAAATTAGGTCTTGACAACCAGCTTCTGCCCTGTTTGTTCTCTGTTCCCTCCACCCTCTGAGTTTCCACCTGTTACCCAATTAACTCCCCACCATCCGGAACACCTGCACGGAAGCCAGGAATGAGCTCCTTTCCAAGCTCTGGTTGATGCCTCCAGAACCTAGGTCCTCAAGGCCACCCCCCAGGCCGGGCAGGTGTTTGCCTGCAGGGAGTCTTTCAGGTTTGCCTAGCTTTCCCTGGGATGGGGGATTAGAGTGGTAATTAATGAGATCTCTTTGCTGGAAGCATCTGAAGAAGATTCTCTTTTGCCTTTCTTTAACTTTGAAAACATGAAAACATAATTTTGTTGAGAAAGAGACAGAGAGACAGAGAAAGAGAGACAGAGAGAAAAAGCCAGAGCCAGAGAGAGACAGACACAGACACAGACACAGACATACACCGATACACAACATACACACACACACACACACACACACAACAGAGAGAGAGAGAGAGAGAGAGAGAGAGAGAGAGAGAGAGAGAGAGAGAGAGAGAGAGAGAGAGAGAGAGTTGGGGAAGGGAGAACAAATTGAGAAGAAAGAGAAACAGGGAGGTGAGAGAGAAATACAAAAATGACAGTAGGAGATCTGAGGGAGAAAGCAGCCTCAGGCTTTGACCCAGGTAGTGAAGGGAAGGTTCAGTGTCATCAGCTTTAGATATCAGGCCTCTTGTCTTAATATTTAAGTTCAGGAAAGTGAGGAAAGCTTGGAATCTCGGGATCCTGCCTTACAAATGAAGAACCATCGACTCTTGTTGCGTGGTTGTGTGCAGCTCCCAGGGTGCACTGGGGTTGTTACAGGGTGGCTTTGGCTGATGTGTGTATTGAGTACCTAGAAGGCTGAGAGTGGTTTGTGCATGAACCTCTAATCCAGTTGTGTGAACGGGAAGTTGAATCTTTGAGAATGAAGGGGCATTCAGAACAGTGCTTCTCGGGCTTAGCTTTTCATGGACACCAACCACAAGGTCATTGTTAAGGTGCACATGCTACTCAATACGTGTGGAGGAGCCCCTGCATCTGTGCTACTGGACCATACTGTTATAGACAGAATAGGACCGGGCTAGGGAGATGGCTCAGATGGTGAAGCGCTTGGCCCACAAGCATGGGAACCCAGGTTTAATCCCCAAGAACACATGTAAAAAGGGCAGGTGTGGAGAGGTATGTATGTGTAGTCGAAGTACGAAAGAGGAGCTCAGGAACAGAAGGATCCCTGGGCTTCCTGGCCAGCCAGTCTAGCTATGCTGAAGAGACACTCAATGTCAACCTCTGGCATCCACACCCATATGCAGGCAGCAGACACACACACACACACACACACACACACACACACACCATTGCCACTTTGAGTCAGTCTGAAGGACTACTACTGCTAGGCTTTTTTTTTTTTTTTTTTTTTTTTTTTACCCATAGCGATGTTGAACCATAAAGCGTTAGAGGTTCATAGAGTTGTCCCCAGACATTGGTGCCCTGAGCCTGCTCTCTGCATCCAAGTGAGACTCTGTACTTTTTACTATCATCCATAAGCACTGGTCACAGCCACGAGCCAATATTTGATCATTATCTCATCCTAGTGAGCCAGTTTCATACCTGCCTTGTCACTCAGAGACCCTAAATCAAATGGCAGTTTATTTTCCACAGTACAGAACCCAACCTTGTTCTGAACTAAAAATGAATAAGAAATTAAGCTGAAAGACTGGAATTGAATCATTCAGGGTGATTTATTTACTTAGTCATTAAATCTTCATTAATAACATTTTTAACCTGAATGAGCCTCAGTTTCACCGTTTGTAAAGCAGGATAATGAAGGAGGAATGCTGCCCCACCCCCAATCCAAGCTTGAAGACAATGTATATGACAGGGCTCACCAGCTGTGGTATTTTGCAACAAAAAAATGCATGAACTTCCACTCCAGCAGAATCCAACCAAAGGAGACACATGCACCCTGCTCCACAGAAGTCAAAGATGAGTGGGGGAGTGGCTTGGGCAAGCTTTGAAGAGGTTTGCTGGTAGCATCTGCTTTTTCTTGTCTAATTATCAGGGTGTACAGTTGATGAGTATTTTTGAGGTCAATGAAACTGGATGGTTGAAAAGTGAAGTGTCTTGGAAAATCTGAACATTTGTTTTCTCTGTAATTATGCTACCTCTCTGCTTCCACTTCAGGAAGCGTATTGGGTTAAGGTTATGGAACTCCAGGGAGTTGTACATTTCTGAGTTGGCCTGGCTCTGGAGCTAGTTGCACAGCTGCTCTCTGAGTCAGAGCATGAAACCCATGAATCTGAAAGACAGAAGGGTCCTCTGAGATGGTCCAGTCCAAGATCTCTCTCTCTCTCTTTTTAATAGATGAGATGCTGGTATGGCTAGCCAAGACCACACTGCCTGTCGGTGGAGAGAGCCAGGGCTGGGGGGTTTTGCCTCTGGCCTATGACCCTGTATCTTTCTATGCATCAGGCTTTTGGAATTTAGGGGCAACTCCTGGGGAGGATTTTTCCTTCTGGGAAGTTGATTGGTGCTTGGAAACAAAAGCTTACTACTTCAGTGGCCATTCTTAGGGACCATCTAGTCATCAAGCAACTTCGCCATTTCCCAGCAAAAAGCTGGAGGCATCATCAACAGTAAGTTCTGTCAGATATTCCAAGAGGGTGGTAGAGATAAGGACAGTAAAGCAATGTTTGTGGGCAGCAATATAAATCATTTTTGCAAGTACTGTTGGCAATAATTAGTATTAGTGTAGTAGTAATAATAATGTTAACTCCCTGCCAGAATGACTTAGAAATCTCTCTCTCTGTCTGTGTGTGTGTGTGTGTGTGTGTGTGTGTGTAGCATTTTGTAGACCAGAACTGATATAAAGAAGTTTTACTAAAGAAAGTAAGTTGCAGCAAAGACAAAAATGTGAAAGTTGAATTCTTAGAGGACTCCCCACCTTCCAGGAATGGTAGCTCTTTTTATGACAGCCAAAAGAAGTTACTTGATCTCATCTCATGAGCCATTTATGTGTTGTTCATGTCTAGATAGATGGGCAGGCATTTCCCTCATCTTGTTAAATTGAAAAATAGAAATTTTATAATGAGTGATCTTTTTTTTCCTTCAAGGCAGGGTAGCAGGGACTCGGGTATTGTGTTAGGCCTGACCATGTTTTTGTTTGGAGGAATTTGGACTTTGGGAGTTTGGGTTAGGAAAGCAGTGAAATGTTGTAAGCATTCATTAATGGGCCATACTAGTAGACGCATGGAAGACAGAGGTTCTGGGGGGTGATTTGAATGTGGAGGCCTGGCTCTAGCGATTTCAGAGGAGAAGAATTTCAGTATGTTGCCTAGAGACCATTCTTGTGATATTTTGGTGAAGAATGTGTCTGCTTTTACCCTTGTCCAAAGAGTCTGCCTGAGGCTAAAGTGAAGAGATTTGGCTAAATTCCACTGGCAAAGGAAATCTCAAATCAGCCTAGTATAAACTTTATTGTGTAGTTATCAGTGTTAACTCTTGTGAAGAGGAGCAGGCTGATGAGGAAAAATACAAAATGTACAATTTGAGCAGAAAAAGAGCCCCAGGTAGTGGAATAGCGCTAAATCCTCTGTTCAAAGACATAAACAGATTAAGAAATGGAATAAAGGGTATGATGACCTCAAGGTAAGATCCCACCCAGCTAAGTTTCCAACTTGTGAAAAGGAATTAAAGGGAAGCTTAGAGCTGGGTGTGATGGTACACATTAATCCCAGAACTTGGAAAATAGAGGCTGGAAGATCTCTGAGTTTCAGGCCAGTCTGGTTTACAGATCCAGTTTCAGGACAGCCAGGCTTAGGCAGTGAAGAAAACCACGGGAAACAGAAAGCTAATGAAAATGTAATTGAACTTGTGGTGGGCCATGTTCCAGTCTTAGCAAGCAGCAGAACTTGGAAGCTTCAACCATGTGGTTTTGGCTTTAGAGTCAAGGATAGAAAAAAAGGAAAAATAGACTATTCCTCTGAGACTAAGGAAAGATGCTGAGGCCATGAATGTGTCAGGAGTGACCCTAAATGGAGGCCTAGAGAGGCCATTGTATGAAGTTTTGAAGCTGAAGCCTGGATTGCTTTGGAGAAACCAAGATGTTATAGATGCCAGAGCTATGGATAGAATACTTGCCGAGGAAAACTGCTTACAGGGAATGGGACCAGCCCAAGAGAAAGAAGTGTCTTGCAATAAGCAAAGCTGAATGGAGTTGGAGATTAACATCAGACATGGAGATGAAATGCAGTGTTTGGAGTTTGCCCAGATGTTTTTTGGTCTTTCTTTGGTCCAGGATTTCCTCACTATCCTCCCTTTACTTTATTTTGTAACGGCAATGTGTTTCCCGTGCCATTTTATATTGGAAGTATGTGATCTACTTTTTGATTTTGATATTTCAGGGGATTGCAGTTAAGAAATTACATCAATCTCAGAAAAGACAATGAACTTTAGGCTTTTAACTAAGTTTGAGAGTGTTATAGACTTTGGGGACTTTTGAAGTTGAACTGAGTGCATTTTTGTGTTATGATATGGCTAATAGTCTATGTGGGCCAGGGAGTAGAACATGGTGGTTTGAAAGAAAATGGCCCCCAAAGAGAGTGGCACTATTAGGAGGTGTGGCCTTGTTGGGATAGGTGTGGTCTTGTTGGGAAAGTGTTTCGCCGTGGAGGTGAGATTTGAAGTCTTCTATGCTCAAGCTGTGCACAGTAACACTGTTGCTTTTGCCTCTTGTGGCTCAAGATGTGGAACTCTGAGCTCTGCCTGAATGTTGCCATGTTTCTCTCCAAGATGATAATGAATTAAACCTTTGAAAATGTCTGCCATCTCCAATTAAATGTTTTCTTTTATCAGAGTTGCCTTGGTCTTGGTGCCACAGCAATGGAAACCCTAACTATGATAATCTGGCTGTCCTGGAACTCACTCTGTAGACCAGGCTGGCCTTACTCCACCTGTCTCTGCTTCCTGAGTTGTTTGGGATTAAAGGTAGGTGCCACCACTGTGGGCAACTCTGGTCTTTTTAAAGACTACCCATTTGAATAAAGCCAGTGGATTATTAGGGATTAGTTATATGGCTTTGCAAGCCATATAACTGAGTTCAGTTTTGAAAACCATAGTAAAAAAAAAAAAAACCAGGCATGATGGTACTGTTAATTCCAGGGCTGGGGATATGGAAGCACTGGATTTCTAGAATTAACTTGTCAGCAAGTCTAATTAAATTGGTGGGTTCTAGGTGGATATGTGATCATGTATCGAAAGCAATGCAGATAACACTGGATCAAGTAAGTGGTTATCATAACAGGGTGAAGTTCAGACTGTGTCATCACTTAGAGGTTGTTTGGTTACTTTTCTGTTGCTGCCATAAAATACTGTGATTTAAAAAATGCTCATATGGGAGAGTTTACTTTAGCCTATAGTTCCCTAGTGATGGAGTGGTGGATGGTATGGCAGCAGGAGCTTGAGGCCAGCCTGCTGGGAAGCAGAGTGAAATCACATTTCATCCTCGATAGGAAGGAGAGAGAGAGAGAGAGAGAGAGAGAGAGAGAGAGAGAGAGAGAGAGAGAGAGAGAGAGAGAGAGAGAGCAAGAAGTGGAATGAGGCTATTTAACCTTCAAAGCCTGCTTTTAGCAATATATACCCTCAAAGGAGGCTCTGCATCCCCAAACAGCGCCACCATCTGACGACAAGTGCCTCCATAGCCTTCAAGTGTTCAAACACATGAACTACTGAGATATTTCTTATTCAAACAGCAACAGAGGTCAAGAGGTCTTTGGTGCTGATGCTGATGGCATTTGTTGAAGGCCTGAGACAGTGCCACATGGAATTAAGTGGTCTGCAGACTGAAAGATGCCTGTTATGAAAGAAGGTTAAGTAAGGACTAAAAGGGAGAAGAATTGTGCTGGTAAGTGGACTGAGGGGCGTTAGTAACCAGGAGAACCAGCCCATGTGCCTAAGAGCTATCCCTCTGAGGTACTTAACCAGGTGTTCTGCTTTCTTAGTCTTTTCATTGTATCTCACAATACCTTTGCATGGATGTAGCATTCTTCTTTCAGGGACAAGCAGGTACCCCTTGGGTTGGTCACAAGCATAATTAAGGCATGGTATATTTGCAATATTATTGAAGCAACTGGCACTGAAGGGCCTTGAGGGCCACCAAGTTGTGATCTAGTCTCATAGTGAGTTTAGCTGACAAGTTATAAGCATAAGAAACCAGTTTCACTCCACTCACTCTGGTATCCACTCCCACTAGATTTCTTGTCCCATCACCAGGATTAGCAGCCTAAAGGCCCCCCAAAGGGCTACTGAGTTTGGTTGATTGTCAAGGGAAATTTGGATATGGGCAGTAATAAAGGCAGTGATAGAGGTGTCAGTTCAATTAGCTGGAAGATACTGAGACCCTTTAGTGCAGTGATTCTCAACTGTAGTGGCATCTTGCCTGTGAAGCTGTAACAGTGGCCACAGCCCCTTTGGGCATGGCTTCAGGTGTGGATGGAAGCAGAAAGAGGAAAGCATGAGGCGTGGTCTCTTTCTCACTTGCTCTCTTGGGTGTAGATCCGATCAATTGGATCAGATTGGAAGGCTGCGGAAGGCCTTTATTGTTCTCTGTAAGTTGTTCCCCAATAAAACACCCATTTATCATTTATCTTGGGCCTAGTGAAATCATTACACCCATGCCTTCACTCAACCCTCCTAATGCTTCAACCCTTTAATACAGCTCCTTATGTTTTGGTGACCCCCCAACCATAAAATTATTTTGTTGCTATTTCAAAGTGGTAATTTTGCTACTGTTATGCATCATAATGTAAATATCTGATATACAGGATATCTGATATGAGATGCTTGTGAAAGGGCCATTCCCCCATCAAAGGGGTTGTCACCCACAAGGTAAGAGATTCTTTAGCCCCACACAGAAGGAAGGCCCCTGAGGACTTACGGCATGTGGTTATATCTAAGCACAAAAGCAAGCAGTATTTTAATTCTTTCAATTTCATTTTATGTGTATGGGGTTTTGCTTGAATGTCTTACACCACAGGCATGCCTGGTGCCCACAGAGGCCAGAAGAGGGCCTTGGTTGTGAGCTGCCATATGAATGCAGGGAATTGAACCCAGGTCCTCTGGAAAAGCAGTCAATGCTCTTAACCATGGATCAATGGATCCAGTCTTGGTAGTTGATCATTTTAGAGGAAGATGTTATTGAGACATGAGGGAAATAAGAAGTCAAGACCATTCAAAGGAAAGACTCAAGCTGGAGAACTTGATGTGAGGTAGAGTGGCTTTTATTTTCCTAGTCCAGGAAGAATATTTAGGTGTCATTAGGGTCCTCTGTTGCTCATTGTAGAGAGGGGACCTGAAGAAATTTCAAAGAAGGGGTACAATCTCATCAAGGAGACAAGTCAGGACTAGTAAAGTCTGGTTAATTTAATTGAATTTTTACTCAGACATTTGTCAGACATTCCAAGAGCACCTCCGGTGAAACTCAGCTGTTGCCTTGGAATTAGGGGTTTTTGAGACAGCATTTTTGTCTAACAGGTGGGTGAGATTGTATGATGAGAGGGGGCCCACAGTTGTAGACTTTTCTCAGTGGCCTGTGGCCAGACTAAGAGGATGCCAAGAGAATATGAATAAGAGAAATTTGTGTTTATATTTGACCACGAGAGGGGTGGAAGTGGTCTTAAGTCCAACAAGGTAAGGGTTCTATCGGGAATGTGAATAGGTAGAGACGGGCTGAGTCTATTTGAACAGTGTGGCTGGGTAAGTGGTGCCAGTCCATTTAAGAGTCAAGGGCAAGCAAAGCCAGTGGTCTTCTGCAGGGGCTGGATGTGTTTTTGAGATTGAGTGTTAGTTCCTGAGGGGGCAGAAGCCTACTGGACTGCCACCAAGGCAGTTACATCATCACCTGTTGTTATGTGTGCCCCTTAAAAGTGTCAGCCAGGCACAGTTCTCTCTCTTGCTCTACTTGCTTTCCTGTCTGTCTCTCCATCTGTCTGTCTCTCTCATGTCCCCACTCCAACATGGCCTTTTTTTGTTCTCTGAGTCTCCTTCTCCCCCAGTAAACCTCTTACATGGACTCTGCCATCACCAGATGATTTTAGGAGGATGGCTAAGAAGCATGGGCTGTGTAAGAAAGGTAGTTGAAGGAACCTGGAGTCAAGCCAGTGCAGCATCCCGTCCTTGGTCTCTGCCTCAGGTCTTCTTGCTGCCTCTGTCCTGGCTTTGCTTGATGATGGGTGATAACATGTAAGTTAAAATAAACCCATTCCTATCCAAAGATACAGAGATGCTCGCTGTATTAGATATAAAGCTGTTAGCCTGTTACTAGCATTACTTATTGGCTAGCTCTCTCTTAAATATTAACCCATTTCTATTAATCTAAGTATTTCCACATGGTCTGTTTTACTAGAGAGAGGATCTGGACATCTCAAGTCCTACATGTTGAATCTCCTCTCCCTCTCCCTGAAACCTCCTTGTCTCCTAGTCCTGCTATCTTGCTTACCTATTGGGCAACAGTGCTTTATTCATTAACCAATAAGAGAAACATATTTACAGAATGACATCTCCCATCAGACAGTGTTTGGATCTAAAGTGAGTTTAGGCTACAGGTTAATAATCGTTTTATGGATGGAGGGAAGACACTGAGAGGATGGTAGACCTTTGGCTAACGCCTGTCTGTAGAGGTGGGGTTATCCCAAGAGTCCTGTGGGAAAGTGATTCAGATGAACTGCTGGGTAACCTGGACAGAGGAGCTGCTTCCCAGCTTTGACCTAATCCTTTTTGGTTTGTTTTTATTTTAACTCCCTTTAGCTCTGAGACTGTGTGTCCCCATTTCAGCCCATTCTGTCCTTGTGCTTGATCTTTCAACCTTAGCATCTTACATGCCGGTATTATAGTCAAGTTCTGCTCACACCAGGCGTCCTGGTGATTTCAATGCAGAGCAATCTTTCGAGTTATTGAAATGTGATAAGGCATAGTAGAGTGGGGTTACTGCCTTTCCTTTTGCTTCTGTCTAGATTAATTACTGAGGATAAAGATCGAGAAAGCTATGTAAAGTACACATTGGAGAGAGCAAAGGGAGGAAAATGACCAGTATTAGGGAATGCACAGTACAGAAGGGCATGAGAGGGAACAGGGGAAGGGAAACAGAGAAGGGGAGAACTCTAAAGGGGTGTTTCTAGGGAACACTCGCCCTTCTGAGCAGAAGGGGCCGGGATACCCTAGAAGACTGTGGGGTGGGCGTTAGAAGGAGATCAGCACTTGGACGTTTTGCTGAGGATGGGGAGAGGCAAAAATAGCTGCTGCATTGCAGGACTCTCTTGGGGATATTTCTGTGCTGGAAGTCCTTTCTGCTGTCCTGCCAGATGGCGTTCATACACTAGGTACAATGTATCCTTTCACTGTCACATAATTTTAAGCATCCAGTCTGCGTGACTGTGACTGTGCCCTCTCCTAGAAATGAGTGCTGCCCCTGCCTAGCGGGAACATGGGAGGTTTTTTCTTCGAAGCTTTCCGCTTTACACTGGGCTGCTGGAGAACCAATGACAGGTAAGCGCTCTAGTGAGAATACCCGAGGCTGCCCGGGCTGTCAGGGATGAGAGGAGGCCTTGAAGCCAGTTACAGACAACCTGCATCTGGGGGGTCAGGGGAATAGACTTCCTGAGCACGAAGAACACTCTGTGTCAGTACTGGTGGCGCAGAGGGATTGGGAAGGTAAAATCCTTTGAGGGGATGCCTGGATCAGTTTCACACACATGAGAGCTGGCGCCACGGGGTGGCAGTGCCGATGAAGCTTGAAGTTGCTTCTCTCTGGAGGAGTTACGCCACTGTGTGTACATATGCAGCTACACATTCTGAGCCGTGTGCGCATGCCTATGTCTCGGTCTGGAGGTGGTGACGACTTACAAGAGGGCAAGATGTCTTCTTTCTTCACAATGTCTATCTGTTCCTCTAAATAGCTGCGTTAGAGCTTTGTGCTGTTAATATACTCATTTAAAAACCACCCGAACAGCTATTGTAGAAAGTCATTTCTAGGATGAAGTGTAAAATATTTTGTTTGAAAATCAAATAATTTTTTTTTTTTGAAAGACCTGGGCGTTTAAAGACTGCAAAGGTGGAAGTTACGGTAGCTCTGGTCTGCCATCTGGTGGGCAAAGTGGTACCTGCAATTTATAACAGCTTTCCATGTTACTATGCATTACAACACAATAAGAGGATAAACAATCAGAGAAACAAGAAATCTCCACAAAATCCCAAATAAACACAGAAAGTTAATGTATAATTGAAAATTTTAGTTTTGTTGTTATTATTTTCCATGGTGTATATTCTGATCAAGGTTTCCCCTCCCACAACTGTTCTCAATTCCTCTGGCACCTTCCCACCTACCCAATCACACTATCTTTCTCTTAAAAACAAACTGGTAACAGCAGCAGCAACAGTAACAACAGAAACAGCACAAAACATAATTTTTAAAAAAGGAGAACACAGGAAACACACACCGATGTCCAAATCCATAAAAAATACACTAGAAACCATAATATACAAGCAAAAGGCCACTAAGAAAAAAAATGCCCAAACAAAGCAATATGAGAAAAAAATGTCCACAAAGATGCCTCGAAGTTTGTGTTGTCTTGGCTGTCTACTGCTGGGTAGCAGCCTGTCCTTAAGTATGGTTAATGCACCCAGTGGGACTCCATTGGAGAAAACAAAAATTTCCTTTGCAAGCATATGCTGTAGGTGATAGTTTCTTGGTTAGGGATGGGGGCCTGTGTCCACTTCCCTATCTCAGTGCTGGGACTCCATACGCCTTGAACCTGTGCAGGCCCTGTGCATGCTGCTGTAGCCTCTGTGAGCTCATGTGTGCATCTGTCCTGTTGTACCTGGAAGACACTGTGTCCGAGGACTCATCCATCCCCTCCTGTCTCTTGCTCTCTTTTTGCCTCCTCTTCTGCATAACTTCCTGAGTGCTGAGGGGAGGGGCTTGATGGAGACATCTCATTTAAGACTGGGTGATCCAAAATCTCTTACTGTCTGCACATTGCCCAGTTGTGGGTCTCTGTGTGAGTTTACATCTTCTACAAGAGGAAGCTTCTCTGATGATGGCCGTGAGACAATGATCTATGTGTATAGCAGAATGTCCTTAGGAGTCCTTTCATTGCTCTGTTCCTTTAGCAGAACAATGGTATATGGGTTTTGCCTATGCTTATGCTATATCTAGTTTCAGGTTCTTGGCCATTGAGCAGTGTCAGGCATAGACAGGTTCCATCTTGTGGAGAGGGCCTTAAATCCAATTAGGTTACTTCCACAATATTTATGCCACTGTTGTACCCGTATATTATGCAGGTAGGTTATTGCTGTAGATCACAGGGTTTGTAGCTGGGTTGGTGTTTACCTTTCTCCGTTGGTAACATGCACATTACCTTTAAGTACCATGAACACTAGTCAGTAGTAGAGATGACAGCTCTAGATAAGCACCAGCTCAACCTCTCCATGATCAATGAAATAATAAATGTTGCCTTCAACAATAGGGCCTTACCATCAATTTGTGGAGAGCAACCAATAGCCTGAAATGTTTGGGGGTTTCCATAAGGGCCCATTTGACTAATGGCTCAACTAGATATAACCCATTCTTGCTTGGAGGAAAAACATGTCTAGTTGAGGCATCATCTCTCCCGTTATTTGGTAATTCCTTTTAGACTTTTGATTGGTGATATGTATACTTATATGTATACTTATGCTATGTCAGGTTTCTAAATGACCCTTTAAATGGCTCTTTGCTTCTCTTTCATCTTCCCTTGTGGGGGTCTTAGCCCAATCATGGAAGGTTGAACTTTGAACTGGGTATGGTTTTTTTTTTTTTTTTTTTTTTAATCAAGTTGCACTATACAGTTCTACCTCTGGTCAAGACATTTCAATTCTACATTTGTTTTAGAGATTTACATATATTATGTATATAATTATACTGCTAAACTCATTGTCCTTGCTAAATTATTTTGGAAAGTTTCAGCCATTTGTACTGCTATGTTCCTGAGTCTTACAGATTTTCATCACCCATGTTTCTTATACCTATGAGATTAGTCAGACATAGATGTTTGATCTTCAAACACTTCATAGACTTGCAGAACATGGCATTTCAATGTTTTAATATTAGCTCTCCATTGGCATGAGACACAATTGCTCTTGACAGCACTGAGCTATTGCTGAGAGTATGTTGGGGACTGATGTCACTTCTGGAATCCATCCTCTCCTTGGCTAATGGCCTCTTGGGCAAAGAACTGCCCCACATCAACCACTGACTTTGGAATGCTGTCCTTCTGTGCTTGCAGGAGACAAACTTAGAAGACTGCTGAACCTTGCCAAGTCAGAGTAAGACAGTCTTTCTCCCTCCCTGTCAGATACTCTAGGTTTTAGTCAAAACTTATTGCCCCGACGTTGCTGTGAGACTTTAGGTGACTGTCCAGGTAGCCTTCTGTTTCTCTCTTTGTTGCACCTTTTGAAAGCTGCTCACCTGCACTTCCTGCCTATGCTAGTATTGTTATCTTCCTTCTCAGGTCTTTGATAAGGTTGAAGATTAGACTGTCACAATTATTGTTCTCTCTCTTTAGATAGAAATATTAGGCACAAAACTTAAACCTTCCAGTTTAGGATAACTCTGTAGTGGTCTCTGTTACACCTTTACCCTAGGACTGGATATGTAGTTCTTGCAATTTGCTCTTGTTACCTCACTGGCAATAGTGTGTATGTTCTTACTTTTCCTTTTCCCAGAGAATAATTGATATTTAGTGTCTTTGTATATTGTTTTGTATCAAACCTAAATGTAGTGAGATATCTGCTCCGCCCACACCTGTTGCACTGACCATGCCCATGGGCATGGAAACAGGTGAGGACATGACCTGTGGGGGCTAGGTCTAGAGCCTGGGGTCCTGGACCCCAGCTCACTCTTTACTTCCTGGTCATGTTGGAGAGAGCATCCAGGGGCATCCTTGGAGCCGAACCCACGGTGGTCATCTGTTTTCGGTGTAAGTGATTTCTTTCTGAATAAACATCATCAGCCTATATGTGTCCTGGAATCTTATTTCCCACACTGCCCTCCTGGTCCCAAGCCCCCAAGATTCTCAGAGACAATAAGACATGGCAGGGAGTCCAGTCAAGCATGAACTCATTTATTGTCCCATAGCAGGCATCTTTTAAAGGAAAAAAAATGCAGAGGAGGGAAACAGCCAGCCAATGGTTTTAAAGGTCATGCACCTAGGTGCCTTTATGCTTTACCTAGTGACCACAGTCATGCAGTGACCTCATCTGGTTTGATATAGGCAACCAATCATCTTTTTTTTAAACAACTCAGGACTCCCCTTCTTGACTTCCCCTAGGCAACATCTTTGACCGTCTCGTGTGCCCTACATTTCCCCCTTGTATAATCCTCAAGCTCCAGTCTCCCTACCATTTCTCCCTAACTGTACATTCCAGTTCCCTTCCTTGGGAGGTTCCTACCCCCACTCCTTTACTCTATACCTAACCTCTTTGGTAACAAAGAATGTAGCATGCCTATAGAGTGCTTAAAAGCTGACATCCACATATAAGAGAAAACATACAATATTTGTATTTTTGGGGATCTTGGTTAGCTCACTTAGGATTGCTCCTTTTTTTTTCTAGCTTCATCCATTTACCAGCACATTCTATGTTTTTTTTTCTTTTTTGTTTGCTTGTTTTGTTTTTTCAAGAGCTACATAATGTTCCATGATATGAATGTACCACATTTCATTATCCATTCATATGCTCATGAACATCTAGGCTGTTTCCGATTATGAATAGAGTAGCAATGAAACTGGATGAATAAGAATCTCTGTTCTCAGGTAAAGAGTGCTATGCTTCCTGATCTTGGTGGCTGACACAGAGGGCTGGGGTGAGGGAGGAAGACTGGGTCTGCAGAGTCTCCAGGGAATGGAGACAGAGGGGGAAGACAGGCCACTTCAGGTAGTCTGTCCCAGGGCTGGGGATAAGGAGGACAGTACCTCTTAATGAGAAATGTTTTCTCCTGAAAAAAAAAAAAAGATGATGGCCATTTAAAATGGAGCTTTGTGTGCAGCAATCACTAAAATTTTCTTATTTTTATAGTTTGTTACAAAGGGGTGAACAATTCACCAAAGTTGGTTCTTGGAGTTGTCATTTGAGATATATTGGTCTGAAACACTTCATATTTCATACATATCCAAGGCCTTTTAAATGTTTCATCATGGAGTCTGGGACCTAAAATATCAATTGAAGTTGTCTTTAATATCAATTTCCAACCAAGTATGTTTTATTTATTTGTTTGTTTGTTTTCTTTTATGAGTGTTTTGCCAGCATGTATGTCTATGCTTCGAGTATGTGCCTAATGCCCACTGAGGCCAGAAGACAAAATTATATCCTTTGGGACTGGAGTTATAGTTGGTTGTGAGCCACCATGTGTGTTCTCAGAATCAACCCTGTTTCCTTTGGAAGAGCAGCCAGTGCTCTTAACTGTTGAGCCTTCTCTCCAGGTCCCAATTGCATTCTTAAAAATTGTCATGGCTCTATTTCCTCCGAGGCTTGAGGGGTCCTGTGGGCTTGCACGTTTGTTGCCTTTACTTCACTTAGGAATGAATTATCTCATATGGGCATAATTACAACATTTTCCTGGGGTGCATGCTTCTTGGGGGAAGTTTTCTCTAGATGCTGACTGTGCAGTTCGAGCTTGAGTGCCTATCATTTGTTACATGTCTGCAGCTAAGCTGGCTTTTACCTCATAGAGACCCACTTACCTCTGCCTTCTGAGTGTTGGGGTTACAGGTGTGAGCCACCACATCCAGTTTGGTTACATGTTTTCGAGGCATGGTCACACTGTGCAGCCAAGGATGATCTTGAACTCACGACCCTCCTGTCTTACATTTCCCTGTGTATTTCTGAAGTGTGCACCAAGGATATAATAAATCATATGCAAACTAGAAATTGTTTGTCTTAGTTAGGGTTTCTATTGCTGGATAATGCTGTAACCTAAAGCAACTTGGGGTGAAAAGGGTATATATTTATCTTACAGCTTATAGCCCATCATTTTGGGACATCAGGGCAAGAACTCAAGGCAGGAATCTGGAGGCAGACGCTGAAGCAGAGGCCATGGAGGGTGCTGCTTACTGGCTTGGTCCTCATGGTTTACTCAGTCTGCTTTCTTATACCACCAGGACCACCTGCCCGGGCGTGGCATCACCTACAGTGAGCTAGACCCTTCCACATCAATAATAGTCAAGGCAATATCCCACAGACATGTCTACTAGCAGGTCTTATGGAGGCGTTTTCTTAACTGAGAGTCCCTCTTTCCAACGACTCTAGCTTGGGTCAAGTTGACAAAACAAAACATACACATGCACAATAACCCTAGCCAACACAACCTTCAAATATGAAAATAAAAGTTCAAGCTGATGTTCTGCTTAGCTCCCTCTGCTCTGTTCTCTTAAGGAGCCTCACTGTTCAGTCCAACAGGGGGAGTGCTGGCTGGACGGGAGAAAGTAAGCAATCAGCAGGATACTTGGCAGGCAGGGGTGAGGCAGTTACAAAACTCTTGCTTCCTTGGAGACCTCAAGAAAACCAGAAGAGAACGGTTAGAACTAATAAGAGAAGTTAGTGAAGTGGCTGTATTTAGAAACGCACATAAAAATCGGCCTAGTGTCTGGTAGGTACTGCCTGTGATCCCAGAACTTGGGAAGTAGAGGGAGGGGTTGGGAGCTGAAGGTCATTCTGGGCTATATGGAGAGTTGATCAGTCTGGGATTCATGAGACGCTGCCTCAAAAAAAAAAAAAAAAAAAAAAAAAAAATCCATTAGTCAACACACATAAATTAGTGTTATCTGATACTTTAGTAATAAAATGGAAAGGTAATTCCAATCGCAAAACCTCCAAAGGAGATGTCTTAAAAATATAACGAATAAGCTATGTGCAGGATCTATTTGAAAATGATAAAAACAATCTAAACCAAAAATAAAACCCCCAAACAACAACAACAACAATAAACAACCCCCCCAAAAAAAACAAAAAACTGTAATGAAAGGGCCAGAACTGGTGTCACCAGCCTGTGATGTCAGCATGTAGAAGTGGAGGAAGGAGGATCAGGAGTTCAAAGCCATTCTCTACTATATAAGGGGGTTTGAGGCCAGCCTAGGCTATAGGAGACACTTTCTCAAAAACAAATATATACAGAACAACAACTTAAAGAGAAAACTCAAGATCTGATTACATCTCTTGCTTTGAAGCTCATCCTAAACATTTACTAACTACATGATCTTGGACAAGTAAATGGATATGTCTATGCTCATTTTTAAACTAAAAAAACTATGGCAAATGCAGAGACTCATGGTTACACAAGGTACTGAGAATATGTGATTGTTTTCAGCCCTCTACAGGAAGTTTATGCTGCCTTAACTAATGCTCTAATTGGACATCATGAAAGACAGAGTAGGAAGAAGTTAAGAAGTTAGGGTCAGAGACAGGGAGAAGGGCTTAGAAATGCTGTCTTTAAGGCATGATGCAGCCATTGCAAGCTTGATCACAGCAACATGATATGTCTTATAGTAGTAGCTTCAGTTGCTTGTACTGGGCCTGCATAAGACAGGACACGTGAACAGCCAACCATGGATGGGGAAGGGTTCATTGTACACTATCTCTTTATTTTTATGGGTATGGCATTGAATCTGTAAACCACTCTCAGAAATTTAACTATTTTTACAACATTAGTTTTGCCCATCTATGATCATGTGAGGGCTATATTTTAGCATCTTCTTCAATTTCTCTAGTATTTTTGTTGGACCCTAATTCCGGGGTCCTGATGGGCCAGTGGGATTGCCCCATGACACAAACACCAAAACCAGGAAATGCAACAAGCAAGAGATGTTTATTGAACGAGGGCACTCGGGTGACAGCAAGGGAAAGCTGCACACCCCTCAAAGGGTACAGGCTCCTTTTTATAGAGACAAACCACAAATCAGCATACATGCATGGGGCACAAGGTGATTGATTACAAAGTATAATCTCATATTTGAGAGACCACCCAGGTATGATCTGTTCTTATTCAAAGGATCAACCATAGAATGACTTGGAAAGTCCCCAGACTGTCTGTTGGCCAGGAGTGACCCAGACAGGGCTGTTCATCTGGGACCATTTGTTCCAGTGTTGGGGGCCTATTTCCTTGTTGTGGGCCAAGACATGGGAGAGACTTCACTTCAGTTATTTCACAAAAGATTGATGATTCAGTTACTAGCCCTATTTAACAGAATCAGCCTAGCATATAACCATTAGCCCCATCACCATAGTAACTTTTTTGTTCTCATATCTGTTCTTCCCTCCCATGTCAATGTCCATTCTTTATGATTTTCTATATTCTGCTTACAAGAACTATTCTCCTTATCCTTTTCTACATCTTTGCTCTGCAAACTAAAATCTTTCATTTTAAAGTTTACATGTAGAAATTTTCAGTTTCTTACTTTATTCATCTCCTTGCTTGTGTCTTCCTTGAGGTCATTTTTACAAATGATATTCTGAATTCTCTCTCTGGGATTTTGCTCATTTTGGGTATCTTTGGGTTCAGTATTTGGGGAGTTATGATATTCTGGAGGAGTCATGCTGCCAACCTGGCTAAACAGAAAGTTTCTGGTGACTTGGCCTTCATTGTGAGACTGTCTTAAAAATAAAATGAACTAAAAAGAATAGCTCAGGTACTGTGTGTGTGTGTGTGTGTGTGTGTGTGTGTGTGTGTGTGTTAGACTATGTGCTGAGCATTGTATGAGGCCCTGCAATGAATCTCAAAAATACATAACCCTAAACAAAAGGGAGAAGAAGGAGCAGGAGCAGGAGCAGGAGGAGGAGGAGCAGGAGGAGGAGGAGGAGGAGGAGGAGGAGGAGGAGGAGGAGGAGGAGGAGGAGGAGGAGGAGGAGGAGGAGGAGGAGGAGGAGAGGAGAAGAAGAAGAAGCAACAGAAAAAGCTAGCATGATTTTAGGACTTTGTGCTCTAAATAGGGATAGTAATATGTTCTCTATGGATGGAAGGCATTCTTGTCTAACAAGCTTGGGGACACTTGCATTATAATGGGTGGGTTTAGGCCAAGTCAGACAGGTATCTTGTCCTCCGCTGCAAGGGTATGAGAGAAGGCTATTTGAGAAGGGATGTTTCTGAGGTTAAGGTCAGTGTCAAGTCTAAGACTTTTTGGTTCTCTAGCTTGTAAGTTTCCTCAGACACATACTCATGCTTCTGAATCCTCCTGTATTCTTTGTCTTACACTACGGTATAATTTTACTGGGTTACCCCACCAAGAAACCAGGTAAAACAATGAACAGTGATAATCTCACTTGTCTTTGGAACAGCTAGCCCACCCTGTTTCAGGTAGTTTTTTTGAAGGGGGCACAGGAAGTGAATTAACTAGCTCAAGACCACAGAGAATATAAGCACATATATATATACTGAGACCCAAAGCCCTATGATGGGCTGTATTTTCAGCCTCTATTCTGTGAGCTTGTTCAGATCTCTGTGCTTTCCATGATCTGTGACATGTGAAAAACATATAAGGTAAAATAAACAACCACAAAAATGTTTTAAATGAAGCTATTAAACCACACCCAACTGACATGTACAATTAATACCAATTAATACAACTTTAAATACTTAAACACATTTCATTTTATTTTTAACAGTGGTACTTAATTTTTCCTCTTCTTTCTCCTCCTCCTCTTCACTTTCACTTTATCATTTTGCTGATGTGGATTGAACCCAGGGCTTACACATGGTGAATCACACTCTGACACTGGGCTACACCTCATCCCCAGTAGTTATGAGATTGAAGTTCTGGCTATTACTCTGACTAAGAGGTTCCTTTTAGCTCCATTGTTTAAACTTTACATAATTATTGCAGTCATTCATGTCAAGAATCAAAGAACATTTGGTATAAAATCTTTTCCCACGTCTGTTCCCTAGCTTCTGTGTTTGGAAGCAAGTAACACTATCAATTAGACAATCTCTTATTGCTCTATAGACGCTGTATGAATTGCCTGCATGGACGTTTTGATATGTTCCTTCCTCCAAGACTTTTCAGACAAATAGTGTAAGAGCAGAACTATTCTTGCATGAACGTTTGATTAAGAACTTATCTTGAAACCCATTCCATACTAACATGGGTCAGGCTTCTTCATTCCTCATTGATGGATGCTAAATATTACATTGGTTACATATACATTACTTAAACCAGTATCCTATATGCTATACTTGTTGTGTGCAACATTTTGCTACTTTAAACACTATTGTAATGTACAGCTTTGTGGTTTTTGTAATTTTGCATGCTCACATGTAAATATGGGAAATAAAAGATAGTCTTCAGGAGTGTTTTGAAGTTTTCTGCAGAGACTGTACAAAATTCTTGCTCTTTTGGTGTTAAAATTATGCTCCTAAGTATTTTTTTCTATCCTCATCTTTCATCATATTCTTTGTTTTATTCAATACTGGGAAATACATCCAATGTCTTGAACATATACATGCATGCATGCATACATACATACATACATACATAAGCACTGTTAAGTTCTGTATTCCAGTTGTATAATCATTCATCTTTCTAAGGTTTATAATGTTTGTCATAACTACCTAGATGACCTTTGTTGATGTATATCATATTATCTACAGAAAGTAAACTCATCACCTTCTTCTCTATATTCTACTTCCTATTTTCTCTATCCTAATTAGTATTAATCAGAGATTCTGAACTAAAGGTAATAAACTGGATCACATAGGGCACTCTTAACCCCCACTGTATTTATAGAGTGCCAGGACATCAAAACTACAGTCATTGTGATTGTGCAAAACAGAGGCACCAAAGCTTACAAAGCCTTCACTACACTAGGATGTTGTCAGATATTCCATTTTCTGTGCCACAATAAGGTCACATACATTTTCTATGCAAGAATGAAATCCTTGCTTTGCTTCTGACTGTAATGTGAATAATCATATCACTGCTGGTTCCTGCCCCCTAGTATGATGCTATAGGGTTGTTTAAGACATATTTGCATCAAAGACCTCAACATAAATCCAGCCACACTGAAACCTCTTAGAAGAGAAAGTGGGAAGTACCCTTGAATAAATTGATACAGGAGACCACTTCCTGAACATAACACCAGTAGCACAGGCACTGAGATCAACAATTAATAAATGGAGCTTCTGTAAGGCAAAGGACACAGTTAACAAGACAAACCTGCAACCCACAGAATGGGAAAAGATATTCACCAACCCCACATCTGACACAGGGCTGATTTCCAAAATACACAAAGAACTCAAGAAGCTAGTCATCAAAACACCAAATAATTCAATTAAAAAGGGGAGTACAGAACTAAATAGAGAATTCTCAATAGAGGAATTCAAAATGGCTGAAAGACACTTAAGAAAGTGTTCAACATCCTTAGCCATAAGGGAAATGCAAATCAAAACAACTCTGAGATACCATCTTACTCCTGTCAGAATGGCTAAAATCAGAAGCATCAAAGACAACTTATGCTGGAGAGGATGTGGAGAAAGGAGAACACTCCTCCACTGCTGGTGGGAATGCAAACTTGTACAGCCACTTTGGAAATCAGTATGGCAGTTCCTCAGGAAAATGGGAATCAGTTTACCTCAAGGTCTAGTAATTCCACTGTTAGTCATATACCCAAAAGATGCACATTCATATGACAAGGACATCTGTTCAACTATGTTCATAGCAGTATTATTTGTAATAGCCAGAATCTGAAAGCAACCTAAATGCCCCTCAACTGAATAATGGATGGAGAAAATGTGGTACATTTACACAATGGAGTACTACTCAGTGGGAAAAATCAATGGAATCTTTAAATTTGCAGGCAAATGAATGGGACTAGAAGAAAACATCCTGAGAGAGATAACCCAGTCGCAAAAAGACACACATGATATGTACTTACTCATATATGGACTTTAGACATAGAACAAAGGATTACTATCCTATATTCTACACCACCAGAAAAGCTAGGAAACAAGGAGGACCCTAAGAGAGACATACATGGTCCCCAGGAAAAGGGGAAAGAGACAAGATCTCCTGAGCAAATTGGGAGCATGCTGGGAGTTAGGAGAAAGAGAAGGGGAGAAGAGGAGGGGAGAAGAGGAGAGGAGAGGTGGGCATGAAGGATCAGGAAGATTGAGTCAGGGAAAGAATAGAGGAGAGCAAGAAAAGAGATACCATAATAGAGGGAACCATTATAAGTTTAAAGAGAAATCTGGCACTAGGGAAATGTCCAGAGACCTACAGGGATGACCCCAACTAACAATCTAAGCAATAGTGGAGAGGCTACCTTGAATGCCCTTCCCTGATGAGATTGATGACTACCTTATATGCCATCCTGGAGCCTTCATCCAGTAACTGATGAAAGCAGAAGCAGAAGCAGACACCCACAGCTAAACTGAATCGAGCTCCTGGAATCCAGTTGCAGAGAGGGAGGAGCAATGAGCAAAGGCCGGGTTGGAGAAACCCTCAGAAACAGCTGACCTGAAAAAAGGAAAGCTGCTGGACCCCAGTCTGGTAGCTGAGAAACCAGCATAGGACCAACCTAGACCCCCTGAATATGGACTGGGCAGTCTATGGGGCCTCTGATAGTGGATCAGAATTTATCCCTAGTATATGAATGGACTTTGGGAGCCCATTGCACATACAGGGATACTCAGCCTAGACACATGGTGGAGGGCTTAAGCCCTGCTCCAAATGATATGACAGACTTTGAAGATTCCACATGGAAGGCCTCATTTTCCCGGGGGAGCAGAAAGGGCTGGTGGGGAGACAGGGAAGAAGGGGAGGGTGTGGGAACTAGGATTGATGTGTAAAACAAGCTTGTTTCAAATTTAAATAAAAAGTATTATCATAAAAATAAGTAAATTAAAAAGTAAAACTAAATAAGATAAATTAAAATAAAAGACATTTGCAATGTGACTCTGTCCCGGTAAGAGGTACAGTCTATGTAATATCCTTTTATATTTCAATAGACCTTTAATGGCCACTTCAAGAATGATACTGTGAGAAAATATATCCTTTTGTTTTTCTTAGGTAGTTTAGCAAATGGTATACCTATTACTCTTTACTGAGACATTCACTTTGGATGTTTTTACCTGTCCTTAGAGAACAGAATTCTGAGTTTTTTCCATTGGAATTGACATTAGAGGAGATGGCCAGGAGTTCCAGTTGTTGCAGCCACAGGTGTTTCAATAGCTACATTATTGGTTGCTATGCACTGTGATGAAAAGTCTTGGTAGATGCCCCCTTTTCCACCCACTGCTGACCGGCAGAGGCCTATTTACCAAGGCTTGGGTAAGTTCTACATTGGGGCAAAATGAATAATTGCTATTATTTTAAAGCTATTGCTTCTTAACGGTTTGTTATATAGCAACAGAGAAACAAAATGCTGAGTTTTCTGGAGAGTTACATGTGACATAAAGTTGAAAAGGATTCCTATTAGTAATGAATTTTTGGCCAGAACTCAGGTAGTCAGGCATACTTTACCAACCCTAGTAAAGAATTTTATAAGCTCTATAATACTCAGTAGGGTTCTGTTTGAAATCATTTTACTTGGGATTATAAACACTGATATTCATAATCCTATTGTAGTTTTTAATTATTTTTCTCTAACATTTTAGTGTTATTTGTTTACTTATTTATCTCGTGTGTGTGTGTGTGTGTGTGTGTGTGTGTGTGTGTGTGTGTGTGTGTGTGGCGCGCGCACGCACATGCGCGCGCACATGTGTAGAAATCAGAAGACAACTCGTGGGAGTCAGTTTTCTCCTTCCACCTTGTGGATTCTGGGAATCAAATTCAGATTGTCATAGTTGGCATCTGAGTTTGAGTCTCAAGGAACAGTGTAGGAAATTGAGGATTAAGTTGAAAGATAGATAGCCAGAGCTGTGGAGAGGCGTGGGGAAGGACAGGCATAGTGGCCCAACCCTGCACACCAAGCACTTCTGCTGCAAAGCCTGCTGTATCCTCCAGAGTCCTTTTTTTTGTTTTGTTTGTTTGTTTGTTTGTTTGTTTTAAGGAAAACTTTCAGTAGAGTCTAAACTGCAGAGCAATTTCACTAGGCCAAACCTGAGAGTTTGCTCTGATCCTATGTATATCTGTGTTTCCCAGAGCTGCCCCAGGCATTCTGAGGGCCTAGTGATGGTTCCTGTGATTCCTTCTTAGCAACTCAGTTGATAGTTGTGGTATGACATGGAGGCTTTGTACTAGGGAGGCCTGGGCACTTTACAACCATCTGGTTGTGACTCAGTTTCCTCATCTGAAGCATTAGACATATCCAGTGTGAATGCACATGGGTACAGAGTATCTTGTGACTGTGTAGGAAGCCCATGTTTTCTATTCTACAATCTTGGGGACTAGAGGAGTGAGATTTGGTGACCCAAATAATAGTAATATTATAACCACACCATTAGCTACCTAAGGCCAAGCAGCTTCAGGCTCACTTTATTTAATTTCACTTTTAGGAACTGGACTAAAACAGAGCCATGCAGAGGCAGAGGCAATCCTCACTGTGTCCTGGAACCCCCCTGTCCACGTATGCTTTGTGCTTTGGCGGGGAGGTTTCTTGACGTGCCTGCTGCCTGGCTTCTACTGACACTGTTCAGAAAAGCTGGTGATCCAGGGATTATGTGGAATTCAGTGTCTCAGAAAGGTCCAGGAGCAAATCAAGATGTGGCTGCAGTGGGTAGTTAAGGCACTTTTCATCACCAAAGCAGTAAAATACACGTCCAGTGATGGCCTAGAAATTCTCAGGTCCAGCCTCACCCTGCCCAGTTGGCTTTAGGAATCTAAAACCAATTGCTTTTGGCATACTATTTTATATTGCTGTTGCAATCATGATCTACACCACAATTTCTCTGACCTGCAAAGTATTCAACACTGGCCCTACTGTGGCCACTACGGTGCATGTGAGGTAGACACGGTAGAACTTAGTCTAGCCTAGAACTCACAATCCTGCTTCAGCTTTCTGAATATTCAGATTATGGATGTGTAGCACCTGATCTGGCAAGATAGGCCCCTTTATGCCAGTAGCTAAAATATGGCTCAGTGCTTTGTCTGAGGGAAGCAGACTTTGTACGCCAGAGCTCCGCACCAGGTTCTTAGGAGATACTGTGCTAGTTAATACTCTCAAGAATTCCACATTTAGGCAGTCCAGTCAGGGCTTGCCAGTTGAGAAACTAAAGCGGCAGAGGTCCTGAGAGAGTCAACTGAAGCCACACAATTGTCTCAGACAAGTGGCAGATGAATCCATGGTTGGAGTGCAGGTCTAAGCCCTGCATTATTTCTACCTTTTCCCTTCTTCTTCTTCTTCTTTTTTTTTTAAATTTAAAATAAAGGGGGCCTGTCTTAGCTCCACTTGTGTCCAAATAGAAGCATGTGTTGCGACTGGTTGTTGAGTCTGAAATAAATAGCTCCTTTTAGACTGTTGAGACAGCCAAATGCTTTCAATATGCTCCCAAGGTTGGTGACTGGGTCTCAATAGAAGCCAGATGTTCCAGATTCCAGAATTATTTCCTTGCATACTCACTCTCGCTCTCCCAACCCCCACTCCTCCATTCAACCAAGGAGGAAGGGAAGGTGAGACCCAACCCATTTTGCTTCTCCTATCTTTCTTTGTAGAGAGAAGTTGAAGTTGTAGCTAGGCTGGAGTTCCTGTGACCTGGGAAGGGATGGAGACTGGAAGACAAAAAGAATAGAAAGGCTCCCTGTGCTGCCTGACCCTTCTGTATTCCTTCACAGTTGACAGCCCAGACTCAGCTTCCCGCTAGGAGGAAGTGCCCTGCCGCTAGCCTGTTGATTACTAAAACAGAACCACAGCAGCTCTTGTCAGCTCTGCTTCCTCTATGCATGTTGGCAGGTTAAAAAAAAAAAAAAAGATTCTTGTTTTATTACTGTTTGTCAGACCAGGGAACCTTTGAAGTTCTTTACAGATCTGACTTTTATTAGAGAATGTAGGAGTTGGGGTGGGGGTGGTAAGTGGGATGGATGCAGCCCATCAAAATATTCTGTGGTGCATCCAGCTAGCTCACTCCCCGCTACCGTCTTTGTCTGAAAAGGTTTTTGACATGGTGTTTCTATATGTGGCCTGCCTTCCAGATGACAGAGTGACATCTATTGTCGTAATATAGGGAGGAAATTATGATTACTTAATGATAGCGTGTCACAGCTTGTCGTGTCTTTATTTTCCTTTTAAATAGTTGCTGTCACAGCAACACACAATTGGCCTTCAATCCTGGGACTGAGCTAGGACCTTGTGTGGTACGAGGTGGTGCAAGGGTGTCTGTGGAGCTTAAGAGGGAAACAACAACAAAAATGTTTCTGTCTGGCTTGGCTCCCTGCTCCTCTTGACTTGGTGTAGGTAGAGGCCTCACTAATGTGTGGCCTATGCTTTGTTTTTTTTTATGATAATTTTTTAAATTTAAATTTGAAACAAGCTTGTTTTACATGTCATTTCCAATCCCCTCACCCTCCCCCCACAACCAACCCCCATCCCATCCCCTTCCTACTCCCCAGGGAGGGCGAGGCCTTCCATGGGGGAATCTTCAAAGTCTGTCACATCATTTGGTTAAGGGCCTATGCCCCACATTCAGGGGGTCTGGGTTGGTCCTATGCTGGTTTCCCAGCTGTCAGACTGTGGTCCATAAGCTCCCCCTCCCCATGCTCCCAATTTGCTCAGGAGGTCTTGTCCCTTTCCCCTTCTCCTGGGGACCATGTATGTCTCTCTTAGGGTCCTCCTTGTTTCCTAGCTTTTCTGGTGGTGTGGATTATAGGCTGGTGATCCTTTGCTCTATGTCTAAAATCCATATATGAGTGAGTACATAACCATGTGTGTCTTTTTGTGATTGGGTTACCTCATTCAGGATGGTTCCTTCTAGTCCCATTATTTTAAGATTCCATTGGTTTTTTTTCTACTGAGTAGTAAGTATTCCATTGTGTAAATGTACCACATTTTTTCCATCCATTATTCAGTTGAGGGGCATTTAGGTTGCTTTCAGATTCTGGCTATTACAAATAATACTGCTATGAACATAGTTGAACAGATGTCCTTGTCGTATGAATGTGCATCTTTTGGGTATATGACTAACAGTGGAATTACTAGACCTTGAGGTAAACTGATTCCCATTTTCCTGAGGAACTGCCAAAGTGGCTGTACAAGTTTGCATTCCCACCAGCAGTGGAGGAGTGTTCCCCTTTCTCCACATCCTCTCCAGCATAAATGGTCTTTGGTGTTTTTGATTGTAGCCATTCTGACAGGAGTAAGATGGTATCTCAGAGTTGTTTTGATTTGCATTTCCCTTATGGCTAAGGATGTTGAACACTTTCTTAAGTGTCTTTCAGCCATTTTGAATTCCTCTATTGAGAATTCTCTATTTAGTTCTGTACTCCCCTTTTTAATTGAATTATTTGGTGTTTTGATGACTAGCTTCTTGAGTTCTTTGTGTATTTTGGAAATCAGCCCTGTGTCAGATGTGGGGTTAGTGAATATCTTTTCCCATTCTGTAGGTTGCTGTTTTGTCTTGTTGACTCTGTCCTTTGCCTCACAGAAGCTTTCCAATTTCAGGATGTCCCATTTATTAAGTGTTGATATCAGTGTCTGTGCTACTGGTGCTGTGTTCAATCTCCTGTGCCAATTCCTTCAAGAGTGGCTGGATTTATATTGAGGTCTTTGATGTATTTGGACTTGAGTTTTGTGCATGGCGACAGGTATGGATCTATCTGCAGTCATCTACACACCAGCATCCAGTTATGCCAGCACCATTTTTTGTTGAAGATACTTTCTTTTTTTCCATTGTATAATTAGCTTTTTTTTTTTTTTTTGTCAAAAATCAGGTGTTCATAGGTGTGGGTTAATATCAGGGTTTTCAATTCAATTCTACCCGTCTATTTTTGCACCAATACCATGCTGTTTTCAGGACTATAGCTCTATAACAGAGCTTGAAGTCAAGGATGGTGATGCCTCCAAAAGTTCCTTTATTTTACAGGGTTGTTTTGACTACGCTGGGTCTTTTGTTTTTCCATATAAAGTTGAGTATTGCTCTTTCAAGGTCTGTGAAGAATTGTGCTGGGATTGCATTGAATCTGTAGATTGCTTTTGGCAAGATTGCCATTTTTACTGTATTGATTCTACCTATCCAAGACCATGGGTGATTTTTCCATTTTCTGGTTTCTTCTTTAATTTCTTTTTTTAAAGACTCAAAGTTCTTATTATATAGGTCTTTCACTTGTTTGGTTAGCATTACCCCAAGATATTTTATGTTTTTCTTCGTGGCTATTGTAAAGTGTTTCCCTGATTTCTTTCTCAGCCCCTTTATCATCTGTATTTAGTAGGGCTACTGATTATTTTTGAGTTAATCTTGTATCCTGCCACTTTGCTGAAGGTGTTTATCAGCTGTAGGAGTTCCTTGGTAGAGTTTTTTCGGGTCATTTATGTAAACTATCATATCATCAACAAATAGTAAAAGTTTGCCTTCTTCCTTTCCAATTTGTATCCCCTTGATCTCCTTTTGTTGTTTTATTGCTCTAGCTAGTACTTCAAGTACAATATTGAAGAGATAGAGAATGGGAAGCCTTGTCTTATTCCTGATTTTAGAGGAATGACATTGAGTTTCTCTCCATTTAGTTTGGTGTTGGCTGTCAGTTTACTGTATATTGCTTTTATTACATTTAGGTATGTTCCTGTTGTCCCTGATCTCTCCAATACCTTAATTATGAAGGGGTGTTGGGTTTTGTCAAAGGCTTTTTCAGCATCTAGTGAAATGATCATGTGGTTTTTCTTTTTTAGTTTGTTTATATGGTGGATTGATTACACTGATGGATGTTCATATGTTTAACCATCCCTGCATCTCTGCATACTTGGTCATGGTGGATGATTTCTCTAATGTGTCCTTGGATTCGATTTGCCAGTATTTTACTGAGTATTTTTGCATCAATGTTCATGAGGGATATGATATAGGTCTGTAGTTCTCTTTCTTAGTTGTGTCTTGGTTACCAAAGTAATTGTAGCCTTGTAAAAGGATTTTGGCAATGACTCTTCTGATTCTCTTGTGTGGAATACTTTGAGCAGTATTGGTATTAGCTGTTCTTTGAATTTCTGGTAGAACTCTTCACTGAAGCCATCTGGCCCTGGGCTTTTTTTGGTTGGGAGAATTTTGATGACTGCTTCTATTTCACTAGGGGTTATAGGACTATTTACATTGCTTATCTGTTCTTGATTTAATTTTGGTATTTATCTAGAAAATTGTCCATTTCTGTTAAGTTTTTGAATTTTGTGGAGTACAGGTTTTTCAAGGTATGACCTGAAGATTCTCTGGATTTCCTCAGTGTCCATTGTTAACTCCTCCTTTTCATTTCTGATTATGTTAATGTGCATGTTATCTCTCTGTCTTTTGGTTAGTTTGGATAAATGTTTGTCTATCTTGTTGATTTTCTCAAAGAACCAACTCTTTGTTACATTGATTCTTTGTATTGTTTTCCTAGTTTCTACCTTATTGATTTCAGTGGCCTGTACTTTGTATATGGTACTTAAAAGTAGAAGTTGAAGCTCAACAAAGATGCCTGAAGACTCCCTCATCCTAACAATCATCACTCTTTGCCTGAATCTGGAAAGCATCACTCACAGAAACACGGGCAGAAGATAAGAGCAGAACCAAGTCTCCCCTGGATGGTGGACTGCTTCATTCTCTGCTCTCATCTGAAATAGCTTTCTGATCCATGGAATGGGCTCAGTGCTGATTGTCCATTAATTTAATCTTTGGATTCCTCTATCCAAAGAAGAAAATACAGAATACTCATTGCAGCATGTAACCTCTCTCATTTCTAAGCTGGCCTATAGATACCAAGGTCTACCTCTCAGACACATTGAACACTTTGTCCCAGCCAGGCATCCCTCATTCCTTAAAAAATGGAGTACCTATTATCCATCCTCCCTACTTTCATTTGTATAGTGCTTGTGCAATAAGTGTGCATGGAATGTTCATTATGTGTGTGTCATAGGGTACCTAGGCCAAGAGTGGTTCTTGGAGGTCAGAGGAGGACATGGGTGTCCAGCTCTATCACCCTCTACCAAATTCCCTTGAGACAGCATCTTCCATTCAGTCTTCAACTAGTCTGACAGCCATCAAGCCCCAGACATTCTTCTGTCTCTGCTGTCCAAAGTACAGTTGTAGTGTGTATGTTTCCTCCAGCCCGCCAACCCGCCAGTCTGTGCCCTCAGCCGCATCAGCCCCAAATAACACTCAGAGACTCTGTATTTGATACAATCCTGTTGGCCAATTACCATTATTGTTTATGGGCTAGCTCTGCCTTAATTATTAACCCATTTCTACTTATCTAAGTATTTCCACGTGGTCATCTTATTAGGGAGCCGCGGCAGGCGCCTTCCTTCCTCCCTGGTCTACATCTTGACTCCTACTACTTCCTCTCTCCTCCTCCTGGTCTCCTAGCCCCGCCTATCTTGTTTCCTATTGGCCAGCAGGGCTTTATTAATTAGTATGAGAAACATATATACAGAATAACATCTCCTATCATACAGTGGTTACTGGTACATAAGGGACCATGATTTGTTCTGAGGAATTGAACTCAGGTCCTCATGGTTGTACAACAAGAACTTTTACCCTGCCAACTACCTCTCCAACCCTCTTCCCTATCTTTTTGAGACAGGGTCTCATATAGCCTAGGCTAGTCTCGAACTGGCTAAGTAGTAGAGTCTGACTTTGAACTTACTGATCCTTCTGCCCCCTATCTGCAGTGCTGGGATTACAAACAGGCTACACCATGGCTAGTTTAATGTTGTTGAACAATCTTTTTGTACATTGTAAAGATATGTTTTTGTCAAGGTGCCTTCTGATTGGCTAAATAAAGAGCGGAATGGCTAATAGCTAATCCAGAAGAGGTTAGCCAGAGCTTTGGGCAGAGAAGAAGTGGAGATGAATATAGTGGGGGAAATGCTAGGGGATATGGAGAGGAAACAGGAGGTGCAAGATTGAAGAGAGGTAAAACGCCACTAGGTAAAATGTAGATTAATATAAATGGGTTAATTTTAAGTTCTAAGAGCTATAGGCCAAGCTTTCATAATTAATAAATCTTTGTGTCATTTTTGTGTGAGCTGGTGGTACAGATAAAGAATCTCTACAACTTAAAAAGTAATTTAAGTCTTGGAACATTTGCAGTAATAGAAAAAGCTAGATACTTGCAACTCTATAACACTCTGGTTAAATCTAGGAAATGTAATCAGTATGTAAAGAAAGTTGAAAAATAAGTATGGAGAGATATGAGTCACACAACTTAAAACACCCACAGCCCATTTTGTCTCTACATCTCAGGTGAAAGCTTTACATTGCAGCCCAGTTTAGTTATGCACCCCCACCCCTAGTCCGACTTGCTGAGCAGAATCATAGCTCCTTTCGGGGACTTCTGGTCACTCTCTGATGTGGCGGCTTCAAGGAGGATCATTTCTGTTTTTAGTTGGCTTCCCTCACTGAGTCCTGAGCTCTTAAGGACATCACATGATTTAGATTTAGTTTTGTGCAGTAGGGACAAGAAGTCACAATAGTTTCACTTAAGCTTAGACTAAAATGTTACTAAAAGACGATTAACTTGATATAGCCCCAGGCACAATAATGAATGTGGTAGCAACTACCTCTTAACTTTTGGGGAAGTTAAACTTTTTGCCTTCTAATACATCAATGTTTTTCTTCATTGTCATTATTACACCACCCCTTTTTGGGGCTGAAGTTCTGGAGATTAAATAAAGAGACTTGCACATGCTAGACAAATGCTCTACTTCTGAGCCAACCCTCACCCTCTGCTTGCTTATAATACTTTTGCTGTTGTTTGCTTTTTGGACAGGGTCTCTTTATAGAGCCCTGGCTGTCCTAGATTAAAGGCATGAACCACCACACCCTGCCATCCTTATAGTACTTTGAAATATGTTATGGGTGCTAGGGATTCAAACTCAGGTCCTCCCACTTGAGCCACAAGCACTTTACTAACTAACCAATCCATCTCCAAGTCCCAAGATAGGACTTTTATATGGTAGCTTTTTGAATTAGAATAAACTCACAAATCAGTCCATCATTTTCTTCCTCCTTCCTTTCTGCCTCATTTCTCCCCTCTTTCTCCTCATTTATTCATTCATGTAGCAAGTATGAATTATCTATATGCATTCTATTATCCATGAGGAGTAAAATAATAAGTTAAACTTCCTAGCTGCGGCACCTGTGTAGGTATTAGCCTTTTTTTTGGGGGGGGGGGATAACTTGAAATCCTTCTAAATAATGCACAGCATGCAGGCTGGTAAATGTTTGGTAACTTCTTGCAAGGGTGTGTCATGCTAGAATACTGATAGGAAGATGAAATGTTTCCTGGGACTTTTACAGAGTTCTCCTCACTCAGAGCTTTTTCTGAAGCTAATTGGGAAGGGCAGGGGGATTAATTCACTTTGTTTAGTTCTTAAGAGCTCTTCCCTGTGTAGTGAGTTGCTTAATGGTAGAGGCTTTGATGCGGGCAGGTACTTTTTTTTTTTTTGGTAGACAATGACTGCTATTGCCCTCTTTTGCAACCTGCACTGTTGTGTGGGCAGAAACCAATTAGACCTAAATTAATTAGCAAGAAAATGATGGGCCCACTTGCTGAGCCATTCACAACAGCTTGTGAGGAACAGCCTTTGTAGGATGCTACAGGCTTCTGCTGATCCCAAGTGATTGAAGTACTTCCAAGCATGGAAGTAAATTCAAGCAGTTGCTGGAGTAAGTGGTTTACTTTTTTTAACCCACGGAAGCCCTTGATTCAGAGGCAAAGCACAGGACTTGGGACTTCTTAGTTTTTTGAGAAGCTTTGGGATAGACAGACTTAGAAGAGAGGCAAAATCATCGTGTCATTTCATATTTGAAGGCCCTCGAGAGTCAAAGAGATTGATGACTGAAAATCACACAAGGGACAGTATTCAGATAGGGAAGAGTCAATATTGAAACAAGGACAGTATCCCATTGAGTCCGCTGTAGAACAAGCTCATTCTGTGTGGTTTCTGCAGACTCTGTGCTGATAACTCTTCCTCTGCCCTTTTCTCTACCAGAGTTTCTATTTCCTGGGGCTCTGATCTCAGCTAATGGCTCCTCTGTGGCCTCTCATCTTCTCTGACATTGTGTTCAACCTTGACCACTTCCCAGTCAATACTACACAAATTCTATCCTGAAGCCCAGGTGTTCACAGTTCTTGCCCTGGATACCACACTTGTGTTTTACATATACTGACTGATTGGATGAGATTAAGAACCTGCACCAGGTCTGTGGCTGTGAGGATGCTTCCAGAGAGGATTAATGAAGAGGGAGAACTGACTAAGAGGAAGGACTTACTCTGACTTTGAGATCAGGCAGAATAAAAGGAAAAGAAAGAAGCCAGGAAGTACAGGCCCATGCTCTCTGCTTCGGGACTGCTAGGAACAAACACCTTCTTTTGCTTGGCTCCCTTCTACCATGATGCCCGGCCTCATTGCAGCCACAGAAACACAGACTGAAACCTTTGAAACAACTGTGAGTCACAATAAACCGCTCCTCCAAAGAAGAAGTATTTGTCAAGTGTTTTGTCATAGAAAGTCCAGCTTCTAAGTCAGGCCCTGCTCACTTCTGACTCTCATCGACTCCCCTATGCTTTCTGTTATTCCTACTCTCCAATGCAGAAACTCCATTAACACCCACTTCTCTCTATTTCTGATATTACTGTCTTAATAGAGAGAACTAGCATCTTTTATTTCGAAAACCACTTTTGTGGTGATCTTACATATTGGTCTGTAATTTTATTAGGGGGAGGGGAAATGGTGGGAATTGAACCCATGCCAGGTGTCTACTAAGCTACACCATCCCCAAATCCTGCCTGTGAATCTTCTTAATTCAAATATAACGTGGACAGATTATGGACTTTCAGAGGGGTCATTGACACTCTCAAATCCTAAGACAGTCATGGCCCTGCAAAGTTGAAAGATAATGTCTAACTTCCAACTGCAGCCTGGCAAGGCATTTCCCGATTTGGCTTTGCAGTAGTCTGACTCCAGCTCTGGCTGCTTCCCCACTGGAATGCACTGCTCTGGCTTTTCTGAGTTCATTTTTCCAGTGTATTGTTTCTACTTGCAGCTGATGGCAGATATGTTCAATACAGGCTCATCTTTCAAACCTTAAACACAAACCCTATCTTGTGCTACGTTAGGAAGCTTCATTATGCAATGTAAGTACCTGTTACTTTTCTTTCACATGGATAGGAGAGTGTCTTGTTTGTTACTGTGCATCCAGAGAGGGCAGTGGGAGTTGGGGATTTTAAATTTGAATTCAGCCATCTTGTAGATTTTCCTCCCCTAAGACTCAGCCTACTTTAACTTGTCTTCCATACTGCTGCAGGGTGATCTTTCTGAAATGCAAATGCATCCATGCTGCTCCTGATAAATCTTTTAGCAGGACCCCCCCCCCCCGTTTGAGAGAATGTGGGCTATGCTCTTTGTCATGGCCCTCTCTTGCTTTTGCCACTCACTATCCACTTATCCAACTTTTGTCAAACTGCATTTTCATTTCCTCTAAGTGTTTGACTCTGAGACTCAGATACAATTCTAGCCTTCAGGATCCGTGTTATCCAGATTAATAATCTCATCACTGTTTTGGCCACAGTGACAGGTTTTGGAATGTACAGGTTAACCAAAATGGCCAGTGAAGGTTTCATAGGGATATTTTGGAAAATGACTCGTAACTAGATCTTGGTACCAAGGCAAGCCCAGAACTTAGTTCAGAATGATGTAAGGTCGAGCCCAGATCTGGAGAGCAATGAGTCCTGGTTACTTCATTTGACCTTTGACCCAGCAGTGCTTGAAAGAGGTTTTCCCACCTGACTTCAGCCAGTACCTTTTTCTGCTTGCTTGAACCAGAAGTTAGTTCCTTTACTTATGCATTCACTGCACTATTTCCCTATTTTAATGATAGTTACAGATCTTATGGCAGAGAACAGGTAGACTAAGTCTGTTTTCAGTGGTTAACAAGAGACCTCACTGATCCACACTCTACACACATACTACAAGGCTATGTCCCCAGTGTCCCTTATGCCATAGTGTCCAAAGCAGAAGCTTGGTCCCATTGTGACTGTGCAGAACCAGAAGCTCCCACATCCTGATCACTGCTCTGCACCCTGCCATCACTGAATTCGTGCCCTCTAGCATCTTTTCTGTGTGCCTTCCTATCTCAACATCATTGTCTTTTGTCAGGAATGATTTACTCCTTTATCCACTGCATGTCGCATCCAGCGACATCCTGGCTCGTTGTTTCCCCTAGGCGCTCACCTGGGTCACTCCAGGGCATCTCTTTAGTCACTTGTCTGGTTACTCCATCACCTCTGCTGCATCGGGTTGTTTGATATTGGTCCTCAAAGTCCCACAATGCTGCTTAAGCATGAACATATTCTGTCTAAGAACTCACTCCTCTTTTTTAGTGTAAAATTTTGGGGAAAACCAAAGAACATTGGGACCAATGCCACAGTGAGTACATATCTCCAGTTTCTGTGTGTCTTCAATGATTCTTGTAACCTTTCTGTGTATTTCTGGTCAACAACTTCCTTTTGTCCTTTAAGCTGTTAGTTCAGACTCTTTCTTTGCCACCCAATGTCTCTCACCTCTCACCTAGAGCTTGCTGTGCAATAGATCTATGCTGGGTGTTCTCAGACACAGTGGTGTTAAAGGAAGGGTGACAGTGCACTGCCATGGGATGTAATCCAGAAATAAACTGTTTGGAAGGGGGTTTGAGAGGGATTCAAGTGTTATTTCATGGTAAAGGAAATATTCCAGGTGATGGCAAGAGACTAGGAGAGCACAGTGGGACAATTCATGACAATTTGGAATACAGTGCTCGAGAGGCAAGGAAGTAGGATGTGGCCATTCCCGTTGGCATGCTCTTCCCATCTTCTCCCATCTCTTTCTCTCTTCCTTCCTTTGGAACCAACAGTGCTTTGAGATATTCCCTGAGGAGCCCCAAAGAAGATATCAGTGACAGTAGGAGTGAGAGACACAGCTCCAAGCTATTGTCTGTAGCATCCCAAGGAGCTCTTCACAGGGATTTCCACTCAAGTGAATGACACAGCATAAGACAGAGTTGCATTTTACTAAGAGAAGGTTTTTAGCCCGAATGCAGTGGTGAATGCCTTTCATCACAGCACTTGGAGGGCAGAGGCAGAGGCAGAGGCAGAGGCAGAGGCAGAGGCAGAGGCAACTCTTTGTGAGTTCCATTCTAGCCTGGTTAATGTAGTGAGTTCCAGGACAGCCAGGTCTACATGGATACCCCATTTCAGCAATCAAACTAACTAACAAAAACAAGCAAACGAACAAATGAAAAAAGGCAGAGGTTTTAATGGTCATGCCATCAAATTGCTTTCTGAATATTTGTGTTTATATCCATAGGCCTGAGCCATTTCCAACCTTGGTCAGGAACACTTCTTTCTTTTGGTGGGCAACCATCAGTGTGGAGCTTTATGACTGGTTAAAATGCTGAGGAGTAAGTGAGAGAGTGCTCAGGCTTACACAGGACGGGATGTTGTATTAACACGCTGTGATCAAAGCACAAGGAGCATTGCAGAAGAAGAGGGGGAAAGAGTATAAGAATTAAGGATAAGGAGGGAGTTCTGTTGGGAAATTTAAGTACTTGTCCCTTACAGGTCTCTTCCTCCCCACCCAGCTGTGTAGAACTCCCGTGCTCTCAAGGTTGACCAAACAAGGTTGTTCTCATAACTTTCTGGTACACAGTGGCTGTGCTTTGGGTGGTGCATGACTTCCTCCTATGTTTAGCCCATCTCCTGGCTTGTGTATATAAACTCATTGCTCTCTGTAATAAATGGCAGATGCTTCCTCTTCACTTCTCGTGGTGGTCTGTTAAGTGTTTTAATCCCGACGCCCTCTGCCAGTCTTTGTACTCCGGCTGCGCGGGTGTGGCAGAGTTCTGTGAAAGGATGTCTTCTGGACATGATGTAGTTACCACACCCACAAACTCACAGCAGCTATGGCTGCCTGCACAAGACCTTCACACAATCAAGCCAGCCCCAGTCCCAGCATAGATGGAGGAGGTGGTCTTCAGGTCCCACCTATTACTGAGAAACTTTTGTATTGTGTTTCCTGGGCAAGGTTTCCCCAGGATTCAGTGGATGGCCCCACACCTATGCATGTGTAGACTTTAGTAACTATATTTAATGGCTTATTAGAAACAAAAAAGTAAAAATGAAAAAAAAAGACACAAAGTTGGGAGAGAGGCATATTAGGAGGGAGCGGGGAGTTCAAAGTTGGGGAAGAGGAATAATTATGATCTTTTAAAAAGAACCAAACAGCTATGGGGGAAAAAATCCTGAACTACCAATTTCTGAATAAAAGTTCAGAGTAGAAAAAAAAGTGTTTTTAAAATGTATGGATCTATATGCATGTGTCTGTGTTAGTGAATGCCACATGTGTACAGGTAATTACAGAGGCCTCAAAGGGCATTGAGCTTCTTGGAGCTGGAGTTGTAGGTGGTTGTGAGCTGCCTGATATGGGTGCTGGGAACCGAATTTGGGTCCTGTGGAAAACTGGCAAGTATTCTAAACTGCTGACCCATTTCTCCAGCCCCAAGTAAAGGGTTTAACATAAATTAATCATTAAGGGAGAACAGGAAGAAGAAATGGAGGGAAGGAAAAAGGGGGGGGGATGGAAGGAGAGGGAGGGAGGGAGGGAGAGAAAGAGACAGAGACAGAGACAGAGACTTAGAAAAGGATTGTACATAACCAAGCGAAGATATGTGGAATCTCAAGAGTCCTTCAAACCCAATTTCCCCTTTCCCTACAACCTGGTCTACATCTTAGATCCCTGATGTCACAGAGTGGCATCTTCCAGATCAAGTCAGTCATTGACATGCTGTACTCCTCCCTCATCCCATCCTCTCATCTACACTTTGATTGCTAATTGCTGTTTGGAGCCCCTGGAAGCCCGCCCTCCACCTGGGTTATTACAAAGGTCTCCCATCATCTAGTGCTTCTGCAAAGCCTCCTGTATATGGCTGTTCAAATAGTACTGCTAACATCCAAGTTTGCCTGTACTGATGGATGTTGAGAGAAAGTCATGAACTCCTATTAGGTTCAAGTGAAGTTCAAACCCTTGACGTCCCATATTAGTCAATTTCATGAGGTAAACAACTTACAGGAAGAAAGGCATTTCAGAGATTTAAGTTCATGTGAGCTGGTTCTGTTGTCCTGGGCCCCAGGTGGAGGTAATCCTGAAAAATCACTGCAGGAAGCCTGAGGTGGGAGAGCTGGGAGCAGAGAAAGACAGAGAGAAGACCTACCCACCAACTCCCTTCCTCTAATCAGGCTTCACCTTTCTGGCTCACACCTCGTCCCAGTAGCCCATTCAGAGTGAACTTGCCAGTGGAATAACTCATGGTAGTTAGTGCTCTTATGGTCACATGGTCCAATCACCTCTCAGTAGAGCTGACAGCTTCTAATCAAGATGTCTCTAGGGCTTGCTCTTGTCTCCCTTTCTAGGCTCAGTCTTCTGTCCTTGCTATGCTCTTCCTGCCTCTGTGTACATGCTGTTTCCTTCCAGGTTTCTGTGCCAGGCTGGTTCTTGAACATCTTGCAAGACTCAGCTCAAGCCTTATCTTTTTAAATAAAGACCCCAAATGGAAGGAGACCCCCACCCCCACATTCTGGCAAATTCCTCCGGTTCTCTAAGCTTGGGCTTCTCTGTAAGCCCCCAGTGATTTGCTTGGCCTGAGCTCCTTACAAACCAGTCAATGTGTTCCTAAAGTCTGTGTCATGCCCAAGGCAGGGAGATGTGTCAAATGAATTAATAGAGCAGCTTACTCCATGTGCAGACCTGGGACGACATATGGCTCAGTCTTGAATACTTTCTCTAAATCATATTATAAACTTGACACAGAATTGCAAATAGTTTATAAAATCACTCATCTGGTACTTCAAACCACCTAGACCTTTGTCTGTTTCCTGTGACAGAAGGCTCTGCCTACAAAACAGATTTCTCATGACCCCACCCGTTCTCTGTGCTTGTAGTTTATAGCAGGAGAGACCAGCTCTAGTCTTTGATTTCTATTGCTTTTGTTCTATTTACGTGCTCGCTGCTTTAGATAACAGAACAGAGACGATGAGTTTTCGAGTCATTTCTTAGCCCTGTTGTTTCTGAAGCATGCTTCTGTTCTCCCCACCTCTATTTAAATCAGTCTTAGAATAAAAAATAATAGAATAAAAATAAGCAGAATTGACAAATTTCTGTTAAACCTCCTATTTCTTTTAGATCTATGGTGGTAAGGTCTTGAGCATGCTGCATACTGCTGTTCATATTGCCCTTCTCTGTAGACTATCCTTTATTAAACATGTACTGGAAGCATGGTAATATGCTTTCTGCATTTTAATGTACACATCAAACCTGTGAAGAATTAGTGCGTGAAAGTATTTGGAGACCAGACAGGGCTGGACTTATGGTGGGAGCATGAGAGGGAGAAGGGAGATGAGTGATGCTGGATAATCAAACAGCTGCTGTATGGTGACAGTCCTGTATACCAACTCCACCAGTCTGGGCTTTCCCCCAACAGTGGTGGGATGTCAGGCTTGTGAACTTATTAGATGTGGGCTTTGTAAGATAACTCTGGCTGCACACTGGAGAATGAGGGAGTGTGTCCAGTTAGGATATTCCAATAATTGAAGTCAGTCACAAGGGTGGCTGGAACCAAGTGGTGGGAAAATAGATTTAAGAGGCTTCAGACAAAAAGGCAGGAATGCAAAAGAGTAAGACAGTGGACCCCTAGGATGAGCATCCCTGGCCACTTCTCAGAGCGTGATCCTGTGGACATCTAAAGCAGCTTGCTAACAGTATCCTCATCTAAAAACTGCTGGAACTAACAGCAGTAACCATCTCTTGGGAGTCTGGAGTGAAAGAGGAGAGAATGTGTGTGGTGGGAGCCAGATTACTGGTCTTTCCAAGTGTATCCACACCCTACTCTTCAGGACTTCTGAATAGATGCTATCTTAGGGACAAAAGAATCTTTGCTGTAGTGAATAAGACAGATCAACGATCAGAGACATTATCTTTGGTTATTCAGGTGGACCAGTCTAATTACACAAGTTCCTAGTAGGAGATAATCTTTTGAGAACCCCTGGTGGCTATAGCCAGAAAGAGATGTGGCATTGGCACATGTGCAATAATTACACTGGTGGAATAAATTACGGTTATTATAGTGATGGTATTGGAGGTGAAGGAAGCAGACCACGAATCTAGGAAAGTGAATATCCTTTAGAAAAAAGCATGGAAATAGATTTGTCCCACCTATACCCCTCAGGCTTCTAGAACAGGCAGTAGTACTGACAGGGTCTTAATTTTAGCCAGCAAGGCTTGAAGTGTTAGCCTAAAGAGCTCCAAGATAATAAATTTATGTTATTTTGAGCCTAAAATTTTGTAGTTATTTGCTTCAGAAATATTGGAAAGCCAATGGATGTGTAGAGGGCTCAGCCTAGAGACGATACCCCGAAGAGCCACCAAGTTAGGCGAGTCAGTAAGACATCATTGACTAGGTGTGGGGGGAGGGTGGCAGGGAAATCCAGTACCCACACTGTGACTAGGGCTTCATTTGGTGTATTCAGGCATCTTGCTCAGAATGTTGTTGGTTATGGGATTTGGGACATAGGAGGAGATCTGGTGCCCACCAGTGTTGTAGAATTATCATCATAAAATAAATGAGGTTGCTTCACTCCATCACAGCTGACAGATATTTAGGAAAAGTATTCTCTGGGTCCCTGGTTTCTCACACTGACTTCCATATCCTTGAAGACATACAAACATAACTATACTAATCACTTGGGGTTAAAATTAATGTCTTAAGTGTTGTCATCTAACCAGGAGGAGGCCTTGATTAGATGTCACTCTCCATCCTTGAAGCCACAACATCAAAACAGGACTTTTTATATGTTGCAAGCAGTGCAGGTAGGTCTTGGATCCTGGTGTCACTAATAGGTGGCTGATTCTAGGTAGGTGCTCAGATTGATTTTTAAATCAATCTCACTCAACTGCCAGTAACACCGACTAAGAAATAGTGTCCACTTTAAAATTTTATGTGATTCTGACAGTCCCGTGGGCTAGGTCTTTGCAGGTCTAGTGCTTTGACTTGGTTGTCATAATGTTGTATAATTCCCACTTGTGCTTTTATGTCCCTAACTCCAGCAACAACAAGTTGTTGAATGGGGACAGCCATTGCTCTCCATGGATGCCATTTCATACCCAGAAAGTACCTGCACTTCTGAGCTGGGTGTAAGCCTTCATTTGTGCAGTCTTAACCACATAGAACCAGCTCTCCAGCCAGACCAGTGGTTGCCAAGTTCTGATTCTTGCATTTGTTGGATAAGATTATCTACTGTGCTGATGAGATGGTTCAATGGTAAAGATCATCTATTATAACTTCTCAGGTGAGTTCAAAGTCTCACCCGAAGAAGATATATGCTGCTGCCATTGCAACAGCTAATGCTCGTTGAAGGCTATGTTGATTAGTTTTTTTTTTTTGTTAACTTGACACAGGGTAGAGTCATATGGAAACAGAAAACCTCAACTGAGAAAAATGCCTCCATCAAATTGACCTGTATTCAAGTCAAGAGGGCATTTTATTGATTAATGATTGATGTAGGAGGGTGCAGTCCACTACCACCTCAAGACACATGGTTCCAGGTTGTATAAAAAAATAGTTGAGCAAGTTATGGGGAGCAAACCACCAAGCAGTGTTCCTTCCTCTATGGCCTTTGCTTCAATTCTTGCTTCTAGGTTCCTGCCTTGAGTTTCTGCTTTGAGTTCTCTACATGAAGGACTATGATCAGGATATCTAAGCTCAATAAACCCTTTCCTCCTCAAGTTGCTGTTGGTCATGGTATTTCTCAGGCAGTAGAAAGCAAACTAACACAGAGGCTCACAATACTATAGCAATCAACAAGGGTCCCCTTTATACACAGGGCTTCGAGACATCTTCTAGAGCTAAAGAGGACCTTAGACAACTCAAATAAATTGCTCACACTAATGAAGTGACACAGACAAAATTCAAAATGACTTTTATCTGTTTCCGGAATTCAAATTCTTTCTAATACCTATGATAGCAGTATTAATACAAAGATAAAGGGCACATCTGAGAAACATGGAATATTCTGCTGCTCCTACCCAATCTTCAGGCATCTCCAGGGGCTTCCTAGTTCCTCATCCTGGAGGAGCTCAGTGTTCTCTGATTCAGTCAGGGTTTACTGGGTGCGGAGTCCAGGCTTGGTGCTGGAGGAGACTCCTTAGGGAGATCACTTTCTAATGGGATGATTCTATCAGTAAGCACACAGGTCCTCCATGCTGCATTTAACTATCACACTGAAGACCAGCAACCCTCACTGGGGGCCTGGATGGAGATTCTTGTACCTTCTATAGCAGGCAGCCAGTTTCCCTCACACCATGCATGACCTGCTATAGATGAATTTCCTGCGTTCCTGGGATTGTATTGATGCACAGCCATTAATAATGAGTCCATCTTTATTCATGATAAGTTACCCAGAGGGGCCAGATTCCAGCAAATCCAGCCAGTATTTATTATCTGAGGCTGAAGAACAAACAGGCTGTCATCTCCCAGCTGCCCAGGATGTGGGTTTAATGGAGAGAGGTGCACCACTGGCCCTTCTGAGGCATCCAGGATCTGAGCATCTTCATCGGATCTCTCAACAGTGAGGTCATTCAAAAAATTGGTCATGATTCAGCAAGACACAGTTCACAAAGATACAGTTTGACATCTCCACTCTCCTGTTGGGCCATCTCATTTCCTGTAATGTTGACATTTGTCTTCACTGACCACTTCAGCTGGGCAGCTGACCCTCTTGTGTTTTTGTCTCCTGCTTTGTGCCTGACCTGTATGTTCGCTGGCTCAATGACTTAGCTTCACCAAAGCAGGTGAGATTTGAGGACCACTAATGGGCAGAAACCCGATTTTGATTTTAGCTTTTTCTATATGCCATTCTAGTTTATGTGTGAGCTTATTCTCCCTAAATATTGCTTCTGTTCAGCAATCACTGAAGACTCTTATTTCCATAGCCAACAGTTTGGAAGACCCTTTCTTGGTCTCAGTTGTGTTCCAGCCTTGTATCTCTAGGCTGTGCAACAGCCAATGATAAATGACCCAGTCTGTGTGGGCTGGTGTGGATGGCTCCTTGTCTCAACACACTCACTTTTAGGTGGTTATTTCATGCCCCAAATGTGCACCACCTCTTATTTCCCATCTTAAATCATTCTACCTGCCTCATCAACTCCTATTCAGCCCACAAAGCCCCAACCAAAGACCCTCCATTTATTCAGACAACATCTCGATTGCTGTTTTTTTTGAAGACCAGAGTGAAGACTTCCACTTGAGACAAATATAGAATTCCTTACCACACGTGGTGGCAGTTGTTTCCCACTGGTCTGCAGCACTCAGAGCTCCGCAATTAGTATAATTTGCATGTGAAATGCACCCCTTACCAATGTCCTCACTGCAACACTCAGCAGTCGAGCTTTGGGAAAATGATTGGCTTATGAGGGCTCTGACCTAATCTGTCAGTTATCTTGATCCTATTGGGTTCTTTCCATCTCTACCTCCTGCCTGCCATGAGGAGGACCACTTTGCTCTTTCCCACAATATTCTGCCTCGCTGTCCAGAAGCAACAGATACTAATGACAGTGGACAGGAGGATCTAAGTCTGCAGAGTTATATCTGAATAGATCTAAAAGTTAAAATCCTTCCTTTCTTATGTTGTTTCCTCAGGTGTTCTGTCACAGTACTAAAAACGTGACTGGCATTCCATACCTTTCATCCTTTACCTAGAACTCGGAGCAGAGTAAGTCCCTATAACAGGGCCTTGTCATGTTGCTTCTTAAGCCAAACACACACAGCACTATTGATGTCCTTGATACTGTATGTTAATTCTGCTAGAGGGATGATCTTGAACTTGTTCCCCAGTGACCTGCTCTCATCTGACATCATCACAAGATGTTATCGGGCAGAGAAATGAAGAGGTCATTTCTAATAGAGGAGTTAATATGAGCTACTTAAAGACTTGGGGGGGTGTCTGGAGTGGATTAAGAGGTGAGGAAGTTGTCCCAAATGATAGGCAGTGGTGCTGTTCCGTAGAGCTCCATGTGCACTGTGGGCTGGGGACTTTCCATTGGCCGCATTTTCTGGGCTTCTTAGATTCAGCAACTTTGGGGTCCATCATCGTCGTCGTTGTTGTTTTATCAGATGCTGTACACAATCCTGTCACATTATAGACTGTCTTCATAGGACTGGGTTATTCTGAGACATTGCGTATTTTTTTTGGTTTCCAAGCTCAGCCACTGGAGGTCACTGTTGTACCATTGATATGAGTGCGAAGCCCCGCCTGATGCCCTTTTGAAGTTGGCTTCTGCCAGTGATGAATACAATACCCCCTGGGTGGCTAGGAAGTCCCGAGCTGCTGGCCTCTCCCTGGGTCCGCGGAAAAGTGGCCTGATGACCTCCAAAAAAGTGACTTCGGAAGAGCTATGTCTGTCTGGAGAGGGGCAGCGGGTGGGAGAGCCATGCAGGGAGGGAGACGTCTGTATCGCATTAGCCTGCGTCTGGCGGGGAAGGGCTGGAGGCCCTGGTGGGTCAAGGCAACGGCTCCCCTGCTGCTTTCTGGCGCGAATCTGGTAGTGATTAGAGAAGGTTATTGTCTTGGAAGTCCACGCTGCTTCGAGCGTTACAGACCCCATGTAAGAGGGATGTGTGGAGATTGGAAGAGGTCTCTCCCACGCCTCCCCTGCCGGGCTCTGACCACAGAGCTGCTAGGCAAAGAAAGACAAGGGAAACCGAGGCCTGTTCCTTAAGCACACCTACTCAGGGCCTTCCAGTGAGGCTTCAGGAGGATCACAGAAAAGAATTCATACATCCCTAAAGAGGATCTCTAAGCTTGCCACCTCAATTTTTCTCCCCTACCCTGCCTGATCGCATAAAATCGTTGAGTCAATGTCATTTGGGCCGTTTGTTATGCGAAGAAACAGAGGCTCGAACTAACATTCGAACCCAAGTCTCTTGAAATACAGAGAGAATGGATGGTAAAATGACTACACGCGGCTCCTGGCTAAGAATTCTGCCCTTGAAAACTTGGGGAAAGAGCCCCTTACTGTGTAGCCTCCACAATAAGTCATTCCAAAGCAGGCCGACAGGAGAGTACCTTCTGGCAGAGCAATAACCTTTCCCCTCTTTTTTCTTCTTCCCTTTCTCCGCATCTCTTCCCCCATGTTTTATTGTGTAACTCAGGCTAACATTCAATCCTCCTTCCTCCTCCACCCCGCTCCTAAGTGCTGGGATCTCAGGGTTGGGCCACTCCTAGATCAGAGTGGCATTCTAATAAGTCATAATCTGTTTATAGCCATTCATAAAAGCAAAGTGCTTCTGCACACATTAGCTAATTTGGCTCTTATAATAACTGTCTTATCCCTGTAGCTGTAGACAAAGAATCTGAGATGCCGAGGAATTAATTTGCCTAAGGTGGTACAGTCAACGATGAAATTCCACTTCAGATCTTGCTCTGAATACAGTGCCCGTTGTCTGATACCAGTTAGTCTCCAGGCACATCTTGGATGATGCTAAAGCATAGCCTAGTTTGCAATAAACTGTACTTATAGTTTAGCCATTTTACCACCAGAGAGGAGGCTTCAACCCATGAGGATTACACTGCTGATCCTTTCTCAACAAGATGGGAGACGCCTGAAAATTGTCCTCTGACTTCCTCATGAGCTCACCAGTATATAAATACACACTCTGTCTTTCATTCTGTCTCTCATTCATGAGCACACATATTTATTGTGTGTGTATGAGTGCTCACATGTCATGGATGGTGTGTAGAGGAAGAGTCTGCTCTCTCCTTCCACCCCAGAGATCCCAGGTAATCAGAGTTGACAGCAAGCACCTTTACCTGCTGAGCCATGATAAACTTTTAAGAATTTTTAAAAAGACAAAGATTACAATTTTATTTTATCTACTTATTTTTGCTGAAGTTCATTTATCTCTGGGGTGAAAAGTACATCATCTTCCTATAGCAGAGTGGCCAGATTCAGCAGACAAGAGCTCAGAACCCCTAGAATTGGATTTCTTAGGATTTTTAGAGACACTTATACAAAAAAAAATTATCTGACCATCCTGCCTGTATTTTATCTTTCAACTGTATCCTATATCCAAAAAGGGAAAGCTAAGTTTGATTTTTTTTTTTGAGCATGCTTGAATTTTGGGAATGACATTTTTTAAAAAAGGGACACTTTGGAAACACCTTACCAATGTATAAGAAATCTTCACATTCTTCATTACAGTTTTGCTGGCAACCCCCTGAACTGTGCTTACTCCCCAGTCTCCCCTAATGGAATCATTTTTAAGTGTATCCCAAGGAACAAAACAATGGCAAAGCAGTTTGAAAATACAAAGGGCTTCAGGACAATTGTGAAAGAAAGCAGAACAGTTCATTGTATCAACTACCCCAGGGAAACTATACCGTGGAAAGAAGTCCCTGAGGAGGGCAGAGTGGAATATCCTTCCTAGGCACACCTTTAATCAAACTTCAAAGGGAAGACAGCTCATTCCCTTTGGAAGCCATTATGTAATGAAGTCAATCCTGCTTTCTACTCCCAAACTAATTACTGCATTTATTCTTCTTACTCAATCTATTTCCAGGTATTTGGATCTTAAAAAAAACAAAAGCTATTCTTTACTATTTCATTAAGACAAACAGCAAGCACAAATAATGTTAATTTGTCCTGACTAGGTATACAAATGCTAATTTTAGAACTAGCTTTCAGAATTTGCATATCAAGGAATTACCACATTTCTTAAAATCGATTATTGCACATAGACAGGATTTCTTAATCTAGCATATATCAAAGTAGATCCAGGCCTCATAAAGAAAGATAAGTGTATTATGGAAAAACAAGACCCATGGCTCTTTTGAGACAAGGTCTTACTTTGTAGCTCAGGCTAGCCTGGGACTCACTATACAGCCTTGACTAGTCTTCACTGTGCAGAAATCCACCTGCCTCAGCTTCCTAAGGTCTGACTTACTAAATCCAGTTCGGATGGTTGGGTCTTGAAGTCTTAAAGCCCAACATTGAAAAGTGGTCAATACCTGTCTACACATTAACGAATCATCACCTGGCACCTGTTAGGAAGGGTATGACTAAGCATGTATCATAGAAGTGTTGGTGAGAATGTGGGGGGAAGACCCTGTGCGTGATTAATGGGAAAATCCATTACTACTATTATTATGAAAAATAGCATGTAAGTTCCTAAAAAAAAAAGGAACTTCCAACAATCCTCATCAGAATGTATAGCCAAAGGGAATGAAATGAGTATCGTAAAAAGGTGTTTGCACCTTGGTGTTTGTTGTAGCATCATTCACAGAAGCTACAATGTTGAATCAAAAGGTGAATGAACAAATGAAATGTGATATGTACATATATAGATAGCCATATAAAAATGGGATATTATTCAGCTTTCAAAGAATGGGGGATTCCTATCACTTGCGAGGTGTCACACCATGAATGGACCCTGAAAACTTTATATTATGTGAAATGTCAGATGTATAAAGTCAAATCCTTCATGCTCCCATTTACATGCAGAGTTGAAAAACATTAAACTTACAGAGAAGTACAGAGTACTTTCAGGGACTAAGACTGGAAGAAAGGGGAGGATGTTGATCAAGAACAGTCATGCAGGATGGATTAATTTTGTAAATCTAGTATACAGCGTAGTGACAATATTAATAGCAATGTAATACATGCTTGGAATTTGTTAAGAGAATTAATCACAGAAATTTTTATCAGATATATAAAGAGTTAACTGAAGTAATAAACACACTAATTAGGTCTATCAATTATGGAAAGAATTTCACAATGTATACATACCTCAAACTTCATAGTATACATCTTAGATGTATACAATTTCCATCTGTCAAATAAACTTCCATAGGGCGGGTTGTATTTCAAATGGTAGTCTGGTTGCTTAGCATGCACAAGACCCTGGCTTTGCTCTTCAGCACAGCATAAACCAGATGTGGTGGTGCATACCTGGAATTCCAGCAGGTCTGAGATGAAGGTAGAAGGATTTGAAGTTCAGTATCATTCTCAACTACATTGCAAGTTTGAGGTGAGGATGAAATAAATAAAATCCCCCTCCTCTCTCTCTCTCTCTCTCTCTCTCTCTCTCTCTCTCTCTCTCTCTGTATGTATGTATATATGTATGTAAACACACACATACACATTCAGTGAAGGGGAAAATAATTTGTTTCTGTATTCATTACCACTGCATAAAGACTGTCACACTGACAGCTGGGCAGATAGCTCCATTAGTAAATGCAAGCAATAGTACTTGCCATGCAAACATGAGGAACTGAGCTTGATCCTTAGAAACCACATAGAAAGAGCCTGAGGTCAACCAGATCTCTCAATTGGCAAGGGTGTTTGCTGCCCAACTTGACATGAGTTTGATTCCCAGGACCTATATGGTGGAAGGAAAACTGACTCCCACTAATCGTCCTCCAACCTCTACATGTGTGATGTGGTATGGTGCATGTCCACACACATACATTCACATACACTTAAACATACACACAATTAATCAATGGATTAAAGATTAAATATTAAAATGTTAAAAAAAAGAGCCCAGTGTGCATTTATAATCCCAGCACCGAGGAGAAGGAGGCAGGTAGGTCTTTTGGTTCGCTGGGCCAGTAAGCCCAGCCTATTTGACCCCCCGCCCCAGGCCAATGAAGAGACATTGTCCTCCCAAACAAGGTGATGTCACCTGAGGAGCAACAACAAATGGGTCAGCATTGACCTCACTATTGTTGATGAAAGAGTAAAGAAGGGACTACTGTTCAAGAAAACCATGGCCCAGAAATATTATGTATCACTTCCTATTACCGTCATAGTAAGGGAGACTAGACCAGCAGCTAGTCCCAGATCTGTATCATGAAGTTGGGACACATGTAGTGATGACTTTTCAGCATCTCTGATTCTGACATTCAGAATGGAGACAATAGGCTCAGTACTGGTTAGCATACAAGATTTGGGCTAATAGCACTAAAAAGCAAAGAGAACTGGTAGAAGACACAAAGCAAAGACTTGCCGGTGACTAAAAGAGAGGAACACGCTAGCTGTGCCAGGCTCTTGGAAAACACTGTCACTGTGTTTTATTTCAGGGGGTCCTAGTTGATTCCTTCACATCTCTCAGGTTGTAATTACTACATTTGTAACTATTTATTTAGATGCTGCATTTATCACTCCAAGCCAAAATTTCCTACAAGCCTCAGACTCACATCTAGTGACTAACAATTCATTTTATGAAGTCTTTTAAAGTCACAACAAACTTAACAAATCCAGCCCCAATTCACACCAGAATTTCCAACTTGTTGCATAAATAGTCATCAATATCAACATTTATCTATTACTCAAGATGTGGTTTGAGGAGTCTTATTTGAGTGATACCTGTACTGACTCTCAGTTTTAACTAGTTAGTATTTTCCAATCCATCCCTATCGTCACCACTGATTTAGGTTTTTTGTTACATTATCCTGGTTTAGCAAAAGAATTTCTTAAGAGGTACAATCTATTCTGCTTTTGTTTCTCTGTACTACTATCCAATCAATCAACAAAAAAGTCAATCTAATTTATTTCTTTTTAAAAACCATTTCAGAGGTTTTAAGTATGATATATATAAGTCTCTTTATCTGATTATCACTTATGTTTCTAATACAGCTGCTCAACACTCATGGTGTATACTGTTTCTTTATGCAGTTTCTTAAATAAACTATCTTATTTATCCAATATGTACTTTTGCTCAAAATTTTCCCCTTAGGCAATTACTTCTTTTGGCTAACTTGTATTTGCTCTTTAAAATTCACTTATGGCCTTGCCTGGGTTAGAGCTCATTCAGTAAAGTGTTTGTCTTACAAAGATTTGGTTCTGAGTTTGATCCCTAGAAATACTTGTAAAAAACCAGGGATGGTAACTTGTAATCTCACTGCCGGGGAGGAAGAGACAGGTGGGTCCTTGCGACTAGCTGGTCAGCCAGCCTGACCTATATTGTGAGCTTCAGGCCATTGAGATACCTGTTTGAAAAACAAAACGAGGTGGATGATGACTGAGGAATGACACACGAGATTGTCCTCTAACCTCTACCCTACACACAATCCTTTCACACAAGTGCACAGTACATACACAGGCAGACACATAGACAGACACACAGCACCACACACACACACACACACACACACACACACACACACACACACACACACACAGATTTGTTTACTACTTTTTTAATTACTCGAACTTTGAGTGTTGGGTACAACTGAACATGTTGAGTATGTCATACAAGTATTTCCCATGATATATCTCTAAAACAATGACCTGCCTTCCCTTCTTCCTTCCTTCCTTCCTTCCTTCCTTCCTTCCTTCCTTCCTTCCTTCCTTCCTTCCTTCCTTCCTTCTTTCCTTCCTTCCTTCCCTCTCTCCCTCATTCCTCCCCTCCCTTCCTCTTTTCTCTCTGCCTCTCTCTCTCCCTTTCTCTTCCCTCTCTCCCTTTATGCCTCCCTCCCTCCCTCCCTGCCTACCTCTGTCCATCCCTCTCTCCCTCCCTCCCTCCCTCCCTCCCTCCCTCCCTCCCTCCCTCCCTCCTTCCCTCCCTCCCTCCCTCCTTCCCTCCCTCCCTCCATTTTTCTCCACTCTCTAGCTTAGTGTATGGCATGCAATCAATAAATATCTGTCACATGAGTTGTCATGTGGAAGAGGTAGTAGACGCTTGTCTTCTTTCTTGACATGGAAACACACAAAATACAGAATATCAGTAGTCTTTGACATTAGGTAGTAATGCATAGAAGTGGACAAATACTCAGACATCAGGAACTTTCTGCTCCCTTGGTGCATTTGAGTTCTGGCTAGAATAGCCACTTGATCAGGCTCTATGGTAGGAATTTAAGCAACTCTTCATGGGGTGGTTTTATTCTGTAACATCCCTGTAAGCCTTTACCATCCATGATTGTAAGACTCTCATTCACCTTATTCATCAAGCAAGTACATTTTAATCACTTGAAATGTGTTGTGAGAAATATCAATAGTCTGGAAGACCTTAGAAAATCTGGTCTGAATAAAATAATACATATTTAATGGACTTTGCGAAAATAGTAGCCTTCTAGTTAGATCCAGTCCATTTCCCTTTCTTATATGCACTCGACATTCTGATAGATGACCCAAGAAAAGACATTAAGGTCCACTGGGTACTTCAATGAGTACCTACAATTCTGTTGTATTGCCTTCTTCTGTACCTCAGATCTTGGTGTATGCAATTCCTTATAAAGAATTATAAGAGGTGAGGACATGCCTAATCATTGGGGTCTCATGAACATGTATTTAAAGGCCCCTGAGCTATTGTGATGCTATCTGCACCTATTTCAAATAATTAGAACCTTCTTATTGTGAGCCAAAATTGTGAGTAATTAGATCTGGATTCTCTGGGACAAATTTTAGTATCAAGACAATAGTAGGTATATAAAGCGAAAAGTGTTCTGTCCCCAGGAAAGAGGTCTTCCCTACATTTGTTTACCAGGACAAACTTCACATACAAAGATGAAGTTAAGAAGTGTGGTCTTCCATGATGTGACCTTTAAGCTCCCAGAAAACTTCCCTTGGAGTATACAGGAGGTATATTTTCCCATCAATCATTAAGAAGGTATCCCATTTTGCTCTCAGTGGTATGTGTGTCTTTCACACTTTCCTTGCATGAGAATCAGTTTAGTCATCTCTGCATGGAAACTCTTTGCAGGGAAATGTGTTGCCTATTATTCAATGAAGAGCCTGATTTAATAGGAGTGTCTGATTTGAATAGTAGGTTCCTCCCTTTGAACTGTAGGCTCTGGGCTGCTGTCACTAGAAGGCTTTGTCTAGATCAGCAGTTTTCAACCTGTGAGTTGCAACCCCTTGTGGGTTGAAGGACTCTTTCACAGGGTCTCCTAAGACCTTTGGAAAGCACAGATATTTACATTATGACCTGTAACAGTAGCAAAATTACAGGTAATGAAATAGCAATGAAAATAATGTTATGGTTGGGGATCACCACAACATGAGAAACTCTTCTGAAGGGTCACAGCATTTGGAAGTTTGAGAACCACTGGTCTAGATCCAGAAATGAGGCCACTAGACAAAACTACCTTTGCAGTCCATATTACAAAATATTCTCTTTGTTCTAAGAGTCCAGGCATTCCCTCGCCAGGAGCAAGTGCTTCCTTATTGGACTTGATGAGCTTGAAGAAAATGACTTAAACCCCTTTGAAGCTCAAATCTGGGGTCACCTACACTTTTCACCAAGGATACTTCCTAGGTAATAATGCTGTGTACCCCACACACCTTCACATGCACCTTAATCAAGCCTTCCAATACAAGAGCGGCCTGCTAGTGACTGCTGAGTATAGACACCGACTTCTCTCTATCACACTTCCTTCCAGCATCTGATCTTTTCCCCAGCACTTTTCTACTCCAAGTTATCCTACAAAGTATCACAAATCCAATTTTCTTCCTGACTTCCTTCCATTCATGTGCTCAGAAAGGCATGTGAGCTCCCCATCAGTTATGGAATAAAACTCACAGTCTTGTATATGCGATTCAGGGCTACACATGAGGGGCTCAATATCTTTTTCAAGTTTCCCCCTGAAAATTGGCTATGCATAAAATCTCTGTTGTAAATGCACCCGGAGCTTTGTTGTTGCACTAGAATGGGGTTGAGGGGATGGAACACTTGGGTGGGGGGTGGGGGGATGTAGCATCCTGTTGCATGTTTTTGTTTGAGCTGGTTTTAGGCTCAGACTTCCTTTTTCTTCTTATTCTATTTTGTCAGAACATGATTTTTTTTTTCTTTTTTGAGACAGGGTTTCTCTGTGTATAGCTCCGGGTGTCCTGGAGCTCATTCTGTAGACCAGGCTGGTCTCAAACTCATTGAGATCCGCCTGCCTCTGCCTCCCTAGGGCTGGGATTAAAGGTGTGTGCCACCTCCACTCAGCATAAATTTTTTTTTTCAGTCAGCTCAAAGCTATTTATTTACTTACATACTTATACTTATTATTGCTGTGACAAAATACTTTATGGCATACAGGAAGGAGGAAGAAAAGAAGGAAGGGAGGAAGGAAGGAAGGGTTTATTTGAGTTCAATTTGAAGAGACAGTCCATTATAGTAGAAGTGGCATGGTGGCCAACTTGCTTTTTCTAGGGAGCTTGGAGCATGTAGTCAGGAAGCAGAGAGAAATGAATCTGGGGAAGCTCATCTGCTTTCTCCTTTTTATTCCACTCCAAATCCCCATTCATGGGACAGTGCTACCTACATTCACGTAGACCTTGCCTCCTTTTTCTGGAAATACACTTTACCATACTATCCTTGTCCCTATAGCCCACCATGGTAAGTCTTAAGCACCACCAACACTGAGTCCTGGCTATTTCGGCTAATTTTACACTTGGCCTTCACCAAAGATGGCCTGTAAGTATTCAGATGCATGTCTTGTTTCCTCATCTGAATTAAAACTCCCTTGAGAGAAAGGACAGTGTTTTAGTGATATTTGAATCCTCATTGCTTCCTGGTCTATATTTCCACATTATGTTGAACAAACTGCAAGGAGGGTATTGATCATATGCTTTCATAGCTATTTATATTTCTGTCTTCACGGGCAAGCTATGAGCTTTTGATTAAAATAATCCTTCCCTGCTCCTCTGTGGTCTCGCCTCAGTGCCTGGGGTAGGGTAGACACTCAACAAGTGCTGGCCGAAGGACAAGAGCTGGCTTGACTTAGCCAGAGAGAGCTGACTGTGACCGAATTGGATAAATGGAACTGTGCTGTGATCAGTCTGAAACAGAGAAGGTGACTACCTCCGAACGGCTTGTCTTCATTGTTGGCATTTTCCCTCTTCGGAATGAAACAAGCAAATTAAACAGGACTCAAGCTTGAATCCACAAATGACACTGAGCCTGAAATGATGCTGAGGTTGGAAGCAATTTAGTTCACTTACATTTTATTTGGAGGATAATGTTTTCCTTCTGGGAAGAGGAACGTTAAGGGGAAAAAAATCGCCTCCTGACTGTAATACACAAGTAATAGGAATTTGGCCAGAAATCTGATCTTATGAAAACTCTCCAACAAAGCTTCTCAATGCTTTTGGATCGACATTCCCATGTTTGCCTTTCTCTGGTTTCCAGAGATCAGGCTAGAAGAAGGCGCCAGGGTAGCAAGCCAAATAGGCCTATTATGGGATGTCATGCTCACTGGGCGTGAGTGCTGTCTCCTAGGACATTTGTTTATAGCACTTATTGCTCAGCCCAACTTTAATAACACATGGACAAGCCTGGGGCAATCTGTAAAGGATCTGAAAGGTTTTTCTTTTTTTTTGTTATAACTGTCTGTATTATAAAATTAGTGTGTCTTGGGATTGGACTGGATTGGAAAGATGATCTCATCAGAGGGGCCTCAACTTTACCGGAGAAGAGCTGTTTTCAATATCCCTAGCATTCTAACTGGGCACTGAGGGTGCATTTACAAGTGTAAGTTGGCAGATGGTAACTGTTAAGTGGTAAGACAGAATATGTAAATGGATACTCTGCTCCTCTTTAAGCCATGGGTACAAGGCAGGGCAGGAGTGACCAGCCATCCTAAACATTTTGCTGAGAATCATGGAGACAAGAATATGGTGGGAGACAGTGTTAAATTAAAAGAAAAAATCTTGGACACTTGGTGCTTTCCAAAACGTAATGTTCATGAAATCACCCAGAAAACCAGTTGAAGCTCATATCCAGGGTAGAATCTAATGCTCTGCACCTCCAAGTTCCCGGGTGATACTGTAGCTACAGACACATGAGCCACAGGTTGAGTAGCAAGTGTGCCCATTTGTCACAACTGGAAATAAAGTCAGATGTTAATCATCCCCAACATAGAGAAGCAGATTCAGCCAACAATACTGGGAAACTCATTAATTACTGACCCTCAGAGCTGAGAAGGGTCTCAAGTCATCCTGTTCATTAGTTTCTAAACCTTTGCTTTTATTGCTTAAGGAAAATTCATTTAAGAAGCGTGTGTGTGTGTGTGTGTGTGTGTGTGTGTGTGTGTGTGTGTGTATGTGTGTGTGTCCACTCGTGTGCTCATGAGCCATGGCTTGTGTGTGGAGGTCAGAGAACAGTTTGTAGAAGCCTAGTTTTCATTTTACCATGTGAGCCCTAGAGGTCAAAGTCAGGTTGTCAGATGTGGCAGCAAGTGTTTTTCCTGCAGAGCCATCTCCCCAGCCCAGAAAATCCCATTTTAAAAGTAAAATTATGTGTATACCCTCAATGTAGGAAACAATTAAAACCTTCGAGGAATTTGAACAGGTTGCATGGAGTCAAATTCTCTTCTTCCTGTGCCCCTCAAAGATCCTGAAGTCATGTTCTTAAAACATTAGGATTCTGGGTAACATTATTAGGAAGCAGTTACTTTATTTAGTGCATTAGGAAATAAGAAAAAGAGGCCTAGCACCCTGGAGAACAAGACAAGAGGATGGTGAGTTTGAAGATAGTTTAAAAATTATATGTATGTGTGTGTATGTATGTATGTATGTATGTATGTATGTATATTGGTTTTTCAAGACAGGGTCTCACTATGTAGCCCAGGCTGTCCTGTCTACTGGAACTTACTGTCTAGACCAGGCTGGCCTCAAACTCATAGAGATCTGCCTGCCTCTGCCTCCCAAGTGCTAGGATTAAAGGTGTGTACCACCACTGCCCAGCAACACAACTGGACCCTATTTTAAGGGTAAAATAAGATAAATAAGATGGAAATAGGGCTGAAATCTAAACATTCTGGCTGATAGTCTACTGTTTCTCCCAGCATGTGCTTTATTCAAAGCACTGTGATTTATTCATTATCTTGGTTTGGAAGCTGATTGTCGTTGATGTGAGCAACCTTTGGTCATTTGGGCTTTGGCCAGTTTCTGCTACAACAGCATTTGTACCTAGAGCTAACTACATGGACTTGGGGAAAATCACCTAATCTTTTTGAAACTCGGATTTCTGATTTGCACAAGAAAGAAATGTATACCACTTTACAAATATGCTGCAATTAAGAGTGTTCATCCAGCACACCATCATGGGAGCCCAGTGAACACTCACCAGACACTGAATAAATGAAGACAGAGGCTGTGTCTTTCATAGCTACCATTGTTATTCCTGCAAGCTGCCTACCAGGAACAAGTACTCATTAGGTATTGGTAAAATAAGCAAAACTTGATGATGATGGCATTAGAGGCAGGAGACCATTTTAAACTGGCAGGTGTTATAATGCCAGTTAAATCATTAGCATTGTCCTTATAGCCGCCCCCCTTCCCTCCGCCGGCACTCCAGGCCTCTATCTGTGGGTTTCTGCTGAGGGCTGCTAAAAAGATTCCCTGTGGTCTCTGTGTCTGGCATCTTGTTTACAACTCATGACAAACAGCCACGCAATGTGTGCTGGGCCTAGTAAAGAGAGACTGGAAAGGAAAGGAGGAATTTCACATACTGTGCAGAGGTGGGAAATGCATTTCAGACTGAAGATCAAAGGCGAGTGTCTTTTGAGTGGAAAGTGAAGACAGTAGTCACATTTATTTTATTTTGTTTTGCAAAGAGGCGAGGCAAAGGGATTCTGTTAGCTTTCCTTTGAGAAAATGGAAAAAGCATCATGAAAGAAGACGAATTCCCAGAATTTTGCTGTTGTCACTTCTTTAGGTAACAGCTAAAATGTCTCCGTGAATGGAAGCCAAGCTACATCAGCCTCACTTCCGGTGGACAGCCAGGGACTGAAGGCAATCGTACTTCATCTGGAGAGACACACACCAGACTGGCAGAAACTCTCGTTCTCTCTGTCACGCTGCTTACTTTGGTGGAGAGCAAGAGAGTTGCGTCACAATGCACAGATGCAGATGTGAGAGACTGTAGTAGACCGTGAAGTTAAGGCTCTGCAACAAGCGTGCAGGTTTTGAGCAACAGCACCAGGATCCATTTATCTTCATTTCTTATTTTCAAGCCTCACCGAACACATCCGCTGGTTCCGTTGGAGAAAAGAGACTTCCTGAGACATGATGTAATTCCTGCAAAGAGGAAACACATGCTGAGTCCTGCCGCACAAAACAATATCGAGGTGCTGATAGCTGGGGCTAACAGTCACATGACAGGAAACAGGCCGTAGCCAGGCAGCGCCCGGGAGTCCTTGGAACACAGTGTTGGGCGGTGGGGGAGCAAAAGTCTCCGATGCTTTGATGCTTCTCAAACACACAGACTCCATTACATTTATAACAACGTAATGGAAAAGAAGCCTTTCTGTTTTAACTGTAACAATCTTCCTCATAATACATGTCCCACATGCTCCAAGCAGAAGGGACCTGTGAGATCAGAGGAAAGTTCCGCAAAACTACCCTTTAAAATTCAGCAAAATAAGTGACAATTTTATCTGCAGTAACATATTTTTTTCTGAATGTATAATCGTCGTCATCATCATCATCATCATCATCATCATCATCATCATCATCATAGTTGTCGTCGTCGTGGTTGTCATCATCATCATCATCATCATCATCATCATCTAGGTTTCAGGGGCTGGAGAGATGGCTCAGTAATTGAGAGCACTCGCGGTTCTTGCAGAGGGTATGTTCAGTTTCCAGCACTCACATGGGACAACACATAACACCCTGTAACTCCAGCTCTGATGGCCTCTTTTGGACTCTGCAGGCACCGGTACCCCTATACATAAACCAGCACTCTGACACTCATGTATGCATAATTAAAGATCAATAAGCCTCATGGACTTTTCAGAGCAACAGGGTTGCTACATTAGCACAAGAGCCTCAAAGAGACATTAGTCTTATTTCCTTTAAAACAGTTAAAAATTAGATGCATACCCGTTAGTGTCAAGAGATTAAAAAGTCAAGGGTTGACTAAGAATTGGTTAGCAGTATGCTGTGAAAGTTACAAAGGCAGATTCTAGTAAGTAAGATGACATAAATTGCACCATAGACTTAGTTACGGTGCTACAGTGCTTGTTAATAATGCAGTTTCCAGATGCTTCGTATGACATTCAAGTTTGAGAAACACTGGTATGGAAGAAAAGAAGGAGAAGGAGAAAAAGAAAGAAAGAAAAGAAGGAAGGAAGAAAGAAAGAAAGGAAGGAAGGAAGAAAGTTACTTCTGGAAGGCTCATAGTGGGAGCCTTTGGGAGAAATGAGCTCTAAGGGCCTTCAGAATATGTAACTGGAGGTATGTTCGAGGACTTGGAAGTGACACAATGCTGGGCCAGGAAAAAGGGAATAGTGCAAAGGCAAATTCATTCTGGGGGAGAAAGGATGGCTTTTAAAGGTCCTTTTGAAACGATTACCATATTAGAAGATTAGAATTTTGTATTTAGTAATATAAACACACAAAGTTTTCATGTTTAAATGGTAATAACTAAGTTAGAACAGTAAAATAAAAAAATAAGATTTTAATTAAGATACAGAATATTATGAAATTCTATGACTACATGTATATAATGAGATTTTCTTTCCTTTTCTTTTTTTGAGATAAGTTTTCTCTGCAGAGTCCTGGCTGTCCTGGAATTCACTATACAGACTACACACAGGCCTCGGACTCACAGAGATCTGCCTGTCTCTGCCTTCTGAGTGTTGGGAATCAAGGTGTGTGCCACCCCACCTAACTTAACAGGTTATTTCAGCTCCATGAGGCTGCTTTCCATTGTCCTTTTCCTTGTTTTAGTTTCAGTGAAATGTCTATGAAATTATGTGTCTTCTCATTTTAGGATATATACAGTCCCTTTCTTCTCTGTGTGCTTGCTTTGTTGTTTTTGTTTGAGATAAGGTTTCATGTTGTTCAGGCTGTTCTTGAACTTGCTGTGTAGCCGAGGATGACCTTGAACTGCTGATCCTCTTGCTTCTCTTAACCAAGCAATGAGATTACAGATACTCAGTCTTTGATTTTTACATCTTTGATTTCTTTCTCCATTTGTTTATTATTTTTTAAGTCAAGGGATAGTAAACTATGACTTAAGAGCCAAATCCAGCCAACTGTTTGCTTTTTTTGTACAACTTGTGAGTTAAAAGTAGTTTTTAAATTACAAAGAAGGAAGACAGAAAGACAGAAAAATGTGCAAAGAGATTATTTATGGCCCAGAAATATTTAATTAGTAAATATTAAAATATTTACTATTCAGATATTTATTAAAAAGTTTTTGTAATTTCTCTTTGTCTTTGATTTTAGTATTTTTGTTTATGTGTTCACCCTGTGGTTAACCACTCCTTGTGGTTAAACTTTTTTTTTTATTATTAATTTATTATTAATTTATTTAACCTTGTTTTATATGTCAATCCCAGTTCCCTCTCCCTCTCATACCCTCTATCTCATTTCCTTTCTGCTTGCTCCCCAGAGAGGGTGAGGCCTTCCATGGGGGATCTTTAAAGACTATCACATCATTTGGAGCAGGGCTAGACCCACCCCCCAACATCATTTAGCCTGAGAGAGTATCCCTCTAAGTTGAGTGAGCTCCCAAAGTCCATTTGTACACTAGGGATAAATACTGATCTACTACCAGAGACCCCATAGACTGCTCAGTTTTCCTAACTGACACTCACATACAGGAGGGGTAGGTTAGTCCTATGCTGGTTTCCCAGCTATCAGTCAGGGGTCCATGAGATCCCCCTTATTCAGGTCAGCTGTTTCTGAATGTGTGTTTTTTGAGGGATTGATTTTATGTGTGTGGCATACACACGTGTGTGCATCCTTATCTGGTTTTGGTATCTGTGTAATTGTGGGTTTGTAAGGTGAATTTGTCACATTCTTTCCCTTTCTACTTTATGGGCAAGTTTGAGAAACAATGTCATTGTTTATTTGTTTGTTTGTTTGTTTGTTTGTTTGTAATGGTCTGGCATAATTCAGTGGTTAATCCATCTGAGCCTGGGATTCTTTTATTCTTGGAAGATTTTTTTTGAATAATTATTGCTCCATCTCATTGCTTGCTATAATTTAGATCACTGTTGTTTAGATTCTTTTGGTTTAATATTGGTAGGTAATATTATAACAAGACCCTCCCAGACCTTAGCTCAGCTAACTCCATGATGGAAATGCCATCCAGGCTGTAAAACTCAGCACATAGACATCACTACCTGTCAAAAATTAAAGCAGAGACCTAATCCATCAAAGTCCATAGTTATGGGAAAGACTGTAAACTAACCTTGCCTTATAGTTCTGCTTCTGGCTAACTGTTCTTGTTAGCTGAAATACATTAACCAAAACATGTTTTTTGTGCTTAAAAGCTCACCCTGAAAAGGACTCAGGGTTACACTGGGTTCTAGAACACCCTGTGTAGTCACTAGCTGGCTAATAAAGACTTTCTGTTGATTTAAACTCATGTCTGAGCAGTCTTCTGCTCCAGAACAACACGTCTAGAAATTTAACTATTTCTTTCAGAGTTTTCAATTTTTTCAAATACAAGTTTTCATGCAATGATCTGATGGATTTTATTGATGTCTGTTGTAATAGTTATCCTTTTATTCTGTTAATTTGAGCCTTCTCTTTCTTTTGCCAATCACATTTTTTGAAAGAACTGATTCTGTCTCATTGAATCTTTGTACCCTTTTCATTTCTGTTTCATTGCTTTCTACCCTGATTTTTTATTTCTTTCTATATACTGAGTTTGGATTTGACTTGTTCTCATTTTTACTAAGATAACAATAAGTTGAATCATTAAGATATTTATTTAAGATGTTTAAGATGTTTATTTTTATTTTCTTATTTTACATATCAATCCCAGTTTCCACTTCCTCCCTTCCTCCCCTGCCTCTCTCTCTTCCATGCCCCCTCCCCCACCCCCTACTTCACAGGGAGGGTGATGGCTTCCAGGAGGGATCATGAAAATCTATCAAGTTATTTGGATTAGGGACTAGGCCCTCCCTCCTGCCTCTAGGTTAAAGGAGTATCCCTCTATGGGGAATGTGCTCCCAAAGTCCTTTTGTGCACCAGGGATACATCCTGGTTCCACTGCCAGAGGTCCCTTAGACTGCCCAGGCCTTCTAACTGCGACCCATGTTCAGGGGGTCTGAGTCAGTCCAATGCTGGATTCCCAGCTGTCAGTCTGGGGTTCATTAGCTGCCCTTGTTCAGGTCAGCTGTCTCTGTGGGTGTCTGTAGCCTGGTCTTGTCCTCCCTCTTTGCATCTGGATTCCAGTTCAGCTCAGTGTTTAGCTGTGGGTGTCTTCTTCTGTTTCCATCAACTACTAGATGAGGGCTCTATGATGGTGGATAAGTTAGTTATCAATCTCATTATCAGGGAAAGACATTTAAGGTAGCCTTTCTACTGTTGCTCAAATTGTTAGTTGGGGTCAGTCTTGTAGCTCTCCGGACATTTCTCTAGAGTCAGTTTTCTCTTCATACCTGTAATAGCTTCCTCTTTATGGTCCTCCCTCCCTCCCTCCCTCCCTCCCTCCCTCCCTCCCTCCCTCCCTCCCTCCCTCCCTCCCTCCCTCCCTCTCTCTCTCCCTCCCTCTCTCTCTCTCTTGTCTATTCCTCCCCTGATTCAAGCTTCCTAGACCCACATGCTTTCCTCTCCTCCCCTTCTCTTTCTCCTAGCTCCCACTTCACTCACTGCTCCCGCACTCCCAATAGCTATGAACTTCCCTCTGAAAACTGCTTTCCTTGTATCCCACAGATCTGTTATGTTGCATTTTCATTTGATTCTAGGAATTCTTTTTAATAACCCATTAGTCATTCAACAGTGTGTTGTTCAGTCTCTACAAAGTTTTATACATTATGCAGTTTTTCTTGCTGCTGTTTCTACTTTAATTCCATTATAATCAGATTAGACAGAATAAATTAATTTTCTCATACTTGTAAAGATTTACTTGGTGTCATAAAATGTGCGAGTACCATGGGTTGCAGAGAGAAATAAATATTTTACTGTGGGTAGAGTATTCTGTGGATGTTTGTTAAATCCATTTCAACCTATAATGTCATTTATTTATTTCAGTGGTTCTCAACCTGTGGGTTGTGATGCCTTTGTGGTTCAAACAACTCTTTAACAGGGGTCACTTAAGACCACTGGAATGCAGATACTCACATTATAATTCATAACAATAGCAAATTGCAGTTATGAAGTAGCAATGAAAATAACTTTATGGTTGAGTTCTCCACCCCATGAGGAACTTTATTAAAGAATTTCAGCATTAGGAAGGTTGAGAAGCACTGATTTATTTGTTTATGTGTATGTCTATCTGTGAGTGTGTGTTCTATGTACATAAGTGCATGCTCGGGTGTGTGCATGTCAGAGGTTGATCTTGCCTTTGTCAATCACTTTCCACCTTAATTTTTTGAGAGATGGTCTCACTCATCCTGAAGCCTACTGATTTGGCTGGAGTGGCTGGCCAGTGAGTTATAGGCATCCTTCAGTCTCTGCATTTCCAGTGCTGGTATTACAGATGCATCTTGCTGCTCTTTACTTTTGTTGTTGTTTTTTTTTTATTTTTGTTTTTTGAGGCATGGTTGCTCTGTGTAACAGCCTTGGCTGTCTTGGTACTCACTCTGTAGATCAGGCTGGCCTTGAACTCACAGAGATCTGCCTGCCTCAGCCTCTGGAGTGCTGAGATTAGTGCATTTCCACCACCCTGCCCATATGCTGCTGCTTTTTATGTGGGCTCTAAGGATCTAAACTTGGGCCCTTGTGCTTGTGAGACAGGAATGTTATTGACTGAGCCATTTTTCCAGCTGGTGTTTGGTACCTTCTTAATCCTCATTCACTTATTTGTTGTTTTAGTGCAGTTTCTCCATTCCTGAGTCCTCATGGACCTGTGTACAAAGAGTCTTTCATTGAGATGGCCAACTCTGCATAACCACACAGAGACTTACTAATTATAAATGCTCAGCCAATAGTTTAGGCTTGTTACTAACTAGCTCTTTCAATTCAATTTGAATTAACCCATCTTTATTATCTGTGCTCTATCATGTGAAAGTACCTTTTTTTTTTTCCCCAGCATGGGATGTTCATCTCCTGCTTCCTCTGCATCTGGCTGGTGACTCTACACTCCTTCTTCCCAGAGTTTTCTCAGTCTGGCTCTTCCACCTAACTTTTTCCTGCCTAGTTATTGGTCAGTTGGCTCTTTATTAATCCAATGAGAGTAATATATATTTATAGTGTACAAAAGGATTATTCTACAACAGATGTGTTCAACTTCTCTGTAAACAGAAGTCCTCCAAGTGTCTTTGGTAGTGTTATCTTAGTGATTATGAATTTCTCTAGCCTCTGTTTATCATGGATGGTCTTCTTCTGTTAGGAAGGTCAGTTTTGATGAGTATAACAATCTGGATTGGCAATGATTGACTACATCATTCTGTGTCCCTCTGGATGTTTCTGCATCTGGTTCATCTCTTTCTCTAGGTTGGGAAATTATATGCTATGATTTTATTGGCTATATCTTCTAAACTTTTGGCTTGACTGCCTCCCTTCTTCTATGCCCACAGCACACAGAGATGATATTTTGATGATGCCCATATATCTCAAACATTCTGTTCATATGCTCTCATTGTTTTTATTTCTGTTATCAACTAAATGTCTTAACTGGGAAACCTTATCTTCAAACCCTGGTATTCTGTCTCTCACTTCTATTTCACTACTGAAGATTTCCACTGAGCTTTAAATTTTAAGCTGTTTATTTCCAAAACTGGGTTTTCTGAGTATTTCTGCCTTGGGATTGAATTTTTCTTTCATATTCTTTATGCACTTATTCCCTTTAGCTGGTAGTTTGTGCTCTTGTATTTATTCAGGAGTTTGTCTTGTCCCTTTTGATTTTGTTGATTATTTTCATAATCAATTTTTTGAGTTCTTTATTGAATTATTTTCTAATTTACTGTCATTGGAGTCAGTGGATTAGCCATTTCTAGAGAACTCATGTCACTTGAATTTTCGTGTTTCTTGGTTTTCTTCATTGGGACTTACATATCAAGGCTGAGGTCACTGGTTTTCTCTTTTCATCTGTATTTTTTTCAGTTTGGGACTATGTTGTCATATAATTGGGGTGTCATTTTTTTCTCACTTTACCAGAGCTATAGTTCATGGCTAAAACCTTTAGCCACATGCTTAGGACACTGGGATCAATCTCCAGCTGAAGTGTCCATAAGCGATGGCTAGGCCCTTTATAACAATGCTGTAAGAGCCAATTTAAAAGCAATGACCTCTTTATTTCAAATAATTTTGGAGAAGTGGAAGAGAAAGAGTAATAGAATTTGTATTAAGATAGTAATTAGTAAGGAACTGAGCAGAATGAGATTAGTGATCATTATTAGAGCAGGAGAGAGGAAAAAATACGAGAGGAAAAGATAGACAGCTTTAGATAAAAGAGGAGATGAAGAAAGAAAAAAGTGTAGTCACCCTGACACAATCCCAGCATGCAGTAGTGTAAGCAGAAGGACCCTCAACTCCAGTTTCAGACAAACAAGCAAGCAAGGGGGAAAGAGAAGAAGCTGGAGGAGGCTGGGCCTCTGGACTTGGGATCAAGTAAGAGAAATATAAAAATGAAGGAAGAGAACTGGGTGGGGGGACAGACTCCACATGCAATGCCTCACCTGGGTATGGTAGCGAGGCAGGTTCCAGAATGACCTCTGTCCTTCATGCCTCAGTGTTGTCCTTGTGTGCTTGCTCTTGAGAGGATGTCTTTGTGTAGGGCTTAGATCAAGTTTCCATCCCATAGTGCAATGCTGACTTGGAGTTTCTCCATCTGTCTAGAAGTGTTCCACAGCCCAGGCCTCAGAATATAGTTGTGCAGCATCTGCTCTGTGCTTTAGGTCCTCATGGTCAGGAGGGACCTTGATCTCCAATGTTGCCTCTCTGGTGACACAGTAGGTGTCTTTAAAGCACCCCCTTTCCTTGTTAATGGCTAGTGTTAAGAGGAGAGTTTCCCCAGCAAGTACCCCTTTACTCTACTGTACAGTTGCTACATGTATGAGTCTGCTCCCTCTCTCTCCATCTTTTAGATGCTTTGTAACTAAGTGCATGCATAGTGGACAATTTCTAAGACTCTCTGTTTGCCCCAAGCTATGGTTTGCTCCCTCTGGGGAGCAGTTACTCTCCCACTGTGAGGGGACACTGTCCATCGGGGGCTGAGTCTTGTATGATAGACTTTGGATTCTCTCTTCCATTCTATTTTCCAGTTTCCTTTATTCCATTGCTGTTGATAGCATAGCATTTTCCCACGGTCACTCCTTATAGGATAATTGCTCACTGTCTCTGGTTTATTCTCCAGAGATTCAAGCAGTGGTGCATGGATGTTACTGATCATCTTCTTGAGCTCTGAAAAAAATGTAGTAAAAATAAGAATATCTTGTCACTGAAGTAGTCAATGGTACTGACTAGAGTAGTATTTCATACTTTATGTCTACTAAAGCTCCTTTCATTGTGTCTTAGGTCCTGACTTTCTTGGGGATGGTAAAGGAGGATTATTTACTCCTTTCTGAATTTAATGATTCTTGCCAAAAGACCACTGGGAATGTTTGTGACCAGAGCTAGTTGGAAAACATTTTAACTACCCCCTTGGCAATAGGAGCAAATGTGGCTCACAAAGCTCCCAGGCAGGAGTCTTATCCTCAAGATGATTAGTCTGTACACATAGGGTGGGACTGATACTCAGAACTGTGGTGTGTTTGGGTCCCTGGCACCTTTTGTAAAGCCCAGCTGGAGGGTGGGGAGGGGTTATGAAGCTGCACTTGGTGGGCATGTGTGGTATGGTCTCAGGTGGTGGTGGTCTGTATGTCACCTTCCATGATTTCTATGTTGGAAACTTAGCTCTCATACAAGTGCCTGCTTAGTCCTTGAACTCCTGAAGCAAGCTTCTTGAGCTGTTGTGGCAGTTAATTTTTTTTATTATTTTAAATTATGTATTATGTGTCTATGCGGGTTTCTGCATGTGCCCGTAGAGCCCACTAGACTCCCCGGAACTTGAGCTACAGGTCATAGTATCTGGTGCAGATGTTGGAAACTGAACCTGGGTCCTCTGGACGAGCAGTACATGCTCTGAACCATGGAACAATCTTTCCAGTTCTGCTGCTGTGATCTTAGAGGTGAGTTCTGAGTCCTCCTGTGTCACATCCCAGTGTTCTCAGTGGGTTAGTTTTGGGGGCAACCCCTGTACCAAACTGGAGCCTATTTCATATCAGTTCTGCCTTATATTGGCACAGGCATGGCTAGCACACACAGAAATGCTTGCATCCTGGAGATCAGAAGCATAAAACAAAACAAAACAAAACAAAAAAAAAAACACCTTCATGTTGAATGTGCTACAGAAAAGGCAAGACTGTCAGTCAGGATTGGCTTGGGGCAAACACCACATAACGGCAAAGCATATGCTACCATTTAGGATAAGTGGGTTGCTTCCTTACTGGGAATTAGGTTAGGTTACTCTGTATTGTGCCAATAATTGCTTCCACTGGCATGGCTCTAATCACTGTTCCTTCCTACTTTGCCATTTTGTTCCCATCATGGAGGTGCTCCAATTAGAACAACACCCTTTCCATGTGTCTGGGACTCTCAGATGGTCCTGGGAAATACTGTGTCCATTCAGGGATGCCTGCATGTCCTAGATGAGGATGCCAGAATGAATGCCCAGTCAGCATGCTGAGGACAGAGCAGTATAAAACATGTATACCAAAGGGACATCTGACACAGACGAGGACTACAGCATCAGCAGAGAATGTTCTACTCTTGCTGGTGCCTCCGGAACCCTCCAGTGCCTCGACTCAGACATTTGAGAAGGTACAGGCTAGCAGGTCCTATGGAGTTCTGCGGGACTGTGAAAAACCCAGATTTCTGAGCAGTTGTAATGGGAATTAACTGCTGCTGCTGCTGAGATGAGAAAGCACTTAGAGAAATGGCAAGTAATTAGGAAGCAAACAGTCCCATTCATGAGCTGTATAGTCAATTGGAATCCATTGGTAGTAAAGAGACACAATTGAACACATTTTTACCCCAGAGCCATGTATCAAAGTGTAGGGCACGTCTAAAGTTAAGAATCAAAAGTGTAAAAGTCGGTATATCAGGTGTTGTGCATAGTGTGCATGACCATATGACCTTATCTCATTGGATTTGGATTCTGAGGTTCTTTCCTGTTTACAAGTCCCTTTCATGCTGGAATGGTCATTGAGGGCCACATATACAGCTGTGATCTTTGGGATTCTCCTTTGACAGCAACCTGTATTATTTTGGATTTTTTTTAGAAGCATATAGGGGAAGGGTAGCTTGATGGAGTGTGCACAAAAAGGGGGCCTGTGCTGACTGACATACCATGAAGAATAAAGGATACAAGAGCATTTGGTGTCTTCCTGAATCTCTTCTAGCTTTCTTGTGTTTTCTGGTTCTTGCTTATTGGAGTAATTTTCTTATGTGTATGTTACATGGAAGCCTGACCACAGAGCCTCATCACTGTGTAGAAACAAAGGCCACTGTTTTTTCCTCTCTTAGCCTTATAGTGAACAATTGCAAGGGATTCTGGTTGGCCAGCTTTGGTCCTGAGCCCTGTTACTGAGCCAGAAGATTAGGGATTATTATAGTTTAGCTTAAGTCATATGTCCAGCCCTATGAATTGGTGTGACTAGAAACAAACAAACAAACAAATGAACAAGCAACAATAAGAAAACATGAATGACTCTTGGGGAAAAAAATCAGTGCTTATGTATGGTACTATTCATCTACTATGGTGGTTGGAATAGGAATGGTCCCCACAGGCTCATATATTTGAATACTTGGTCATTAGGGAGTGGAGCTACTTGACAGTGATTAGAAGGTGTGTGTGTGTGTGTGTGTGTGTGTGTGTGTGTGTGTGTGTGGCTTTGTTAGAGTAGGTGTGGCCTTGTTGGAGAGAGTGTGTCACTAGAGGTGGCTTTTGGGTTTCAAATGTTCAAGCCAGGCCCAGTGTCTCTCTCTCTTCCTGCTGCCTGTCAATCTGTATGTAGAACTTTTAGCTCCCTTTTCAGCACCACATCTGCCTGCATGCTACCATGCTTCCTGCCATGACAATAATGGATTATACCTCTGAATTGTAAGCAAGCATTAATTAAATGTTTTTCTTTGTAAGAGTTGCCATGGTCATGATGTCTCTTCACAGCAATAGAACATTGACTAAGACACCCACTTAATTATAGACAAAAGTTCCTAGATTATGCATATAAAACTAGATAGATGGAATTATGCATAGAGAAAGCTGTTGTAGGCAGTGTCTTGTCTCCATTGTCACAGTTGTACATACCATAAAATCAAAAGTGAAGGTGGCATTTTGGCAGAGTACTTAGGAACCCTAATACTGCATATTTGGAAGATAACATTCTCTCTCTAATTTGTGTGTGTGTGTGTGTGTGTGTGTGTGTGTGTCGCACGTATGCACTCACACACATGTATGTGTGCATGCTTGCATGTGTGTGTATTATAAACTCCCTGGAGATACCAAATTAGTCTTATTAAATCTTAGATATTAAAGGATGGGCCACAAGAAATCTACCCAGACGTTCTGAAGAGAAGAACTTGGGACAGTATGCCATACATAATACAAGATTGCCAACGAGATGTGGGGCATGTAGGCTTAAATCTCTCATAGGAGAATGGTATAACAGAGAGGACAAAATTAGCACACTTCTTATTTATTTACTGAGTGGTCTCCCACCAGTGCTTCTAAATTACCCAATGTCTGAGTTCCCAGTGTTGTCTTCTCTTCTTTCTTCCTTCCTTCATTTCTTCTCTCTTTTCTTCTCTTGCCTTCTTTTTTCAGTATAGCAATGACTATAAGGTTCATCCAGAGAAACAAAGCCAGTAGGTGATACTAAGAAGTGTAAGAAAATGGTCTATACTAGTGTGAGGATTGGCTAGGCAAGCCTGAAAGCCACAGTGCAGACTGAGGATTGGAAAAATTTGAGTCAATCTTTCTTGGCTCACACAAGTTCATCTCAGAACCAGCTTTCTCTGAGATGTTCTTTCATGCTTCCATGATTAAACACTGGGATGGCCTTTTGGTTCATCCCACTTTCCTGTGTCCTATGTGAGTCAGTACTGAGAAATTATTATTTTTTTTTTGTAGCAGTTCTTACAATGCCTCAGCCCTTTCCATGACCCCTTCTACATTTCTAGAGTAAGCCCACATTACTGATTCCTGAACTGTTTTTAAAGCTTCTATGAGGAGGTCTTTGTCATTTCCCCATCATGCTTCCTTTTTGATGATGCTGTGTGGTTAGTCATAAAATGCTATTTTTATGAAGACACTCCTCAAACAAGACTATTCTCTAGCTATGACTATGCATTGACTCAAAGAGACACCAAACATAGTTTCAGACTGAAGCAACAAATTGTAGAGTACCATATTTAATAATGTTCTATGTTTTAGTGAATCACATCTCTGTATTTGGGGAAATCTGTACATTGCTTCATGCACATAGAAATTAAGATGGACAAGACATAAACTGAGCTAGCATCACTGCACTATTGACCATCTTGGGCAGTGGTTCTCAATCTTGAGTTCACTTTAGAATCTACCAGAGAGCTTTAAAACTGGTTATAACAAGACTAGGATTAACCTTGACTGAAAACAAAGGCCTTTATATCAGTGTTGAGGATTCCTGACCTGCCGTTGCTCTGTATGAGGTGGTTCAGATGTGTGCTTTATGTTTGAGCAGCCATGTACCCAAATTTACTCAAAACTGCATCATCCAATGTGCCTCTGACATTACTTAATTGTGTAAGCAGAGAAAAATGGTAGGTTAGCCAAGAAATATGTTTCAGATGATCTGTACAAGTGAATAGACAGAAGTTACATATGTATATGTATTACACTATGTATAATCTATATGTATTGCATAGTAGTACTTATTCATGTAAGTGTATTTGGTATATGATGTAGTATTTCTATAAGGTTAGTATGTTGTTATTTTGGAGGCAAGTGAGTTTGTATTACGAGTGCCTTTGCCTGTGTATTGTACATTTCCTTTGCTTTTTCTAAACAAAAGGCATTGGTCAGAAGTCAGCAGCCCAGGAATGCTTCTCTGGTACAAACCAGAGGGAGGCGGTCTTAGAATTTGCCTCTGGCTGAGACACAAGCTTTATGAAGTTTTGGGGAAGAGGATAAAGGTGTTCATCATCTGGCCATAACTAAGTCAGATTCCAGGTTCCTGGGATTTCCTTTTCTCAAAGCCAAAAACATATGCACAGACCTCTAAAGAGGCATACTTGAACTGTATTCTACAAGGAGAAAATGGAAGCAAACCAGCCAAGAAGGCACTGGCCCTGTTCTGGAAACTCTAGCAACAAGGACTTGTGTCTGATTGCTCAGTTACAGAGAATAGCTAAGGCCAAGGAGCTAATGACATATTCCCTCCTCATTTCATAGTGTATGGAATGTGAAGGCTTGAAAGTAATACCTATGTAAGGTCAACTGTCCGAGAGGCAAGCAATGGGAGACATTTGGTGATCACAAGTGATCTGGTGTTGTTCATTTTATTTCTTTTTGAGACAGAGATTCACTATGTATCCTTGACTTGTCTGGAGCTCTCTATGTAGACCAGTCTGATGTAGAACTCACAGAGATCTGCCCGCCATGGCTTCCAGACTACTGGGATCAAAGGCAAGTGCCTGGCTAGCACAAGGTGACTATGTCAAGGGGTAGGCTGGCTACTTCAATTTCTAGACTCCCCTCCGCACTTCACTTGCAGATTGCCATTATTGTTACCATTATTAAGAATCAGATTGCTTGGGTATATTTAGGGGTGTGTTGGGGTTGACTCATAATGGCTCCTAAGAGTTGTCTGTTAAATTTTAAGACCTTTGTCCATTAGTTATTAAACATGGCCATTCTTAAAAATTAGATTGTGTACACTCACAAAGTTACAAATTATATTAAAAACCAAAATAACAGGGCTGATAAAGGTAAAGGAACCTGTCACTGAGGCTGATGAACTGAGTTTGATCCCCAGAACTCACATATGGAAAGAGAGAACTCAATTCCACCCATTGTCCTCTGACTTCCACACATGTGTACACATGCAAACACATGCACACATGCAAGCAATAACTGCCCTTCAAATATCATTTCCTGTTTATTTTATTACACTTCATTATTTTCTGCGTGCTTGAAATTACTTTTATAGAACACTGTAACATAGATATTGCTCAAGTGACCCCCCCCACCCCTGAATCTGTGTTCAGAAATAATCACATTGGTAGCTAGAAGGCCACAAGTTAGCATGTCAGCCCACAAGGAGGCTGGCATGCAGGGTGTATTGCTGTGGGAAAGCAGCTCAGACCTGCAGCTATATAACTGTTTTGTAGGCTGGAGGCAGCTCATTTTCCCTCTCATTTTCACACTGTGTGTACAGGCTTCACAGTGTATACAGCTAGTTACAAATATGGTCATGCAGGCTTGTATACCAGAGAGGATGTGCAGGAACGGATGCCTGGAGCCCAGATCAGCTTGACTCTCCTTATAGATATGAGGGCAAGAGTTTGGCAAATTGATGAATAAACTCATGCTGGGAGCCAGGGCTATACAAATCATTGTGATAGAGTATTATATTATTATTTATACTGTGCAAAGAATATATTTACACATTATTAGTAGTATTTTATTACTTGTAAATAGTTCACATATACTATATATACTATAGCCTTCGTATCAGTAACATTTTGATAGACACTTGTCTTCTATCATCTACCTTATCATTAGTCTGTCTATCCATGTCTGTCTATCTGTCTGTCTGTCTATCAATCATCTATATGTCTATCTTTCTCTCCATACTCATCTAAATACTTCTATTAAAAAATCTGTTAAACATTTATCAGGACACTACTGGATGCCTTCCATTATAGAGTTTCTTGCTCACAAGGTTGCCTGGGGTTTGATGTGAGAATGAAGAAAAGAAAGCAGAGACAGAATGTCTCAGGGGGCCCACACTGTGAATGTTGCAGACTTCAAAGGAAAAAATGAACTTCATATGTGACTCAGGCACTCAATGTAAGCCCATGAGCATGTAGGAAGGCAATTTGACGTATACATATTTCCTACCTTTAATTTCCCTACACAGATAGGGAATCTTTAAGCGTTAAGGCGAGCACTGTCCCAGAAGCAGGCGTTGCCAGGAGCAGCAGCTATGGGGAGGAGCATGGGACTGGAAATGAAAGCAGAGCCCCCTTGGATTTCCCCCTCTCTTTTCTGCAAAGTATCTAATTTACTTGTTAGAGCCAACCACACATTGTTCGTCCACACTGTCTACTTTTTAGTCTTAATTGATACTAATTAAAATCAAAATAAAATTACGGCGGTAACACTTAGCTGGGGATTTGATCTGCTGCCAGTGAGCCTGAAACCAATGCGGGTTACTATATAAGTGCTCCTGTTTGGAAACTCCAGGTATTTTAACAGTGATTGCATATCCAAAAAGGAAAAAAATAAAAATAAAAATAAAAAGGTGACAATCCTACTCTCTAGTTCTTTCCAAGCTTGCATTCTGGAATGTAACAAAAATAATGTTTAATTTTTTTTTATTGAGATGTAAGTGCTTTCATTCATTCAAAATCAAAAGGTAAACTTGGAACATGTGAATTAACATGGATAGGGACTTAGGATGGAAACAAATTGTTTATCATGTGCTGCTAATGAGGCCAGGCTCCTGGGTTCTATAGCACCATAAGCTGATTATCTGGAGATATACTCTGATCCATAATTACAGAGGAGAAACAATGGGAGGGGTTTCTTGCAGCTACTGTAATTACTCATTTGGGGATAGGGAAAGAGTGTCTGAATGACTCAAAGCAAGCTGGTCCTTGCCATTCCTGGAGGATAACCTAAGGTCTGTTTTGGAAGCTAGTTCATAGCTGTCTCCTTTGTGTGCTATAACAAAACTTAAGATAGTCCTGCATTGGATAAAGCTATAGTTTAAATCGTACCCAAAGGAGATAGCTCAAGGGACCAAGAGGTCATGAGCTAACAAAGAGGTGACATTTGGTGTTAGATGTAGGGCTTCAACCATTTTGTAAGAGTTAATACTCCCTACTGTATGTTAGATAACATACTAAATGCCTTGTATTCTCTTACATAATCTTTATGAAAGCCTATGAGATAGGAGATGCTAAGAGGGCCATCAGTTAGCATCCACAGTCTGGAGCAGAGTTGTCCCCACTTTTCTGTAACCTACCTACCTACCGAGTTTTAAAAGTGCCCCGATTCATGATTTTCTTTATCCTGTTACTATATAAAATTGTTAAAATGACTACCACAGAGGAACATGAAATTTGAAGTACCTAAATCTGTATTCCTGAGCCATGCTTGGTCTGGAGTAAAATATCTCTTAACCATTTATGCTGTCAACTGAGGGTCATAAATAGTATTTCTGTGCACTGTTTAAAAACATTATTATTATTAATTATTGAGACTTTCACACATGAGTATATTTATGTCATTTCTATTTTATACCCTCCAACCTCCAACTCCTCCCCTATTACTTTTTCTTCCTTAATTACTGTGTGTGTGTGTGTGTGTATGTCTCTGTGTGTGTTCATATATGTATAAGTAAACCCAATCTGCTGTGTTCACTTAGTGTTGCTGATATGTGTATTTGTTTAGCACTGGTCACTTGAGATTTTATAACCTATTGGGATTTGTTGTTGAAAAACTGATTTCTTTCTCTCACCAGCTTTGTTTGTAGACTTTCTCTAAGGGTGGAGCCTTGTGAGTGTTCCCCTGTTCACACTGGCATGTCAACTGGTATTGTCATCATGCAGGTCTTTTTTGGTTGCCTATATCACTAATATTTCCGCTCCCGTCATATATAGAAGAGTCTCTCAGCCTCACCCTCTAGCCTTTACAGTCTTTTCATCCCCTCTTCCATGATGTTCCTTGAGCCTTGGGTGTAGGAGTTGTGCTGTAGGTGTTGACAACTGGATATGAGCACCCCTTAGTCAGGTACCCTCTGCATATTGGGAAGTTGTGCATCTCTGAGATAGCCTCCATCTTCTACAAAATCAGCCTCTTTGATGAGGGGGAGGAGTTACACTTGTCTGTGGCTATAAGGACAGTTGTTTGGAATGCAGTTGGGACTTATAATGATTTAGGAAAGTGGCAGTCGTAGGTTCTCCTCTGGGTCCCATGACCTCACCAGTCACAAGTAGTTGTCTAGGGTTACAGTACCAGGTACAAATTCCCATTTACTAAGAGGTACTTGTGTCCAGTTAGGTGGATGTTCATTACTCCCAAGATAAAAGTGCCACTCACATATCCTTGGCTATGACTCCCCAAAACAATACAGACTATTACCATTGCCCTTGGTTGGCTCCCAGAAATTGCAGAAAGCACCACACTGTACCACAGGACTTAGAGGAATAGAACTGGAACTGATCTGTAGGCCTCCTCCCCTAGGACTAGCTTTTATAGCATCTGAAAGGGCTGAGTGAGCTTTGGAGGGAGAAAAGCAATTAATAGTCATCCGCTGTAAAGTCTACGAACCAATATGACCCACACAGCACGACAGATCCATTAACTGCTTTAAAACCCATTCCTGATGCTGTTGCTGCTCTTACCAGTTTCTGCCTCTAAAAAACAAGACATTTGAGAATAAACTTATCAGAAAAAGCTAAGTATTTCAAATGGCAAACAGGTGAACTTGTATCTGATCTTGGGTTTACATAATTGAAAATCCCAACTTCTCCACCACTGTTCTATGATATATCCAACTCCTTAGTACTTCAGGTAAAGTTATTCAACTTCTTTAGGACTAGGTTCTTTCCCTTATATGTTGACCCTGTTGATGATCTGCTCACTTCAAGGCTGTGAGAGTCAGGAGAATCTCTAGGTGGAGTATAAAGGTTTGTATAAATGTAAAGTCTTATAATTATAATGATGATATAGATTGTAGGAAGGGTATTATAAATGCTGTGAGTACATGTAAGCATTGGTTCTTGGTCAATGTGTCTGCTGTAGTCATTTGTTTATAAGCTGATGTTTTTAAAGAACAGGGTTTCACTGAGCCACTTAAATGCTAGAAATAGAGTTGGCTTCAGAATCAATCCTTTTGTAAATTTGTTGTTGTTATTATTGTTTTTGTTTTGTTTTGTTTAAGACAGGGTCTCTCTGTAGCCCAGGTTGACTTAAAACTTACCAACTTCCTTCTTCAACCTCCCAAGCTCAGGAAATACAGGTGTGCACCCTAATGACTTGCTTCTCTTTGAAATTCTGAGCATTATATCTTAACCACATCAATCAGTAGCAGTGGGAATTTTGACAAATTACTTGAACTTGCAGAGCTTGTACAGCAACAGCTATTTCTGGAATTGTGGCAAAGGTTAATTAAGATATAACAGGTGTTCAACAAACACATAAACTTCTTTACCTGACCTTAACATTTGTTAGGTAGGGTATTGTGAAATCCATGAAATAGGCAAGAGACAAATACCAATATAATTTTAGAATTAGAAGAGTCTTCAAACTAATTTTACCAAAAATTTTCATTTTATCGAATGAAGAGGTTAAAAGGGATGGATTCAAGATCACACAGCCAAGCAACCACAGAACTGGAAACAGACCTTCTAGCTCACAGCTAGCTTCCTATTACTGTGACAAAATGCTCAAGACAGTCAATTTAAAAGGAGGAAAGGGTTATTTTGGTGCATGGTTTGGAGACTTCTGTCTATGGTCAGCTGGCTCTGTGGATTCTAGGCTAGATGAGGCAGGGTATTCCATGCAGAGATCATGATATAGAAAAATCTGTCTACCCCAAGACACCTGAGAAGTGAAGAGAGGAAGAGAATGGTAGACCAGAATCCCCTCTGGGGTACATCCCCAGTGGATTATCTACAAGCTCCCCAAGCTCCCTGTAGACTCCACCTCTTTTAATTTTATACCACTTGTCCATTGGAAGACCAAGCCTTCATAGTGGGCATCTCAGGTACAAACAATAGCTCTCCCGTAAGGATTAAGTGCATCTTTCCTATCCCATCTCCAAACACAGACACAGGGACTTTCTAGAAAGATGATTTGGAGATGTCGTAGTGAACCAAGCTTTTCCGAACCCCCACCGGTGACTCCAGAGACATTTCTAGTTGGAATGACTTAGACGAATGATTCCCCTTGTCAAATATGCTCATACTTATCTCTCAAGTACTCAAAATCTTGACTCTTACCCTCAAAAAACTTCCTTTATTTTTGGAGGAAAAATATGAGCACATGAAAAAAATTGAAGCGTCCAGAATCACCTGCCAGGCAAAAGATGTGGAGAACTGTGAAGGCCATCTCCGCACAGGTATCTCTGGGGAATGGAGAATGCTTTTTAGTTTTTAAGACTGTGTCTTCTGTTTATGTTTATGCATGAGTGCAGGCACAGATATGACATGGAGTATGTGGAGCCAGAGGGACAACCTTCTACCTCATTTGAGGAAAGATTCTTTATTTCCTATTGTGTATGCTAGGTTAGCTTGTCCACAAGCTTCTGGGTGGATATTCTCCTGTCTCCCCCTCCCATGTTGGTCTATGAACTGCGGGGATTACAGACTCACTACAAAGCCTGGATTCTCAAGGGTCTTGGGGATTTGAACTCAGGTCTCTACACTTGCATATCGGTGCTTTATTCACTTTACCATCTCCCCAGGCCTGGATGTGAAATTCTCAGACATAATAGGAAGAGCATTCTAGACAGGAAATAAAATATTAACAGAGGCCATAGGAAAGGAATATGTAGGATACATTGAATTAACAAATATGAGAGACTGTTGGGGACATGGTAAGAGCCACTTAGAAGTTAGGTAAGAGAAGTAGACTGGGGTATCACAGAAGGCCTTGGATGTTGTATTGGATTTGTGTTTTGTCCTACGGAGAGTGGTGGCCTTCTGAAACATTAGCAGTAGGAGGGCACTAACCACACAGAAGAAGATTTATCTGGTGGTGCTGTTGGAGACAGGCTGCAGCTAGGACACATAAGATTTGATTTGAATAAACTGATAGGATGAAGGCCAAGAGTGAAGCACTTGAGGGACGTGAGAGGGATGGTGTAGATTCCCTAGTGAGTTACAGACCAGGAAAACTCAAAGACAATTTGTCAAGTGGGTGATGATAAGATAGGTTGTGGTTCTTTGACAAGAGCAGAACAAGGTGAAGGGATGTGGTGAGAGGAGATAGTGCTGGTGCTTTGGAATAATGGCCTTACTTCTAGACATGCTGTTTAATGTGCTGGCAAACTGGAGAAGCCCAGGAGGGTGACAAATACAGAGATGCCAACTACAGACCCTTTGGTGCCAGCTTGAAATGTGGAACTCAGAGATTCTGAATAATTTAGACCCCTAACACTCTAAAGTATAAAATCCAACCTGTCACTAAATTACTCAGATTTGATTTTTCTCTCATATTGAACTGAGCAAAGAATCTGCTCAAAAATATCAGCAATTTCTGAACTTGCCTGGTAGATATTTTATGAAGTGAGGAACATCACACACTGCAAAGGATGACATCTAATGGGAATGTTTCATACACAGCTACTTGTGTACACACCATCCAGATCTGGATCTAGAATTTTCCAGCATCTCACAAATCTCCAGACCACACCCACAAAGATGGCCACTGTTCTGCCCATCATCTATATAGATGTCCTGGTCATCAACAGTTTGACTATGATATGTCTCTATGTATGTGTTTCATGTTTCTTTAAATTAAAAATTTAACCTCCTTTATCTGAAAAAAATAGTTTTCATCAAATTTGGAAAATTCCCCTTTCATTAATTCTTCAATATTATCACATTTGTTAGCCTTCTCCCATACCTCCCCAACTTTTTCTGGGACTTAAGTAACACACATGGAGTGTCACACTCTTCATGTTTCTCAGTGTTGTTTTTGTCTGTGTTTTGTAGCTGTCCCAACTTCTGTCTTCACCTTGACTCATCTTTTCTTGCTTTCTCATTCCGTGTATTTTAATTCTAGACATTTGATATTCAACTTAGAAATTCATGATAGTTCTTCTTCACATATTGCTTCTCTATTCCTCATGGTCACGTTTTTTGACAACTTCCTGGACATGTGGAGTATGTTTATATTTACAGTATCTATTCTAATATTTCTGCATGCTAGTTGCTAGTCCTATCATATGTGCCACGTGGGTAGGTTTATGTTGGTTCTTTGGGTTGCAGAAGTGTTTGATGCTTCTTTGATTGCCTGTTTGCTTATAGAAAATTGTTTTAATTTCAATAAAATATATGCAAGCATAACATTTATCATTTAAATAATGTGACATGTACAGCTGAATTGTGTTAAAATTATTCATATGGACATGCAATTTCTTGAAATATTTTCTTCCTTCAGAACTGAAACTTTGTACTTAGTAATATCTAATTCATTTTCCTCCTCTTTTAGGCCCCAGTAATTACTATGCTATCTTGTATTTCTATGAACATGACTACTCTAGGTAATGAGTACTTTAGAGATTTTTATGTACAATATATTTCATTGCCTTACTGTTTTGAATACCTGTATGTATGCATGTTTGGGGTAGGTTGTTAGTATAGCATTCAGGCTGGCATGTACCTTGTTAAGCCCAGATTAATTTAAAATTGGTACTTTTTCTGCCTAATGATAGACCCTAATGAGAGAAACATAGGCATAAACAGCTATATTTGGTTTCCTTGTTTTTTTAAGGCTGAATAATATTCCTTTTAAAGTATACAATATATTTCATTTATCCATTAATTTATAGATGGACACTTGTATTGTTTTCAATTTTTGGTTTATAACCAATAGCTATATAAATAAAGTCAAATGTTTGAAGGCTACCTAGTAAGAATTTCACTTTGTTGTATGCTAGATTTCTGTTGTATTTCTTTAAAATTTGGAGCTTTCTTCTAAAACATATACAAGTAACTTGCAATTAGCTTTAATCTTTTTTTTTCCTTCCTGGGAAGACTCTAAGCATTGATTTTGTTTAATTTATGTTTTACTGACATAACACCCTTTTCCTAGATGCTCAAGTGTAAAAGGTTTCTTTATTCAGGTGAGTTATAAGGGACACTATTCCCAATGCTTAGTGAACTTTAGAAATGCATATCCCAGCTGGGCATGGTGGTTCAGGCCTTCAATTCCAGAACCAGGAGGCTAGAACAATGGGATTGAAGTGAGGCTGAGGCCAGTCTGAGCTATAGAGTGAGAGTGTATATCAAAAAGATGCTCTCCCACCCCCAAACCCAGAAGAACAGTTGGGAGTCTTCATTTCTGGTGGTTATTGAATTGACCTCAGATAGTAAGTATCCTTCCTTTACACAGCCAGTACTTAGCAGAAACTTTAGCATTCTCCTCCACACATCTTTCACACACTATGATGTTTCCCCTAATTATTTTGCTTTGGAAATTCCATATACCTCAGTGTCTCCAAACTCTGTCCCTTGTCTCCTCAGTGAGCTGTAGCCTGGGAGGTCCTTCCATTATGAAGCCTAGGCAATGACAGGATTCAGGTTCTTTGTGTCTCTTTTCTCACTGCTTAAGATTCAGAAGGTTAATTTGTTTCATGTCACTGTTATGTGACTGAAAGTTCTGAACTTTCCCCATTTTCCAGCTGGACCTGAGTTTCAGTTTTCTTAAAGGACAATGAGAGAGATAGCACATACATAGAGGTGAGAGAGATAACACCAGAGTTGAGACGGCCCCCGGGGTACCTCAAGGCAATGACCAAATACGGACAGGTCCTGGGACTTGTCCAAACATGCCCAAAGATGGAAGAATTGCAGCCCTAGCCAGCCACTGCTAGCCCTAGCCAATCAGATATGTACTAATGTAACTTCTGCTTGCTTAGCCAATCATACATAGGTTGACCAAACTGCCCTTGAAACTCCCCCTGGCTGTGCTTAAAAGGAGCCAGAGAGCTTCTCTCAAGGTCGTCATTTTGCCTTTATTACTCTTGCGATAATAAATGTTCTTGTTGATTGCATACATGGATGGTGGTCTTTTGTGGTATTTCTCTTGACTATCTTTGGGAAGACATGAACAATGTCTACCTCAGTGATTCTCAACCTTCCTAATGCTGTGCTCCTTTAATACATTTCCTCATGTGGTAACCACCAACCATAAAATTATTTATGTTGCTACTTTATAACTGTAATTCTGTTACTGTTATGAAGTATAATGTAAATATCCATGTTTTCAGATGGTCTTAGGGAACCCCATGAAAGAGTTCTTTGATCCTCAAAGGAGTTGTGAACCAAAGGTCACTCTAGAGCAGGAATTGAGGACAAAGCAGAGTTATGGTAATACCAAAGTACAACTTGGTGAATCAGTGAATTTTGGGGGATTATTTACAGTGGTATGGGTAAGTGATTACTTACAGGATTGTGAGTGACTTGAAGATACCTATACCACCAAAAGTCCAAACCTAGAACTCTGGAGCTCTCTGAAAGACTTGGAGGCAGCTCATCAGGTTGGGGATTCTCTTCTTAACATTCCATAGTCAAAGGAAGAGAGAGGCTGTGAATCTTGCAAGTTTCAGGGACTTCCTGAGACTTGTGAGTTGTTTTCTTCCTGAGTCTTGTCTTTCTTTTCTCTGTCTCTGTCTCTCTGTCTCTATTTCTCTCTTGCTGAGATAGGGTTTTACTATGTAGTCCAGCCTGGCTTCCAACTCACAGATATCTGCTTATCTCTGTCTCTCTGAATGGTGGTGAAGGGAACTCCCACACAGTGGGGGCTCTCTCCTAGACTCCACATTAGGCATGAACTACACTCAAGCACCTGTTTTCAAGGAGAGATCTTGTATTAAGCAGGGAAGAAAAGCTAAAGTGGCTGTTTTCTGACTGTGGCAGAAAAACACCAGAAAATGATCTTGCGGGTATCATTTTTAAGAGAAAAAGGGGAGGTCTGTGTTAGAATGGACTAGGATGTGGTGGTAAAGGAGGTAGAAAATGAGGGAAAAGAGGAAGGGGCCAAGGGAAAGGAGGCAGGGGTATTTGTCCTGGAGGAACAAAGGACTACTTCTGGATAGAGAGGAGACAGACGTGGCACATAAGAAAATGTGGTTATAAAGGTATTGGGGGAAACCTCATGTTAGAATGAGGTGTTTAATTTTAATTGAGGATGTCAATTAGGTGAACTGAAGGGTTTGATTGCTAGATTTCAATACTTTGATAGCTGGACCTTGGTAGTCTCAGGAGGAAGAAGTGACCAAATAAGGGAATAGACCTTGTGGCTAGCTTCAGGAATGTAATCTAATGTTTTTTTAGCAAGGCAGAGGGAATGGGGGAGAGGGGCAAGGCCCGCCAGAGCCACATTTGCCAGGCCCAGGCTGGCTAGAGTCCCTTCATCTGGGATTAAAGGTGTGAACAACCATGCCAGATTATGGGGGAGTTTTGTAAGAGCATTAGTTACTGGAAAGGCAAGTTGTGATCAGATTGGAACATTGAGACATATCAGAGTGAGTGTTACCCTGCAGAACCGTGGTGTGTGTATGTGAGTTGGGGAGAGTGCACAAATGTTTGAACAAGAAGCAGCTTGTCCCTGCCGGAGAGTCTGAAGGAGAGAAGGCAGGAGGCACAGGAAATCTGTGCTTTTCACGGGTGAGTGGACCTTGTGGGGTCTGTTCTACTCTCCTAAAGGAGATTTTTATAGAAGCAGTCAGGCAGACAGTTTTCTCTTTTTCAGCCTCTCCCCTGCTTCAGGCAATTCCCTTCAGTTTGCTGTCTGACAACTCTTGTTCCAATCTTCCCTCAGAAGTTGGCTCAAGGTTCATCTTCACCAGGAGACCTATTTGGTGTGTGGTCTGTCAGTGTATTTTAATCTGGGTCAATGATCTGTTCAAGGAAAATGGTTTCTCATGCTGACTTAGGGGAGTGACTGCTGAGAGGCCAAAGTGGCATAGACAACATTGAGAAACCGGACCAGTGGGGGTCAGATCAGCCACAGTCCAAAAGAAGTCACAGAGCTGGCCAGGTGACAGTGAAACCATCTCTTCCTCCTTAGATTTTCCTCGTGTGCTTTTCCTGGGGAGATGCCCAGCTCCAGGAAGAGGTTAACAGACAGCCCTGAAATGGGTAGGCTCTGAGAAGCTTCCATTTGGTGTTCTTGGATCTATGGCCTTGGAAGCAGGAGAAGGCCAGTGGTTTGAGGAGGGTGTGGAAAGAAGCTAATGCAGATTGTGCTTTCTGTCAAAGCATACAGAGAATGGAAAGTTTGTTTCAAATTTGCTTATAAATTGTGCATATGCTTGCTCTTATTTTATGACCATACAATGAAAACAATTAGATCTTAGTGAATTTGCAAATGGTGAAAATATTCAGTTTATTTCTTGGCCATTCTGGTTAGTTTCATTGATGTTTAATTCACTTTTTTCTTTTTGTTTTTTTGAGACAGGGTTTCACTGTGTAGCCCTGGCTGTCCTGGAACTTGCTCTATAGATCAGGCTGGCTTCAAATTCAGAGACCTATCTGCCTTTGCCTCCTGAGTGCTGGGATTAAAGGTGTGTGCCATCACTGCCTGGCTAAAATTTATTCTTTTAAAGCATGCTATTCAACAAGTTCTTCACACACACACACACACACACACAGCACACACATGCTCATGCACACTCACATGCACACATTTCATGTAATCACAGTCATGTTGAAGATATGACACATTCCTGTCAGCCCTAAATGTGTCTTTATACTCCTTTGCTATAAATTTCTTACTTCTATTTTTGTCTCCAGTCAGTGATCTTGTTCCTGTTGTTAGGGACTTTTTTGCTTGTTTGTTCTTCTCAAGATTGTTAAGTCAAATTTGGCCTCTTTCAATAACCTTTTAAAGATATATTTAGATGTTTTATGTTCATAAATGTGTGCTCATATGTGTACCATGTGCATGTCTAGTGACTGCAGAGACCAGAAGAGGGTAATGGATTCCTTGGAACTGGAGTTACAGATGTGGATGCTGGGAATTGAACCTACGTCTTTTGCAAGAGCAGCAAGTGCAATTAACTCCAGAACCTTCTCTCCAGACCCTCAGTAGATACACACTGTTTTATGTACTAGAAATTTGTTTCCCTAACTTGTTAAGCCACTGTCATACATAGGTCATGTTGTTGTTGTTTTTAGGGTCTTGTATAAAAACTGCTTAAGGGCACACAGAGATTTTTATCTCATGTTTGACTTTCGACATCTTACAGTTTTGGATTTATCTATGGCCCATTTCAAGTTAATTTTTTTTTTTTTTGTGCATAGTGAAAGGGTTGAAGTATTTTCACACATAAATGTTAATTATTTTAGTGTATCCAAATCCCTGTTGAAACATCCTGGTTCTTTTACTTTGAATTGGTAGGCCATACATGTATGTCTATCTCTGATTAATGATCTATTCTGTGCCTTAAGCCAGTATCAAACTAACTTACCATTGCACTTCTCAATCTTGAAACAAGATCGTATATAATTCTTTCAAGTCATTTTAATTTTTCAAAAATGTTAAGTTTTTCTTAGATCTTTTTCCACGTGAATTCTGAGTTCTGTTTGTCAATACTGAACACTTGGCAGGGGGATGGGGGAGGCGGCATTATACTAAACTGTTCTATCCACTCAGGGAAAAGTGCTATCTTGACAGTGTAAACCTTTTAATCCTTGAGTTCAACATACCTTTCCAAGGACTTCAGTCTTCCTTAGGACCGCTTACCTATATTTTGTAGTTTTTAGTGTATCAATTTTGTACACACTTTGTTCTACTTATTTCTAAATACTTAATACTTTCAAAGATATTTTGAGTGGCATTAAACATTCAGCTTTCAGTTGCTTGTTGCTACTGTTTAGAAGCACAATTAACTTTTGTTCATTGATCTTATGTATTAACTTTTTAGGATCACACAAACAAAATAACACACATTGCTTGTCTAAAAACAATAGAAATGTAACCCTTCACAGTCTTGGAAGTCTGAAGTGATACAGTAAGGTTTCTTCCCTGTGGGTGGCCCTAGGGGGATTGTCCTCCTCTCCTAGCTTCTGGTGGCTACCTGCAACCTTTGGCATTTCTTGTCTTCTTATTGTATCACTCTACCTCTGCCTCTATAGTCACATGGCATTCTCCCTCTTGAGAAGGTAAGTTTCCAGATTTCCCCAGCATTTTTCCAGAAAGATGCTAGCCATTGAATGAAAGGCTCATCTTAGTCTAGTATGATTATGCTTTAACATGATTGTGTCTGCAAAGACTACTTCCTTGTAAGTTCACATTCATAGGGACTAAAGGCTAGACTTTCATTTCATCATATATTTTGGAAGACACAATTCTACTCACAACACCTTGGGTCCTGCACGCTGGATAGCTTTACCTACTGTTTCTATTATTTACTCATGTAGGCTATTTGGAATTTCTATATAGAATCTTCTTGTCTGTATTTTTTTGACCAAACACTGGAACCAAATCTAAATAAAAGTCTCTCTGTGTTAATTGTCACCAAGCATTAAAGGGTGCTACCTTAGGATTTCTATTGGGAAGAGACACTTTGATCATGACAACTCATATAAAGGAAAACATTTAATTGGGGCTGGCTTACAGTTCAGAAGTTTAGTTCATTATCATCATGGCAGGAATCATGGTGGCACACAGACAGACATGATGCTGGAGAGGTAGCTCAGGGGTCTTTATATGGATTGCAGGCAGCAGAAAGAGAGAGTGAGACACCAGCTTGAGCATCTGAAACCTTCAAGCCCACCCCCAGTGACACACTACCTCCAACAGTGCCACACTTCCAATAAGACCCTGTGATTCTATGGAGACATTTTCATCCAAACCACCACAAATACTTTTTGTCTTTGATTTGTGTCTGTTCATTGCAGCACTGACAATGGAACCTAAAGTCACTTCTGTTAGTTTGTTCAAACTTCTCTGCACACAAGGCATTATCATAAGTTATCACCTGATTTCCCAAATGTTTAGCAGGTGTGGCTTGGACACAGCGAGGCCTTGGCTTCAGGTGCAAAACTAGGGAGACACCACCATCTTCAAGGTAAATAGCGACTTGCTAGAGTATGAATGAAGTACACATCGAGGCTCTTGGGGTGTCAGGCACCCACTTTTCAGCACAAGACTGAGAGCAGAGAAAGAAAGGGAGAAGATGAAGCAGACAGACAGTGAGACAAGAGAGAAGCAATCCTGCCTGACTTCATAACGGGACAAGCTTCCAACTCCCTGCAACACAGGCTCTTCCATCCCTCTGGGTCCTATGTGATTCCACATCAGTCTTACTTTAAAGATCTTCACACTCTATCTTCCTCCACCCTGTAAACGACTTTAAATTTGTTGCTGTTAGTTGCAACTTGAGAATGTTGGTCAGCCTGCCATCTTAGTCTTTCCAGTTTTGTTCTTACCTCTTTTCCCTCTTCATGTATTTTTTTTTTTTGACTCATTGTTGGACCCTAATTCCGGGGTCCTGATGGGCCAATGGGAGAGCCCCACGACACCAAAACACCAAAACCAGGAGATGCAACAAGCAAGATGTGTTTATTGAACAGTGTACTCGGGTGACAGCAATCTCAGGGAAAGCTGCACACCCACCAAAGGGTTCAGGCTCCTTTTTATAGAGACAAACCACAAATCAGCATACATGCATGGGGCACAAGGTGATTGATTACAAAGTATAATCTCATGTTTGAGAGATCACTCAGGTATGACCTGTTCTTATTCAAAGGATCAACCATAGAATGACTTGGAAAGTCCCCAGGCTGTCCGTTGGCCAGGAGTGACCCAAACAGTGCTGTTCATCTGGGACCATTTGTTCCAGGGTTGGGGGCCTATTTCCTTGTTGTGGGCCAAGACCTGTGAGAAACTTCTTTCATACTCTGGCTCTCTCTTGGCTGTACATTTAGAGCCTTCAGTTATTCCACAAAGGTTTGATGATTCAGTAGCTAGCCCTATTTAACAAGATCAGCCTAGCATATAACCATTAGCCCCATCACCATAGTAACCTTTCTTGTTCTCATAATTTCTATTCTTTCCTCCCATGTCAATGTCCATTCTTTATGATTTTCTATATTCTGCTTGTAAGAACTATTTCCCTTATCCTTTCCCACATCCTTGCTCTGCAAACTAAAATCTTTCATCATGAAACCCTACTTTCCAGTAACACAGAGGCTCCTCAAGAATTTTTAAAACCAGCTTTCCTATTTTTCTTTCTTTTAAACATTTCTTTGTTTTTTTTTTTAATGCCTACTCCACTACTATGGCTCCAAAACATACTCTTTCATTATATTGTGTTTCTTGTTACTATGTGTTTGTTTTATTCTACTATTACAATTTCCTAAGTCTCTGCTCTGCCTAAAAATTACATAGATCAGATAGCTTCTGATATTTTTTTACCCTATTCATTAGTCAAGGTCAAATTTAAATGTCATTTCTGCCCTGAACCTGTATTGCCAATGTGTTTATTTTTCTTCCAGAAAGAATGTAGACACTTCTATGGATACTAATCTTTGAGTGTATTTATGTGCACCTCATATGTGTCTGGTGCCCATGGTGGGGGGAGGGGTGCAGAAGAAAATATTGGATCCCCAGGGTCTGGAAATACAGATGCAGATGGTTGTGAGCCACAACCATGTGGATGTTGAGAAATGAATTTAGATCCTCTGCAAGAGTTGTTAAGTGCTCTTAACTGCTGAGCCATTTCTTCAGCCCTGTGGACACTGGGCTTTATTAATGGCCTTTTATTATATACCCCCAAAGCAGCATTTGTATTATGAGCATCAAACACAGCAAAGGCGTGTGGAGTGAATGAAACCCACAGTCTACTTTGCTACCTATGCAACTGGGAGGAGTACATAATCATCATCGTAGACTGTGTTGTCTTCTTCCCACTTTACTGTGTTGTGGGTGATCTTGGTCACCAGAGCTTGAGCTACCACCTGCTACATTTCACTGGCTCCCAAGTCTATATTTCAGACCTACTATGTTTCTTAGGCCACACCCTAATTTCTGTCTGCTTAGTATGCTGCAGGGGTAGGTGCTTTTGTAGGCATCTAAGACTTGATTTAATCTGTAAAATATTGATTTTACTTTCTCTTCCAAACCATTCCGTTTTCTCTGTCTCCTTCTCTGTTCTTTGATTCCTAGATAGAAAATGATGACACTGTTTAGTCAATCGTACCAGAGCAGATATATCTCAAACATTTGGAACATTGCCTGCTACTTAGTAGGTATTTGCTATTTGTTGAATAGACAAATTCCATTAACTGAAATGGCCAAATCAATAGAAAATGATAGATTTGATGGCTACATTAAAAATGGTCTTAGACAGATAGACAATAGCTAAAATGAGAGCATGCTATGGAAATTTCCTTTTTGATGTCTTTGAGACATAAAACAAAGATCACTAGTGAAATCTTAATTTAAAATCCATACCCAAATGCTAATTATTTGTAATTTCCATAAAACTGTGTGAGGTGTCTTTTTGGTAGACCCATGAGGCTTCTAAGTGATGACAATCCTGAACAGTATATAAGAGCTAATGATAATTTTCCTGAGGGAAGCCCTCTAGGAAAGGGATATCTTGAGTAGTGTCATATTCGGAGCAGGGCTGAGAATTAATCATTTACTCTTCTTTCTCTAGCTAATGGGAAAAACACAGAACAGCTACTATGAGAACCAGATTGAGGTGACTTTGAGTTTTGGCTCCTTCATTTCTTAGGTCTGTGATTTGGAACAAGTTAACATGAATTTCTTGAATCTTAGTTTCTTCATACATAAAACAGTGACACTTTCACAGCACACATTCGTTTGAAAGTGAACATGCATGAAATGAAGCTAGGTCCCACAAGCAAGTGTTCTCAAAAATGTCAAGGAACTTCTCTTTCTCTTCTTAGACATGTGACATTGTCCAAGTGACTGATCTTGACTGTCAGTCTTCATTGGTAGACGGTTTAATTATACCTATTCATCAGTTATGTTCAAGTGTAGTGCATAATGCACAGTAACCACTTCATGAATTCTGAAGTCCTTCGTTTTGTTCTTTTCTCAGAGGTTCTAGAGAATGCTTGCTTGTATTTTGAGTCTGTTAGAACTTCAAGTCAGCTTTTAGACTCTCCTTCTACTCTAGGTGACCTGGAAAGACAGGACCATGGGGGTGTATTATTGTTCTATTCATCTTGATAATTGATGCCATCAGTAGCAATGTGCTGGATATGTATCTTGTAGCTGTGGTAGTGACAAACTCCAAGCTCCATTATCAAGATTTGCTGTGGGCCTTTCCCTTCCCAAACCTCTAACTGGTAGGAAATCAACAGTGGACTGAGAGATCTTTCTGGTTATGTGTGACTGCCATGGCCACTGTCTATGGTAAGCACTGGTGTATAGCATTTCAGTTACTATCCAGCCAGCTGCTGACTTGAGCTAAAGCTAAGCATTCTGTCCCCAAACCCATGGTTGGTTGTGTATTATGCCTGCCATCTTACACAATAATCACTCCTATATACAGATGTAATCTGTTCTCTTCAAACATCCAGAAAACGGGTTTTTATGTGCTTAATAGCTACCATGAAACAAAAACGATTTTGTTTCTCAGAAATGTGGCTCTAGCAGTAGCTAGGTGAGGTGGTGGGTGTAGCTTCAGTGAATGTGCCTGGCCGCAATGAGAGCTGAACCATGGGGGAGGTGCTTAATGGAGGCTGGAGGCAGAAAAGGCTGTTGCTAGAAGGGCCACCTTGGGAGTGGCGATGCTCCAGGAGGGGTCCAGGAAGAAAGGTGTGTTTTTAGCTGTCTCTTTGCTTTTTGCTGGCGTTGCTGAAGTCCCCTCCAGGTAACATGTGGGTGTAGCATGAACAGGGAATGGTATATAGACCTTGACTAAGGTGTTGTTGGTTAGTTTTTATCAACTTGTCACAAACTTGAGACTCCTAAGAAGAGTGAGCATCAGTTGAGGAATTGCCTCTATCAGATTGGCTTGTGGGTATGTCTGTGGAAGTATTTTCTTGGTTGCTAATTGATGAAGAGGGGCCTAGCCTTCTGTGCGGTGCTGCCCCTGGACAGGTGGTCCTGGTATTTATGAGAGAGGCAGCTGAAGGTGAACTTGGGAGAAGGCCAGTAAGCAGCATCCATCATGGTTTCTGTTTTATGCCCCTTCCTGGAGTTGCTGCCTTGGTTTCTTTCCCTCATGATGGATTTTATAAGATGAAATAAACACATTTCTCCCCAAGTTTTGTCATAGCAACAAGAAGCAAACTAGATGGCTAAGATGAAGGCAGGGAGGAGCAGAGGCCTTTGTTGGAAATGCAGGGTGGATGGGGAATTCCCATGGAAGAGACTTTTGGAATTTGGGAGCAAATAATTTATTACCGAAACCTCTAGCTCCCTGGACAGATTGCTGTTGGCATGTGTCTTATTAAAAAAAACAAAAACAAAAACAAAAAAAACAAAAAGCAAAAAACTTCGAAGCCAATCCAGGGCATTCAAATACAGCAGTGGAAACGGGAACGGAAAGAAGGAAAAAATGAAAAAAACGTAGTTGGTGGGAATTCAGACCACCAATTGTCTTTATTGAAATGGCACTGAACTAACAAATCAAAGGAGATAGAAGGCATCTTCTTTAGTTCCTACTAAACTTAATGGCCATTGCTCTGTAAATAACATAGAAAAAATAATACTTGCACGTTTTGTTTTCCCCATCTCAAAACAAAGCAGTCTGTACATGCTATAGAAGCACTTATACCCGCTGCCTGATTACTGCTGGTGTTTCCAAAGCCCTCTTAGAGCACCAGGCAGTCAGATTTCTATTCCTGGTCCCAGGTCCGGGTCTGCCCTCTCCCCGCCCCCGTCCACGCTCCTCTCTACAACACGCACTTTTGCAACCTAGTTCTCGCTTTCTCTGATGAATGGCCAGAAATGAGATTCTGGACGAGAACAATTAGAAACTTTAATTACCCTCTAGGCAGCACACAATTATAAACCGCATTCTTTCTTTCTTTTTTCTTTCTTTTTTTTTTTTAAATAAGGAATTAGCTACAGATTGGTAGCAGCGCCTGTCATGCTCTGAAACATTTCCTTCTATTCAGTGAAGAGCTGTGCATGCTGGCGCTCTTCTCTCTCTCTCTCTCTCTCTCTCTCTCTCTCTCTCTCTCTCTCTCTCTCTCTCTCCCTCTCTCCCTCTCTCCCTCTCTCCCTCTCTCTCTCTCTCTCTCTCTCTCTCTCTCTCTCTCTCTCTCTCTCTCTCTCTCTCTCTCCCTCTCTCCCTCTCTCCCTCTCTCTCTCTCTCTCTCTCTCTCTCTCTCTCTCTCTCTCTCTCTCTCTCTCTCTCTCTCTCTCTCTCTCTCTCTCTCTCCCCTCTCATATGTATACATACATACATACATACACACACTTGCCAATTCCAGCACCTTGGAATACATTATCCAGTCCTTTAGTCTCCAAGATGACCTGAAATGACCTTTTGCTTGGCAGGAGACGTGACTCAACTGATAATAAAAGAGTTTTAGGCGGGAGGGCGGACGGTGACTGAGGGGTGTGTGTGTCTCGGGGATGGGGAGGGGTGGTTGGGTTGGCTGGCTGCTCCTGGTTGCTGAGCTGCAGGATAGCAGGGGAGGGGTATGGAGAGGGAGAAGGAGGGGACCAGATCCCTTGAAGACAAATACTGCCTCATTTTTGGCTGCGGCATTTCCTGTTATTAATTTTCCACATATCACCTATTTCATGAAGGAAGAAGAAAAATTTTTTCCCCTTAAGGCACTGCAGTCTCTTTGTTTAACCCGGGACCCGAGGCTGCTCAGCTGTAACCGCCAGGAGGGAGGGAAGGAAGGAGTGGAGGCGGGGCTGACGTCTGGGCATCCATGTGTAGTGAGGCCTCAACCCTTGGCTTGGTGTCCCACCTCCTCAAGCTTACTTGCTTTTTTAAGACTTTGCAGTTGTGAGCACCTTGGCAAGGCGACCAAGCCAGCTGAGGTTCCCGCATGCCGTCTCTTTTCACATCAGCATCCTTGGAGGGGCGTGGGCTTTTTCCAGAATCTTGCTTTCTTTGTTGTTTAGGAAGCCTCAATTTTTCACAAATTCCAGAACTCCAAGTAGATGTCTCAGGCAAGTTTCAATGACTGGATTCCCCACCCTCAACCCCCCCCCCCCCATCGACTTAAGTAGGGAAAGAGAGAGAGAAGAAGAAGAAAAAGGAACTATTATTTATCTGGGTACTCTGCGAGATGGTAGGAGTTGCCACAGCGACAGAGTTGGACCTCCCCTAGCCAGAAACTCTTTATGTAGCGTGGTCTGCCTCCCCAACGACCCCTTCTTTAAAGGACACTAGCCACACTGCATCAATCTGGGGCGTGAACACATTCCCAGATAATCTCCACTCTGAGGGAGGGAGACAAAGGGTAGGGCTTCCTCAGGTGGTTTGCAGGGCTGCTTTTAGCCAACTTGAGTTAAATCCCTGGAGTTAAATCGGACTTTAGTCACCTCACCTGAGTCTAGAGAGTTTCTTGTGTGCACAAATGCTTGAGACGTGCTGGCACCAGGTATGGCCCTTCCAGACGATGAAGGTACGGGCTTGAAAGCTGGCAAGGCTAATTCCACGAGTTTCACCTCCATCATTTCAGAGACAGGTGCCCTGTGAAGTGCTGCTTAGGCTGAATGTTCTTTCTAGGGGAGCAGCTTTGCACCTTCTGACTTCCCGCCTCATGCAATCATTTATCAGAGGTACATTTCTGTTTCTGTGCTAGTCACTACCAGTGAAAAGTGCAATCAAAAACCAAACCAAACCAAACCAAACCAAACCAAACCAAACCAAACCAAATCAAACCATACCATGCAGGTCTGCCCTAAAGGAGTTTGAAAGAAAGATGTGAAACACGAGCAGACAGACCATTACAGATTACAGATAAGCAAAGGAATGATGCCATGGTTCTGTGGAAGGGTTACAGCCGCCAGTGTGACATCCATTCAGTCATTTTGTTTTTCTTGTTTTGAGACAGGGTTTCTCTGTGTAGTCCTGGCTGTCCTGGCACTTGCTTTTTAGGCCAGGCTGCCCTCAAACTCAGAGATCTGCCTGCCTCTGCCTCCTGAGTACTGGGATTAAAGTCATGCTATATGGTTTGTGACACCATTGCCCATATTCAGTTTTTTTTTTTTAATTTAAAGAATACTCTGTTCTGTCTACCAACAACATTCCTCCCCTACCTTTTCAAAACTGCCTTGTTTCATGAAAAGCATCTCCATTCAAGATGAGATGTCAGGGAGCTGGCTGTGAGCATTGCATTGTGGAGGGTGTTGGTGTCTCGAAAACTTAGCTGTTTCTTTCTGACTTGTCTTTCAAAGGGAAGCTGATGTCACAGAGCACTTCCATGTGTGGTATACCTAATACACAGCTAGCTGTGTCATGTAGACTTTCATTAGCATCCGCCCCGGCCTGCAGGGAAGGAGTGAGAATGAGGGGACAAGAGACTTGAAAGATGGAGACGAGACAGTATTCTGATCAAGTCTCATTTAATGAATATAACCACAGGGTTTAAGTAGTGGAGAAATGAGGGAATGGGCCAAAAGGAGGATGTGAGGGAGGCAGAATGTCCTTACAAGCAGGATGCAGGTGTTCTGCTATAAGATAAGTTGCTATATGATAAGCACGCAGCTGGGACTCTTTCAGGGTCAGGCTGCATCATATGTTTAACAAGAGAACAGTCAGTCATAGGGGAATGGAAAATTACCAGCATGTTAGTATCTAAGAGAGTAGTAGGAAAGATGGTTGTTAAGATGCTAACTTTGCTCTGGGGTTCCCCACAAGCATCCCCTCCCCACCTGTTTTGTCTGAACCACAGAATTAAGAAAATGATACAAATGGGTATCATTTTCTCAGTTATTCTAAAGAGTATGTACTGCACACACCTGGATGCACAGGAGAGAGATTTCATTTACTTTATAAGTGGATGTTTGAAAGCATCCGTCACACCCATTTCCTAGTCAGTATCCCTCTTCTTCCACAATAGTTTCTTTAAAATGAGCTTTTCTTTCTTTTTTTTCCCTCCCTTGTGTGTGTGTGTGTGTGTGTGTGTGTGATTCCTCTCTAAATCTGGCCACATGAGCCATTGAGTCTATTGGGATTACTCTGGTCAACTGTATCACCCCGAAGTCTCTCTTCCTAGCAACAGCCAACCACGTATATACCACTTATGTATCTTGGGAAGAGTCTTACAAATGCTCACCTCATTAGCTTCCCCCATCTTTTTCTAAGAGGGAGTCATCAGTAGTTATTTTATTTTTTAACTGTGTCTAGGTATGTGCTTGTAAGTGTAAGTGCCCATAAAGGTCAGAAGAGGGTGTTGGATGCTGGGGAACAAATTTCAGTGCTATGTAAGAGCATGTATGGAGACATCTCTCTGTCTCACATTAGAGATACTGTTAATAGTTTTATTTATTCCTTTCCTCCTTTCCTTTACTGTTTTATTAGTATATGAAACATATACAATAGGTTTCATTAAGACATTTTTATATATGTATGTGCTGGATGGTTTTTTGTCAACTTGACACAAGCTAAAGTCATCTGAAAAGAGGCAATTAAGAAAATGCTTCCTAAGACTGAGCTGTAGGCAGGGTATAAAGCATTTTCTTAATTAGTGATTGATGGAGGCATGCTCAGTCTTTTGTGGGTGGGCCACCCTGAAGCTGCTAATACTGAGTTCCATAAGAAAGCAGACGAGTAATTCAGTAAACAGCACCCTCCCATGGCCTCTGCATTAGTTCCTGCCTTAGGTTCCTGCTCAGTTTCAGTTCTTATCCTGACTTCCTTCAGTGATGGACAGTGATATGGAAGTGTAAGCCAAATAAGCCTTTCCTCTCCAGTTGCTTTGGTCATGGTTTCATCGCAATAGTAGTAATTCAAACTAGACAATGTATATAGTTTATTTGATCTTATCCATTCACCATTACCATTGCTTATGCTTCTCCCACTAACCCTGAGGCCCTGTCTCAGTCCTTCCACTCCCTCCCCTCTTTGGTTCCTCAGTGAGTTTCTTTAGGGTTGCTGATAGGAATAAGGTTGAGGAGTTGTTTACAGGAACATGGGCACCATACCCGTGGTTATAACAATGAAGTAATTTTCCCCCCAGAAATCAGTGTCTCCCAGTAACTTCTCTGGGAGAGGTGAGACCCCAGGAGCTACTCTACCCACTGTGACTAGAATTATCCTTTGAGTTAGTCAGTTTCACACATAAAGCTGTCACTCACTATTTTAATAACTGAAGAGATCACTACTCAATCTGACACCTCACCAGACTTAAACAGGAAAGACTTTCCAACCCAAATACATCTTCTGAGACTGAAGACCTTTGTTGTCAAAATCAAGGTCTATGTTTCTAGGCCTAGGGCTACCTGAAATAAGATGTAGGTTCCTCTGGGAGTGAGACTGATTCGTTAGACTTTCAAAAGGATAATAATGATTTGTAAGTAATGTTTTATGATCTTCTAGGTCTATGTGGAGTTTATGTGGTAAGTTTGCATGGTGAGGATCACTGAGCACAGGGCCAAGTCCATATGAAATGCCATTTGCTAGCTGATTATGGTCTTAATTATTATGACTTGTAGTTGTCTTTGAACTGATGGATTAAAGTATGTGGTTGACATTTTACTTCTTTATGTCTCGGTGGGTCAAAGGTCACATTATGAGGCTAATTGATCTTTTCTTTTTTCCTTCTTTCCTGACTTTGTGTGTGTGTGTGTGTGTGTGTGTGTGTGTGTGTGTGTGTGTGTGGTAGAGTGGTATGTGGCATGTGTGTGTATGTATGTATGTATGTATGTATGTATGTATGTATGTATGTATGTAGCCCCTTCTCCCACTGAACCATCTCACCAGAACCCTGATATGTCTTGTTTTCGCTTCACTTTAAAATTACTTCTCCTGCATTTTTAATTAATTCATTTCTTAATAGAGAGTCACAGTTTCATGTAGCCCAGGCTGGCCTCCAGCTTACTATGTAGCCACATCTGGCTTTGAAATTCTAGTTTTCCTGCCTCTATCTCCCAAGTGCTGGTCACACCAGGCCCTTCTCTGTTTTTAAATAGAAATGGCTCTATGTGTCATGATTTACACTACCATTTTTCCCCTATAAAGAGCTTTAGTAAATATATTAGAGGCTGTATAGGCCATTGGGCTAATTCTGTGTGCCAGAGTGGCTTTAGGCACTACATAAATGAACAGGTGTGACTGTATCTGAAGAAAACATTATCTGTGGACACTGGGGTTAGTTGGGCTCATCTAACTCTTACAGGGCACAGAATACTCTTAGACTTTGTACATCCTTTGTAAAACTTACGCAACTTGCTGTCTCCATATTTATACTCCAATCTGAGTTACAAACACTTTGGCTCTCTTAGAGTTATTTGCATCTTATATTCTTTCCCCAAACCCGAGAAGAATGTATGAAAAACACTTGGTGAAGAATAGGGCACCTCATAGTTGTGGCCTCCCCTTGCAACTCTCTGGGAAGGTGCCTGACAGGCTGAGCCAGGCTGGCCAGCTCAACACATTCACTTACAAGAAACCCTCCAAACATCTGGGAAGAGTTAGTAAAAAAGTGTACTTACTGTGATGGTGAACTTGGCCTTCATTGAGCTTGGATTCAAACTTCTTAGTTGTGTTCTGATTTGGGTAGGCACTTAAAGCTTTGAGTTTCACTTTGGCTGACCAAAAATAATGTCTACTTGGAAGAATTAAGAAGGATAAAGTATAGAGTCTCCATGTGACAGTGCGTTTTAAGAGATGATAATAATGACATGCTAGGTCTTTCATAAATATTTGAAGAGTACTAATGCACACTTGGCTCATGTTTTAACAAGGGCAGGAAGGAATAACTTGACCCATGAAGTGTAGCAATGGGAACAATGGACTTGTGGCATTTCTGATATTTAACCTTTTCAGGACCTCTCATGGGCCAATGTAGAGATAGACGAGAAGACAGTCAAAGATATATTTGGTAGGGAAAAATCCCCAGACCTTTTGATATGACACCAAAGCTGAGGTATGGAGTTAGTGTCTGTGTCTTTAGGTCAGGGTTTGGCTCAAGATATTGTAGATTCTGAAAGGAAGTAATAGAATTGAAAGTTTGAGGCCAGCCTAGGCTAGACCCTATCTTCTGTCTTACCTTCCCATCTGACTGGTTTCCCAACTATTCACAAATATGTTCTCCTTTTACTTCACTTCATTTTTAGCCTAGACTCTTTATCTGAGAAAAATTCCACATTTGTCTTTCTGGGTCTATCTTACTTAACACAATGTCTTCCAGCTCCATTCATTTTCTTATAAATAATAAAACTTGGTTCTTCTTTATGGCTAAATTATCTATCTATCTATCTATCTATCTATCTATCTATCTATCTATCTATCCACTTTGAGATGAACTCCATTGGAGGGAAGTTGCACAATCATCAGTGTGCTTATTGGCTTAATCTGATCTGAACTTGGCCTCTAGAAGGAGAGCCAAGTCTGTCCATGAAGAGTCTCAGCACCTGCAAATTACTAAGATTGCTTTTTTTCCTGGTGCACATTTACACACACACACACACACACACACACACACACACACACACACAGCGCTCACGTGTGTGTGTGTGTGTGTGTGTGTGTGTGTGTGTGTGTGTGTGTATTTTGTCTGGGATGATATGCTTGATGCCTGTTATAACACATACCTTAGAAATTAGTGACTTTAAATAATCCTAATTTATCACGTTCATGCTTCCTAAAATGGCACACATTTCTGATCCTATGCAGCAGTCTCTTTCTCTCAAGCTTCAGTCAAAATGTAGTCTAGATTGTGGTCACGTCAGCATTTAATGTGGGAAACTCAGTTCCCAAGATCATGTGACTCTTCACAGGCTCTGTATGGACTACTGGACTGTGATCTCAATTCTTCAATACAGGGTTAGAGGCCATCTTCACTTTCCTGTCATTTGACTGCCTCTAAATGGCTGTTTATCTCATCAAAAGACACAGAATGAGACGTCAATAGAGTCTAACAAGATGGAAGTTTCTTGAAATCTGATGATAAAAAGCTACATTTGGCCGTTAGAAACTCATTCATTTTGTTAGAAATACATCAGTGGTCTAGCCCACGCTCACAGAGCAGAGAACATGAATAAGAACATGAATACTGGTGAAGATCATTGAACACCATCTTTAAAAACCACCTACCCCAGGTGAGAAACATTTCAATGAAAGTTACACCATTAACCACAGAAACCTGAAAATCATTGAGATGTTTGTTTTAAAGCCGAAGCTCAGGTATTATGGGTAAAGATAACCACTGATCACTTAGTTTATAAAAGGCTATATTTCCTAGGTACATGTTTGTACTTAGGCTCTCATATTTGTCTCAATCATTGCCATTTTCTCAGCAAAGCACCAGATAGTTTAAGTGTCTGAAAGTGTTATTTTTAGTACAGTCTACCTTCTCTATCTGTGGGTCCTGCATTGATGGATTCAATCCACTGTGAACTGAAAATATTTGAAAATATTTGCATCTGAATTAAACATTTACAGATCTTTCCTTTTCATCACCATTCTCTGGAAAGATGCAATAGGGTAAGCATGTTGTATTAGGTATGATAAGGAATATATGTTGGGAAGTTTAAGTACTTGTCCCTTACAGCTCTCTTCCTCCCCACCCACCTGTAGAACTTCTGTGCTTTCAAGGTTGAGCAAACAAGGTTGTTCTCAGAACTTTATGGTGTGCAGTGCCTGTACATTGACCCCAGGTGTGGGTGGTGCATAACTTTCTCCTATGCTTAGCCCATCCCCTGTCTTGGATATATAAGCCCATTACTCTCTGTAATAAAAGGCAGCAGCTTCTTCTTCACTTCTTGTGGTGGTCTGTTAAGTGCTTCAATCCTGACACCCTCCACCAGCTCGGTACTTTGGTTGTGTGGGCACAGCAAATATAGACATCATTTAAATTGCACAGGAAGTTGTTGTACATAGTTATGTATACATAACTTTGCCATTTTATATAAGAGAGGTGAACACACTTCCTCTTGGTATCTGTGGGAGGAGTGGCTTCCTGAAACCCATCCTTTGTGAATATGAAGGGATGGACTGTCTTCACTGTTCTCTGGAATACTGCAATGTTTGTGTTGTTATCAACATCCTCGAAATTAATTAGCTTATGTGGCAGTAATCTCCTTAAAGCACCTACCAGTGGCTATTGATCAGTGAAGTATCTCAGAATGTAGGAAGTAGTATTAGTTACTTTCTTGTTGCTGTGATAAAACATCATGACCAAGGCAACTCACAGAAGAAGGTGTTTTGAGTTATTATTCTAAAGGAGTTAGAATATACAGTAGGAGTATCTACAAAAGCAAAAAAAGGGTACTGGGAATGACACAAAGACAACCCCCAGTGAAGTACTACCTCCTGCAAGGCCACACCTCTGGAACCTACCTATACAGTGACATCAACTTGGGACCAAGTGTTCAAATATAGGAGCCTATAAGTGATTATCTTAGAAGTCCCAGTAGCTGCTTCAGAAGCAGGAGGGGGGTTGTCATTGTCTTTTTTTGTCCTCTGAACTTCTCTATGAGAGCAGAAACTTGTCTTGGTTGTACCTGATGAGTTATCTGCAGGTGTTAATTACACCTCTCTTGGAGACAGAGCTCTTGGTTGAACACAACCTGTGTTTTGGTGGTCTCAAGAGAGAAGAGACAAAAATTCCTAACTACACTAGAACAATAATAACGCACCATAGAGGGAATTTAACACAACCTTCCATTTCTATATATCCTTAATCAAAGCAAAGGGATACAACCGAATACCTATCCAGGAATTCAAAGCTAGTGAAGGCTGAAGTCAAGGACGTTCTTGGTCTGCTTCAATTCCATACCACAAGCACTACAGTGCAAAGTGCATCGGACTACGTAAAGCCAAGATTCAGATCCTATCAACTTTGTTCAGTGGGCTCCCTGTTATATCCTATACCTTGTAGGAGGATATTTTCATTGGGACCACAGGTCAGCTCTATTCTGCCAGCTGCTCCCAAATAACCACACAGAGTATTACCTGAATTTAGGCTGTTGTGTCCCCAAAAGTTATGTGTTAAAATCTTCAACCCCAGATTCATGCATTAAAACATTTGGAAGTAGGGGCTTTAGCAGATAATTAAGGATAGAGGAGGTCATGAGTGTTAGTATTCAGGCATTTTGACTGGCCTGTCGGGGTTCAGACAGGATAAGCCCTCAGCTGCAGCCTCTAAGAGCACCACCTGTGCATATTCACTATTTTCCCTTTTAAAAGGCCCTGCCCATCTCCCATCCCCCCTTATCTTTCTTCTCTTTCTTTCTATCCCCATCTCTGTCTATCTTTCCTCTCTCTCTCCCTCCTCCCCTGTCACCCCCCATTTTTTTTAACAATCCCTTTACATTATTAAAAACACTCCTTTGCTTGAATTCTGTTGCTTGGCATCTTTCACTCTTGAGCCACTTTTTAAAAATTACAACAATGAGGGTAGGTCCTCCATGGTGGCATTAAAGGCTTTATAGGAAGAGAAACAGAAATCCTAGGTGTTAAAATTTCTGTGTCTTGAGACAAGAAAAGAGATACTTTAATAGAGGGAGCCATTATAGGTTTAAAGAGAAATCTGACACCAGGAAAATGTCCAGGTATCCATAAGGAAGACCCCAACTAAGAATCTAAACAATAGTAGAGAGGCTACCTTAAATGTCCTTCCTCTATAGTGACATTGATGACTATCTTAAATGCCATCCTAGAGCCTTTACCCAGTAGCTGATGGAAGCAGAAACAGAGATCCATAGTTAAACACTGAGCTGAACTCCTGGAATCCAGTTGTAGAAAGGGAGGAGTGATGAGCAAAGGGGTCAAGACCATGCTAGGGAAACCCATAGAGACAGCTGATTTGAGTAAGTGGGAGCTTACAGACCCCAGTCTGACAGCTGGGAACCAGCATAGGACTAATCCAGGCCGCATGATTGTGGGTGTCAGCTGGGAGGCCAGGGCAGTCTATGGGACCTCTGGAAGTGGAACCAGTATTTATCCCTAGTGCATGAATGAACTTTGGGAACCCATTCCCTATGGAACCTAGATACATGGGGGAGGGCCTAGACCCTACTCCAAATAATGTGACAGACTTTGATGTTCCCCCATGGTAGGCCTCACCCTCCCTGGAGAGTGGATGGGGGGTTGTTAGGGGGTATGGGAGGACAAGAGGGAGAGGGAGCTGGGGTTGGCATGTAAAATAAGATTGTTTTTAATTTAAATAAAAAATAATTTTAAAAAATGTCTGTGTCTTGTCATGTGATCTTATCTGCCATGTTCTGATGAAGCAAGAAAGTCCATACCAGGTTCACTAGGATTGTCAACTAAATAAAATCTAGTTTTTAGTAAATTTCTTGATTCCAGATTTTTGTCAACAGAAAACCAACGAAGATGTGGGTTGGTGGACTTGACTGGTTGATGATCAGCAATACTTGCTGAATGTTGTATTAATGAAGTATACATTCATGAATGAAGTCATGCCCAGCTATAGAATGTACTGGTTAAATGGTCACAGGAAATTGGCTCATCTTCTCTGGGATTTAGTTCTCTCATATTTAAAGTGATGTTCTTAGTCTGAGTTTTAGAATTTCAGCTCTGGATTGCTGTGATTGAATAACCACAGTCACTTATCACTTGCTGATGAAGATATGTTCTGAGAAAGGCAGTGTTTGGTGTTTTCTTCTTTGTGTGAACATCACGGAAAATGCTTATACAAACTAAGATGGCTATGATATTGTTAGGTGATATTTTCTTATGAGACCACTGTTGTGTGGCCATTACTGACCAAAGTGGCATTATGAAGAGCACGACTTTGTGTGAAGGCAGAGGTTGAGAAGGAGGAATGGGAGGAGGAGGAGGAAGATGAGAAGGAAGATGAGGAGGAGGAGAAGAAGGAGGAGGAGCTTCATTCCCTTTAGTTAGGGTCTCTTACTGAACCTGGCTGGATGGTCAGTGAACTCCCAAGATTCTGATCCCATCCCCCAACACTGGGGTTACAGGCACATGTCTAGTTTTTAATGTAGGTGCCAGGTATTTGAATTGGTCTTCAGGCTTGTTCAGCTTTTGCCCGTTGAACCATCTCCCAAGTTTTCAGACTTTCTTTAAAGAAAACTTTCAGTTGTTTTATTAAAAAGTGACCATTAAGATTCTCTTCTTCACAGGGGTATATGAGGTGGGGAGGTTCCTTGGTCCTGCGTCAAGGAGATGATGAGACAGACTTAGTAGAGTTCCTAGTGGGGACCTTATCATCTCTGAGGAGCAGATGGGAGATGGTGGTGAGGGGTGGAGTGGGGGGGGCAGGAAGAGAGGAGGGAGGGGAACTGGGATTGGAAAATAAAAAATAAATTAATAAAAAAGATGTCCCCACTTTTCACTATCAAAAAAGATTCTCTTCTGTTTTACTATCTTATGAAATCTAATATGAAACTATTTAACTTAATTACTAAATTTTAAATCAATTGTAGTTTGACTGAAAAGTGTTGTTTAGGGGGATTTTACAGGAAGGAGAAAAAAATTTTTGGGGTTTCATATTTCTTCCAGAATTTTTAGATGTGATTTATTGATTTTCATGGATATGTCTATATGACTATATGCACACATATGCACACATATGCATATGTGTGAGTACAGTGGCCTAAAGAGGATGGATGTTGGGTGTTCTTCTTTATCAATTTATTCTTATGCAGGGTCTCTTGATGAATCTGAGGTTTGCGTTTTCTAGGCCAAGCTGTAAGCTAGCAAATCATAGCAACTCTCTTACCTCTGCCTCCATCAGAGATTGAGTTACAGGTGTGTGTGTGTGTGTGTGTGTGTGTGTGTGTGTGTGTATGTGTGTGTGCACACAATGCCCTCTTTGTTATATGGCTGCTGAAATTTAAACTCCAGCCCTCCTAACTGGTCAACAAATGCTCAAACTGCTGGGTCATCTCTCCAGCCTCTTTCCATGTTTTAGGACTGGTATGCTAACAAACCATTTTATGTAGTGGAAGCCTAAAGTTGTGTGTGATAGTGTTTGCGAACCAAGTCTAACATGCAAAATGTGAGTGTATAGAAGACTTTCTCTTCACAGAGAAAATTTTGTCTGTATTTTCCTTTCATGAACATTATTGACCAAGATTCCATCATGTCTCTGGAAGCCCCCTTTTCTCCATTGCTATGTGTGAATGTCAGTTGAGCAACTATGAAACAACAACAACAACAACAAAACGCCTTCCCTTCAAAACAGACAATATTTTGTTTAAAATTGAAGGTGAAAGACAGCCTTAAAAATATTTCTCTGAGTTGCCCACATGAGCTCTCAGGGAGGTGTGCTTCTCCTGCCAGCCAAAGTAGCTGTGAGCATTTCTATGTTTTACTTAGGTGATGACATAGAATTCATTGGGTACCAGGTTACTATAGGTTGTCAGGAAAAATTTGTTTAGTGCCTGACAGGGTCCATAAAAATAGCTTTCTTTCATCTTGGCCTAAGGTCAGAGAGTTCAAAATTATCTTTATTCTTCCAAAGTTAAAGTCATAAGACCTAAAGGTCTAAGGCATGGCTACTGAAGGATGTTTGGTCTTAAGCATGGATATTTATGTAAATTACAAGAGATTTGGTCTAAGGTGTGGTTACTCTTAACCCTCAACACCAGATAAAGAAAGATTTAGTCTAAGGCATGTTTACTAAATGTTTGGAGAATTAAGGATGGAAGTCTGTTTCTTCTTTGTATCATGATAAAGAAGTCTTTTGCCATTTACCCCTTTTTGGTTGGGATATTTAAGGATAAACTTGGCACATTCAGTGTTCACTGAATTGCCCTCCCAACTCTATTCTGTGTCTCTGTTTTCCTTAGTACCTTACCTGATATTTCCCCTCCCTCTCTCAGGTATGAACCAGGCAAGTGGGGCTGGATCCTACTGAAGCAGCATCCCCTCCTCTCCCCCCCCCCCCGCCCCCGCCCCCTCTGCAAGGACCGGTTACTATAGATGCTAAGGTCCTCAACTCTTCATTCATTCATGGAAGTTAAGTCACAGTACATTTCCTGTGAAGTGCTTCACTAGTAGTTACACAAGCAAATGGCATGTGGTATGTGGTGTGTGTGTGTGGTGTATGTGTGATATGGGTGTGTGTGTGTGTGTGTGTGTGTGTGTGTGTGTGTGGTGTGGTGTGTGTGTGTGTGTGTGTGTGTGTGGTATGTGGTGTGTGTGTGTGTGTGTGTGGTGTGTGTGTGTGTGTGTGTGTGGTGTATGTGTGATGTGTGTGTGTGTGGTGTATGTGTGATGTGTGTGTGTGTGGTGTATGTGTGATGTGTGTGTGTGTGTGTATGTGTGATGTGTGTGTGTGTGTGTGTGTGTGTGTGTGTGTGTGTGTGGGAAGGCAAGAGCACAATGAGAAAAGTGATCACTGGAGGCTCAGATTACTTGTCAAACCAAGCAGGTCTCAAAGTATCAGAGTAAAGATTCAAACCTGGAGTCTTGACTCTTGGTAAAATACCCCTGGGATGCTTTTTAAACTTCGTTTTTACATACAGAAAAAAGTCAGCTGAGGCTCAAGAGAAGGAAAACCTGCTCGCATCACTATTTATTTATTTATTTATTTATTTATTTATTTATTTATTTGCAGAATGAGGTAATCCAAACCCAACAAGTTGAGCAAATCCCACTACTCCAAGCCATTAAGCAGGTACAAGACTGGAGCTGGAAACACTGGGCAACCTAGGTGCCATTGTTTGGGATGTTTGTAGATGAGTAACACCTGGTACAGTTATCAGATTCCAATGCACTGTGCCCTCCAGTCACTGTCAATGTCAGGGAACTGCAGGGGTGGCAGGAAGACATGCCCAACAGCTTTGACCTTGATTTTAAACACCCTGGGTGAAATGACCTCCCATTGTGGTCTAAAACTGCTATGCTATGTTACAGTGTGTTTTGAATGATTGTGCTAAATGGATTGGAAACTTAAAGTGGGTAGTCTTCCTCAAAAGAAAGAAGCTTGGAGCTGGCTTGTGTCAGAGAGGCTTGATAAGAACTTTACTGTTTCTGAATTTAGGGGACCCTTTGCCACTAGGAACCTGAGGGGTCTTGATTCATAAAAGGAAATTAAGTTTTTTTTATTTTTAACCACAAAAGATGAACTTTTTTTTTAACCTGCTAATATGGATTGATACCCACTACAAGTGTATGGTTTCTTTCTCATTATGGCCGAATGGTGAAGAAAAGCAATTTCTGCTTTTCAATTTCAAAGATGGAAGGCAGAAGTCTCTGTAGAGTTGTGAGGGAAAAAGATAAAGATGGCCAGAAGGCGTGAGAGCTCAGCTAGCCTCTGGCTATTACACTCCTGTCTTTAGAGGGATAAAGTCTGTAAAGGAGAAGCTATTGCTGAAAGGCGTTTATTCTTTACATCCAGAGAAGTCACAGAAAGCTTCAGAACAAAGGACTACTGAGGAGAGTCATCCTCGAATCAAGAGATCTATTTGTAATTATTACACAAACTTGGAGACAGTCTGGGATAAATCTATCAGTTCCTAGAACTGTTATTAAATAATACAGACCATGTCTAAATGAATAAAGAAGTTTGTGGTAAGTAGGGAACTGTATGTGGGTGATTGTTTTCTTTCTTCCATTTTTTAATCTAAATGTTTGCAGCAATTAATATTAGGACTTTTTGTTTTCCCTTCAGTATAATGTTTTGTGTTTTCACTGTGTGTGTGTGTGTGTGTGTGTGTGTGTGTGTGTGTGTGTGTGTGTGTGTGTCTCGCACGCATGTGCAACAGGTGTCTTCCTTGAGTATTTACCTCTTTATTATTGAGGCAGGGTCTTTCCATGAACGAGGAGGTTGCCAATTCCTGCTGGTCTAACCAGCCATCTCTCTAGAGTTTCGGGATGACAGGTGGTTGCCACCCCTGCAGACTGAGTGTGGCTTCTGAAGTTCTGAATTCTAACCTTCACATTTGTGGAGCAAATCTACCTCTCTCCACAGCCTTAAAATGCTCATTTAAGAATTAAAGACATAATGAAGAGGAGAGAAACCTACCTCTCTAATCATAATGGAAGACCACACAATTTAAACCACAAAACCAAAGCTAGCACATTGCTGGGACCTACTTAATCTAAATGTAAGACAAATATACAAGAAGAAAGGTGACCTTACAAACCCAAGCCCATAACAAGATCATTGCACTTCTTCAAGGCCAGACCCTATATTTATGCAAACCTTAGAGTGTATCTAAATAGACCAATTGCCTACTCTGTAGGGGATCTGAAGGCATGGTGGTGGGGTGGAATGGAGGCATAAAGAAAACATTCAAGAAGTAAAAAGTAAAATTACTATTTGAAGGTTTACCTCGGTTCATATGATTTTGGGTGGTCAGCTATGAATTCTTCGACCTTGGCAGGGTGGGTGTTCTAGGAAACCATTAGAAATTGCGAGATCTCAAACTTTGCAGACTGAGCTTTCAGAACTTGCCATTAGAGCCAAAGCACTTTGTTCTCTGGCCACAAAATCGGGCATATTAGCATCCTACAGGTCTAGCTGTGAGGTCCTCTCTCTTGTCAGGAACCACCACAGATGGTCACTAATAAAGGCCAGACTGTGGTCCTCATGCATGCTTAATCAGTGAACTACATCCCTACTCTCAAAGGACATGTTCTAATGACCTGGGGGGTCAAGAAGCAAACACCATCTGGATGTAGATGGTGTTATCCACAATATCTCCACTCAGCTTTCCCCAGTACACTTGACTTGGGCACATCTCTGCAATTCATTAGCCTGTCTTCCTATTCTTCCAACTTCATTATGATCGCTGTCCCCTAAGTGAGAGCAGGCTCGGAGAGGCTGGAAGACACACCAGTCAGTGGACTGTGGTGTTTTGCTGGGGGTTCCCTGCTTCAGCCCATAGAAACTGTGTCACTTCCAGTTACCTTTCAAGAGGCTAGCATGTGTCCATCCTTGCTTTGAGAGATGTGAGCTCAATTTTTCAGAAAACTCAGGAAAACTGAGGAGTATTCCCATCTTGCTTATCACAGCTCTATTTATTTCCCACATCAAAGTCATTTGTTTTTCATAAGGTTCTAGATTTGGTTTCCTGCTCCTCTGATACCCTGAGCAGTGTCTTTAAACATAGCCATAGTTCCAAGGTGGGAGCATGAATGGTGAAAGAAATTTTGTACATTTTCAAACAGCAGCTGAACCATTGACCTTAATTGTCTCCCGAGGACCCATGCCCTGGGAGCTTGGAGGGAGACCCTGCTTTGCTCTTATTAATGCACAGGAATTGCCCAAATTAGTGGGTTCCCACATATGCACTGATAAAGTATTGATCAAATTCATCTCCCCTTCTACCCTTTCTTGTTCCCATTCCTACTCCTTCTCAATTCCCAATAGTCACCCTTTTCCTTTCAAGTCATCTTTTCAATTTCCATACTGGATAGAATGTGATGCTTGCCTTTCTGTATCTGACTTGGTTCAAGGAGTAGCTTGTCCTCTAGCTCTATTCATGTTTCCATGTAAAGGGTCAGGTTTCCTTATAGGAACAGAAAAGGTAGTCTATATATGGGATCATTAGCCTGAACTACACAATGTAGTTCAAGTAGTTCATAGTTGCTCAGCCTCCAAGGCTGTTGTCTCAACAGTCCTAGTCTGGTGCTAAAGGCCTGGAAGATTCCTGGAGAGTTGCTGGTTGATCTCCAGTCTGCCTTGGAATCCTGAAGCTGAATGCTAGAATCAGCAGTGACAGTGACAAGATAGATAAACTTGCCATCGAGAATGAAGGCAAGCAGACGAGAAGCAAAAATCTTTCAACTTTATCACTTTTATAGGGGCTGCCACCATGAGAGGCCACCCACGGTTAGGATGGGAGCTGGTCAATGCAGTTCCTCAAGGGTGTGCTCAGCAGCTTATGTTTTTCTCGATGCCAGACCCAGTCAAGTTGACAACCAAGGTTAGGACATCTAGATGCGGTAGTCCTGTCTTTAGTGCTCTGGGGGACTTTCTATACCAACTGCCACAACTTATCAAGTTATGTTCCCAGTGGCTCCTTCTGCGTTGCCTCTGGCATTTATTGTTTGCTTATTTTTGTGACTGGGATGAGATGGAGCTTGGGTGTGGATTGATTTGCCATTGGAGGGCAGCTGTTTCCATCTTCCTGCCAGTGTATCTGCCAGACGGCTTGTTCTCAAGACATTTCATGTGCTGTGAGAATCCTGGTTATTCTCACAGAGTTTCCAGAAACTGTCAGGGGAGAGGGACACCAAAAGGCTTCTCTCATCCTGCAACTGGAGAGATGCCCTTTACGCTTTTGATGTGTATGTGCATTTTGAAGAGGGGTGATTTAAAAAAGATGACTGAAAAGGACTGAAAAGGAAAATACTTTTGAGATTCACCGCCCTTAGCAAGAAGGCAGTGGGATGACAGAGATGCTTGTCAGGTAACCTGAAAGGGCAGTGTGGATCTTAACCAAAAGAGGAGTGTGTGGGTCCCAGCAAGCAGAGTGACACCGAGGCAGGGCTTCTTCAGGCCTCATGACTCAGTGCTTTGGGCTGTGGTGGAGAACTCTATGGATTCTGGTACAAACAGGTTCTGAAGAAAGGAACCTGCTACTTTCTGCATTATTTTAGCCTTTCCACTGTCAATTGTCATCATCTCCTTTTCTGTTTATGATAGGGTCTCATGTACCTCAGGCTGGTGTGGAACTCCCTATGTAGCCGTGGGTGACTTTGAACCTCCGGTTTCTGTGGTTCTCAGAGTGGAACTCGGGGTTTCATATGTGCCAGGGAAGCACTCTACCAACTGAACTCCATCTCTGTCTCCCCTGCCCCTTGCCTCACTGCCTGCTCTCGCCCTTTTCTAACTGTATATTTGCTTCTGTCCCTCATCTGTCTCCATTTATGACAAGCAAGTATGTGGCCTGGGCTTGGAGATTTGCCGGAACAGCTAAAACATGATTATGAAGGATTTTATCCATGTAACATAATCTCATAAAAAAGTCCTTGTTTTAAACAGAATGGAATGATGTACCTCTGTCCTGGGGCTTCGGAATCTAACCCACCACTCATTTTTTAGAAAATGTAAGAGGAACCAGCTAGAGGAATTATATTCTTTATAAGGCTTCTAATCCCATAATGCTATTTAAAGGTGCCTTGGATGGAAAGGCGCTTGGTCTAATCTCCCTGTTGCTAGTCATGCTCGGTCAAGTTGCTCCTTGTGGCTCCATTAGGACACAGTGGCCATAGTCACAGCACAAGGGGATTCTGCCTACCTTGCCGGGGAACTGGCTAGCTAGATGCTCACAATTTCATCTCTGGTCTTTTTTTCTCTTCTAAGTATTTAATGCTAAGTGGCAATTTAATGGAAAGGGCTTTTTTTGAATTTTACATTTAGCCAGTGGCAAGGAATCCAGCATCAAGATGGATGGCTCTTCTCACGGTGACAAGAATGAAGAATGTCCTTTCTTGCAATATTTTCCCATCACCTCCTGGCCTCCCCACAAGGCTGATGTCATCCTTGGCTCCAGCCTACTTTTTCATTTTTCTAATCCCATTAGGTCCTCTTTCTTCCCGTTATGTCCCTGTCAAGGGACTGACTAATGACCAGGAGGCAGATTTCTGTGGTCATGCCAGCACTGAACTCCCTGAGGGTAACAGGGAGAAGACTGCCATCAGAGCTTGGTGCTAGTGAGGGGACTCTCCTGTGTAGTTTTGGATGAAATATCTGCCTGGTAAGGATGCTGTTTATGTCTGAATATTCATGCTGGCTTTTAAATTCCATCAGATCTGTGTGGCTTAACCCCCAGAATTTTCAATCTCCTGATTAAATGTACACTCAGCATTAAGGAAACGAAGAGAATTTGTCCTTGTTCCCATTGTTGATTTGAAGTCTTTGCTAGTATAGCTGATGTGTTTGAGTTTTCTTAACAAGTAATGTACAGGAAAAACACTCAGATTTGGCCTGCAAGGATCCAGATTTCCGATGACTTCCCACTCTCAGTGGGCAACACTGATGGCAGGCTAACACAGTGTGCCCAGTAACCACTGTGCCTCCCAACCATCTGAGCTCCCAAGAGCCAACAGTGTGGTGACATCCGTTCTAATTTTCCTTCTGTGCCAGCTTTACTTGTTGTATGGATATAACTTAATCAGATGCCACATTTAATGTTTCCATGCAAACTGAGGTGAATACTTACAATATATATGAAAAAAAATCAAGCCTCTAGAAACTTGTTCTAGAGCTAAGTATGTTAAAAACATTTTTATTATTTATTTTAATTACATCTATTTACCTGTGTGCATGGGTGTTCGTGGGTGGTGGTGGGGGTGGGAGGCATGCAGTCATACCACACACAGCATGCTTGTGGAGGTCAGAGGACAAACTGCAGGCATTGGTTCTCTTCTACCATGTGGATTCTGGAGATCAAACTGGCTGTTAGGCTTGGTGACAAATGTTTTCTATGTTGAGCTGTTACAAGCATGTTTCCCCACAGGGCCTGGTCCCAGACCCGCACCAGCCCCAAATAACACACAGAGATGCTGTATTAGATGTAATGCTATTGGCCTGTTACTAGTGTTTCTTATTGGCTAGCTCTGTCTTAAACATTAATCCATTTCTATTAATCTAAGTATTTCCACGTAGTCATATCTTACTGGAGAGAGGGCCCAGAAGATTTTTTTCTCTTTCCATCCTTCATTTTGAATCTCTCTTCACCTGTTTCCGAATTCTCCCTGTCTCTTTGTCCCGCCTATCTTGCTTTCCTGTTGGTCAACAGGGCTTTATTAATTAACCAATAAGATAAACATATTTACAGAATGACATCTCCCATCATTGAGCCATCTTGCAAACTCTTCCCTCAACCAGCCAATCAATCAACCAGCCAGCCAGCCAGCCAGCCAGCCAGCCAGCCAGCCAGCCAGCCAGCAGCTAAGCAAGCAAGCATCATTTCTTAGTAAGAGAAATGTTCTAAATGTCTAGAATGTTTCTAGGAACTTTTTAATACTTTTTGTAGGACAGTAGTCTTTTGTTTTGTTTTGTCTTGTCTTTTGAAAGGGGGTTTCTTTGTGTAATAACCCTGGCTGTCCTGGAACTACCTCTGTAGACTAGGCTACACTTGAACTCACAGAAATCTTCCTGCTTCTGCCTCCTGAGTGCTAGGATTAAAGGCATGTTCCACTACCTCCTGGCCCAGGAGAGTACAAATTTGCTAGTAGCAAATTTATCTTGCTGTATTAAAGAGGTACAGTTTACTACAGCAGATGTGATGGGGACAATTTTGACATGTCATGAAACCTCAGTGAAGATTACTGAATAATAATAAGAAAACATATGTCATTCTGCTTTGGTTTTCTACTGAAATATAAGTGTGTATAGGTAAAGGCATAGAGCACCAGTGTGGAGCCTGGAGAATTATTACCAGGCGAATAGACCCATGTCTGCAGCACCCACAAGAAGAAGCAGAATGTTCCACGGACTCCAGATGTCATTCTTCCAACCCTGGCCAGTCACTCTTTCCCTCAGAGGAGATGCCCACCTGAATCCAGACATAGATTAGCTCTGCCTGTGTCCAGTGTATGAATAGGACCCTACAGAAAACACCTTCTTGTGCTGGTTGTTGTCCTCCGTGTTATTTTCCTGAGTTCATGCTTTCTTCGTGTTTTTCATTGACACTGCCTGGCACGATGACATCACCATGTCTTTATGCATTGCCCTTTTATTATACTTTTACAATGAGCGCTTGGCTGTTACAAACAAAACTGACCAACTGGCCTTGCTTATGTTTGTGCTTTATTGAATATCTGCACATTTTTGCTTAGGTGATACCTAGGGATACCTTTCTGGATATAGGGTTGTGCATGGACCAGTGTTCCCTGATGGTGGAATGAAAGTTCACTCCATGAGCAGGTTTCTGCCCTAGTACTATCACTTCATGTGGTCTGTGTTTTTAAGTTTGGCTTTTTGGTGGGGCTCACAGCCAAGATTCATTGTGGGGTTTTTTTTTTTGTTGTTTTTAACTGGTACACAGGCACAGTGCACATTTAGAGAATAGATATGACATCTGATACATGGATACACTCTACTTTTCATGTTGGTTTTACTGATGACAAATGGAGTTGCATATGCTTTTGTAGATTTACTGGCAATGCTCTTTCATTTAAATTAATTTTACTTTACATTTGTAGGTGTATTGCCCGAACCATGAACATGCCTGGTGCCAACAGAGGCTAGAAGAAACACTGAATCTCCTAGGAAGGTATTATACAGATTGCTGTGAACCACCATATGGGTGCTAGGAATTGAACCTGGGTCCGCTGGAAAAGCTTTCAATGCTCTTAACCACGGAGTCATCTCTCCAGCTTCCAATTTTCCTTCATTTAGCTTTAAATTACCTATCTTATTTTTTTTTTACTTTTAATAAACTAAATTATTTATTCATTATTGGAAGAATTTTCTAAAATATATTTTGACTGTAATTACTCTGCCATATATACTGCATGCCTAGTTATTTTACTCCCTTAATGTTCTTTTGACAAATAGAACATTTTAACTTAATTTATCATGCTTTTCAATCTATCATTCTGCCCTTTATGGTTCCCATATTAAATCTTAGCCTATTCCATCATCAGACTTCTTATGTTTATCTTGTCTTCTAAAAGTATATTGAGGGGGGGAAGCCTATTGAGGATTTTTAACAAAATTAAGGTATACTGTGTGGGATGGATTTGTGGAGACAGAAAGAGCCAGGAAGATATAGCATCCACATAAATTCAGGGACACATTCAACTCAGACTAGAGACATATGATAAAGAGAAAAAGCAGAAGAAAAAGGGAGAGGAGGAGGAAGAGGGTGGGAAGCAAATGTGTGAGACACATATTTTTGCCTGATTGACTGTGAGAACTGAATAAGAGAAGTGTGGTATAACCTAGAGACCGGCTTGGGTTTTGAGAAAGTGTAAACATTTCATTGCAGGATCTAGCTTTCAGAGATACATTTTTAAAAAAAGCTATCGTAGCCTCTGTTAAAGAAGATATTGAGCAAGTATTTGCTGTGTGCAGATAATGGAACAAATGGGAATAGTCTCTTGTAACAGGAAAGATAAACTTGCATCATGGGAAAGTTGCAGAAGTCTGGTGGGGTCCACCAGAGTCGTTGGTCTTTATCTGAGCATTGTTGGAAGTGGTACTGGCTCACCATTTATTCTGATGAATAGGTGTGGTGCTGAGACAAGGTTTAACCAGTAATTCTTGTCACTTGCAAACAGCTCTAGTGAGTTCTCATCTGCACCAGAGCTGATGTATACAGACAACTCACAGCTGTGAAATGACAACCGTCTAATGCCAGGAAGAGCCATATTTGCCACACTTACCTTTCCAAGTAATTGATAAATCCCACTAACACCTCTTCTGTCACTCTCTCCTGGAACATAGATGTTACATTTGAATTGATTATACCCTGCTGCTCTCTAGTTATACAGACCTCAACATAGCACTGTCATGAAGGCGAAGTTTGTGTAAATGTTTTTGGGAATACAACTTGGAATTTAGAGTTTTTGGTTGCTTCTTCATTTTCTCTGTGTCCCAGCCAAAGGTGTTTCTGTGAGTGAAGTCAACAATGGTTCCCATAGGATTGGCAGATGCTGTAAAAGCATCTCGGTTTGTTCTGGCTCAAAATGCTGTGGCAGATTAGATTAAAAATACTGTAGATTTTACTGGGTCTTATTCAAAGCAAATGAAGAAAAGAGCAAAGCATGGGGTTTCCCGGGAGTCTCATTTGTTCAAAGTTCCTAACATCATGCCCGAGTCTTGGTTCCAGTTGTGTGTGGATGTCCATGTGCCTGGTTCCTCATCTCTCCTCACAGGACTGAGGAGGAGTTTTTGTCCATCCATTGATTACAGTCAGCTGCAGCCTGAGCTCTATTCACAGCTCCATTCCTTTGGTCTGTGTCACCTTCTAAGGCATCCCATCTGTATTTCAGTCTTCTGGAGACACACTTCTTTGCCTTAATCTTAACAGTTCCTTAGTGCCTTAGAGTGAGGCCTTGAACACAGAAAATATTCAAATGCTGTTAAGTAATAAATAGTTGCTCAGGGGACAGAGAGATGGTGGCTCAGTGGTTAAGACTAATTGCTGCTCAATCATGAGGACTAGAGTTCAGATCCAATTGTCATTGTCTAGTGGCCCACAGAAACCTGGAACTCCAGCTCCAAGAGATCAGATGCCTTCTTCTGGCCTCTGCACATATATGTGCACATGTATTCTCTGACACACATACGCAGATACATACATACATACATACATACATTCATAGATAAAATAGAAATCATTGGTGACAATAGAATAATAGGATTGAAAGATACATTGATATTTTTGTGATCGCCTACAAAACAAATAAAACCTTACCGTTGCCTGATTTGAGTTCTGTCAATATATGCAAACTGTGTCAATATATACAATGTACACAAACTTTATTTTTTTTATTTTAACATCCATATTAGCAACTGGTACTAAAAATAGACCTTTTTGGTTAATACCTTAGAATTTGTACTGAATCCTTGGGTTTCTGAGGACGAGCTATTGGCCTCAAGGTTGGGCCCTTTGATCTAGGCCTCCTGCTGGCCTCTCTCTCCTTCTGCACTATGAACTAATAAACTGACATGGACAGAGAAGGTATGGTGCCCCCTTCTATATGCTCCCTGCTGGGTTCTCTTGTAGAATAAAATGGGGTGAGGCCATTGCCTGCTTATAGAACCTCAGGAAGAAGCTTTGAAGGACACTGCAATAGTGAGGCTCTCTCTGTCTCTTTGGCCCTGACTTTTCTCTCAGGTACCATATAAGCCCTTGTTCTGTCTGCAGGAGTTTGAAAGTGTGGCATGGGAAGCTTTCTCAGTCCTTCAGGAAGGTGATCCTTCTGTAATGACCTTAAACACTCTCCAGAGCCTCCAGCCTCTGCCTTGTTCCCTTCTGGTTTCAAATCTCACCAGTGTGGATTAGGCAGGCTGCATTTGTTTTAACTTGCCCAACTAAGGTTTAATAAAAAGCTGAATGGCCAATAGCTAGGCAGCAGAAGGATAGGTGGGGCTGATTGGCAAAGAAAGTAAGTAGGAGGACAAATCTAGTCTCAAGAGTGAATGAGGGAGAAAAAAGGGAGATGCCAGGGGCTAGCCACCAGGCAGCTGCCAGCCAGACATGAAGGAAGCAAGCAAGTAGAACATACAGAATAAAAGAAAGGTAAAAAGCCCTGAGGCAAAATGTAGATGAAGAGAAACAGGTTAATTTAAGTTAAAAAATCTAGCCAGAAACAAGCCTAATCTAAGGTTGAGCATTCTTAACTAATAATAAATCTCCATGTCTTTATTTGGGAGTTGGTTGTTAGCCCAAAAAAGCTTTCTACAATGGACTCAACAGTATGACCACGCAGAGGACTGTCATTAAGACTAAAGGCCGAGGCTCAGTCAGTAAAATGCATGAAGGCTCAGGTTTAGATTTCCATTACCCACACACAAATCCAGTATGTGGTGTGAGTCTGTAAGGTCATGTTGTGGAGGAGGAGACAGGTAGATGGATCCTGTTGCTTACTGGCCAGCTAGTCTTGCCAATTGGTGAGTTCCAATTTCAGTGAGAGCCCGTCTCAAAAAGCAAGGTGGAGAGTGACAAACGAGGATACCTGACACTGATCCTTGTCTTCCACATGCACATGAACACACCTACAGGAATGTGTATGCATGCACGCATGCATGCACGCACTCGAGTACACACACACACACACACACACACACACACACACACACACACACACACCCTAAAGGTACCCATGAAAAACCCAGAAATAGAATATCTGATGAGTTACAGTAAGAAATAACTTTCAAGTGGTTTCCCTGCACAGTGAAAATGAGTTGAGAAGAGGGGAAATAAAAGCTTAAGTGTAACAGCCATTGCTTGTTTATTTGCTTTGAGGCAGAGTCTTGCTATGGTGCCTCAACTGGCCTTGGGTTCACTGAGTGCAGAGGTCACTCACACATATGTAACACCTCATCCAGAAATAGTCATGCTATATGAAGAAAACACCCACAACTCCATTCTGATTTAGGTAGTTCTACATTTTAGGCTCTGCAACTTGCAACATCTAATCCTGCTACCGATTCTCTGTGAGGAAGTGTGCCATTGAAAGAACTCAGCTTAATCCAACATGGGAAAAAACAAGCAGAAGAAAAACTAAAAATAAGGGATTTGTTGGGGAAATAGTGTCAAAATTTTGGAATAGAAGGAAGAGATCTCAGGGCAGGAAGCTCCAGGAAGCCGAGGACTGGAGTCAGAAGGTCACTGTTGCCAAATTCCGTCTTTAGTCTCTACTTCCTGTTTCTCTGACTGGCTTTCTTCCCTCCTCCCTCCCTCCCTCCCTCCTTTTTTTTTTTTTTTTTTTTTTTTTTACTAACCTCCTAGGAACTTCTCTTTCCTTCAAAAAGCACTTACTTTAAACATGGTGTTGGTATGTGTGGGTGTGTATCACTATGTATGAATGGAGTGACAGCTGAGCCACCTGACCTGGGTCCTCTGCAAGAACAGCCCAGGCTCTCAATGGCTGAACTAACTCTCCAGCTCCTTTTAGGTGACAGGAGCCATCACTGCTCCCCTTGTAATAACCATTACCCTGTCACATTTTCTTGAACCACAGTTCACACTTGTCCTATCCCAAACACTTATTTCCATTTCATCCTGTACCCTTAGTTCATAGCCAAGCCTCCTTAGTGTCTCAACAATGTAACATAACTCACAAGTCCAAGTTAAAATCTTTCCTTGAGACACAAGGCAAACTCTATGTTGTCTGTCCCTGTAAAATAAAAAAGAAAATCACACATTTCCAATACACATTGATACTTGCTAGTAAACAAAATTAAAATAAAAAACCCAATAATATAAAAATGTATAAAGAGATATTCTAATGTCTTTTTCTCAGTATTTCAAGTGAACTGTTTTGAGTGACCTGAATTTATACCCTGCACTTTGGACACTACTGCTCTGCAAGATGAAGTTCAGAGCTCATTAAAGATTATATTTATTATCCATGAAAAAAAGGGAATGATTGTAAAACCTATCTCTTACAGGTTAAAAACTAAATAGGAAACATTCATCCTCTTAATTTAAAAAAATTAATTACATTTATATTGCATTTATATGTATTTATGCCCATGTGCATGTGGACACCCTTGGAGGCCGGAAGAGGGTGTTAGATCCCCTGGAGCTGGAGTTACAGGGGGTTGTGAGCTGCCATGTGAGTGCTGAGATCCAAACTCTAGTCTGGAAGAGCAGTACTCCAGCCCCCATTCATGTTCTTAAATTCTTCACTTCCCAAATAGGATTATATTTTGTGAAGCATCATTTCTCAAGCTAAATTTATGGGAAGAGTACTTACATACATCTCTTTTCTGTCTTTGGGCATTTCCCCCTCCATGGGTATATGTTTAATGTTTTCATTGTCAAATAATATCAATAACAAAGACCAGAGAAGAGTCCTAAGGCACACAGCTATCACCTAAAACTTCCAAAGCTTATTTGATCATGAAATGTTTTATTTGCAAAATCATTTATTTTGTATCTACAGAACTGATAGTCTATAGAACATGCCGTGAATGCTTCTGTAAGGTGATTTCTAGATCTTTCCAGTGTGCACACTTATTTTCAAATGCATCAACCATAGTGGAGAAAATTTATCTCCTTTAGTGAGGTTGTTATGTCTGAAACATTAATCTTGGGGGATGGTGTTCCCCCACCACAGAGTTTGTCAAGGAACCTTTATGCACCTGACAAGGATTCCTTCTGACACCTTCCTTCAGTCCTCTTTGCTGTTCAAGGGAAGAAGGAAGGTTGCATTTGGACTCAATGCCACTTCTTCAGAATATCTTAGAGTTAATGGGAGACCTTCATTATTACCATATTCTGTAAAGACAAAGCTTTTCATTCACTTTCTTCCAAGTCATCATCTTGACCTTCATGATTGGTCTCTGCCCTCTTCATCTCTTTATGCGACTTTTGCATTTCAATCTATCTATATTTTCTTTAAACCTGCCAATAAACCGAAGTGGTTTAAATTTATCAGGAAGACAATGTGTGATTATTTGTGGTACCTCCACAGAAGGATAGATTGATAATGTGAACTCTACAGATTCCTGGTGGAGTATCTTTCAGTAAAAACAGAAGCACTATGAATGGCTATGATGCCATGGCATGCAACCTCAAGGGAACAGGAGTGAGGGTGAAGCTGAGTGAAGCAGACCAGAAGGCTGCACTAATATCAGGGCGTTTCCAAGGCATCTGTTGCTTGGAATTAAAATGAAGCGCAAGAGTATTTGTCCTTGCAGTGACAATATGGGGAAACTAGTGGTGTAGGGTCCCCCAGACCACTTTCTGGGATCCTGAAGATCAGAAACAGTATGAAAATAAGTATCTGTAGTGCTTTTGTGTGGATGTATATGTATGTAGTGTTTGAGTATGTGTGTGTAGCTCACAGAGGCTAAAGGTCAATGTTTGTTGTTTTTATAATGTTCCACATTATTATTATTATTATTATTATTATTATCATCATCATCATCATCATCATCATCATCATCATCATCATCACCACCATCATCATCATTATTATTATTTGAAGCAAGGACATGCTGATTCCAGAACTCACCGTTTTAGGTATATTGGCAGACCAGTAAGCCAAGGTTATCTGCCTCTTTCCATACCCCTAACGCTGTGGTTACAAATGTGGGTGACCACAGCTGGCTTTTACAATGGGGTTCTGAACTCGAGTTCTCATGGTAGCTCAGTAAGTACTTTACCCATGGAGTCATCCCCTCCTGCCCCATCTGTAGTGTAATAATCCTTGCACCAGCCACATCTACCTGCCTGCCTCTCTGTGTGCAGTTCACTAATAGATTGTTCTATTTTTATGAGAGTAAAATCCTTCCAGTCTGATAGGAAAGGTATGAGTCTAACTGATCAGAAGATCCCTTAAGGATGGTGGTCAGCAGCTGTTTGTGATATGACATATAGCGATATAATGGAGCCAAGCAGCACCTGGTCTCAAGCAGCCTCAATTGTCTTCACCCCCTTCTATTCTCCATCCCTTTTAGTTTTTCCTTCTCTCTCTGCATCGCTCTCACTGATACATTTTCTGTTCAGCGGGATTATCTAGATTTCCATCCCTGAAGGATTTGCAATGTCCATTGTCTTGTCCATAGCCATGGTGGCTACAGTTGCTCATTTGCTCTTAGCACTGGGCACAGAAGTACAGAGAAAAGTCATGGAGGAACCCTGAAATCCAGATAATCCCTCAGAGTCTCTTCTATATGGAACGAACATCCTCAGTTTTCATTGCAACCAGGTTAAATTGCCACTAAGAGTCTACAGTTCCCTTCTTCAACCTTTGGTCTACATGACAGAGGATAAAATTGTGGCTTAGCCACCTGTTCTTGCCTTTAGTTAGGTAACTACTCCAGTAAGAACAATTCCCTCGCAGGAGTCAGGACTCGTAGCCCATCTGGGCAACAGCACACCTCCCTTGCCTGCTGCAACCCTCTTCTCCTCCCTCCCTTCTTTTCTCCCCCTATTCCCTCTCTATTTCTTTTTTCCTTTAATTTGAATAAAAAATTAGTGCAAACATGTTACTTGCTATAGTCATTAAAGGACTTTACGATATACTGGGGTGCTAACTAAATCTCAGAGCCAGGTTTCTAGACTTCCTAGTTTAATATGTTTATGCAACATAATATCATTTTTTAGTGTCATTGTAAGCAATTAAGTCCTAGTGCACTTATAAAGGATGGCCGACTGTGTGACCCTAGTCTTCAGCTAGTGTGCCAGAATGTGGAGCAATACCTTGGCTACTCAGTGGATTTAAACTGACCCTGATGGCCCTACCAAAAGGTAATCAAAGGTTTTACTAATTCTTTCCCTGCTTTTATTGAAAATAGATTTTTTTCTTTACATAATATACCCAGTTCCTCCCTACCTTCCCTCCTATCTGGACCCACTAACTTTCTGTCTCTCATTAGAAAGCAAACAGGCTTCTGAGGGATAATAATAAAATAAGACAAAGTAAAATAAAGCCAAAACTAACACATCAGAACAGGACGAACCAAAGAGAAGGAAAAGAGCCCAAGAGAAGGCATAAGAAATAAAACACAGAAACCCATTTGTACATTCAGAAATCCCCCCCAAACCCCACTAAACTGGAAGTTGTCATATATATCCAAATGAACTGTAGGATAAAAAGAAAGAAAAAAAATAAAAATAAGATTAAAAAAAAAAACCCTCTAACACAATATGGGATAAGGAACTTCCAATGATGCCTTTAAATTCCTTTTCTGTTGGCTATCTACAGTTGGACATGCAGCCTACCCTTAAGAGTTGTTTGTTTCCTTGGTGAGATGCCCTTAGAGGAAACTAAACTTTTACCATCAAATGGTTGTAAATGGGGCCTAGCTTTTGGGTTAGGAATGGGGCATGTGCCCATTTCATCTTTCTCCATCTGTTGCAGAACCGTGTAGACCCTGTGTATGCTGCCTCAGCCACTGTGAGCTCACAAGAGCTTTTCTCATGTTGATTTAGAGGGACTGGTTTCATGGTGTCCTCCATCCCCTCTGGCTCTTAGATTCTTTCCACCTCCTCCCAAGGGGAAGGATTGAGCCCCAAGGGGAGGGATTTGGTGGAGACCTTTCACTTACGTCTGAGTGTTCCAAGGTCTCTTGTTCTCTATGTATTGTCTGGTTGTGAGTCTTTGTATTTGTTCCTATCTCTTATATGAGGAAGCTTCTCTGATGATAGCCTAGCAAGACACTTATCTATGAATATAACATAATGTCATTACTATATTCCTTTGGCAGAACAGTAGTATTTAACCTTACTGTGTTTTTTAGTCTCAGGTTCTTGGTGACCCAATCATTGTCAGGTGTGGGTTCCATCTCATGAAGTGGGCTTTAAGTCAAATCAGATATTGGTTGGTTATTCACACAAGCTTTGTGCCATTATTACCCTAGCATATTTTACAGGCAGGACATGCCATTATAGATCAAAGGGTTTGGGGCTGGGTTGGGTGTTTACATTTCTCCTCTGCTGGCATGCAGAATGCCTTTTTATACCAAAGATGCCAGTGTGTGTGTGTGTGTGTGTGTGTGTGTGTGTGTGTGTGTGTGTATGTGGGAGGCTTTATCATAGGCACCAGCTTGACTTCTCGATGTTCAATGAGTTGTGTAGGTGTTGTTTTCAGCAATGAGACCTTGCTGTCAGTTTGTGGAGAGCAACCTATAGTCTTGGCAAAAGCCTGGGTTGTTTGGGGGGTTCCTATGGGACCCTGTTGACCAACAACTCAATTAGCTGTAATTCATTCCTGGTAGTGGAAGCTTCATTTGATAAAAGAGATATTCAGTTGGGGCTCTATATCCCCCATTACTTGGAAATTTCATTTAGATTGCCTTCATATGTATACACTTTAGGAAGTTTCTATTGTGTTAGGTTTCCATAGTACCCATCAAATGGCCATTACTTTTAACTGTCTTTCCCTGTATTCCCTCCTTCATCCCCCTCTCTTCACCCTCCTAACTTGATTCTCCCATTCCAGCAACCTCATATACCCAATGACTATCTATTCTATTTCCCCTCCCTAGGGAGATCTATCTGTTCCCTGTATACTACCTAACCTTTGTTATCCTGTGGATTATAGCTTGATTATTATCTACTTAAGAGATAATATCTACATACAAGTGAATATATACCATATATGTTTTTCTGTGTCTGGATTAACTCACTTGGCATGTTTTTTCTTTTTTCTAGTTCCATCCATTTACCTGTGATTTTCATGATTTCATTTTTTAATGGCCGAGTAATATTCCATTTTGTAAATGTACAACATTTTCTTCATTCATCTTCATTTATTCATTTGTAGATGTTGAAGGACATCTAGGTTGTGTCAAGTTTCTAGATATTATGAATAGAGTAGCAATGAACATGGTTGAGCAAGTGTTTCTGTGTAGGTATATACTCAAGAGTGGTTTAGCTGGATCTTGAGGTAGATCAATTCCCATTTTCTGAGGAATCACGGCACTGATTTCCATAGTGACTGCACAAGTTTGCATTCCCACAAGCAATGGATGAGTGCTACCTTACTCAATCTCAGCACCAGCATGGATTTTTGTTTCTTTTATTGATCTTAGCCATTCTGATAGGAGTAAGAGGAAATCTTAAAGTAGTTTTGATTTGCATTTCCCTAATGGCTAAGGATGTTAAACATTTCTTTAAGTGTTTCTCAGCCAAATTTCCTCTATTTGTTTTCTTGATACCCAGTGTTCTGAGTTCTTTATATATCTTGGATATTAGCTGTCTATTAGATGAGGAGTTTGCAATAATCTTTTCCCATTCTGTAGGTTGCCAGATTGTTTGAATGACAGTGTCCCTTGCCTTACAGAAACTTTTCATTTTCATGAATGAAATTTATGAAATTTATTAATTATTAATTAATTAATAAATTTATTAATTGTTATTTTTAGTGCCCATGCTGTGGTGTTCTGTTCACAAAGTTGGCTGCTGTGCCAGTGAGTACAAGGCTCTTCCCCACTTTCCCTTCTGTCAGATTCAGTGTATCTTGTTTTATATTGAGGTCTTTGACCCATCTGGAGTTGAATTTTATGTAGGGAGATAAGTATGGATGAATCTATTTGGATTTTTCTACATGCAGTCATTCAGTTTGACTAGGGTCATTTGTTGAAGATGTTGTCTAGTGTGTTTTTCTGGCTTCTTTATAAAAAAACAAGTATTTATAAGTATGTAGGTTTATGTGTGAATCTTCATTTAGATTCCTTTGATCAATGTGTCTGTATTTGTGCCAATGCAATGCTGGTTTTCTTTCTTTTTTACTTTTTTTTTTTTAACCATTTATGACATTTATTTATTTCCAGCCTGATAACATTTTCCACACCCTTTGTCCTTTCCTCCCAGTCTTCCCTCTAAGCACCCCCCCCCCAGTCCAGTTCAGGCTTCCCACTTTCTCTTCAGAAAAGGGCAGGTTTCCTATGTATATCAGCCATCCTGATATCATGTTGTGGTAAGACAAGGTACCTCCTTTCATATTAAGGCTGGATAAAGCAACTCAGTAGGATGGAAGGGTCCCAAAAGCATGTAAAAGAGTCAGAGACAGTCCCTGCTCCTTCCATTAGGTCTCACAAGAAGACCAAGCTATACAACTGTAACACATGTGCAGAGGGCCTAACCTAGGTCAATCCCATGCAGGTTCCCTGGTTAGGCAGTTCAGTCACTGTGAGCCCCTACGGGACTAGCTTATTTGATTCTGTGTGTTTTCTTGTGGTGTCCTTGGCCTCTCTGGCTCCTATAATCCTTCCTTCCCTCTACCACAGGATTCCCTGAGGTCCATCTAATGTTTGGTTGTGGGTCTGTATCTGTTTCCATCAGTTCCTAGGTGAAGCCTCTATAATGACAATTGGGCTAGGCAACAATCTATGAGTATAGCACTATATCATTAGGAACTGTTTCATTGACTTAATTTTTTTTTTTTTTGCCCGTCACGTTTGGCTCTATTATAGCTCTTTGGGCTGTCCAGCCTCTGGGTCCTGCCCTCCAGGCAATGTCAGGGGTAGATTGCATCTCATGGTATGGGTCTCAAGCTGGACTAGTTATTTGCTGGCATTCCCATAATTTCTGTGCCACCTTTACCTTAGCATATCTTGTAGGCAGAAGACACCAGTCAAAGGTTATGTGGCTGGGTTGGGATCTCAGTCCTTCCACTGGAAATCTTGCCTGGTTACAGGAGACAGCTGGTTCAGGCTCCATATCTCTCATTGCTAGGATTCTTAGCTAGGGGTCATCATCATAGATTCCTGGGAGTTTCCATTGCACTTTTTTTTTTTTTTTTTTTTTTTTTTTAGCTCATCCTAGATGTCCCTGATTCACAGTTGTCTCTCTCAATGCTTTCTCCCTGCTCCTTCTCAAACCTGATCCCTCCTGTTTCCATGCCCCCCCACATCCATATTCCTTCTCCCACCCACACATGATGTCTATTGTATTTCCCCTCTGCAGTGGGATTCATGTGTCCCCCACTTCCATTGAACTCTCTTTGTTATTTAGCTTCTTTGGGTCAACGGATGGTTATCCTTTGCAGATATCCATGGTTATCCTTTACTTGATGGCTAATATACATTAAGTGAGTACATACAATGTTTGTTTCTCTGGTCTGGGTCACCTCACTCATGATGTCATTTTAAGAGCTGAGTAATACTGTTGTATTAATGCACCACATTTTTTAAAATCCATTCTTCAATCAGTGGCATTTAGGTTGTTTCTAGTTTCTGACTATTGTGAGTAAAGCATCTGAGAACATAGTTGAGCAAGCATCCTTGTGGTGTGGTAGAGTATCCTTTGGGTATATGCCCTTGAGTGTTATAGCTGGGTCTTGAGGTGGTAGATCAGGTTCCAATTTTGATTTTTTTTTTTTTTTGAGAAACTGCCATATTGATTTCCAAAGTGACTGTACAAGTTGCACTCGTACCAGCAGTGGAGGAATGTTCCTCTTGTCCCACATCCTTAGCCATTCTGACAGGTGTAAGATGGAATCTCAGAGTCATTTTGATTTGCATTTCCCTGTTGGCTAAGGATGTTGAACATTTCTGTTAGTCTATGTCTTTTTATTGGAGAATTGAGATCACTGATGTTAAGAGATTCCAATGACCAACTATTGTTGTTTCTATTATCTTGTTGTGGTGTTGGTGTGGGACTAATACCCTTCTAGATTTTCTGTTTGGAGTTATTTATTCCTTGTGTTTTGTTGGTGTGATTAATCTCTTTCAGTTGGAGTTTTCCTTCTAGTGCCTTCTAGGAGTGTAGGGCTGGATTTGTAGATAGACACTGCTTAAAGTTGGTTTTTATCATGGAATGACTTATTTTTTCTCTATCTATTAGGATTGAATGTTTTTCTGGGTATATAAGTTTGGGCTGGCTTCTGTGGCCTTTTAGAGTCTGTAGAACAACTCATCAGACCCTTCTGGCTTTTAGAATCTTCCTTGAGATGTCAGGTGTTATGTGATATATTACCTGATCTTTTTTCTTTACAGATGTTCATATTCTTTCTTTGTTATTTATGTTTAGTGTTTTGATTATGTACTGGGGGTATTTCTTTTTTGGTTCTGCTGTCTATTTGGTGTTCTGCATGTTTCCTTTACATTGCTAGGCATTTCTTTATCTAGTTTAGGAAAATTTTCTTCCATGATTTTGTTGAAAATATTTTCTGTGCCTGTGTTTCTTCTCCTTTCTTCATTCCTATTATTCCTATATTTGGTCTTTTCATAGTGCTCCAGATTTTCTGGATTTTCTTTTTGTGCCAGGATTGTTTTAGATTATTTAACATTTTCTTTGATCACAGTATTTATTACCTCTATTGTATCTTTAATGCCTGAGCGATCCTATTCTAGCTCTTTCATTTTCTTGGTGAAGCTTGCCTCTGAGGTTCCTGTTTAATTTTCAAAGTTTTTATTTTCAGATTTCTCTCAGTTTTGGTTTTCTTTATAGTTTCTATTTTCACTGTCAGGGGTTAAAATGTTTTATTAATTTCCTTCCTCTGTTTGTTTGTGTTTTTATGTATTTCTTTAAGGACTTTTTTGGATTCCTATTTAAGGGGTACTATAGTATTCATAAAGGCAGTTTTAAAATCTTTTTTCTTGTGTTTCAGCTATGTTGCAATGCTCAGGGCCTACTATGGTGGGGTTACTGAGCTCTAGTGAAAACATTATTCTAGTTGTTATTTATTGTGATTTTACACTTATGTCTAGGCATCTAAGTTTGCGATAATTGTAATTCTAGGTGCTGATAGCTAATCTTGCCTTTGTTGGGTGGGTGTTTTGTTCCTTGGTTTCTGTTGGTTTTTGTGCTTCTCAGGAGAGTGTGGTAACTGTGTGATGCTTGGTAGGGAATTCTCCTGGAATCCTGATAGGTGTGACCACTGGGGGTTTGGGAAAAGATGTGCTTCTAGGTATTGAGGAATGGGAATGGAGGCTAAGGGGGTCCACAGGAGGGAGGAAAGCAGGGTGTTCCACCAGAATCTGCTTAGTCCCCTAGGAATGGGAGCAGAGAGGAGAAAGAAGCTCAGACAGGTATTTGGCTACAGAGTTGGGACTGGATTTGGAGGAGAGGAGGAAGTGAAGAACTGAATCTTGTCTGCCTGCTTAACTGGCCTGCTTGCTTTCTGGCTGGCTTGGCTGGTGGGTTCCTAGATGATGTCTGCTGGAATTGGGGTCTAGGATAGCAGGATGAGTTGGGAAAAAGGTTGGAGGAGTAGATCTGCCTGATCCACTGGAGATGCAGACAGAGAGGAGGGAGAGGCCTCAGAAGGTAGTCTGCTGGGAATTGGATTTGGAGGAGAGGAGAGAGTGGTGATGAGCTGCAATTAGTCTACTTCTCTGACTGGAGCAGATCTCTCTTTTTCTTCACTCCTGCCTCCATAAGTTTGTCTGTGTTGATATAAGAGTGGCTCTTAAGTTTTTGTGTTTACCTCTGTTTATCCCAAAGCACTGCCAGATGAATGGCCCCAGCTCCTGGAAACTCACCTGCTAGGAATTTAATATACCACACCAGGACCTGATGTAGGAAGGGTCAGTCCTCAATCTGAAAGTAGATCACTGGGAATGATCAGAGAGTTCTGTCTCATTGATCTCCTTGCTTCCAAGATTTACATAGCATTGCTTTAGGAGATAGTGGCCACAATATCTCCCTGTTTTGCTGGATGCTGGTGGTGGATAGAGCATGTTACTACCAGAGGAGTCAATTGACATATGTGCATGGGTGTACCTCAAACATACTGGGCCTGGAGCAATGTTGAGTGTCATACCATGTTAATAGTTTAAGCTTTAGGACAGTGGTGTTATCATAGCCACATGGGTAGGAGCAATAGAGAAATCTTGTTTTCTAAATGGATAAAACTAATGGGGGATGTTCTTCTGTATATATGTTTCTTTTATTGGTTGATGAATAAAACACTGATTGGCCAGTAGAGGCAGGAAAATAGGTAGGGCTAGGATATATATATATATATATATATATATATATATATATATATATATGAGAGAGAGAGAGCGAGAGCGAGAGAGAGAGAGAGAGAGAGAGAGAGAGAGAGAGAGAGAGAGAGAGAGAGAGAGAGCTCAAGGAGATGCCTTGTAGAGACAGGAAAGACCGGACATGCCAGGTGTTCTCTGGTAAAACAAGGGCATGTAGAAATACATAGATTACTACTTATGGGTTAATAATTAAGATAGATCTAGCCAGCTAGCCATTGGCCAACAGTTTAATAATTAATATAGTGTCTGTGTGTTTATTTGGGGGCAAAGTGGCCATGGGACCAGGCTGGAAAGAAACTCCAGCAACTGTGGGACCAGGCAGGTCAGAAACCTCCATCTTCATAAAACCTTGGAGAAGGAAGAGTCACTGCCTCTTGCAGTGCCAACAAGCACTGGATAATTTTCTAGAGCACATGATGATCTAGACCATATGATGATCACATATAGTCTACACCTGGACTGGTCTATATGCTGCTTTCTGGAAAGCAGAGAAACCATGTTTAGAAACTTCTAACATGTTAGCTTTTGGTAAGCTAACATTTCTGTAATGTCCATATACCTGATGGTGTTTTTCTAGTGTTTGATTCCATTGTATTATATAAAAGAAAGCATTTTTCATAACATTTAGAAACTAAAAAATATAATAAAACCTTATGCTCATCAATGGCGAATAATTAGAAACAGCCTCTGATAAGGGAGCTAGGGCTACATCCAGGCTTCACACCATTGCGACCATGAAGTTCTTTATTTAACTACCCAAGTCACACAGTTTCTGGGCCCTGAACTGGTACTAAGAGACTGCTTACACCAAGGATTGTGTATTGCAAGTTTTTCAAGCCTGGTTTCTAGCATTTTTTTAAAAAATTCTTCCTAGGTTTGAGAGAAGGAAGAAAATAGGGGATGTGTTCACTCATGCTTTCAGTTGCTGGGAGGGCCCGGGTGCATGCATGCTCTGTGTTACATAGAAACTGCTCCTCTGACTGTCAGATCTTGTCGAGCAATGGATTAGAGTCTCTGTTTCCTGATGGGAAACCCTGCTTACATAGTCACTCAGTACCCCACTATCAACCATTCCCCCATGCTTCTGTTAAAAGAGACTAGTTTTGTTCTGTACCAGGCATGGTTTCTCCCCAGAACCAGAGAGTTGTGCTGAGTCTCTTGGTGGGTCTCAGATGGAGGCAATACATCCACATCCATCTTTAACGCCACTGAAACCAGGCCTGAGTTGGTCAGATAATGAGAGCAGGAGCCTGGGCTTGTTTGTCCCACTGCCTCTATTAGCTCTGGACCACGTTTGTAACCAGAGAACATTGAGATGTCTATATGAATGTATGTATTATTCTATAAATCAACATATGTCAACAATTGGTTTTCTACACTGGTTGCTTTATTCACAAGCTTGTGAGTGACAGCCGTCCCCAAACTAGCCCCTATCTTTCCTACAGATGCAAATAAAGAGGAAACAGGCTCCCTGGCAAAGCCCAGTCAAGGAACCTGAGGGTCAGTAGCCTTGACTCCCAGGCTACAAGCATACAGAGGCTGAGAAGGAGGTTGGGCAGTGAAATTTCCCAAGGGCAAGGTGCTGGTGAAGTGGCTGAGTGGACTGAAAAGGTTCTACAGTTATTCCTTCCCCAGGAAACTGTCACCAGAGGAGCCGGGAACCTAAGCTTGGGGACAGGGGTGGGAGCTGAAGAAAGGAGCAACTCAAAGGCTTCCTGAGTCATTTGAGGCACCAGGTTCTGAAGCTTGAGGCCACCCTGGGCTACATGGTGTAATCCAGCAAACCCTCACCTCCACCACTACAGTCAGGGCCACCACTACAGTGATATCTGCAGCCACACTCACGTCTACTCATTCACATCCACTCCATATCCACAGAGGGAGGATTGTCAGAGCTAGGCCCACATGCTGGAGACTCGGAATGTATCTGGTTTGGTACCTAGGTTGGGGCTGCAGAGGGGGGCAAGTCCTTGATATTGTTACTGATTGGTTGCCTCACGGGCATCTCTCCAATCTGGAATTCCTTTAGGCACACAGGACAGGAAATGACTCTGGTATTTTGTTTATGGTCCATTTTTACATCACAAGATTCCCCAAGGGTTGCAGAAGGGGCAAGTGAACTTGGTCTCCAAGGTACCTGTTATCTTCTTATTGGGGTGTTCTTCCTTTTGGATTTCCTTTTTTCCCTGGTTGCAGGTGGATGAAATACACACCAAACCTGCCTTGCATCTAAGGCTGATTCATCCTGAAGTCGGATATGTATGTGTGTATGTATGTACGTATGTATGTATGTTCAACTTCATGGCTGTACTTTCCATGGTGGACAGACCTATAGAGCTTCTGAAAGATGTCAATGACTCCTTAACAAATACATTCTTTTTTTTCCTTAATAGCAAAGTGTTCCCAAGACACTGTGGAAGGATGGACTCTGACATCTTACATCCCAGTGCACTTGGTGATAAGGAAGAATTATTCAGAGAGAGCACAGTGAGGCACACTGGGCTTTGCTGAGCCAGGAAAAAGAGGTGGGAAGCTCAGGGTCATTTGGCTCAGAAGATGAACAGTAAATCACCTGGAGAGGAAAGTGGTCCAGGTCAGACTGGAGCAGAGATCCAATCAGCGGTTAAAGCAAGGTTATCTGGGTTGGCTTGGGTGCTGTCTTGGTAATCAATAAAAGCATAGAGCATTTTCCCTGTGTTTCTTACCTATTCATTTGCTTGTGATGATAGAGAGTCCAACGCAGAGCATAAGTCATACATCTGTGAAAATCACACATACTCGGAATCCTCTGAGGATGTAGATTTCTTTTCTGTCACACCATCTTTGAAGACTACAAAGCACCTTGGGCTCACTTTTTGGTGAGCCTCTTCTTCTGTGAAGAAGAGGTGGCCAGGCCCCCTGCTGCTGGTAAACTTCCTTCTTTGCTTCTTTTGCCCTTCTGTCTCTTCCATCAGGCCTCCACTTACAGTCTGCTCTGCTTCTCCAGAGTCTGCAAAGTTCTGGCAGGTCTAACGTCGATTCCTCAGGAGTAAGTAGGAAGCCTGGAAAGTCAGTTTTTATGTCCTACAGGGTTCACAAGCCATCCTACTCTCTGATTGGCTGAGTCACTTCTGAGCGTGGACCCCTGAGCAGTATCCTACTGCCTAGCTATGCATGGCAAACAATGATTGCTAATATCAGTTATCTGAGTTCAGCCTGCAGCTATATCTGAGGTGGAGCAGTCCTCCTGACTTGGAAAAATGGGCTTCTGAGGAAAGATGGCCAAATGCAAAATAATTAGGAGATCTCTGCAAATCAGTAACTCATGCGTGATTCTTCTTCTCCCGCCCATCCATGGCCAGGGCTGGAATCCCTGCCAACTGGACCAGGAGCCTGCCCTCCATTCCGAGCCAAGGCGGAGTTAAATAAGCCATTGTGCCATGTGTTCATGGGTAATTAGGCATGAAAATAATCTGCAGTCTCTCCCTCCATTGTTCCTCACAAGCTGTCCTTTTGCCATGTGCCTGAGCCCCCAGGTCTCAGCTCTGGCACTCGTATAGAGATATGGATGTCGTCGTCATGGCAACTCCTCCTGTGCTAAGCAACTTTATGGTCTAATATTATTAAGGGGGCAGGGGTCAAAAGCCAGTGAGAGACTTTTTCTCTGAAGCCCATGATAATTGTACCAGAGATGGGGCAGCAGTGGGAGCTCATGGGACAAGGGGGAAACTCAACGGCCCAGAGCTACCCCGAAGAACACCTGTGAGACAATGGGAAAATCACAGTCAGTAAAATAGCTTCTGAGGCTCCTGTTCTCCTCTCCCATGTCCCCTTCTGAGTGTGTCACTGTATCCCTCCAGGTGCCTGGAACCCCACTGGTTCCTCCTGGGAAAGCTCTGCCTCAAATAGATTTCATCTGACTGTGGATGTTAGTCACTGCATTACTAGCCACACTTGTGTTCCCAGCTGAACAATGATTACTGACCAGGAAACCGTGGAAATATTTAGAAGAACAAGTTCTCCGCTCCCAGAAACTTAAAGGAGCAGTGTGGCCGCTTTTTTGTTTCTATCATTGTGTCTTACTGTAGGAAATGTCAACCATTTACACTAGTAAGGAAAAGAGAACGAGCCTCATATAACCCATCACCTCAGTTGCATTCTTATGTGTGTGGGTGCACATGTGTGTGCGTACATGTGGACATCAAAATGTCTTTCTTAATTGCTCCCCACTTTGTGTTTTGAGGCAGCATCTCTCATTTGAAAGAGCTTCCCGATTTGGTTATTCTCTAGCTTGCTCTGGGGATTTCCTATCTTTACCTCTCAACTACCCACTGAACCATCTGTGTTTTCTATAGTCATTTGCCTTGCTTAGGTTAAACACAGCGCAGAAAGGATCCTTCAGGCCCTGTCTCCTCCATCTGAACCCCAGTCAGGGGTTAATATTTCCTTAATGGTGACGTAAAGGAGGACACGTTGGGTGCTGCTGAGGCATATGCTCAACATGCCTCATGAGATGCTACACACAGTGCAGTCCTTCTGCCATAGTCTGAAGACCTAGCAGTGCATGGGGGCTCCCTCATGCCTAACCCACTCAAGTCCAATCTGGCTGACCTCATGGCCATTCTGATGATACTTGTGACTACACTCCCTGGTTTTTATAGGACCAGATTCACACTCACTGTTATCAAATGTTCTTTTCTGAGCTAGCAAATGCTTTCCCAGTGCTGACCAAGAGGCGGATCCTGAAAATGCTCTTAAGATAAGATAATGCCTTTTCCCATCCAGTGGCACAACTTGGTGCATCTTGATGAAATCTCCAAAGCTGCTCTTATTGGAAAGGTTCTGCAAGTACCTCAGCTTCCTCTGGAATCAGCTATCAGTCCTACATGGCTGAGATTAGAGGGATGTGTAGGCCATAAACCTTTGTCAGAAGAAAGTTAATCCCACCTGTTTATTAATAATTTAGTTTTTATGTTTTTATTAGTTGTATGAATTATTAGCTTTTATAATGATATCTTAATATATATACATACATATGTATATATATACATATATATATATATAGTACTTTGATAATATTTATGTTCCCTAATATCCGCACTTATCCTCCTCCCTTCTCCCTGCTCCATTCCTTCCTTAGTAATGTCCCTTCTCATTTTTCCAGTGTACATTTGAGAGAAAATATGTAATAGCCGCCTCTGACTCTGGCTTATTTTGCTTAATATGATGGGGTCCAGTTCCATCCATTTCCCTGCAAATGACATAATTTTGTTCTTAATGGTGGCGCATATGTATGACATTTTCTTAATGCATTTTCCTGTTGATGGACAGCTAAGCTGTAATGAATATTGCTGTAATAAGCAAGGGTCTGCAGGGATCTCGGTTATTGACTGGTTTGATTTCTGTGATTATCTTCTGAGAGTAGTACAGGTGGTTCACATGCTAGCTCTAGATTTGGTTGCTTGAGAATCCTCCAGGCTGATTTCCACAAAGGAGTTTCTGTTTGTTCTGCATTCTTGTCAGCATTTATTTCTTGTGTTTAAATTCTTCTTCTTCTTGTGTGTGTGTGTGTGTGTGTGTGTGTGTGTGTGTGTGTGTGTGTGTGTGTGTGTGTGTGTGTGTGTGTGTGTGTGTGTGTGTGTGTGTGTGTGTGTGTGTGTGTGTGTGTGAATACTTCTGCTTGCATGCCATGGTATCCACATAGAGGTCAGAGGACAACCCATGGACTGTTGATTCTCTCCTTCCACCGTGTGGACCCCAGTGATTGAACTCAGGTCATCAGGCTAGGTGGCTAGTGATTTTACCTGCTGAGCCATCTCACTGTCCATTTTTGTTTTCTGATTGGGTTAAGATGAATGCTCAATACAATTTTAATTTTCACTGATGGGTGTTCAACATTTTCATGTATTCATTATTGTGGTGGTTAGTTTTGGACAACTTGACACAAACTAGTGTCATCTGGGAAAAAAGAACCCCAGTGGAGGAAAAGCCTTTACCTGCTTGGCCTGTATGCCTGTCTGGGCGGCATTCTGGCATTCTCTTAATTGCTAATTTGTATAGGAGGGCCCAGCCCACTGTGGGTGGAGCCATCCCTAGATGAGCCTGGGCTATAGAAGAAAAGTAGTTGAGCAAGTCAGAAGAAGCAAGCCAGTAAATAACTTTCCTCCATGTTTCTGCCTTGACTTCCCTGGTCCATGAACTACAAGCTATAAGATGAAGGGAACCTCTTCCTCCACAAGTTGCTTCTGATCATGGTGTTTAATCTTAACAGAGAAGCAAGTTAGAACAACCATCCATTTGGATTTCTTCACTTGAAAAATGTCTGTTCTGTGCATTGCCTTGTGTTTTGATTGGATTACTTGTTTTTCTGGTGCTGGATTTTGTATATTGTTTATATATTCTGGCTAGCAGTCCCCTGTCAGATGTAAAGTTGGCAAGGATTTTCTCCCGGTCTGTGGGCTGTCTCGTTATTAGTTGTTTCCTTTGCTGTACAGAAAGCTTCATAGCTTTATGCAGTCCCATTAATTAATTATTATTATTATTCTGAATTAGATTTTTGAAACTTTCAAATTATACTGAAGCTTGGCCTAACAGCTTTAAAAAATTGACTTAAAAAATGGATAATATGGGTCAAGGCAGGGTTCTGTAAGGTACTTTTTTCTTATTGTATAGTGTAGAGTTCCCTGAAGATCCTTTTCAAGTCACTAAGGCTCTGATAATATACAGTGTAGATGTAATGTCTACTAGACCAATAGTACTTCTTTTATTTATTTTCTTATTTTACGTATCGATCCCAGTTCTCCCTTTCTCCCTCTCTCCCATGCCCCCGACTACCCTCTCATCCCATTCCCCCCCCCTCCACATGGAGGGTGATGCCTTCCAGGAGGGGTCAACAAAATCTGTCAAGTCATTTGGAGTAGGGACTAGGCCCTACCTCCTGCCTTTAGGCTAAGAGAGTATCCCTCCATGGGGAATGTGCTCCCAAAGTCCTTTTGTGCACCAGGGATACATCCTGGTTCCACTGCCGGAGGTCCCTTAGACTGCCCAGGCCTTCTAACTGAGACCCATATTCAGGGGGTCTGAGTTGGTCTTATGCTGGATTCCCAGTCTGGGGTTCACTAGCTGCCCTTGTTCAGGTCAGCTGTCTCTGTGGGTTTCTGTAGCCTGGTCTTGTCCTCCCTCTCTGCATCTGGATTCCAGTTCAGCTCAGTGTTTAGCTGTGGGTGTCTGCTTCTGTTTCCATCAGCTGCTAGATGAGGGCTCTATGATGGCAGATAAGTTACCAACAGTACTTCTTGTTATCCCCTCTCTACATCTGGATTCCAGTTCAGCTCAGTGTTTAGCTGTGGGTGTCTGCTTCTGTTTCCATCAGCTGCTAGATGAGGGCTCTATGATGGTGGATAAGTTACCAACAGTACTTCTTGTTATCACTATGGTTACCATTTCTAATGAGATTTCTTGTTTACTATAGTGGAATATTTTTGCATATGGGCAAACACGTGGATGCCTTTCCAGGTATATTTGTTGGTTATTCAGTGTACTGGTTGGTTTTATTATCAACTTACACAAGGTAGGGTCGTAGAAAGAGGTAACGTCAACTGAGAAAATGCCTCTATAAAACAAATTAGTAGACAAGTCTGTGGGACAAGATTAGTAGACAAGTGTGTGGGACATTTTCTTGATTAGTGATTGATGTGGGAAGGCCCAGCCCACTGTGGACAGTGTCACCCTTGAGCGTGTGGTCCTGGTTTATATAAGAAAGCAGGCTGAGCTAGCCATGAGGAGAAAGCCAGTAGGCTGCACTCCTCCATGGTGGCTGCTCCAGTTCCTGCTTTGTGCCCCTGCCACAATGTCCTCAGAGATCCTGTGATCAGGACATGTAAGCCAAATAAACCGTTTCCTCCATGAAGCCGCTTTTGGTTGTGATGTTGGACTTCTGTGGCACTTAGCCAGAATTAAAAAGACAGTAACATAAGCATGAACAGAGAGCTTCAAACTCTTATGTAAGGAACAGAAATAAGGGGGAGTGGCAAGGGAAAGGGCAGGGTAGGTATAGCTCTGTTTAGGGAATCCTAGGGTTGTTTGAAGAGAAGAGGTATACAATGCGCCAGGATTGACATGATTCAGGGTTCACATCTTCACTTTTTGGTATGATGACCTCATTTCTCAACATCAGTCTTACTTCCCATGAGGTAAGGAGGTAGATGTTTACATCTCTATTGTTTAGGTAAGGAAACCAAGGTGCAAGTTAAGTGACTTATTGAATAATTGAATGAGTTGGGTAAGCATTAGTCCTGTGTTTCCTAGTCCAGGGCTCTTTAGGAACAAATCAATATGGCAAACAAGCTGGTTAAATCTGTCAAAGTAGCTCATTAACACTCCCCCCATTCCATTATGTGTAGCTTAAGTGACCCATATGTCAAGTGACCCTTGGCTTGTTATTGCCTGAGAATTCACCTCCCATTCACAGATGTATTTCTTTAATTTTAAAAATTAAAAACATATTAGTATTTTAAATTTACACATACAAACTATAGTTATGGCATGGCAATCAGTGCCTTGATAAATGCATATTTTGTAGAGGGGTTAAATTAAATTAACACATCTATCACCTGGAAAACTGATAACTCTTCAAAGCTGAGATATGAAAATCTATGTTCTTAGAATTTTTAAGTCCCTAGTACATAATCATCTGTAGTTTCCATGTTGTGGAATAGTTGTTCTGAACCTCTTCCTCCCATGAAACTGAAATTCCATGTCATGTGATCACACCTCCCCACATCCCTTCTCACCCTGGCAATCACCATTCTACTCTTCAATATTTGGTTCCATATGTAACTGACCATGTCTTTTGCATGTATGTTGTATGCATGTGAGTGTATAAGGTACACATGTCCATGTGTGCACATATGTAGGCCAGAGAATCATGTCAATGCCTTTCTCAATAGCTGTTGACCTTGGTTTTTGAGACGGGGCTTACCAATGCACCTAGAATTTGATGTTTCAGCTAGACTGACTGACCAGCAAGCCACCAGAGCCCGCCCATCTCTGCCTCCCCAGTGTTGGGGTCACAAATGTGTGTTGCCTTGTATGTTCTGGAGATCTGAACTCATGACCTCATTCTTGTGCCATAACCACTTTATTCATCATGCTATCTCCCATCCTCAGTCTTGGTCTTTCTGTGACTGATTTATTATGTTTAACACAACAGCTTCCAAGTCCAACCATGTTGCAAATGGTAGGATTTAAAATTCTTTTAAAAAGAAGTTTTCATGGTGTCTGTGTCACATTTTCTTTATGAGCGATGGACACTCAAGCTGATTCCCCTCTTGGATTTTGTGGATAATGCTCAAATAAACTTAAGGGTGCATGCATCTCCGACATACTGCTTTCTGTTCCCTCTAGATACAGACTCATCAGTGGGATTGCTGGATTGGATTGGATGGTAGTACTGGTTCTCATGTTTAAAGGAACTGCTATCTTGTTTTCCACAATGGTTGTACTAATTTGCATTCCAACCATGTGAGTCACCATTCCCTTTTCCCCATGTTTTTATCAGCACCAATGACCTCTTGTCACATTTATCTTGACGTGAGAGATCATGACAGACATACCATGATATCACAGGCTTAACTTGCTTTTCCATGGATATTAGGAGTATTGAGAATTTATTTCTTTTTCATATACTTGGTACATTTGTATGTCTTTTTAGGTCATTTGCTTATTTTAAAAAATGGGGCTGTTTATTTTCTTTCTGCCGAGCCTGAGTTGCTTATATTTTTTAGATGCCAATCTTTTTTGAGACATAAACTCTTCATATTTCCCTCTGTCCCATGGATTGTCTTCCCTTCCATTGCTTTTTTCTTTCATTGTGTTTATGTTTTTAGTTGGAAGCAATCTCACTGATCCATTTTTGCCTCTGTAATCCAGACCAGCATCTTTTATAGTTAACTTTTATAGTTAGCTTCTTCTGATTGCAAGGAAGAGAGACACTCAGCTCAAATGAACCTGAGGAACTAAAAGGCCTTCATGTACAAGTGTTTTCAGAGGGAACGAAAAGCTCTCTGGGGGCTGCAGGGGCACCAAGACTAGATGCACTCTTTTTCTCTCAGCTGACTTCCACTTTCTCTCTGTCCTAGGATTCCTCAGCTTATTCCAAGCCCAGTCTTTGCACGACCTCATCCTGCATTGTGGTCCTTCCTGGCTAATTCCAGATCCTAAAAGCTGAAGCTCCTTTAGTATTTATTCTACCTTCAGCAAGCACATCCTTCTATATGTTCCTCACTGGAAGTCAAAGGAGAGGCCCTCTTATGACCCAACATAACTGAAAATGTAGGATGAGCTGTGTTTGGGTTATATGTCCATACTTGGGCAAATCAAATGTGGCCAGTGTTGGGGTTCACATGTGATTAGTTTTGGTGGCTTAAAGTTACTCTTTATGTGTGGCTTATAGGAGAAAGGAGTAAAAAGCTGGAGTCTATGCATCTGTATACATTTATGGACTCTGTCTTTTTTTTCCTCATTTGTAATTCAACACAGACAAGGGGGGCAGACAAAGTTAACACTGAACTTCTCAAGTACCAGCACAGACAAGGAAGGGCATGACCATTACTGTTGTACTGACTCTCAGGCGCCAACCTACTTTTGCATAGAGTTGGAAGTGGGTGCCTCCTTTTGACTCATTTCTGGGGTTTCTATTTGCCTTGTGTTGTTTTCAGGCATCAAAAGTCTCTTTCTAGGTCTTTCTGTTGGATACTTCCTCACTCAAAATCCTCTCCCAGTGTTTGGATGTATTTTCCATCTCTCCCTCCTATGTGAATACTCTTTTAGTGGCATGGATTCCTCTTTTTCAGCAGTCTTTGCATTTGGTTCACTCCATTGATCTCCAAACGTACTACAAAGATAACCTGCTTTCAACATAATATTATATGTTGGTTGATGCTGAGGTTTGCAGCTTCCAAGTAGCTTTTTTCCTGATTGGTGTCCACATTCATTTCTCTTATTTTTTACCCTGCTGTCTCACAGGATCACCAAACTCAATATTCACTGGCACAAGTTTAGAGTAGTCCCCTAAAAGCTTTCTTGGCATTCCGTGCTACTCATGTGAACAAATACACTAAATCAGTCAAAACAATTGGCTATGCCATCTCTGATTCTCCTCATCTTACCCAATTGGTCATGAAAGATTTTGAATCTCTCCTCCATATAACTATACGTATTCCTTCTTAGCCATCTTTGTACAACAGAGAAATGTCTAACACATCTAGAGACCCTGAAAGCCTGAAAGTGTCTCCTCTATTGGTAGAGAGGTTGGTGTGGTTGTGGCAAGAACATATTTTTGGGACAGTGATGGGAACACAATCTCTCACTCTCTGCATTTGATAGGCTATTGTCAACAGATGGGTTGAGCTCACTTTTTCTCACCCTTTCTTTATCCTACAGCTAAGTCATCTTCCAGAATAAAAATGTCCTTGTATAATAGCATGGTGTCCTATATAATGAAAATAAAAGGAGACTCACATAAAAACTAAAAGTCTGAGAGATGACTTCTGATTTAAAACATCTTATTTTTGTATTTTAAATTTTATTAAACTTATTTACCTGAAATATATGTTTACATAGAGGACAGATACAGGATTTCAAGTAACTTATAGGACAGTCATCTGTTAAAAATATTCTTCTTTCTTCCACACAATCATTTTTTTTTTTTACAGTATAAGAGCTAGAGGCAAACTTTTGATGTGAACTTACCTCATTGTTAACTCTGTTGATGAAGATGGGAGACATACTTGTTCACAGTTCAGTTAAATGTGACAAACAAAAAGCTGTTCCCTCAGACACAAAGACGCCCATGTCTCTCACAGGACTGTGTGCTTCGTGCTCACATCACGTCATTTCTTCTTCTTTCCCTTCCCTTTTTACTCCCCTCTCCTTGCGGAAGACTCGGGTCAGCACCTCCGTTTTCTGTGTCCTTGTATTTAGCTTGGGTATCATTTCTGCTACATACAGCATCACCGACTTACGTGGTGGGAACTGTACAAGACAGAGGCTGCCATCTTCCTGTCTGAGCTGTACCCGGACTCTGCCTTGTACTGAACATCACGGTTCCATTCTCTGGAGTACATTTTGTTTTTCTGCAGAAATGCGTTCAGCCCAACAGCTGAGCAGACATCCTGAATCTCAGTAGCAGTAGGGTTTTCTACAGTCTTATTTATGGAACTCCGTCTCCCCTCAGCTATGGTCTTCTTATTATTGAAATAAGAAGGATAGATGCAAGTAATCCTGTCCTGGTCAGCGGGGACCGCTGGGCTCTACAAGCCATCTCCATGGGAGTCCCCACAGCCCCACCAGCTCTACAGGCCGAACACCAGCCAGAAGTTTACTCCGAGCTTGGAGACCCTTAAAAACATAGTAAAAAAACATTTCTCACTATGTAAAAGGATGGAGTTCAACTTTTATCATGACATCCAATATTGTTCATAACATGGTCTTCATAATCTAAGAATGCCATCTGTTATTACACATCTTCTCCAGTTCTGTGACCCAGTCATTATTGTAGTCCTGACAGGCTCATCTAAACCAAGCTGGACCATTACTCCTTGCCTTGTACGTGCTTTTCTTTCTCTCTTTTGCCTCATTTGCTTAGAAAATGACTTATCTTTCTACTCATTCCAGGCACCCCGGGCCAGCTTGTCCTAGACCCACAGCCACTTAGGAAGAGCTGACATTTTTGCTGTCCTAAACCACATTCACTTTTCTATTTGGTATTAACACTCTCGTTGGCAACAGTTGCTCCCGTGTTACAATTTAAAGTTCCTTTCATGCCAAGGATGTCTTTTGATTGTCTTTGCAGCCCTGTGGCTCTTTCTTGGACAGAGCCAGCAGCTGTTGTGCAGCTTGTGTGTAGAGACCCTGAGCTGGGCTCAGTGGATGCTTTGTTGAGTGAATTCATCTTCCGGTTTCCACAGCACTTAGAAATGATTCATGCTATGTGGATGAATCTTTCCATAGGGCCAAATGGGGTGTAATGGAAGAGAACCAAGGGTCTCCCCAGGACTGCCTTCAGTGGTGATAAAGCATAGTCCTTCATTTTATCACCGTGATGGAGCTTTCTTTTCAGTTTTTCAGACGTCTGGTATGGCTATGTTCTCCTTGATTCTAATTTATCTAAAGTCTAAATCTCCCAAGCCATAGCAACCAGGCAGCCACTAAACAAGATCATCCAAAGGCTAAATTGATCACATATCTTCAGATTCCCTCCCCAATGTAGGATATTGTTTACTTGCTTCAGTTCAAAAGGCCATCATAACACTGAGATCTAACACCCAGTAGGTAATTCATTAACTTTTTCTTGTGACTAGTTAGTTTTTTTTTTTTTTTATAGCATCTTACTTAGAAAATGACCAGGGGAATAACTAACAAAGATGTGAGTATAGGAGGAGAATCCAGGAGCAGTAGCAGCATGAAAAGATTACGTGTCCTTACTAATTTGTAGCAGAAGGGTTAGCTGGTGTTTTGGGGTAGTGGAAAGGGGAGGCAGGGAGCTGAGAGAAGACAGAGTATGTTTAGTGATTCATTCAACACTTTTATTAATTTTACTATGAGCCAGGCACCCAGGATTATTAAAGAAATAATAAGGTGATGATTATGCATTGCAGGAACTCATTATCTTGTGGGAAAATTGGATACCAAAAGTCACAAAGCAATATTTTAAGTACAATGGTAGAGGTTAAATGTAATATGCCCCTGGAGCACAGAGGAAGGAGCAAGCAAATGGCTCTGAGAGGGAGGGAAGTCTGTAGAAGCAGCAGCGGAGCTGCAGGGAGAAGGCAATACCTACCTTTGTCTGTAAGCATACTGCAGAAGAGAAACTGTTTGGGGAAAGATGCCAATGGGACTTGCTCAACAAAGGTTTCTTGGGTGCCTGTTGTGCAAAGTGTACTTCTAGTTGTGTGGCACGCACAACTAGGTGACCAGACAGACAGAGGCCACCGACAAGGCACTTACGTTCTAGTCAGAGAAAGGGAAGAGTCAAGAATTGCTCCAAAAGTTTCAGTTTGAGTGAGTTGTCATAAATTGAGAAAGGAAAGGGGCTTAATCTCTAGCACTACATAATATAAAAGAGGTGGAGTGGGACATACCTGTAATCCTAGGAGTTATGGGGTATGTAGGAAGATCAGAAGTTCGATGTCTGTCCTGGCTATATAATGAATATGAGAACAGGCAGAGTTCCTTAAGACCCTGTGCAAAGACAGAGAAAGGAGGGGGGAGAGGAGAAGAAAGGGAGAAGAGGAAGAGAAGAAAAAGAGAGAGGGAGCGGGAGAGAGTAAGGACAGGTGATTAATATCAATGACCAGCAGAAAGACTTCAAAGCCACAACAAACTACTTACTTGACCACCCCTCCCCCAAGCAGCTGGCTGCAATGAATACAGGTGATGTGAATCAGTAAGGATGCTGAGGCACTGGAATCCTTAGTGCTGTTGGTGGGGATGTAAAGGGGGGCAGCGACTTACAAACAGCTCCTCAAAATGTTACCTGTAGATCACTGTGTTACTCAGTCCTCATGAGAGAAGCTTCCATTTGCACTATCTGGTAATTAGCATGAAGACCCACAGCTGGACAATGTGCAGAGAGTCAGAGACTTTAGAGTCAGTCTGAGTCTGGTCTCCATCACACCTCTATCCTCAAGACTCAGAGATCTTTGTGAAGAGGAGGCAGGAAGATTGTAAGGGCCAGAGGTGATGGATGCCTCCAAGGAAACTCATCCAGGCACTACAGGCTGATACATATATGAACTCACAGAGACTGTGACACCACACAGGAAATCTGTAGAAGTTCAAAGCAGTCAAAATCCCAGTACAGACAAGAGGAGTAAACACAAAGTCCTACCCCTGATCAAGAAGTTGCTTGCAATTATCACCTGCTACAAAATGGAAAATTAGTTTTTTTCCAGTGCCAGAAAACTGGGTATTATCAACCACATCCCATGGTGGGTTTCATGCTTAGGAATAGTTGACCGACACAAAACAGACTCCATGATTTTAGTGGCCTTTTTCTTTTGTTTTTCTTTAGTTCTTGTTTTTTAAGAGAGAGAAAGAACATGAGGTTGTGTATGTAGGGAACCAGGGGAGGAACTGGGAGGAATTGGAAGATGGGAAAGAATATGATAAAATGTAGCATGTAAAATCCTCAAAGAATAAGAAAGAAAAAGTTACCATCTGACGAAATAATTCATCGTTTATACATACTCAAAAGAAATAAAAACACAACATCCACATAGAAACTTGTAAAGGAATGTTCCTAACAGGATTACTAGCAGTCAAAAATGGAAGCAACCTAAAAGCCCATCAACTGAAGAACAGATAAATAAGTACAGTGTCTTTTTACTATGAAATATACCCAGGAAAACAAAGCAATGATTTTCGTTGTAGCTTGGCTATGCTTTAGAATTAGATGCTGAGTGGAAGAAAAGGATCATGACAGGCCACATGCTATATTACTTCATTTACATGAAAAGCTGAAAACAGACAGATCTATAGTGATGGCCAGTAGGCCTAGGGGGTAGAGGCTGTAGGGGAATAGAGAATTGCTGCTGAGGTGTAGGTGCTTTTTTTTTGGCATAACTGGAGTGTTCTGAGCAGGTTTATGTTCATGGTTGTACAACTCTGTGAATACTAAGCCTTGAAGCATACAGTTTTCAGGTGAATCCTGTCGCTTCAGTGCTGGGCTTCAGGTGACTGAGGCCACACCCAACAAAAAGTGGACTCAGGGGATCTGAACTCAGGTCCTTGGGCTTGTATAACATCACCCTTAACCACGGAGCCTTCTTCCCCTCCCTCAGTTTTATTGGACTCTCAGAAATCTGACTGGAGGTAGAGATTAGCGCACAGGAATTTTTTGAGACATATTCTCAGGAGCAACATGTGAAAGAAGAGATAAAGGGGACATTGATGGGTGGTGTGATGGTAATCGAGGCCTCAGGGATTCTGAAAGGTTGCTATGAAGCTGGAATGCCTGCCCCCACTCCCCGTCCTTGAGGCAAATAGGCTGTGCCCTTTTTGACATTTGCCAATGCGATTCTCCTGGAATGGAAATAGCCACAGACAAGGAGGGTTCTGTTGGGTCAGAGGCACTCCTCAAGAGAGGCGTAATGCAAGAGGACAGCAGTCAGCACACCTAGATGGTACAGAAATCAAGTGTTCCAGCCTCAAGGGAGAACTGAAAGCAGCCATCTTTGTTGCTGTGGTAAAATTCCCTGACAGAATTAATAGAGGGTTGATTTTGATCTCATAGGCAAAAGCACAGTTCATCATTATGGGGAATGAAAGTGGCAGGAATTTGAAGCAGCATGTCACAATGCACTCTGAGTCAAGTCCAAAGACCAAGGAATGCTGGTGCTCAGCTCACTTCCTCCAGCTTACCTAGTCTAGGACCAAAGCTCGAGGGATGTTCTGCCTACATACAGTTAAGATGGGTCTTTTCATATTAAATGACATAGGTTAACCCCAGGCAGGCATGCTGGGAGGACCATTTTCTAGGTGATTCTACATCCAGTCAGGTTGACAGCACTATCACAGTGGTACATCACAGTCTGCTACCACTCATCCTACGCACTGTTTACAGTAGGTGTTGTTTGCCTCTCTCTGAAAAACCTCCTCCATGCAGCTTGGGAGAGGGCTCAGTAAAGTGCTTGCTACACAAGCCTGAAGACCTGCGTTTGATCCCTAGTACTCATAAAAAGCCAGACACAGTGGTAGATCCCAGGAATACCAGTGCTGGGGATATGAAGGCCCACTGGTTCCAACTGGCCCAATCAGTGTACCTCCCGTCCTAGTGGGAGACCTTATCTTAACGAGGTAGATAGCTCCTGAGGAATGACACCCTCTGCTGACCTCTGGCCTTCCCGTGCACACTCACTTGCTTTTTATTTTTACTAATTTGAGTTGTTTGTATTGTTATATATTATGTGCATAAATGTTTTGCTTGCGTGTGCACCACATGCATGTCTGGTGCCCATGGAGATGAGAGGAGGGCACTGAGTGCCCTGGGACTGCAGTTACACACAGACGTGAGCCGCAGTGAAGTCTGACTCCCAGTGAATCTGGAAATCAAATCTTGTTCCTCTGTGAGAGTCCATGTGCTATTAGCCATGGAACCAACTCTCTAGCCCATGTACATTCACTTGTAAAAAAAAACACAAACCACACACACACACACACACACACACACACACACACTTCCCCTTTCACACACATAAAATTAAAAATAAAAGGATGCCTCCTCTAGGATTCTCATTACTTTTTTCTCTAGCCAAATTTATATGAGGTTGGTGGATCTACATCTCAAGTCTGTAATTGGCCTAGAGACTTCTAGCAGGGCTCAGAGCCCCAAATCTACTCACTACCTTGTATTCTTCTCTTCAAGTCTTGGTGGCTTCCCTGGTGGCATGACCCAGATTCCCTTCTACTTTAAAAAGTATGGGCCCTGGGACTCATGGTGGCCATGCCATCCTTAAGTGTTTATTCCTGTTTTTAATGCTTGTTCAGAATTAAGGAAATATCACTGGCAAGTCACTTAATGGCCAGACACAGTCTTCTTTTTCTCCTCTTGGAATCTGGCTTCCCTTGTCCTCAAGATCATGAGAAAACTCTTCTGCCATTCTAATAATTTCTTTTCTTGACTGCTGATATTTTGGGACGAGAGCCCAGTGACCAGGTAGTAGCCATAGTCTAAACTCATGGTTCTCAACCTGTGGGTCTCTATCTCTTTGGGAGTCACATATCAGATATCCTGCACAGCAGTTATTTACATTGCAATTCATAACAGTAGCAAAATTATGGTTACAAAGTAGCAACAAAATAATTTTATGGTTGGGGGTTGCCACAGCCTGAGGAACTGTAGTAAAGGGTGGCAGCATTAAGAAGGATGAGAAACACTGGTCTAAACTTTAGCTTTGCTAAAGCTTAACGGAGCCTGGTGTACTTCATTCTGAGACCGAGGATGTCAAAGCACATGGGGTAGTTTTAGACATAAGAAACCCAAACTCTCAAATGAGTGCCTGTGTGCATAGATGGGAAAGGCCACATGGCTCCCAGATCTATATGCCTCACCCACTGGGGCATGGCAGCACAAACTAGCCATTGAATGAAACTTTGTACTGTATTCTGGAATACAACATCCCATGTGTCAGGGGAGCCTCTCGTAAGAGGTGCCTCAGCTGTACCTCTGAAAATCCAGTCTACAGCTCAGTTGGCTTCCAGTGTGCTTGCCACAGGCTCATTTAGGCAAGCAAATGAGGCCTGATGGATATAGTAAAACAATGTGATGTTCTGTGGAATGAAGGCATTCTGTTTCTGTTAGATAATATTATCAAACACAGGGACAGTCTGGTGCCAAATGTGTACTTGTGTACCTTCGTTCACCTCCATATGGATTGAAACTGTTTCTGGTCCTACTTTTCCACAAGGATGGAAAGGGACACATTTTCCAGCTCACTGGCTATCTTCGTACCATGTGCTTAAGGCTGTGTACCTAGGAAAGACAATAAATCAAGCAAAGATGTTGCAATTGAGATTGGTTAAAATCTCCATATGTCATTGTCATCCATCATAGTCCATCTGGTTTTTGTAGCAGCCAGAAGGGTGAATTAAATGAGATATGACAGAGTCCATCACCCCCACATTCCTTTCATCTTTAGAGTGAGATATTTCTGCCATTCCCCCAGGAATAAAGCATTGTTTTGATTTACTATCTTTGCCAGAAGACATGATTTAAAGAATCCCTCTGGATCCCTCTCTAGAATGCTCTAATTTCACAGCCCCAGAAACCAATGTGTGGATCTCGAAAACCCCCAAGGACAATCTGTTTCAATGGTATGTGTGAGCATGGAAATGGTCATGGCTGTGTTGGTAGGCAAACAAAATTTTGACCTGGGTCAAGGCTTCATGTATTACCTGGTCCTTAAATCCCTTCTCCTTTATGAACAATGGAGTCCCTAAACTTCAGCTTTGGTGTCCCTAGCAGTCCTTCTAATGTTACGTCCAATGATTTTATTTTTCTTATTTTTTCCTTTATGGAAAGACTGGATCTATTATTTTCATAAATCTGTATTCCATTCCATATTGTCCTTTTGGGAGCATGTCCTATCCTTTATTCAATGTGTTCTGGATTGCTCCAGAGACAAGTCAACTGATTTTGACCTTCTTTTGTGGTTGTAGCCTCTGACTTCTGACTCTTTCCAGTCAATGCACTAAGCCTCTCCCTCACTGGCTGCCCATCATCTTTTCTCTAAGATTGACAAAAACTAAGTGCTTTAAACCATTCCCATGATGTCTGTGGGTCATGTAGGAGGCACAGGATAATTTCTTGCAAAGCCTAGGCCTTCTGAGTTGTCTTAAAAATTAGATGAAGCTCCCAGCTCAGAACAGAGATAAGTGGGCCATCCCTGCAGGTCTAAAGGATCCAAGAGAAACTGGGAATTCTAGGTATTCAAGAGCATCAGCTCAGATGTTCCCATCCCAGGTCTCAGGGTTTCATTTTTTTCCCAAGTAGGGTCCTGACCTCAGTATAGAAAACCTGAAAGTCCTCATGTTCCACAATTCTGCTCCTTCCCTAATTCAATATTGGCTTTAAGTTCTGCTTTCAGACCCTTCTTCAGGAGGAGAAGCCACCCCTTCCAAAGTGGCTGGAGTCCTATCAGTTTTTATATTTGATCTTTAATTGGTGATTAATATCCTGTCATCTTTTATTTTCATGTCTTAATACGATGATAGTCCCCAACAGTCTCACATCCAGTGTCACAACCATATACACAGCACATTTTATTTTCTCAGGATCCTTTGTGATTCACCACTGGTTGACATCATATGCTTATATCAAGACACCATGGGTTCCTGAAGCTTCCCATTGCCACTCACCACTGTTGAGAAAATCCCAATTTGCCTCTGCTTTTGGGGTGGCCAGTCCCTGAAACTTTTGTCAGAGCTTGTTTTTCCAAGAGTCAGAAGCACCAACTGTTTGGGGTAAAATTCCCTGTAAGTGAACGCTGGTAGAGATAACTATGCAGGGAATTTCAGGAGAATGATTTTGGGAGGAATACTTGAAAAGAAATAAAAGAGGGGGACTGGGCAGAGCCGTGGGTGGCTTTTGTGAATTCTGGGATGTGTAATCATTAGACATCGGGTGTGGAATGTCTCCAGAGATCTTTGGCAAGGTGGCTCCTAGTGGCTGATGACAGAGGAGGCAGGGGGATGAAGTGGGTGAGAAGGATGAATATGAGACATGAATGAGCTGGTAAAGCCAATTCTTTTGATGATACGATGGTGGCCTTAGTCCTGAAGGGGCCCCTGTTACGAGCAGTTTCCCCTAGCCTGGTCCCAAAGCCACATCAGCCCCAAATAACACACAGAGAGTCTGTATTAGATATAAAGCGGTTGGTCAGTTACTAGCGTTTCTTACTGGCTAGCTCTGTCTTAAATATTAACCCATTTCTATTAATCTATTCCACGTAGTCTTACTTTACAGGAGAGAGGGTCCAGACTTCTTCTCTCAAGTCCCTACATCTTGAGTCTCCTCTACTACATCTCCCAGAATCCTCCTTGTCTTCTAGTTTCACCTATCTTGCTTTCTTATTTTCCAACAGTGCTTTATTTGTTAACGGGTAAGAGAAACATATTTACAGAATGATATCTCCCATCAAACCCCTGTAGAGTACAGGGTGATAGTCATTGTATCTGATGAGCACACGCAGTGAGAAGTGCACACAATCCCAGTGGTTCTCCATGCCTTTACGTTGTATGAGGTTAATGGGGTGAAGTTGGGGTGAAGGTAAAGAAAAGGTGTTTAATATCAGGAACTTGTCAGTCTTGTGGATTTGAAGAGCCTGAGTGGGCAGAAAGCAGATCATGCTCCATGGAGGACTCAGGAGTGGGATGTTTGAGATTATGGGTGGTGTAAATACCCAAGCTTACTCTTCAACAGAAGTAATCTTGTTTCCCTAGATTTCCCTGTTTCTGCTCAAGGTGCCATCATTCTCATTTGGATTCATGCTTATTTGGGTATCCAGTTAGTTAACAAAGTTTGTCATTGTGCCTCAGCAATGCCTCAGGCTAGCTTTTCCCCAACCCTGAAGCTCCATCTTAAGAACAGACCCCCTGCTGTGCCCCCGTCCCTGCCTCACTCCCCATCTCAGCAACTAAAAGAGTTTTGTTCTCTTGTACCCGATGTAGTCCACCAGTCACTACACAGTAGTCCTCTCCTAAGTGAACTCTCACTTCAGAAAGTATCAGCTGGGGTCTGTAAATATGAAAGTCCATATATGGATAATTTCCATATTTTTAATTGTAGTGCCATGAAACTGCATTTGGTCCCACTCTTGTTTTGCCTAGAACATGACTCTACCCTTTCCAGCTAATCCATTTTGTATACACTAACCTGTTGGTTACTCAACAGTCACCTACGTTACCAGATCTTTTGGTGCCAGTGTTCAAACAACCTTTATTTTTCTTAACATCACCCCTCCCCTTTTGGACTAAGGATAAAACATCAGGCATATGTGTGCTAGGCCTCTTCTCTATCGATGAACTATATTCCCAGACCTCTTTCATTTTAGATGTTGGAATTCTAGCACAGAGTCTCACTAAACTGTTCGGGCTGGCCTGGAGCTCACTGTTGGAGTTGTTTTTGAAGTCATAATCCTCTTGCTTCAGCTTCTGAGTGGCTGGAATTAATTGCCTATGCCACCACACATAGCTTAATCATTATTCTGTTAGTGGTTGCTCTACTTTTTAGTAGCGATTGTCAACTCCTACTGCATTTAATGTGCAAATGGTACTTCATGAAAAGGTGTGTACAGAGGAGGGAGTGCTGTAGCCACATGGTTTGGTGCTATCTGTGATTTCTGGGATTCTTGAGCTTTATCCTCCACAGATAAAGGAAGCAACTGTGCTTGAGTGACATTTGAATCTTGGCAAAGGACAATTCCAGATGCATCAATTCCTTACAAAAGCCACCAAAGATGTCCCACTATTTACCATTTTTAAATACAGAGGCTATATCTCATCTTCCAGTTGTCAGCCAGCCATGCCACATACTTTTCTGACTTATTTCCCAGTATGCCTCTGCTGTCTTGACTGAAAGAAGCATGGCCAGCCTCATTCAGGCATCTGTTGCTGAGAATAGCACCCCAGATCCAGAGGTCAGTGTTATGCTTGCAGAGGGAGGCACACGTATGGACCCTGGGGAGGGAGGTAAAAAGATTGTTGGCTAGGACACTACCATTGGGTCCCTGCGCTCCATGTTGTGCCATGGGACCTCTCTGACCTCTAAGATGTCTTGCCATGAGGATGGTTCAGCTATTTCAAACTTCGGACTTCATCTAACATCTGAGAAGTCTGTTTGTTTTCCTCACAGTACATGTAAACACCCTGCATGGGGGAGGAGGGGCAGCTCAGCTTTATTCTCCTCTGAGTCAAAGCCTGAAAACAAATAAAACAAGCCCCATTCCTGAACACTCCCAAACACTCAGAATTACAGGAAGGGAAACAGGTGCAAGCAAGCGACTGAATTTGTTCAATGGTAGGCAAGGAGATGTTTATGTAACAAGAACCGTAGAACAACAGACTACCCCAGAAGCACAGTGTGGCTGTGTCAGGTGCTCTAGGCAGCTGGAGATGCTGGTTTTCTGGGTAGGTTTGGAGAGATACCTTTTGTCAATCATGGATCAAGGCTGGCCATGCAGGCTTTGTGTCAGAGGCCAGGGAGTGTAGTGGTTCTTTGCAAGGTTGGTTTCATTTGCCTTTTAAACTCTGATGTCCTTGCTTTCCAAACAAAAACGTGTGTGCGTGTGCGTGTGTGTGTGTGTGTGTGTGTGTGTGTGTGTGTGTGTGTGTGTGTGTAGGTAAGTAAGCACTTTAATTTAAATGAGTATTTAATAATATTTAACCTTGCCATTTGGCACTTAGAAATGGGAGTCTGAAAATATCAGATAGCTAATTAAATAGATTGCAATATTACCATTCCTACTCCTCTCCCCTTTCTCTATCCCTCCCACAGATTGTCTGAAAAGTAGCCTGTTCTTAAGTTTTTAGAATGTCAGTCTTGGGGGGGGGGGAGAGAGAGCACTGTATAAACTAGCAGCAGCAGCAGCAGCTGCTGCAACAACAACAGCAAAAACCTACTGTGTAGCGTGTGTTGAATGTCCACAGATGCAATGTGTTGATGCATTAGGCTAAGAGGGATTTTGAGCCTATTTTTAGATTACACATAGGTACACAGCATTTTAGAGGGAGATGGTGGATAAACTATCAAAATAATAGCACTTTTAGTTCATTTTTAGCCAGCAGTTAAAAATAATCACAGTGAATTCTAAGTCCCAAGAAAACCTTCTTCCTGACCTGCCTCCCAACGCTGCCTGGTGAAAGGCCTTTATGCTGGCATTTGGGACAGCGTTTTCTTTAGAGAAAAAGCAGTCTGTTTTTCTTCTCTCTGGGGTAGCTGCCATTCTGGACAGGCAAGCACAAAGCCGGGAATGTAATCAAGGGCAGGGAAAACTCACCCCATGTTCTGTTTGTCAGGCTGACCCATAGGTCATAACCTGAAAGTTTATGGATCGGGGAGGCCTTGTCTCTGTGGAAGACTGTTTTCTGGGCTTTGGCGGATGCTAAATTCCTGACTTCTGAAAAAGGGGTGGGTGTGGACTTCCAGGGCTAGCCAGTGGGAAGGAAGTAATATTCATTAAGAGTGTCTCATGCAAGCTGCGCAGGCAGGCATGCTCAGTGTAAATTCTCCCAGAGTCTGTCAGCTATGTTTGAACCCGGTCCAGCAGAGCTGCCTTTACTTTTTTTTTCTCTACCAAGAAGAATGCTCCATTACACTGGGCTTGCCTGGCTTTCTTCTTCTTTTTTCTTCTTTCTTTCTTTTTTCCTTTCTTTCTTTCTTTCTTTCTTTCTTTCTTTCTTTCTTTCTTTCTTTTTTCTTTCCTTCCTTCCTTTCCTTTTTTTCTTCCTTCCTTTCTCTCTTTCTTCTCTTGTTTCTTCCTTCCTTTCTCCTTCTCCCCCCTCCCCATCAGAAGATCAGAAACAATGTTGTTTTCCCATCAGTTCAGTAATACAATGCCCTCCGATGTCCACACCAGCATCTCAGTGGAGAAGAAGAGAGTGTTGGCTACCTGGGAACGGAAGACTTCGTAGGTCAGTAGAAGCTAATCAGTTCTTTCAAGGCTTCTGGAGTCAGGAGTCACCTTAATGGTTCAGGGAACTGACAGCAATTTAATTGTCTTTTCAACTGGTGGCTACATATGCACTAATATTTTTTCACACACAAATATGGTTTTCTTATGTTAGAGTGATTTTCCAAATATGGGGGAAAATGTCTTTGGATTAATTTGCATTTCGAAGAACCTCTTTTTGTATGGGAGTTTTTTTTTTTTTTTCATTCTTCTCTACCACAAATTATATGTTTTCCAAACAAATGCTGTGGTGAACTGATGTAGCCATAATAGTCAAATGTGGATGTGGTCTGCATGGTATTAATTCTTGGTGTGGGTGGGTTTGGTGAAGTTACTGCTTTTATACTGTCAAAGATGAAAAGGAGTTAGTTTATTTTTTGTCATTGTTTCTTGAACTTTTGGTAGGTTTTGAGGCTGCATTTGAGCCCCTCAGGAGAGAGAGGGAGAGAGAGAAGTCTTTTTATATTTAATGTGCAAACTTTTTATTTTTTCCAAAGTATTAAACTCCACTTCTAAAAAAAGGACTGTAACTTTCTAAGAATCTGTGAATGAAGGAAGTATAGCTTTGGAGGGAAATATCATGTAAGAGGCAGAGACAAGTTTTTAATGAACAATCTAACTCAACATTCTCATGGTGACTAGAAGCAAGACAAGAAAAAAATGTTACATGCTGTGAACTCACTGATTTATTGGGGTTTATAACTTTAAATTTTTCTTTTCAGAGAAAGTGAGTCCAACTTTAAAGCATTGTTCTGTAACATCAGGTGATGATGACACACTCACCAGAATAAGCAAGTGTGCAAAGACAATCCCTTTAAAAACATCAGAGGGCGGGGCTTAGGAAACTACAAGGCCTTACAGAGGAACTGCATCCTGGGCTCTTTTGCTTTCTGCAAGAATCTTAAGAGCAAAGGGGATTTATTTTCTTTTCAAAACGAAAGGGCCAGGCGAGGATTATTGATCGGTCTGGAAATAAATATCTGCTGGCATGCAGAGCATCACAGACTATCAATATGCAGATCAGAGCAGCCAGTTTCTCAGGCCATGGAAATGAAGTCCACTTTTTCCCAGGGTCAAAAACAGCAACACTAACTCCTCATTTCCCTCCGAGTCCTGGAAAAGCTGAGAGGTGGGGCATGGTGTGAACAAATACTTGGCCTGCAAGCTGACCTTGCTCTCTTAACTTATGTCCATCGGCTCTTAAGGGACAGCTGACACAGTGAGCGATGATGTAAGGGACCTCAGGGGAGATCAGTAAAGAGAGGCCATACCTGCCCTGCCTGGAGCTTGTGCTTGGTCCAGTGCTTTAGAGAGGAGCAGATCAGCTACGGGCTTTGTTAGATAAGGACCAGTCTCTAAGGGGACTGCTAAGGTTATTCAGCTTCCTTTGTTTTGTCATTTTTCCTCTAACATTCAGAGGTTTAATTGGAGGCACATATCTTTTCTAGGGTGAGAAAGCACAGTTGTCCCCTGAAGGTGAGTGTATATGTTAATGTGCACGGATGTGTGTACTTGCATGAGTGTGTCCACGTGTGTGCTTGTATGTGAAGGTATGAATGTGTGCATGTGTGAAACAGTGTGTGTGAGTGCGCACTACGTCTCTGTGTGCTCCTGCAGCACGGTTTCTGAGATGTTGCTTCTTGCAAAGCTATGCATTCCTGAGGGCATTGGCTTGGGGTCAGGGACATATTTTGGAACTTCCTTCTGACTCTTCGTGTCACTCCCTTCAGCTCATTGCCCCTTTCATAAACAATGATTTGAAGAATAGCACTGAGACCCTTGGAGATACAAAGGTATCCAAAGGCTGTGCATTGGAGCAGAGAATGAGAAGGGCCTCCTGGTATTCAAATCTGGGTAAAATTTAGACTGTGACAAGAGTAAATGTGGGAGAGAAGTCTGGGTCTGACATTACATTTGCAAAACTATTTATCATTGTCTTACTTGGTTTCCTTCTTCCCACCATCCTGAATGCTGCTGAATCCAGCCCACATCTCTAGCCACTGGATTCGTGGGAAGGCAGGTGTGACATATTTTATAGGAAATAGGTGGGGTGTGACATATTGTATAGGAAATAGGTGGTTTGCACCAAATGGTGTTAATGTAAGTTTAGATCCTTCACATCCAAGCCTCACCTGCTTGACAGTAGCATAATCTATGTCTGTTTCTACACTGTGGACTCAGTTTCCCCATTTCATGTAACACTTTCTTAAACTGAACCCCCTGCTGGCACACTGTCTTAAACCTGAGAAGTACTTTGGGGGCTTTACAGGCAACTCTCTTACCTCTTCTTTTTTTCTTTCTTCAACATCATCCATTGAAACGGACAGCTATCTGGTAATGGGTTGAGAAATTAAAAACATGAAACTAAACCAGGTTGGGCCAGTGTTGATGTCTGATAAAGGATGCAAGATTGAATGACTTTCTGCCTCCGGTTAGATAAAGACTTTGTGGGATTGCAGGTCATGGAGAATTTCCGTGTTCCCAAGTGTCAGTCACACAGCACAGGTGGAGGCTTTGGAGCATGCCAGTTCCTTTTCGAAGGAGCAGTCCAAGGCTAAAGAAACAGTTTGTACTTCACTCATGGTTCTACTAGGAGGCTTGGGAACCAGCTCTGAATTTTCTCTGTCGAATCCCACCAAGCTGTTGGGCATTGCTGGGGTTTTGGCATCTGTCTAGCCTCAGGTGGAAATGAGAAAATTAAGAAGTGGCTGTGATGAGTATATGGCTTGTAACAAACCCTAAACACTGGAGTGATTTGTGTTAAAGTATTTACCAGTCCACTCAACAGGCCCAGAGTCCCACCCTTAGCTCTTCAGGGTAGCAGTGGTGAGTTACCATCAGTGGGTGGCTGGCATTTGAGGAAGATTGATTGACAACACAAACTGTGCTAAATAATAATGGGCTGAGTAGAACAAGTCTCGGCCCTTGTTTGCTTCAGGGAAAGGATCAGGGGAGGTTGCCTGGGCACATGTGTCTGAGAAAAGCAGTACTGATAAGTCACATCTAGTCATCTTTGCTAAGATTCAGATGCTACCAGGAAGACTTCTTGGGTGTGACAGTAAGGCTGGCTGGTCCACACTTTCATAGGTCTGGTGAGGATCGAAAAGCAAGCAGCATTCAGCAGGATCAAGACTGGCTTTCTCTTGGGCATCCTGGCCAGTGCTGACTAGGCTCTTGAAGTCAGTGGCACTCCTGCACTCCAAAGCTCCTGTGTGCTTGGCATCACAATAGAAGGATTCTCTTAGAGAAAGGTCAAGGGTCCACTTCAAAGCAAATCAGTTTTTACCAGTGGAGGAGTATTTTCTGTACTGAGAACTATAAGGATGCCCAATGTCAGGAAATAGCCACTCTGCTTGGATCATGCAACTTCCAGTGGAACATAGACGTGCTTGGAGGAGCGACCTGCATGGAGACAAAACAGGTCTGCACACACTTCCCTGACCATGGCTGGAGATGAAAGTTCCAGATGTCTACTTCCAATTCTTAGCGTCTTTACCCTTTAATTCGGAGTTCTCTTACGGAGGCTTTCCATAGCCTTCATATACATGGCTGTGCAGGGAAGGGGAACCAATGAGGAAAACAGGAAGGACAGAGTAGGGCTGGATTTCAAGAAGCCTCACTAAGACCTTGAAAAGTTCGTCTGTCCATGGAGGCTTGCTGCCCAGTTTTATCTCAGCTCAACACAGCTATAGCCTTCTGAGAGAAAGGAACCTTAATTGAGAAAATGCTCTCATTAGCTTTGTAGATGGGAAGCCTGTAGAGCATTTTCTTAATTAGTGATTGATGGAGTAGGGTTCAGCCCATTTTGGGTGGGACCACCCTTTGACTGGTGGTCCTGGATTCTATATGAAATCAGGCCCAGCAAGCAACGTGAAGCAAATGAATAAAAGGCACTCTGTCATGGCCTCTGCATCAGCTCCTGTCTCCACGTTCCTGTACTGTTTGAGTTCCTGTCCTTACTACCTTTGATGATGAACTGTGATATAGGAGTATAAGTAAGCCAGGGGGTGGTGGCACATGCCTTTAATCCCAGAACTTCAGAGGCAGAAAGATCTTTACGAGTTCAAGGCCAGGCTGCTACAGAGTGAGTTCCAGGACAGGCAAGGCTATATGGAGAAAACTGTCTCTGAGAAAAATGTATAAATAAAATAAACCCTTTCCTCTACAACTTGCTTTTGGTCATACATGGCTTTTTTCACAGCACTAGCAAGCTTAACTAAGAAAGAAGCTTTCAAGGGAGGGACCCTGCCACTGCAGCACAGGGGGACCATGAATGAACTGATATGGCTTAGGGACACTGACTTTTATTTATTTTTTATTATTCATTTTATTTATTTAATTTATTTTACAAACATTTATTACAACATAAAATAGGCTCCAAGATAACACTTCATTTTAGCTGTAGGAGGCAAAGATGTTATGGAAGGGAATCCAGATGTTTAAGAAGGAATGGAAGAGGGTCAGCATCATCTCAGATATGAAGAACAGCTTACTTCTTGCCAGATTTCTTAATTTCACCATGGTCCTGGCTTTTGGCTCCTCTCTTTGTTTATGCTTGAAAGTCTTATCTTTCTCATTTATTTCATTGGCCTGCTTCTTGGGCTGTTTCAGGGGCTTCTTTTTGCTATCTTTGTGGCCCAACATGGCCCTCACTGATACTGACTTTTACACTAGTGTATGTGTGTATATGTTTCTCTCTCTCTCTCTCTCTCTCTCTCTCTCTCTCTCTCTCTCTCTCTCTCTCTCTCTCTCTCTCTCTCTCTCTGTATGTGTGTGTGTATATGTCCACACACCTGTTCCTTGTTCCTGTGTACTTGGAGGCTGGAGGCTAGACATAGGGTACCTTCTTCAATCAGTTACCATCTTAGTTTTTGAGGTAGCAAATTTCAGACTTGGGGCTCATCAAGTGGCTGGACTGGCTGGCTAGTTGGTTCCTGGGATCCTCCTGTCCCTCCTGTCTCTACCCCTTTCCTCCAGCCCTGGGATTACAGACAAGTACTGCCAGCCAAGGCTTTTTGAGTGGGGGACCAAGCTCAGGTCCCCATGCTTCACAGAAAGTGCTTTTCCTAGAGAGCCATCTCCTAAGTCCCGGGGATGCCCTCTATCAAAAAGTCACCCTGGAAACAAAATAGCAGCTCCTCAAGAAACTAAAAGGAATAATTACCATGTGATTCAGATCTAAAGAATGGAAATCAGGATTCAGGGTCTTTTTTTTTTTTTTTTTTTTTTTTTTTTTTTGAGACAGGGTTTTTCTGTATTACTTTAGAGCCTGTCCTGGAACTCACTCTGTATTACTTTAGAGCCTGTCCTGGAACTCACTCTGTAGACCAGGCTGACCCAGATCACAAAGATCTGCTTACCTCTGCCTTATGAGTGCTGGGATTAAAGTTGTGTACCACCAACGTCTGGCTGGAAATCAGGGTCTTAAGAAGGCATTTTTGTATCTGTGTTCTAAACAGCATTGTTACAATTGCTGGAAAGTAGAAGCAACTCAAAACAATTCAAGTACTCCTCAATGAATGAATGAATAAGGTAAATGTGGTATATCCATGTGGTTGAATATTACTCAGTCTTAAAAATGAAGGAAATACTGACATATACTACTACACCATGGGTCAACACTGAGGTTATGGGAAGTAACCAATCATAAAAGGATGAATGATCAGGATTCTGCTCATATGAAGTATGGAGAGCAATCAAATTCACAAGGAAAATTAAATGCTGGTGTCAGGACCAGGGGTACCTGAGAGGTATGATTAATAATAGGTAGAGGTTTGGTTTGAGGATATGAATGCATCCTGAAAAAAGATGTTGGTGACATCAGATGACAACCTGGCTTTCTTTTCTTTCCTCTCCTTTTCTTCTTCCTTCCTTCCTTCCTTCCTTCCTTCCTTCCTTCCTTCCTTCCTACCTTCCTTCCTCCTTCCCTCGCTCCCTCGCTCCCTCCCTCCCTCCCTCCCACCCTCCCTCCCTCCTTCCCTCCCTCCCTCCCTTCCTTCCTTCCTTTGCTTGTCCCATCAGTTTTCTCCATAGTCTGCCTTTGTGAAAGATCTCTCTGTGAAGAGTGACAGAGTTGAGGAGATGCTTGGGAATGAGTCTAATCTTCTAGAGAGGAGAAGGGGAGGTCATGAACACCCAGTAAACACTCCGTTTGTGGTATTCACTCAGGTATATTTCTCTCATCTGCACAACTGACTTCAGGGTAGATTATAATGACCATTTTATTTATTTATTTTGAAATCTGATGATGCTGTTGTTGATGGTGATGATGTTTGCATATGATGTCCGTCTGTGTGTGTATGTAGGTGTGGAGGTGAGATAAAAATTTGGGGGACTCAGTTCTCTTTTCCATCATGTGGTGCTGGGTATTGAACTCAAGTTCTTGGGCTTGGTGGCAAGCCCCATTACCTACTCTGCCATTTTGTTGGCCTTACATGGCCTTTTCATGCAGGTGTCTTTTTGTATTTTGCATCTTGGTGATGCCGTATAAGCCTGTGTATTTCAGTATACCACCCTTGGTGGCTTTAGTAATTTCACTTCCTGGCTATGGTTTTCCTGGAAGAAATCTATGCTTCTCCAGGTGGAAGATTCTGACACCAGCACTGACAAGTTGCACTCCAGTGTTCGTTTTCACCCACGTTCCCATGGCATCATGTCAGCTTCCTGGGAGACAAGGCCAGGTGTGAGGGTGGCTATCCAGAGTGCAGGTGCTCAAATGAATGGGGGGGTGGGGAGGGTGGGATGTGCACTCCCCTCCCAGGAAGACATTTCACAGGCTCCTTTGTTTGGCTTGCATCCAGCCCTTAATGTATGGTCCCTTCTGCTTCAGCAGTTGGAGAATCCCATCTTCTCTATTGATTTTGCACTGAATGCTTACTGCTTTCCAAGGTGTGACCTGAACCTCTAGCTAATTTATTTCTGTCACGGCTTCAGAACTCTGGAATGAAGTAGGGGAGTGGGGAGGAGTGGGCCCTGGAGGGATGGGGGGTGGGGACAGAGCGAGGTGTCCAGGTTTTGAGAAGTAAATTCAGCACTGGAGGCCCCCCACCCCCTGACAGGCAGGCCTGCAACTCTGGAGGGCAGAGCTTCAGAGCTCAGCAAGGGGACTTTGTTTGAAAATCTGCTCTGTAAGATTGAAGCCACAGCCTGGGGTTGCAGAAGGCCAGGATTAGAGCAGGGCCCCATGGGGACAGAAAAGCAGGGAAAGAATGTGTTTGAAAATAGCGTCTTGACTGTTCAGGAGCCAGTCACCCTGTCGAGCAGCATGGGGTAGGTTTTTCTTTCTTTAATGAAATGATGGAAACTTCTAGGGGCAGGGAGGTGACTAGTGAAGTCACAGTTCTCATCTTCCTTATGAGATTTTTTTTTTTCAACCGCAGAGCATCGGAGTGTCAGTCCCTTGAAACCGTGTTCGCCACGAGTGACAAGTGAGATATTAAATTGAGGCACATTGACACAGACTTCGATGTCTAGGACATTCAGCCGAGCCTTTTCATGATGTGATTTCATGAGATAATTATTGGAATGTCCACTCCATTTTTCCTGTGAAAAAGCCTTAAAAGTCTGACAAGAGACAAATGCAAGGAACTATGTGAGTGGTTATTCCTGCCTAGGTAGTGCTTGCATTTGCTGGGGAGATACATCACATTTGAGTGGCGTTTTAAACTTTTTTTTTTTTTATGGACACGATTTTATCTCATTTTCTTAGCAATGCTACGAAAAAAAAGTGTTGTTATTTGCCATCTATAGCCTCAGAAATGCTGGCTTGTTAGGCACTGCTGCCTGTGAAGGTCCCAGTATTAAGACATGACAAACAGAATATTCGACTGCGGGGCTTTGGGCTCCAGGTGGCTGCTGCAGTCCCAGGCACCTCAGACAGAGGACATACTTTACCAGGTCCACCTGTCACTCTACAGCAAGGGGCATGGTAGTCCCAGTTTGCCCATTCAAGTTAAAGAAAGACACTCAAGGAGTGAATCAGCCTTAAGTGGAACACACAGGTTTCTTTCTTTTTTTTTTCCTTCCTTGAATAATGCTTTTATTCTTAGAGAATTTCATACAATGTATTTTGATCATATTCAAAACCCTCCCCATCTCTTACCAGATTCCCACTCCCCTACCCTGCCACATAGCACTTCTGGCTGTGAGGAGTGCCCTGGAGTGTGGCTGCTATGCCAAGTGTCACACCATTAAAGAACCCCCCCCACAGAAATAATCATATGCCAATAACTTCTCATCAAGGGGTGGGACTTCGTGTTCCATGCTGGCATTCTATGTCACTTCATCTTGTGTAGGGCTTGTACATATAGTCATGGCTACCATGTCCATGTTTGCAAAAGCACTCTCATGTTCAGAAGGCACAATTTTGTTGCATATATGTGTTGCCTCTGGTTCTTTCTGCCTCTTCTTCCTCAATGATCACCGAGCCTTGGGTGTTGGTGTGTTATACAGATGTTTCACATAGGACTGAACACCTCTCCGGCTCTTAGTCTCTGAATGTTGACTAGCAGGGCAATGCACACTTCATTTATTCATCTTACGATAGGTATCTAGGCTGGTTTTCAACCTTGGCTATTGTAGGCAGTACAGCAACAGTCATGAATGTACATGTATGTCTATGAGCACTCAGACCTTTAAGCTCATGTGACCTGTGCCTAGGGATAGCATTCCTAAAGCATGGTGAGTCCTCAGAAGGGTAAGACATTACTAGGGACCTTTCTCACCTTCTCTTTTACATCGCTGTCTTTAGTTAGCTGTATCCTGATCCTGCCCTCAGCCCCACCCTGATAGACATACAGGTACTCTGTTAACACCATCAAAGCTAATGTAAAATAATTCATGTTTTCTCAAGCATTATACTAATGACCATTTATTTACCCTGGGCTAAATGAATACAATTAACTATGGGGCAGCTCAGTTTATGCCTGTGATGGTAGGTTCTTGGAATCCTTAGTGGAAGACCACCACATTGGGCTGAGGGCCACCCATCACTGGGGCTTCAGCTCCCATCTTCCTGTGTCATTCTAACTGTGGGTGATGAAGCCCTTTTTTGTCTTGACTGGCAGTCCATCTCAGAGCTCAGCAGCTCTGTGAAGAGGCCCTGGACATCAGTCATGCCATTTTTAGTGAAGTAACAAGACTGTCTCAAGGTGTCCTGGTTGTTTTTGTCGATTTGACATAAGCTTGAGTCATTTGGGAAGAGGGAGCCTCTAGTAAGAAAATGCCTCCATTAAATAACAGCATTTGTAGGCAAGTCTGTGGGGCATTTTTTAAAATTAAGAATTGGTATGAAAGAATTGGTAGGAAAGGGCCCCACTCACTATGGGCACAGCCACTGCCAGGCAGGTGGCCTTGGGTTGTTTAAGAAAGCAAACTGAATAAGACAGGAGAGTGAGTAAGAAATGTTTCTCCATGGCTTCGGCTTCATTTTCCGTTTTCCTGTCTTGAATTCCTGCCCTGATTTCCTTTCATGATTGACTGTGACCTGGGCCGATAAACCAAATAAGCCCTTTGCCTGCCAAGTACTTGTCATCTTTTATCTCAGCAGTAGAAAACAGGCAGGGTAAGGATGCCTTCCTAAGAGTGTGTAGTAAGAAGAGGAGTAAGAGTTTAGAGGAAGATAATTTTCCAGCATGTAAGACTAAAACAGAACTGTGTGCTTTCCTGGGAGAAAGCTGTTTGGGGTTGAAAAGCTCTGGGCTTTGAAAATAATGCTTTTGCACTGTTTGTGGCAGATTCTGTGGCCATATCTATGGTAACTCCATCTCTGGACTTTGATTTTGCTCTACTCAGCTCCACATCAACCCATATATTTGCTGTTTTCTCTTGTTGGAGCAATTTTGATTTCTCTTCTAGTCTCTCATTTTCACATGGACTTGGGATGTTTGAGGGACACTTTCTAGAAGCCATCCATGTTTTCAGGTTGGCATGGCATTGTACTAAAGATTTTCAGAGTTGAGAAAATCTGAGTTTGAGCTCAGAGTTGGATGGAACATAGAACAGTGCCTGGTTTGTGGTTAATATCCAAGATGTTTGTTAAATTTGATGAAGAAAGTCCACAAAATTCTTTTAGTGTAGTTGACATGAAGTTTTTTTGTTTTTGTTTTTTGTCTTTATTTTTTCCTCTTCCAATGTCTCCCCTCACTTTCTTTCTTCCCCTCTCCTTCCTCCTTTGGAGTTTTCTGAATGTCTACCTGGACAAAAAGCAGTCATTTGAGCTCCCCAGCACAGATGAGTCCTCAGGAGACACTATTGTGATAGGATAATGAGACAGTTACTATTGTATTCACTAAACATGCCGTTAGTTTTCTATGCATCTAAACTCTCTACTTGCAAAAGAAATACCCAGAGAAGCAAGTCTTTTCTAGAGTGGACATGTGAAATGGACAGTGTACATGGATATTGGCTCATAGATGAAGGTAGTGCTCTGTAAGCAAGGTTGGAATGCTGTCATGTTGCACAGATAGTTTCACATTCCTGTCAAATTCCCAAGAACAAGTTCATGCAGGTATAACAATAAAGAGAACAGCATACGGACATCTCACATGTCTGTCATTTAGACTTTATTAGTAGTACTATTGTGATATATTAATTTGGTTGCCTATTGAGTCATTTTAGGGCAAGAGCCTAAAATCACATAGTTTTGACCCTAAATGTTTGATTAAAAACGTTAAAGCACGTTTTCTTCTGCCATCAGGTGTTATTTCACCTATAGGTGCTCTTTATCTGGTCTTTCTGATTGACAGATTTCCCCCACTGACTCCCAGGTAGCCTTTGTGGTTAGAGTCCTAGAATCAGGAGCAAACAATCCACATAGTACACTTGGTTATCAGGACTCTAAGGTTTTTTTTCCACTCTGGAATGGCCCATGTCCTAGTGCAAGTCTGGGAGGGTTTTATTGTGTAATGGCCTTGAGACTGGAAACCGGGTGAAGCTCTGAGAGGGCAGATGGTAGGTGGTTGTTCAGTGCACCTTGTATAGTACTATTGTCAACAAGGGTGCTGTCAGCCTGCTCCATCAAGCCTCAGGAATGGGGAATGAATGCCACTGTCCATAGCCAGTGTGCCATAAGGAGAACCAAAAGCATGAGGGATGAGGCATGTTCCCAGGACTCAGAGGTCAGGCAGAGGTGAATGAAACCCTTCGGGCTAATAAAAGTGTTCATCAGATGCTTTGAGAGCCCAGCGGAGACAGCTTGAGTTGTGCAGGGAAAGAAGGTGGGGTAGAATGTCTGTCTCTCTGGCCTTTCCAGTACCTTTCGAAGCAGTTTGTAGAAGACGTGAACAAAGAGTGTGAGGCTCTTCTAGGCTACACTGGGCAGATGATAGGTTCAGGAACAGATAGAACGATTTGAGGTACCCTGAACTAGTCCTGACTCTTGTGGAGTCTGAAAAGTTTCTGCTGTGTGACCAGAGACCTTGAGATTGAATTCATAGAGTGATACCTTCACAGAGCTCTTCAGAACACAGGTTCATGCACTGTATTTGGGTGGAGGTCGTGAGGTTGGTACATCAGATGAGTGGAGGTGCTGGGGCTCTTACAGAAAGTTTTAGGTTCTGTCCTTAGTGTCTAACATGCTCTCCCTTAGTGATATGCTGACTGGTATTCCATTCTTTGATGTGTTGGGCCTCCTTAAACATGCCAAGCCCAGAGAGCTCTTGAAAAGTGGGTAGTGTCTCCCAAGAAGTAGGATTCTCAAGAAAATACATGGAAGGAACAACAAACAAACAAACAAAATCCACTCTAACAATTTCTCCTTAAGTCTTCATCTTAGATATCTTTTCCACCTAATTTGGAACGAATTCTGATGATCAGGAATTTACCAGGAGTGAAAGGGGCAGCCATGCTCTTAGGAACATGTGTGTGCTGGAGGCAGCCTGTTCCTAACGCCAAAGGTGGACTAGAGCAGGTGGGTGGTGAGTTTTCAGTGGAAGGAGCAAGGTGGAATTCTTCCTTCTGAACTTACTAACTTAGCTTAATAAATCACTGCCTGCTTGAGGTCAGGTTTGTTTGTTTTTCTTTCTATCAGTAAAATAGATAGTTTGTAATGTGAATGGTATTGTTGGTACTGATTTAAGACACCGGAGAATTTTGCAGCCCCCTCTTACAGATAGGATCTTACAGATCTTACAGATAGGAGGGAATATAATTATTAGTTCACAAAGAAGAGGCCTCCTATCTGAATTGTATGAAAGAACAAATAGGCACAGCAGAGCTGTGTGGACTGGAGGATAATCTGCCAATGTCTCTAAAATCCAGAAAGATCAGTGGCCAAAGATCATTTGTTTATTTTTCAGAATAAAGAATGATGGAAACTCTGAAGAATTTTTAAAATTACATAATTTAGCTGCAATCTCTATTATTAGGATAGGAAGGATAAAACAACCTTCCAGACATTTATTTGAGCTAAGTTCATTGGCAGTGTTAATAATCAGAACCCTGGTTTCTTTAGAAAGTGAGATGTTAATAAGGGAAAATTGGCTTACTGAATACACACACGAGCTTGATAGATGGGAGCCCTTGTACTGAGAGGACAGTGCAGGCATGGCCAAATTATGTATTGATTATCCAACACAAAAATTATATCTCAGCGCTGCTGATAGACACTGTGATGCAGACATTAAACTCCTTGGCATTCATACAGTGGAGGAGGGGAAGTTGGGAAGCTTTGTCTGGAAGCACAGGAAGGCTTGAGAAGTGCATATAGTCTGTAACAGCTGTATAGAACCTTGGAACTGAGCCAGCTGTAGTGGCTCATACCTGGAAGTCCAGTACTTGGGAGGCTGAGGCTGGAGGATTGATGCCAGACAGGGTGGCATGGTAGGCTCCAGGCCAGCCTGAGCTACAGAGTGAGACCTTGTCTCAAACAAAAGATAAAAACCAAATAAATAAATGAGACCCGAGCAGGGGAATGAATGTTGTGTGCTCAGCTTGTGATGTTACAAGACAAAACCCAGTTATTACAAGGCCAGCTCCGTGCTATGTCTTAGCCATTTCTAGTTGGCCATCAGTGAGCCAGGCATGGGTGAGGATAGAGATGGAGGGTGAAGATACATTAAATATTTGAAGTGATAAAACTCACTGGGAAAAATTGCTACAAAGTCAAAGTAACAGTTGCTGAATTTAACAGCAATTATACTATCAAAATAAAAGGTCCACTTGAACACAGTATGGCTACACATCTTCACCACAACACTCGCCACTTTATTTTTTGAGTACCAACTATTGTGAACACACATCATCTTAAAAATAATGTTGTGGCTACTCTCTATCATGCACTGTACCTACTGAGCACTTATCTGTTGGAGGGCTGTGTTTGTGAAGGAGTGAGCATCATGAGCCAACATCAGCATTGGACCAAGCAAGATAAAAAACTGACCAGTCACATGGGGATTTGTGACAACTGAAGGCAGTCAGTAGTGGCATGAACAGTTTCAGGAAAATGGGAAGAGGAGGAGTTACTCAAGTAGTTTTGAGGGTGTCTCTTTTCTGGCTATGTGGTTGTCAAAGGCACACTGAAAGCTCTCCAGGGCTCCAAGCTATACACACCAATGTTTTCCAGAGAATTCTTGCTGTGAGTGAGGAGGTGTTCTGTCTCCTGTGTCTCTACAACTTGCTTCTTCTCATCCCATGCATGCAACAAGTTGCTTTTAAGATGCTACTCTATGACTTTCTCAAGGTGACAGAAAAAAACCTGAGACCTAAGGGTTTCCTTGAAATACACAAATTCCTTTTCATTACTCTCCCTTACCCATGTGCACGTGTGACTTGCTTCTTTTCCAGCTGTGCTCCATGATTTTTGCTTTGCACAAGACAGTTGCTAGTTTTTACTCCATCTACACATTGTGTTGAAAGAGCTTTGTATTTTCTCAACAGTTTTTCCCATTTGGGGGACACTATGGTTATTATAGTGTATAGATAAGATTTATAGATTGGCAGTTTGATCAAGGAGGCATGAACTGGGAAGCCATTTAAAAGATGAGGCAAGAAGAAATTCAGAGAAGAAAGTAACTTGGTACAGAGTTGCTGACTTCCCAGGGCCACTAATGCCCTGGAGAGGGAAAGAAAGAAAGCCTAGTACACCCTCCTGAGTGGATTTGGAATTCTTGCTGAAAGTAACTGTGACCATTGGAGGTACAGAAAATTAAACATATGGCCTTGTTTCAGAAATAATAAGACTGTTAGTTGAATTTGAATGAAAGACACCTATCCAAAACAGGAAGTACTCTTATGTGTTAAATTTATTTATCTTTGAATCATTTGTTTAATGATGCAAAGATGCATTGCATTCTTTTATGTTACATTTGTTTAACTCTGCAAAGCTGTGTTTCTTTGCCTGTCTAAAACACCTGATTGGTCTAATGGGCTGAATGGCCAATAGCAAGGATAGGTGGGACTGGCAGGCAGATAGATTAAATAGGAAGAGAAATCTGGGAGAGATTGAGGAGCGAGAGAAGGAGGAGGACTCCAGCGGCCAGCCACCCAGTCATACAGCAAGCCTCAGAGGAAGAACTAAAGAAAGGTGTATAGGTTAAAGATAAAGGCCCAGAGGCAAAAGATAGGGTACTTAGAGTTAAGAAAAGCTGGCTAGAAACAAGCCAAGCTAAGACTTACCATAAAAGAGTAAGACTATGTGTGTTTTCATTTGGTAGCTTGGTGGCAGGATCCCGAAGAGCAAAGAGTAAGAGTAAAAACAACCAACACTGTTGGTTTCAAAGGTACTTAGAAATTGTAGATCAGAATGATTATAAATAAAATTTTCCTCCTTTTGTTTCTTCACCACCTCTAGCAGACCTATCGTGTCTCACCATCCCTGGCGTATCTCCCTTGCCTGTGTTCTGAACCCAGCCATAAGCCTCATTTCAATCATAGCCTCATGACTTTGCTTTCTGGTTGAGTCTTAGCTCATCTCCAAATGCTGATTTGGCATTGGAGATGAGTCTTATAGTCTAGTCTATTGTTCTTGAACTTAGTGTTTGGCTTTGGTGTCCATGATGTTTAGACAGCGGCCTGTTCAGAAAAAGATGAAAACAATGGCTCAAGGCTCAATGAAGACAGTAGGAAGGCTGAAATTGCAGGTGGGGATAGGACCTCTTCCATCTAGGACATGTCAATCACATAATTCATTAGTAATCAGACTTGATCACAGGTCTCTGCCCATCTATGTCAGGGACCAATAGGCATGTTCTAACCAGACTGTTTCCAGTAGGGAAATCCTCCTCTGCCAATACTAGTGATATATGAAACTTCCTTTCAGGGGCCATTCTACTGCACATTTATAATTTTATGTTAGGAGCCTAAACTACTCAATACTTCCCAGTTACTCTCCATAGAGTCTGCTGTCCACACCCGTGATGTATAGTTTTGCCTTTCTCAGTAAATACAGCAATCTCTTTCTATGACCTGGCCTTTCCTTTATCACTACCTTGATTCTTTCTCTTTTAGTTTGATTACCAAACTTTTAATTAATAGTCTCTTTGCTTCTAGAACCTTCACTAACCTTCTCCTGCTCATTAGGGCCTTACTTCATTACATTTCTTTTGAATAAATACAGAAATATGTCATAATTGCTTCTTAATAAAGCAAATATAGTTACTCTTGTGAAACACACACATGTGTGTGTTTCAATACAACTCCAAAACAGTGTTTTAGCTTCTGGGATCCTAATTCATGGGAAACATGCAGAAGAGATTTATTTCATTCTGGGGTAGTACATGGAACTTTGAGAGTAAGTTGAGCTGAATTGTAGACCTAGCTTGCTTATGTCCACTGTTATTTGACACAGGACAAATGTTGCTTCCAACAGTTGAGAACCATGAATTTAAAGCACTGAACATTCTCCCTATGTGATTCAGGGTAACTTCTGCTTGGGAATTAGTGTAGAACTGTATTCAATCAGTTTATCACCTGCGATGGATTTGAAATACCTGAAGACAGTTCATTTCAGAGGAATTTCACTCTTCATAGCTCACGAGGAAAGGAAGATAAAACTCCTCACAGGAAAACACATTACTAAGTGTTATTTTAGACATTCTACCTCTCTGCTCCCGGTATTACCCACATGATTTCCTGAGAAAATATTTGGCTTGTAGTGTTTGACTGGCATGGGCTACATTTTGTTTAAGGTATTTTACTCTTCTGACATAAGCCAATTAACTGTCATATTTTATCTTCATGGGAATATCCAAATACAAGGTTGGCAGACATCCAATTGGCTCAGCCCTAAACGATAACAGCCATTGTCTTTAAACAACCTTGTTTTAAAGACTATTCAGTGCTGCCACCACATGTAATGCAAAACTTACTTTTAAGGTTTTGGAGAAACATCATATGTTACATGTTAGCTGAATTAGGCAGACTGAGTCTTTTTATTTTTCCATCCTTCTATTGCCATTTCACTATTTGACAGCAAATGCCTGGAGATTTTGATATCTCACTTGCTGAGTGATTTTGAATGACCACTGCAATCTTATGTACACTCAGAAAACACAGATATGTTATAGGGAATTGTATTTAATCAAAGACTTCAAACAGGACAGACTGGGAGGCAACACTATCTTAGTGTGCTTAGGCTTCTCCTCTGTGAAAGATGGCCTCCATATTTGAGAGGGAATTCTGCTTTTAAGAACTTCAATGAGGGGATTTTTTTTTCATCTTAAGAGGTTCATTGTAACCAATGTATTAATGATTTATGAACAAATGAGGGAGTAATAGAAGGATTTAATTTCCTTTGAACTGTGCAAAGTTGTAAAAAGCTTAGAGAAAAGGACTTGGTTCAAGATAAATGTTTGCTGAGCTGATTTATTGAACCCTCATCAATGTTCTGAGATGAAAAAATTCAGATCCGAACATCACTTTTTAAATGTTGATAAGCTTTCTAGAATCTGTCTTTGAAACTTGAAATAGCATAGCTTTAAGCACAGTTTCTAGCACACATTAACTCCAGTTAAGGGTGTGGGTGCCACATGATTAGTTCAAGAAAGAATGTCAACCAGTTAAGTACCATGACAATCTCAGGGGAAAGAGATCTATGCAGGAGACCTTCCACATCTTGAATCCATGTTTAGTCCTTCATGAACCACTGAACATTTACTGAGTTCCTTATAGTTGCTGGTAGCAGCTGTGTGTCACAGCTATCATCTTCACTTCTGAGGAGCTTACAGCTAAGTGACATGACCTAGACGGAAAAGGAAATGTTAACTGACAATGTCATCATCATCATCATCATCATCATCATCATCATCATTTGAAAACCAAGGCTTTACAACTTACAATGGAGTTACAGCCAGAATAGCCTGCTGTAGGTTAAAAGTATTACAAGTTGAAAAATCCATTGAGTGTATGTAGCTTACTGAAGCTGGCAGGAGCCAACCACACAATATGGTGCAGAATGGGCTGCTCACCTTTAGCATCCACTTGGAGTTGCTGGTTTGTTTTCTCTGTTTAAGATCGGGCAAGAATATCATACCTCTAATTCTAGCCTGGGAAAAGAGCAAAGTTTGAAGCTCTTTGTTTCTGGTGAATGTGTTTATACTTGGGTAGCATCATGAAGAAAAAAGAAAAAAACAAAACAAAACAAAAATCCCCAAATCACAAGTCAAACAATGGTAATTAAGGATCCATCTGTATATGGTGGGTCAGGAAGGGCAGGGAAGATGCATAAAGAGAAGGTCTAGATGCTGGAGGATGAAGGAGTAGGTGCTCATTGGTGAAGAGTGAAAAGAGTTGATCAAAAACATACAACAAATGTTTCTAGAGCATATGGGGAAGGTCAGGAATTGTTGCAGCTGTACTCAATCAGATAATCCCCCATGAGTCAGAGTTGTACAGTCTTGTATGCTATCAGAGCAATGCCCAATGATTATGCTTTTTTTTTTAAATAAAAGGCTCCTAATTTATAAATTGCTTTCTCACCTATTGTCACAACCTGTCTTCACATTAAGCCCATGAAGTAGTATTTTCTCAATTTTAGAGACAAGTCTAGGTGACAGGATGACTTCCCATAATGAAATCATGACTACCAGAGTTGTCTTAGAGAAGATTTCTTCCTTTTTATTTCCTCCCCATCCATTTATACCTCCATCCTCTCTGTCTACATCTTCACAATACTAGGCAGCATTTCTGAATTTCCTGCTGTGGGTCAGCTTCCTCTGTGTACTGTCCAGCCATGGTGTCATTAATCATTAGATCAGCCAGTACAGAGAACGGCCTGCATTCTGCCCTCTCCATCTTGTCTCCTGTAGCATGGAGCTCAAACTTCCCTTGCTCTCTGTCACAGCTGGACAAGATTGTGGGGAGTGGGATCAGCATTTGATTAGAATAGCTTTTAAATAAAGACTCTAGACATATTTCATCTTCTAGCTGCTGTGCATAATATTGAATGATGAGGTATTCAGTAAGTCTTAGGCTGAAATGATACGCTATCTCACATGGAGGTCTTCACAGTATGTATTGTGTATTTCTACATTCTCTCCATTTTTGTCCTAATCTTATGATATCATCCCTGATTTTCTTCTTTCTTTTTTTCTTCACACATCTAGTCTGTCTTATCATTTCTGGGATAAAGCAGGATATAAATAATTAAAGGGTAATTAAATGGTCTGGGCACAGCATGGAACTGGAGGGCTTTGCTTTATTGTTCTCTGCTGCCAAGATATAAGTTGTTCTGTCAGCCCTCATGCCTGCACTAATCAGTCTTTCCGTAGGACCCTGGCTCTTGTTGCTGAGTTGGCAGTCCTGGTTATAGGATGTTCATGGGGCACAGGGCAGACTTTGTAGTGTTCTCAAATCTTTTCCCATAACCTTGGTCTAATCATCCATGTTTCTTTCCTGACAAGCTCAGACCTTGTTCTGTGGTTTTTGTCTTGCTTCACCTTCGTAATTACAATTCAAGCAAAGAAGCTTACCCAGCATTAGTGCCCTTCTTCTTTGTATGTTAGCTTGGTTGCTATGTCTTCTGGAAAGATCACCAACAGAAGTAATAATTGTTATTCTACTCATCATGGGGCAGTCATATGCATGGAGGGGCTGGTGTTATGGACCTTTTTCTAATTTGCCATTTGTAAAAGCTCACTTATTCCTTATTTTCTTGGCTGCTTGTCACTCTACCTTTTTAAACATTTCTATCAATTTGCATGTGCTTAATTTCCATGTTCACTGCTTTCACCCTCTCCTTTTACAATGTGAGATGTAAGAGAATGGGCATGTGCGTATGGGGACTTGTTTATGCCACACTAAACCTTGGTACCCAGAGCATTGCTGGGCACGCAGTCATCATAAAAATCTATATTGAATCAATGAATAATCTTCAAACATCATCAAAAGTTCATTGATATGAGCTTTGATGATACTTGAAAAAAGAAAGGGTACTTGTTCAGCTGAGGGCAGAAGCTCTTCTGCAGAAGTGGGTGCTTGAAAGGGCAAGGGAAGATGTGGGTTGCATGACTCTTTAAAGTGGTTGCTTGCTCTGAATTCTCTAATAAATTAGTTCTAGTCTCTTTGTCACCAACAAGTGGAGCATCCTCTGAGAGCCAGGGAAAGACCTAACAGGAAACCCCTCAATGCGCACAGACCACTGTTCCTTTTGCTGTTTAGACATTGGGTTTTTGACAGAATTAAGAGACATGGTTATCTGTGATATATCTGAGGTATAAAGTGTTTTCCTTATGTGACCTCTGATCTGTTGATGTGTTTTGGGTTGTGAGAATGAGCCATTTTCAATAAACACTTTATATTCTGCATCCAACCTAAGTCTTTGGAAGAACTGCCAGTGAAATGTAGCTTAACACACATTCATATTGTATGTAATAAATATAATTCTATAAGGCACAGGAGACAACACCTGAATAAAACCCTGTGCCTACCATTTAGGGCACATCAATCAGGCAGAGGAAACCAACACTAGAAAGAAGCAATAAAGAAAATGGTTTTATTTCAGATGTAATGTCTCATACCTATAGTGACAGTACTCTAGAGTCAGAGATGGGTGGATCTCTTTGAATTCAAGGCCAGTCTGGTCTACAGAGCAAGTTCCAAGATAACCCGAGATAGATAGTAAGACCTTGTCTCATAAATAAATAAATAAAAATAAAGAAAAAAAAAGAAAAGAAAAAAGAAACTAGTTTTTTTATTGCTAATACCTTATAGATTTAACATTATTATTCATGTATGTGTTTGTGTTTGCATGCACACATGTGAATGGACTTGTGCTCGCCATGTCATACACATGGATGTCAGACAACAATGTCTGAGAGCTGGTTCACCCCTCTTAACATGTGGGTCCTGGAGGATCAGACTCAGGTCACCAAGCTTGGCCACCAGCACCTTCACCAGCTGAACTGTCTTTCCAGCCCCTGGATATATTTATATAAATGAAAACTTTCAGAAAATGTCATTTCTTTTACAATAAAAATCATAACTGAGGGTCTTTCTCTGTCTATCCATAGCTAAAGATGAATATTTTTATAGTCTTTGGACATCTCAATTTCTGCATTAAGCTGGGTAAGTAGTCTCTCCATGCAAGGCACTACTCACCTTTCATTCAGGTCCTGACATTTTCACCATGTATCAGGGATAGTCTTATGATTTCGTAGGTGGAGAAAATGAAGGACACTTAGACATCAAGCGTTGGCTGAAACTCTTCACTTAACAAAAATTTTAAAGGAATAATAATTAGGTTCCCAGGAGCATTTCTGTGACTTAAACCTCATGGTTTCTTCTTCAACTTTCTCCTTCATCAGACACAAAGGCTTGCCTTTCTGAGAGACAGGACCAGCATTACAGCAATCATCGTTGAATGAGAATGTTAGCAGAAACTTATATACGTACATGGAATGTGTTCTAGTTTTCTGCCAACTAATTCTCCATCTGCTTGATTGGGTTTAGAGACCATGTAGAAACATCTCTGTCTGTGAGTGTGTTTTCAGAAAGAGTCTCTCAAGAGGGAAGACCAACCCTGTATGTGCATTGTGATATCCCTTGGGCTGGATCTTGGACTGAGGAAGAGAAAGGGAACTGAGTACCTGAATGCCTCTCTCTCCTGAGCAGAGACAGGGTGGAAGCAGCTGCCTCATGCTCATTCACACCTTCCCCTCAGGATAGACTACCCCTGGAACTCGAAGGCATAAATTCTTCCCTCTTTAAGTCAGTTTTGTCAGATATTTTGGTTCCAACAACAACAAAATAACTAATGGAAAACTTCAGCAAATATTATGTAGGGTTATAAGAGATTTTCACTTGAATGATTCAAAGGGAAGCTTAACCACTAACAAGCTTCTTTACTATAGACTATAGCTGGTTACATCATAGCAGAGACAGATAAATAGGAACCAGACAAGTTGGGGTCTGCTATGTCTGCCAAGATTGACAGAGGGAACAGGGAGGAGGCTCCTCACTCTTGTAAAACATCTCCTGGCTTGCTAGCTCAGAGCAGTGTTTGAAGTTAACATTCTTGGTCAATATGTTTCATACTATAGCCTGGAAGAGATAGATGTCACAGAAAAAAAATTTTTTTTTTGAGATTTACTTTGTGTGTGTGTGTGTGTGTGTGTGTGTGTGTGTGTGTGTGTGTGTGTATGTGTGTGTTGACATCAGGCATCTTCTCAATCATTCTCTATTGTATCTTTTGAGACAGGGTCTCTCACTGAGCCTGAAGCTCATCATTTTGGCTAGGATGGTTGGCCAGTGAGCTCCAGGGACAAATCTATCTCTATCTCAATAGCACTTGAATTACAGAAGCACCTTCATGCCTAGCGTTTTCATGGATTCCAGGGATCTGAATTCAATTCCTTTTGCTTGCATGACAAGCACTTTACCAACTGAACAATCCCCTTAGCATTCACTTTAGTTATTTATGCAAAACTTTCATGAGGCTCCCAAAGCAGAAAATTTCAAAAAGGGTCATCAATCTTTGATAACACACAAGTAAAGTGTCCTTTGGATAGAGAAACATGGTGTTTGGGGAACAAGTAGTTTTCCTGAGCTGTTACTGCTGGTGATGGGTCCAAGCCACCCCAGAACCCACTCTGCTCAGTCCTTTGCTTTCCTTAGTGCTAGATGCAGAATCAACAAGTAACTTGCCATTTAGGAGTTTTGTGTGGTTTCTCTGTGAATGTTCAGAAATGACAACATGACATTTGTCTGTATAGAAGCCACTGCTCCTAAAGTTCTACCTCCCCCAGCACCCTCTTCCTGGCAGTACAGAAGTAAGTTACACCTTCTGGTTTGGATTATCTTAGATTCTGAATCAGTGTGACTCAAATAAATGAGATTTCACTCAGAGGAGTTTAATATCACCACAAAGATGCTGTGCTTTATATTATCTTAGATTCAGGAGATCGTTCCCATCATGCTTTGGCAGCCAGTTTTCCACACCCCTTATGTAATTGTCCTGAGCTCCATGGTCACTGATATGGCCCATGCCTCTCTAAAGAGAGGTCACTTCAGCCCAGTGTGGTGGCTTAAAGCTTGGAATCACAGCACAGGAGTGGAGGCAGGAGGATAGTAAGTTTAAGGCTGGCTTGGGCTACACAAAATCCTTTCTCAAAAAAGTAACCCATGGCCCCTAAAAACCACCTCTAGTGTTTCCCTGAAGAATTGAAAATTGACCTAGGGCAACCATTATTTCTGTTCTGGAGGTTCTCTGTTTGGTAATTATTTTCACAGTTCTGAATTGAGATCAAGAAAAGAGAATTAATCATCAGAAGTCTAATTTTGTGATAAGGGCCATTTAAGTAGAGTTGAATGTCCTTTGTGAGCTATTGGAAGCTATAGTTATCTAGAGAAAGATACCAAGGCAGTGGCTTTCTCACTGACAGTCTGGAGTGGGCTGAGACTGTTGCCCTTAGACCAGGCTAGTGTTCTTTCTTTCTCTTTGTGGTCCTGAGGACTGAACCTGGGACTCTCACAATTGCTAAGCACACAATATACTACTGAGTTCTGTCCCTAACTGTAGTTAGACTGATACCCATTTCTTGAACACTATTCTTGCAAAATGCTATGTCCTGACCTGGATCATTTCTTAAAGATATTTTCCAGCTCTGGAAATGTCCTATGATCCTATTTTTCTTGAATCTAAGGATTTTAGCATTTCAGCCAGCCAAAGGTATGGGTGCTTTGAATAGCATATGACTTTCCTTAGGGATTCTTTATTGATTACAGATAGAAATAGAAACAACAGACCAAAGAAATGGTTCTACCCAAGGCCAACCTGGTGAACCAATGGAGTGATCCCAGAACAATAGCATCACTTAAAAGTCATACCTCTGCATGGGCAATGTCGGTCCTCTTGAAAGATGACTTGGTGGGGTCCCCACTTCTAGTGAGTCTTCAACCTCCTACATGTCCTGCAGCTGGGGAAGGCAGAGATTGGCTGAAGTCTTGGGCAAGGGTCTTATGACCTGTACACCCTCTACAAGGGATTGGTTATAAAGCAAGTGTGTAACAAATGAGTATCAAAACTAATAACAAAATAGAATAAATATACTGTGCCAGAAAATACAAATATTAATATTTTCTCTGGCTAGCCCTGGGTAGCAAATGAATGATTCAAAGATTAGAGATAGGTAAGAGGTGGCTGTGTTGAGCACCAGCCTCTCTACTCTGTTTTCTCAGAGTTTCTTTGAATCTTTTGGGTCTTCATGCACTTTTGTCTCAGTGTGGGGATGAATCAATCCCTCTGTGTTAATCATTTTTTTAAATCCCTGGGCAAAATACATAAGAAAATGACTTGAGCCAGAAGGATTTAGAGGTCTCAAACCCAGTCCATGGGATTCGTTACTTTGAACCTGAAAAGAGAACATGATGGCTGTGGGGGAGGAGGAGAAGGAGGAAGTGGAGGAGGAAGAAAAGGAGAAGGAAGGGCAGGAGGTAGCTGCTCTCTTCATGGCTATCCTCCAGCAATGGCAGACAGATAGGAAGGTATTAGGGGAAAGATATATGTTACAAGGGCATACCCTCATCATCCTGATCTCTCTAATCAGGCTCCATCTCTAAATGGCCTGTTCAATATAAGTTCACCAATATATCCACTACTGATGGACTTAGTGTCTTCATCATCTAATCTCCTTTTAGCCGTGCCTCGTCTGAGGACCCAGCCCTTCAGAGCACATTTGAACACCCTCTCCACTAAGTTGCTCTTTTAGAAAAAGCTAGTTTGCCTTGGAAACAATGCTACAGGAAGTATTTAAACATTCACACATTTCTCCCATCTTAATTGGAAGCTGTCCCTCAAGACATCTGAAGCATCCAGGGACAGCCAGAGAGTACCAGTGTCCAAATCAGTAAGAGCCAAACATCAAGCTCCACTCATTTGTTACTGAAATGGAGGTGATTTAGTCACTACACTAAATTCTCATTGTACAGGTTCCTGTAGGGCCCAAGAGAAAATATTGTATAGCAAGTAGAGATCTTTCTCATGTGGAAAAACTGAAAGGTACATACTGAGTGCTAAGCCAGAGGTTCTCAGGAGCTAATAGTGAAGCTGCTCAAGGCAGACATGTATAAAAATAAGTGGTTGAAGCTGCACATAGTGAAATAAGGAAAACAAGAGGGAAGACACTGTTTCTGGATGGAAGAGGGACACTTGAGAGCACTTGGAATTGCCCATGGCTGATCCTGTCCAGGGATTAGGGCAGAGAGGCAAATGCATCCTTTCAGATTCTCACTGCTGTGAGGTTTATTATGAGAGTTTCTATTGAACCAGCTTCCCAGGGTTGGTGATGTAGGAACATCTGCCACACAGGGGATAGAGCAGAGGACCTCATAGTGAACCCACCTCATGCCGCATCACAACCCTCAGTGACCCATGCAGCACAGAACTAGGCAGGAGTAAATGCATGAGCAGATAACTAAATTGGTGGCTTGGTTCTTCTGGATATGGGTCTCCTTTTTATTTTATTTCTAAATAAAATAAATAAGGTCCTTCAGGTTCCTCTCTGCTCTGTTTAACTCCACGGTGTAAAAATCAAGTGAGAAGACCAAAGAACTATTTTAAACATGCAATGTTGGTATTTGGTAAGATTTTAGACATGTGAGGAAATGGTCTTAGTGGGAGTCCATTCAGGAAAAACACAGTGATGAAGGCAAGTCGGCAGGAAAGATTGGAGGAAGAAAAGGTGAAAGGAGGCAAATGACAGAAAGAATAAAGAGAATGCACTTGGAGAGGGAAATGAAGGGCAGGGGTGGGGGAAACAGAGGAGACAAATACTTAATGTGAAGTCTCTCTTCAGGGTGCAGACCCTCGGCCAGGCATAGGAGTGTCTATGGTACTGAGAGAAACAAGCCAGAGGGAGGGAAGCACTCGCTCAAAGGCCTGAACCTGTGGGGCTCAGCAAGGACTCAGTGACCGCAACTGACCTTCAATGGTTCTGCTCAACAGCTGAGGGAAACGTTCTGTCCAAATTTGTCACAAAAACCCAGACCCCATTTGTTTCCAGATTGCTGTCCCTGTTTGCTTTCCAGTTTTAGACATGGAGCGGAATGTTGCTGAGAGGAGCCTGCTGGCCGGCACCACGAGGGTACCGAATGCTGCACTCAGGGTTCAACCCTGAGTGGTTTTAAGAGCAGACACAAGTTATCTACCCCCAGTGTTTGCACACAGCTTCTTCAGTGTGGCTTCAAAGGGATGTTGTGGGAGTTGAGACCTCATCTGTAGGGTTACAGTATGACGTGTGTGGAGAGTGGGACCAGGGCTATGGAGTGGGAATGCCCAAAGGTTTGTCATGTGCCCAGGGACACAAAGGATTCAAGGGTATGGAGAAAGAGTTCTTGGTCTCAGTGCAGGGCTGTTTCTAAGAGTCCACAGCAGTGGAAAAGGGAAAACAGCACCAGGCCATAAGACAAGATGAGAGGCAGTGTGAGTTCCCATCATGCCTCAGCAAGCCCCACAGTTCTTTGTAGCTGTATACAGGAGGGAACAAAGAGTCGCCGAGGTTCCTGACAGGCCAGAGCATTTTTATTAAATAAATACTAACTTGTTTAGTTAGTGTAGAGAGTATTGAATTATAATGATTATAATAGCTAATCAACTTATTGATTACTGTGTGCTGAAATGTTTGCATATTACTCCATCCTCAAGCAGCCAGAGAGTTGGAAATGTCCAACACCCTGCTCTTAACCACTGTGCTCTGACAATAATATTACAAAGTAATATTTATAGCCAGTCCTGTGCCTGGCCGTGCTCCAAGCATTTTGCATATATTATCCCACTCAGTTTTTACAAGCCAATGAGATGGATGCTCCACTATCTTAATGCCTGCCACACCAAGAAAGACACTGAGTCCTGGTGATTGTGAATAGTTGTCTCAGTAAAAGGCAGGTCTGTTACTGAAGCCCAGGATAGCTCAAAGCTATCCCCCTTCAATCTGTGCATAACTGGATACATAGCCACAATTAGTAATGTAGTGGTGTTTTGTGTGTGTGTGTGTGTGTGTGTGTGTGTGTGTGTGTGTGTGTGTGTGTGTGGGTGCACACACACCGTGCATATATGTGTGTATATGTCTTGATTATGGTTGAAAATAGAGCAGAGGATAAGTCTTTACAGAGAGGAAGCAGGAGGGAGGCAGCATCCTATCTAGGGATTTCTGTTAAGGTTTAAAATAAAAATGTCCCTTATAGGCTCTTGTTTTGAATGTTTGTTCCCCAGCTGATGGCTTTGTTTTGGGAGGCTATGGAACATTTAGGAGGTGGAGCCTACCCAGAGGACATTCATGAATCATTGGAGGCATATTCTGGCCCCTGGTTCTAGCCATATTTTATTTCCTAGTCCTCTATGTACTCTACCACACCCTTCCTCTACCATGATATTCCACACAAAGCACAGGGTATGTGAGCAAACGAACCCATTGAGACTCTTCACCCAAAGCTTCACAGAGAGCTGTGTAGTCTGTAAATCAGCAGAACAAAATGACAATACCAGCACTCTTCCTGGAGTCAAGTTCATGCTTCCTCCTAGGTGATGTTTGTTTCCCATTTAGCAGCGGCTTTAAAGAATGTGGTGGCAGTAGATTGCATTTACTGAACACTTGCCAACTACCATGGGTTTGTAAGCATCAGTCTATTTAATTTGTGCCATGTGTCTTCAAAAATGGGTTTATGTGCTTGTCCATTCTACAGATATGAACATTCCACATCTAGAGAGAAGTGACTTGCCCAATATCAACAGCTTGCTTTTGCTGGCATGAAATCTGATGACATGTTGCTCTCACTTCAGAGCCTAGACACTTTTTATTTAATTAGAAAACTTACATAGAATTGGGTTTCATAATAGTATTTTCACACATATTTCTATTTTTTTCTACCACTTTTTTCTCCCCATTTTCTCTCTCTCTCTCTCCCTCCCTCCCTCCCTCTCTCTTTCTCCATCCTTCCATTCCTCCCTTTCACTCTCAGTAGCATAGTTTTCTCTTTGATTGTCATAAGCTCTTTGCCTCCTCCCTTCCCCAATACTTTTTACCTCTACTCCCACAGTCTCCTATCTAGTTTCATAGTCAAGTCCACTCTCATGATGCCTCATTTACTTATACACAAACATTAAAAGTTAAGCTCTTCATGTAAGGAAGAACATGTGACTTTTGTCGTTCTGAGACTAGGTGACTTGTTAGCATAGTACTTCTTTTTTTAAAAAATTCATCTATTTATTTTTCATCCTGGCTGCAGCCTTCCCTCTCAGCCCCTCTCTCCCATCTGCCCTCCTATCCTCCAATCCCCTCCTTCCATCTCCATCCAGGAAAGGGCAGGTCTTCTACGAGGATCAATAAAACATGGCATATCAAGTTGCAGTAAGACTAAGCACCTCCCCATGTATTAAGGCTGGGCAAGGCATCCCAGTTTGAGATGTAGGGTCCCAAAAGCCAATAAAAGTCAAAGACAGACCCAGTTCCCACTGTTAGGGGTCCCATAAGGGGAGCAAGATACATAACCGTAACATATATGCAGAGTGCCTAGGTCAGTCTCATGCAGGCTCCCTGGTTCAGTCTCTGCAAGCCCCTGTGAGGCCAGGTTAGTTGATTGTGTGAGCCTTCCTTGGTGTCTTTGACTGCTCTGCCTCCTACACTTTTTCCTCCTTCTCTGCAAGATTCCTGAACTCTGTCTAATGTTTGGCTGTGGGTCTCTGCATCTGCCTCCTCTTCAATTGCTGGATGATACCTCTCTGATGACAATTGGACCACACACAAATCTGGTCACAGGAGATGGCCAGTTCAGACTACTTGTTCAATTTTGCTAGGAATCTAAGCTGGGATCCTCCGATAGACTCCTGGGAGATCCCCTTGTGTCAGGCTTCTGCCTGACACTGACTCCCCACCAGTCTCCCTCATCTCCCCCCACACTGTGCCCCCAACCTGATTGCTTATGTTCCCATCCCCACCTGCCCTCAGTCCACTCACAAAATCTCCTATATTTCCCTTTCCCAGGGAGATCTGAGTGTTCCCCACCCCACCCCCATGAACTCTCCTTGTTACCTAGTCTCTCTGGATCTGTGGATTGTAGCACAGTTATCCTTTATTTTTATTAGCTAATGTCCACTTCTAAGTGAGTACATTCCATGTTTGTATTTATTGGTCTGGGTTACCTCACTCAGGATGATTTTTTTTTTTCTAGTTCCATTCATTTGCCTTCAAATTTCCTGATGTTCTTGTTTTTAACAGCTGATAAATAAATTCTCTAATAAATGTACCACATTTTCTTTATCCATTCCTTGGTAGAGGGGCATCTAGGTTGTTTCCTGGCTCTGGCTATTACAAACCAAGCTGCTATGAACATAGTTGAGCAAGTGTTCTTGTGGTATGATTACGCATCCTTTGGGTATATGCATAGCTGGATGTTGTGGTAGGCTGATTCTCAGTTTTCTGAGGAACTGCCATATTGACTTCTAAAGTGGCTGTACAAGTTTGAACTCCCATCAGCAGAGGAGCCATGTTCCCCTTTGCTTCACATTCTCTCCCTTAGTTGCATCCCCTTTCCTGAAAATTTCATAATTCCTTTTTTCTTGACACCCAAGCAAAATTCCATTGTGTATATTGTGCCATGTTTCTGTCCATTATTTTGATTGGCAGAGAGGTTGGCTCCAGTATTTTGCTCTTATGGCTAATGCAGAAATAAACATAAACTTGCAAATGTCTTTGGTAGTATGCTGAGTCCTTTGGGTGTGTGCCTAAGAGTGATATAACGAGCTATATGGTAGTTGGATTTCTTATTTTTTGAGGAATCTCCATACTGATTTCTGTAGGAATTACACCAGTTTCTGCTCCCATGAGCAGCAGCTCAGGCTTCTTTTTCCCCAGAGCCCTGTGAGCACTGACTGTTCTCTTGTCATCCTGTTCATTCAGAGCCTAGACTCTTACCCATCAGTCATATCTGACATCAACAGTGGTCAAAACTGATGCTAATTTTTCTCTTCCACATTTGGTCATGTTCTTACACTTACAAAACACAGAAAATCTCAGTCTCATTAAACACACAACTAATTTATCAGGCTATTCTTGTCACTGTCAACTGCCCAAAGGGAGACTTGACACCTAATATGAAAAGGGAGAAACTTATTTTGTGTTTTAATGTGTTTACATTTTTATGTCTAGCCGCATTAGACAACTCTTATTATTATGGAAAAATAGAAGCAAAAATCATATTGTGGTTTAGCAACTTGGCTTAAGTACACCAACAGCTCTTTATGAATAGAAGTGGATCTAATGCTTGCTGGATACAGGAACACATATTTTATCCCTCAATAATGAGGTGTCACTTTGTTCATTTTACTTTGCTTGAAATGTTATTTATTTAAAGTGGAAAAACAAAAACTCAGAAAATTAACCTTCTTAGCCACTAAAACATCAGTAGATAAGAAAGTCAGGGTTTCTACTCATATCTGTTTACTTCAAAAACTTTTATTAACATTATCTTTTATATTACTTTTTTTTACTATAGCCTATACTATTACTTTATTTTTTATAATTTTTTTTCATATTTTACATATTAATCCCAGTTCCCTTTCCCTCCCTCCCTCCCTCCCTCCCTCCCTCCCTCCCTCCCTCCCTCCCTTCCTCTCTCCCTTCCTCTCTCCCACCCTCCCATGTCACCCCATCCTCCCCTCCCATTTCCTTTCCCACTCCACATGTAAGGTGATACCTTCCAGGAGGGGTCACCTAAATCTGTCAAGTCATTTGGAGTAGGGACTAGGCTCTCCCTCCTGCCTCTAGGCTAAGGGAGTATCCCTCAATGGGGAATGTGCTCCCAAAGTCCTTTCCTGTACCAGGGACACATCCTGGTTCCACAGTTAGAGGTTCCTTAGCCTGCCCAGGCCTTCTAACTGAGACCCTTTCCACTCACTGCCCTTCCCCTCAATATGCTCAGGAGATCTTGTCCCTTTCCCCTTCTGTGAGGAACCTTGTATGAATCTCTTAGGTTCCTCCTTGTATCCTAGTTTCTTTGGTGGTGTGAATTGTAGGCTGGGGATCCTTTGCTTTATGTCTAAGACCCATATGTAGGTGAGTACGTACCATATTTCTCTTTTTGTGACTGGGTTGCCTCACTCAGGATGGTTTCTTTAAGTTCCATCCATTTGCCTGCAAATTTCAAGATTCCATTGTTTTGTTTTCTGCTGAGTAAACGTACCACATCTTCTTTATCAATTCTTCAGTTGAGAGGGGCATCTAGGTTGCTCCCAGGTTATTGCTATTACAAATAATGCTGCTATGAACAGATGTCTTTGTTGCATGGATGTGGATCATTTGTGTAATGCCTAAGAGTGGAATTGCCGGGTCCTGTGGTAGATTGATTCCCATTTTCCTGAGGAATCATCATAGTGATTTCCAAAATGGCTGTACAAGTTTGCACTCCCACCAGCAGTGGAGGAGTGTTCCCCTTTCTCCACATCCTCTCTAGCATAAGCTGTCATTAATTTTTCTGATTTTAGCCATTCTGACAGAAGATGGTATCTCAGAGTTGTTTTGATTTACATTTTCTTGATGGCTAAGGATGTTGAGCACTTTCTTGTCTTTCAGCCATTTTGGATTCCTCTATTGAGAATTCTGTATTCAGTTCTGCACCCAACTTGTTAATAGGGTTATTTGGTGTTTTGGTGACTCGTTTCTTGAATTCTTTGTATATTTTGGAGATCAGCCCTCTGTCAGATAAGGGATTGATGAAGATCTTTTTCCAGTCTGTGGGCTGCCATCATTACTTTAAAAATTTTTTTTCTTTGAGAATTTTATACCTGTATGCAATGACTATATAATCATATTTAACTCCTCTGGCTTGTTCTGAATCTCCCTGAATACATTGCTTTTCTAGCTTTTCTTTTCCTTCTCCTCCTCTTTCTTGCCCCCCTCTTCCTCTTCCTCTAGGTCCAATTGGTGTTGTCCATACATACATGGTGGGGGGCATCCACTGGAGCTCAGTCAACTTTTTATAGTCACAACTACTTTCTCAAAGAAGAGTTATTTTCTCTCCCTCCATAGTTCCCAACTGCCAATTGTTCCTCAGTTAGGGGTGTGTTACGGGCAGGTTTTTCCCTGCCACCGGTCTGGTCCCGCCACCAGGCCAGCCCCCAATAACATGCAGAGACTCTGTATTTGTTACAATTCTGTTGGCCAGTTACTATCATTACTCATCGGCTAGCTCTGTCTTAATGATTAACCCATTTCTACTTATCTAAGTATTTCCACATGGTCATCTTATCAGAGAGCAGTGGGCCGGCATCTTGCTCTCTTTCGGCTCTCCATGTTGACTCCTCCTTCCTACTTCCTCTTTCCTCCTTGTCTCCTAGTCCTGTCTATCTTGCTTTCCCATTGGCCCACAGTGTTTTATTCATTAACCAATAAGAGAAACATATTTACAGAATGATGTCTCCCATCAAGGGGTGGGTCCCTGTAAGCTTTGCCCCCAATCAAGTTGGAATTTTGACAGGCTTGATCTACAGATTTTGTGGTAGCAATTACAGCTGTGCAAGCTTGCATGTAAGGGCTGGGCCATGTCCTGAATACAGCAATCCCTTCCACCCTTTTGCTTTTACCCCCTTTCACCTCCTCTTGGCTCTTATGAAGCTCAGTTTTCTGAATAAATTTCCTTTTGCTTTACTTAATAAAGACAGACATTATGATTGGAAACATTTTTAAGGAGAGATATCAGATACACTCTACCTCCACCTTGGTGGTGCTGAGAATTGAACCCCAGACCTTGAATGTATTGGACAAGTGTACTGCATCTTTGCTATATCCACAGTCCATCCAGAGGTCAACTTTGAACTTGTGACTTTCCTGGTACTACCTCTTCCATATATCCTAATAGTCTGCAGTGCCACAACCCATAGCGGCTTTGAAATGTTTAAGTGTTCTTTGAATTGAATGCTCAGATTCATCAGCCAAAGAGACTCTGAATTCCATAATCTTTTCTGACAAGTTAGAGTAATGTGCTATTGACCCAAGAAGCTTATGTGTTCTGCAAATTATTTATGCAGCTTTCTGGATATTGCTTTTGCCTCATTGCCAGTTGAGATGAGGCTGAGGATTCTTGAGTTTCTAGACCTCTAATTATAGATAAGGGTGCTCAGTTGAGTCTTAGTTCGGGTGTGTGAGATATATCTTGATCTTACAAAATCTGCATTTTTCAGTTTTCACTCAACTACAGAGTATCAATAAAACTCCAGTAATTTTCATTCTTTTCTATCATTGTAGAGACTAAAGAGTAGGTCTCTGTGCTTTCAAAGGTTTGTTATAAACTGTATCTTACCTCTCCTTAATTCATAGGAAGAAAAGAAGACAGCAGTTCACCTGGGTCTGAGTTCAATTCTTTACCTATGAAATTAACATATTAGCAGACTATGTGTATAGCATGTATGATGGGGAGCCTGTCACATAATAATGCTGAACTGATATTGACTGTTGAGGTGTCTAGTTCCAGTTACCACACATTTCTGATCTAGAAAGTTCTGTCTTGAAGAGAAGTGCTCATTTTAGTGTCTTATGTGTTTTCAAGGTCATGTGGGGGAGACCAAAAGGAAAGTTTCTTTTGGGGAAAAAGAGAACCACTGGCTTTAACTCTGTAGGTGCCTAATACTTTTTATTCTTTTTTTTTCTTTTCTTTTCTTTTTGCCTGTTACTGTAGTCTCCTGCTCTGGACTATACATTGTGGTAGGCAGCAATGTTATAAGTAGCAAGAGGAGTACACTGTTTGTTTCAGTGCCTTATAGGTAAGGGGTAAGTCAGAGGTATAAGAGAAACAAGCAATGTTCCAGGAACTTGATAATTTTTCAACTAAATAATGAAAACAAGTATGGGTGTTTGGGGTGCACAGGAAAATAAAAAGCACCTAAGGGCCAGGTTAGTTTGGGAAAGTCACATGTGAGCTATTTTGTTTGAGGAATTTGTGCTACATGAACAAAACATCAGAGGCTATTGTAGCATTTGGGAGACAGAGAGAGGCAGACTACAATTAGCCTGGGCTTCATAGTGAGACCCTGCCTTAAAACAAAACAAACACAATAAAAAGGTCAGAGGAAAGAAGGTCATCGGAAATAGAATGAATGCACAGAAGGCAAGGGATTGTGGAAGAAGATGATATGTTCTGGAAAAGCGAGTATCTCTAAACACTTGGAACATAGATAGAGTCTAATACTTTGACAGCAGTTGAGCTCAAGAAGTGGGCAGGAGTAGACTGAAGGGGTCTGTATGTGTTTCTAAAGAGGTGGACATCTATTTTGAAAGTGGCAGAGAAATATGATTTTAAACAGCAAAAGTGACATGTTTCTCTCTCTTTTAAGAGAACCATTTGTTTACATGGATAAGTATTAAATGATGTATTGGCATATTAAAGAATTAAAACATTGAAGTGGGGGATTTATATGTTACTCCTATGTAGGTAAGAGTAACAGAGGCTAAGTTGAAGACTGAAGTGCACACCTATGAAAAACAAATAGACTGGTGAGGCACATTTGAGAGGGCTGTTGGGGATGGAAGGTAATTTAGATGGAGGAACTAGGGTACTTTTCAGGTTACTAGATTTCTAATCCTGTTGATGATCAAGTGGGGCTGGACACTGTGAGGGAAGAACCAACATCAGTGTTGAATTCTCTTATTGAGCCATGTTGTGTTTTAGTTTCCTGGGAGGTACTAGAAGTCTAGCAAGTCTTTGGAAGTATTCCTTTGGGGTTTCAGAGACAGTTGTAGGATGGCAAAGATGAGCGTGAAAGAGAAATGTCAGTAGAGGGGACAAGAGATGAGCTTTAGCTATGGAAACAGTGGTAGTGGCTCAGGAAAATGGGCACAAGGAGTCATTTGGGTTTTTACCTGTGTCTGCAGAATCCAGTGGACTTGCCTCTGAACGGTAATTGACAAAAGAAGCACTGATCTCCATCATTCTGGGCACTTTGCTGGGTAGCATACTTCTCTTACTGGCATTTCTGGAGTAATTAGAGAGAGATTTGGTAGTCACTATAATCTGGGCTCCTTTTTCCTCTATACCTCTGTCACACCGCCACTCACTTGGGGTTGAATAAAAAAAGTCAGAGGAGGGCCAGTGTATCATGGCTATACACGGAAAGTTTGTTAATTTTTGAAATTTGGTGAATTATTGTTGTTTTGGATTTGTGTTACCATTCCCAGAAGCAACTATGATGGTGGTGAATTAGTGATCTTAGTTACAGTCAGTGTACTCCTTTTTTTGAAATATTTTAATTTTACTTTATTTATTTTATTAGAAATCCCCTCCCCAGATTATTCTGTTCTTGAGAAATGCTCTCCAGAGTAGTCTATTTCTCAGAAGAACTTTTCTTTTGGTTTAGAATTTTAGCATCAATTCTTATGCTAAGAGAGGTCAGGAGATAGGGCAATTCTCACATTACTCATGAGTAATGCCCTATATCACATCTATTGTCTGCTTCTGAAAGATGAAACATAAACAACTTGACATAGTAGAAACAGAGAAATTCAACATCATTCATAAGCCACAGAGCAAAGTAAAGAAGAGTTGGTGTGAACAAATAGAAAACTGAAGGTAGACCAGATAGATGGCTGTGTGTGAGGAAATGCTTGAGGATGCTAATGCATCAGAATACAGAGAACAAGCCAGTTCCCCTGGTTTAAAAACACCACCACCAACAACAACAACAAAAAACCCAAACCAGAAAAACAGCAACAAAACAATATTCTGAAATCTTCCCAGTGAATCTGAAAGCACCTCTAGCAATAAGCAACTAAGCTAAAATTAATCAGGGGTCGTTATTCCTAGATGAATGCAAAGCCCACTGCTACGCCCCTTCCCACGGCTTCCTGTGATTTATGCTGCCAATTGTTGCTGTCTGGAGGAAATCTGTGTCTCTAGATACCTTTTCCCTTCAGTTGTGAATTGATTTCTTCAAGCTCCAACTGGGGCTATAGATTTGAAGGGGGGTGGGCAGCCTGGGAAAAGGGCTAAGATAACCGAAGTCCATGAAAACAAAAAACAAAGAAAACAACAAGGAAACCAAACTGCTTTCCTAACAGAACCTGTCTTTGGAAATGCCGTTGTTGTCATTTTTTATTCCTTGCTACAGGTACAGACAATTTGCATCAAACAAAGCTTTCTTATAACCTTACAGCGTGGCACCTGCCTGTTAAAAGCTCAATGGAGACTTTCAAGGGAGGGGCTGCTTTGAAAATGGAAATGTGGCTGGGCTTCCGTGCGTGCGGTGCCAGCTGAGTCATTTTTGAAATGAGCAAAGGAAACAAAGGCTACACCAACTGAGGGGGTCACAGAGTGTGACAGGGGTTTGTAAGAGGGCATGCGGTGCTGCCTAACTGGAGAAAGCCAAGCCTTTTGTGTCGGGACGATTTCAGGGAATGACGGATGCTTTTTCTGCAGAGCCCCAGACCTTCCTGTCCATTGGCCTGGACACTGCTGGGCCGGGGAAGAGGATGGGCTTGGGGACGTCTGGCTTTTTGTTTCAGTTCCTTCTGAGGCAATGACATCAGACTTAATGGACTACTGGTGCCTTCAGAGAGTCAAGTTTTGTGTTTCTGTATGTTTTTTTACATTTTATTTTATTAAACCTTGTTAGAAGTAAATAGAAAGGTGCCCTTTAATCCTAGCTGGGAATAAAGGCACCAGAGCTTCCAAATGAGAATAACAATAAGGCTACACAAATCCACTTCATCCCTTCAAGATGTTCTGAAAAGATTACCTCATTCTGTCCTCCATTAAGACAGAAGAAAGTAATATGCCACTGAATGCCGATGCAATCTCTCTCTCTCTCTCTCTCTCTCTCTCTCTCTCTCTCTCTCTCTCTCTCTCTCTCTCTCTCTCTCTCTCTCTCTCTCTAAATTGTTGAATGTGTCAGTCCTCTTTCCCCTCATTCTTGCATAGCAACCCCAGAATCTGTGGGACCAAACCAATGGCTGCACTTTGCTGGGACCCAAGAATACATTTTGATCAGGTTGGAGAGTAGGTTTCCAGAAGAGTTAAGAGGTCTGGTGTGTGTGGAACCTAATTCTTTCAGAGAGGTGGTTTGGGGAGGGTTCCTGAGGTCTACCTATGGTCTCTGCCATGAACTCTCTGGGTTGAGATGGTGACAAATCAGAGTCTAGAGAGTCAGATTTAGAAATTGAAAGGGCTTTGAAAATTACATCTAAATTATCATATACCACTTTCTGGAGATGCCCTTCAACTACCCTAGACAGATGAAAAACTCCAAATTTAGGATCCCAAGCCCTCTGTTTAAATAAGAACTAATCTATAGGATAAAAACTGCCCTAAGGGTGTCTTAGCCAGGGATGGTTCAATTTTGTGATATGCATAGAACTTCCTTTCCTTTCCATCTCCTTTAGACCTACTAAAATCCTACCGATGTACAGATTAATTAAACCCTTCATTTATCCCATAGGCATTGATATGTTAAGTGCCTCGAGTGAGCACAATGTAAGCTGAACACTGGGGAATACAAAGGAAGTAAAGGAACACACTTAGTCTTTGAGAAGTCTATCATCATATTGAATGAGCAAGGAAATAATTCACTAGTGACTCCAGAACAATGCATGCTAGTACAGTGATGCCAAGGGTAAGGTGATGTGCTCTGGGATATAGAGATGTGTCATGGAACTTGGCCAGTCTTGAGCTGACACGTGAGGAATGTGCTGGGCTTAGATTGGTAGAAAGGAGAGAGAGAGAGAGAGAGAGAGAGAGAGAGAGAGAGAGAGAGAGAGAGAGAGAGAGAGAGAATATGGGGAAGTATTTTCACTGTGTGTAAATAATGCATGAATTTGAGATTTCAAGAGTTCTATTCCCCAGAGGTTACTAACTTCCAATATGAGGAACTATATCTCACTACCTTCTTACCCATAAGCTCCATTCTTTCCCACTTCCTCCAGCCACACTGCTTCTGATGGCCATATTGGTTGTGCTTTGTTCTGTCACCCTCCAGATGGCATCCTTTCTAAGAGACACAGTCGGCACTGTGGGAGGAATTAGCCCATGAAAAAGATCAACTTTTCATTTTCCCTTCCTTCATTGTGGTGGGCAGGCTGAGACCCATGCTTACTCTCTTCTTTGTGTCCATAGTGAAGACCTGGTGGGCTTTGGTACCGAGGGTCCTCCTGTTGACCCTCATCCTGCTTGCAGAGAGCATCTTCTGGTAGGACATCTCAGCAGTTTCTTCCAAGAATGTTCATGAAGAGTTTATAGTCAAAGCTGGTGTTTCTAGGTGAATATTGTCATCCACTTCTGTAGAGATTGGCTGAAGCAGAGCTTGAGCTCTTTAAACTCTAATTTCTAAGTGCTCTTGTCAGCGTTTGGGCCCTGACTATTCCTGCAAGGTCTTATTTGATTAGCCTCTGTGACTCCTGACTTTTCTGATGTCCTTGAGGAGGATCATTTGGTTGTAATCAATTTTAAACCCTTTGCCAGCCTGTCCGATCCTGTACAGACCCAGCAAGTTTCTCCCTCAGTCTGATCACACTTGAAATCCTATCAACCTCCAAAACAGGAAATGCTGACCTCTAATTCTGATCACAGAATCTTTCAGTCCTAGTGACAAAGAAAAGCAGAAAATGTTTTTAGTGTTTTGTTTTTTTCCTACTGAGAAGTTAAACACAGAATCTGATTGGACTATGTGAGATTCATATAGATCTGGAGATAAACAGGCCACTATTGTATTTGCAGTAGTTACTGAAGATGGGGAAATGCATTTGTGGGGCTGGGGAGATGTCAGTTGGTAAGGTGCTTGTGGCACTAGAGTGCCTGAGCTAGGCTACCCAGCACCCACATAGAAAAGCTGGGTATTGTGGTGCATGTCTGTAACACCAGGGCTGTGAGGATGAATTCAGATAGATTCTTGGAGCTCACTGTACAGCTAGTCTATATGAGTTTATGAGCTCTGGGTACACCGAGAGACTCTCTCTAAAGATTAAGGCAGAGAGCAATCAAGGAAGACACCTAAAATTAACCCCTGGCCTCTACATACATGCACATGATCCCAAACATATGCATCCCCACATTCACATGTATATACAGTCACCACGCAGTCTTTAAAAGGAAAATGTATTTGTGATGATTGGCAGAGACATTTTAAAAAAGCATGCAAAAACACACGAGTATATCTTTATAAATCAATAAGAAAGGCAATACTGATGCAACATAGAAGATGAAAACAGGATATGAATAAGTTGTAAATTCAGAAGAAGTGCTCAATAGACTCTTGAAATACCAGTCAGTTTAGTGTTGTCACTCACCAGTGCTGTTAATAAGGAGCAAAAATGCAAACAACATAAAGTGATCAAATTTTCTAGAACACTATTTAGTAAACACACACACACACACACACACATATACACACACGCATAAAATGCAAGTATTTTGATTTAATAAACCTATTTCTAATCTTTACTAAGGAAAGCAGGCATAAGCTTAACAAAAAATGCCTTTTATAAGCTTTTATATAATCGAAAAGTTGGAAGCAGTCCAGAATTGGTAGAATGACTAAGTAAGTTATATTTATCAAGTAGAATAGTCTGTGGTCTTTAACATATGTATGAACTTTACTTAGCTATCAGGTGAGAAGGTAGGAAGAGGAACTGTAGCTGTTGTGATCCATACATTGTAACAATGTACATAAACATGTGGATAAACATCTGTAAATGCAAAGGATGAGGAGGATATTCATCAAATCCCAAGTGGCCATCAGCAGCTATTACTACAGATGATTTAATTGTCACTTGTGTGGCTATTGTAATTCCCCCTCCCAATATTTTGGTAACAAATCTGTGCCATACTCAGAAAAGTAATGGGTGTCACTAAAGTGTGCACCTACATCACTTGAATTATTACTGAATTTTCTTTTTTAGTTTCCCTTAAACATTTGGTGCAGAAAAGGGGAAGGGCAGTGCCTTCCTTCTTCTTGTGGAGTCTGGGCTGAGGAACACTATTGATACTGAAAAGCACATTGCTGTGTCTCCAGGGGGCTGGAAAGTGAATCCCAGCCAGCTACACATGCTACAGTCCCTGTAAACTACCGCCAGGCACTTCATTCTTTAGTTAATTAAGACAAGTCTTGTTATATAGTCTAAACTATTCTGGATCTCACTTTGTAGGTTCAGGTTGGCCTTGGTCATGAAGTGATTCTCCCAACTGCCTTGGCGTGCTAGAATTACAAGTGTGAGCCACCATACCTGGCTACCCAGGTTCCGTCCATGAACAAAAAAACTAGAAGGATAGTTAACATGAAACCAGATACAAATACTATTGAGGTGTGTTTCTCTAGCGATCTGGATCCAGCCACTTAACAGGTATTTTTAATGGAAAAAAGAAGTTGTGATTTCAACTCTTGTTTCCTCCGCCTCTAGTGCTGAGATGGGCCTTTGAGCTTTCCTGGGGTAGGGGATCATTCTGTGGCAGATCATTCTGCGAATGGTGAAGTCTCACAGCTCCCTTTTGTTTCTGGCTGAAGTTTACTCGAGACAGGTTCTCATTTTCCCTCACAGTTTGCTTGTTGGGCATTTGTTCCTATTTTGTTCCGAAGTTCCGATTGATGAAGCTCTAAAGAGAATGCTGACCCTGGTATCAGTTTGTATGGGTATGATGACTTTGGCTCTATTACGCACTGGCTTTGTGTCCTAGAGCCGTCTACTTGACCTTTCTGTGCTTCAGTTCTTTATCTGCCAACACTGGGGATAACACTATCACTTACCGCTTGAGGGTGTTTTGAGCATTAAATAGTTGTTGAAGTAAAACCTTTCACGCTCTCTAGATTGTATGACACAGAACGAGTGTTCTTGAAGTTGCAGCTACTATAATTTTCTTCTAAAGAGAGCAGATGGTACTCTTTTGTTTACCATACCTACAGAAGTAGTTTGCGGTTTCTATAAGTCTCCGAATGCTATATTAACCACACATAGTTCATTCACTTGATGGTGGTTTTAAAGATTTATTTTTTACTTTAAATTATGTGTATGTATGTATGTGGGTATGTGCATATGAGTGCAGGTGCCTGCAGAGGCAAGAGGCGTCTGACCCTACTGAAGCTGGCCGTCATGAGCTGCCTAATGTGGGCACTGGGAATTGCACTGGGGTCCTCTGGAAGGGCAGTACACACTCTTAACTGCTAAGCCATCTCTCTAGCCCCTGAGCTTGATGTCTTAATAAAGCTTGACATTCTGTAGCAATTCTCTTAAGCTCTCTTAGCCATTGTCTTGTTTCATTGGTTAAGGATTACCAAGACTAAGTAACAAAAAGGATGTTTTATTAAAACTGCTTCTGGATCTGTGGAGATGGCTCCATGGGTAAAGTGCTTGCCATGTAAAAGTGAGAACTGGTGTTTGGATGCCCAACACCCATGTGGAAGCTGAGTGGACTTTGTAGCTCTGCTTGTAATCCCAGGATGCAGGAGGTAGAGACAAAACTTCCCTAGGGCAGGTGGCTAGCTTGACTAGTCAAATGAGTGAGCTCAAGTTTCAGTGGGAGACTCTGCCTCCATCTAGAGGATGGAGAGCAGTCTAAGAAGACACTGAATGTCAACCTTGTCCTTCCATTCTCATACATGAGAACATGCACTGACATACATACACATGTGCCCACATACATGAGCACACACACACACACACACACACACACACACACACACACACTCACACACACACACACACACACACAGTCACATCTCAGACACACACACACACACACACACGAGAGAGGAAAGAACACTTTACATTCTGCAGATGTCTAACCCAGCTTACTATGAACCACTGTCGGGAAACTGGTCACACTTTCTCACTTAAAATTTGTCATTATAATCATCTCCTGATTTAGAATTTGTCTTCTTTAGACTCTAAGATTTTTAGATGACAAAAGCATTTTCCCTACATAAGCCACCTATTCAGTTCTTTGTTAACTATTTACTGAGAAATTGAAAAAAAAACATACTGACTGAGTAATTAGATCTATTCCTCTTTTATTGCAAACATAGGTAACATGTTTCTCACACTTCATTAGGTTTCTTTCTTGCAATTTGATCTTGACACTTTAAATTTTAGTGTTTCTACCTTCAGAGGATGTCAATACTAAGACTGAGACCACTGAAAAACTGATTCATCAGTTACTTCCTTTCGATTAGAAATGATTGCTGTTGCTTTGTGGATTTAAAAAATGCCACTGGTCCTGGGTCATAGCAACAATCCTTTATGCAAATGTCTTATACCAAATGCCATGCTCAATTTTGAAAAGATTACCAGTTTGTATGAAAAATAATAAGATTTTTTTCATTTATAGTGCTGAACAGTTTATAGAATTTTCTATACATATTATCTTATTTAATCATTATGGCAAGGCTACATTTTTAAAGCAATCTCATTTTTAAAAATTAAAATACAATTAGATCACTTCCTCTTCTCTCTTCAACTCCTGCCATATTGCTCCTAGTCCCTCTCAAATGCATGGTCTCTTTTTCTTTGTTATTATATATGCTGTGTGTCCACACATAGATATATAAACACAAACAACCTGCTCAATCCACTTGGCGTTTTGTGTGTATATGTTTTTAGGGCTGACCACTTGGTATTGGATAATCATTTAAGGTTCTCATTCCTGGGGAAGACCAATTAGCCGAAGGGTTGTTCTTTACTTGAATCTTAGTATTTTGAATATTTTTGAAGCCCTAATAACATTAGAAGTTCCAAAGCCAGGATTTCAGGGGCACCTTAGACCAGTTCTTCAGCACTCTGCCACAGAGAATGCTCTTTTTGCTCGTAGGCCTGTCTCTGGTGCTAAGTATGGATCAGGCAGACACAGTGCTGCCCTGACCATCCCTCACCTCACTGTTTGCGATAGTCTGGATTGCAGCAGAGCTCAGTGAGCACTCTCATTAGTCTGTCCTTTCTCTAGCCTTTTCTCTCTGCAGATTGTCACTGAAAACCAAGATCAGGGATCTGGTGGCTCAGGGTTGCCTTCCTGGGCAGTGAACAATGACCACCCCTCCCCATTCACAAATGCTGCAACTAGCAAACTGGGGGCATTTGCACCAAAATCGTGAGCAAAGACCCGTTTGATCAAACCCGTGGCATTGGTGTATTACAGGGTCTTATGATGAAAGGGCAGGCTCAGTCTTGGTAGGGCAAACTCCTTACTTGATCCTAACGACACTGGCTAAACCTGAGAAGCTGCAGTGCTCATTTTCGGGCTGGGGAGACATTGCCTGGTGTGCTAAGAGCATTCATCTTCCTAAGTGTTTTTCCTTTCCAGTCACGTTTTGCTGCTGGAGTTACTCAGCGAATTAATAGCTACAGAAATGCAAAGCTCTTTTCTTATTACATTCTATCGATCTGGTCGCACTGTCATTAATTGAAAGACCTGGAAAGTGTGATGGAGAGTTGAACTGTGGATTCTACGTGCATTTGGGCCCAGATCTGTCTGAAAAGAGCCCTTTGGTCTGACGTGAATTATTCTTTCTTTGTCAGTCCTTGCAAGAGCTTTATTCAGGCCTTGTGAGATTTACAATGCGAAACTGTACACTGCCTGTGCTCTCAAAGGAAAATCTGAACTCAGAGTGCTTCTCGGTGCAGTTGGGAGTAACCCATTCTGCACAGCTCTCCTTATTGATTTCCTACATAGGACAGTGAGGAAGAAATAAACAAACCCCAAACGAAACTCCCAAATGTGGAAGGCAGACATTTTGCTCATGTCTTCAGCGATTTTATGTGCAGCCTTGCATGTCTCCAGGTTGTTCTCACTCATCTCCTTTCCCATTCTAGGAATATATGAAGCCCGAGAGAGACTGGCATGTTGTTAGGGATTTTGTTTATGGTCATCTTGCTATTTTGATTGCTTAACCTACTCTTCCATAGATTTCTCCCATAAATTCAAATTAGCTTGAGAATTTCATATGCATTGGCTATGTTCACATACATATTTCATAAGTACTTTAATACGAAAAATTTAAGGGAGTCTTCTAAAATACCTCAGTGGGGGGAGGCAAGAACACACCCAGCCTTGTTGCTTTAGTTCACAAAGCAACACCTGGATGTTTATGTAGTACTTTATTTCATTGTAATGAGACAACAATTTATTATTTAAATATCTCAGGTTAGATAACCAGATTTTAACAGCACATTTGAATCTGCCACAAAGCATCATTCATCTCTTGCTCTTCTAGAATAATGCAGTTCTACAGCTCAGATGAATTTACAAGTTTAGTACACGTTATAAATAACACATGCCCCGCCTAGTGTTTTGACCCTAATGGCGGGCGTGTGCTTGAATTTTCTTCCTCAAGGTGTTTCTGAATTCTGCTAGTGCTTTCAGTTTGCAAAGACAGGAAGTGCACACACGGCCACAGAGCACGACCTCCTTCTAGAACACATCTTGAAAATGTTTTGAACGCTTTCTGAGTACAGGGACAATGGCTTACGGTTGGAGGGGTGGGGGGTGTCCTCCTGTTTGACCTTTGGCTAGCCTAGAGATGTGCTTCGCTACCCTGGACTCCCTCAGCTGCTTTCAGGCTGCGGAGAAGGCGGCACCCACGTTGGGAAGCAAAAGCTGTCGCAGGCTGCCTTGCCCATGACAGCGTGTCTAAAAATACATTCACCGAGACACAGGCATATGCTCGCACCTCGGTGTGAAGGAGCTCTCGCCTGTGTTTCTCGCTATCCCCATCTAAATGCTGGAGCGAGGAGTTAAATTATTCCAGAAGGCCCGCCAGGGTCTGATTTGCCACTGTCTGCTTCCTCGTTGCCTTTCAATGGGACCCTTGATCCAAGGCTTTCAGAGACCAGCCGGTGCTGATGGGGGTCTGTGACTTGGAGGTGGCGCCAGCTTGCTCCTTCTCTGTCTCGGGCATGGTTTTCTGTCCTGCTGGGGAGGGCGAGAGCGCTGGGCAGAGGTGGCACCTGACCCGCTAGGACTCCGATGTCACTGCTGTGGCTGTTACTCCCCTCGGCAAGAGTCAAGGCGCACGCAGGACGGTGGGTCACCTCGCTGGCTATTTTGCACATTTCCTTTCTCCTCCTCAACCTTGTTAGTTTTTTTTTTCCTCTAAGTGCCCAGGGTTTGAGGGGGTTCCTTAGCCCTTCTCTACCCTTGATCTATTCTGATCTGAGTCTTTACCCCGGATTTGTAGCACTTCCTCTCATTAGGAAAGCTTGCTAGAGTCTCATTCCCTATCTCTGTAAACAGTTTTTAATGATGTGTTGTTTGGGGGTCTCTCTTTGAATATCAGCTCCAAATTTCTTCGCTTCTGTGGCTACCTCACATGTTAAAAGGGGAGACATTAATGTTGAGCTATTGAGCACAAGAAGGGAGAAAACAGAAATGGCTCTTTAGAGTGATAATCTCAAGAGATCAGAGTAAATGGACCACAGAGGATGCTTGTGGTAGGCTGCACTCCTGGTCCAGCCTGGCTGCAAAAAACAAAGTCTCCAGGCAAGACTACTGTCTCCTTTGCGGAGTTAGAGAACACCAAGATATTTCTGTCTGGTTTGAAATGATTGTAATTCTAACAAGAGGCTCTAATGAAAGAAATCCCATTTCCCATGTATGGGAAAGGAGGGACTCAAAGCACACATGCAAACTCAGCTCCAGACTACACCATTCCTCTGGAATTTTGAAAGTCAGGGAGAGCGCTTGTTGCCGAGTCCGTCTCCCCTGTTTTCAGGTTAGCAGTGTTTCTGTGTCCCTAGCCACTGAAGGCAATGTATTGGTTTTCCACCAGCTATGTGGAGGTTTCCGTAAAAATGAGATAAAAAAAAAAATTCTTATTTTATTTCAGACAGTGAGTGAGCTCAGAATCCACCCGGCACAAGCTAACGCAGGCATGTCCAACATAAGCTGTTACTCTCCAGGAGCAACTAAACACCCCAACACGCAACCCCTCCCCAAAACAAACACACCCGTTAGCCAAAATCTAGGCTGACTGTAAATCGTGTAGTGCTCTCCTCTGTGGAGGAGAATGAACCTCCCAGGATGCTTTTCTGCAGCTGAATGTTTTCTTTTGCTTTTCTTCTCTGCTAAATTTCCTTAGCTGCTTTCATAGAAACCACTGAGACAGACAAAGAACATCAGTCACACAGTTACTTTTAGCTCCCCGTGACAGCTGGGTAAAAGGGAGTAAGGATCAAATATGTTGTGAACCCGCATTTGTCTCAAGGCATGTGCTTAACACATCTTCTTTCCAATGATGCCCAAAAAACACACGAGTTTGTGGGTGTGCCACAGCTAGTTACTCCGCTGAGTTTGTTAATAACCAGAGTAAGGCATAGATTTAAGGGGTAAGTAGGAGGGAAAGCAGAGAGGGGTGCTTCTTTGTGCAGTCTGTGAGCTGTGTGATTCAGCTGCTGGGATATATGCCTGTCTTCCCACCTTTGTTCCTTTGCAGGCGTTGGGAGTCTCAGCTATTGCTGATTAATTGATATTTGTAGTCACTGGGATAGGCTCCTTAGGTCAGAAATGCATGCAAAAGTGTGTCTTGATGCAAATAGGAAGGAACACGCAGGCTCACTTACACAGGCAGAAGGTTGGTCTTCATACCAGCAGAGAGATGTGATGGAGGTTGTAGGGCATAAAACAGGAGAACAAGAGAGAGAGAGCGAGAAGAGAGAGAGAGAGAGAGAGAGAGAGAGACCATAATCTGAAAACAGTTCTAAAATGAATTTGCAAATGCAGAAAGCTTCAGAACCATCCAACAATTCAAGACACCTTTTTTTTTTCTTCTTTGTGGGACGCCTCCATCCAGACTATTTGCATAATAATAATAATAATAATAATAATAATAATAATAATAATAATAATAATAACCTGCACAAGGTGAGAGCCCTGCGTCTTATAGCTCAGAATTCATCCGGTTTCCTTCCCCCCTTTTGCCTTGTGTTTCTCAATTCATTGTCCATGCATCGATGGCAGCCACCCTTGCTCTTGAATGCCAGTGTCACAGCAGGCACAGAAAGGGGACCAAGGGAAGGCATTGTCAAAGCCAGGGTTGTCTATTGTTTTCATTGCTTTCACGGCTCTGCTTTTATTTTATTTTTTTCCCTGAGGCTTTCCTGTCCTAGTGGCCTCTGTCCAGGAGGAGGGAGAAAATTACAGGGGCTCATAGAATAGAGGAATGGAATGTATTCATTGTCCACTGTTTTAATAAACAGCTCAGCAGTGTAGTCCCCAGAATTAGGAAATGGAGTAGGAGCAGAGGATTCTGGTGGGAGATGGAGGGGGAGGCTGTGGAGACAGGGCTCAGCCTCCTTGCCCAAGGCAGTTTCTTCTATCACAAACTCTGTTGAGTGTTGAAGTCTTTTTAGTCTTTAAAACCGTGGGAAAGGGCTTACTCACCTGTCAAGCTTCCCAGTTACTTATTTATTGGTTCCATGCAAACCTATATGGAAATTTTAGGGAAAGCCAGAACAGCCGTGTGTGTTCTGCTAAGAATTCAGTTCAGCCTGAATCTGTGTTTATCCTTTGGGGTCATCTAAATTTGCATGTGAAATTTGTGTGGTAACTTTCTGAGTTGTCACATATTATGTAGGTGTCTATTATTGGTTTTCTAATGTTTTGTACCTTAAACTTAGCAGTTATTTTAGATGACATCCATGCATGAGTGATTATCTTCTGTGAGCAGACCAACCCTTGATAATCCCTAAAGTTTTCAGTGGTTACAGAGTCATACCCCCAAATCCCTAGGAAGTTTACTTCAAACATGTATTAGACAGAGCATGAGAGCGTTGGGTTTTTCAACCTGCCACTTTGACTTTATACAGTTTTTATCTCTTCAAATAAATAAAATCAACTTACAATGTTTCCAACTCTATGCGCAAGTAATTTAGCTACTGACCATTATGCATTTCACAAACAGGTGTTAGCTTAGAAAAATCACTTGGCTCCAGGTAAATGACTATCATTGACTTCCAAGAGTCCATCTAAGGAAAAAGAATGATTCTAAATTCTCCCCACATTTCCCCCCTTTTATGCTATTTTTTACCTACTCTGGCTGGAGTCTAAGATTCTTTACTATTTTCAGAATTTGCTAAATATTCAGCTTTTCAGTTCTAACTGTATTTTAAGTCAAAGGTGGCTATACTTTCATGCAGAGACCACACTATATTCCCAGCAGCCATTAGATTAATACCACATGCTGTGGGTGGGTGCTTGCTGGTTAACACAAACTCAGGATTTCTTTCTTTTCCAAATAATGATAACAGTCCATTTGTTAATGTGAGTCTGGAAAAATCTTTTGGGTCCCATAGGAAAACACATAAATCTCAAGCCTAGATCTTGTGTGTGTGAGCATCTGGTCCAGTGCTTAGCCAATGCATCCTTTCTCCCTCCCTTCTTGGTGCTGGTATTAAAGGATCTCAGACTGAGCCACCTTGTTCCTCTTTTGTGAACAGGCAGTCTAAAATGGCTGTACAAAACAAACTTCTTGAAGAACTACAAAGCAGGCTACAGTGTGAATGCAAGGCTGAATTTAATTGCGGCCACCGTGATAGGCCACTGTTGCTGTTTAATTTCCAGTGTGTGTCTGCTGCTGCCTGTGTGATCCTTTCAGCAGCTTTAGACTAGGCATTGTAAGCAAGGATAATATATCTGTGATATAATAGTTACAGATATTTTAAAAATGCTTTAAAAATACTGCTAGAGATAAAACCCAAGGCCTTGAATATGCTAGGGATATATGCTAGGGATAAACCATTGAGCTACATTTTTGGCACCCTATAGCTTTTGAATTATTGAATGGTCATTTGGGTTGATTCAAAAGTCAAAACTAAGCAAATACTTTTTGGGAATGCTCAGAAGCTGGTCTCTCAGCTTCAGAGCACTTTGGCCAGAGAGAAATAGAGCAAATATTCTACTTTTATGGGTGGAATGTAAGATTGAGCTGTCTTTCCACTTAAAAAAAAATATCAGAAAAGCCACGGAGGTGGGTTAAGGTCTCTGTATCATGAGGATTGAAGTCATGGAAAGTTCGATTTGCTCTTTGTCAAGTAGTTGCATTCCCCTTGGAGCTGGAAGGTGTTCTCATGCCCAGGGGGACAAACCTAGAAGAAGCCCATCTTAGTCTTTGCCCTCTAGAGATGTTTAACTTCTGGTGCAACCACAAAAGAATAACTGAGTTTGGGTCTAAGACTGGTCCCAAGGTGTCCTAAATTTACAGTTTCAAGTTTATGTGTTGATCAACATATATCACGTGATCTCTGTAGTTGTTTCAGTAGACGCAAACCTTCTGGTTTTGTTTTTATTTATTGAGATAGGATCTCACACTGTAGCCCAAGCTGCCATTTTACTCATGACAGTCCTCCTACCTCAGTCTCTTAAATGCTGGAATTATAAGAACATGCTACCACATCTGGCTAACATAAAACTTTTAAAACATGAAGGCCTGTCGCCTGGGCATTTCTTTCCCATGTCTCTCTGTATGTTTTATGCACAAGCATATGCATGTTCACATGTGTAGGGACATGTAACCTTTTGTGAGTGTATATGCAAGAATACAGGTGCATGTTGAGGCTAGGTGTGGGCATCAGAATTCATCCTCCATTGGCTCTTCACCTCATTCATTGAGGCAAGTGTCTCAGTGAACCCTAGAGTGAACAGATATGAAGAGTGGCACCAGCCAGCTTTCTTGGGGGACTCCCCTGCCTTTGTCACTTCGACCTGGGCTTGGTGAAGTGGGTTCTAGGGATCTAAACTCTGGTTCTCAGCAAGCACTTTAAGCACTGGTTCATCTCCCCGGCCCAGGGACATTTCTTAAGTTTGTTCTAGTTCCTGTACTTTTATGTATTGAAATGCCATGTGGTCAAAATATTACTCATGCTTTTTTGTCTCTTGGAACCTAAGGCTGTAGACATCCTTAATTTTTTAATTTACTCTTATTTTAAAGTAAGCGTATGCGCATGTGTTTGCATATGAGTGCATGTGCCCACTGAGGCCAGATTCAGAGCCTCTGGAACTGGAGTTGCAAATGATTGTGAGCCACCAGATGTAGATGCTGGGAACCAAACTCAGGTTCTCAGCAAGAACAGCCAGTACTTTAAACCACTGGTCCATCTTTGTAGATCACAAACATCTTTTTAAAAGAAATGAAACAGTATTTTTTCTTGTGAAACAGTGCTTTTTGACATTGTGGGCCAATGTCTTACCCAGGATCAAACAGTAGACAACATGCATATGAACACTGAAGATAGAATGTGGCTCCTCAGTACTCTTTACCAATAATGCTGCCATACTGATGTCATACTGATGTAAAGAACCCGCTGAAATGGTAGAGCACAGCCATGACTAAGAAACTAATTTCCAGTCCCCTGATTAATTGAAAACATTTTCTTTTTTTCAAAACTATGTGTTTGTCCCTGAGATTGTGCAATTCTGAAACAGAAACACCTTTTGGGTTTATCTCATATCAGTACTGGTAAGATTTCTTTTTTTCTTCTTCCAAAAGGGGAGACACAGATGGCCTGTTCCTTGGAATGGATAGCATGCCCTCCACTGTCAAAGGATCCGATGGCTCTGTAGATCAGTGTTCACTTGATTTCATTTGTGGTGTAGAGATCTCAGTTGTCATTGAAGTACAAGACATTTCTCTCAGTGCTAACCAACCGCCATAGCACACTGTCCTTGTGACTTATGGGGATATAAAGAGAAAGCCCCCAGTGATTTGTCAGCAAAGGGGTGGTGCTTGGTGCTAAAAAATAAGCAAATGTGAGAAATGAGTATGCTACCTAGAGGTGGTGCTTTGAGAAAGATTTGATTTTTTACTCTTAACTGTTTTTAGGGTGGAATCTAGGGGAACACTTGAATCCTTGTGTAGAGACTTGCCTACTGACCTTCAGGACTTTTTTGAAAATAATTATACTATCCTGACAATTGGTTTGTAGAGTATAAAGTTTCTAGCATATGGTAAGAGACAAAATATGATAATATGTGGCACATGTGCATATCATATAATGTGTATAAATTCATTTGGTATAAAATATTTATAATAAATATTTTATAAATTTATTAGGGGTGGAGAAGGTGCATGCTATAGCACATGTATGGAGGTCAGAATACAACTTACTGTGGGTGGTCAGGCTTGGTGGCAGGTGCTTCTACCCATCAAGCTATCCCAAGAGCTTTAATATGAACTTGTATGTAAAAGAAACAGTGAGGGTTTGGGGGAAATCCTTCCTCTAGATACTTCTCTTGGCACAGATTAAGAAATGAGATGGTGTGGAAATTAGCTGCTTCAGAACTGTTGAAAATGAAATTTGTAGTATGGTATAAAGGCACTCTCAAATGAATAATCCTTCACAATGCTAGCATTATTTCAGTATGCCTCCTCCCTTCAGTTTGTTTTATCAGCCTCTGTCCCTTGGGAGCCTCACCCCATCCATACCTCAACCTCTGAAAAGAAAGAACTGAAATGGTACCCACTAGAAATGCCAGCATCACTGGTTAGTGAAACCAGGTTGTTTACCCATAAGCTAAGAACTTAGGGATAATTGCATTTTATTCAATCTATTGAAGGAAATCTACTATTACCATGTAAAGTCATTTGGCAATGATAATGTCATTAATCTTCACAGTTTTCTCCCTGGTATTCATAAGGGGAAACTGGGGGTTCAATGGCCTACCCACAGTTAAGTCATACATGATAATGGGCTGGGGATATGGAACCCTAAATAAAATTCTGGATACAGTGGCATATACCCGTAATCTGTCACTAGGAGGATAGAGACAAGAACACATCTGGGCTTGTTGTCCAGCTAGTCTATCTGAGTTTTCAGTGAGAGAACGTGCCCCATAAGCCAAAACAAACAAAAGCAAGAAGGCGAGCTTATAGCAATGGTTAGGGTCTGGACCTGGTATTACAGTAAAGGTACACAGAGATTGCAAAGTAGCAAGTAAACCTCATGTAAAAGCAAAGTGATAATATAGGTCAGAATACTCTTGTCAAGATTGACAGTGAGTCACCTGAGTGGGAGAGTGCCCAAGATTGTATGTTGTTATTGAGGTTTCTTTTTATGGAGTTCAAGAGAGAGAGGGGGATTGTTGTTCAGGGGCATAATGTGAGTGGTTATCTGTTTTGATCGGCAGGTTTGTGTTGTGTAAGTTTTTCCTCATTGTACATGTCCCTTCCCACAATGTATCTGACTTTAGTCACAGGCGTGCCCAATTATGCATAGGAATTAGGTAACAAATAGGACATTCTTTCTAAAGGTTCATTCCAGAGGATAGAATTTGCCTTATTAGACATCTATTCCAAACTAGTTCAAACCAGATTAGCCTCATTGCTTCTAATCTGAGATATAATTGGGAATGTTTGAATAGAAACTGTCATACCTGGTGGTTGGTAAGGGAAGTAGAAACTATTCCATTGTTTTGGGAGAGTGTCTATATTGGGCAATGCAATGGGGGATTCTAAACTGTGAAGTAAATTGTTAGGGGAGGGGTGTATGTTCATGGTACATGCAGGTGAAGGTTACAGATTGCCAAATACATTGTTAGGAGAAAGATGTGTGGTATATCTCAAAACAATAGAGTCCCATGCTGCTAAGCTGTTATGTATTCTTGCCTGCCTCAAAGTGATCGGGAAAGATACTCAATACCATAGGAAGCATCCACACATACAGAGCCATATGCACATGCATTCTTACAATATGTACACACGGGATCATATGTTCACTCACACTAATGAAATGTATTGTGCTGAGTCATGAATTGAGACTAAGGCCATGCTTGCCAGAAGCCTCTTGGCCCAGTGTGCATTATTTCCCAAAGTCCAGTTGCTGCTGTGGGCTTGTTACTATGATTAAAGACCCAAACTTCTCTTAAGAAGCACATACTCGACTGAGGTTCATTTGGAAAGGAGAAATAGTTCTAGCATTCTGCTGCACAGTAGGGCAACTACAGAATGTGCTGAATTCCCCAAACAGCTTGACAATTTGAAAATTTTCAAAAAATTTGAGAAGGGAAGATAACTATTTAAGGAAATGTCTATATCCCAATTCACACATTAATGATATATATTAGCATATCACACGAGACCCTATGAAAATATACAGTTTGTGCATCAAATCTGTAAAATATCATAAATTAAAATTTGAAAAAAAAATAGATGCTCCTTGCTAGTTTCCTGGCACAGAGTCAACCTTTGTCTACTTCATAAACATTAAATATTTTTTATTCTCCTCTCATACAACACATTATGACCACAGTTTCCTCCCCTCTACTCCTCCTAGTCTCCTCACCCCACCTTAGTACCTCTCCTTTCCCCATAGTCCATTCTTCCTCCATTTCCATTCAAAAAAGAGCAGGCCTCCCTGGAATATTCACCAAACCGGGCATACATAACAAGTTACAATAAAATTAGGCACAAACCTTCATACCAAGGCTAGACACGACAACCCTATAGGAGGAAAGGGGTCCTAAGAGCTGGTGAAAGAATCAGAGACACCCTCACTCCCACTGTTAGGCATTCCACTAGAACACCAAGCTACACAACCACAACATATATTCAGAGGACCAACCCATGCAGGCTGTGTGATTGCTGCTTCAGTCTCCTGGTGTGCTTGGACCCTCTGGTTCCTTAAATCCTTCTTTCCCATCTTCTGAGGGCTTCTCTGTACTCCACCTAATGTATGGCTATGGGTCTCTCTGCATCTGCTCCCATCAGTTGCTGGATGAAATCTCTGTGATGACTGGTGCTAAGCACCAACCTATAAGTACTGCAGAATATCATTAGGAATCATTTCATTGGCTTTTATTTTGCCAGTCATGTTTGGTTCTACCCTAGGTCTCTGGGCTATCTGGCCTCTGGTAACTGGCCATTCCCTCTCATGATGGGCCTTGAGTTAGACCAGTCATTGGTTGGCTATTTATAGCAGCTCTGTGCCATCATTACCCCAGGTTGGGTTGGTGTCTCAGTCCCACCAGCAGAAGCTTTGCCTGGTCATAGAAGATGCCCTGTTCAGGCTCTGTATGTAAGAATCTTCACTAGGGTCACCTTCGCAGATTCCAGGGAGTTTCCATTGCACTAGGTTTCCACATTGAACTTCAAATGACTCCCAGTTATAGTCATCTCTCCCTGTACTTTCTCCCTCCAACCTCCCCTCCTTCTGATCTCTCCTCTTCCCTTCCCTACCTGTCCCCAGTCCCTGAGCAAAATCTGTTCTATTTCCCCTTCCAAGGGATATCCATGTTTCTCCCCTTGAGGCCTCTTTGTTGCTTAGTCTAGGTCTGTGGATTGTGATTATCCTTTAGTTAATAGCTAATATCCACTTATAAGTGATATTATAAATACAATACAGTAATACTGTATTGTATTTGTCTTATTAAGTAGTTCATAAGATTTCTTTCTCTTTCATGTAAAACTGATATAGTAGGACACAAGGACATCAGGATCAGTGACACAGAAAGCACTGAGATTTCTCAGAAGGTTTTCTCCCCAGTACTGCTAGCCTGAGATAGATCCCTCCTGTTTTGACAAGTAATTTTGGATTTTTCTACAATTGTACTATTGTCTTTTGTTAAGATGATCACCCATAGCAATCACTCAAAAGAGTATCAGCTTTCCCCACCTACTATCAGCTTTTATAAGACTAGTATGAGCTAGACGTGGTACCTTGCCCATGTAATATGAGCACCTGGGAGAATAAAGCAAGAGGTCTCAGACATGACTGAAAATGGAACCTTGTCTCAATAAAAACAAATTAGCTCTTCAACAACAACAAAAAATCAATATGGACTATTATTTTAATTTTTAAATTTTTCTTTTTAAGATGTGGTGAGGTTTCAAGGGAAGGTAGCATTGGCTTTAAGCCCTAGAGGTTAAGTAGACTTTCCCTGGGCAAGGGGAGAAGGACATTAAAATTGGAGGGAATTTTGGAAAGACAGGCTAACAAGATCCCAAGCATGGGCTTGTGAAAGCCGGTAGAGTGTTTAGGGAAAGATCTCTTGGTTTAGCTGAAGCTGAGGCTAAATGGAAGGAAATGGAGGCTTTGAAAAATAACCTGGGCAAGAGCAGGGAAAGGGCTAGAGAAGAGAAAAATTAAGGAATGGTTTTCATCAAAGATGGGCAATGTATCAGAACACTAGGGGAAGTGTGTGTAAAATATCCAAACCTGTTTTTGTCCTCTGGCTTCTGTCTTCTTCATCCAAGTTTCAGCGGAAGTGATGAGAAGGTAAGCGAGGATGTTTTGAGGATGCTTTGGAAGAGCTTGCTAAGACACCATTCCAAGTCTGGTGTGCCAATAGTACCATCAAAGATGCTTAAGTCAGGTGTGAGGGGGTAAGAAAAGATAGACCTGAGAGATGCACCAGAATCAGAAAAGGCCGGGTGGATTGGAGGGTGCTGGAGTCGAGTGAAAACATTATAAATACTTGAATATTCCATTGACATGACAACATGAACCCAAGAGAAGAATCAGGGTGTCTGCATAAAATTCCAGGCTCTATATGATACATGTATGATTTGTGGTCTTGGAAGGCAGACTGTGGTATAGGAAGTTGAAGTTTTGAAGTGATTACAAGTTATTTGTGATTACAAGTGATTTGAAGTGGATGTACAAGTTAGTTGAAAAGCAGTAGAAGTAGCAAGTAGGTGTTCAGCAGCGGTAACAGAAAGCCAGAGACAATGGAAAGCTGTGCTGTTGGGAGCAGAGAAGTATTTGGGGATGGGGTGGGAGAGACTTGATTTGCATCTCACAACACTGGCAGCATGTTCAACTGTGATGAGGAGAGTTACGTAGCCCTTCAATAGGGCAGGGCAATGGTACATGTGACCGAATAATAAAACTAAGTACTTTGCCATTTATCCTTCACTTAAGCCAGTGTCATTGTCATCCCCCAAGTTGTAGAAACAGAAATGGGCTCTGAGAAGTTAAATAAAAGTCTCAAGTGGTTCCAGTTACTACACTAGAATTTAACCCAAAACCTTTACCCAGAGTCATATTCTGATTGGTTGGGGGGGGTAGGGTTTCTCTGTATAACAGCTCTGGCTGTCATGGAACTCATTCTGTAAACCAGCCTGGCCTTGAACTCAGAGATCTGCCTGCCTCTACCTCTCAAGTGCTGGGATTAAAGGTGTGAGCCACCACCACCCAGCATGTTATGTGTTTTTAAAGGTAGGGACCTCTTCCCCTTTTTAATTTAATTTTAAAAACAATCATTGTGCTTATTCATTGAATGTGGCAATGTTATACGTGGACGTTTTCATACATGTTGTATGTTGAGAATATGCCATCCCTTTCACCACTATCCTTTTTTTTTCTCATCCCCAAGTTAGTCCCCTTAATTTCACTTCTTTCATTTAACATACACATTTATGACTTTATGTGACTGTATGAAGTCTAGGAACCACAAATGAGAGAAAACATACATTATTAATCCTTTGGAGGCTGCTTACTTCTGTTAATGTGATTATCTCCAATTGCCTCAACTTCTCCTGCATATGAATTTGTTTTTCTTTATGACTAAAACCAAGTTTTGCTTTGTTTACATACCACATTTTCTCTATCCATTTCTATGTTGTTGGATACCTATGTTTTCCCATATTTTATATGTTGGGAATAGTATAACAACTAGCACTGATGTAGAAATATCTGTGTAATATATTTACTTGGGAAAGTTTTTTTTGGGGGGGGTAAGCACTCAGGAGTGGTATAGCTGAGTCAAATAACAGATTTATTTTTAGGGTTGTTTAAATAAACTTCCACACTTATTTCCATAATGGCTGGATTAGTTTAGTTTATAATCCTTCAACAGCATGTAGTTTCCTGTTGTCCAGGTCCTCAATAGCATCTTTTGTTGTTAGTTGCATTCTTTATAACTGGAGTGCTGACTGGGATGAGCTGGGATCTTGGTTAGTTTTATTTGCATTTCTCTGGTGGTTAGTGAGGTTGAACAGTTTTCATATGATTATAGAACATTTTTATCGTTTTTTAAAGCACTGTCTGTTCATTTTATTAGCCCATTTATTGACCTTGATGATTTTCTAATATTTACTTTTCTCAATTCTTTATGTATACTAATCTTCTGTCAGATCTATAGCTGGTAAAGATCTCCCATTTTGTATTGTGTCTCTTCATTCACTTAACTGTTTCCCTTGCTATATAGAGTGTGGCTTTGTGATGACTCACCTGTCCATTGTTGGCATTGTTATCTGAGCAACTGGAGTCTCATTCAGAAAGTCTTTGCTTAGGCCCATATCTTGAAATGTTTTCCTTAGAGTTTCAGGTCATACATTAAGAACTTTGATCCATTTTGAGTTTTGTATGCTGTGAAAAAGAGGAATCTAATTTAATTCTTCTTATGTGAGTATCCAGTTTTCCCAGCACCATTTGTTGAAGAGGCTGTCTGTTCTCCAACATATAGTTGTGGCATCTTTCTCAAAAATTAGGTGGCTTCAGCTCTATGGGTTTATATTTGGATTCTCCGTTCTGTTTCTTCTTCTGTTTCTTCTTCTTCTTCTTCTTCTTCTTCTTCTTCTTCTTCTTCTTCTTCTTCTTCTTCTTCTTCTCTCTCTCTCTCTCTCTCTCTCTCTCTCTCTCTCTCTCTCTGTATGCTGTTTTTGTTACTATGATTTTATAGAATAGTTTGAAGTCAAATATGATAATACCAACAGTAATATTCTTCTTTCTCAGGACAAGGCATTGTTTTGGTTATCTGGGGTCCTTTGTGTTACCATATGAATTTTAAGGTTGCTCTTTTTTCTTGATTATTTTAGTTCCTTTCTGGCTATTGTGTGTTGGGAAAAGAGTAGACTCTCAGAACTCTTGAATCAAACTGAAATTGTGCATCAACACAAAGGTGCAAAAACGTCAGATTTGAAAGATCTTCTGACCAAACCAGCTCCCTTTGTAGAGGAAATGGAGGAGATTGGAATGAATATATATATATATATATATATATATATATATATATATATATATATATATGAATGAATATATATATAATCAAAGCTGAATCTAAACCTCAATCTTAGCTCCTCAAACAGAACTGTTCTCGAATATTGTAGGATATGAGAAATCCATATACATGAGGTGTGAGACAGTCCTCCCTCCTTTGAGCTCCCCAGAGTTAGATGGAAATAAACACCAGAGATAGGCATTGGAGGAGATTCAACCCTTCTAACCATTGACTAAGAGAAGGCTGATGGAGGAAGCTGATGCAGGAATTGATAAACAATTCATCTAAGACTGATTCCAATAAGTACTAAAAGGTTGAGGGACATGGTGAATTTAATGTGGATGTCACTGGGGGATCACCTGTTCCACTCTTTATACATGTGAAATAGAGTTTCCTCCTGTTAGAACAGGTAAGAAGAAATGCTGTCCCAAGCTAGATAACAGATGAGCTGTAAGACATAACAACACGGGTCTGGGGATGAGACGTAAACTCATCTCACAAGCTCTATACTCTTCTGCTTCCACAGGCTCCTTGTCTGACAGTGAGAGGATTGCTTTAGCTCTTTTCTGGCTACTTGCCCTCTCACCTGAGTTTTGGGCTCATTAGCCCAAAGCTAATGAGCCTTTCTTACCAGCAAGCCAGGGAAAGAGATCCATGAAGGCTGTCCCACACTCTCATGGATATTGGTTCTAAGGCTGGGCAGACACTGGCATTGCACCAATAGTGACTGTTGGCCACAGTGGCCTCATTGCTCTGTTACCACCATATGGGGCCAGATGGCTCATCTGCCCTTGAGCCTGAGCTGTTAGAGTCAGTGAAACCCTACTATGCATATTTACCAGTTGGCTATGGGAAGTCTCATCTCACCTGGTTCTTCCTAACCTATTAAATTTGAGTTCAATTCCTCTTTGCATACTCATGGAGATGGCCACAAATGCACCTCATCCACAACATCACCTTTCCACTTTCAATGCTGGGGGTTCAAAAACAGGTTCCTGAGTCTACCAGACAGATAAACATTCTTCACTGAGTTAACAGCTTCCTCTCCTCAATGCCCACACTTCAGTATGTACCTGCTTAATACATCCTGTCCTCAAGTTAGATCCCTTTGTTCTTGTAGCAGTCATTTTGAACACAGATTTTTTTAAATGTTAGTTCTAAAATTAGCATATAATGAAATTTATATTCCCTGGTATATGATTTGATGATTGATTTTTTAACTCATGTTTAGATTTGTCACCCAGAGCAGGCTGCAGAACACGTGCTGTTCCAAAACATTTTGCCACACCATTGCTTTGTGCCATATGCCTCTGCCATGCCCTGTCCCCACAGCCTCAGATTTTCAAGGATAGCATATTAATGGAATCCGGAGAATATAACATTTTGGAGAGGTGGTAGATGGCTTTTTTTCCTCTCAATACAATGACTTTTATACTCGTCCATGTGGCTGTATATGTCAATAAGTTATTCATTAATTTTTTTTGGACAGATCATTACTACATTACCCTCATTGGCCTTGAACTCATGTTGATCCCGTCTCAGCACCTTGAGTGTTGGATAACAGGCTTGAAACACAACATCCAGCTAGGATTTATTCGCTTTCATAGCTCAGTGATGTTATATTGTGTAACAATATTGCACCTGGTCTTCCATTCATGAGTTACAGGACATTTTGATTGCTTCCAGCTCGGAGTGATTGTAAATAAGATTTCCATAAATATCCATGAGCTGATATCCGTGTGATTATAAGTTTACTTTTCTCTACAGTAAATACCTAGAGGCTTTTAATCTCACCTCTTAATTTGGATCACTTCCCACTTTTGAACCTGGGTTTGTTCCACTCCTTGGCCTCCTGCTAACAGACTAAGACCCATGCTTTTTCTCTCAGATGAGCAGGCTTTGTGGATCTGTTTCGTTTTCTTCTCTTCCATCCCACAGCCTTCCCTTTGCAAATGAGGAACTCCCAGAACACAACCCGAGTGGAGCCCATTTTAATTAATCTAAATCTTCTCAGCTCAGTATTTGTTGTGGTTTGGATTATTGCACCAGTAACGTAGTACCCTCTGCTGGCTGGTTCACAAAGCTGGCTCTGTGCCTGTGCTAAAAGAAAAATTATAGGTGGAGTGGAGACAAGGGAAAGAAATGGCATGGGGGAGGAGGGAGGAGAAGGAGGAGTTGTGAGAATGCCCATAGAAATGACAGCCTGACAGGGACACTTCATGTATTTGATGCTACACATATAGATAAATGCTGTAATATTTTTGTGGAACCTTGCAATATTGTCTTCTCAATTGTAGGCAAAGATGGGCTGTCTGGAAAGCTGGACTCAGCTTGGAGCCTGCCACCCAGATTGCTAGTTTGTGAAGCCTTCTGCATACAAATGACTCAGATCCAAACATTCAAAAATGATCTTAGAGGGCCATCTGGTTCTCGCTGGTTCTAAAAGCTTCATTCAGCCCGGGTGTGGATCCAGTTCAAAAGATAGCAAGAGCTTTTCACAGAGACGGTTTAATATGTTTCACTGACCAAAGCTGCAAGCTAGCTTTTAAAACCAGCCAGCCATGATGCTCTGAGGGCTGGTGGATGATGACTTTCATAGGTCAGTGGAAGTCTGATAAATATTTAATTGGTGATGCGGTTGTATAGTGGTATGAACACACACATACACAGACACAATTTTGTATCATCAGGAAACATGTGTTAATTTGTTTGGGTGTCTGAATCAGTCTGTGATTTAGACTGAACCAGCATGTCAGGCCATGAGGTCTGTCAGAACCGTGTAATCATTGCAATATGTCATTTTTAATTCGTGAAGACAATACAGCCAACCTTGCAGTCAGGATGCTGGTGTTGTCCGCCTTTGCCATTTACACTGCCTGACTGTTTGCCTTTCTGATCAAAGGAGGGGTTGTGTCCTCTGAAGCCAGAGGATGGGAAATGATCCTTTGGGAGTCTCACAGCACGAACAGGAATGGAAGCCTGTGATCTCAGCCTCAGCTTTGGCCTACAACCAAGTCAGAGACTAGACATCAGGGAACATGGGTTGAAAACAGCTGCCTCAGCAAGCCAAGTGCATACAGTGGGCGGTGGGGGGGGGTGATTGATTTCCTTCTCATTTCTGTTATTCTGACTGTCTCAGCTGCTAGTAGTGTACAGGGAGAAATGTGTGTGTCCATTAGTACAGGCCCACCAACCCAAAATGCATCCTATGTTGTGGCCTTGAAAAGGTTTTGTTACCACTTCCCCATGCTCCAGAATGCAGGATTCTGGAGAGCAGGGACTGCATCTGGTTCCCCGAAGCCCAACACAGCACTTGGCATAAGGAAGATATATAAGAGAGGTTGTTAAACGCTGGGAACAAAGTTAAGGGCACCAGTGTATGAGATGACATATGTAAGTGTTTGGACCTTGGTGAAGTCATTGTACCCCTACTGCAGGTAACTCAGCTTTGTTGTGTTCTCTCTTAGTGAATCTCAGACAGGATTGGTCTCATCTTGCCAAGACTATGGAGCCTCAGGAGATGTTCACTATTACTGGACAATGAGACCCACAGTAGCTCTTTGGTACAAACAGGTTGGTAAGTATTGTGTTTTTCTAGCAAGTTAACATTTGTTTTCAAAACCAGTCAGCTTCAGAGTTGACCTTGTTCTGCTTGGCTCTTCCAGGAGTCAGGAAGCATACCCTCTAAGCAACCGGAAGCAAAACTTAATGGTAGAATATGTGCTTGTCTGTCCTAATGCATTTCTTCTATATGAAAGGGCATTTAAAATGACTTCTTCAAGTGAGGGGATTTAACACTATTGATTTCTCAAGCTCTTGGCGGAACCTTGGTCTTCAGAGGAGACTCACAGGAGCTCAGTCAACATTCTTCAGTGTGGCTTCTTTTTTTTTTTTTTGCATAGTATAGTATAATTTCACATTGGTGTGCATGCATGCATGTGAACAATTGATCATGTGTGCATGTGTTCATATGTGTGTGTGTGTGTGTGTGTGTGTGTGTGTGTGTGTGTGTGTGTTTATAATCTTTGTTCATGCATAGAGACCATACCCTCTTCCTTGTTCTTTGAAATAGTGTGTCTTTGCTTAGCCTGGAGTTCATTAATTTAGCTACACTGGTACTTAATAATCTTCTGTGGGGATTGTATTTATCTGTTCTGCCCCAGCACTGCTGGGATTACAGCATGTGTCTTTTTTGTGGGCATTGAGGATTTGAGCTCAGGTACTTGTGGTTATGAGCTGTCTTTCTAGATCTATACTGACTTGAGATTTCTTTGCTAAGAAGGTTTTCCTGTGTCTCTAGTGTGAATCCTCATGGCTCTGGCTGGTCTCTGGAGACCCATGTTGCCTTCTATTGAGGTTAGCGATGATGACAATTCTAATGTGTGTGTTTGCTAATACAAAAGTTACCATCTTGTCCATTTTGAAGTGAAAATTATAGTCGTGTTAAATGCATCCATGTCACTGAGCTACAGTGACTACTAGCCGTCCACTGAGCCTTTCTCATTTGCAAATTTGATGCTGTTAGACAATAAACCTTTCTCTGCTTTTTTCCTCTAGGCCTTGGCAGCCACCCTTTCACTCTCTGTGCCTAGGAGTTTAAACTGACTTATATACCTCATCTAAGTGGATTACTTACCTGTTGATTAGTGTATTGTCACACATCATAATGTCCTTCAGGTCCATCCATGCCATAACACATGCCACAGGTTTTTTTTCCTACTTTTTAAGGCTGAGCAATATTTTATTTTGTTTATATATTATGTCTCAAATCTCCACTCACCTGCCACTGGACATGTGGTATCTTCCTCTTCTTCTTTTTTTTTTTTTTTTGGTTGAGAATAATTCTGCTGTAATATGGGTACACAATTATTCCTATGATTTCCCAATTTCATTTCTTTTGGATAAATATCCAGAAATGGAATTGAGGGAACAGTTCTTGTGTTTTTAATTTATGGAGGTTCCACCCCTGATTTACATAGTAGCTGCAACATTTCATACTCACTAGAGATTCCACTTTTTTGATAATCTCAACACTTCTTATTTGCTGTTTTATTTTATTTTGAACGTAGATATTTTAATGGGGTAGAGTGGACTCACATGGTATATTTTGTCTTCCTCCCTCCTTCCCTCCCTCCCTCCCTCCCTTCTTCCCTCCCTCCCTCCCTCCCTCTGTCCCTTTCTCTCTTCTTCCCTACCCCCAGTACTGGTGGTTGAATTTAGGACCTCATACATGCTAAGCAAACCCTATACTACTGAGATCTAGACTCAGCCTTCTTCGTTATTTTCTTTTGAGACAATCTCACTGAGCCCGGCAGGCCTGAGGCTTGTGATCCTCCTGTCTCAGCCCTCCCAAAGTAGCTGGGATTGTAGGATTTCACCTTGTTATCTTTAGAGAGCCAAGTCCTGTGTCCATCTTGGAATTGGCTTGTTTATTTGTAGATGAATGTATTAATCACTTCTATATTTCAGGTCCCTTATCAGATGCATGATCTAGTCTTCCGTCCAGCAAGTTGTCTTTTCCATTTCGTTACTCTTGTCCTGTTACACACAGAGAAGTTTTGATGTAGTCCAATCTATTTAGTGTTTCCTTGGTTGTCTCTGCTTTGGGGGTTATGCATAAGACACCATTCCCCATGTATCACTAGGAAGTTTTCTTTCATCTAAAAGTTTGATAGTTTTAGGTCTTTCATCTGCCCTCTGACACATCTGTTTTCACCTTCCATCCCAGGCTCAGGCAATGACTTCTTGACAAGTCCTATACTGAGTGTGTATCCAGTATCTGAGACATACACTCAGCAAATTATAGCAGAGTAGGACTCCTTTACAAGCTATTGTGAGGATAAATCAAATGATAATTTCCCACCTTTATAATAACTATAATAATTTAATGAAATTTAACCACCTTTGAGAACCCCAAAGAAATTTCTGAATTAAAAGGATAATTTCTGTATATTATTTATTTATTTATTTCCCTTGGGGTGTTTTAATGGGCTGTTTGGGCATTTGTGATGATCCCTCTACTATTTTTACACCTTGCTTAGAGTCCTTTCAACTTGGGGCCCATGAAGTCAGTTCTGTGGTGGTGACAATGCCTGTGCAGGAAGATTGTATCTTTCATCTGCATATGTGCCTAAAAACCTGCCTGTACGACTCGGGAAGGAAAGCACTGAGTGGGGTGTCAGCCTCATTAGCCTCATGACTTTGGAGAAGTTGTTCCCTTGTTTGAACTTTCCTCCATTTCTTATATAAAGTAAAAGGGGAAGATTTGGGAATGTACTTCCTTCCAGATCTAAAATCACAGAGACCAAGATAGAGTTTTGTCTCTGGGGACAAAGCTAAGACTCAACACAATTTGGCTTCTCAAAGGAACCTTCCTACCTCAGGAAGATGGAGAGCTACATGGAAAGAAGTTGATGACTCGGTGTTGAATGATTATCTTGCTTTCTCATAAGGGCTGGTGGAGGTTGGAAGCAGAATATAATTACTATTTTATTTACTGTTATTATTGAATCGAGGATGTTGAACTTTCAGCCACTGTCTTATACACGGATTTGTGAAAGACAAAGAAAGTTGAAAATAAGAACACTGACTACTCTTTTAGCTTCTGTCTTGAGCATCCTCTAAGGGTCTATGAGATGACAGCTTGGCTGGCAGCCTGTGGTCCTACTAGCAGGGAGTGGAGCCTTAGGAGTTAGGGTCTAGTGGAAGGAAGTTGGGTCACTGGGGACATGTCTTGAGGAGATATTGAGACTGTGATCATCTCTTTGCCTTTTGGCTGGGATGATGGGAATAAATATCTTCTGCCATAGGGTTCTGCCATGATATATTCTGAAGCAACAGACCAAATAATCAGAACTGACAGTAGTGAAATCATGAGCCAACAACAACTCTTTCTTTACCTTAAACATTGCTTGTATCAGGTATTTTGTCCTAGTGATGGTAGCTTAACTAACACAGTTACACTGTTAGCCAAGACCATGAGTATCAGCTCACGTTCAAATTCTACACCCCATGCATTTCCATGGTGACTTTCAATCAGATTTGAAAGGCAACTGGAGTTATTACCTCTCAGATATCTGTGGAAGATTTCTTTTTCCATGAAGCTTTCTTAGGTGACAACTAGGCCATTTTTATGATACCCAATCACATAGCAAGAGTGAGAGCATTGTCAGGGAAAGGACAGGCTTCCATGTATTGTTTAACATGTGTTCTTATGTGATAGGTAGAACATTTTTTACACTATATTTTCCCTCTTTTGAGAGAGGAAAATGGAAAGTGATAGCTACTACATTGGATGCTTATATACATTATCAGTGCTCACATGGTTCATTATTAGGATTGATTCTCAGAGAAGTTACACGACTCACTCAAAGTCACACAGCTGATATTGCACACAGCAGAGCTGGTGTTCACCTGCCAAGTCTAAGGCTTGTACTCTTTCCTCCATATCATATCAGGACTTGAACATTATATCAGGCTGGCATGTTCTCTGTGGCTGGGGACAGATTTTCCTTTCTTCACAATGCTGAAATTGTTCATTTGCTTCCTTCTTTTAGGAGCCCCCCCCACACACACACAAAGAGGAGTTCTCATCCTTTGAGTGTTAAGTTTTACCCTTGCTGGAGAGCAGGTGGCACTTAACTCCCAGTGAAAGCCATATTTTTTTCCATAACTGCATTTGGTCTGATTTGGGTAGCAAACAATCACTCCGAAGACCAGGATCCAAGCACACATACATGAGGCTTCATTTGTCCGTGCCCCTGCCTTTTGGATTTTTCTTTCTCCCTCTTTTCCTTCCCCTTGATATCTCTCCAAATGCTCACTCTCCTTGGGGCCCTGGTGAGTGTGATGGTGTCCAGATGCCTTCTCAGGGGGTCTCTGGATTTACAAAAGGCCAAGTTGATGTCCATTCTGCATCTGGTTTATTTGATGCAAGAAGAGTGAGTGCTCAAGTCTCCTGGGGGAGCCAGGAGAGATTTGCCTCCTGCAGAGGTTTGGATAAGCCCCAGCTAATCTCCATGGCTTCTTAAGAGTACACCTGCTTGTCTGCCAGCCAGCAGCCTCCTCGCTCATTTCCCGTGGGAGGGCTGGGGTCAGAGGGCCTTCAGAAAGCCTTTTATCTCCCCTTACCCCTCTAGCCCCCCCCCTCAACAGCACCTGGGCCTGCACATAAGACTTCCTTTGAGGAGAGGTCAAGACACTGTCCCTCCCAGAATGGAGGCCAATGCCCTTTTTCTTCCTTTTAAGGCGGCTTGCTTGTTGCATCCTTCTAAACTGATTCAAACTTTATCATGCGTGGCTCAGACTTGATGGCACTGGGACTAAGCTGATCTGAATTAGTTTTCAGGCTGCTACTGGGCTATGGACAGGTAATAGGTGCTCAGGAAACAAAGATGCTCCTTAAGACCAGCTGACCAACCCAGAAGAGACACAACCAATCCAGAAGGGGCAGACATACATCCACCTTCTTTCTGTTCCCTCGTTCCAGTGAGATGGTGATAAGGGTCACCTGATCCATGTCAGCAGACTCTGAATCATCTCAGCCTAGCTGTGCAAGAGATGGTCCTTCCCTCTGTCCCCAAACCACTTCTTTTTCTTCATTATCTTTCAGAGACATTAGCAGCTAGGTTGATTTGTTTTCTGTGAGCATTCCAGTTAAGACAGGCAGAAGGTTGCTGTTTGGCACGTGATGTCTTGGAGTTGGTATTCTTTCTCATCGCCCTTTCTCTTTCTCTTCATGTGCCAGTCCCCAGTTTTTTATGCAGAAATGGATCATTATTTGTGGTATTTGGTATGAGTTTAGCTTAGAATTTTTAATTAAAGCAACAGTGAGACTACTTTGAAAGCTCTAAGCATGGTGCAGGTTTCAAATTCCAATTTCCCCTAAATCTACTAACATTTGCTGACCTTAGGTTTCTGAGCTAAAACAGCATAAATCTAGTCCTGTGGAATCTTCAGTTTACTTGTAAAGACAGGTCATGGACTTTACCATGCAATTAAATAAATCACTGTGTTTGATAGGGCTATGGCCAAGCTAAGTCTTGAAGAAAGAAGCAGGAATATGCAATACTGGTTGCCCTGGATATGGATCAGCTATGATGTTACAAGCTTTTGTGCATTTTGTTTCCCTTCCCTAAACCTGTGTAAAACAGGAGGATTAGTTCATTTTCAAAGATGAGGGAGGGAGAATTGAAGGTATTGAGTGATCCGGTGGAATAGCTCCAGTGTTGGAGACAGAGGGTTTGCAAATCAAGATGTAAGCTCCTGTAAGCCAGGAGCTAAATCTAAACGATCCTTGATTTTCCTCCTGTTCAGTCTGAGTGCAAGCAGGCAGTTCTGTAGAGGCTCTACAGAAACTACTTCATACTACAATGACACTTTTGCATGTGCATGCATGTGTGTGCGTGTATGTGTGTGTATGTATGTGTGTGTGAGCATATGTGCATGTGTGTGAGTATGTGCATATGTGTGTGAGTGTGTACATGTGTGTGAGTATGTATGTACGTGTGTGACTGTGTGTGATTGTGTGTACATTTGTATGTGAGAGTATGTGTGTGAGTGTATGCATGTGTGTATGTGTGTGAGTGTGTGTGAGTGTGTGTGCATGTGTGTGAGTGTGTGAGAGAGTGTGTGTGTGTATACATATGCATGTATGTGCAGGTTGCCGATGCACATGCTCATCCATATCATATGTCATCTTTTATGGTTTTCCACATATCTTGAAACAGTTTTTCTCACCAAACCCAGAGATTACCACTTTGGAGTTAGAAAGCTCTGGGGATCCCCCTGTTTTTCTCTTCTTGGTACTTGGGTTCCAGATATGTGTTACCATGCCTCTGTGTGTGTGTGTGTGTGTGTGTGTGTGTGTGTGTGTATGTGTGTGTATGTGCTGTGCACAAGCATACTCTAGGAATCAGAACTGGAAACTTGTATTTGCATAGCAGATACTTTTCAGACCAAGCCATCTCCCCATCCCCCAAAGTGAGTTTTCTAAATTAATTTTTTATGGAGAAAGAACATAGTATTAATATCTCTGCTCATTGATGATTTTCCATCTCATTTTGAACTTTATCTGATGCTGGCTCTTAGGAGACTGGAAAGGCTGGGTTTTTATGAAACCCTAGATGCTTTGCCTTCTCATCTGCTGCAGCCTCTCATGAGGAGGCTTGGTCCTCACTGAAAAGCTCTGTGTTGTGTTTTCTCTGACACTATGCACATATAAAGATCCCCACACTTCCCTTTCCCCAGTAAACTGCACAATGAGCAGACCGACACCAGTGGAGAGATTAAGCTCTGGGCCTGTACTATTATGGCATAAAGTAGAAAACAAAACAGCCAGTGGTGGGTACAAGATAATGGCATAATAAGATAAGTGTGAGAGTCAGGAGGCTGTAATGGCCCTGGAGATGCAGAAATTCTGGGAAAGTAGGACAATATGAAAGCAGAGGCCATCTGTGGGACATGGACAGTTGTGAGCAACTCTGATGAACAGAACATAGAGATGTGTTATATAACACAATACACAGCAATAAAGTAATCATCTGGTCTTACAGCTCTCGGGTATTCTTTGTTTGAAATGACACCAACCCAGGCCACAGATACCAGAGTATCCAAGGTTATAAACAGCTGGGCTATAAATTGCCTTTTACTTCAGGTAATTAAAGGTGCAAAAATAAGAATGCAAAGAATTAATGTCCCCTTTCTTCTTTGACAGACTCTTTCCTTGGCTACTTAGCACTGTCAATTCTTTCTGCATGCCATTTAAGCATAAATACAGCAGCTATGGAGTGTTATTAGAGGGGTTGAGGGAGAAAGTAAGCCTCATTGAGAATGTAGGTGCGCAAGGAGTAATGCTTAGTATAGTGAACATCATCTTGTGTGGTCCTCATAGCATTTGGAGATTGGTTGCATCATCTTTATTTTAAAGCTACAAAGAAAGGACTGAGGATACAACTAAGTGGTAGAGCACTTGCCTAGCATATGTGAGGCCTTTGGTTTGACACCTAGCATTACAAAAAGGTAAAAAAAGGCAAGGGTAAAGAGAGGTGAGGAGGAAAGAAGGAAGAGAGGGGGGGGAAGGAAGGAGGGAAGAGAAGGGAATAAAGAATAAAAGAAGGTCCAGTGAAGTAAAAATGATTTCCCTAGCATTCCCTAGAGGCAGAGCTGGGATTCTATTTCACCTTTGAAGACTTGAAGATCTGTTCTATGTCTCCTTCACCTGCTTTCTCAAAGATGAAAGAATCAGTCAATGCATAATGTCTCATCTCAGACCCCTTCCTAATTATCTATCCCCCTTTGGCATAAAACTCTGTCATTGATTCGGGAAATCTTAATCGTAACTTTTTCTCTAGGACTCTGGAATTCACCAACTCAAGCTTTCATGTAGTCAGAAAGGCACTTCTCCATTCTAGCTCTAATCGAAAGGCACAGAAGAGAGCCACATTAGCTTAAGAGTGTTGGCAGAACATTAACTACAATTCCCAACCTGTGGATCACAAACCTTTGGGGGTTGAACCACCCTTTCACAGGGGTTACCTAAGACCATCGGAAAATACAGATATTTACATTATGATTCATAACAGTAGCAAAATTATAGTTATGAAGTAGCAACGAAAATAATTTTCTGGTTGGGGGTCATCACAGCATGAGGAACTGTATTAAACCACTGTTCAAGAATATATTTTTATTTCAGCACAGTTTAATTTTGACTCCTTATACTATATTAAATTATGGCTGCTGACCTTTACAATGTCAAATCAGAAGTGCTGTCAGGATATAAGTCATTGAAGAGGATCAAAGCAGAGTGCAGAACGCAACTGACTTTGGAAGCCCCATGATTGTGACCTTGAACCCAAGCATAACTAGATGGGAGATCCTGGAAACTGATCTAGCTCTGCCAGCTAAACAGAGGCAAGCAGCACCTTGGCTATGTGCTTCCTCCACATCTCAGCTTCTTTCATACAGTGCATGGTTAGCTTTGGAGCATGAATAAATCAAGATATTGGCCGTTTATAAATCTTTCTTTGTTACCACTGGGAAAACAACTGTGAAGTGGGTCAAGAGGATTGTGCAGGCTCATGACATTTTACCTGTTTGAAAGGCATAAGAACCCTACAGGCAGGGTCTCACATGGAATTTATGCATTGGCAAGCAACTGTTTGACTTCTATATCATTTGCATTTCTATGTAGTAAGGGTGGGGTAAGTGATTCCTACTACAATCACTTTATTGCTTTAATTTAACAACCTTCTTTTCCCTAAGTAGGATTAGCCAAGGGAGGTAGATCATATGACTAAGCTCAAATCTCTACCATTTGCATTTCTCTACCATCCATTTTTAATGCCTCCACCCTATTCCTAGAAAGCTCAATTGCCTTTGAAGGCAGCTGCTCTTATTTTGTGGCTCTAGATGTGCTGAGACCCATTAGTGATCTCCAGAGAAAGGCTTGAGGACTATAGAATCAAACCATGGAGGAGTTTGATTATCTGCCTTTGTGGTGGATGCGGATCTTCAGCCTTGGAGTTGCCATTTATGATCTTATGATATTGGGAACATGACTTAACTTTTCTAAGCCTCCGTTTCCTTTTAAGTAGAGTACATCTGGCTTATGTCACAAGTATATAATAATAACTGTGTTTTAAATTAAATTAGCTTTCTGTTAATCTTAGTGTTAATTTCACCTAGCTACTTAAAAAAATCTACTATGAGGTTAAGTTATTGAAGACCTACCTCCCCTCCTCTTCTTCTTCTCTGCCTTCCCCTCCTCTTCTTCGTTTTTCTTCCCCTTCTCTTTCACTCTCTTCTTCTTCTTCTTCTTTTTATTCTTATTTTCCTTTGTGTGTGTGACCTGTGTATGTTTGTGTGTGTGAGTAGAGTATAGACATGCCACAGCATACTGGTAGAAGTCAGAGGACAAATTCAGGTGTAGTTCTTTTTCCTTGGTTGAGACAGGATCTCTCATTGTTTGACACATTGTATACCAGGATAGCTGTCCTGGGAGTTTTGAGTGAATCTGTTTCTGCCTCTCATTTCCACACAGAAGCACCAGGATCATTGGTGCCCAGCTATACATGGGTTACAGACACAGGCCATTGTGACCAGCTTTGCATGGATTCTGGGTATCTGAACTCAGATCTTCTCCACTGATAAAGCCTGACATTGTTTTCTTCTTGAATTGGCCTGATGGGCACTGATCTATTTGGTACTTCTCCTACATGATCTTTCTTGGCACCTGCCATTGCTTGCCCCATGTCTTTTCTTCATTTTCTCCTCTCATGGATGGATATCACAGTGCTAATGTCAAGATGTTGGTTGTTAGGGCTTCTATCAGGAACCCTGAGCACAGAGAACATTTTATCTGTTTGCTATGATTGTTTCCTGCTCCAGACACCACTCTTTAGCATTATTGATTTCCTCTGTCTACTGAGCCAGTCAGATGCCTTTGACCTGGTTTCACCAGAGCTGTCAAAGGGCCGCCTGAGACTGTCTGGCAATTGTGACTGATTCAGTTTCTCCTGATGCCTGCAGATGCCTCTTTGTTCTGTCTAGTAATGATTGAGACCATTGCAGGTGGGGTTCAGAGTCTCTGTTCCATGCAGACATTTCTCCATGTATTAACAACATCACTCCGGGTCAGCCATTTTTAGTCTTTCAAGGCTCCTGCCATCTCAGTGGTGAAAACACTTTCACAGCATCTTTTCCAGGAAAGTCAATCAATGCAGTTTCTGAATGAAGCAAAGAAGAGTTAGAGAGAATATTAATATAAACAGAAATAAGAGAACAACCTAAAGGGGAAGAAAGGACACTAGACTAAGAGAAGGGATGTGAAGGTTTTCAAGATTTAATTTTCGTTTCTCCTTAGAGTTGAAACATCCCCAGAATTGCTTTATACATATTATATAAGGCAGGGAATCTGAAGGCTTTATTTTTAATTCCTTTATTTTACTTACTTAAAGAATAGCTTTTAAAATTAGTCTCCTTAAACCATTCTCATGGCCAAATCCTTTTCCAGATGGCTATATTCTGGATGCCACCAAACTATTCCAGACACCTGTCATTGTGTTGTCTCCAGTCAAGGGCAGACTACCATACAAGCTTTGACACCCTAAGGCTACTTGGAGAGAAGAATAATGTCCCTGGCAAAGATAGGAGAGTCCTGCTTAGAATATCTAATGTTCCACAAAAGAACATGGTGACTTGAATGAGCAGCAGCTAGGTGTCTGGCCCAGGTAAAGTCTGCATTGTAAAGCAGACCAGAGGTGCTCTCAGACCCACGTCGGAAGGGGTTTAGTTGCTTTCTTTATACATGTTGTCCCTTCTGTTCATCAGTCCATCACATTTTATGTGATTTGTGTTTGGCATGCATTCCACTCCTGATGGGAGATGTTATTTTGTATATATGTTTCTAATACTGGTTAATAAAGCCCTGTGGCCAATAGAAAACTAGATAGGCGGGGCTAGGAGACTAGGAGGAGGAAGAGGAAGTAGTAGGAGGAGTCGAGATGTAGCCCAGGAAGGAGAGAGGACTCTTGCCGCAGCTCCCCGATAAGACGACCACATGGAAATACTTAGATAAGTAGAAATGGGTTAATAATTAAGACAGAGCTAGCCCATAAACAGTAATGGTAACTGACCGACAGGATTATATCAAATACAGAGTCTCTGAGTGTTATTTGGGGCACACATGGCTGCAGGACTGGCGGCAGGACCGGGAGGCCGGCGGGGAGGAACTTGCAGTAACACACTCCCATCAGTGCACACGGAGGAGCTGAAGGTCAATGCCAGTACCTTTCTCTATGTGTTCCACCTTAGTTTTTGAAAGAGGATCTCTCCCTGAGCCTTGTGCTCACTGATTGGCTCATAGATTAACAGGCTAGTGAGATGCTTGAAATTATCCTGTCTTTGCCCCTCATGTGATGGGACAACAGGCACACAATACCATGCCAAGAATTTTATGTGGCTGTTGGGGATATGAACTTAGGTCTTCATGTTGGCACAGTAAGCACCTTACACAGAGCCATCTCTCCAGTCACCCAGTTTTAATTCTGCAGGCCCAATACCAGCCCCTCTGTTTCTCTTCCTATATGACTGTGTGTTTCTCTTCAGTGGAAGCAAGATTATGGTTAGGTATGGTTAGTATGGTTAGGTCAATGACTCTACAATACTGTAGTCTAACTTCTGAAATTCCTTTCTCTTTAAAACCAGCAATACTATAAAATTGTTAACTAACCAGTATATTAAATTACAGTTCCTACAAGGGCAAAGACAAATGGTTGACTATCACATCATGTCCCCAAGTAGTTTTCCCTGTGTGATGTCATCATTTCGCTTTCTTGATAGCACTCCTAGTGCTAAGTAGTCCAGCACATTACATGTACTGTGTTGCTTTAACTTGTTTCTATGACATCCTCAATCTTCTCCCATAGTATCAAAAATTCAAATGTGTGTCTACAAATTTTAAAGGAACAATTATAAGATTCAAATACCATTGCCACATCAGGCTGTATAATCACAGTTCCTCCATATAATTTCAAGGGTTTCTGTCCATATTTAATCCTTCCTGGGACAGTATAAGGTATTCAAACTCTTCTCTAAGCAAGTAAGGAAACATCCTGCTTGTGGATTCATTATCTTTCAAATGTCTATGCATGACACTTTGTCAAGTTCAAGTATTAGTTGGTATATATTCCAGTGACAAAATACCCCAAAGTATCTATAAAGCTGTGAAACAGAAGAAATTATATAATATTTTGTAATAATCTCTTAAGGATGTTTTGTGTGTTGATTTGGTATAGAGTGGCTTTCTTCAGTATACTGATTTGGGACACCCTGGTTCCTTTCTTCACAGGGCTTACCACCCATGAGCCTAGATACCCATATAACTAGGAGCAGGCAAAAGAGGGGAGCTGTTAGTCAGATTCCAGAAACAGAAGATAAAAGGAGTAGGTTTAATTGGATGCACACTTTTAAATGACCCAGCTCATGTTCAGGGCAAACTCATTTGCTTTAGGCCTCTGGTGGGGGTACAAGACAGAAGTGATAAGGAACCTACAGAGAAGGAAAACTGTTCCTCTTGTGGCCAGGAAGCAAAAAGAGAGAAGGAAGAGTTTGGATCCTTCCAATGTCATCTGTCTCATGACCTAATGGCAGCACACTCTGCCTCCATTTGTAAAGGTTGCACTACTCCCAGTGGCTCCACCCCGAGGACCAAAACTTTTACCACATGGGTCTTTCCAGGATGCTTGAGATCCAAGATGTTTCAGACAGTACAACAGCATGGGTGTATTCCACACTGCAAAAGCTTCAAAGTGAGATGCCACCTCTACTCTTTTTCTGTTGCCTAACATTACAACCCTGATAGGTCATCTGAAACCATTAGTCAAACACAATTTTTCACTTTATCAGTTCACTATCTCAGGAACTCAATGTCCTGTTGGCTGACATAACATTTTGCAGCCATGTCTAGAGTAAATGGAGCTGAAGACATAGTCACTGGCTGGGTAGGAGCTCCCAATTGACAACACTGTATTAGAAGACAGGTTTCATGAATGTGCTCTTAACTGTTTGCCCAGGAGATAGAGCACAAATATGGCACATTCACATCATATGAAGGATTCAGTGTGGGAGAGGGTGTGAAAACTATCCAAATATGTATGTCATAGTGCATGGGCAAGCTGATAACAGTGAGGAGCAACGGCTTCTGTGCTTGGCTAGGTTGGGGGTATAATAGACAACACATTTAAAGGGAGCTATACTGTAGACTGATTAAGGAGAATTGTTGCACAGTCATTGTAAAGCAACAAACCTGTTTACATGTTTGTAGGGGTAGGTTATTCAGGAGATGACCCAGAGAGGGTTAATCAGATAATGTGGGTGTCCTTTCAGGTTCCTGAGCTATAAGCCCACATTTCCCTCTCACTCTCCACTTGTCATGAGTTAGTGACCCTGATGAGATTTCCCCTTTAGAACTTCATTATCAGTTCCTTTTAATCACCCATCAGTTGTTCTCACTGTCAATGTGACCCACCCCCAGTGAACAATTCACATGCCACTCAGCCTTACCAGGAATGCTAAAGTAGGAGGGAAGGTCAGGATAAGAGGAAACCCTAAACACTGCGGATGAATGACTCAAGAGGGCATGGAACACCACTGAGATCACTTTCCTTACTACAGGGACTGAGAGAGTGTGTGCTCTGGCTTTCTGGATCTTTCTTTGGTTGAGTCGATACAGCTTGTGCTCTATTGCTTTCCGATACTGATGGGTGCTGTATTAATCCTGCTGTGTGGTGATCTCTCCATTTCCATTGGGAATGACTACCAATCTACCAAAAGGTATCAAGACCCAGGATGTGGCTTTTATTGGTAGACAGGGTGATGGGTAGATTTATGATAATTAAATGTGTTTATCCAATAAACAGATAAATTGAATCAGTATCCATAAAAGTGCTCTGCCAGGCTATAAGGACTTCAACACAAATCAGAACGTACAGCTTTGCTCTCTACATTTATATAAATTAATAAGTTTTTACTTAGGAATTGATATTTGTGCTTATGGTGGTCATCCAGATTTGTACTGGTAGCAATTATTAATAGTTACATAGACAGCATAGTGAGAACACATGAAGAATTTCTCTGTAGAGATTTACATGAAGTGCCTAATTAACCCTTTCCAAGGAGAAGCAGAAGTTAGAATGTAAGTGATTTCAGTGGGCATGGACTGCTACTCAGCTGTAAGGAGCAAGACAGACACTGAGCTGGATAAAAGGAAGACATCACTCTCAAACACTTGGAGTTTAGTGTGCTAGGTGGCTTTCAAAGAAAAGTAATTCCCCAAAGGGTGAACCCTAAAGCAGAGTAAGTGGGCAGAAGAGGCACACAGTTACTCAGATAATTGAATCAAAACTCCTTATCAATGAATTATTATATGTATGTTCACACTTTTACAATAAAATTGATAGATTTATCTGCCAATGCTTTTTAAGAAAAAAAAAATCTGTAGTTTGTTGTGGTTTCCAGATCTTTGTCTTGGTTCTGGCTGTGTCTTTTCTTCTTCCATCTAACTGGTAATTCTTTATTTTATAGACCCTTAGTTTCTATATATTTATGTGGAAATCGCTGAAATGGCACCATGCAGCTTGTATTTTTTTTAAGGATCTTAAACTCCAAACATATGTACTGAGAGTCATTATTTCTTGTTATCATTTCCTTCCTTTTTAAAAATTTCTTTTAAAGCTGGGCTTTGATTTTCACTGTCAGGTTGGCCAACTTGAACTTTATTTTATAGTTTAGGCTGGCCTTGAACTTTTAGTAATCTCCCAGCTTCAGCCTCCCAAGTGCCAGGACTGCAGGTGTGCACCCCCATATCCAGATGATGCCCTTCTCATGCTATGTTTGGTTCAGGCTGAAGGAAGCTAATCCTGACTGGAGCACGACTCCTGCTTTTCTTTGCCTATCTTTCTTCTCCACTTAAGTATTTCCAGATCTAACACTGGATCATTTAGTAGACCCACTGGGCTAAGGATGTAGATAAGTGGCCAAGCACTTGCCTGGAGTATGCAAGGCTCAGGGTTTGAGTTCCTGTGCCACAAAGGGTTAGAAGTGAATTGACCTATTGGAGGTAAATTTGAAGTTCCAAGTTGCCAAGTAGACAGTGTTTCCCTAAACTTCTCAATTTATGTTTGTTACAGTGACACAATACTTGTTAAATAAGTTATTCTTTTTTTCTTTTGTTATTTTTTTTAAATTACATATGTGTGTGTGCCCGCGTGCGTGCGTGCGTGCACACACACCGGCATGCACACACACGTGCACACACACACATGTGCACACACACTTGATCTACAGAGGATAGCTCAGGGGAGTCAGTTCTCTCCTTTTGCCAAGTGGGTTCTGGGGATTGAACCTGGATCTTCAGGCTTGGCAGCAGGTGCCTGTCCCAGCTGAACCAGTTCACCCACCTAAGTTATTCTTTGTAAAAAGTCATTTTTTTTTCTGTCTTGACTGTTTATTAGACTAGGTAAACTGAAATTTCTTATGCCTGTGGGTCCTAGATACCTTGATTTTTTTTCTCTGAAGAGGACACAAGATAAGATCCCACTAGAGACAGCTGGCTGTAAAGGATGAACCAGTATGGTGTCTAACCATCAAGGCAGAGTCAGGTTCTCAGGCTTAGACACCATGGAAAGTGTCTGACAGGGAGAAGAAAATTGGCCATTGCTTTAGCAATTCCTTCCATGTCATGAACTGGTAGCTTCTCCAGCAGGAATGGGACTTTGTAGTGAAGTCCATGTCATGCATGATCTTTCTGTTCCCCCAAAGGACCTTAGAATCATAATTTAAAGTTATAAGTAGTCTCAGAAACTCAGCCAGCCCCACTTCCCAGCAGTTGAAGGGCTTTTCTATATGATATTCGGGCTCTGTGGGGCCCCTTCAGTTACAGCAATAATAAGAGAATCTTGCCATTTTATCTATGTCTCAAGTAATTATAAGTTTCAAAAGAGCTTTGAGTGGCTGATGTGAAGATCAACTAGCTAATGTGGATACTAGCCAGAGTTTTAATTATAGCTGCAGCCAATTTTCCACATTTAATGTTGATGAGCTGTGAGCTGCTTTGGTGATAAGCAGCCTGCAGTTTCAGAGACTATAAGTTTCTTTAATATTCTACAGGTAGGGAGTGAAGCCTCCCGACCCTCCCCCACACCCCTGCACCCGAGCTTGAAACACCATGTTGGGATGAGTCTTGATGCCTGGCATAGAAAAGATTGACATGCTGGATAAAGCACACACCTATCTTATGATAGTTTTCTCTGTAATTTTATGTTTTTTTTATTTAAGTTTTAATTTTATTTCTTATGCTTTCCAATGCTGGCCTTTTGATTAACCATGACAATTAAAACAACCCAGGCAAGCTTTGCTCATTATTATCATACATATTTCTGAACTTGGAGTATGCACACTGGGGAGCAAATTAATAATGAATTTATCCTACAATCCAGTTTGAGAGACAGGTGTGTGTGTGTGTGTGTGTGTGTGTGTGTGTGTGTGTGTGTGTGTGTTAATACAAATTAGACACAAATTTTCTAAGATTGTTATCTCTTCTAATTTCTCTATACCAATATTCAACATTGGCAATGTAGAATACAATATACTTTGTATTTGGAAGTATGACTCATGTCTGCCACGCATTTGTTGACTGCTGTGTATTTACTGTTTGATTGTTCAGTGTCTTAATGTCTTTGTGTCTCATCTGGACTGAACTGTATCACTTCAGTGTGAATGGGCTAGCAGCTGCTTTCCAGCTTGCCCAGGTATCTATTTATATAGCTAACACTTGGTAAATGGCAGTGATAAATGATCATGTACTTCCTGGGAGCACAAGGGTCTTTCTAAAGGTCAAGTACATTTGAGTACTCTGTTGATGATCTGGAAAGGTGGGAACTAGTAGGCAAGGCAAGGCAAACAACAAGGAAACTGAAAGTTCAGTAGGGAGCACAGTGACCTTGAGCAGGAAGGTGACAAACAGCAGGACACTTCACTGTGACTATTGACAATTTCTCACTGTTTCATGAACTTGGTGAACACATCATCTTGTGGCCTTTTGGGGACAGGCTTTTGGAGAGGTCTCTGGATCCTCTACAGCAGCTTGCATTGGGGTAAAACATAGTTTAACTTCTGGAAGGAAGGTCCTTCATTGTCCCCAGACATGTCTTTGTCAGAGACATTTCCCATAATTATCTGCTTTGCCACTTAAAAAGCCCTTTAATGACATTCATTAATGAAGCTCATGGCTCTGTGAATTGTGGTCCAAGTTTTTCAGAACCTGGTTTATTAGCTGCAAAGAGGTCAAGGTAATTGCCCCAGAGCAGACTGCTTTGATCTGAAATGGACCTAGACATTTCAAATGTCAGTTCTAAATGTTTGTCTCCTCACTTTTCTGGATCTAAGTTGTAATTCTTTTAGATGTGTCCTGTGGAAAATGTTATTGATTCAATTAGCTTACACTTACTGAATGTGATTTTGTACCACGTTAGAGTTTAGAGAAATTAAGATAAGCAAATCCATCAAGAATCTTAGAGATAGAGATAGATAGGTAGATAGATAGAGAGATAAAGAAATCACAGTAAGAGAAGTTTACAAAGGGAGTAGATATGTAATCAAATACAGGAGTCAGCTCCCCATTTCTGCCTAGGATCTTAGACAGCTATAGAATCAATGCTTGATTTTAGATCTTAAGTCTTAGTTGGGGGTTTCCAGGAAGAAAGAGAAATGAGATTTTTTTGTGGTGATGGCTCATAATCTCTTGCAACATCTCCGCTCCTTTCCTGACATTCTCTCCAGATGAGCCCTCCTGGCTCAGAAGGTTAGGACCATTCGACACTATTGCAGCTTCGACCATGTGAATGCCTCTGTTTTCTCCTGTCCCCCTTCCCTCTTGAGTCTGAGAGTTTCTACTGCAGCAGCACCAGGCATGCTCTCCACCTCTCCCTTACTTTCAGAAAATATCCTTCTTTTAGATTGCTGTCTGCTGATGTGATAAACAGCACAGCTAAAAGCATCATTGGGAAGGAAAGGATGATTGCAGCTGACAGGTTACAGTTCATCACCTAGGCAAGATAAAGTGAGATCCCAAACAGGAACCCAGTGGCAGGAACTAAAGTGGCAGCCATGAAAGAACGCCGTGTAGTGGCTTGCTGTCAGCTCAGGGTTAGCTACCTTTGTTATACAATCCAGACTCATCCACCTACAGTTGCCTGGGCCTTCCTTCACCAACCAGAAATCAAGAAAATACCCGTAGACGTGTCCACATGTCCTTTTTCAATCAAGGTTGCTTCTTCCCAAGTGCATCCAGCTGACAACAAAACTGACTGGGGCAGTCTTCTTTTGGCTTCGTGATGGCTCCCATTTTCAAAAGGGAACTTAGTTTCCAACAGGGAGAGACAAACTGCTCTGAGTTAAGCACCATCTTATTCCTCTTACTTGTTCATGACAGAGCTGGTCCCCATGGCCTGGCTATCCCTTCTAGAGCACTCTCTATAAAACTCCCCCAAATTTTGTAACATAGCAGAGTTTAGGGTGGGGGGGCCCTAGTCAACCCTTCTTATAATCTTTGTACCTATGAGTACCAGACACACAGAAAGTTCTCAGTAAACATTCATCTGATAAATAAGGGAATGAGGCCTTATAATGATTTGGGGAACTCCTGAAGAATCTGCAATTGGCAGCAGATAACAAAAGATTCCAGGGACCAAGAGATTTAGTGTTCTGTGTGTGCATCTTTAGTATGAAGAGATATGAATGTGTGAGAAGGTGTTGTTTAGTTCTCCTTTAAAGATTTATTTTATTTTAAAGTTATGTGTGTGGGGCTGGAGAGATAGTTTGTTGGTCAAGAGCACTTGTTCTTTGCAGGAGGCCTGGGTTCCATTCCCAGCACCTACATGGTGACTTAAAATCATCTGTAACTTTAGTGACAGAGGATCTGCACACACGTGGCACCCAAAGAAGAACCATGTAAACACATGCATGCATACATACACATGGAAATATATAAATAAACTTAATCTATTTTTATTTCTTTTAGTTATACATGCATGAGTATGTGTGCATAGCTGAGTGAAGATACCTGAGGAGTCCAGACTAGGCTGTCAGATGCCCTGCAACTAGAATTGTAGGAGACTATGAGCCCTTTAATGTGGGTTGTAAGAACCAAACTCAATACTCTGCAAGAACACCAAGCACATGTAACTGCAAAATCATTGCCCCTAGCCCACGAGTTCTAAATGGGTTTCACTAGTCATTTGAACCCCCTCCCCCTTCTCTTTGTCTAGCTGCATGACATTAATCTATATCTCTACCTCCACCAAGACATTCTATTTTTGCCTAGGCAAGGCTAGGCAACCTCTAGAAATGAACAGCTCTTTCTGGGCCCCCAACTCCTCACTCCCCTTCGCTTCACCATTTCTTGCAGTAAATCTTGTTCAGTGTGTTTATGTTCATGGAATATGTAGACCAAAATTGTTTATTTTTTTTCTGTGTGTTGACTCTGGCCAATCTCTACATTTAATGTGTTTGTTTTCCTGAAGTTCTCTCCCTGTCACATACTCTGATTCATTAGGCCAAAGCAATAGGAGGAATGTCATGATAATGTTAACACTGTAGAATTAAAGACTGGCCATGTTGCTGTATATCTGTTCCCAGAGTCAATACATTCATGTATTATTTTATTTCATTCCCAAGTTCTGGCTAATAGTGAAGGCACCTTTGAGCTGATTGCGCTTGAATCCTGGCTGCACATACCAGCTGGCAGGTCTGAATCTGGATAACTCATTTAAACTCTTGATGCATTTTTCCCTTTGCAGGAAAGAAAGACATCTTGGCAACACCTATTACAAAGGGTGGTGGTAAGCCCAGAGTCAGATGATGCATACAAATGCTAACTAAGCACAGTGCCTAACACAGAGTGTGTACTGGAAAACAGCATCTCCGTGGTGCTATGAATCTTTAAAGTAAACCTGTTGCCAGTTATATTTTAACAGAAGGACAAAGAGAGACTTAACATCTGTGTGCATGCAGCTAGCCACCCTTTGCAGTATTTCCTGGGTACTGGAAGTCATGCCTTTGTATTGGATTAGACATAAAGACTTCGGTCAATTGGACTTTAAACATAATGAAATCTTCTGGCAAGGTGTTTGATAATTTTTGAGGTCTTTGTCCCTCAAAAATTATATGTGCCTTGTCCTCTGATCTTTCTTCCTTATTCTTATCCTTTCCACTGGACTATAGGAACAAACTTTTCAGTTCATAAGGACAGAGCAGTTCCCAGCTATGGTTGATCAGTCACATCCCAGCTGCCAAGCTCTCCACCAGCTGTTACACCCTCTACCTGCTGCCAAGTGGCCCTGGAAGAACATCCAAGTGATTTCTGGCCCTCAGAAACATCAAAGCACCTACTCTCCCTCCCCCCTTTCCTATTGAATGTATCACTGGTTGATATAAATGGAAGAGAACGCTGGGGCGCTTCTATCACTTGGGAGGAATGTAGGTCCTTCAGAGGAGGCTGGCTCTACAGCCAAGGCAGGGAGCTGAGGTCCATGCAATGTCTAAAGACAAAAGCCAGAGCCTCAAAGCACACAGGAGAGTCCTGATAGGCTTGTCATGAAGTTATCTATCTCACAGCTTGGGTAGGTTCTCAGGAACAGTCCCCCCTCCCCCTGCCTTAATGTTTGATTTCCACATTGCATAACAATCCAGCCACTGTTTCTGAGACCATGTCAAACATAATAAAACCTCAGAGCCTCTCCTATTGCTGAAGACCCAATCAACCTAAACTAATACTTTAATGACCACTTTTCCCAATGAGAAAACAAATTCGGGGGGGGGGCGGAGAAGCAGAGAGCTGAGAAACATCTTGTCTGGTCAATAAAAAAGAACAACAGAAAACGATGTCTGAGCCATGGCAATGGATGACGGATTACTTTGATCTGGAAAATAGATTTCCTCTCTCTCTGCCTCCCTCTTATGCTCTCTCTCTTTCTCTCTCTCCCCCCTCCCCCCATCCTTTGTCCTCTAGTGCTTGTTCTCAGGCCAAGAGACGTTATTGAACAGGAGGTGGGGGACCCTTTTAAAGTGAAGAGGAACTCAGAACAGAGCTCAGGGACTGCTTTCATGGCCAGTTGCGCTAAAAGGACTCATGTTTGGAAAATATTCAATTAGAAGGAATACTATCACAGATAGTCTCTATTTATTGCTTTGAAGATACTATCAATTAACAGAAAAAAATGAGAAGAGTGCAAGATTATTATGGGAAGTATCAAGTGTAGATTGGATGAGGAACCCCCCCCATCCCACCCCCTCAGTGCAACATGCAGAGATGGAGCAAAAGACACCCTTTCTGAAACCTAAATTCTCAATGCCTTTATTTGGGGATGTGACTTGGAGACAATGCCGTCCAGCTGCATTTGCAAGTCAGGTGCTCAGTCTCACCACTGTTAATAAAAATGGAAGCATGGTTAGTTTAGGATTTGTTTCTTGTAAACTTAATCTGTGGCAGTTGGGGGGTCTTCACGCATGAGAACGCTTTTTTGAATCAGTGACCTTTGGGTTTCATAGATGCAGCAATAGCGAGTCTGAGGAATGAGACCCTGTATTTTTTACTGATAATTTGCCTCTTCCTTGATGCTCCCAGGCTCTTCATCTCTACCCTATAGATCATCCCTTTCCTCTTCGATCTTGCTTGTGTCCACTGGGGGACACTCTGCAGACAAGTATGTATCTTTCCTGGGGAAATAGATGGAAAGATCTCTGGCTATTCTTTTAAGAGATTATCAAAATCTTTGTCCAGGTAACACGCCTTGTCGTCATGGCAACAAGAAGACTGCTCATGCCTCTCCTTTTTGCTTGGCCTTCCCAGATTCATTTAACATTTTCCTAGGTGATGCGTAACTTTCCGTTAAAAATGGATGGTCTATTCTGCCTGGAGATGGGGGTGGGGAGGCTAAAGTATAATTACTTAGTTCTGGCATTTGGATTTTTTTTTCTCCACCAGAAAAAAGGTTGAATAGATTTATTCACTGGTTCCTAAATCATTCAGATTATTCAAGATACAAATCAAGCCAGACCTTTTCTTTTCTTTCTTAAGCTAAAATTTAGTAAGTGCTATTTGAGCCAGCCTCTTGTCTGTGTTTAAACCCCAGGTGGCCTCATGTGCAAGCCTTGTTGTGCCACATAAGAACTGCACCAACTCAGGTGCCAAGGGACCAGAACTCACAGGTGACAGAGCCAGGGTCTCCATTTTGATTCCAGGCTTGGGGCATCTCAGATATTTGAAGAGGTCTCATCATAAAAGATGGCGTTCTTCTCTTCTACCCACCATTTGAGCTAAGTTTTAAGAACCACGATTTGAGCTAATTTTTAAGCATGAGGGATTCTCTTCAGACCCTACTTAAGAGCGTCTTGAGATTCTCTTGACCCTGAAATGAGAGGCTGAGTGCTCAGTGGGATCTTTTTAGTGGTCTGTCAGTATAGGAAACACTTGGGAAAGCAAAGGGAAGGGCGATTGTGTCCCGTTCTCTTCTAGGAAGAGAAGATCTCCCAAGATCCAGGCCCCACGAGGATGGTGTGTGAACTAAACTTTATTGATCTCTAGGGCCAGCAAATCATGGTTTCTTGGAGCCTCAAATAGGAAAGGCCTTTTCAGTAACCCTCCAGCCTGCAGGGGCAATGCTTAGTCACTACTCTGCTTCCTAGTAAGGAAATAATTAAATAGTCACATGGGGCAGTCAGGCCCACCTAGAGCTGCTAAGTTTGATTCTCCACTTGAATTTTTCTTGTGATCTTGAAAACCATGTCTTCTCCCCAAACCTATCTCCTCCCCAGCCCAGATTCCATCCAGTGACTAACTTAACCCAGAGGAAAGATGATACACTAGTTAAAAGTATGGTCTCTCAAAGCTAGTCCTTTGGGGCTTGAATCTCATTTCTCTTGCTTCCTTAGTTACTTTGAGCAAATTAATGTTCTCTGGCCACACTATTTCTATCAGTAGACTGGGGGAATTGCAGCATCTGCTCAGGCTGGGGGACAACCTGGGGGGACACTCAGTGACTTCATCAGTTCATCTTTATCACCAGACAATCCTGAAGTCTACAGCCTAAAGGAAACGTGCCACACCATCTTCCTGAGGCCCCACATACTCCAGTAGCTGCCACTGGCTTGTACCTCTGAGGCCTAGTGTTTCCCTTAGCCTAAAACCATCAATTCTTTGTCTATCTGTCCTGAAAATCTAAGCAGGTTCCTCAGGGGGCTCTTACTGATAAATAGCAATTAACACCCAATCTGTGTGGGACATTCACCTTGAGACAGTATCAGAAGAGAGAAAGCCCTGGGACAAGTGAAATCATTGTTAAGGTTGTCTTAGGCTGAGTCAGAGAGACAACAGACACAGACTCACACAGAGACGCCGCGCGCACGCGCGCACACACACACACACACACACACACACACACACACACACACACAGAGAGAGAGAGAGAGAGAGAGAGAGAGAGAGAGAGAGAGAGAGAGAGAGAGAGAGGTTACATGATCTGTGCCCTCATAGGACAAACAAGCAGGAGGACACATCTAAGACAGGCTTATCTAATCAATGTAACAAGGAAGAGTGACTAACATGAAGTGGATTGTTAGTAGAAGATCATATACTCAATGCAAGATTATTGGTGAACCACGTAAGGTTCAAAGAACATAGTGAATCCCAGGAGACCATTGGAGAACAAATGGTAAGTCCTAACCTGGAAGTGGGTCTTGACTTAGGGCCAGATGACAAGGACAGAGGTGCTAGTTGATAAATTAGTTGTTCTGGAGGCAGAAGGCTGTCAGGTCATGGTCTTTCTACTCAGAAGAGACTAGATTTGAATGCTAACTCAGCTGTGTAGTGGGGCCAGCAGTCATAGGTCACACTCTGTACCTCAGTAGGTTCAGTATTCAGTGATCATCTCTGTGAAAGAGACTCCTTCATAAAGTTCCCACGACAGCTAAATGTGATGAAGCCTGGGCTAAGCCAAAGCCAGAGCCAGCAATCATGGCTATTGTTTGCTCTGTTATCAAACATGCCTCCTCGGAAGTGTATTTTTTATTTTCCTGCCTCTGAAAGATAAGAAATGCATTTTATTTTCAGAATCATGCAAGAGAGTTTCACCTATTCCTTTTGCTAATGATACTCAAATTTTAAACTGTGTGTGTGTGTGTGTGTGTGTGTGTGTGTGTGTGTGTGCGTGTGCGTGCGCGTGTGCATGAGTGTGTGCTCAGTGGCTACAGTGAGATACTATACTGTATTAATATTAATCCCTGCTTTATTCCTTTAAGACAGGGTCTTACTGAACCTAGAGCTAGGCTGCCAGTCAGCAAGCCCTAGTGATCCCCTGTCCTTCTCTTCACAGCATCGGGGTTACAAGAACATGTGTGGCTTTTAATTTGGATGCTAGACATTCAAATTCAGGTCCCCGTGCTCTCATAGAAATTATTCTCATCCACCAAGCCTCCCCAGGCCTCTACACTATTCAAATTTGGATCCTACCAGTCAGGCATTTATATGAATTGCAGCTTGGATTTGCAACAAATGGTCATTGTACTTCATTAATCCCTAAATGTGGTGAGGTGGGCAGTGGAGGTATGCTTATACCCATTCTGCAGATGAGTCAACTGAGTCATGAAGAAAAACTTTTCAGTGTTATGAAGTTAATGGATGTGGGTATTATGCACTTAATATGTCCCCTTCTTTACAAATAAAGAGGTGTGTTCATTTCCCCAGGATACCAAAGTCCTGTTTTCCATCCGTGTGCAATCTCTTTGGAACATGTTTCCAGTGTGTTTCAAATCACCATCACTAGAAAATTTAGTAAATAAAGAATATAAAAAGGCACCTCAAGGACATCACTGTCTCCAAAGGACAATTGCAAGAGGAATGTGAAAAAGAAATCAATGTATTTAATACTCAAAAGTATTAAAATTCTATTGTATTGAGCATTCAGGGATGAGAGACTTCAGATTTGCTGCTCCTAAGTAAGGCATGGGCATGATACATACAAGATATGCTAAGGCAGAGCTTTCTGGTTTTTTTTTTTTTTTTTAACCTCAAAGAGTTGAGACCTTTACAAACAAGCTCCTAGTAGTTGAGAATCACTGAGTGATTCTAGCCAAAGTCTTGCCTGCCCACTGGCTTAGCAAGAAGTCTTCAGGCAGCCAGAAGAGACCTTTTAAAGGGCCAAGTCTGGTGGCCATCATCCTTTCTTGGAAAAGAGTATTGCTTCCAACTTGGGAACTGAGTGCAGTCCACACTCGGAGTTGCTGTGGAAACTTTCCAGTTCCACTTAGGAATTCAGGCGATGATGCACTTTTACTGTGTCCTGAAGCAAATACAGTGAAAGATCAAAAGCTCAAGACTGCTCTGCTCCCAATGATCTCTGAGGCGCGGAATAGCGTGAAAAGCGCACCTGCCATTGTGTTCGCTTTATCTGGGCCCAAGATGTTTATAATCCTTAACACCAGAAGGATTATCGAAGTCACTTTTGTAAACCCCCCCCCAAACCACCAGCTATTGTTCAGAGAAAAATTTCAAAAATATTCTGAAATCTACAGTCTCTAGCGAGAACATTTCTGCTTACATTATATATGCTCTATTGATTTCAAACAAATCTGAGAATTACTGTTCCGTTTTGTTGTGCGGACGTTTCTTGGATTTCTTTTTTCTTCTTCCTTCCTTCCTTCCTTCCTTCCTTCCTTCCTTCCTTCCTTCCTTCCTTCCTTCCTTCCTTCCTTCCTCCCTCCCTCCCTCCCTCCCTCCTTTCCTCCTTCCTTTCTCCCTCCCTCCTCCCTCCTTTCCTCCCTCCCTCCCTCCCTCCCTCCTCCCTCCCTCCCTCCCTCCCTCCCTCCCTCCCTCCCTTCCTCCTTTCCTTCCTTCCTTTCTTTTGTATATATCTTCAAAATAACTTGGTCTAAGGTAACAGGACAACAGAATGTTAGAATTGGAAAGGCCCACACAGGATGGAGATCACCAAGAATGCGGCAGCTTCCTGCTAAAGAAGCTATATTACAGAATCACAGTCCAAATGGATCCAGAACCCTCCTTACAGGGTTTTAGAAATACCACACACAGGGCTGGGCATTGGTGGCCCACACCTTTAGTCTGCTACTCAGGAGGCAGACACAGATGGGTCTCTGTGAGTTTGACGTCAGACTGGTCTACAGAGTTCCAGGATGGGCTCCAAAACAATACAGAGAAACCCTGTCTCTAAAAAGCAAAATAATAATAATAGTAATAATAATAATAATAATAATAATAATAATAATAATAATAATAATAATAATAATACCACACACACACACACACACTGTTCCTGCACAATTTGTTTCCATCACAGTGTTCTTTGGGGATCTCACTTGATGATGTTTCCAAGTGATCTCAACTTCATATTTAAAGGCTGGTGATGCATCTGCTTACATACTTGATGATATATCTGTGGGAATTTGATCCAGTCCTAAGGTTCTGGGTCACCAGACAGTACCCCTGGACCTTATTGGGCTTTCTTTAGAGAACACATCTATTGGTAGTATGCTGTAAAGTTTGCTATCACTAGACTCTTCTGACTCATCTTTTAAAGTTCATAAATTTGTACAACACATAAAGGCCAGGGGGCAAGTTTATGGCTTAAAATGAAAATCAGGGACTTAGAAAGAAGGGTCAAGCAGAGAACGATTTAGGGCAGAAGTTCCTCACAGGTAGTAAGAATGGCCTTTCTGTGCAGGAGGGTTGGAGGAGAAATTGTACAGTTCTGTCAGTCAGTCTTTCCCTACTGATGCCATGTCTGCCGGGTATGAGGACTATGACATTGAAAAAGTAACTCTCAATGAACAAAACACAGTTGCAATATTCAGCTTATTTACTAGTGGCTCTTTTTACCCCCCTTGGGGTGGGGTAAAAATTCTTAATAGACATGATTTAAAGACTTTAAAAAGTACCAAGAAAGGCAAATATAGCCAGCTCCCTAGGACTTGTGGCCATCTAGCTCAACACAGTTGGTGAGTTCCGGGCTAGGGAGAGACCCTGTCTTAAAAGAATGTGGGTGGTGCTTGAAGAATGACACTCCAAAGTTGTTCCCTGGCTCCCACATGTCTGTGCATGCAAATGTTCATTTTTATACATATGCAATATATAAACAACCAACTAAACAAAATACAAGAGACACTCAAGGCATCTTCTAGACCAAGCTTTAGTAGTCTGTCAAAACATTTTAAGATGTTCAATTTGGTGCTAGGATCCCACTGAAAACGAATAGCACTAAACTATTTGCTACTATCATATCTAGGGAGCAGGGAAATCATTGTCTTCATCTGTGTGCCCTCTGATGCCCCACCAGGCTCCAGTCACACTCCAAAGCCAGTGGTCACACAGATGGTCCTGGTTAATCTAAACATGTTACAAACATAAACTCCAAGTCATAAATCTGGGTAAGGGACCCGTGGGGCTTGACAGGGAGGAGAGGGGGATAGAGAGAGTATGAGGGAGAAAGAACTAAGAATATGTTTTATGCATGTATGGGATTTAAAATACCAAAGATGGTTACTTTAAAAACAAGAAAAACATTATAGCAAAGACATTAGGCAGCTAAAAAAAAATCAAGGTGGAACAAACTAAGTAATCATGTTTGGACTCATTCGCAATATTCTCACCAGCCAATTGCTGCTTGAGTGTTTCTCACAATACTTTGTAGATAAATACTTCCACAAGGATGTAGAACATGCTTTCCAAAATTTCATCAAATCCTGACATGTGGATTTTTATGCTACAGATTTATTTCTCTTTGGCAAAAATTTGTTGGTTGCATTGGTTACTATTTTAAAAAATAGGATTTTTAAAAAAGTTACAGCATTGAGGTAGTGTATTATTCTGTTGACTCAACAGAAGTGTTTAATGTGAGATATTACTATGTCCTCGTAAGAATTATTGCTAAAATTAACTTTATTTAAATTAATCTAGACAATTGGATATTGCTATTACTCTAAAGGAACCTCCTTTTGAAAATATCCAACACCTATATGAGGAATCTTGTAGGTATTAATTAGTTTCAGATTAACATGAAGTTCCTACTTTATGACTTACTAAAATCCTCTTTGTATATTCTACTTTAAATTGTCCTCTTCCTGAAACAGATGAGGGTATCCATGGCCATTTACATATATGCAAATTTTAACCAACTCTGCTACCAAAACTTATCTCCAGTCCTTCTATTCTCTCTAGTTGTAATAATACCCACCTCATGCCAGGTTTATATCACCACTAACTTTCACCTGATCTATTTTGTGTGTACTAGGGGTGGACTTCTCTACTAGGTGGCTTCCTAACTTGCTAACTGGGATTTTTACTTGCCATTTTAAAAAACATTTTTTTCACATCATGGCCAAAGATGCTTTTCTCAAGGATTATTACATTATGTCACTCTTCTGCTAAAAACTCATTCATTGTAGTGGCATCTTGCCTTGCCAATGAACTTATAGTGGTGGCCATACCCTTTGGGTGAGGCTTCAGTTGCAGACACTACTCATTATAAGGTGGAGGAGGGTCTTGAGTCCTCTTGGGTTTCAGAGAGCATCAGAAGGGCAGAGACTACATCTTCTGGAGCAGAAAGACCGTGCAGTTATTTACTCTTATCTGTGTAAGTGCTTCCCTAATGAAAACCTAGTTATCATCTATCTTGGGTCTGGCTGACTCATTTAAATGCTGCCTTCAATTCATATTGAGGATAGAATGTGAGTTCTTTGTTTTGGTTTCCAAAACTTCACAGCACTCATAGTTTGATTATAAGCTACCATCTTGGGTCTCCTGAGACCCACCTAATTCTTGGAAGCTTGCTAGAATCTCAGTAATCAGATGGCCCAAAGAAGATGGGCTAGGGGCAGGACAATAGTTCAGCTAGGGAGCACAGTCAAATCTCAGCATCAACAAGACAGATCACATCTAATGCCTTGTCACAGTGTCTTCAGAAAATCATCTGGGAGGAGGTTATAGAAGATTGTTAAGCAGTAAGAGTACTTCTCAGGCTACTGGCTCCATGTAAGGTTTTGGCTCACATACACTAAGGGATGGGTTGAGCAAAACTTTGTATTTGATGACTTTTGGCACCTGTGCTGGGGGAGGCTGGGCAGTTGGGCTGCCAGATTCAGGGTCTCCTTGGGAGCTTTGGTCATCTGTCCTTGTTTTCTCTGTTTGGGAGCCCAAACACTTCTCATGTCCTCTTCACTTTAGACTGTGTTGCCAGGGCTTCAGCCAATACTTACAGTACAAAGGAAGAGGAACTCACCTGCTAAGATTTCTTTAAGATTAAATGCTATGTCAAATTACATCTATGTCGTTATTCACTCATTGTGTTGGAGAAGATCTCCAATTTTGTTTTTGTTCTTTTATGGCATTTAATTTTCTTTTGGGTTAAGAATTGGCAATCATGTGGGCTTCAAGTGTCACCCCCTACCATTCTCTGAGCTTCCTCCACTTTACCTGTAGAAGCCTCATTTTTTTCTTTCAGAAGTAACAGTAATTTTTTAGTTGTCTTTCGAATTTGACCTTTTAGATCTTTTAAATCAAATCTAGTTTCTTTATCATTTTTTTTTCTTTGTTGGCCTAAGATACAGACATGCTTTCTTTACATTTTGATTCCCCACTTTTGGCTTAAAAAGAAATTAAGCTGTCAAGCAAACCAACAAACAGAAACCCTCTAAAGCATCAACGATGATTGTACTTCATTACTTTATTTCTTACCGAAGAGAAAGATATGAGCATTCCTTGGGAAAGTATCCTGGATGTCCTTTAAGAGACATCCTGTTGTCATGGAGTCTGACATCAGAGTTGGGGATAGTGGAAGGCAAGAGAAGGGCAATTCATCATAGAAAATTGGAAGTTTCGTTGCCTTGCAGGAAGAAGGCTCCAACCTTTGCTAGCTCTCTTTTCTAATGAAATGAAAGCAGGGACAAAGAAGGGCAAGGCATGAAGCTTTTCAGATGTCAATGATAAATACAGAAACTTTAAAGCAACAGTGTGACTTTGGTGAAAGCTGTAAGTTAAGATGTGGCCTCCTTGGAAATTATTGAGAGACAGGAAAGAGGGTTACCTGACTAACTGGGGCCAGCAATGCAGGTGATTGGACTTCACTAAAGTTAAAGCAAAAGTGCCTAACAGGAAGAGGGAAACTGTATGGAAACTCAGGTGAATTCTGAACTGTAGCTGCAGTGAGCATCCTCTTGACAAAAATAAACAGACACCCTCATTCATCTTTCTTGTCCTATATCCAGTATGCAAAGACTTGTCAGCATACTTCTTGAGGATGAGGAAGTGGATAATGACTCTTGCATCTTTTGGCAGCTTGTAGTGACACCATTGTTCATCAAAGAGAGTGATGCATGTTGTTGACCAATAGAATTTTCTACAAAGGACATTTGAAAACCCAAACTCTGTTACACTAAGGTACCCCTCTTCGATGAGTGTAATGAGTAGTGAAATGTGGCTATTGCAAAGGAGCCACTGAACTTTAGATTTTATTTCATTTTAACTAATTTTAATATCCATTTTAACTAATTTTAATATCCATCCCTTGCTAGAGGCTACCATTTTGGACTATGTAAGCCAACAGTATAGTGCAGTATTTAAAATAGGAGACTGACAGTTGTTCAGTGATTGACAGAATAAAATGCCACGGGAAATGACCAAAGAAAACAAAACAAATCAAGTTTGCTGGCTGTTATGCATAAGTCCAGAATTTTAGAGGCTGAGGCAGGAGGATCAGGATATCAAGGCTAGCCTCAACTATATAGTATACTTGAGGTCAGCTGATCTAAAAGTGAAATAATACAAACAAAAATACAAAATCAAGACCAAACAAAAACAATCCTAACTAATGACAAGAGCAAGAAAATCAATAAAATGGTAATTGCATGGCCCATAAGGATGCCATGAGGATCATGAACTTAACATACCCATAGACTTGAGCCAACTGAAAACTGCCATTCTAGATTCATGTGCTACCAGGAAACAAGGTACAGTTTGAAAATTCAGACATAAGTAAATTATTTGTAGATGGAAGGCACTTTGAAGATACAACTTAAACTTCTTTTGTTTTCGGGTATTTTGTTACTCATTAGTTAGCATGAGAGGTGAAGCAGGTATGTGTTTTATATATCTTGAAGACTGTTCACTCCTGAGGGTACCTGTGCATTGTATCCTTATCAGTGCTTTTTGCCATATGCATTAGCTGGCATTTCCCCTGGCACTATACCAATATTTCTTATCCTCCCTTTTCTGGCAGTCAGCTGCTTATGGTGTGATGTGCTTTAAGGAAGAAGTCAATGAGTTATGTTAGTGGAAGAGAGGCTTCAGCTAACTACCAGAGAGGAGATGGAGTTGTGGGTTGTGCATCCAATGAGAGAACAAGACAAGATAAGGAAGGAACTTAAGTTTACCCTTCAGGCTGTACCAAGGCATGATCCATAAGGCAACCTACCTTCTTTTCTATGATTGTGTCTTATTGTTTTGTCTATTGGTTTAACTTATGAAGTTACACTCTTTCTACCTTGGGACTCTTATGCTTTCAATTTAAAAAAAAATTGAAATAAAAATATGATTACAGCATTTCCCCCATTTTCTTCCTCCAACCCTTCGCATCCACCCATGGTCTCAAACTCATGACCTCAAATATATATATATTCCTAAATACACAAATGCAACCTGATTATATATATGCATATATATATATATATATATACATACATATATTACCAGTATGTATATTATTTCAGGACTGAGCACTTGGTGTTGGATAGCAAATGAAGGCTTTCCCCTAGGGAAGAGCATTTCACCTGCTCTCTGCATTCTTAAGTTGTCTGTAGTTTTTCGTTTGAAGTTAAGGCCCAGTGTGATTTCTCCATTCCACATTAGTATTTCTATCAGAGTGGTCCTTTTTCAGCTCTTGTTTAAGCAACCAAGCTGATGAGACTCCATGAGCATAGCTTTTTTGACATTTCTAGGAGATAAAATCCACAGCAAAACTCCCTCTTTCTCAGGCTCTCATAATCTTTCTGTGTCTTCACTGTGATCCTTGAACTCTAAATGTCCAAGCTGTGTTGTAGATGTTAGCAGTTGACGCTGGGCACCACACAGGCACTTGTCCTCTGAATTCTGATCCATGGTGGTTTTCAGTAATGCTCTCTGTCGTTACAAAGAGGAGATTCTTCGATGAGGAATATAGGTATAAGGATACATATTTATAATATAGTTAAGAATTATGCTGCTTTAGGAAAGTGGTTGTCCTCCAAGATCCATGACTTTACCAGCCCCTGATACTTGGCTAGGTTTCCAGTAGCAGACATGATTTCCCTCTTGTTAAGTAGCCTTAAGTTCAATTAAAGGGCTGTTGGTTACCATAAAGATGTGTGTGCCACTATTTCAACCTTAGGGATATCGTTTTATGCTGATGGGGTTGTTCAGAGTTGTGTCATATCTGGGTCACACTATTGGCTGCTTCCCTCCCTTCTGGTACCACGACATCTAGTCTACAGAAGGAAACTTGCAGGTCATCTCCAGCTTGGATCCTTTGGGTACTCATGACAGCTAGTCCACAGGAAGGGGACTTTAAGATCAACCCCAGCTTAGGTCCTCTGTGTACTATGTCTGAAGTTCATGGTATCTCCAGCAACAGAAACTTACTTCAGCCTCAAGGAGGTAACCAAGAATAACACTAATAGCCTATGATATTTTGGGAGTCTCTTAGATAACCCTGATCAACAACTCAAAAGGGGCTTCCCATGTGATCAGTAACTTAAAAGAGGGCTTCCCATGTGTGGTGTTAAGGTTTTTATTGGGTAATTTATGGATCTTGGGTGGGGGGGCATTGTCATCTCAGGTGGGAAAATAACATTTCAACCATATATACACACTTATCTGTACTATGTGTGATTTTAGGTAAATAAGTGATAATATAATTTCTTATGCCTTTTTCAGAATCCTTACTGTTATTTTACCTTCCTTCTGTTTTATTTTTATCTCCTACCCTACTTAATTAAAACCTCTCTGCTTTCCCGTCTTCCCCTTCAAATCACTCATATGCTGCTATATCCAGTTACTCTATGTTACATATTCATGTCAGAGGATTTGGAATGAGGAACCTCAGATGAGAAAAAAATGTGATTTGTTCTTTGAGTATGGATTACCTCACTAAATAACATCTTTTTTTTTTTTTTACTTCCATCCATTTAATTGAAAATTTCATAACTTTATTTTTCTTACAGCTGGATAGTATTCCATAGTGTACACATACCACTATGTGTATCATTATTCTTTAGGTGGTTGATTTTGTAGGTTTGATTTTTCTAGCTGTTGCGAGTAGATTTTCTAGCTATTATGACTAGAGCAGCAGTGAACATTGTAAGCAAATATTTTTGGAGTAGGAGGTTGAGTCCTTTGGGCATACACTGAGGAGTGGTATACCTGGTATACATTTTTAGTATTTTAAGAATTCTCCACATTGATTTCCAGAGTGACTACATGGGTTTTCAACCTAACCAATAGTGAATTAGGGTTCCCTTTCCCCATGTCCTCTCCATCATTTATTGTTGGTTGTTTGGCTGACTTTGCCATTCTGACTAGAATAAGATGAAATCTCCAAGTTCTTTTGATTTGCATTTCCTTAATTTCTAGAGATGATGAACTTTTTTTTTTAATTTTGAGATATTTCTTAGCCACTTAGTAGGTTCTCACCCCTGTAATATGGTGTCTTGTGCTTTTGATAGACACTTTCTTACAAAGGTATGAAATAATACTGAGTGAAAATGCAGTTGAGATATTGAGCAACTTTCTGTTATTCTTTGCTTTGGTAGGTTCTAAGAATTCATTCTGCTATTTTGGTGCTTTTGGTTAGTGTTAACTAAGAATTTAAATATTGCTGGAAGTCTTGAATATTTTTTTAAATAAAAATGACATTTCAGGAAGGGTTTGAGCTGACACATAAGAACTTCCTAGCATGGCCTGCCTAGAGAATGTGTGTTAGGCAGGGTAATGCATGCTCAGCCCCCAAGCACAGAGAATGGCACAGATAAGGGCTTCATAAATAATTGCGGAGTGTCTGTCAAATGAATGAAGGGTGAATGAGCAAACATGCAGAGCTCATCACTAGGCCTTTTTTTCAGAAGTAGATGTACACCAGTTTTTAGCTAGTCTGGGGAATTTTTTCTGACCTTACCTGATTGCTTGCGAAGGTTTTCCCTGGAACACTCAGATGGAGCTGTCTGTTCAAATATGATCCAACAGCAATCTGATTTGTCAAACACTGGATGCTGGTAGACTTGGGCTTTTCACATCTTTAAGCAACATGACATGAATACCGCAAAGTGTTGCTTAGAACCACCTGCTGGCATTTGCTATTACCCTAGGGTTAGCTGAATTGCAGACATCCGCTAGACCTAATTTGATTTCTCTTATTTAATTGGCAATTGTTTTCTGGAGAGCTGGAGAGAGAACTCAACTTCACTTTTTTGGGCAAAGTCTGACTAAATGTAACATGACCAAGGTCAAATAAGCAGTTGCCTTATAGCATTTGGGCTTAGCTGACAGCCTGCTGGGCTTTTAATTCTTTGGGGTATCAGACATGGGGCAGCAATAAATAAACAACTAATATTATAGCACTGACACCTGACCTTTGCCCTTGGACAACCAGAAAAGTGACAATCACTGCATTGCTAAAGAGAGCAGACTATTTGGGTTTGGATGCTGCCTCAGTCAACTTATTATTTGACTCAAAATTAGATATACCATTGAAAGTTTTTACTTATATTTTTCTTTGAGGTACATGATTTCATGACTATACACACACACACATACACACACATACACACTCACACAACACACACACACACACACACACACACACACACACACCCTGACATACTGTTCACATCAGGGCATAATGTCAAAAAAAATAGTGAAGTTGCTTGCACTCCATGAAACCACTCTAATTCTAGATGAGAAAATCCTTCTTCTAGTTCTTGTACCACTCAAAGACAGATACATGATAGTTAGCTTTTATTACTGTGACAATATACCATAGACAATATACCATACAGAAGGGAAGATGCTTTTGGGATTATGATTTTAGAGGCTTTAGTCTGTGGTTGTCTGGCTCTGTTGTTTCTGGGCTTTGGTGAGTCAGAACATGAACACAGAAAGGTACAACAGGGGGAAGGCTATTTACCCACTGGCAACCAGGAAGCAGAGAGGTCATAGATGGGACCAGCACAAGGCACACACTTTTAGGCAAGCATCTAATGTTTTAAGAGCTTGTTCAGCTATGAACACAACAATAGATTAATCCTTTGATGGAGTTAGTGCCTTCATGATTGAATCACCTCTCCATATTACCACCAGCTGGGGACCAAGTCTTTTATCACATGAGCATATTTGTCAAATCAGGGGCCTCACAGAAGCGATCAGATGCTTGGTAATGGTGATCATCCAATGAGATCAATGAATCCCAAAGTAGGCAGAATTTGAGCCATAAGGTAGAGGAGAGATATCATGAGCACCATCTGAGGGTCTGTCATTTCTTCAAGGAGACCATGTTTCCCAGCAACCTAGAGATAGCCCAGGAGAAGCTAGAGTTGCATGGAACTTGTCAGGGCTTCTCGGTTAAGACTCTGGATTTGGGGGTTCAGAGAAATAAAGTTAAACTTAATTACTTATTCATGGACTGTCTTGCCACCTGCATAGAAGAATCTATCTTGGATTTTTTCTGATGCTTTGAGAAAAAACAGTGGGTGAGATGAAAGGGAAAGGAAAAAAACATGCCATCACTCATTTCCCTTGAGGGTTTTCAGTCCTGTCTAAGACACTGTAGCGACAATGTTGACAGAAGTGCCAGAGATGTCAGCTCTAAGGGAAAAAAAAAGATTAGATGGAAAACTCCATTGAAAGCTTTTGGATGAGACCTTGGCTCATATCAACTGTTATTAGAGAAGGGCTCATTCACAAAGCTATTTCATGGTGCCTCGAGGAGTATATCTTTCAGGAGCCTAGATCTGAATATTCATTAGAGTATATTTTCCTTGGTGAATATAAAAATCCACAAGTGCTTCCAATCAACGCTTTCTGTAATGTACATCTGGAGCAGGAGGTCATGTTCAAGTGTTCCTAGAAGAAGATAAGGGCGTAAGAACAAGGATTGATTGAAGGAGTGTGCATAACCCACACTAAGAAGTCACACTTGACTAGCTGCAAACTGATGAATGGGCTGCATAAAGAAAGGCAGTCAAACATATGTGCTCACGAGAATACCTAAATGTGCACAAGTGCTACTTGATTTTACTAGTCTACTTTCTGGAAAATCTTTATGTTGTTCTAGTTTCATTTATGTTGTTATGATAGCATACCCCAACAAAAAACAACACAAGAAAAAAGCATTAATCTATGCCACAATCCATCATTGCAGGGAAGTTATAGGTATGGGTGCTTGAAGCAGTTAGTTATATTGCAGCCACATTCAAGAATACAGAGAAATAAATGCACACATGCTTAGTGTTCAGATATCTTTTATACTCCTATATAGTCCAGGACTCCTAAATGAGGGACTAGAACCACACACTTTCAGGCCGAGTCTTTCTATCATTTAAAGCAATCAAGAAAACCCCCATAGACATGACTACAGGTCCATCTGATCCAGGCAATCCTTGTTCTTTTCTTGTCTGTGTCAAGTGGTTAGTTCAAACTGACCATTACACATGTCAGTGGCAAAACAGCTAGAGGAGAACTTGACCTCAGCCATCTGACAGAGAGAAGGCTGAGTAGTAAACAGTCAGTCCAATTCCATCATTGCTGATAGGCTTGGGGGAAACGAAAACTGTAGGCTCTTAATCAGTATGAATATAAACACTTGGGATTTGATTTTATCATAGCTCAAAGCTGTCCTGTGCATCTTGTTGACTGGAATTCCATCAGAGAACAGTGCTTTTGAAACAAAAGCAAAGCATAGGTTCACCTGCCCAAATGTGTCCAACAATAGCCTGGGGATGTATTGCAGTTTCCAGAGCCTACTCCGGAGACTGGGTTGTTTGAAGCCTTGAGATGAGTTTAAGAATCTTGTCTCTGGACAAGGACCATATTCTGAGGATCCTGAAGTGTTCTATAGCTGCCATAACATTAACAGAAACACTGCTTTAGGGGTATTTAGTCTTTCTCCTTCCCTCACCCCCAATCAAAAGGGATTACTGGAACCTCACAGGTTCAATGCTGCATTAGGAATACAGAAGGAAATTCTGCCCAGTTCCTACCCACATGAAGTTGAGAGCTGAGAGGGCTGTGAAGGTCTCAGAGGCAATTTCATTGCTGCAATTTAGGACCATGTCTCAGACAGTATCAACACTATACAAAATAGACACAGGATAAATACAAGTTTTGTTTATACCAGTGAGATAGATGTTTTGGAGATGACTGGGTAGTTACAGGGAGAGATCAATGTCATGGAAAAATAATTTGCATCATCTATGTTTCACATAGGTGCACCATGTCACACAAGGCTACATGGGGGAACATCGGTGTTGGTTAGGAAGCATACAGGGGTAAGGAAGGACTTAGACCAGGGTGTAGAAAAAAGAAAGACAGGGTGTGGTAACAGTGGATTGGTGTGTTTAAATAATTCTGGAGTCCTTCGGTCTAAGAGGATGATGTCAGGTCCCTAGCTCTTATCCCTCAGATGACTGCAGACAGGACAGGATTGGAACAGTATATGAGTTAGATGAGGTGCTGGTTGACTTGCCTGTGAGAGGCATGTTTTCAACTAAGTAATTTAGTACTTTAGGGATTAGCCAGGCCTGGGAGGGGTAGTATCACCCCAGTGCTGAAGACCCTCAACTGTACAAATACACAGATCGATGAAAATAGGAAACATAGTAAATAAATAAAAATAAAAATAAATGCTCCGTGAAAATACAGAAGCTAAGAAAATGTAGAGCTATCACCCTCTGATGAAGTTAATGCATTAAAACAACTGAAGAGACTAAAAGCAACATTACTTGGCAAAAATAACTAAACAAGAGCAGTGTATGATATAGCCTGGAAGATATACATCTTTCATCTAGGGTGAAGTTTCTCCAAAACTAAATCTGGCAGTTCAGGGGCTAATGTATTTAATTATTTATGCCACAGTCTGGTTTCCAAATGCCTGGGTGCTTCACATCTCCTTAAAATCTTTCTGAGCAAAACAATAAGTTGTTGCTGGGAACTGGAGATGAAAGTTATTGACCTCCCATTCCCTGGAGGAAAGTGGTACCTAAAACCTGCAAGGAGATAGTTTGACTAAGCTAGATGTGATTTAATGGCCTAGGTACTTTATGAGATACACTATGTTTGTGAGTATAGGCTGAAAGCCTCGCCTTGGTGCTACAGAATGTGTTTTTCCCTGTTTAGAGATCATGAAATTCATAAGGTCTCACTGAAAATGAGTTGCAAAGCTAGGAAGAGTCTTTCTAGTCCTGTATTTCTCAATAAGAATTTGCAATATAATGTACTTCATGTTTTCTCTTGATCCTTGATTGTGTGTCCTGGGGGGAGGTGGGAATGACTAAGATAAATGTCTATAAAGAATGAATATTGATGACACATTATGTAAGGCTCAATGAAGGTTGTGAATTCACCAGATGCTTGGAAAGTCAGCCACTCTATTATGTATTTCCTTGGCCCAAGCTTGGATATTTTCCAAGAAGCAGTTGCAGAAGCAAGTAGAAGGATCTGGTGTGAGTGAGTTTGTATGTGCGTGAGCGTGTGTGTGTGTGTGTGTGGTGTGGTATGTAAACTTGAACTTGTTTAAATGAGTAACTTGTGAACAACTTCCCAATCTTCCTTCAACTGAACGATGAGCTTAAATTTTATAGGAAATCAAATAAGAAGTTAAAACAAAACAAAACAAAAAACCAAAAACAAAACATCACCACAAACAACAAAAAACTCCAGCTTGGGTCTTTACTTCCAAGTGAGCCAGCCCCTAGGCAATCATTTTGTAAGGAAACCAGGTCCTTAGTGCTAAGTTTGCTTAGCAACACATTTTCTTGATGAAGGTTCTCAAAGCAGAGGGAAGTGAATGGAGGTTTGATTAACCACAGGCCATAATGGCTATATCAGTTTCTTTTGTAAGTGAAAGATTGTCTTTGCATATTCATAAGGGGTGTCTAAGCATCTCTGCTGGAGCTGTCAGGGCTCTAAACTGGGTTGGATTAGGAAGTGTATGGGAGGCCTCCCAATGGGTGGCCCTGGGGGACATTTTTTCACAATCGACGAATTCAGATTGCATAGACTTTACTCACTGTAAAAGTTGTTAGGCATACAAGGAGGTTGTAGAATTTATTTTTCCCATAGGTCTTTAAGGACAGGACAGAAACTCACTGAATAGGTTGAATTGAATACAGTTGTGAAGTCTTTTGAAATGAACTATGACTGGAATGGAAAACATAAAGCAAACGCAGAGACTTAGAAGCATGAACATCAATCCAATTATCCCAGCAGCTGAGGTGGGGTCCCTGTGTATAAACTCGGCCTTCTGGGATGATGGTTACATTTTTGCATTTTAGGATAATATAGATTCCCTAATATAGACCTATAAGGAGCCTGCCCACCCCCAAGCCTACCTAGTTTAAAATGTGTGGACATTGCAGGCATCAGGACAAGCCGAGGTTTGTGTCATTCATACAAAATCAACCAATTGTCCCAGGCTGCATTTTGTTTCATTTGTCTTATTTTCCTTTCCTTTTAAAGTGAATTGTATTGTAGAATTTTATCTTCCAAATAAATCTAACAAAGTGATCAGAATATGGGATGAATTATTTACTTCAGGTCTTAGAATAAGTAGCAGGGCTAAAGACTGGATTCCAAACTCTTTACACACATTCACGTGACTTCCCTCAGAGATTTCTAATGTTGGCATTGTCTGACTGTTTTCTAAACACATTATTATGGCAGAGACTGTTGCATTCTAGAAATGGGAGTCCACAGAGATCATCCCAGCTACCCTGCTCAAGATCAAGTCAGAAATGGATTTCACTACCGTGTATCTACTCTAATCACATATCCACAAAATCTAGGAATGAAGGATATGCTCACAAGCATCATGCAAGACATCGATGGGGAGGTGAGAATTAGACTCTCAAGTGAGTTTGAGAACAATTCCTGCTCAGGACTTAGCTGAGCGCTCAGGCATGCTGGGTATTAAAGGCTTTTTCAGATAGCTGGCTTCTGCCTGTGAGCTCCTAGAGACCATTTTTTTGATCCCTAAATTCAGCTTACAGGAACTTTTAAACAAATGCATGCAGCATTATTCTCATTATTCAATTATGACAGTCTTTCCCCCAGCATTTTAATTAGCACTCATTTACTGAGAATTAAACTGTCATTTTAGTTGAACTCAAAGGAGTACCCCAGGGACATGCATTCCACAAGATAACAAAGGCACCATATAATTCTGATGCTTCAACAATTTAGACTGAAGCCACGACAGGGCTTTTCTGTCAGCCATTTCGGATGGAACTTAATCATTGCTGTTGAAGGATGGGGGAGGATGCATCATGCTCCATGTGGAGATGTGATGCCTAAATCACATTAGATCAGGAGAGCAAACTCAGCGTCCCACCTGATACTGTGAACCAGAGAACTCAGGCGCAAAGACATCCAGCTTCCATAGCTAGTTTGGCCACCCAGCTGCTGTGTGTTCCAGGTTATATGGGCTCTTTGTCAGAGATGAGAGGGTGCTATGACCACAGCAGGCTTCAGACTGTGGTTTCTATGCCCTCTGGGCCTGTCCTGACTTCCTTAGGCCCCTCACTTTCCCCTTGGCATTTATTCTATAACATGGTTCATGTCTGAACTTCACAAGAGAGTATTAAGTTAGCCAGACAGAGGACTAGATTTTTCTCATCATTACCTCTGGAAAAAAATATCATTGTCTTTCAATACTAGAGGTTCAAAGTAAAATGAATGAGTTATTTTGTTAGTGGTGGATTTTGCTTAGCCCTTAATATGCCTAAGATCTTGGGTATCATCTTAATAGATTTTCATAATTTCCATTCAGTGGAATCAAGTGAACACCAGTTTTGTAAAGTTGGATTTGTAAAGTTACCCTTGGATTCAAGAGTAGCATCTCAGGACCATGGAATTGTAGGAAAGATATAAATAGAGATAATATGGGTCAGAGAAATTTAATGATTTCCCTAGGCTTAACACCAAATATCCTAGATTCCCCTCCCTTCCTCCCTCCCTCCCTCCCTCCCTCCCTCCCTCCCTCCCTCCCTCCCTCCCTCCCTCCCTCCCTCCCTCCTTCCCTCCCTCTCCCCTTCCTTCCTTTCTTTCTTTCTTTCTTTCTTTCTTTCTTTCTTTCTTTCTTTCTTTCTTTCTTTCTTTCTTTCTTTCTATCACCATCTACAAGTTGTCGTGAGCCCTGGCTTCAACCTATGGTATTTAAGTACATTGAAACTTAACACTGACAATAGTCATGCCTCTCAGTATCACACTAATTAAAGTCAGCCAATGGCAGTTATACAACCTGGCATGAAGGAGATGGGAAAGAGCAGAGAAACAGAAGGTGGAATAAAGCACAGACAGCCAAAAATAATGTAAAAAAATGAGGTCCATTCGAGGAGCAGACTCTCCAAATACGGGCCATTGGGTACTCTCCCATCCTCATAGCCTTGGGAGATGATTTTATTCTGGTGTTTCATCTTCAGAGTGAGGCTAGATATTGGGGAATGACTTCAAAATAAACACACACAGAGGCTTCATTCCATACACAGACACACAAAATAGCAGGTCTAGAGTAGGACTCTGATGGAAAAGCCTAAGCTTTGCCTGTCATTGTTCATATGTAAATCTTCACCATTTTAAGTGCAATGCTTAGAAGCAATGCAAGCATTGATGGTACTGTGGGTGTGTGCGATGATGAACTCAGATGTAAAGGATGAACCTTCTTTCATGACTACTGATCTGTGATTCTCTGGGTGGGGTAGCAGCATGGATTATAAACACTGATAGAGGGATGGATGCAAGGGCCTAAGTACTTTGCAGTGAATGTACTTTAAATATTTATTTATTTTTATATGTATGTGTGTGCACACATGCCACAGTGTGTATATGTATATGTGTGTGTGTATTTCTGTGTATGTGTTTGTGTATACATATATATTGTGTGTGTGTGTGTGTGTGTGTGTGTGTGTGTGTGTGTGTGTGAATGTGTGGTATGGTATGGTATGTAGACACCTAATGGGAGTCAGTTCTCTCTTTTATTATGTGGGTCCCAGAAATTGAACTCAGGTCTAAAAAAAATGACTGTTTGGCCCTTTGCCAGTAAGCAAAAAAATTAATTTTGAGTTTTCTTTATAATTCTAAAAACCAGTTAAGGCAAGAGTATAGATGCTATGAGAAAGGCCAGGACAAGGATTTCTTCTTATTTAAGCATAACGTTTAGTATACTGGCTCAAATAGAGCAATGCTCAGGAAATAGTGGATTGCTGAGAAGACATTTGGAAAGCCTAAAAACAAGAAATGCTTCATCTGTAAATACATTTATCACTACATTTATTCTCTCTCTCTCTCTCTCTCTCTCTCTCTCTCTCTCTCTCTCTCTCTCTCTCTCTCTGTGTGTGTGTGTGTGTGTGTGTGTGTGTGTGTCTGACATTAGTGACATTAGGGCTGTGCCACATTTAGTTGTCAGAGGACAATTTTCAGGAGTTGGTCCTCTCCTTCTACCAGGTGGGTCTTGAGGAAAAATACTCAGGTCATCAACCTCGGTGACACATTCCTGTGCCCACTGAGTCACCTCATTGGTTCATGAAATATTTACTAGAGTAATAACATTGACAGTGAGGGTGTGGTGCAAACTTGGCTTTATTCTTGTCTCCGTGGTGTCTCCAACTACTTGTAAGACTTTCAAGCAGTTGCTTCCCTTTCAGGAAAAAAAGAAAAAGAAAAAGGGAAAGAAAAAGGAGAAGCAAAGCCCTGGATATAGGTTTCTCATACATAAAAGGATGAATCAAGTCTGGTTCCAATTTGTATTTTACAGACGTTTAACCAGTTAGACAGTAGATAGGACTTCCAGAATTAGCAAATAAAACCATGGGTGTCTGGCTGGGGGCATGGATCAGTGGGCAAAGTGTTACTGCCGAAGTGTGAGGACCTGAGTCTGAGGACCTAGAACACACATATGCAAGTTATGGTAGCATGTCTTCAATCTCAGCCTCATTACAATATGGGGGGTGGTTCAGGAGAAACAGTAAGTTCAAAGACCAGCTAGCCTGGTGTATTCGGCATTGGGCAACAAGGGACACTTCCCCAAACAAGGTGGAAGGTGAGGACAAACATCCAAGGTTGTCTTATGTGTGTGGGGGCAGGGGGCAGTGTGGCACATGTATGTGCCCACACACAACCCCCCCATCACAAGCACCAATGTGGATGTCCATGAATGCCCAGAACCAGCTCCTCATGGTTCAGGTTATATATGTGAAGACATGTAACTTGCCACACTATGTAACACTGGAACACAGCACAGCTGAGTGATAAGACTTGTGAAGTCATTTCACTAGTCATGCTGTCCAAAACCAGAACACAGCACAGCTGAGTGGAGCAGAACCGAGTGAGGCCCAGGTATCTTGGGTTCTAGGGTTGTAAATATAGGTTAGAAATTTCACACCATTGCTCCTGTCCCCCAGACACTTTGTCATTTAAGGTTAAGTGGATTTAATTACACAGTTCCTTCTCCCATCCTTGCTTCTTTCTCACACTGTAGAAGATATTTTAGGAACAGAGAAAGGTTAATAGGCCTGTGATGGGGCCTCGAATTAACTTCCTTAATTAAGCCTCCAGAAGACATCTTTTCATTTCTCTTAATGACCTGTCTTGGTTAAAAAAAAAAAAAAAAAAAAAAAAAAAAAAAAGGATCCCGGGCACCTGCCGCTCTGTGTGGGCCTTGCTTCTGTGAGACCACAGCTCTGCCTGAGACAATGCTCTAGAATCAGGCACACACACTCCCCAACAATGAAGCAGAACTTGGCAGGTAAGGGGAAGAAAGAAAGCAGCTCAATGGAAATTTATCTAGGTTGATTTTAAATAGTGTAGAGATTAAATAACTCTTCTTCTTCTTCTTCTTCTTCTTCTTCTTCTTCTTCTTCTTCTTCTTCTTCTTCTTCTTCTTCTTCTCCTTCTTCTTCTTCTTCTTATTCTTATTCTTCTCCTCCTCCACCTCCTCGTCCTCTTCCTCCACCTCCTCCTCCTTCTCTCCCCGCTCCCGCCCTCCCCTTCCCTCCCTCCCTCTCTCTGCCCCTCCTTCCCTCCCTCCCTCCCTCCCTCTCTTTCTTCCCTTCCTTCCTTCCTTCCTTCCTTCCTTCCTTCCTTCCTTCCTTTCTGCCTTCCTTCCTTCCTTCCTTCCTTCCTTCCTTCCTTCCTCCTTTGGTGTTACTGCAGACTGAATCTAGGTTCAGGCAACCGTGCTACCATTGAGTTACAGGCAACTGTGCTACACTGAGCCTCAGGCAGCAGTGCTAGTACTGAGGTAATTGTGCTACCACTTAAATACACATCCATTCCTTTTTTTTTTTTCACTTTCTTTAAACTCTGAGACAGAATCCCACCAAGTTATGCTATCTAGTCCCAAACCCATTTTGAAGCACAGAGAAGCATTGAACCTGTGATCCTCCTGTCTCAGCCTACCAAGTAGCTGGGATTATAAATCTACATCCCCAAGGTCAGATCCTAATCTTTTCATTTGAATTCTCAGAATCTCATTTCCATTTCCTAATAGTATTGGAACAGAATCGATGGGCTGATAGAACTATAGCGACATTTTTTATTATTGAGATGATATGATTACATTATTTACCCCTTACCTTCCCTCCTCCCAAACCTTTCCATACAACTCTCCTGGCTCTCTTTCAAACTCATTTTTTTCATTAATTGTTGTTATATGCATATGTGTACGGGCTTATGTATAAACATATATATTTCTAAATACACATGCTTAGTCTGTATCATGTTACTTGTATGTATGTATGTTTTCAGGGATGACCATTTGGTATCAGATAACCAATTGGTGTGTTCTGCTGATGAAGACTATTTCACTCATTTTCAGTATTCCCTAGTTGCTTAGTTGAGGCCTTGTGGGCTTATCTCCATCTACTTGGCATGTCTTCTGTTTCTGTCCTCGAGCAGCTCATTTTTGGGCAGCCATGTTGAAGAGACTTTAAGTATACAGCTCCTGATATTACTCGGAGACACAATCTTACAGAAAACTCTCCGATCCTCTGGCTCTTACAGTCTGTTTGTCCACCTCTTCTTCCATGTTCCCTGAGCCTTAGGAGCAGAAGTTGTTTTGTAGATGTGGCCCCTGGGACTGAGCTCTACAACTCTGTATTTTGATTGGTTGTTGTGATTTTCTGTAATGGTCTGTTTTGTAAAGAGAAGTTTCCTTGGTGAGGAATGAGGACTACACTTATTTGTGAATATAAGGACAAATATTTATAATGTAGTTAGAAATTATGCTGGTTTAATAAAGTGGTGGTTATAGGTTTTCTTCTAAAATCCAGTTTCAGTAGTCATGCCTAGTTGGCTATGTTTCCAGCACCAGGCATGATTTTCTCTTGTTGAGTGGCTCTTAAATCCCATTAGAGAATGGTTGATCACTGCCAAGGCATGCTTGCCACTACTCTACTCTTAGGGTAATCACGCCATGGTGGTCCTTGTTGTGGTTCAGAGGCATCATAGCTGGGTAGAACTGTTGATTGTTTCCCTCCTTTGGAAGCTTGCATGGGTCCTTCTTAGTACCATGAAAGCTGGCCTCAGGAGGAAGCATTCATGTCAGTCTTTGTCCAGGGACTTCTGGGCCCTGTGTCTGAAGTTTTTGATGGCTTCAACAATAGTGACCTAGCTTTTACTACTACCAAGGGCAACAACAACTGCCTGAGATGTTTTGAGGATCTCTTGGGTAACCCTATACAACAACTCCCAAGTGGGCTTCTCATGCCTGGTGTTGGGGTTTTTGTCAGGTGGTCTTTGGCTATCAGAGAGAGCATTGCCAACCCAGATGAGAAAAAAAATCACTTAAACTATGCTCATACATCGAATTCCATAGGGGTTTTAAGGTGAATAGTTACTAGTATGGTTTCCTATGACTTTTTTCAGACATCTTAATATTATTTTATCCTCTTCTGCCTCCCCACTCTCTAGTTAGAACTCCCATTTTGCCCCCCCCTTTCCACATCAGATTTACCTGCATCTGTTAATCAGATTCAGCTTTGTAAGTCCAAAGGTTTTGGATTTGTAAATTCCTGGGTCAGAGCTGAGGGCACTGACATCTAGTCTCCAGTTCTGGAGTTTCCCAGAAGACAAGTGCTATCACTCCCGTCTCAGATCTCTGTGTATTTGGATACAGTCTGTGACAGAATCGGACGGCTTCTGTCCCCATTTCTCCAAGTCTTCTTCTGTCCTGCCTGATAATAGAACTGACAAGAGAATACAATCCATGCTAAACAGCTCCTTTTTTTTTTCTTAAAAAGAGAATTATTTTTAGTATATTTATTCCCCCCATATATGTGTGTGCATGTGGGCATGCGTGTGTGTGTGTGTGTGTGTGTGTGTGTGTGTGCGCGTGTGTGCGCGCGTGTGTGCACATGTGTGCATGCCCACACATGGGCATGTGGGTTCTTGAGGATGCTGGAAGAGACTGTGGAATCCCCTGGAATTGGAGTTACAGGCAGATGTGAGCTGTCTGATGTGTGTTCTGGAAATTGAACTTCAGTCTCTTCTGGGAGCAGGAAGTGCTCTTAGTTGCTGATCCATCTTTTCCAGGATGATCTCCTTACAATGATCTCAGAACCAAGACTGAAACTTAGAGGGTTAATATCTGAACTTGGTGAATATGAGAGAGTAAGCTCTTTATGGGAAAGGGCCTGTAGGAGAGAAGAAAATCCTAAATCTGGTGTTTCCAGGAATTTCCTCTTCTAGGTAATGCAGCAGTGATGACTCTTGCTCTGTGTAGTTGTTTCAGCTTATTAATGAACATCTTGTATCATATTTTACAGAGTATTTATGGAATATGGATATCAAGGAGAAGTCTATAATCAATCCTTTTAAAATCACTCCTGGTCTTCAGACTTCAATTTACATTTATACATTATTAGTGGTTGTTACCACAAGACATTCTATATATCCTTTAGTATAATTCTCCATATCAGCATTAATTAAATATCCATACCTAATTAGATCAGAGTAAATTATCTTATGGTTACTTTTCTCTCTCCTATACACAAGAGAAAACAATGAGCGGGTGGATCTGCAGAAGGTTGATTGAATGGGGAGGTGGCCAGATGAGTATGGGCTAAACAAGCAGGCAGCACTAGACAGAGGGCAGGAGAACTTGGGGTCAGGGGTTCAGATCTCACTGAAAAAGGGTAAGGGTGTGGGTATAACACCTGAAGGACAAGTCAACCAACACAGTCAAGGTATGAATTCTAAAGTCAGTAATAAGCTACTGTGCTGTTGCTTTCCTTACCTATGAACCACATCCACTACCTAGGGGAGTAATTGCAAAGTTTGAGCTTGTAAGTACATGCAAAGTTTGCCATATGATAAAGTTGTATTTATGTAAAATAAAGTTACAGTTTTTAAATTTCCAAAACAAACTTGAGTATAAAGTGGGTTTTAAACCTTACAAATGAGGAGTGGAAATGAGATACAGAATGTGAATGTAGCTTGACTTCTAAGGAAAAATCTGAGCTTTATGTGTGGAATTATTCCTGTGTAAATGTGAATGTAACAGACAGGAAACCAACGAGGGACTAAAACACAGATGTCACCAACGTCAATTAGTGAACCAGTGAGTGTATGGGGGTAATTTACAGGAATTTGGGTGAAGGTTTACTTACAGAACAGAAGTGACTCAAAGACAGCTGAATCACCAAAAGTTCACCGCAATGTGGGTGGCAGCCCATGAAAGCCAGAGACCTGGAGCGTACTCAATAACCTACCAGCATCTCAACAGAGTGTTCAGTGTTCTTTCCAGGTGTCTCCGTTGATCTGAGCCTCTTCCAAGCAGCACAGCTGTCCTGAAAGTGACTCTCAGGGGTTCTTAGTGCTCATATATGCTTGGGCAGGGAGGACCTAAAAAAACCTAGTTGGTTTCAGGAAGTTCCTGGAGACATCGGGTTGTTTTCTTCCTGAGCTTAAGGACCTTTCCAGCAGGATAGATGTTTCACTTCCCTTTAAAACATTCCATGTCAAGGAATTTCCCTCCTTGGTAAAAATGCTTTATTTCAGGGGTAATTGTTATGTAGCAGTTGGAAGCTCTTGAATTCTTTCTGTCTGAGGCCCTAAAGGATTTAGGGGACCTATTGAGTTGAATTTGCAACAGAGTATTTGTTTACAACAGTGTGGAGACATGGAGGATTTGAGATCAGATAGTTTCTGAACTTTTTTTCTCCAATTGACCTGATGTCTATATTCTCTTTTGATAACACTATCAAATCCAATGGCAAATGCCAAGGACAATTTGAATGTGTTTCTAGGGCTGGTATTTATGGCTTTAGATTCAAAGTCCCTAGAAAATATTATTTGATTGTACTACTGACTCTAAAATTAATGTTTGTGTCACCGGTGACCATATATTTGATAAATGGTGGTAGAACATTTCCCCTTAGAACAGAAAAGCTTCTATAATTAATAATTGTTCTGAGACTATGGAGATAGCTCAGTCAAACACTTGCTGTACAGGTTATAAAGATCTGAATTCAGATCCCTATCATATGCACAAGAATCTGGTGTGCACCTAAGATCCTAACACTGGGAAAGCAGAGGCAGGAGGATCCCTGGGACTTTCTGGCTATGCAGTCTAGCCAATCAGTAAGCTCTAGATTCAGTAGCAGACCCAACCTCCATGCTTGCCAAAAATGGGGAGTGATTGAAAACATATCTGACATCAATCTCTTGCCTTTAGATATATGTTCATACATGCACACATGTAGTCTTACCACATACACAGACATACACAGATACACCATGTTTACGTATGTGAAAAGCACCACAAGTAGAGCAAAGTTGAGGTGCTGTTAGGCACTAACGATGCTCACTCTGACTTAGAGGTAGAGAATGATGGCAAAGGAGAGTACACAAAAGTGGTGGAAAGAGTCACATAGTCCTAGGAAAAAAATCTGAGAGAAGAGAGGTTAAAAATGATTGCTCATTATGGAGGAGACCTGGGCTAAAGGGGAGGCATAAAACATGTTAAGATACTGGAGAGAAAATAGGAAAGTGGAAGAAATTGGATTAAGCAGGTAGGAAAATGAACTATTATTGGAAAGCTTGCAGGGCATACTTAAAGGACTGACTTTGTAGGATGTTAATGGCTTAAGAAACATGTATTAAGATCTGATTTGCTTTTCAGAACATTCTTCCTAAAGACAGTTCAAACACTTTCATACAGAATGTCTATTAATAAAGATGAAAGAACATTTCGATGTTTATCCTGTAGATGGCTAGAATATGAACAAGCACTAGAAAATTCAGGAAGTAAACCCTAAAGGACTTGGTGACCTATCATATGTTCAGGTGAGGGAGGAATTCCTTAATGCCCAACATAGCGACTAGCGGTTATCATGGTCCGAAATGTTTACCCTCTGCCTTGGTGTCTCCACTGATGATCAAAAACAAATTCTACTACAAAAGATAGTAGATAGAACAATAGAGGGAGTAAACCTGCAAGAGTAAAAACAGAATTCACCTAAAGGGAGATCCGGATTGCATTGAACTCTTTTCTTTCTCTACATATCTCAGCCTGGGTTGGTACATATAAATGGAGCTATAGACAAAACCACAACACAACAATCTGAATGTTTTATCAGTGGTTTTTCAAGTCTAATGTACACTCAGAATCATCCGAGGATCTGGTTAAAATGCATGTTCTTGTTAAGTGGGTCTGATTGCATGAAGTGAGGGTTTGTGTGTGTCAAAGGAATTCCCAGCTGTTGCTAATACACTTGGTCATACTTTAAATAGCAAGATTCTAAATTATTTTGCATGGAGAAGTAAAATTTGTTAGCTCAAGAAAATCACCATAACAAGATTGTACAGTGGAGAAAACCAGTGAGTCTTAGCTGAAGCTGTAGAAAATCTTGCAGCTTTTGCTTGCAAGTCTGGTCTGAGTGTGGTCCCTTGGGATGGGTGGCTGTTCTGAGAAGAGAGTTCAGAGAGCCATCTATACTCTGTAGCACCAATAAGGTTGTTATGGTGCCTCATGAAAAACCACAAAGGGTTTTTTTCTCACCACACTGGCTCTGACACATCCCACTGAGTAAGCAAGCCCAGACTCAAGTTTGAAACTGACTCCAGCACACTGGCCTGCAAACAGTACCATCTAGCCAGAGTGGAATAGAGTGAGTTTTGTTCACCTTGCCTAAGGTTGAGGATTATTTGTAGCTCAATTTTATAAGAAGCCATCTGTACCAATTTTAGTATTTATGAACTTGTCACCAGAGACAAACAAGGCTGGAAATTTATAAACTGGCTCCTTCTAAGCTTATGAGTCAACACTCTCTTCCACATTTGGCCTCTACTCCTTGACCATGAAGCATTTAAGTTATGGCTGTTTGGATACGTCAGCTCTTTAATTACACGAGCATAAGTACTAGGGCCCGGGACCAGATGCCAGCTTGGCACTGCGTAGTGGGAGAGTAGCACTGACAAATGGCTCTGGGTGGCTCAGACCCAGTTTGGCCTGCTTTGGCGCCTGAAATAGACAGGAACGTTTGCTTTAGGGAGATAGCACTGGGCTCTGGAGCTGGGAGAAGTCTGGCAGGAGGGAAAGCGCTCTCTTGGAAATGAAGAAACTAGATCCAACTTGGTGATACCTACTTCTGTGGATTCTGGATAAACTATTTTGTCTCTTTTGGTCTCTGTTTCTACCTGAGAAATGGAAATATGAGCTGTGTCACTTGTCTTCAAACCATTCTCTTCAGTGACACAAAGCTCTGTGAGATGAAAGCATCCCTACTAGTGAGAAGTTTTGTGATTTCTCCACGAGTCCTCTTTACACTCGAGAATAAAGTCCCACCAAAAGAGTAACCCAAGTTATGCCTGGGAACTGGTATGATTGTAGCTCATACATACAAAACAGCAGAAGGAAGTTTGTAAATAATGGAAACATGGCAGCATCCAGCTATAATGTCTCTAGGCTTTATGTCATCTTAAGACAATTTAGTTCCTGAGGTTAGAGAGATGACTCTAGAGCACACACTGCCATTACACAGGACCCAAGTTTGACTCCCAGAGCACATGTGGGTAGCTCCAAGTGCCTGTGACTCCACCATTAGGGGATCTAATGCCGTCTTTGGCCTCTTGGCCACTACACTATCTGTATAAACCCACACTGAGACACACAAATAAAAACACAATTTCTAAAAAAATAAAACTTTCAAAAATCGATTTCTGGAAACACTGCAAGATTAACTCCAGCAACCTAAACCAGACCTAATATACTTTTCATTTTAAGAAAAGTACATTTATGTGACTTCTGGCTCACGAACTGGGTGTACATCACTTACAAACCTATGGGGCTTATCAATATCTCAGAGTTTTTTCTCTGAGCAATTCATTCAAATTAAGTTCACCTGGCTTCACTAGTCATCGTTGGGTATTTCTACACAGTAAAATTCTCTCTGAGGACTGCATTAGTAGGGCAGTCACTGCGTTATTATCTCACCAGGACAGCCACCGTGTTACCACCTCACACTGCTGATGGCTCTGAGGAAGACTGTCTGTAAAGTATATGTAGGTTTACAAGGGCTGAAATGTGCTGTGAGCAAAGCCCCACTGCATATCTGTTTATGTACACCTGCAGGGGAAATAGGGAGCTTCACAAAGGAAGTGCCTTTGCCATACTGACAGCTGTGAACTGAGAGCAGCAGACAGGCTTGCAGAATGACTGACTGAAGAAGCACTCACTCGTTTGTTTGCTGACCCCAATGCAGAGCTCATAAATTACCACATTTTCCTTTGGACAACTGAGATGAAACTACACATTTTCTTAATAGCTATGCTTCTATCTTGAGTCATTTGGCAATTTGGTGCTATATTATTACCTGGCATAGAAGAATATGCCAAGAAATAATAATGATAATGATGGTAATGATGATAATAATAATAATGTCTATAAATATATACATATATATGTATGTATTTGGAGGAGGCTACTCTCATTATCCATTGTTTTCTTTATAAAACTCACTTCTTATCACAGAGCAATGATAAAACCTGGTGGCTTCTGACAAAAAGGTGCATTCTTTGAAAATAAATATAAAGTACAATTAGTTAATATGATTCTCAAAGATACCATGAAATATATAGAGATTTTTGCTTATAACATATATTATTAATTATTGAACCACATAAGAATATAAAAAATACATGCTCATAGTTTGAGTGTGTTTAGGTATTTTGTATTATAAGTATATCTATTATAAGTATATCTATTATGGCATTTACTATTAGTAATATTTATGGACTGAAGAGATGGGTAGAAGTATTCACTGCCCAAGAGTGAAAACTCAGTTCAGATTCCAAGAACCAAAAAAAAAAGTCATATGCATAGCATAATCATCTCTAATCTCAAATCTCTGGTGGGAAGATGGGAGGTGGAGGCAGAAGAATCCCTAGAAGTTTGCCAGCTAGTTGGTGTGCATAGTGAAGAAAATAACAGAGACCATGCCTCCATCAAGTCTTTACAGACAGCTGAGTTTTTCCTCTGACCTCTGCACATGTGCCGTGGCACACATACAACAGCTATATCTATGCACATGAATCTCTCTCTCTCTCTCTCTCTCTCTCTCTCTCTCTCTCTCTCTCTCTCTCTCTCTCTCTCTCTCTCTCTCTCTCTCTCTCTCTCTCTCTCTCTCTCTCTCTCTCTCTCTCTCTCTCTCTCTCTCTCTCTCTCACACACACACACACACACACACTGAGGTGGGAAATGATTATCAAATTGGTTCAGCATCCCATGGGTCCAAACGCATCTCCAGAAAGTGCCATACGTGCCATTATATCTTTTAGGATGTGTGTGTGGGGGGAGAGGGGACTGGCATTTTGAAGCATAACAGAAGAGAAAGATGATTTGTAAACTTAGAATCCAAACCTGAGGCTATGGATTCTAAGAAACCTTTTCTAGAGAAACAAAGGTAAATAGGCTCTGTCAGTCTAGGTAAGCAAACTATAGGTAAGGTCTCATGAGAAACTGGTGGATAGAAGAGAAGAAGTCAGGATTTGACCTTGAGTCTCTTTGAGGTTTTCATGCTTACCTTCAAAAGGACAACAGCTTCTATCTGATTGTTGGTGTTTGTTGCTGTGATAACGATGAAAGTGTTCACAAGTTTAAACTGTCACAGATATATAATGACTCATCATCAGATTGCTTATGATGAAAGTTTAGCATGGAGACCATGCAGAACACTGTTTGGATCTAAAACTCCAGCTGGAGAGATGGCTCAGTGCTTAACAGCACTTGCTGCCCTTGCAGAGGAATGGGGTTTGTTTCCAACACCCATATGGCAGTTAAAACTGGTTTGTAACTCTAGTTCTAGGAGATCCAATCTTGCAAATGTAGCTGACCCTCCAGAGGCAGAGCCAGAGAATTCAACCAGTGGGTTGAAAGATTGGGGTGGAAATGATTCATTATCAATGAAGTACAGATTTCTGTTGGTCCAAATTTCCTAAAGAATGCAGTGTAACAATTGTGTGCATAAAACAATTGTGTGATGCAGAGGTGATTGGGTATATGGGGGGAGAACTGCAATGGCTACACACAAATAAAGTGAAGTTATTAATTAGGTTCCAGATTAATCCATCATCAGACAAATACTATACCAGTTCACATAAGGACTTGAGCCTTCATGGGTTTTTGTGTCTGCAGGATTTCTGGAATGAGTTCTAAGTGTATATATTAAGGGACAACTTTATACTGTGGTGCACAAAGAATATTGGGTGGCAGTGTCTTATTTGTAACTCTAAAGCCATCAGGTGATAGTATTTTACTTTGTAAATCTAAAGTTCAAACAGACAAAAGCAAAGCATGTGGCCCCATTGCCTATATAACAGCAGAATTGGTTTTCTTCTTGATAATATGGAATCTGTTTGAAAATGTGAGTAGGGCATCACAAAGTGATTATATTTGAAGTCTATGTGGCTTCCATGTGAGGAAGAGAAGGGAGATCTTTGACTGATCATTGCAATGTTAATAGTAAAGAAATGCAAAAAGTGTTTTGAGCTGTGGTGGAAGAAGGCAGTAAAAGGTTGAATTTTGGATATAATTGCTGATAGGTTACAGTGTGATGTGAGGGAAAGATCGGAATCAAGGCTGATGCCAAGCATTTGAATCTCAGTCCCAGCAAGACTGAAGTTGGTACTTATTAAGATGAGGAAGACTGGGGTAAGGAGCTTCACATTCATTCAGCCAAGTTTTGGATGGGTGTTAGCTGTCCAAGTACAGTCGGAGTGACAATTGGGCATGTGAGTCAAGCTCTCAGCTGCAATATTAGAGCAGGAGAGAGAAACTTGGCAAGTGACACACAGTTAGAATTCAAAGTCAAGAGACTTAGATCACACAGAGGAGGAAAAGAAGGCAAGGTATTGAAGCAGAGCCTCAGAACACTTCAGTGGGAGAGGTCAGGGTGATAGTGTTGAGCCAGCAAAGAAGGACAAAGGGCAGAGATGGAGAGTGGGGGAGTAGTACCACTGAGACAAGAAAGTAAGAAATGACCAGGCTTGTAAAATGCTGCTAAGACACCAAACAAAACAAGGTTTTGTTCTGGGCCCAAGCAGAGGTCAGTGATGACAACCTAGACAGAAGCTGTGCTGCTCAGCAGACTGGAATGGGTTCAGAAGAGCATCAGGTGAGGAATGGAGATGGGAAGAGCAGACAACTTGTGCTGTTGGCTTTAGAGATCACCTTGCCACAAGCAAGATCCACCTAGGAGGAGACAGACCTCAACTGAAGAGTTATCTAGATCAGCTTGACATGTAGGCAAGCACTGTGGACAGCACCATTCCATGGGCAAGGAACACTGAACTGCATGGGAAGGAAGACATCTAGGCATCTCGGGTACAGTCTTTTCCCTCTGCTCTTGACTGTGGGTGAATGTAACCAGTTGCTTGAGTTTCTACCATGACTTCCCCTAAAATGATAGACTGAAACTAGAACTCTAAGGTGAAATAAAATGCCATTCTCTTTTAAGTTGCTTTTTCTAGTGTATTTATTTATTATATCATCAGAAATAAATCTAGAACACAGCTCTTCCAAGAGTTTTATTGTGGGTGTAGGAAAAGCATTAGAGAGCAGCAAGGTCCAAAGATGATGTAGAATTTGCACAGAGATATTAGAATAATGATGGGAAACATGCTGGCTGTAGGTCGGACTAAGTGTTATGGTGACCTTACAGTGGCCTTTGTGTTGCTTGATTATGGGCTACCTAGGTGATTCCAGAGAAGAAGCTGGGTTGGGAAATGTGTGAACAAGGAACTCAAAGTAACACATCAGGAACACTCCTTGCTGCAATAATCAACATAATGGTACCAGTATGGGCGTTTCTTTTAACTTTATGGTGTGTGTGTGTGTGTGTGTGTGTGTGTGTGTGTGTGTGTGTGTGTGTGTGTTTGTGACAAATTTGCAGTGTATTTTAATAATGTTGGGCATGATTAGAAAACAGAGTGGGGAAGTGTGGCTGGAGGGAATCACATAAGTGAAGGAAGAGGAAGTTTGATGGGCATACAGACTCTGCTGCTTACAATAGGCAGGAGGCACCAAGGACTGATGCCAGAGATGCAGACATTTTTAGCTTCTCAATAGTAGGTGCAGGGCACATGGGGATTCTTCCCTGCTTGCATCTGTGTTCTTTATGCAACACAGGGCATCTATTCTCCTGCCCCCCCATCTCTTCCTCAAGACTCCTACTCTACCTACTCCATGTTTTGACTGTGACTTATGTAGGATTCTGGAGAACACAGGCTGCTAGACCAGTTTTGGCTCAGAATCTGGTTCTCTCACATGAGGATGCCCATGTGGGGAGTTAAAGTCCTGTCTCTTTTCAGGGACTTGCTCAGAGGAAGACAGCTTAAAATATGTTGAACCCTGCCGGCCCTCAGAGGCACCACCCTGCTATCAAGCAGCCCAGGAAGGAAACATTTCTCACCTGGCACAATCATGTCTTTCCAGGGTAACTACATACCTGGCTCATATTTTTAGAAAAAAGGAATGAACAAGGCAAGAGAAAAAAGGATGTGGGAAGGAGGGAAGAATTAAAGATTCATATATATATATATATATATATATATATATATATATATATATATTTAGAAAGGTCATCACCATTCTAGACTGGTAAAATACATTTCTGCTCAGGCGATTTGCATCTTGTTTGTAACTAATTCCTCTGTCACATATTAAGCATTCCACAATGCCCGCCTAGACTCAGGAATACATCCAAAATGGCTGAAGGATGACAGGGTTTGATTGCTTGCCTCTCTCTCTGTCCCTGAAGTTAATATGATGCTTATCTGAGAGCAAAGGCACAGACAGGGAGAAATTTAATGCAAATTTCATCAGGAGTCTAGTGCCACTTCACAAAATATTGATTAGGTGTCTGATTTGCTGTCCCCTGACAATGGGCCATCGGAATAAACCAATGAGGTGGGCTTGACTCCAGCTCGTCATGGTCATTCGATAAAGCCTGGCAACCAATAAGGAGCAGCTACCATCTGATTGGGTGAGAGGCCAGTGAAGGGGGAAACCATCTTAGCAACAGCAGAAAATATTGCACACGCCCTACACAAACGCACAAACACAGACAGCTTGCCACCACCCTGCTGCTGCGAACAGTGGCTGATTGTGTCTCCTCAGGCTTTTGTCTTGTCACACCCCCTCTAAAGGACAAATTTCAGTTCACACAGTACACTGCCTACCTGGTCAGACAGCCCATAATCCCTTTTTAATAGAATGCAGGGCAACATTGATTGCGCTCCCAGCCCCCTTCAACAGCCCCCTTATTAAGAATGAACTTTGATCTGCAGGTAAACTGCACAGGCTTTGTTCTGGAAATGGACTGTTCTGGTCTCCAGGGAGCAGGGCCACATCATTGCCCTTCCTGCCCAGCATGCCATGGGGAAGGGGCTGTGGTGTGGGACTGAGCCCACTGACTGGAGGTGTTTATTATTATTATTATTATTATTATTATTATTATTATTTATTTATTTATTTATTTTTCCCCCGTGCTTTCTGTAAGAATGGCAGAAGGATTTTGCGGGGCTGGAGCAGGCTCCAGAGTGCTTGTTATTTTCCTCATAAGCTTCCTTTTTCATTGTTCCATGACCTCTGAATGCAGAGCCTCAAAAGCTTTCCTGTTTTCCTGTAACATTTGGCAAGATCTTTCTCAGTTACTAGGCTCAAGCCTTTAACATTCTCCTTTGAAAGGCTCCTTGCCTCTGTGTTTTTATGTTTCCCCAGAAACCCCCTTGTTCCCCAGATGCCTTGAGAAGGAGGCTGCTTGCCAATCCCTGGTTCCCCCCTCCCTTCCAGCTAGCAGCTGCCATGACCTCTTGCCTCATTTTTATCCCCCAAGTTCTATGCAGAGCTCAGGGACTATTTGGAGGACAGTGGAGATGGCAGGTGACTGGAGGACACATTATTTCAAACATCATTTATTCCTCCATATTCTTGTTTTCTTTGCTCTGGTGCCTGATTTCAGCCTGCATCCTTGGTCCAGGAGCATCTGGCCATGGATTATCTAGTCCTGCTGGTGCTCTTACCAGCACTCCCTGCTGACAGCTGTAATTCTGTCTGGGTGGAAGAGCCTATCAGGGAGGACAGTCTTCACTCTAGGAGGCATGCAGCTATGTCTTCTGCCAGAGGGAAGGAAGTTGAGACGATGTCATAGGCATTTTTTTCCAGTCCAAGAAGGATTATCTGCTAGGAAACGGTACCAGCTGTTTTCCATCTTCCTGACTACAAAGCCGAGGGGAACGGCATGAAATAGAAACAGAAAGGAAGAAAGCTAGACATGAAGCCCAGTTTTTTTTTGTTTTTTTTTTTTGTTTTGTTTTGTTTTGTTTTTTTATATCAGGGTAAGAGGACCTAGATTCCTTTACAAGTGGTCATTTGGACTTTCCTTTTGAGGTAGCTGATCCCCACCCACTCCAGTTTTGACAAACTGTGTTCCCATTGATGCAAGGGAGTGGATGTGATGAGAGGCTGGGCTGTAGCTACGGCCTGGAGATCTTGCCTAGAATGCATGATGCCCTGAATTCCAATCCCAACATTGCAGTAAATAGATGAACAATGAGCTTGGGCATGCTGTGACAGCATCATGGATTCTGCAGTCATACTGGCCTAGATTTAGGTCATAGCCTTAAAGCTGTCTAATGAGGGGATGTAAACAAACTCCCAGCTCCTCTAGGCCTTTGAAAAATGTTTGCACAATGGACGTCACAGTACCATAGTATGTATAAATTACTCAGCTGAGGGCTTAGCATGTATGCTCACATTAAAAAAAAATGTGATGTTGTGGTGTAAGCCTGTAATCTTTGCACTTTGGGGACTTAGGCTAGAGAATAAGAAGTTCCACATCAGCCTGGTATATACATAGGAAACCCTATTTGAAAGAAGGAAGGAAGGAAAGAAAAAAAGGCATAAAGAAAGAGAAAGATTGAGACAGTCAAACAACAGACAATCTTGTTAAATCTAATTCTAGAATTCTCCCAGCTTCATTCAATCACTAATCAGACATATGGACACAGTAGTGCTAATTAATTGAAACCATCTACGAGAGTGAAACAAGATACTTCGTATTTTAGGACAGAGAAAAAGGCAAACAAATTATAAAACAAGGAGCAACTGAGGAAAGACAAAAGTTAAGGGCAATTGTGAAGCTAGGGATGCAGCTAGGTTGGGAGAGTGCTTATCTAGCATGAAGAAAGTCCTGGGTTCTATTCCTAGTCCCACACAAAGCAGACACGGTGGTTCACACCAGTAATCTGAGAAGATAGAAACAGGAAGACCAGAAGTTCAAGACCATCAAAGTCAGATTGGGATATATGAGACCTTGAGACCTATTGATAGGGGGGCAGATAGATAGACATATAAACAGATAGACAGACAGATAGATAGATGTGTGTGTGTGTGTGTGTGTGTGGAGAGAGAGAGAGAGAGAGAGAGAGAGAGAGAGAGAGAGAGAGAGAGAGAGAGAGAGAGAGAGAGAACAAGGAAAATTGAAGAGAGTACTAATAGGCAGATCTACCTCGGTTAGAACCAACAATAGCATAGAGTTGTTATAAGTTGATGGGATGGCCCAGGAAGAAGGAGGTAGCCTTAAAGGCTGAAGCAAAAACGCTGATGGACTTAGAAGAAATGAGTGTGGTCAATGAAATGCATAAGGAGGAGAGTTGCTGCTTAGGAAAAAAGTTACTAGATAATAGACTGTAAAAATAGATTGAGGCCCTAGAATCAGTCTTGTCTTTCTTTCAATTCAAAACTACTATTTATGTCTTGACTCAGTTTCCTTAGCTGTAAATATCACTTTATTAAGTGATATTGGCCTGGGAGAAAAAGGTGTTTAATGCATAAAACCATGTTTCAATGAAGCTGCCTCAGAAAATTCAACAACAATAAACACACACACACACACACACACACACACACATACAGAGAGAGGGGGATAGAGGGAGATGAGAAAGAGAGAGAGAGAGAGAGAGAGAGAGAGAGAGAGAGAGAGAGGGAAGAGAAAGAGAGAGAAGAGAGAAGAGAAAGAGAGAGGAGATACAAGATATGGCAGTCAGACAAATATTTTAATATGCAAAATGAACAGATAAAAGGTCCAGTTGCAGACCAGATGATGGCTGGACAGTTTAGTATGGTGCCTTTTAGGACCCCTATGACAATGACCTTTGGTATTCTCTCTCCCAGACAGCTGCCTGTGTTCACTTCTCGGTCTGCGATGGTGATTTAGCACATAAATTTTTCCCTTTCATCTTCCCACTTGCATACTTATATTAGACATGGATTTGGTTAGACCTGCATCTGTTGAGACGACTAGCCAATAATAGAAGCCCCACGGGGCTAACGCGTTCTGGTTTCAGGAGTGGGTCTCACAAGTGAGGTCTAGGTCAGGAAGTTATTAGCTGCAGACTCAGGGAATATATTCAGCTGTCATCACTTTTTAATTAAAAATAGCTTGGCGGCACACACACATTCCAGCACTCTACTGTGGATGGGAAAATACCATCCTTTTCCTATACACAATTCACTGCCCCAGAAGAGGGTACCTTCTCCCTATCCCAACATCTCTGGGGCCTTGTCCAAACACTGTAAGAAACTTGCCCTGTGAGGTAGGGAAAGGTACATATTGGTATCCTGGGACCAGCTCTGAGCAGCTAACCTGGGTATGTCCTCTTTTCCTACCTCTACCTTTAGAACTGGCAGGTAATGGGTTATGGTCACCAGGGAAACCTGTCTGTGGTTACGTATCACTTTTTTTCTTCTTTGGGGATCATCAAGTTAGACATTGAATGAGAGGTGAGATAAATTCCACACATAACCACTGTGAAATTGAATTTTCTAGAATCCCAATTGTCTTCTTCCTTTTCTACTTTGCTTATAGAGACTTGAACATGAGATGTAACATGGGATCATTTAAAACCTACCCTGTTTGACCTAAGTTAAATTCTCTGTCTTTAACTCCTCAGATAACTTTGGCCATGTCTTCTTAGTTGCTCTAAATTTTGACTCTTTCACCTGTAGTGTGGGCACAATAACAACACCAGTGACTTAAGATCTTGGGGACCATCCAATGAATCTTCCATGAAAAGCACTTTGTACCAGGTGTGAAATAATTATGCAGCAAATACAGGCAATTCATTAGCCAGTGTTTATAACTCTGGCTAGAGTGTATGTGATGGCTATTCTTGGTTGTCAACTTGATTACATCTCAAATTAACTAAAATCCAAATGGCTGGGCACACCTGTGAGGTATTTTTTTCTTAATTAAACCATTTGAAGTTGAAAGACTCTCTTCTAATTCATATATTTAAGGTGGAAAGATCCAGATTTATTCTGGCCCACATCTCCTGCTGGCAGCTTATATAAGGGACATGGAAGAAGAAAGATTGCCCTTCTCTCTCTCTCTCTCTCTCTCTCTCTCTCTCTCTCTCTCTCTCTCTCTCTCTCTGCCTGCTTGCCAGCAAACTTATCCCTTTACTGGCAGTGGCCTACTTCTTCAGGATTCTGGCATATACTGAAAACCAGCTGATATATCCAGCCTTGTGGATTGAACAACTACTGGTTTCTTGGAAATTCTGTTTATAGACAGCCATTGTTAGACTACATAGACTACAACCTATAAGCCTTTCTAAATAACCCCCTATCTAATCTCTCTCTCTCTCTCTCTCTCTCTCTCTCTCTCTCTCTCTCTCTTTCTCTCTCTCTCTCTCTCAATTCTATAAGTTTGGTACCTCTAGAGAACCCTAATACAAGGTATTATAAAAATCCATTGGGTACAACAGTTATATCCTATTAGTCTTGTGATGAATGTAGATATTCAGTAAGGACATTATTTGACACACAGTTATCTGAGCCATGACACAGTGAAACAGTGAAATATGCTAATATGTGCTAGGATCTTTAATTAAAATGCATAATTTATTACTCTGGTATTTTTACATTTAAAAACATTATGCAAAACAAAACAACACAGTTCCCACTCTCTTAAATTGACATAATGCAAATTATATATTCAGCATAGATGGTGATATGCAAATAAAACATCAACATATTTGCAGATTCACAATCATCTATCATTTATTTTGCACTTATTATCCACAGGCAAACCAGAAGAAAATGTTTTTTGATAAACACAGTTCTTACCTTTCTGGACTTTATGGCATAAAAAGGACAATATTGTAATGTGTCTTACAGTAAATAGGGAAACAGATTTTGAAACCAGAACATTCTACTCCTTTACATCTCTCTCTCTCTCTGTCTCTCTGTGTGTGTGTGTGTGTGTGTGTGTGTGTGTGTAAGAGAGAAAGAGAGAGAAAGAGAACTACAGCATACACATGGAAATCAGAGGACAGTTTGTGGAAGTTCTCTCCTTCCACCATGTGAGTCCTGGAGATGGAACTCAGGTCATCAGCCTTGGTAGCAAGTGCCTTTACCCACTGAGCCATTTCTTCGCTGACCCTGCCATAGCATTTTTACACCAGGATAAGTCACAGCACTGTGATGTTACTGACTTGATATGTTGACTCACTCCATATAACTAAAGGTTATGCACTTTGAAATCTCATACATGGGTGGAGACTTCAGATGGATTTAATTGACGTTGTTGATCAATTTTGTTTTTCTTTGACATGTCATTGTCATTCTCAGAGTTGGCTCAGGCAGCAGTTGAAGGCCAGTTTAGCATTGTCCAATGATGGAGCTCACTTGGTGTTTTGCAGTCTACTTATCGCTAGATCTTCCTTGCTTTGTTGATTCCCATGGACACTCTGACAACAGCAGGCTTCTCTCAGTTGTGAGTCTTTGCATTTTCCATATGTCCATCTGCAGGGAAGGTGTTCCAGAGTCTCCTGGGATAGCTGTTGAAATGACGATCTCTGTCAAAGTCCAGGCCTATTGCTATGACTTTGATGTTAAATATCTGCTGAGGCTCAAGTCTCAAAAGCTTAAGATAACTTCAATTCTTTACTAAGACCAACAAGACCTGGCCAGGCTTCCAGTCCTACTTCAACCACTCAACTGTCCCCTGGATGCTGTGACCACGCAGAAGCCCTTTGGAGTTCTTTCCTATTTCCTATTTGGAGTGCGTGGCTCCTACTTCAGCTCTGGCTAGTGGCTGCCTTAGCTTTACACCACTTGGGAGTCCCTGCCAAATATCTATCAGCCTTTTACACAGCAGTTCCAGAATCCCCTTGTCTTCAGTGACTTCCTAGTTCCCTCATTGTGTCCACTTTCCCCAGACTGATCTGCATTTACTTAAAAAATTGTTTATTGTGTAGGTGTGTACCTGACTGTATGTAAGTTCACCACACATGTAGGAGCCCATGGAAGTCAGTAGAAGGCATCAGATCCCTTAGCATTAGAGTTACAGGTGGTGTGAGCAGCCATATGGGTGTTGGGAACTGAACTCCGGTCTTCTACAAGGCCAGTTAGTGCTCTAAACTACTGAGATTTCTCTCCAGCTCCCTGATATGCATTTACCTTGATGGTAGATCTTATAACATTCTACCACAGTACTTCTCCCTTGAAGGCTCAGCCCATGTATTTCTACCCTAGTATCTCAAAGAACATAATTGTACTCCCTTGAGTAAACATAATTGTGTTCCCCTGAGCTATGCAAGGGAGAGTTCAAATGCATTTGTAAAATAAAATATTACCCTCAGACCTGGTAGCATCACTGTTCTTTGGATATTACAGATATGTTATGAGTGTTGTCTGATGATCATAGACATAAACTGACAAGCTGGTTTAGTAGTTCTTCCAGAGGACCTTAGTTGAATTCCTAGAACCAACATTAGTTAACTCAACTGCTTATAACTACAGCTCTAGTGGCTCTGATACCTTCTTCTGTTCCCCAAAGGCATACACACATGTACATGTGCACACACACACCCGCGCACAAAGAAAATGAAGATCACAGACAAACTGAATTAACTGTAGCTTCCCATATGTGAGCAGGCCCTACCCAGCTTTACTAAATGATGTTAAAAGCAGATGAAGCCTATAAAATCTGTCCCTTCCCTGATGCCAAGATGCATAGATAACCAAAAGGAGAACAGAAGAAATGAAACCAGTGTCTTTGTTGTTTCAGCCTCACAGAGAATGTGGGTAAATGAGCAAACTGTAGGCCACATTTAACTGTTCTTTCCTGAACGTGCTCTTACTTAATTGGTTGATTTAATTTCCTAGCAAATGAACACTGAACGTATAATCCTTGAGAACACTCATTTGCTAAAAATCTCTTCTCTTAGCTAAACCTCATTTATTTAAATTAATTTCCCACCATTTCTTCTCTTAGCAGCATAGAGTGTAATCTGGATACTTCACACTTGCTTTTCCTTTCTGAGTACGAAACCTCTACCATCTAAAGCAGTTTACAAATTATCAGTAGCCCTCACAGATTGGTGGTGGAATGTGGAGTGGAAGAGTCACTTTGGGATAACAGATTGGCAGTTTCTTTCTTTAAAAAGTTAAATTGAAACATACAACTTTCATTTGTGAGAGTCAACTGAATAGAAGTGAAAACGGAAGTCCACAAAGAGATGTTACCAATACCCATAGTGGCTTGATTCATCATGGTCCTCAGGATGAATACTCCTGAGGAACACTCAAATATCCATCTACTCAAACAAAATAGAGTCTCTCCATACAGACACTCACACATGTCACGTCCATACCTATGCTCTCTTCCACATACATACACATACTTAAAAACATAACAAATCTCTTAGAAAGCAAAGCATACTAAATGAAAGAAGCTAGGTCCAGATGGGTACATACAAGACTATTAGATTTACATAAAAATTCCTCAAAGGACAAATCTGGAGACAGAGAAAGGGGCTTAGAAGGGGGCGGAAGAAAGGCAGAAGATAGAAGTGACTTGCAAATAGCCTTGGGGAATTCTGGGGGTTAAAGAACATGGTTTAAACCTAGATTGTGATTCACTTGGCTTTATAAACTTACAACCAAGCATTGACTGGCACCCTCACAATAGACAGATGTGATGCTGGCAAAATTACATACATCAGTAAAATTAAGGAACGTAGTTGAAATTGCCATTTGGTAATTTCAGAATTATATTTCAGTGATATTTTAATTTTATGAATCATTCTTCCCAGGTAATGTAAAAGAACAGTCTTTAATCACAGATTTCAAATTTTTAAGTTGATTTCTCCTTGGAGCCCCAAGGGCCTTCACCTTTATACCAGTGGAAGCAGATTCCGAATGTAAAACACCTTTTCTTTCCTTCAAACTAATTAAGGAAGCTCTGACATCAGCCTTATTTGCAGCACACCTGATGGAGGCCACGATACCAATTAAACTCTTGAATGATTAGAAATGCAAACTGTGAGATGCCTCAGCAGCAGGCCTTGCTGCCTGGCCCCAGAATCACAACCATGAGAGGGCAAGGACATCATCTCGGGGACCACGAAGCTCCCAAGTTTACCAGAGTTGAAGGAGAAAGGAATGCCACTATGACGGTCCAGAACTCACCTTTCACACGGGACAAAATTTCTCTTATGCTTTTCCCTGGGTTAAGAAGTTCTGTTTCAGGGTAGGCTGACACTGAGCTTTGGGTGAAAAGAGAACCAAGTTTGGCTTCTGAATCTACAGAATTTTATTTAATTTCTCCGAGTTTGTGTTTCTTTGCCTATGCTAACAGAATGAGTCTCATTTTCATTGGGAGGCTAACAGGATGGGTCTCATTCTCAATGAGATGTGGTAGATGTCAGTATGTTCTTGCATATAGGAGTGCTTAACGAATGGGATCTAGTCAGAGGATGGCTTAGGTCTTGAGTCTTGACTCCTTTCCTCCCCCTACTCTGGTAGGTATTGACCGATTGCCTGCCATTCCCTCAATTCAGCAAATACTCTATGAATACCTGCATAAAACAAAAGCCAATAAACCCATACAGTAACAAAGCATCTGGGAAATACCTGCCAATGATAAAGAACTGAATTTTAGGTCAGGTGTTGGTGGCCCACGCCTTTAGTCCCAGCACTGGGGAGGCAGAGGCAGGTGGATCTCTGTGAGTTCGAGGCCAGCCTGGTCTACAGAGCTAGTTCCAGGATAGGCTCCAAAGCAATACAGGGAAACCCTGTTTTAAAACACAACAACAACAAAAACAAACAAACAAACAAACACACAAAAGAACTGAATTTTATATGCTGTTACAAATAGTCATGTGTTCAATGGAAAAGCACCAAGTGAGATAGGAGGCCTGCTATATATTGGGGTGAGGAAAGGGTGGACTGCTGACAGGGTGCAGAGGAAAGGACTTCTGAATTGGAAAGTGAAAGAAATATTGTCTTGCTTAGTAAACAACATGTAAGCTCCCAAGTGGAATCTTCTAGAATGTTCTACATAGCTTCAAGGAGCACCAGGGAGATGGTAACCAGGCTAGACCCAGGTGTATAGCACTAAGTGAAGCAATGAAAAACAAACCAAAACTCTGCCCATATCACCTGCCTATTACATGATAATTGAGTAGACATGTCATGTCTCTTCATCTACAAAATAGGGTTTGAGTCTGTATCAAAAGATCTCTTCCCCAAAGGCTGGAAACATCTGCCAATCCCAGGTGCCTCTGAAGTTGGACCTTGTAGGCTATGTTTCATCAGGACAAGCAGGAGAACCTGCTGATTTATTTCTCTTTGTGTCTAAGCTGTTCAGATTTATGTGTTTCTCCATTATTTGTGGTGAGCCTGTAAGGCTATAAGATGGGACTGACTGAAACAGAAGAGGAATTCCAGGGTATAGCGAAAGATGTAGACATAGGCAGGAGAACAATTTACTTAATCCCTCAACCAACAGCTGCTGCTGAATGGATAAATTAATATAGTTATCTGCTATGCCATTAAAAAGAGCAGCATGGAGTGTGGTAAAGAGTTTTCAATGGTGGGATGATAGCCTTTGTACATAGATAAATGAATGCATGAGCATGCATACCAGTGTCATATTAGGGTATAGCTTTTCTCAGAATCATCACACACACTGAACGTGACTCAGATACTTAGGGGACATCTGTCAGCCATTTTCAGTGAACTGTGAATCAGAAATTCAAAAGACAGGAAAGGAACATGGTAGACCCTTCAAAGTTAGTCTTCTCAAACTCTTCCCTCAGCCCTGGTCAAATGTAAGTGGTTCAATGCAAAGAATCTGAACTCACATCAGAAGATCTTGGCTCCATGTCTGGCCCTTCAAGACTGAGCTGTGTGGCTTGGGCTCCCCATTGAACTCTGCACCCTATTTTCCTCACTTAACCTAAAGGCGATAAAACCTCTACATTGTCTGACTCCCAAATGTCAGAGGTCAAATATAAAGGTCATTAGGTAAACTGTAACTATCTATCTGGTCAAAAAGAGCTCAAAGGTCCTTGTTGGAAACAGGCTGATGGAAACCTGGGGGATGGTCAAGTATGGGGGGGAGGAGTTTGGGCATTTCTCCAAATTAGATGTGCTAATTTATGTGCATTAGTTAGGTTGGTTCGCTGGGCAGTCAGATGGGACTCCCTGATGGATGTGCCATTCACGACAGCTAAGAAACACATGGCTCAGACACTGTGATCCTTTCTGACAGGATTATGAGAGGCACAGATCTGGGGGACAATTTCAAAGATACCTGCTCACTAACCTCTTCAGAGACCTAGAAGCAGAGCAAGAAGACTGTTGGGTTTATTTTCAACCTTTCTCTCCAGCTGCCTGTGTCTGTGTTCCAGGTACAATAGGAATAAACTATAGTAAGAGAACGGTGCCTGGTGCTGCTGTCCCACTTCCCTTCAAGCTTAGGAACCATCTGGGCTGGCTGAAAGTGAGAAGGAGCAAAGTAGCCTGCTTTCTCATGGAGAAAAACACCGTTCGGAGTCAGCGGCAGAGGAGCTTCTCTTGGAAAGACTCACTGAGGAGAATGGCAGCAAGATGCTCTATTAAGTGACATGTGCCTGGCTGGAGTATAAAATAGGGATGATGGAAGAATCACTGGATCCTAACGGTCATTGAATTTGCTGGGCATGGTGGCTTCAGCCTGTAGCTCCAGCACTTGGGAGACTCAAGTAGGAGGAGTGCCTGAGTTCAAATCTAGCCTGGGTTACTACGTTTGTGCTGACCATCCTTGGCTACAAACTGAGACCTCTCTGAATAAAGAACTTGGTGGACTTGATGCAGATAAAATTTCCCATTACTCACTGTGAACTGTGAGCTTCTCCTAGAGACCACTAAGGGTTTGAACCGCTTATCTCTCCAGGCCTTACCCAGTGCCTGGCACTCGATGGTCACTCAGTATGTATGATACAATATGCACATAGCCAGGTATTCAGTGACAGAGAGCCAGCATTGCATGGGTGTTTTACCTAAAAGTCCTTCACATTTGAAGTGTTCCTTTGGTAAAGCATTTCTCTTAGTTGGTATCCATTCATCTTTGCTGTGCTCATAGCACACTGGGATGTCTTGCTATAAGGTTGAGGTAGCAGGAATTTAGGGTGGTTTGGGGATATCTGAAGCAACTTCCAGGCCTTAAGAATTGAGATCCTGATGTTTGAAAAATTCTTCCAGTGGTAAATAGCATAAGTTTGGGGACTACTCAGAAATTTTCAGGTCATTGTATGACTCTGCTTGTGATGACTGCTTGGGTCTGTGACATCAAGGGGGTGTCCTAGGGCAGTTGAAGTACATCTTGTTTCCTATTACAGCATCTCCAAATTTCTTAAGTTATTTTTAGTCATGGTTTCTTTAACAACAATGAAGCTCTTTGCTTGTCTTATAAAACATTAATTTTTAAACCTTTTATTTGTTCTTGTAATTTTCATTTTCTGTCATCTAACATTATATACCTCTCCTGTATTATTTGGAGTAGGTATTGCTAAATAGGAAATGGTGATCAAGGAGACTTCATGTAGACCTCATATTTACTATCTTTTAGAACATTTTTACACAAAAATGTCTTGTACAAGTTATAATTAATATTGTCAGGAAGCCTCATATGTAATGCCTCCAGTCCTTGGAGACTGGAGAGGTGGCCTAGCAGATCAAATTGCTTGCTGCTCTTGCAGAGGAACTGGGCTGTTTCCAGCACCCATACCTGTCAACTCACAGTCATTTGTAACTCTAGCTTCAGGGGCCCTGCTGAAACTCCTTGGGCAGAGGGTATACATGGTACACATAAACCCATACACATGCAAAAAATACACACAATAAATACATCAATTAATTAAACTTTTCCTAATTCTTTGCAATTTGTCCCAGCCATGAAATTATTACAATTTCTTGTGTGTCTGGAACAGTGGAGAAACAGTGCTGTAACCATCCTTGCTGTTGCTTCCTGGGAATTTAGACAAATGGAAGGGGTATTCATTTTGGTAGAAATGTCTTAAAGAAATCCATGCTATTTCTATTTTCACATTTTTAGAGAAGAAAGGGGTCTGTTTTGGCTGGTAGCTTCAGGAGAGGGGAAGACATAAGGAAAGGCAGAGAAAGCATAGCAGCAGCAGCAGCAGCAGCAGCGGAAAAATGTGTGATCATACTTTGTCCCCACACAGGAAGCAGAGAGAAAGAGAGAAAACAAAGTAGGACAGTCTATAAAACTCCAAAGCCAGCATGATCCCTCCAGGCAGGCTCCACCTTTTAAAGGTACTGTAACCTTCCCCAGCAGAGCCACCAGCTGAGAAACAAGTGCTCAGACACAGGAGCCTGTGGGAGACACTTCTCATCCAAAGCATCATACATTAACCTATACACTAGAGTCAGCTGCAATCTGAATTTAGGACTTTATAACTACCTGAAAATAATACATTTCTTTCTCATTCTTTCTTTTTACATACACTTACTTTTAAAGATTTTCATTTTAATTAAAATGTTGTTACATCACTTCCCCTTCCCTTTCGTCCCTCCAGTTCCTCCCATCCCCCTCCCTTAAAGCCCTGTCATGCCCCCTCATTCTCAAATTGATAATCTCTTTTCCTTTTATTACTATTGTTACATATATAGACACAAACATAAATGCAGCCTGCTGAGTCTATTTTTGTTGTTTGTGTGTATATAGTTTTAGGGTTGACCATTTTGTACTGGGTAACCAATCTGGGGCTCATTCTAGAGAGAGCAGTCATTATTGCCTGTAGTTCTTTGTTTATGTGTGAGACCCTCATGGGATTTTCCCCTTCTGTGTTAGCATGTCTGTTGATATTGTCATTGTTCAGGTCTTGTTTATGGAGCCACTTCTAAGAGATGCAATCTTGTAGCAGACTTCCTGGTATTCCTGTTTTTAGAACCTTTCCATGCCCCTCTTCCTTGATGTTCCCTGAACCATAGATGCAAGAGCAATGCATGCTGGAGATGTATTCACTGGAGCTGGGCTCCCCATAACCCATTGATTTGTGTAATCCCAGTTGAAGTCCTTTTGCTACATAGGAAAACAAAGGGAAAGGTATTTCTAACAGTGGGCACATTCTGATGGGAGTGGATATGTCTTGCAGAGTCCTTCTTTGCCACCTGGATCTCCCAGCTTCCTTCAGAAGATTATGGGTAGAAAGCGCTAACAGATCTCCAAAAGGTAGATGCCCCCACTTCCAGCATTAGCAATCTTTGAAATTAAGCATAGATTTAACAGATTGCTAAATGCCATAGTCATACAATTCATTAAACTACATTTAAATTGAATGCAAACAATGACCTTGTTTATTTTAAAATTAAATGAACAAGTGCTATCATGTAGAATTGAAACACCCTTACCTCATTTTTTTTTCTTGAATAAACCTACTTAATGTAGGAGGGAAAACAACCACACAGAATGGGTTCCAAACTGGCCTTAGTTTACTCTTTTTGCCTGCTAGGAATGGGTGAAGGGACTACTCCTTTTCTTTCAATAGGATGGAGAGACCCATTGTAAAGGAGATGAACCTATAGCCTTTAATAGCTACTTATAGAGCAAGGAAAGCTTGAGGCAGGACCTCTGTGGTCTCAGGAGTTAAGACTGCTACAATTAAAAAAATATTGAAATGCACTATTGGTGACACCCTAAAATACTGTTGTCTGCTGGAAATGCAAATTTGGTCCTTCTGTTTTTATCTACCGACTCTGCTCAGAGGAAGGTTGTAGGAGAAAGTTCCCGAAAAGTGTTAAGAAACAATCCAAATAGTGTCCCAGGTAGTTGAAGAGTGTAACAGAAAGATGAAGATGTGAGTATCGTTCCTGTGGGAGATTTACTGGGAATTCCAGAGGGTTAGGGAGCACTAGAGTTACAGTGTGGACCAATTCTGGAGAACACAAAACACAGCTACCAGTCCAATAAAGAATCTAGATGCAGACACTGGAAGACAAATGCACTAAATGTTTCAACAGTTCTCTGAGCCACGCAGCATTTTGTTCTCTGTGCTTATATAAACTCTGAGCACTGTTTTATATAACATGCACTTAGAGAGCTCCTGGCCTGTGAGAGAAATCCCAACATGAAAGCAAATGGAAAAATAAGGAGAATTCCTTGCATTTCCCCATGGTTTATCCCCAAGCCAACCCACACAGCTGAAGCACATCTTAGCTCCCTGCTGTTTTGGGGTTTGGAGATGTTATGTTTTTTGAGGAGAGCAGCTCTTTTACACCCTGTATGTCAGGTGTACCCTCACTGCCACTGTTTGCAATCCTTCACTGCTTCAGGTCCTTAATTTATGAGGCTGTGTAACCGAATAAGAACCAGTCTGTTTTACCCATAGAACACAGACTATGAAGAATGCTGGATATTTATGTGGGAAGGGAGCCTTCACACTGCCCTCTTCCACTAAATGTGTGGTCCGAGACAAGCTTAGGATGTCATAGAAGCATCAAGGTAGCTTCTTCTAATTGCTTTAAGATGCAGCCATGTTTTCTTTGTTGCTGTGGCTTCTAGACTGTCACCAGTCATAATAGGTAGGCATTTTCTTTGTTACTGCTCTGGTTTTGTTTTGTGACTTGGGAAAGTGAACTTCTTCCAAGCCCTGTCTCAGAATTCAGAGTGGTTTGCACCGTTCAGCTCCAGCAGCTTCTACCCTGCTCATCCAGCTCCCGACATCAACAGTCTATGTTGATTCTTTGATTTTTGTTTGTTTTTTTTGTTTGTTTTTCAAGACAATGTTTCTCTGTGTAACAGCCCTAGCTGTCCTGGAACTAGCTCTGTAGACCAGGCTGGCCTTTAACTCACAGAGATCCGCCTGCCTCTGCCTCCCGAGTGCTGGACTAAAGGCGTGAGCCACCACCGCCTGGCTGATTTTCTTGGTGCATTTCCTGAAAGTTTCATCTCCGGCTCTGTTTTGGTTTTTCTTTACTTGAGAAAGACCCATGTCTGGTTCTGTACTCCACCCGGGAAATGTATCTTTCTCAGCACTATGAGGAGAGCATGGTCTTCTTGACCTTCCTTGACAATGGTGCTTACTTGCAAAGGCTGGATGAACACAAGGCCTCCTGCTTCCTCTTGGGTCCTCTAAGGGTTGGTTTTTGCTCTCCTGCGCCACCTGCTGTAAGTAGCACCACAGGCAGGCTTCCCCTCTCTAGCCCCGGGCAGCAGAAGCCAGAGCCAAACCCTTAGTCCTAGCAGATGTTGCTTAGGCTGCCAGGTTTCTGTCCAGACCTTATCTGTGTTGCCTTGGCTGGCTCCTAGCTCAGAATTCCAGTGTCCCCAAATGACTTTCCGGCACTCACGCATGTCCTGAGCTCACTGGCCAGAAGCAAGGGTCTGCCAGTTTGAAGGCTGCTCAAGTGCTATTCTTGCAGGCCTTCTGAATGTGTGGTCAGTGAAGACTATCTCTTTAGCAGTGAAAATGCACACACACTTCTTTTGAATTGGCAACAGGAATATGACATTGGTCCTTTAATGGGCTTCCATCATGTCTCCAACTTATCCCAACTTAGCTCACCCCGGCGTCTCCTTATTCTCCCAAGTTTGGCTTTTGGTTCATTGTTTTGTTTTAGAACTTGGGACTTTTCTACATGGTTCCCAGTGAGTTAGTGATTTTAACTAAGGGACCATGGAGAGAGAAGGGCTGTTTTTGTTGCCTTCCCATGGTTCCCTGTTGTAGACTGACCAGCTCTTGACAGTAGATTTACACACTTGTCCTTTACACGTCCTTATACTTGAGCAGCCTGACATATTGGAGACCCATATAAAAAGCTTACTGCAATATGAAACTCCAACTGATCAAAATCATTTTCTTGAGGCAAGTCTCACTATGTAGGTCAGGCTGACCACCAACTCATGATTTCCTACATCAGCTTGTAGAGTGCTGACATTACAGGTGTGCACCACTGGGTCTATTTTCAAAATCCATCTCAAGAATCCTTCCTGAGTTGTTCATCAAAATGGAAAGCCAGCGTTGAGATCTTGGATGCTCATTCCTGATTTAATTCCTTAAAGCTGCCTTTGTTAGTCTGATAAGAGGAGGAAGCACATGGCTAGCAACTGTTTCTTGAATTTAGAGGGGAAACCCCCAGAAATATATGCATATGGCAGAGAACTGAGATACTGAGATAAACACAAGTTAGAACTTCCTGAGAGCAAAGGTTACATGGTCATATTGAGCAAGAGGACAGAATACCTACTATAAATCCTTAATTTTGCTCAGTAAGCACTTATTTTACTCTTGCTCTGTGTTAGCACTGGGAGATGCTGGTGTTAAGTGTAGCATTTGACATAGAGAGCATTTGTCTGTGAGAACACAGAGACAAATAAGGGACAGTTTCGGTATAATTTCTAATGGCCTAGAGAGGACTGAGAGCAACCCCTAGATACTGTGGGAGATCCCCGATTCAGGCTGTCCAGCTAGAGAGGGTGATGTTCCCGTGAGCACACACAGCCAGGGAATTGCGGTGGTTGGTTGACCTACAAACACCTTCAGATATTGGGAAGTCCTTTTAGTTCTTTTTTTTGGAATGAGATGTTGACTCATAAACAATGCCACCCAACCTTGATGACTTCAAAAGGCTCAGTTTTCTCTGCTTCTTTGTTGGCTTGTGACATTGACACAATAGCTCTCTGTGTATTAGAAGGGAAAGGGCTAGGCAAGGGACCTTTTCTCAGCATCTGAGGGATGTGATCCTTGAAGCAGTCTTGATGCTCCTGGAGTCATATGGCTGGGGACCTAGACCTGGAATTCTCCATGCAAGCCAGTATGTCATGGAAAGGAACGAGAGGGTCAAGATTCAGATGAAATATATGGTAGCCAATCAGAGTTCTAACAGATCACCTGACAGGTAGGAAAGCTGAGGCTAAAGGGCAAGACGCCACCTATAATCTTGGGGAATAATTCACATCTATCCTCTGGCTTGTATCTGACAAGGCTGGGAACTGCTCAGAGGTATGTTTTGTAGAAAGACACTCCTTGAGGACTTGGTAGCATGGTGGTAGTGGCTCAGTGAGTAAAATGCTAGCCTTGGTAGCTTAAGGTTCTGAGTTTGATCCCCAGGATCTACATGTTGGGCATGATGGTGGGTGCTTGTAATCTCAACTCAAGGAAGGCAGTTGCAGGAGAATCCCTAAAGTTTATTGGCTAGTTTAGCCCAATGATAGATCCTGTCTCAAAGGGAGTGGACTAAATTCCCAAGGCTATATACCAACATCCTCCTGGACATACATACACCCTTACACACACAGATACAAACACACACACACACACACACACACACACACACACACACACACAACACAACACACACTTTAAAAAGAGGCAATTGGAAATAGTAGGCCAGTTGGAATTGGCCTGTTTCACTTGAATATCCTGCCAACTGGATTGGCATTAAATGGGTGGTTCTCCCAGCCTCCTCAGGGGAGTTATTCACTCTACACTATGGCAGCTGGTGTCCTTGTTGCCTTGGACTCCTGGTCAGTAAAAGAAATCCAGGGAGAAACAAAGATTGTGGAATGGCTGCAGACCCAAGCCCTCCAGGCCCACAGGCCCACTTGCCCAGGGTGGGCGGGGCACAAAGGGTTGGTGCCAGGCGCTGTGTGGCTTCTCCACCCCTTCCCAGGCCCCTCAGAGCATCTGCTGGCTTTCAGAACTGTAGCCACTCTGAATGGGTCTTTGTGTGTGCCCCAGGAGCTGGCTCAGAGGAGCCCTGTTGAAATGCTTTAGCGATGTCTCCTCAGGACCAGGCATAGCCCGGCATGCTGCCCATCTTGTGAGGGCAGGCCTTTTTGGTGCTCTTTGAATGAACAGGAGACATATTCTGCACTCCTGTAAAGAATATCATAGACAGGCTGTGGAGATAGCAGATTGCTCTCTCTCTCTCTCTCTCTCTCTCTCTCTCTCTCTCTCTCTCTCCACACACACACACACATACACACACACACACACACACACATTCTCCTCTCTTCTCTCCCTTCTCCTTGTGCTTTCTGGCTGACCATATATGGCCATAGTAATATTCACAAGAGGGACAATAATACTGGGCTGTTTCTTAGAAGCCTGGTTCTGTGTTAACAGTTCAGTACCATTCTACCCAGCTTGCTTAGTCATGTTCCAAGATGCATCACTTCACAGTTTCTACTCTGTGGGTGGAGAAACCAAGGTTTGGAGGTGATAACCCACCTGCATCCAGAGAATTCTGAACAGGAACATAAAAACAGGATTGGTTGTAGATGTGCCTCTCTCTCCTTTTTCAGGTTTTAAGGTGTCTCTTGCAAGATACTGAGACCTGCAAGCCACTTGTAGACCCAGCTGTGTGAGAGATTCCTGTACTCCTGGGTGCTGAGGCTGAGAGTGGGGAAGTGCAAGTAGCCTTGTACTCACTTGGATCCTCTCAACCTTATTCGATCACCCCTTGTGCACTGTCATGTTGAGAATAATATTTTACTCTACATGATGAAAGAATGTTGGCCAATAGGAAAGCAAGATAGGCAGAGCTAGGAGACTAGGAGGAGGAAAGAGGAAGTAGTAAGGAGGAGTCAACATGGAGAGCCCGAAGAGGTAGAACGCCAGTTGCTCTGGCCGGTAAGATGAGCCACGTGGAAATACTTAGAATAGTAGAAATGGGTTAATCATTAAGACAGAGCTAGTCGATAAACAATGATAGTAACTGGCCAACAGCATTGTATCAAATATAGAGTCTCAGTGTGTTATTGGGGACTGGCGTGGCAGTGGGCCCAGGCAGTGGGCCCAGGCCCAGGGAAAAACTGCTTGTAACAAAAGAAACTACAGATGTAGAAAAAAACCTGTTGTGGATAACTTTATCTTCAGACCTTGTCTAAGAAATCCCATTGCCATGTCCGAGAAACCAGGAAACAAATGGCACCAAAGGTCACAGCACAGGGCTCTTTCTTCATTCCTGATGTTGGTGGTCACAGCTCTGTCACTGCCTATACAACTTATTGCCCTCTCTTGCCACCCAGGTAGTGAAGTTTCTTCACTGGGCTGTCCTGCTTCTGTTTTGTTTGCTTGTTTTTTTTTGTTGTTGTTTTTTTGTTTTTTTTTTTTAACTTAGTAGATGAAATTGGTGGTGATAGTGATGTTGATTTTCCTCTGCCTGTTTTCTCCTGTGGGTGAAAGGCCCAATGCTGCAGCATACAAAGCTCCTAGTGTGACCATTTTGAGAAACAAAATGGTTGACCATGGCTGAGCCAAATGGCCAGCTTGGAAGGCCTACATCTTTTTGCACAGGAAACAAAAACAGCATCAGAAACTAAAGTGAACACAGAAGTTCCTGGCTGTGTGCTTTTGTAAATTGTTGCCTTCGTTCTGGAGATCTTTGCCTTTCCTCTCCATCACCCACCTTTCCCTTCCCTTCTCTTCCTTGACCTTTTCTTTCTTTGAGACAGAGTCCTTTTATGTTGCTGATGCTTGTTTTGACCTCTTGGGCTCAGGATCTTCCTCCCCTAGTAGTTTGGACAATAGATACAAGCCTCCACACCCAGCTCTTGTCTTTTCTTTATAAGAAAGTTCACCTTTTCACCTCCTTGACTATTGACCATATAGCCATACTTTCTGGAAATAGAGAAATAGCATTTCCTCTTAGAGAGATATTCAACTTTTTAAAATTAAGATGGAGTCTGTGGTATTTTGAATGCTAAGCAAGTGCTCTACTACTAAACTACATTTTCAGATATGGAGGCCTTTCACATCCATCTTTAATACACAACCAAAAGGAAACTCAGTAGAATTGAATCCCCAGTTGCATGTGGTTTAATGTGCTCTGCCCTTAAATGTGAAGAATCAGATTGCTCCCTGAGCTATCACTGCATAGACTGGCAGAAGTAGCAGCATTGACATGGCTGATAAAAGGATCATTCTGTGCACCATTCTTCAAGGTGCTTCCTGTTATTCCTTATTTCAACTTGATACCTAAAGATCTTTACCTAAGTATGTTTTTCCATTATACTATTGTTGTCACTATGAATTAGAAGTGCAATATGACTACCATGGTAGATGATAAATACTTGTATTTTTGTATAACTGAAACATAAGCCCAATCAGAATCAAGAAGGTTGTGATGACTAGTCTGTAGATGATTGAGGTCTTGAGTGTGGAAGATGTTGATCAAATCAGAATGAACTATGCATACCCATTAGACTACTTTTCAATAAAGTCAAATTCCAGAGAGAGCAGACCTCACTGTTAAACAATAGGGACAAGAGATTAAGGGACAATTCATGGCAGTAATAGAAAAGTTTGTGTGTGTGTGTGTGTGTGTGTGTGTGTGTGAGAGAGAGAGAGAGAGAGAGAGAGAGAGAGAGAGAGAGAGAGAGAGAGAGAGGGGGGTGAAGAGCAAAGAGAGAGACAGAGAGAGAGTGAGAATGCATAGGAAACAAACCCATTTAGATAAGATGAGTTTTACTTCTGATGCTTGGGTTATATGAAGTTTGAGTAACTTCTTGAATTTAAATATTTTATTCATAGGGCAACATGTGAGTCATTGGAGAATTCAGTCTTTGTCAGTAGAACTGTCAATTTACTTCTTAGCCATAGTTGGCAGGCACTAAAGAATCACCTGTCAGAACTGTGATGAGTAGGCAGCCAGGATTGCCAGAGGCTTTCAAAGAGAGATACAATCAAAGGCAGATAGTAGGAAGACTAACCAGAAGTCATATGTAAGCTGGATTATAATGGGTAGTCTTAGGAAGCCAAAACATATGGTATAACAGTAATCCAGTATGAAGGGGCAGGAGGAGAGAGAAATAAAGGAAGGAGGAGGAAAGGAGAGAGAAGGAAGAGGAAAGGAAGGAGAGAGGGAGAGACTGGAGAGAGAGGAGAGAGAGAAACTTTGCCAAGGGTAGCTGCATCAGGAATAAAAGAAATGGACCAATTCAGGAAACTCAGTGGAGGAAAAGAATGGACAGAGAGACTAAACAGCAGTGGTAGAGGGATGAGTCAGGGAGGAATTCAGTGTGACACAGTCACTGTCATATTTCCCAAGAAAGTGATTGGGCATCTGGCACTGGCCAATGCAAACAACTAAACTTTCTGCATGTTGAAGTGGACATAGGTTCCCTAGGCATTATTTTCTCAGTTGGAGATGAGATGTGCCCTGATGACTTCTTCAGCTTCTTGGTTTACCATGGTAGTTTGAGTTCAGTGACTCTTTAATTTCTGTCTGAGAAATTAAAGAAACAAGTTGCTAGGGCCTGTCGGGGCACAAACTTACTCCTAAACTTACTATGATGGGAGTCACATGACCCTGATGTAGGATGAGTCAAAGTCAGAGGTAAGATGTAAGATGCAGGTTTATGTTCCCCCCAAGGAATGATGCTACTTCATAGATGCCATTGTCACAGTCTTACCATAGCTCTTCATGCTGGGGCTGTGGAATGCCAACCTAACTCTCAGTTAGTGAAGTCCTCTGCACAAATGTAAGAAGAATTCTGCAAAGAATTAAGAATAGGAAAAAATCTAAATGCCATGGCGATATCCTATTTAATTACAGTGCTGCATGACTATGGTTTATTTTGAGTCCCACACTCTCTTTTGTCAGCATTTTCTTACTAGGCACCAAGCTTCTTCAACTCTCATAATGAAATGGAAAATGACTATTAGTTTTCTTCCATGTCACCCAACAGTGAGCTTTAGGAGTCTGATGGAGATGGCATCTCATTGGCTCCAAGATGAAAGGTTTGTTATGAAGTCATGAGCTTAACTCACTGGCATCTCCCAATGAGCCTCTCAGATTACCTAACAGCATGTTCTTTTATGTTGACTCCAGAATAAAAAAAAGAGAGAAGAACATTACTTTGATAAATGACGGCAAAAGCCCCTTCTTTAGAGACCTACCCTGTCTCGGGGGAGTTTGATGTCTCTATGACCCAGGTTGGTTCCTGGCCAAGTATCCTTGAAGTTCTCTAAAGAAGAGCAGCTCTTGAAAGTCCAATTGTATCTTTCATCAAAGACCAAATTAGCCTCTTTTCATAACCCTATTGCTTTCCCACGATGAGGGCTACTGTTAGCTTCTGGTGCTTCTTTCCTTTCTTGGTGTGAAAACACAAATATCTATTGTCCATCAAAAATGAAGCATCCTCATAGTCACACTAATTTCAAAATTTCCCTAAAAAAAACCAAAACACTGATACATGTTAATATATGAATGTTAAGTGTCATATTTCCAGTGGGATGAAAGAGTCCTGTGTTGCTGGGGGTCTTTGGCAGAACCCACTCCTAGGGAATTGTCATCATACACTTCTTATCCACAATAGGAGCTTTCTGAGAAGCATGTTGAAGTGGACGTAGGTTCCCTAGGAATTATTTTCTCAGTTGGAGATGAGATGTGCCCTGATGACTTCTTCAGCTTCTTGGTTTACCATGGTAGTTTGAATTCAGTGACCCTTTAATTTCTGTCTGAGAAAGAAAGCTTGGTTCTAATTGACCGCTCTTAGAGTCCCCCAACACCTGTAGGCTATGGTGCCCATGAGACTGAGTTCAGAGTTTCCTATCTAAAGCATCCTGTGTTCAAATTTAATGCTTTCAGACTTGGGGTGTGGCCCTGCAGTGCTGTTGCCTTAGTTGCCTGTGAATGCAGGAGCTACAGCTGCAGCTGCATGTCTATGTCTATGCTACTTTTCTGTATGAGATTGACATAGTTGGGTTTCTTTTCTTTTCTTTCTTTTTTTTTTTTTTTGCAAATGTCTTGCAGGAGTGGTCAGTTTCTCAATGACACTTACACAGTAGATCATGTGCTCTGTGGATTATCCACAGATAATTTAAAATTCCAATTTGTCTATGCTGTTATTTCACATAGTCTCATGAAGCTATCCCTCAGTATCTTCCTTTAAGCAAGGCATAGTTAGGCTTGCTTGCCAATGGTAGCATGGAAGGAAATAGGCAGCGGTAAATTTACTGAGCTGTCATGGTGTAACAATTCGTAAATCGGTAAGAATGACTTTGGAGTGATTCTGCTTGAAATTGCATCATTGCTGCTCAAACATCTCTCTGTGATTATGAAGACACAAATAAACTAAATCCTTCATATACCTACTTCATCCTCTACTTGGTGCCAGAATTTGCAAGGACATAATTGCAGCAGTGAACCCTAAACCGAGTAGAAATTTGGGAGTGAGAGGGAATTGACACACATAATTCTCCTGCCAACTTGAGATCCCTTGGGGCTTAATCTGAAAAACCTCTCTAGCTTTTTCCCAAGACAGTCATCCAGGAAGTCACATGGAGCCATCTTGTCCTCCACTCTCCACTGAGTGAAACACAGTCAAACAGTGTAAAACCAACAAGAAAATTGGTTGTTCCTTATCCCTTCCTGGGGGTGGAGAGAAAGGAACTCTTAGATCGGTTCCACCTTAAAAGCAAAACGTGTACTTTCTGTGTGCAGCTCTGGCACGAAGGGGCCCTGACCTGTTCAGGGAGTGGGGGAATGTAAGCAGATCTCCGAAGAAACCACTTGGCTCAGCAATTTTCAAGCTTGTTATAATTGGCCTAGCCTAAAAGAATTCTTCAAGCTGTACCTAGGCCAAGGAAAATGTAAGGTTTCCATGAAACACAGGCATTTGGGGAGGGTGAGAAGAAAGGGCTCATCTGCAAACTAGACAAACAGACAAGCAAAGTGGATGGGAAGCAGGGGTGGGAAGCAGAGAGATGCACAGGGATCATTTACTATTTTGGCACATCAGTGGGCCTGGCCATGGCAGGCAGGGTAGGGAGACCTATCAAAAGATCTTGGGTAGCCTGTTCCTACTTCCCTGAAGGTTAAGCCATCTTCTTGTCTAGTATGGCTCCCTACAGGCTTCATAATGTCTCTGTCTCTGGACATGAGAGATTGGGATCCTCTCTGACAATCTCAGGCTAAATTCCTGTGGACTGACTGCTGATGCCCAGGATGCCTCAAAATCTTTCCACTCTGACACTTAGCTATTATTTCCTCTTCTTTTTCCTTGTCCTTTCTTAGTACTGTGAGGGTAGGCCTGGTGGGTCCCATTGGGTTCCTTGACCCTAGCTGTCAGTACACTGAGCAATAGATGATTGGGTCACTGAGTACTATGGGGTACTTTATAGCGGGATTCATTCCATTATTGCAGCTTATATGAACACATGGGAGGTGTTCTATCTACACCTGATGGATAGCTGCTGTGATGCGTTAATAGTCCTTGATTGCAGGAGAATGCTCTTAGGTGTGTTTCCCTGAGAATCGAGTTGGTCAGAGAAACAGAGGGACTCGTCATGAGATGGCTCTAACTTCCTGCTGTCTGCTCTGGTCTTCCCTGCCTCCTCCTCTGCATGCAGTGTGAATCTGCACACCCATTTCCATCATCTCTTGACATTCCCACGTGGCCTTGGAAAAGTCTTACCCATCTAGCACCTCTAGTAGGACATTGTCACTTCCTGTCACCATCCCTCTAATGTTCCCTTCCATCCCCTACTTCCTTTCTTTTCCCCCATTCTCCAATCCCAGCTTTTTCCTCCTTTCCTTGGTCAGAGATTAATTCTTTAATGTTCTTTCTCTTGTCCCCTGTTTCATGTGCTTTGTACTTCTCCAGAACTCTTCAGCTCTTTCACATCACACATCATCATGTAAGGGGCTCTAAAGCTCCCTAACATCCCTGCCTTCCTCTCTAGCAATCTTCACCCTTTATTTATCTTGCTTCTATTTCCCTATCTCCCTTATCTGCATTATAAAGCTTATCAGTAATGCAAAAAGGAGGCAGAGCAGGGGAAACTAACAGTGTCACTAGTGGGGCTATTCAACCTTAAACTTTTTCTAAAAATGATAATCTGGAACCATACCATTCTGAAGGTACTGTTTTTCTTCTTCCTTGTTTCCGTGTCTCCCTGACACATATTACGTGCAAGTGGCCATTCTTTAGCCCCAGTAGCATGCTCTAAAGGCAAATGGACCTCTGAGGCTGACTTCAGAGTTATAGCCTTTTAATTGAGGAAGTAGTAGAAGGTGGAGGTGGTAGCTTGCTATTGCAATGGTTTCTTAACATCTCTCTAAACCCTAAGGTGCTCCTTTTGAGAGTTATTCCAATACATTTCTTTTTCTTGCTATTTTCCATCACACTGAAGGGCAATTGCCTCATTTAAGATGTCCTATAGGCTTGTGGAATTAACCTGGGAGGGTAAATTACTCCATTTTAGTGAAGGACAGGAAAAGAAATGAAACACACTTTGGCATTAAGTGGCTGTCAGATTAAACCATGTTGATTCCTTAGTAGAAGAAAGAATGCTGTGTAGGCAATTCACGTGTTTGTTGTTGTTTTTGTTCTGTTTTATTTTTTTTTCTTCTCCTATAGGCCTCAGCTATTTATCAACTCAAAGATTCCAAGTCAGAAATAGTCTCAAATGTCATTTCATTCCTATTGGCCTAAATGGTTGGGTCTTCTCTTTGACCAAAGCCAGAGCCCTCCTAGCTTTTTCTAGACAAGAAGTGACTTCTAATTTCTTCTGAACTGGAAGAATTTTTTTTAATTTTATAATTCTTCTTATGTTTTGCTTTGTTTTTTTGAGATGGGATCTGTTGCAACCCTGCTTTCTCTACCTTCCAAGGGCAGGGGTTATAGGCATTTACCAGTATGCCTCATAGAATGTTGTTCTTTGAGAAAGTCAAAAGGCTTTCTGTTTGGACATTCTTCAGGATGGCCCCATTCTATTCCCTAACATTTGGCAGAGCAAGTATCATCCACTTGCCACTTGAGGGTCCCTTGGACATTTGAAAATATTAATGACAAAGTTGGGTCCTTGTCTAAGTAGCCCCACTTTCAAAATTTCCCATGGCTTGGTTTCACATCTTTTGGAGATGCTGGCTGCTGAATCCCCAGTCCATCCCATTTTGCCTGGTGAGGTTTAAAGCAGAAATGGATGCTCCAAATAGTTCTAAGGGAATAACACTTGCCCTGCTCCCTCATCTACTTCCTTGGTTGTCTACACTGATATGTCATTCCCTACATGTTCAATCCACCTGACACTTACACCTTGCCAACTCTACAGCAGAGCGAGACTAAATCTTAGCTGAAGACACATGTGCATGGTAGGTAACGTTCATGCCTTTTCAGCTTTCTTACACTTCTTTGGCTTTGCTTCTTTTCTGGGTGGAGAGTCTTATGCAGCATTGGCTGATCTACAGCTTGCTATGTAGCTGAAGATGGTTGAACCCCTAATCCTCTTGCCTTCATAGCCTGTGTTCTCTAATTACAGTCCTTAATTACCAAACCCACCTTTAAATCTCTCTCTGTTTTGTTTGATGTGCATTTATAACAGGACTTAAATATAGTAAGAGTCATTGAACACTTGCTAAACTCAAGGACTCGGGACAGATCTAAGTGATAGTGATTGAGTCTATGGTCAATAACCACATCATTAATTGACTTTTAGTCCTCCTCCTCCTCATCACCACCACCACCATCTTAATGCTATAAAATTCTTTTTCATGGATTGTTGTTGTTATTTGGAACCTAATTCCCATAGTGTCCATGTTGTCAGTGGAGAAAGAGCCCGTAAAGTAGGTGTGGATGGTTCTTAAGCAACATAACTACTACCATTTCACACCAAGTTCAAGCTTCCTACATGATTCAATACAGTGCTGCTCCTGACAAGAGCAATAGTGGAATTTAATAGAGATGACTTTTTTTTTTATAAATTGATTTCTGGCCAAAGTCCTTTACCCCAACCAGGATTTCTGGAAGAGCCCATCTAGCACTATAGCATGTGAAATGGGTTCTAAGCTTTCAGAGATTTTGATTTGATCACAGGCTGGTCCATTAACTACTCTGACCTCAGTTTCTTTATCAGTGAAACAGGGCTCTTCTAATCTCACAGTCAAGGTCCCCCAACTGGTCTGATGGTGACACAATTGTATCACAAAATGTGTGGTTACCTAGTCAGCGCCAACTCGCTGTCATCACCCTGTAAAGTGTCCTCACTACCTGTTACTGGTAAATAGAAAGCTTCCCCCTGGTCCTACCGGTTCCCTTCCCAATTTGACATAACGATAAACTGAACTCTTGTCTGCACCATCAGGCTGGGTCCCTCTCTGCATTACACTCGGCTCAGCACACTGTCCTCGCGTTGATGTGTGAGGAGAGCCAATCTCTGTTGCTGAGTGGTGCAGCTCACTGTCCTGCCCTGAGGTTGAACTCAGGTTTTATCCCCTCATCTCCAGAGGTGGAGCACAGTCTGGATGTCCTGGGTGGGAGAAGGTCAGGAAACCCAGTCCCAATGTTCCCTCTCTGATGATTTGCCTAGTAGCGCTGGAAGCATCACTTGTTTGCCTCTTTGCAGAAGAGAATAATCAATTTCTTATTTCCTACCTGCCTGCTGGGTAAGTTAGAATGGATGAGATTGCATCTCTGCGGAGAAAGATGCTATTTGGATATGTAGTCTGTATTCATCACAGTGGGCAGCAGAAAGTAGCCCGGGTTCCCATGACATCAAAAGGCCAAGAGAGCCCGGGAGACTGGACCAGCATGCTTTTCTTAGACTTCAGAGACTATGCCTGTCTCTCCAGAACAGCTGTGTGTGTGTGTGTGTGTGTGTGTGAGAGAGAGAGAGAGAGAGAGAGAGACAATGTGACTTCGAGATACCTTTTTACCAGTCCAAAGTGAACATGTAGCAGCAGTGATAGTCAATCACCTTGTCCCTTATACAGTCTAAGCCCTGTAAGCTTAATTACTACTTAGAGGATTTCCACCTGAACTCAGAGACTCCAGGCCCCAAGAACGCTAGCTTTCCAAAGGAATTCCCTGATTGATTTTAGAGGATCTCCGCCCTGCAATTCACACAGAGGCTGCTGCTCACCGAGAACACAGTGTGTGCTCTCCTTTGCATCACTCCCCTCCTCCCATCCGAAGACTCCATCCCAAATCAAGTCCCGGCCTGCCATGCTCAGTATCTCCCACTAGGGGGAGCCCCCGGAGGGCAGCTGGGGCTGAGCAATTTGGGAAGCGCTGAAGTTTTCTGCTCCTGTCCTGTACTGGTTCTCACTAACCCAACTGTGAGATTTCTTTGTTGCAATGTTGGGGCCTGAGATAACACTGCTGGAGGCTGCAGGCGAGAAACATAGCTGAGACCATCTTTTATTGTATGTTGTTATTTACTAGCGCCGTGGACCAAGGAAGTGAAATGACGAAGTGCCTGGAGACTGCACAGCTCCAGCTTGTAGGCCCTGGAGAGAGGCTGGAGGCCGACAGAAGGAAGCTATCTGAGGGACGACCAGGAGGTGCCTTTGGCTGTGGAGTACAGGTGAGAGCCAGAGGGAGGATGACCAAGGGACTTATGGGTAAAGAGGCACAGAGCCCCTGACCTGGGAAAATGGATAGACCAGAATGAGAGCTGTCAGCAGAGTTTAAGGGGGAAAGGAGTGTAGAGGGGCATTGATTGAGAACATTAAGGAAGGGAGGAGGGTGAGGGGTGGGGTTGCTCAAAAGACAGACGACAAAAGGAAGAAAAAGGGTTGCTGTCTGAGAGAGGGAGGGCTTGGGAATAGATTATCAGTCTGAAGTTTATTCCAACTAGGCTGCTTAAGAAACTTGACATGAAAAGGGTGGGTGGGAGACTAACATGGAATGCCCAGTTGCATAAGGAAGTTCAGAATGAGTAGATGTGCCTCACAGTCCATCTAATCTTTCGAGTTTTGTGTCATATAGCCACACCTACTCCCACTTTGACCTAAACTAGAAGGAATTCTGGTCGGCCGGCTTTTCCAGGTTCTTTCCACTCCCAACCAATGCTGCCCACTTTCCCTTTCTTCCTTTGGATCTTCCACAGCCACTCTAGGAAGTGGGCCAGCAATCAAAAATTCTGTTTTCTAGTCTAGAACTTGCCACTTATTGTCGGGATTAGCCTAAGCAAGGAAACCCTGGTTTCCCTTTCCTTTGTCTAAAAGGGAGATAATAATATATTACTGACGAGCTTTACAGATTGTTCCGAGGACTAAATAAGTAAGAGGATGTGAAGAAATGCTCTTAATAGATTATAATTGCTAGCTAAATAAAAGTTGGCATTAATAATAATTAATCAGTTAATGGAGCCTTGCTATTCTCAGCAGGGAGTTTGCCGAGTCCTGGAGAGGACGGTATACATGCAAATTTACCCTTATATCTTATTCTACTATTTGTGGACAATTTACACATGTAACTCCCCAGACTTTTAAAACTAATCTCTTTGATAAATGAGACACTTCATACCCACTCCTCTTTTCTTTTTTCTTTTTTTTTTTTTTTTGACAGAATCAAATATTCTTTTTCCAGCCTTAGTTCTATTTCTTATGCAGATAAGTGATTGATGGTGTCTACATGGTGCCTGGGGGAGTGAATTTTCTGTGTCCTGGACACAGAAGTCAATGTCAAGTCTTGGACATATGGTCGGACTATTTGGAAGAAGGAAATGACAGGCGGTGATAGTAATAATCCTGCCACTCTCCCCCCTTTCTAGAATGTTCTTTCCAGGTCACTTGCGATATTTTCTCACCAAAATGAAATGTGTCAGACATAAAGTTGGGTCTGTGGCCTGGGTCAGGCTGGTGAAGGTCACCGAGGGGAACTTTAGCTGGCTCTGACACCTGTATTCTTCCTTCTTCCCCTACGCTTTGAGTGGCAGTGTGGCATATGGAGAAGGCAGTGTAGACCACCGGTAAAGTGTTTTATATCTCTCCTCTATCTGTCATCTAGATCTCTCTCCTTGCATCTGACTGTACATTTGAAGAGCACCATTGACCTGCAGACATCAACAGTTAGTGACTTGGCTAGTGCCATACTGTCATCAAGATGCCTTTGTGCCTCTCCTGTTGATTGCCCCACACTTCGAAATTATTTTAAAGTTTTGTTCTAGTTGTTAACAAAAGGTAGCTTTCTCCTGGTTCTCTTCATCTCCACAAACCAAATTATGAGGTGAATATTTATAAAGAGGCTAAGCTTAAGTCACACACCTAGTCACCTGCAGAAAGTTAATATCCTATCCAAATGTACAATATATAGAAGACTGTACTTTTCTAAAATTACCAGACACACATGATGCACATACATATGTAACCACACGAGTATGCACATATATGTATATGTATGTGTGTGCATGCACATGCACTTCTCCTTTCATACATATTCATTCTGCATTTAATGAAAGCTGTGCATAAATATTCACATAGTGCACCCAAAGTGCAGATTTAAGGGAGATTAAGAATACACATCTCTCCTTCAGCATTTCAACTGGTTTAGAATACAGAAGTTAGCACAATTCATATAGCTTCAAAAAATCATGGATCAATTTCTGCTCTGTTCGTAGTAATGGATATCGATATGTTGCCTCTTCTAGACAAACTGTCAGCAGTTTCAGATATTTTTAAATGAGTTTTTTAAAAAACTACATTTGCAAAGTCAATTATTTTGAATCTCATCTGAGGCAATTAAAAAACATCCTGACATTTAAGGTGATATTTTTCCCAAGTAAAATAATTATAAATAATACTAATTATGAACAAATCATTTAGTTACTCTCAGTCTGGTTCAACCTTTAGGTTAATAAACCAATCCATTAAAATTCATCTTGCTCAAAGGACCAATTTGTTTAAAAAAAACGTAGTGACCTTTTACCACAAGTGTGATTGATATTTTCTTTAACAATATCAGAGCTGTCTTTCCCAGAGAAGAGTGTGGTCCAGAGGAAGGTCTAGAAATTTTGGGTTGTTTTATGTCTCTCCTGATGGTGGTGAGGATACTGGATGGGGTTAAAACCCTAATTTCAAATGACACCTTAAGGAGACATCTGGAAGTGTCACAAAATTCAACAGTTTCATTCTTTATGCCAGAAAACATGTTCAGATAGCTCTCTCTACCTCTGATGTTTTGTTCTTACAAAACATGTAGGACAGAGATTTGTGTGTATGACCCACAGGCCAAATCTGGTCAACCATAGTTTTTACAAAGTTTTACTGGAATAAAATTCCATCTGTGAACACATTGTCTATAACCACATTTTCTACTAAAAAGGCATCTTTGAGAAGTTATGACAGAGTCAATATACCCTGCAAAACTAAAACTACTTATTACCAGGCCTTCAAAGATGCTTGCAAAGCCCAAGGTAGAGGAATGGGGGAAAAACAGGTACTTTTGAATTTGTAGCTACAATGCCTATCTGGGCGGCACTTTACAATTTACTAAGTCTGCATGGTTCTGCTGTAGTGGGTGTTATGTGGCTTTCTTGGCTGAGGAAGAAATGGCAAACGTGCCTGTGGTACAGCCATTAAGTAGCACAGGTAGGGGCTGGCAGCCACTAGAGAGCTAGGGAAAAAGTGCCACTGAGTCTTCCCCTAGATGCTCTCACTGCCACAAGACACAGAACAGAGAGAACTGTTGACACTGTGTTTCCGCCATATCTGTCCTTGGCTTGGGTGAACCTCAGCTTATCTTCTCTGTCCCTATTCTCAGGATCAGTGCTGAGCAAGTAAGCAGAATGGGAAGAAAGCACCATGCTTTGTAAGCAAACAAAGCGAGGCTTTATTGCATCAGTTCTCACTTCTCCATCTGCCCAGAGATGGGCATGGTAGCACAGATACCCTGCAACAGAAAATAACAGGAAGGCCTTTGTTTGCAAAATATACTATCTTTTAAAAAGCTTGCTTTTTGAAACAGAAGATCCACATTTAATTACATTTCTTTTTTCTTAATTCAGGTTAATATCAAAATTATATCTCTCCCCTCTGAGCTTATGACATCTGCTAGTAAAGTAGGCCACAAGGAGGCGGATCTTGGGAGGAAGGAAGCCTGGATGATAAAACAAGACAATGGCTGTTTTCAGAGACCAGGGTTTTTCTTAATTTTACATTTTTATGAATGGCAGTAAAGGATGAAAGGAGAAAGTTGATTTCTGAGGGAATGAATTCAATTTTCCATTCAATCAAATTTTATATTGACTGTTCATTTTCCCTCACACTACTAATTGAAAGATCATTGCACTGACCAAGATTCTAACTTCTCCAAGCAATGATTTGTTACAGAGCCAAAAACACTGGCAAGCATGTGTTTCCAGTACACCTTAGAAACCTCATACGGGAGAACAGCCAGTCTTCAGGAACCTCCAAGAAGTTCTTTTACCTTGTGAGACAAGCGTAGCAGACAGTGTAGAGGAAGACATTTAGAAATTAGAGAAGAACATAATGTAATAGGGATAGAGGGAACAAAGTTACGGCGTAAAGGGGAATGTAGCGAGATAGCCACCCTGCCTGCACCTGTTGTACTGACCACGCCCATTGCGGTGGAGACAGGAGTGGGCGTGACCTGGGGAACTAGGTCTGGGGTCCTGGAACCCCAGCACTCATTCCTGCTTCCTGGTCAGAGACAGATAGCATCTGGAGGCATCCTTGGGACGGGAACCTGCTGGCAGTCATCTGTTTCTGCTGTAAGTAATTTTTCCTGAATAAACATCCATCAGCCTATCAGATTCTTATTTATCCACATTAGGGGAAGCTTTGTATATATTCAGAAAAGAGGTAGTAAATAGAAATTTATGCTATTTAAGGTAGAGAAAAGTAAGTGAAGTAGACTGAGGCCAGAGTCTGGAAAATAGGTTTAAAAATTATGTATTGGGGCTGGGGAGATGGCTTAGTGGTTAGGAGCACTTTCTGTTTGTGCAAAGGACCTGTATTCAATTCCTAGTATCCACATTGTGGCCCATAACCATCTATAACTACAGTACCATTAGGCTCCAACACCCTCTTCTTGTCTCTTTGGGTACCAGCCATGTGCATGGAGTATATATATGTACTTGTTTAAGAATTAAGAACAAATTATATTACACTAGAGAGGTGGCTCAGATGATAAAATTCTTGCTGTAAAAGCACCAGTAACTGAGTTAAATCTTCAGCACCCTTGTAGAAAAATTCTGAAGACAGCAATACATGTCTTTAAACCCAGTGCTGGGAAGGTGGAGACAAGAGGGTTCCTGAGCCTTAAGTCAGTCTAGCTGGATTAGTGAGCTCCAGCCTCAGTGAAAGACCTTGTCAGAAAAATAAGAAGAGAGAGCTGTTGGGAATGGTACCCAATGTTGGCCTCTGGCTGCCACACAAATACACACACACATGCATATGAACATGTAATTAATTTTTTTTCCATAGATCAGTAGTTCTCAACCATTTCATAGGGGCAACCTAAGGCCATCCTGCATGTCAAATATTTACATTGTGATTCATAACAGTAGCAAAATTATTGTTATGAAGTATCAATGAAAATATTTTTTATTTGGGAGTGAGAACAATAGGAGGAACTGCATTAGAAGGTTGTGACATTAGGAAGGTTGAGAACCACTGCTGTAGATAGTAAGGCTCATTGCCCGAGTGCAGGAGAATGACAGGACTTATGGTTTGGCAGAACACCCTCACAGTATTCGGCCTGAACTTGGAGGCAGACCACCAGATAGAGACAAGCTGAGAAATAGAGGCCATCACCTCCTGTTCTCAAAGCAAGACTGATCTGTAACAGCCCAGACTATTGTAGGTTATGGCACGAGCTGAGGGCTTTCTGAGGACATTTATTTAATGGCATGCCAGTGGCATTTACTCATAAAACCAAGAAGCCATTGGGGCCAGAAATAGGGGTTTTGGTTACTTCCCCAGACAGGATGCAGTTTGGGTGATTGCACACATGATTCATCGAGGTCGGGAAACAAATCCTGCACAAACACATGCCCCTCCACTCCAAGCACAGTGACTCATGGCTTCTTCAGTTTGGTCTACAGAAGGCTCTGGAGTCCAGGCAGAATTTGAGATATGATGTCCAGTCATAAATCTGTAGCATTTGTAACTGCAGGAGAAACATTTCTCCCCATTCTCCCAATTGCTCAGGTAGTAGGCATTTTTTGAATGCTTGCTATTTTAACACAAAGGATGTGAGTTATGAAACATAGTTCCTGCCACAAAGTACTCCTAAGTTTAGTTGGCAATTCGGATATAGCAATGACAGCAAAGAGAGTGTCCTACAAGTACCCTGGAGAACTCCAAGCTATACTGGAGGGCCAGAGGAAAGATTTACAATTGCTGTAGAAGAGGTGTGAAGTTGTCTCTTAACAAATACCATTCTTTATCTGATAGCCCAGCAAGCTGATATTAAGCATTGTCTATGGTCTGGGCGTGGTTTTTGGCATGAGGCTTCATACTTCGGTCAGAAGACTCAATAAATACAGTAAGAACCAACCAAGCAGCCTCCTCTCGGGGGCGTTGCACTCTCACAAAGGACATTTTAGAGAATAAGAGCTAGTCCCTCATTCCAAGAAAGAAGAATGTGTGCCAAGAAACTAGCCCCTTGGGGGTGAGTGGCTAAAGGAGCCTCAAGTGTGGGGAACCCAACATGATAAGAAAGCTTTGTTAAAATCTCTGAAATACTTATTTATGGGAGTATGTGAGTATTCCATGACATGCCTGTGGAGGTCAGGGGACAACTTGAGGAGGTGGTTCTCACTCTCCACTGTGTGGCTTCTGGGGATTGAACACAGACTGTTAGATTTGGCAGCCAGTGTCTTTACCTGCTGAGCCAGCTTGCTGGCCAACAAAGCTTATTAATATGCCTGACATATTTTGGGCAAATTTCCCTGCCACTTTTAGACTCGAGTGCATGTCAGACACAAGATGGATATCACGTATGTGAATGCACATGCATTTCACATATGAATGTGTTCATAAGTGTGTATATGTGGCACTGGGGATCAAACTCTAGCTATACGCATACTATATAAACTCTGTGCTGCATCTGCAGCCCTTGTTTTTGTTTCTGTGTTATCGTGTGTTTGAGACATGACCTTATTACAAGTATCAGGCTAGCCTAGACCTAGTGATTCTCCTGTCTTTGCCTGATGATTGCTGTGAGTGCAGGCATGCGCTGCCAGCGATCAGGACTTACTGTATTCATTGATAATTTTCCTGTGACTGTTCTGTGCTCGCTTCATATCTTGAAGATTAAAAAAAGGAAAACCATGACACAGACACACTTTGCTTAAATAGTATTCAGGTCAAATTCTGTAACAGGCAACTCTGACTTGGAAGTTGAGTTTGATTGTCATTTTTATCAGGCTCTCTAAAATAACCGGGTCATGAGGTGGTTATTGGCAGGGTCCTCACTGGGATGGGATTTGACCTACATAGGAAGAGAACCAGGACAGGAATAGTTTCCCAGCTCATCACAGACTTGGTAAAATCCAGTTTCAACAACTGCAGAATCACAAAGCTGGGAGACACTCCCCATCTGACCTAAGGTGACCCTGGTACCTGCCTCTGGGCAGATATATGCCTGTCTGGGAAGTTAATACAAATTCCAGAGCTCATTACTTTAACAAATGCTTTAAAAACATATCTATTTGGAATATTATAAATTCCTCTGGGGTAGTGATGCTTTCTAGCCTTGGGCAAAACAGCTTTGTGCCTCCTCTTGATGGTAGAACTCAGAACCTATAGCATATTCCTTTCAATACTTAGTGAAAGAAAAATAATTGTCTTTGGAGTTTATTTCATATTTTCAAAAAGTAGCCAAAGTGTCATATCTAATTGGCCCAGCTAATGAGGACATTTTTATTTATTAAAAATAAATTTAAATGTAGCTATAATGTTTTAATCGGATGTTTTCATTTGCATCATGACTAGTTTAAAAAAGGCTTACCAGAAATTACAAAAATAATAAGTTCACATCCTCCCAGATGGCTAACTTGAGGTACATGAATGCTGGGAAATTGTGCTCTTTCTTACTCCACTCGGTAAGTTGCTTAAGGCCAAGAAGAATGCCTTGTTTGTCTTCAAATAGCCTACTTCAGAGCAGATGCATGCTGGGACTAAGTTGTTGAGTAAATTAAAAAACAATGAAGTCATTACCTTGTCATGTCATGAATTTTTTGTATATTTTGATATTTTTTTTTTTCACCAAATATAAAACCCATGATCACCTGCAGGCTAACTAGCTGACAGGAAGTAGGGAAAGTAGTTTAGGGGATAGAACAATTGTTTGGGGGAGAGTTTGGATCCAGATAAATTGTTGGGAGTAGGATGGGAGGCAATGGGACAGACATGTAAGCCTGTGTCTCCATATTTAAAAGAAGAGTTTGAGCCAAATAATAAGTGTCTTGATTAGATAAATACCATGGCCAAAAGCAGCTGGGGAAGAAATGCTCTATGTCATGCCATCTCACAGCTTGAGGTCTGTCATGAAAGGAAATCAAAGCAGGAATTCAAGGCAGAACCTGGAGGCAGGAATTGAAGCAGGGTTCAAGGAGAAGCAGTCCTTACTGACTTACTCCTTATGATTTTCTCAGCCTGTTTTCTTATAGCACTCAGGACCACATGCCCCCACAGCCCATTCACACGGGGAATTTGTCTGTTGAGGTTCCCTCTTCCCAAATGACTCTAGCTTGTTTCAAGTTGACACAAGCTAAACAGTCCAACGAGGAAGGACCCATTTTGAGGGATACAGTCATAAGCAGCCCCTTGGGCCTATTTCTATGTATATATAGTAGGAGATGTTAATTTTAAAGGTCTTGCTGCTGTTGGCTAGGATCTTGTGTTTATAAGTCAGATTAAAAATTCAAACTCCAGAAAGACTTAGGGTACACCAGGCTCCAGAACTTGCCTGCATGAAATACTGTGACCCTTCCTTCCAGATCATGCATAACCTCTTTCTAGCTATCAACTCTGCCCTCAGGTCTACTTCCTTTAGGAGGCTGGATACTTTTTCAAAAACCTCTTGGAAGTCCAGTGCCCACGGAAAAGCAGAGACTGTGACGGGCAGTGCTAGTAGAACCAGCAGGCTAGGTGAGGAGAGGGCTGGTCCTTCCAGGGAAAGTCGGGCATGCTGTACAGCACACAATACAGCTCTGCTGGAGCCTGCCTTCCCCCTTTCCTGCCCACGCACTCCTCTCAGCTCTGTTAATGCTATCTGTTCTTCTTTCAAGACTTTATTCAGTTTTGCTCCCTGAGGCCTCACTGTAGGGATAGCAGTCTTTTCTCATCTTTGTCTCCAAAGTACCCTGAACCCACTGATGTGCGGGAAGTACACTTTGTCATGGTCTCTTTACATGCTCTCGCAACCCCTCACCCCCAAGACTGGGAACTCCTTAAGGCTGCTGGCTACCTTGATCCATGTTCCTTCACTGGACTATATATACTTTTCTCAATCACTAGTGTCTGGAGTTGCAAGAGAAATAGTCTAAGATTCCTGTTCTCAAGCTGACTGAGGTTGAGTAGGGAAATGCATGACAATAAACTCATAGAGTATGTGCAGTTGGATGAGCACTGGATGCTATAGGAACATGTAGCTGAGCATCCTTCCTTCATGATCAATGGCGTTAAAGGCTGGAGAGTTTCCAGGGGTAGAAAGGAACTGTCCTTGATCTGTGCTGAGTGCTGAATATATGGGACCTGGAGAGCAGACATTTGCTGGGTGGGGTAAGAACAACAGATGAGAAGGTTGTGGAATGCAGGGCTGTACAGAGCTCTGACGCCGGAGCTCTGTGTTCGAATAGGAAAACATAAAACAGAAATTCATAAAACAATTTTAATGTTTCCAATAATATACTAATTTTATAGCACAACATACTATGAAAATTAGAAACATATTAGGCTAGTCATGAACTTACACTGGAAATCTCTCAAGGAAGGTGGGCTTTGACCCACTTAATGATAGGCTAAATTGAACAGCTGAGTCTGGACTTTGCTCTCACTCTGCCAGTTATTACACTGGTAACTTTTTCCCTCCCTCGTGTCTACATCATGATTTGAAGACACTAAACTGTGTCTCTCATGGTTATATTGAGGATGAAGAGTTTAAATATTTGTTAGTTTGACTTACTGGCCAAAATCTTGGCTAATATAATTTTAAAATGCACAACATATCAATGAGTTAATTTCATGTTTTATACATACTTGAGCCCAGGGACAAGGCAGCCTGATTCTGATGCCCATGTGATAATTAGGATTTTTCAAGTGGTCTGGGTGTTGAGTATAAGGTGTTCTTCCTGTGAAGAAAGTGCAGTGCAGACAGAAGTTTCACCCACGGACTTCCTCTCTCATAAAACTCTAACAGATGCATCACTTCCTTGGGCATCTGTTTCCTCTCCTGTAGTCCATGATAAAGGCGTTGTAGTATTACTAAGTCATTTCTACAGAAGATCTTACAGAAATCATGATCCCATTATATTAGGTGAGTCTTAGATGTGGGAGAAACCAAGGAATTCCATCCAACAGATCCAGAACGCCCTTCTAAAGAAATTTCAAAGGCAGTCAATGGAACTCATGAAATGTATTGACATATGTGTTCAAGAATATGGGACAAATAAACTTTCCCTCCTTGTGCTTATGAGAAGAGTGCCTGACTTGTCCCTCATTACCTTCTGAGACAAGCATCACAAGGGACAAGGACTCCACTGTTTTCACTGCCATGAAGGTGGCACTGGAAAGCATGCCATGGGACACTGGTGGATTTTCATGTTTTCCTGTCCATTGACTACTCTAGAGGATCTTAAGTAGAGGCACAGGTCTTCCAGTCAAAGGCATAGTCAGTTGGCAGTCCTCATCCCTATATCTGTCCCATCCTCCTAGTTCTAATGCTACTAAGAATTGTCTTTCTAGACTGTATGAAAGCAGAGAGCATGCTTCATTTCCTGGAATCAAGGACAATGAGATTTCATATAAGTGCCACTAGATCAGAAGGCACTCTCTATTAAGACAAGCTGGAGAAATGCTGAGTATGTCCCTGCAGTAGACAAGACACACAGAAGCACAGCTAAGGATGCAAAATGAAATATTTACAGATTTCACTTCCCCCAAATCATTAGTGAATCGTGTTAATTCATTTGTGAAGAACTTTTATTTCAGAGTACTGGGGAACAGATTGGCATTCTCCTAATTCCTAGGGAGTAGGAAAATACTGTTATTTTGTTCTCATTGTTAATCAGTTTTCTGATTTTCTAATGTATTTTTATCATATTCATTCCTTTTCCGTGACCCTGGATCCACCTCTGACCCTACCCATTCAACTTCTTGTTCTCTTAAAAACATAAAAAAAAATAAGTATATTTTGTGCTTCCCATTAGATGTGAGACCCACCAAGGACCATACCTTTAAAGAAAATTTACTCTCCTTCTCTCAGTGACTACCAGTTACCAATTTCTCCTTAACTAGGGGTGGGACTTTATGACCACTTCCTCTCCCCATGCTGGCATTTTGCATGTCTTGACCTTGTGCCAGTTGGTTATGTTCACATTGTCTCAACTGTTGTGTATTAACATTTGCAACTGTTCTGCTGTGCCCAGAAAACAGGGTTTTCTTGTAGTGATCTACCATTACCGGCTCTCCCAGTCTCTTCCACAATGGTCCCCAAGCCTTGGGAGGAGCATGTACAGTATGAATGTCTTGCTCAGAGCTCACTATTCCATGGTCTTGTATTCTCTGTAATTGACCAGTTGTAGGTTATTGTATTGATCTCTATACACTTTAAAAGAAGCTTCTCTAATGAAGCTTGAGAGAGATATTAATTGATGAATATAACAGTAAGTCATTAGGAGTCAGTTTAATATTATATACATTTAGCAGAGTAATAAATAGAGTAGATTCTACTAGGTACCACAGGCTAACAAAAAGCCTAATGCCAGGACCTTTTGGGGTTGTTGGCCAGTGAGACCCCAAAGACTTCCCCAAACATTATGGACTATTGGAAACACTGTTCTTATAGAAGTCTTAGCAAATGAATACTCTTACTGAGCCCCATGCTTAAGTGAAACAAAAGTAGCGATGATTTAGATGCAAACTGTCAATAAGAAGACATGTTTACCCTCCCAGGGTTTCTTAAAAAAAAACCTGTCTTTATTAAATTGGAGGTTTGCCTGTGAGCAGATCTGAAGTAGACAATCAAAATTGACTCCATTTATCCAGCAAAGCTCTGTTACCAAAATTAAACTTTAAAAATTCTTTTTTCCTATTTGACTGGAAAATCCCTAAAAAATGTTGATATTGAGAGTTCCCCTCCCTCTGTCTGCCCTTTTGCATTTCCTTATAAAGAGGGAGTGTGGGTTTGATTTATAACTTCTCTACTTTGAATTTGATTGGACCCTTTGAAAACCTACTAGACAAGTGAGAGTCATTGCTAGAAGCTTTTCCCGTAATCTCAGAATAATTCTTTCCTCTACTTCAGCCCTTCACAGCTTTGACCATGAGCCATATCTGTAACAGAGCCTTTGCACCAAGTGCTAAGGTTATGCTTTCTTTCCATGCCTCTTCAGGATATATTTTTCTTCTTCCCGCAAAACAGCTAGGGAGGTATCAGGAAACTGAGTCAACTCTAGTCATCATTGCATCATTTTACCTCTTCCATAAGGAGCTCTCTCCTCCAATCCCACCTTTTTCTAGAAGCTCTTTAGGACATATTCAATTTATGGTATACATAGTTCCTGTTGCCTCATGAGACTTTAAAAGCATGCAGTGTGCAGAGTTTGCATTTGTTTATCTGAGTTGGTCTGGGAACGACTGACATGAAGTGAGTGTGCAGAGATGTACTCATCTGAGTTTTATATCCATGATCAGAATATGAACACGGGGAACCTGCCTCAACTGAGTTCAGATTTCAGATCAAACATGTCAGTGATCTTTATGTCCTTGTTCATAGATCACTTCTTTTCTTCTTCTTGTATGTACAATGGAGATAGTAGTGCTTTAACCTTTCCAAAGACTAAATGAGGAATCAGAAACTTGATACTCTGGTATTCAAAACCTGGAGACTTGCATCCCAATGTGTGTCTTACTTCATAAATCATTTTGAGAAAATTCATTCACCACTCTGAGCCTCTTTCCCCTTCATTGTGGTTAGGGTCCACAATGGAACTTATAGAGTTATTTAGATTCACTGAAATAATATGTAGAAAACTTAAAGTGGAATCTGAATTCTGGTAAGCACCCAATTAATGTAAACTATAACTTCAGAAGGACAAGCAGCATATTTGATGGCTATGGGTCCAGATTAACTGTTGCCTTTCCTCCTGCTACCTTCCACCTTTAGAACTGTAGTGAGGTGGATTCCCCATGTAGGTGCAGGTCCATAGGTCAAAGGGATTTCATGTAGAGCATGATTCAATGACTGGCATTCTTTTCTCTTATATAGCCTTTGGGAAGAAAGACTTCTTGGGAAGATGACAAATCCTCTGGATTTTATAAAGCTTATGTGTTCTAAGTGTGGGTTGGGGATTCTCTCTCTCTCTCTCTCTCTCTCTCTCTCTCTCTCTCTCTCTCTCTCTCTCTCTCTCTCTCTCTCTCTAATTGAACACAGCAGCCATTTTGTGTCATGTTGATTTCCTCAGGGTATGAATCAGAGAGAAAGAAGTGGAATCTTGTCACAGGAAGAAAGGGAACGATTGGCAGAAGATTTTTGTCTGGTAAGGCAATTGACACACTTGTCCTTTTCGTATTGAGTCACTGTCTATGATACATTTCACAGTAATGTCTAGTAGTTTCCAAATCTGGAGTTAGACACTCCCGTCAGATAAGGGAGAGGAAGAAAGATTATTACAACCCACCTACTTGCCATTCACAGATCTAGAAGGGAGCTTAATGAAAATGAGTATCCTACACCCTACATTTAGGCATGGCTTTAAACTCATTAAGCGAGATAGTTAGCTAATCATGTTCAAAATTACAGTTTTTCAATAGCCAGTTTTAGCATTCTCGAAAAAAAAAAAAAAGCCAGAATCTCTCCATCAATCTTTATTTGTTTTTTTTCAGCCATGACTTAATGCTGGCATCTACCTCTAGTGTCTTATCTTTCTTCTGGAAATCTACTTAAACGTGTGTGTGTGTGTGTGTGTGTGTGTGTACACAAAATACAATTCGTCCAAAGTTCACTTTCATTCTTTGCAGACTTTTAACTCAAGTTTCAGTTACTTTTCTATAAATGTAGCATTTGTACATTATATATATGAATATAAAATATGAATATGACATGAAAGAATACTTTTATTCACTTATTTATTTTTATATTTTACAGCATAGCATTGGGAATTGTATCCAGGGTCTCACACATGTCAGTAAAGCCCTCTACCACAAACACAGTCCTTAATTTTTAAACTCTTATTACCAAGATGTCTTTGATCAAGTGACTGGTGGTCAGTGTAAGGACAATGGGTACTTTGGGATGAAATTTTTGTGTCTCTGATAGTTCTTTATTGCAGAAAATCAGTAATGTTTACATTTAATTTCATTGTTTCTTATATTAGCCAAAGATAGATATTACAGATCAAGGGGACGGGGTCTCAATTTTTAAGCATCTTCCAGGCAAAGGCTATATTAAATGTTTATGAATCCCCATCCCAAAATCCAAGAGGTTGCCATGAGCAGATATTTAATATGTGTTTATTATGTAGAATAGACATCTACAAAAGCAATCAAATGACTCTATAAGACAAAATTGGGACTTTGTCCACAACAATGGAGTCTTTGATAGTTTGACTGATGACTTTGTCATCTGTAAGATGAGGTCTTTGGCTTCCTTTAAAAGACTAAGTGGAATCTGAAAGTCCTAGGAATCAAGGTCTTTGAGAACACTTATTGTAGATTGAATAAATCTCTGCTCCTTAAATAAATAGCTCTCCAGCTGATGGGGTTCCTGTGAATAATCAAAGCAAAGAGGCTCTCAGTGACTCACTTGTGGGTCAGCATTTTTAATTAGTAAGTGGTTTTATGACAAATTCCTACAACCCTCAATTTCTAGGGTTGATCCCTTCACTTTACATTCCAGTGTGGTCATATTCACTGGTGCAATGAAATTGTCAACTTGAAGGTATGTTGAGAAATGGTTTCTTAAAATTCAGATTCATAAATTTCAACAGGAAGAGCCTGGAGCCAAGAACTCAGAAGTGTTGTGAAATCAGTTAAATTAGCCTTCTGGAATATGTGAACTGTCTACCATTCTCATTAATCTGAAGTAGAACACTCAGACAGAGTACTCACAAAGGTTAGTGCATGGGAGAAGTTCATTGACTCATTGTTGGGTGCTAGATGACATAGAAAAGTTATTGCACTTGTCTGTGAAAGAAGACCGCCTCTTACTGGGGCCTGACAAAGAAAGTCAACTCAGATGTACAAAGGAGCCATTCATGTGTCAATAGTTCACAAACACAAGCAGACCTCAGAATTGCCTGGAAGACTTAGTACAGGCATTTGCGGGCTACTCCCAAAGTCTCTGATTACTTCAAGGCAGGTTGGATAATAAGAAATTGTCACTAGAACAAGATCACCATTGCTAGGGAGATGGCTTAGTGGATGAAAGTGCTTGTTACATGAGCCTGATGACTCGAGTATGATGAAACCCATAGTGGAAAGGAAGACTCAACTTCTGAAAGTTGTCTTCTGATCTCTACACATGCCCATGACTGTGTGACATAACACACACACACACACACACACACACACACAAAATAATAATAATAATAATAATAATAATAATAATAATAAATACAATTTCAAAAGAACAAGCTGCCAGGTAATGCAAAACCATTAGTATAATCATCCATTGAAAGCAAAGTGCTCCTTGATTTTCCTTAAGATGTCAGTGCTAGGGGCTGCTTACCATGCAAACAAAGCATGAGGACCTGAGTTCAGATCCCTAGCACTCATATGAAGAGCTGATAATTTCTGCTTGGAAGGGGGCAGACAAGTGGATTCCTAGAGCTCAATGGCCAGCCATACATCCTAGCAAAATCAATGACATACAGGCTCAGGGAAAGGCCCTGCACCAAAAAATAAGGTAAAGAACAACCGAGGAAGACATTCAACATTGAATTCTATCTTCTACATGGATATACAGACATGTACATTCATAACTGCACACATATATGTTCACATCCATATAAACAAATATATACATACAGCACACACTCACACACACACACACACACACACACACACACACACACACACAAAGCATGCCATTGATAGTAAGAGAAAATGTCTCATAAACTATGACTTTTTTTCTGAGGTGACTTTATTTTGTTCTAAATGAGGCTCTCATCTTCTTCTGACTTTGTAGAACTGATTAATGTGCTCTGTTTCAAACTCATTCTTTTGTTTGTCTTTTTATGCTGTTTTGTGAAACAGATTCTCATTCTGAACTCAAACTGGCATAGTTTGAGAGAACCCCAAACTCACGGTCAATCCTCCTGCCTCACCTTCACAAGTGCTGGGATTACAGGAGTCAAATACTCTATCTTATCCAAACTCATCCTTAAATCAACTGAAAAATCTGTCACCAAAATTCTTTTTTTTAAATTATATTTCATCTTGTAGTGGTTATTTATCTTTATTTAAAATAGATTTTTAATACAATATATTCTGATTATGATTTCCCCTTCCTCTTCTTCCAGATCTTCCTTATCTGTTCATCTCCATGCCTTCTTTCTCTTTAGAAAGCGAACAGGGAAGTTTAAAAAGGTAAATTAAAGAAAAAGTATATGAAGCAAATATACACATAAATAAAATACTCAAAAATAATCAGAAACCATAATTTATGAGCAAAAGATTGATAAGATAAAAAACTCCCAGACAAAGCATTATGAAACAACAAACAAACAAATGCCTTTAAAAAAGTATTATTGAGTTGAGTTGGTTGTCTACTGCTGGGCATAGGGCCTGATCTTAAGTTTTGAGATTGGTTTGTAAACCCAGTGAGATGCTATTGGAGAAAATGAATTTTTCCTTTATGAGTAGTCAGTTGGAGGTGGCTTCTGGGTTAGGGATATGAGATCATATCCACTTCCCCTTCTCATCACTGGGACCCCAGCTTGGACTTGCACAGGCCCTGTGCATGCGACCACATTCTCTGGGAGTGAATACATGCATCAGTCCTGTTGTGTCTGGAAGGCATTTCTTCCTTGGTGTCTTCCAGCTCCACTGACTCTTATCATCTTTCCTCTTGTTGTTTCATACATGCCCTTGAACCATGAGGAGAGGGACTTGGTGGAAACATCCCATTTAAGACTGGGTATTACAAAGTCTCTCAACCTCTGTACATTGACCAGTTGTGGGCCTCTGTATTTGTTTTCACTTACCGTATGTAGGAGGAGCTTCTCTGATGACAGCTGAGCAAGACACTGACCTATGTATATAGCGGAATGTTGTTAAGAATCATTGTATGCCTACATTTTTAGCAGAACGATAGCATTTGATTTTCTCTTAGTTCAATGGTCTATCTAGTCCCAGCTTCCTGGTCACTTGAGCAATGCCAGGCATGGGAGTGGATCTTAAAACCAGTTAGATAATGGTTTGTTACTACCACAAGTTCTATGTCAGTGTTGTACCATAATATCATGTAGGCAGGTCACCATTGTAGACAAAGAGTTTACAGGTGAGGTGGTATTTATTTTTCTCCTCTAGTACTGTACTTTCTAGTAGCATAAACATAGTCAGTAGGTGTAAAGTCTCTAATTAGGCATCGGCTTGTGTTGACTTTAGCAATAGGGCCTTAATCAATAGTTTGTAGAGAAACCTTAGTGCCTAGAATGGGTCACATCTAAATGAGTTATAGGACAAAGGGGTACAATGAAAAATGCCCATACAAACCAGGCTGTTGGTTGCTCTCTACAACCTGATAGTATAAATGCATAATGTTTCAATATATGGTGTCATCAGAATCTTGGCAGCAATAGAGTGAAGGTATACTTTTGTGTTCTGCAAGTAGTTTGTGGCACCAGTGGATTATCGAGGCTATAATTCCTTTCCCCACAAACAGGCATATATTCAGGTATTTGTTAATCTTACTTTACATTAAAGTAGACAATGGACTATAATTCTCTACCAATCCCTTTTGAGTCAGATTCTTATTTCACTTAGATACATGCTATTAAACCAGTCTTTCCCTGGGAACCCATTTCATTGATTGACTTCAGCTCAACACCCAATGTGTGATTGAATACTATGTGCCTATATAAAAAAATAGAATTTGGCTTGAAAGACTCTTGCTCTTGTTGAACCTGCATTCTAGCAGAGGAACATAGACAGTAAACACACACAAAACATATAAATCAGTATATTCTATTTCTGGTTGTGAGTTGCTCTAGTTTACTTTTCTGTAACTGTGATAAAATATTTTGACCTGAAACAACTTGAATAGGAAAGGGTTTGTTTGGTTTATACTTCCAGGTAACGGTCCATCACTGAGGGAAGTTAAGGCAGGAGCCTGAGCCAGGAACTGAAGCAGAGACCATGGAAGGAAGATGCTTATTGAATTGCTTCCTCTGGTTCATGCTTAACCAGCTTTTCATACAACCCAGGATAGACTGCTCGTGGGTGGAATTACCCACAATAGGTGCATCCTTCCCACAATAACCAGCAATCAAGACAATTCCTCACAGACATACCTATAAGTCACTCTGATCTGTGCAATCCTTCAGTTGAGACTTTCTCCTCTTAAGTTTTGTGTTGTATGAAGTTCCTAGGTTGTATAAGAACAATTAATCAGCAGATGGAAGTTGAATTAAAAGAAAGAAAGTGGTATGAAGAAAGAGGTTCAAAACCATGCAGGCAGCAGGGAGAGTGGTGTGCCTGGTTGCAATTTCACATAGGGGTTCCTAAGCAAAGATCTGAGAAAGGTGAAGCCAAAACTTTATGTTTGGGCAGAGCATCACAGAAAGAGAAAACATCGGGTGTCAATGCCCAAAAGTTGGGATGTACTCGGTACATTAAAGTACAACAAGGAGGCCCAGCCAGCATGGCTGAAGTAGTGACTACAAAGTGAAATTAGTAACTTTGTAATTCTTTAATTAAGACTTTGATTTTAAAATGGCTATAGTCAGAGTGACTGTAATGTGTTAAGGAAGAGCTAAGTTTTCCAGAAGGATCTGCTGAAATATTATGTTGGAATTAGACCCAGTAGGATAAGGATAGAAGCTAAGAGGCTATGTAATTAGATAGATCAAGAGATAAAGTAAATCTGGTCTTGGGCTGGCCATTGGAGGTAGCGAGATATTGCCTGATTCTCATTACATTTTGAAAGTACAATTTAACAGGGTTTCTTGATAGGTAGGGGGAGGGAAGCCAAGCTTTGGCATCATCACCTGCAGATGTGAAATTGTTATTACTTAAAATGGCTGCAGGAATATTGGGATTCTGGATTTGGACACACTAAATTTCACATGACTAATAGAAGATTGAAGCTGTTAAGCTAATTGTAGATCATGTACATGTGAAACTATGTTGAGCATTTCTGCACTGAAAGTGAAGAGTCAGAGATAGTATGGTGGCTCAATAGGTGAAAAGACTTGCCACCTGGCCTGACATTCTCAGTGTGGTCCTCAGTACCTGCAAGGTAAAAGGAATGAAATGATTCATTCAAGTTGTTCTCTGACCTACACACATGCACACATTCTCACTCATGCATGAGCACACATGTGTGTATGCACACAATACAAATAATCAATAAATAAAAGGTAATAAAATAAGTAAAAATGGAGATACTGGGGTTCCTACATATTAAAACTTGTGAGACAGAATGAGATTATTAAGGGAATGGGTATATCTAAAGCAGAGAAGACAGGAACTCTCAGTCCTGTGTTTCCTCAGCATTACGATCTCAAAAACACAAGATGGGAGACAGGAAGGGAGGAGGATGAAAGGGAGGAGAGAAGGAAGAAGGAAAGAAGGAAAGGGGAGGAAGGGAAGGAAAGAAAAAAGAAGGAAGTAAAGACAGGAAAGGGAGTCACCATTTAACACTGAGACATGACCACTTGCACTAACAAGGTTCAGTATTCTGATAGTCAAGAGAGGAAATGTCTGGGGGCTAGAGAGATGGCTCAGTGCCTTGCATGAGGACCTAAGTTTAAATCCCCAGCACCCATGAAAAAAAAAACAACCAAGAAAGCTGGTCATGTCTGCATGTGCCTGAAACACTAGTATTGTGAAATGGAGACAAGCAGATCTTGGAAACTCACGGGCTAACTGGCCAAGACAAAATTAGAAGCTTCTGGTTCAATGAGAGACTCAGTCTCAAGAGGTTAAGGTGGAGAATGGTAGAGTCCAATGTCTTCATTTTGTCTCCAATGTGCACACATGGCTGTACACACCCCCACACATACATGCGCCACAAACATATATACATTTACTGCCACCCCATCACAATACACACAAAAATAAATGTATAAATAAATAAGAGAGGGCATGTCTCAAGCAGAGGGCAATGAATAATAGCATCTAACAGTACTGATCTATCCAGTAAGAGGGAGAGTGAAAATTAGTGGTGGGGCTTCACCACTGGACATGTTAGTAATCTCAATAAGAACATAATTGGATGGAGTGGTGTTGGGTAAAGCCTGGCTTAAGTAGATTTTAAAAGAATGGTATAGGATTTGGAAACCTTAAGAAAAGCCAGTTTTTGAGGTTCCTACAAAAGGAGACCAAGAAATGAGATGGAAAAAAAAAAAAGGATTTTCTTGTTTGAGTGAAGTCAAGAGAAATTGCAGTGTATGTGGTAATAAAAGTGTTCTGGCAGAGAAAGTTAGATTAATGTTTTAGGACAGACAAAAAGAGTTCCTTAAGCAATTTGGCTGGGTTGGCAAACAATGATGGTATCTAGTGTCCACACAGATCTGGCTTCAACTAAGAGACTGCATATTTTCTTTAGTAGTGACAGGAATACAACTGGTAGGGAGTTGATATAGGGTTGAGACCCTGCATATAATTTCTTCTGGTTCCTTCAGCTTCCCCACAAAGTAGGGAACATTATCTCTGAGAATCTCAATAACTGTTCAAAAGAAAATACGGTCCAAGTATAAGGCTCTACAAATATTTGTTCAAAAAATAGAATGGGGCCAAGCATAATACAGAAAGTATGCCTTAAATGTTCCTTTTTAAGGAGTTTTTCTAAGCAGACCAGTTGGCTAGGGTTTCTCAAAAGGGAGTCCATGTCTTCTCAGTTAAGGCATCTTCTTCACTGACACTCAGAGCTGTGGCCAATAGAGTCTAGAATGCTCTGCTATCTTCACACCTATTAATAATTAGAGATCTCTGCATAAAGGGTTTTCAAGTCTGGTATTTGTGTACATGGGTATAGGCAACATTCTTTACATGTCACATGTGAGTAATCTGTACGAGATTACTTTCCTTCAACAATGCTCTCAACAAGAGTACTGCCGTCTGCCATCTTGTAATCATTGTCAGTGTAGCCATTTTGTTGAAATGGCCGTATGTCTTAAAGAGAAATGAGAAATTAAGAGATTGGGGCATTTGTATCCACAATACATTCAGATACTTACATCAGAGATAGGAAGAGAGGATGAGAGAGAGAGAGGATGAGAGAGAGAGAGAGAGAGAGAGAAGCATGGTGGTACTAGGGAGACTGAGGAAGGAGGACCATTACAAGACTGGGGGCAGCCTGGTTGACTAACACATTCCCGGAAATCTAAGTCTACATAGTAAAACATTATCTCAAAAATGAGAGAGAAGTGTGTGTGTGGGGGGAGAGACAGAGACAGAGAGAACTTTTAATCTAAATCATTTTTCTTTGGAAAGAGAAAAGCAGGGGATGAGAGAAAAAGCCATGTCACTTTCTGGGGAACAGAAACTGTATCCAAGAGTTGTGTTTGAAAAAATGTTCAACCTAGCAGGGGACTGCATAAATTCAATAATTAGTTTGATGTCGATAATGATATATAATAAGCTAGGTGGTTTACAAACAACAGAAATGTATTTTCCATGGTTCTAGGATCTAGATGTCCAAGATCAGGGTGATAGTATGGTTACTGTGGCTTGCACTCATCTGAGTTACAATGGCCTACTTCTCCTTATATGTTTACATGGTGGAATACAGAGGATGTATTCTGGGTGGGGGGCACCTTCTAAAAGGAAGTTTCTAACACACAGGGCCCCTGTCCTCCTGCTGTATTTCTTCTCCAAAGGCTCTACCCCCTCACTTTAGTCTTAGGATGTCAACATGCTAGTTCTGGAGGGACTCAAATATTCAAAGCACTGCAATAATGAAACATACCTGTAGAAGGATGATGCTTCAAAAATACTGTTGGAGACCATACATTGTAGTTTACACCTTTAATTCTAGTACTTGGGAGGTGAGACATGGGCAAGAGAATCCCTGTGAGTTCTACAACAGCCAGGACTACATAGAAAAACAGGTCTCAATCACCCTGCACCTCCCTTCCCAATTTTTCTTGTTGCTGCTGGGAGTTTTTACATTGATATTTAAAGCAAAATGTCAAGGACTCATGCCGGTATTGGACTCACTGGATCATAGTGGAAATGAGATTATTGTATTAAAATATTTATATTATAGTACATGGCCCGGGGTAACATTAAATGAACTATGATGTTATAAGGAGCCTGAATTCTTTAGGAAACACCCAGTTAAACTGTCAAAATTAGAGAACTACTCTGCATTAGCTGTTTTTCTTTTTGATTTCAAGAAGTGGTCCAGGAAGTTTCCTACAGCCAACTTTCTTTTGTTGAGAACCAAGATATAGCCACAGAACTATTCAAGAGCCACTCAGGCAAACACATCATCCACTTCCATGTTTCAGATACTAGAGGAAACATCTTAAATGCACATTTGATTGGTTCTTGTGATAGGCTTGTACAATAACTTGTATTAACCCAGTTGTACGGATGAGGAAATTGAGTTGGGGAGACATGATTAAGTACTACAACGGGAAAGCTCTTTGCAAATTGTTAAGTAAATTAAAAGACTGACCCTATCTACTAAGCTGCCCATAAAAAGAGCAAAATCCTGACCAAGATCACCCTGGGATTTGATTCCTAAGCTCTAGGCTTCTTTTCACTCTAAGTTATTGAATTGCTCATCTCAATCTACCCCTAACTCAAACACCTGGTACTGATTTTGCCAGATCCAGGAAGTCAGCTTGTTGGAGGCAGTGATAACTTCACAGTTGGTCATGGCATTCAGTCCATCCTTCTGAACAAGTGTGCAGTGTGATCTAGCTCTAGTAGTCAAGGACAAAGGAAAGTCATGTGGGAAATCCTTTGTGTCCCTGAAAACCATGTTCTTTAGAACATCTTTCAACATCGAGTTAGTATTGTGCTGGCTGATATAACACAGAACATTCCCTCCCTTTTGCTATAGTAATACCAAAACAAAGACGGGTGGGAAGGCTAAATTAATTGTTTTTGTTTGTTTGTTTTGTTTTAATATTTAGAACAAGGGGATATCAACTAGATTAGTAAGTGTGTTTTTCTTCAAGGGGAAAGCCAATTGCTTGTAGTTTTTTTTTTTTTTTTTTGAGAATTTGAAGGATGTCAGGACGTAACACCTCATTTATTAATGGTAATCAGTTGATGAACATTGAAGACTTTCATTTATGAATGAAGAACTGAAGAACACATTGGCTGACAGAACATTTCACAAATGTTATTTCACACCTGCTTTTATTGTGGCACAAAAAATAAACCAATGCAAGCACTTTGAAAACAAACGAAATAAGGAAATGGTGAGTCTCCACATTTTACCCCTTTCGGACTAGTTTTTTAAGATGTGAAAAAATAAACCTCACAATCAGTCTGAAACTGGCCACCTCATGTGGGAGAAGCTGCAAGCATCAAAGCAGTTCACTCTTTCTATGACTTGGCTCAGGGGTGGGGCAGAGCATTCTCAATGGCAAATGGAGAAGACAACTGCCTGGATTCCTATTAGGGACTAGGTATGAAATAATCAGGTGCAGATATTTGAAGAATCTCCTTTTCTCAAGTCTTCATCAGGAAAATAAACAAGTTCATTCATCTAAAGAGGCCTAGTTACAATAGGACAAATTGAAGGTGGTTTTAATACAGAGCTTAATGGCTAAGAGTAGCTGAAGATAAAAACCAGCTACTTAGGGGTTGGGATGTTTTTTATCCTAAAAAACTTAAAAATCAGCTTCTCATCCATTATGGACAACCTCCTGCTCTTGTGTCCAGAAACAGGTCTCTTCGGTAAGGATTCTTATGATTCCAGATGGAACAAAGTTCTTCCCTTCCCCACATCTCAAGATTCGTTATAAAAGGCATACATTTTATACTGGTGCTACAAGTGAGTGGATATGAGGGTTTGTTTGTTCCATAATATCTCATTGTCCAGTGGCTATCTCACTGGTTCCTTTTAGCTTGTTGTAGGAGGTCTGAGAGAGGGAATAAAAGAATGTGAAGAGTGTTGAGATCCAGACTGACTTGTTTAGTCTCTAGGCCATCATCTTAGTTCATTCCAAGGGCCTGCGGGTCACTTCCCACTTGCCCTACTCTCGGGCAGCTTCCACCCCATAGCCCCTCCGATGCCTTTAGTGTTTCTTATATGTTCAGGCTCCTTCTGATGTTACGGAGGTGCTCAGCCTCATTAGCATTCTTTCAACACATGCATTTAGTTGTCACTCGGCTGTGCTGAGTCACTCCTAAAGCCTCACAGCCTTGCAGAGACACCTCATTCTCTTTACTTTCATTCTTAAAAAGAAAAAACAAAACCCTAACAACGACCACCACCAAAGTACTCCTGAAGATAGAGTGATAGCTTAGTTGGTGGAGTGCTTCTTTCGCAAACACTAGGACCTGAATTCAGTTCCCAGTATGCCCGTAAAAAAGCCTGACATGTTGGCATGGGTTTGTAATCCCAGCATTGGGGGAGTGGAGTCAGGAGAAGCCCTGGTGAGCTCCATGCCAATGAGAGACTGACCATTCCTGAGGATGGCACCCGATGAAGAATCAGACCCTCACCAAGCCCACTGCTTTAGCTGCCATGATAGGCTGCAGAAAAGACCCTGCAAGATGTAGGTCTCTGTACTGAGCTTCCTGGCCTTGCCCATCCTTGCAGTCATTAGGAGGTCAGATACCCTCCACATGGCAAGGAACCAATCAGAAGTTAGCTGATGGACTCTGAATGTGCTTTATGGTAAAACTAGTGTAACTGTGATGTGCAGAGCATAGCAACTGCCCTGGGAGGGTTTATAGGCCATAGCAACCAGTTAACCAATCAATATAGGGCAGGTCACCCAAGCCCAGAGGAACATCAATCCTGAGACTGTTGGGTACTCCTAGTCACTCCCCTTGCACATTCCAACAAATTCCCTGCCTCTTGGCCCCTTCTGGTCCTTCTCATGCCAACATCTGTGTTAGATTGATGAGGGAACTGAGTCAAGACACTTAACTCATTAAATAATAAAAGACTCTTTGCTTTTGCATCTAAATGGGTCCCTTAGTGATTTGAGGGTTCAGAATTTGGTCACAACCCCAAGGTTGTTCTCTGGCTTCTATATAGATACCTGTATCCACAAACACATGGACACACGGAAACACATGGACCCCCCCCCACACACATGCACACATACATATCCCCCTCAAATAAACAAATATATTTTTAGAAGTCTTTCTTTATTTTTTACCAACAGACTTATTTTTGGAAAGATGCTAAGAAGTTTTGGTAAACTTGGCTACCTCACATCTCCATAAGTGAGTATAATTTATATTTCTATTATGCAAGCATCACTTGAGTATTTTTTCAAATTCATGTGAATTTGAAAATTCTGCCTTGTTTGATCTTTAAGATACCGACAAGTTTTGAGAATTAACCACCAAAAATTTTGATGAGACTTCTGTGCTTCTTGTGCAATGTATCTTTGGGGTGATCTGACGTGTGCCCTTCCCTTTGAACAAGAGCTGGGTTTCCTCCTTGGCAGAACATTCTAGCAGCTGGGTCTCATTTGCTTTGCAAGGACATCTGAAGGCATTGCTATTTTGGAAACTGCTTAGCATATGGTATAATTGTTTTAAAGTACTTTACAGTTTGCATGGTACAGTGCTTTCCCATTATTTCATGCAGTCATTTCTCATAGATATCCAAGATGTTTTATTTTTACTTGTTTTCAGAAAGGGAAACGGAAGTGCTGAAGAAATAACGTGTCAGCTTGGCAAGGCAATTTATCTCACTCTCAAATTAATCAACAGATAAAATCTCTTCCTTGGATCCTTTAATACCTATGCCCAGAAAGCCTCATGCCTTTTGACCTAAATAGGTAGACAGACGTGGCTGGGCCTCACAGGCACATGGTTTGACTCTCAGAGTATCCTATATGCTTAGGCTTTGGGGCATAGTTAGAATGCCATGTAGCTATTTTTTCTTAAAGGTGGTATGATGAGCAGTTCAAAGCTCCAATTTTAAAATCAAACTGTGTGGATTTAAATCTACCCCCTCTTAAACTTTTTGAGCTTTGTGACCCCAGTGAGTGACTTAGCCTTTTCTCATCTATGAAACAGGAGCAGTGGCTGCTACCTCATGGATGTTTTTATTGCGAGATTGTCTTGACTTAATACAGCTAAAGCACCAAGCACAGTGTGCTGCTTACAGGAAACTCCCGTAAATATTAGCCGCTCCCATATTGTATATGGTCATTGTTCATGAGCTTTATTCAAGTTTGTTTGTAGTCAAGATTTGGGCAATTTGGAGGGTTTAAAACTTTTCTGTCATCTTGCTCTTTGTGCTCTTTGAAGCACAAAGCATGGTGATATTTCATTTCTGCATAATACAGTGTAGACAAGAACCTGGTAATTGATGTCCTGGTATTCCAAGGCAACTCTTTGGGAATGATATTACACAAACAAGGCAAAAAGATGACATAGATTTCTTAAAGCGCAGGGTGAACATGGGGTATAGATGAAGAGGGATCTGCTTAGTTTCTGGAGCATACGGGACTGAGTGCCATGCCTCTGATTTGTATGTGGGAAACAGAAGCATAGAAGAAGAAGATGCCTTGCCCAATGTCTTATCTTCTTTTCCTATTGCATTCATCAATTTCTCTGACAAAAGCAACTTAATCGAGTCTGAGTTTATGGTGGCTCACAGTTCAAGTCATATTGCATCACGACAGGGAAGCCCAGGCATCAGGGACTTGAAGCAGCCGGTCACAATATATTCACTGTAGAAAAGCAATGAGTAAGGAATGCACACACGCTGCTGTTCAATGTCCTTTCTCCACATACACAGTCTAAGGTCCCACTCACAGTGGACATGTCTTCCTAACTCAATTAACATAATCGAGGTAATTCCCCATAGGCATGTCCAGAGGCCAGTCTCCCAGATTATTCCAGATTCTTTCAAGTTGATATATTAATGTTAATCATCACAACTTGTTTACTCAGTGTGTCTCAACCACACTACATTCTGCTGGGTGCAGAGATGTTATGCATCAAGTGATGCGGTTCCTATAAATGGAAATCATAATTCCCTAGAGAGACCAATTTGTTCCCTATTTGTTCAGAACATTCCCATGGATAGAGGTATATCCTAGGAACCAATTCCGTCTTGGGATAGTTCAAGAGTGTCAGTCATCCTAAATATATGTTGTTTTCATTTTCCTGTAGTCATCATAGGCACACTAGACATCAAGGTGCCTCCACAGTTCAGGAACTAAAGAATATGATCAATTCTGAAGATATAAAGTCCAAACAGTACTTTAGGTTATTGTAGAAGAGCAGCCTAAAAACAAGTTATGTGGCTGTAAAATTCTATTGTTTTATAATATGCTGGCGCATTCATGTAAATCTGGTTGAAAGTGCATACAATCACATCCATTCAGAACATGGAGGGAAAGTACTAGACATTATATACGTTACTATATTTCTCTAAAGGTTTCATCTTATACCAAAGACATATTTCAGAAGTGATCGCCATTTAGGATGTATTGATTACTCATTTGTCCTAGAAAACATGAAATGAAAACAAAGTAGCTTTCTGAAGACAATGAAACTGATGGTCTTTTTGGTACCTTAATGTTAAAAGGGGGATAGGGAGAGCTCTGTTGGTAAAATGCTTGCCTTACAACCCTGTGGACCTATGTTTGATCCCTAGCACACATGAAAAAATCTGACCACAGTAGTAATTGAAACACTGGGAAGGCAGAACCAAGCAGATCCCTAGGGTTCACTGACCAACCATCCCCAGCTAATCAGCAAGCACTAGTTTCCAGTGAGAGACCCTGCTTCAAAATATGAGGTGAGTGGCTCATAAACACCACACACACACACACACACACACACACACACACGCACACACGCACACACGCACGCACACACACACACACACACACACAGAGACATACTGTAACACAAAATAGAAAAAAAGTAAATGTAGACCAAAGTATAGTAGCACATTGCTAGGATTTAATTTGAAGTAAAATTGGTGACTGTTAGATGAACGAAGTTATTAAATAAGAAGACCACTCAGGAACTAGGGTAGTGTCCAAAACCCAACTCGTGCAGTGTGCTTTCCTGTCATACATAGTAGAACTTTGAAGCTGTATGTAGTGTGCATTTGCAGAAGTCATGAGTTTCTTGCTTTTTTTTTGTCTAGAGGCAACCAACCAGAATTCAAATCAAAAGGAGGCTTCCAAAGCCACCAAAGTGAGGCTTCCTGCAGATGAGTGAAACAAAGATAAATAAAATGTATGTAGTATATATCAGCATGGACAAAAAAAGTAGAAAATCTGGTCAGACTCAGCTCCTTATGCTAGTAGAGAGAACTAATGTTCATCTAAAGAAGAATCTAAAATATAATGGCTCATTTTGTGCACAGAGCACACAAACTTCTGACCCTTGAAAACTCTCTAAATATGTCACACACTCATTCTTTACCCCACAGGACCTACTAGAGCCTTGGGCACATGATGGACACTTAGTAAACTCTTAAATTATATTGAATGTCCTTTGTATTAATAGTAATTCCATGTAACATAATGAAACCAGAGTGAGTGGGGCATGGCTTACTATTCCACAGTCAACTTTTCCCCAAGGAACCAACTACTTTACCTCTCAGACTGAAGCAAAGAACTCATTCAGAAGCAGAGCTGAAGGCTGTTGGAGTTATTGTTGTTTATATTTCCCTGGACAGAGGAGTAATTATATTGGCTTCAAAGGCCTTTTCTTCTGCCTTCCATCTCAGCCTGGCCATGCAGGAAGGTTGCATTCTGTTCCTGAGTCTTACAGATGGAAACCCAGAGGAGGGGACTGTTTGCCTAAGGTCACAGAGTTAAACCTTCCCAGATATTTGCTAACCCTGATTGAATTTTCCCAAACTTTGCCAGAGCAAACTAAGGACAATTTCTCTGCTCTGTTTTTAGATTAGGGGATACCATCCTTCCCATAGACTACCATGTTCATCTTCATCCTACCACACCTCACACAACTCTTGCCAGTTGGATTTTCTTTGGTCTTTGCCAAGGCTCCTGTGCCTCCACTCTAAGACTGTAAGTCAAGGAAGTCTTCCAGATGGTTCAAAGTGTGGCATGAATATGAGGATAGATGGAGATGGGGCAGCTCTTCCGCTTTTATCAGAGATGCCTGACTCCAGCCTTACACTTATTTCTATCAGGCCTCAGTAGCATGACTAAAGGTTTTGCTTTATGGTTAATTTAGCTGGCAAGGCAAGCAAGATGAAATTCATGAGGAGACACATAAACTGGAAAGAACAGAGATCATAGCTCAAACAGGACCTTTTGGAAGATAGATTGCCTATGGCTCTTAGAACATCGTCCCCTTGGTAGTTAGTGATACAGATGGAAACGAGAAAAATGAGTGTCTTCTGGCATATGAGTGCCAAAGACTTTTCAGAACTGGGCCTCACAGAGAAGAAATCACTTGGATATTCATCCAGGCCTTCCTTTTAAATCTTGATTATCCTTGGCTCTGTGAGGAGCTGGGATTTATGGACCAGTGGCAGGTGATTCTTATATAAGGATGGAATCTTGGGTGTGATAAATTTGGTCTTGAGAAACCTCAGCTCAGATGCTGCAGATGGCCATGTCAGGGTGACAGCCTTAGAGGGTGGTAACCTGCTGGGCTATGGGCTGTGTGCAGAATGGCTACTCAGTTGAGAACTGTCTGTACCAATTTTTCAGAGCCTCAAGGTCATGACCAAGGATACTTCAGGCTTGACATTCATACTAACAATTTTGTCTGCTGCTCCATTAGTTACTGCTACTGGCTCATTGAGCATCCTAAAGAGGCAGACCTTATAATTCAGGTGATGTTCTTATGAAGAAGACTCCAGGGAAGGGCCAATTCTATTCCTGCAAAGAATTGCTTATCACAGAGAATTTCCACAGTTGGGTTGAGTTGGATAAGCAGACATTATTTTGGTTTTGTTTTTTATATATGTGTGTGTTCATGTGCACATATGTCAAAGCTCTGCTCTTATTTATCCCCTCTCCCTCTGACCTCATCATCTCCCTTGCCTGTCCTTTGCTGCTTCCAATTCGTCCCCCACACTCCTCCCTTCTGCACACCATCATGCTAGCCACCAATAGGGATACTGTAATTTCTTCCTTTCCTAGGTACTCTTATTTCATTCCTGATACTTTTCGTGTTTCCCTGGTTGTATACTATAGGTTTATCATATATAAATTATATAAATGTTATTATATTGAGGGCTGTTTCTTTGCATCCTCCTTTCTTCAGGGCTTTTTACCATGAAGGGATGTTGAAATTTCTCAAAGTCAGTTTTCTGCAACTATAGAGATAATGATGTGATTTCTACACTTAAGTCTGTTTGCTTGTTGTGTTGTATTTATTGATTTGCACTCGTTGAATCATCCTTGCATCCCTGGAATGAAAACAACTTGGTCATGGTGTACAGCTTTCTTGAATTATTTAAGTCTTTTCTCTCTCTTGATTAGTTTAGCTAAAGGTTTGTCAGCCTTGTTTATGTTTTCAAAAAAAGAAAAACCCAACTCTATGTTTGATTGATCCTACGTCTTTATTCCATTATTATTTTTTTGCCTAGTTTTTATAATTTCTTGCCTCTTACTGCTTTTGGGTTTGGCTTTATCATGTTTTTCTCAGATCTGGAGATACACTATTAGGCTAATTTGAGATCTTGCTGATTTGTTAATGTGGGTACTCACAGCCAAAATGTTACTCTGTGAGCTGTCTTAGCTATATCACAGAGGTTCTGGTAGGCTTTGCTTCCATTTTCATTTGATTCTGAGAACTTTTAAATTTTATCCTTGCCTGTTTTTTCAATGACACACAGGTTATTTAATATCATTTTCTCCATCTTTTTGCATTTATGTAGTTTTGTGCTTATCTGGTTGTGGATTCCTAGATTTAATCCCCCCCATTTGATAATATGCAAGAAATCATTTAGAGTCTTTTGTGTTTATGAATAGTTGTTCTGTGACTTAGAATGTGCTGTACTTAGAGTACGTTCCATGGGATGTCAAGAATGCATCTTCTATCTGTTGGGTGGAAGAGTCAAAGATGCCTGTTCAGTCCACTTGGTCTTCTTTTCAGAAGCTTTTGAAGCTTCTGTATTTAGTTTTAAAAAACTACATAAAGATGAGACTGGGCTATTGAAGTCACCATGTTTTATTTTATCAGGACATGTGTTTCTTGTTATGCTTGTTAGTATTTGTTTTATAAAATTGGGAGACTCAACATTTGTTATAGCTCTTGATGAATTGTTCTCTTTGATAACATACAATGGCTTTCTTTATCTCTTCTCACTAATTTTGACTTTAAGTCTATTTTCTCAGATATCAGCATATGTGCACCAGCTTCTGTTTATTGGTAGATTACCTTCTATCCTTTGACTCTCTGTGGGTGTGTTTGCCAGTGAGCTTAGTTTCCTGGAGACAGCAAATAGATGGATTTGTTGTAGGCCCTGTCAGCTACTCTGCATTTCTTTATGATGTTAAGTTGTGGCTATTTACATTTAAGGTCATTAAGAGATGTCTCATGTGTTATTTTATTTGTTGATTGTTTACTGTTTGTTTCTTTTGTTTCTTGTTTCCTTTCCCTCTGTTAATATTAGAAGTTTGTTGGTTACTACTGTGCTGGACAAGGTGGGGTATTGTCTTTTGTTTTGTTGGTTTTATTTTTTTTAGCTCTACTTTGTTCACCTAGTCCTCTCATGAAAAAAATTATTCCCTGTGTTTTCATGGTCAAAACTGGCCTCCATCCTCTATGTTTGGATGTCCTGAAGTATTTTCTGCTGTGCTCACTTGGTGGTAATAAATTGTCTTAGTTTGTAATTCTTTGGAAGCATCCTTGTTTCTCTGTCAACTTTACAAGATATTTTTGCTGGGTATAGAAGTCTTGGTTAGCTGTTATTTACTTTCAGAGGCCAATATCATTCTATACTTACCTGTTTTTCCTGGGGTTTCAATCTCCTGTACCACTTAGAGCGGAGAAAACAAACTATTCCAACAGGAATATCAAAATAATGAGGAAGCTCAAAAATAAATTTGATGCATGCAGGAAAGAGAAGAAAAATACGAACTGTACTTTAACAAAACAAAATAAAGTAAAAAATAGTAAAAGTATATGGAAAGAACAAAAGCAGGAATACATGGCCGAAAAGGGAAGAATAAAAGAAAGGAAATGAGCAATGATTACACAGTAATAAAGACAAAAATGCAAATTAAATTTTATGACACTATGAAGGGTCATAAAAAACAGTTTTTAAATGGGAGAAAGCACACAGAGAGAAAAAGCTGCAGTGTTGGAGTTACTGTGTTCTGGGTCTTCAAACCTTGGGATGCCAGTTCGGGGATGAGCTGTTTTTCTGGTCCTCAGAGCTTGGTATTCAGATATCAGGGTGTAAGTTGAGCTTTTCTGGTCTTCAAAAATGGTATTTCCCTGCTGTTTTTTTTTTCATATGCAGAAAGAATGACTTTCCCACCAAAACTTACAGCTGAATTTGGGGCTTGTGAGGGCACTGATGTTGCCTTGAGGAGAGAAGGCCAGTCCTCTCATCATTGTCTTTGGATGAAGCCTGTGCCTTCCCACTCCCTCTGGGGGATCATGATCCTAGAGCTATGTCTGTATTGACTTCCTTTTTCTCCTTTCCTGAGTCAGGGTCTTTTTTTATTGGTTCATTTCTTGAAGAGAGTCACTGAGGTAGTTTCTAATCTACCAGTTTATGCCACACTTTCTTTCTGAACTGATATTTTTGTAGTAAGTATAAAATCATAACAGGGAATCCCATTCTTTTAGGTAAAGGAACACATTTGTAGAGAGCACATTAATCATGAAAAATCAATGCGATATGCTGTCCAAACGTGACAGTGAGCTTAGCTGTATATTCATAAAATCTGTATCTTAATTTCATCAGTAAATACTATTGAAGGGGATGTAAAAATTCCTCCTATGTATGTGTGGTCTAGCTCACTGTCAAATCTAGAAAAAATAGCAGACGAATGTTTGTTAGATAGATGCATATAATATTTATATTGCAGTAAAATAACGTTGTTTATATGCAGATAATGGGAATGTAACACTATGCCACATCATATAAATATGTATATGTATAGAACACATTTCTGAGGCACAGCTGATTGACAGGCCACTGAAAGAAAATGCCTTCTACATCAGTTTTTTTTTTTTTTTTTTTTTTTTTTTGTGACAAACAGAAATTTTAGAACGGGCTGAGGAGATCACATGATTCAGTTCCCAGCATCTTAACCTAGGCAGCTAGCTCATGACTTCCTGTAATTCCAGCTCAAGGAGGCCCCACACATTTTCTGGCCCTCATAGAAAGCTGTATTTATATGTACCTATCCAGACTCTGACATACATATGTACATATAAATGAAAAGAAAAACAAAATATTGTTAAATATTTTAGAGGATACAGGTGTGAGGCTTTAAGTAGGTCTTTGTGAGTGGGTATAAATTGCCATTTAGTTAGCAGTTAGCTTTCGTAATTGCATTCATTGACATAGAACAATTCCCTAGAAGCCCATCCCATAACAGCTGTTTTCTTTTTTCCTTTCTCTATCTCAAAATCTTGTCTTTCTTAGTAAAATCAGGAAGCAAAACCAGAATGGCATTAACCCGCCTGACTCAAGAGCACAAGGTCAAGTCAAGGCAGAGGCAACTGAGGTACAGGGTAACCGTACTTGCTCTATAACCCAGCACATCTGGAAAAGAAAGACTAAGCAAGATGAAGTGGGATAGCTCATACAGGACTACCCCTAGGCAGGACCACATTCAATGCCATGGCAATGCCTGTATGTTTCTCCACACCTCTGGACAGAGTGTTCTGGGAAGCCATTGACAAGCTCATGCTTGCTACTTACTCTGAAGGCTTTCTTCTTGCTTCCTCACTATCCTCTTATAAACAGACTAACATGGAGAGATCCCCATAGGTGTGTCCATGCATTGGAGCTCTTGAAATTCTTCACTGTCACACTTGGTGTCAACACCTCTGGCACAGGCAGACCAGGGTGGGCATGACATGCAAAAATGTAGAATTGGTTGTTGACTGTCACACCAAAGAGTTTTGAGGGTTTTTTTTGTTGTTGTTGTTGTTATTGTTTTTGTTTTTAACCAAAACCAGGAATACCTTGCTTTTCTTCTTACCCACCTTGACTTTCAAGGCCTTTGTACTTGAGTTCAAGCATTTGTTTTATGTCAACATGGGAACTCATTTCGATCCCATTTCAAAGTAGTTCTACTTAGCATTTAAAGTTCCTGTGCTTCTTTCTTGATAACTTTTCAAGCCTTGCCTCATTATCCTCTCTGTGCTTCCTTATGGAGCATTGAGCCCTGGTGTGAAATATTACATCGATTGGCAGATGCATGACAAGAGCTAGCTCCATGGGGGGAAAAAAAGTGACACAAAGGCTGGCTGCTTCCTTACAGTCACTAGAATAGACTGAAACACCACTTGCACTGATGCCAAAGTCAGGGAGTCAGCCCACACTTCATCACAGGCATTTGAGTCTGTCCAGTGAGTCAATCAAATGGGAATGTTGAGGCTGTGGAGTTGAGAGTGTCATAAAAGATGCCTGTTTGCTATAGCAAAATTTGGCAGCATATTAAGCCATCAGTTCAAAGAATGACTAATATCTAGAGTTTATTTCTGTTGGTAAGAAGTTCCATGTTAAAAGAATGGATGGGTGTGTTGACCATTCATTAGGCTTCTATTAGTCTTTTCCTATTTATCCACAACACTTTGTGCCTCATTAACACCCATATGAGGGTGTCATTATCTCCTTGCCCATTGACAATGTCAATGCATGTGCCCCATCCACTTCCCCCATCTGAAGGGGGATTCCATGCACATCTCTTCCATCATTCCCATGTAATTCACCAGTAAGTGATTAGCATGTAGCACAGTGAATGGAACAAAGTGATATTCAATACACACTGTAGCGTGGAACTAGTGGAAGAGTGCATTTGCTCGCTTTGCTGTGTCTCTTGAATAGCATTCATTCATTCTGCTTCTGTCCTCTTCAGATGTATTGAGTGTCTATAACTTCCTAGACACTGCTGTAGATGCCAGGATTATTGAGACATGTGTTCCCCTTTCCCATCCCCACCACAGAAAGTTCAGAAAGGGTTGCACTCATCACATAGGTCTTGAGACCATCAGCCATATTTGGTCATCACAATCACCATGGGTAGAACATTTGAATGACTCTTTGTGGGAGGAGACAAGTGTAATGAGTTTTTTTTCTGTCCTGCCTGCTAGTTCCCAAATAATAACATGGAGGCTTCTTATTAATTGTGAAAGCTTGGCCTATAGCTGAGGCTTATTCCTAACTAGCTCTTATAACTTAAATTAACCCATTCATGTTAATCTATGTTCTATCACATGGCATTACCTCTCTTCCATCTTGGACCTTCTGCTTCCTTTCTGTGTCCTGGCATTTCCTGCATGCCCAGATTCTTCCTTTTCTTCCTTTCTCTGTCTGAAAATCCCACCTATACCTCCTGCCTCGCAATTGATCATTCAGCTTTTTATTACAACAATCACAACAACACCTCTTCACAGAGTGTACAAATAACCTACAGCAGATAAGGAAGAAATAGATTCTCCTCAATTTTGAGGCCTTCACTACTCATAGAGAAGCAAATAACCAAATACGTAAATACATAAAAATACAATGTGTGGTCAGCAAAAGGAAATAATGACATGGACTGGAAATGGATAGGAATTCTTGCATATATGAAGCAACAGATTTTTTTCCTTGTGTGAAATATCCCCGATCCTCTCAGCTAATACTAAACTTATTTAATACATCTTTCCATATATCCTTATGCTTAAAATTATACCAATGCTGAGCACTTGGAAGTAAATAGGAATATACATCAACTCCTAATGCCTGTACATGGGTGCAAAGGAGGGTGAATAGGGGTGAACAGAAAGAAAGGTAGCCATGGAAGGGAAGAAGTAGGGACAATGAACAGGAGATGATATCTAGGAGATCCACATTGATCCTCTGCTTCTGGGTCCAAGATTCCAAAGATGATGGCTACAAATTAAGACAAATTAACTTTCTCCCTTAGATACTTTTAAATGAAAAGGCCAGATATGGTCAGAATGGTGGATGTGTCTTGCTCTGTGTTGGGCTTCTGTAAAAGAATAGCATACTTTGGGTTATTTACCTATTTATATTTTTAGGAGTTATTTCTAATCTTTAATTATTTGTATATATGTACCTGTGTATATGAGTACAGATTCCTAAAGAGACCAGAAGAGGGTCTCTGATGCACTGGAGCTAGATGTATAGGGTGACATAAGTCACCTAACATGGGTGCTGGGAACCCAACTCAGGTGCTCTAAGAGCAGCAAATGCTCTTAACCACTGAGCCAACTCTACAATCCCAGTTGAGTTCTTTATAAAAGTCAGAAATTATCTCTCACTGCTTTGGAGATGAGGGAGGCCAAAAATGAAGTGTCCAGGGAGGAACGGGCTATACAGAGGAATGAAATGTCCTTATGTGGCAGAAAGCAGAAGGCCAAGAGACTATGCACTATATGAAGCCAGTTCATGGGACTTGGTCCTGTTCATGCCAAGGAAACCTCATGACTCACTCACCTCCTAAAGTCCCCTTCCCCCACCTCTCAATATTATCCCATTGGCAGCCCCTGAAGTTAGTACTACAAACTGTAGCAATGTGCTCTGTAACATGATGATAAACTTCTAAGTTACTGTGGGAAGGGTAACTCGTGTCCTGTTTCCCTTAACTTGGGTCAATGATGTACAATAACACCCCTGGCATTCATACAGGGTCAGATCTTTTTGTGAAAGGTCTACTCCTGTGTTGCAGTGAATAGATACATCAGCCATTTGTTCAGACAACTTTTACTAATGTAGTACTTACTATGCAGTGACCTAGATTCTAGAAATTCAACAGCTCTGAACCACTCAACATTTATTTTTGTCAATAATTTTGACCTTAAAAAGTGGGGTCGATTTCAGGCATCTTTGAAATAATCTTTAGATTCTGTGTCAAAAGGACTCACCATCCTCTTTGAAGTTTGGTTTTAGTTACAAAGCATAGTATAGAGCACACAAATAACACCAGAACTCTAGAAATAAAATGGTTTGAGGAGTCCAAAAGCACAGTGCACTGAGTAATCTTAAATCTCACACCACTACTCCATGTTCTTGAACCTACAAGCAAGACCAGAGGTCACAGAAGATAGCCCACTATGCTGTGTAGAAGTTAGCTTTAAAACTCACCCTTGGTGTGTCCAAGGCACATGCCTAGGGACTCTTGGGCTGTTTCATTCAGTTGTTCCCTTAACCTTAGGAGAGCCCATTTTTTACTTTTCCAATTTTATACTCAAGGAAATTGGGGCTCAGGGTGACTAAGTCACCCAGCCCATTTCCTTAATAAATCAGGTAAGGATGACAGTTCCAGATACAGCAGTTCCAAAGTCCTCTCGCTTGGCTGAGCTCCTGTAGAAGTTCTGTGTGGAGACTCACAGCCTTCTGGTCATTACTCTTCTCCCTTTCTTTAGGCTCATCTTCATTAAGAAACTGATGGATTTTGCCTTCTAAAACCTGGATTTATTGAGGACACTATCACTTGCTACTTTTGGGCTCTGCCATCCTTAGACTGCCATATTCCATTGACTGTTTATCACATGAACATGGCTGCATGTGTTCCTGTTATTTCATCCCTCCCCAAGGCTGGAAAGAAATGTTTTCTTGGTGGTGGTGGTGGTGTGTATGTGAGAGAGGGGTGTTATTGGTTCAGGTTATTATGTTATGACATATACTACCATTAAACTCTCAATGAATTAAACATAAAATCTGTGTGCATCACCATTTAGAACCAGTGCTCAGAGAATCCCTACTCACCGATTTTATTAACTAGAGAATAGAGAAGCAAAGTCAAATGACAGGCAGACTCTGCATTTGAAGATGTGCAGATGGCACCCAGCAACTTCAGGACAGCTCAAGCCAGGACTCGAGTAGTCTACCTTGTACCTCAAGTCAGGGAACAGGGGCAGCCATGGCTAAAGAACTCTGTCATTAAAAATGTCATTCAAACATAGCCCCCACATCCTAGCAAAGGAGCTAAATTCTGGAAAGGTTATGATTTGTCCAAATAGACTTGGGAAAAGAGCAAAAGTCATCATTCTCAGATTTATTACCTATGGCAGGAAAGGAGCTAACCCCATAGCAGACACAAGACATACAGTCTGAAAATATTCTCTTAATTTGCCTATTTATTCTGCTGGTCATGCCCTTTGTGATCACAAACCGTTTGTCTATTTTTCTTTTTATTGCTTAAGCTTTGATGTCATAACTAAAACATTTATTGACAAGTCAATGTGAATAAGCCTTTTGGAAGGTTTTATAATTACTTATTTTCAAAGGCTAAAACAGTCAGATAATTTAAATACAGGTCCAACATGGCTGCTCTCAGTTGGCAATGATGCCCCATGTGTTCTGTCTTCCAGACACTTGCCACTGTTCTCTGAGTTCTCTTGGAGAGGAAGAAGGTCTGGTTCTTGGTTTGTACACACCCCTCTTTTTTGAAAAGTAATGTACATTTTCTTGTAGACATATTAACGTCTGCCTCTGCATTTAGATCAGAGATTTCAAACCCAAATTCACTTCCTATGGACATAATAATCTCCATTTAGTCCAAATCATCTAAGCTGGGGACCTTCTTAAAATGTGAATTTCCAGAGAGCTTCCCTGGGTCAGGCAAGACATGCAGCACCTGACCCTTGAGTCCCTCTAACGTCAATGGGGCGAATCACTTCACTGGTGATGCAAGTGTGTGGCCCTTCCAGACACCTCCCAGCTTCAAGGAAGGGAGAACACCCACACTCAGGGTCATCTTAGTGTTAACCATCAGGAGGTGAAACATGGAGCTGCCCAGGGCCTGTCTCTCTTTGGCACAAGGACAACTAACAAAGAGGAGCCCCATTTCAGAACAAGTTCTGTGGCAGACTGAAGTTTGCTAAGAATCACCAATGCTCATCCTTTTCAGGAGTTAGCCACATTTCCAATTCCCTCAGTATGTCATCAGCTGCCCATACAGGCCTCGACAAGCTATTCAAAGTTTTGCTTTGTTTTTTGTTTTTTCTTTCTTTCTTCCTTTCTTTCTTTTTTCTTTCTTTCATCTTTCTTTCTTTCTTCCATCCATCCTTTCTTTCTTTCTTTCTTTCTTTCTTTCTTTCTTTCTTTCTTTCTTTCTTTCTTTCTTTCTTTCTTTCTTTCTTTCTTTCTTTCTTTCTTTCTCTAGTAGCTTATAGTTCCAGGCGTTATACCTAAGTTTTATGTTTTTGTTGATTTTGTATATAGTTTGTGATAAGGGTTCAATTAGCTCTTCTGCATGTGTGTAAACAAATTTCCTAACACTGCGGTTGGAAGACAAAAAAGTGTGTCTTTCTTCACTCTAGGTTCTTTCTACCTTGTGGAAATAAGTTTACCACAAGGCAGGGATTTCTGGGCTTCCTAGCATGCTCCATTTGTCTATTTATTTATGTTTTCATGTAAAACCACAATGTTTGGATTGTAGTTTTGTAGCATGTTTTGAAATAATGAAGTATAACACCTATGGATTTGGTCTTTTTCAGTGCTGCTTTGGGCATTAGGGGTCTTTTGTATTTCTTTGTGAATTTCAGGGTTTCCTTTTTCTCTTTCTGTGATGAATGCCATTGGAACTGTGAAAAGGATTACATTGATCTGTAGGTCTTTCTGAGAGGCATGAGCATTTTAGTAGTGTTACATCTTTTATTCTATTTTTTTTTTCTGTGTGTTCTTTCATTTGCTAAATGCGTAAATCTTGTGTCCTTTCCATTAAAAAAGAGATAGAAAAAGGAAAGAAGAGAGAGAAGGAGGGAGAGTCAGAGCTGCAGGGAAGGGGAAGGAAGAGAGAGGGAAGGATGCAAGGAGGGAGAAGGAAGGGAAGGGAGGAGGAGAGAGAGAGAGAGAGAGACAGAGGGAAAGGGAGGTAGGAAGAAGGGAGCAGATGGCAACTGTTACAGATCTGTTAATTAGCTTGTGTTGATCATTTTACAATGTATATATACATAACAGAACATCAGGTTACATACTCTAAATGCAGGCAGTTTATAAAATCAGTGACAGGGAGAAAGAGAGAGCGTGTGTGTTTATAGGCAATTCATATTTCTGGATCACCATCTCGAAGTATCTGGTTCAGATCTGGGTGGGTCCCAGGAATCTCAGTGATTACTCAGCTTCCCAGGGGACTTGGCTGGGTGGTCCTGAGGCTGCACTTGAAGAAAACTCCTGTGGAATCTAACCCTCAGAACTTTCTAGCCTTGTTTCTTCCCAAAGGATGATGTGTCCTCACTACATTCAGATGTCCAAACAATACATAAGATTCTTTGTAATTCACACTTGTGTCCTTATTTTCTGACTCAACAATTAATTCCCGGTTAGGTCATTCATTGAGCAATTTTCTTTCGCTCATTCAGTTGGCCTCTCTCTTCTGTGTGCCTGGGGCTGGAGAGATGGGACTCCCAACCCTCCCCACTGAACGCACACAATAGCAGTGACAGCAAGGATGGTTCTTCCAGCACTCTCTATTGCATGGTTCATGCAGTTTATCTCACTGTCCTATTTCATCCCCTTCCTTCTGGTACCCTGTCCTTGAACAAGAACATAATCTGAGGGTTTCCCTGCATAATCATAAAACCCTGTGTCTCATTTTATGTATCTCTAAGATATTTCTTTATCAAGTCAGTTCTTTGTGTCTATCTTAACTCCTTTAGCCTATTGCTTTCCTTTTTTTATTTTTTGTCAAAATAATGCTCATGCATTCCAAGCTATCCCAGAACTTACTTCATAGCCTTGGTTGGCCTCAAACTCATGGAAATCTTCCTGCCCCAGCCTCTAAAGTTCTGCAAATACAGCATGAACTGCCATGCTTGGCCCGGTCTTTCTTCACACTGGCTACGGAGTATCTCAATATGGAAGTACTATTGTGTCATTGGCCACTATCACATTCATGAATTTGCATGCCACCTGTTACAAATAGTTCCCTTATAAATTTCAGAGCAAATATACTCTTTGTATAGACAATGTGATGAAGAAAAGTTAATGACCTTACCCAAGGTCTTCCAGTGGCAGGACTAGGATGCGAGCATAGTGCCACCTGCCTTAAAACCAGAAGTCCCTTACATGTTACTATTTTCTAATGATTATAATAGGCTGAGTGTTGAACTCTGTGAACTCTGTGGGGACTACAAACCCCCACAACATGACTGCTCCTGGGACCTTAAGGTCATTTTAAGACTGCCAACTAAACAGAAACTAGGTGCTGTCTGGGAACAGTGGAAAGAAACTGCTCTAGAAAGAGGCGTTGGCTGATTGCAAACCCATCAATCAAAATGAGTCTTGCTGAAGAAGCTTGTATGTATTATGAGAGAGAGAGAGAGGGGGGGGAGAGAGAGAGAGAGAGAGAGAGAGAGAGAGAGAGAGAGAGAGAGAGAGAGGGAGGGAGGGAGGGAGGGAGGGAGAGAGAGAGAGAGAGAGGGAGAGAGAGAGAGAGAGAGAGAGAGAGAGAGAGAGAGAGAGAGAGAGAGAGAGAGAGAGAGTGAGTGAGTGAGTGTGTGTTATTCATGGAAAGAAGGCAGGCATGATATTTGCATGGGAGGGTTCTTACAGCCTTATACGTGTGCTGAAAACCACTAGAGTCCTAAGCTAATGAGCACAGTGTAAATAAATCCTTACCCCATTTGGCAGCTTCAGTAGAAGCTTGGAAGTGAGTGGGCGATGGGGTCCTGTGTCTGTAGCAAGCAAAGATATTTGCCCTTTTAATAGCCTGGCTTCTTCCTTTTAAATGAAGAAAGTAATATCTAGTGCCTGCCCACTTGACAGGATGTTACAAGGCTTGGCTAATTTCTGTAAATGTTTTGAGCTCCTCTGAGGTATGTGTTCTGTAAATAGGAAGTATTAATAGCAGCCGTCAGAACAGAAACAAAGCTGAATTGAGCTGCAGTCATTTTCTGGTAAAGAAACTCAGACGTCATAAGGCATGAAGCTCATGTTGGACCCATGGCATTGGCCCTTCTTCAGGAGGCAGCTTGGGTGTCATACAGGACATGGTGATGGCCGAGGCCCCAGTCTCAAGTGGGAAAATGGGCATTCTAATATTTAATTTCCCAGATGATTGCTGTGATTAGGAGCCCATCTGGCACAGCCCATTTGTGAATGTATGTGCACAGGAAAGTGGCAGTCTAGTCCACTAGAAGTCTAATAGGAAGGAAGGGAAAATGCACAATGCACACAGTACCATTATAGAAACCCTCTGCTAAGATGTTGAAGCAACACTGCCGTTGCCTTCATATGCCGCAGGAAAGGCAGTTATGGAGGATCCTCTCATGCTAGCTTGGTAAGCATTTGGTGATACTTTTGTCTGACAGCCATGTGTCTAGTAAGACTAAGAATTGCTAAGAGGAAATTTCAGCACTGGGTTTGAGAAGCCACACTGCAACAAATAAATGTCAACTGAAGTTGCTATAGACACAGAGACTCTTGCTCCTGTACATGCATAGGCATAACATTTCAGCTAGGGATACCCTAAATTTTTGTCATCCACTTGCTTATATCACCCCCCACACACACATACACACACATACACAAAGGAAGTTATGAGCAGGGAGTGGAGGCATTCATATGTTACTGTTCATGTCTTCATGGCCTCTTCAGTGGGAGGGAAGCTCCCAAATCCATCAGCAGGCAATCCTATTTCATAAGCACTAATAGGATTTACAGATGTGCAGAAAGTAAGGACAGTCAAGATGCCCCGCTGAACTTTGGATAGAATTTCTCTTACTCAGGGGATCTTGTGTAAACCTGTTCCAGACAGAGTTTTTATTGTATCTTATTTTCCAATGTCTAACCAAGTTTACCCTCTGGAGGTCAAGCCTATAAGGCTTCTTGAAAATTCCTGCTTTGCTGGTAGAGATAGAGCCTCCTGTCTGCTGTGGTCACCAGAGCTCTAGGACCCAAAGAAATCTCATCAGTGACTTGATGTGTATACACACGTCACACTGAGAAACATCTGGTAGCCCCAACTCTTCATGTCCACTTGCCACATGCACTGAAAATGGAGCTGAGCTGTACAACACATTTGAAGCCTTCCTGAGTGACTAGGAGATGAGCTAGATGATGGTCCAACTTCATGAGGCCCTGTGAGCCCAGTCAAAGAAGGATGGGTGGCCAATGTTCGTTGGCTCGAAGGCCTCCATCTTTTTAGACAGGATTCTGGTTCATTGGGGAGGATGACAGTTAAGAGCCTTCTTTTTCATTTTTGAAAAGTAGAAATAAGATTGTTTACTCCTCAGGTAGGTATCCATATCTGACTTTTCTGTGAAGGCTTCCCACCTTTATTCTTTGGGAAGTATATTTCACAGCCCATCAAATTGGCTCACTAGGGAACTTTAGATGATGAAGAAGTCTCTGATGTGGTGAATTTTAGGGACTGACATCTGAAAAGTGACTTTTCCTACTTAGCATTGTCAGTAGTTTTCTGTCCTCTTAAGGGTACTAATACATGAATGAATTTACTTCTTTCCTGTGAAAACTCTGTACCAGGGCTAACACTTCTTAGGGCCCAAGGTCTCTGGATCCTCTGTTGTAACAGCGTCTTCAGTAAAGGACAAAGCTCCTGTCCTTCTATCCTTCTATTCCATTCTGTCATTATAAAGCCTAACTTTCTAGCAGGAAGGAGATGGGAAACATCAGTGCAACTGTTTCGTTTTCCCTCATAATTGTAAGGTCTAGGCTTTGCAAGAGACATGGTCATGCCCATTTGGTCTGTCTGGTTGCATTATCCTGGGGGAGGTCTTGGTTGTAAAAAATGTATTTTCTAACATAGTTGTTTTTAAGTGAACCAGGGCTAAAATTAATAGGTTTTGTTTTTTTTCTGCCTTTGACACAGATTTAGCCATTGGTAATCACACTTTTTACAGAGATGATGGAACTTGTTTGGCTCTTCTTTTCCTGACTTACTCCTATGTAATGTGCTGTGTATTCCAAAGGTAGTGTGAACAACATTTACAAGACTTATTCCTTGTAAGATATGATTATAGTAGGGGCTTAGCTCTGCCCAAGAATAACATTCACACTCTTCCTGGGGGACCTAATCATTTTTAAATTATATGTTAATAAACACTTGATTTAAATATATATATATATATATATATATATATATATATATATATAAAATAAATAAACATGTTCTAGGAGACACTTTGATCTTGGAGCACTCCTCTCTTCCCATCTTGAATTTGCTCTCAGTCCTGTCCTATGTGTGAAAACAAGTAGAAACCCAGTTATCATGGATAATCATCTCATGTAACAGACATGCACATTCCACTTTCCAGATTGGTGAGCCTATGACCTGCTATCTGTCACTCATGCTCAGAATTAGAGAAATGCACAACTGCACCGGCCTTACTGGAATACCCTGCCAGAGGCCATTTCAGCCTTGACTGATCTCTGGTGCCAGTTCTCCATATGACCATTTGGTTACTTCATCACTTTTGACATGATCCAACTTGATGGCTGCAGGATTACATGTGTCTGGTGTGGCCCCTGGAATCCCAGGTGACCTACCATGGCTGACCAACAAGGGAAGCAGAATGAACAAAGAAGCACACCCAGATTCCTTCGGCCACACCTAGGAATCTGAATCCTGCTGTGGCCATTATAACCATGCCTGAACTTTGGAAACACTCAGCTTTTCTTGGTGTCGATTCCTGTCTAATATAGAGTCATGGGGCTTAGGAGAGAATTGTCAGATGATGTGAAACATTAGTTTATACAAGATGAAAAAGCGGGAACTTTCCATTTCTTCTCCTGTATCCAGCCCATGAGATTAAATATCAGAGTGGACTAAAAAAAGGTTGGTTTGTTAAAGATGAAAAAAGTATGGTCTTTAACCACAAGGTTAATAGTGATAGGTTTGATGGTAAGCACTTAAGCTCTTTTCCATTGCTATGACAAAATACCCCAACAAAAGTGGCTTAAGAAGGAAAAGGCTGGTTTGGCTGACAGTCCCAGGATGTGGTCTATCACAGCTGGGGAGTCACAGCCCCAGTGACTTGATAGAGCTGGTTACATTGCATCTGTAATCAAGAAACAAAAATTCAAGAATGCTTGCTGTTGCTTAGTTCTCTTTCTTCATGTACATAGTCCAGGATCCCAGACAAGGGAGGCACCACCCACAGGTGGCAAGTCTTCCTATATCAGTTAACATAAGATGATCTTGGTGCTGGAGAGGTACTTGCTGGTTAAGAGCTCTTGCTACTCATACAAAGGACCCGAGTTCAATTCTCAGTACCCATGTTGGGTGATCTCACAACTGCCTGTAACTACAGTTCCAGGGGATCCAATGCCCTTTAGCTGCACAGATACCTACACTCACTTGCACATACCTACATACAGAATACATTCATACTCATAATTGAAAATTAATCTTTCAAAAATGATAACCCCCTACAGATATGTCTAGGAGCCCATCTCCCAGTGTTTATAGAGCCTATCAAGTTGGCCATTAATATTAACCATCATAGTACATATATGTGAATATGCGCCTATATCCATGTTCAAAATAGAAGTTGAGTTACTTTATTTTTTGAAATACATCTGAATGACAGTTTAGTTTGCCAGCCACTGTTGATTTGTCTTTGTTTCTTCCTACATTTCAAAGGTTTCCTTAAAGAATTTCCCAATGTAATGTGAAAACTGCCTTCTTTGAAATTTGAAAGCTATCTGAATTCACAGTGTACACATCTAATGGGACTTCCCTTAAGGCCATCCCAGCCATGTCGACTTTTGTTTACTAATATCTTTTCCACAAAGGATGGCAGAGTTGTGGGGAGGGTGGGTGGTAGTGGAATGAAAGTTATCTCATCTGTTTTCTGTTGTTTGGAGAATTTTGGAAAGTAATAAGCTAAGCTACCAAGGAAAGCATTTTGGGGTGACATCTGTTGGAAAGAAACCTCATTTCAGAAATGGGGACTGTGCTGTTCCTGTCAACCAGTGCTTCCTTTCTTTGGTGATGCAGGACTGTTCAGCACTCCCAACAAATATCTCTCCACATTATGGGGAAGCAATCCACTCAGCCCCAGCAGGAGGGGCAAAACAGGCTAAGGGGCTATTAGGCAGGATTTCTGGGGTTCTGGCCACTGTAGATTCAAAGACAAATGAAAAAAAAGTGCATGGTTGCCTTAGCACAGCTTGAAGAAGGATGAATATCAGAAGACATGCTGGCATGGAAGTAAGGAAGCCCACAAAACCTCAGCCCTAGACAAAAGACTGCAGGGAACTCAGGAATGCTGACAGTGGGAAACAAAGTCCTCCCCAGGGAGGAGCACCAATTGGTTATCCAATATCAAATGGTCATCCCTGAAAACACACATAAAGTGATACTATATGGACTGAAGAGATTGTGTTTATGTATTTAGAAGTTTTTGTACATACATTCATAACAACAATTAAAGAAAAAGATACCATGAATTTGAAAGAGAATAAGGTGGAGGGTAAAAGGGTGTGTTGAGAGGAGGAAAGAGGGGGGATGATATAATTATATTATAATCTCAAAAATATTTAAAAAATTGCAAGTATTCCCCTTCTGCCTTCGGGCTAACTAGAACTCTGGCAATTGTCCCATCACCTGGTGGGGCCTGACCACCCTGATAAAATCCCCCAGTTCACTTTTCACATTGATAGAGACTTGATGGCATAGTGCCATGTGGCATCTGAGGGAGAAACACTTTGTAGGCAGAAACATATAAACTGCCCCTTCCCTAGAATAGCGGCCCAGCCACATGGAGTCTTATTGGGGAAGGGTGAGTAGGCAGGGCTGGTTATGTGGTTTTCTCTTGTCTTTAGAATGACAGGTACAAAGTCTCCATTTTGCTAGCTTAAGAGTCCACCTCAGAGTTGCCTGGCTCTCTGACTTCAACCCAGGCAGAACGAGTTGCCTTAGTCTTGAAGTATGAAGTCAGGTAAAGGTTGGCTGGGTAAAGCGATGGCAGCAGCATAGCCTTCCTAGAGCACAAAGGGACACACCCAGTCTTCACAAATGCAGACTTTGTCCTTTCTTTCAACAGTCTTTCATCCATGACCACCCATCTAAAAACTGTGACATCAGGATGTTTGGTTGGTGGCCCATCTCTGCGGGTTTTCTATTATATTTGGTGGCAAATGTAAACCTTCCTGGTTTGGAGAGGCCCTGAGCAGATGTCCATCCCTCAGTTATCTTTGTGTGTGTGTTACCAATGTCATCATCCATGGTGTTACCAATGTCAGCATCCATGGTGAGGCAGTGAAACACATACATACACCAAGGGAGGCATGCACAAATGTACATACAAGAATACACACAAGTATACAAATATATACAAACATATTAAACAGACATAAACCTACAAAACAAATATGTAAGAGACAAATGCACAAGCCATACACACATACACATGTGCATGTTCTTGAGTGCGCACACACACACACACACACACACACACACACACACACACATCCAAAAACATATATACAAATACATTTATGTGAACATGAATGCCAACATACAAATAAAACACAGACATATCCAAGGCCAGACTTTGGGACACATATGTTTATCACTGCACCCTGAACAATAGTCTGAACTATATTTTTCTGCTTTCTCTCTGTCCTCGGAAAAATCACAGAAATTCTAATAGAGGAGGCTGAGAAAAGAAAATATTGACTTCTACAGCACAAACATCTCTGTCTGACAAGAAAATGTTAATTCCCCCTAAATCAAATGTTGACAGATATCAGCTGTGGCTGGAGATGTGTCTGTGTTTAAGTTCTGTGTTTAAGAGACTGTGCTCAGTCTGAAATCTCTCTTCTGAAAGGCTAGCTGCCATCACATTCTAGCAGGATGGAGCTCTAGGCCTTCGGGATTGTCCCTTTGTGTTTGCAAGGGCTGAGCACTCTGGGACTCTGCAGAGCAGAAAGGCAGAAGGGCAGATAGAATGTGCTGTGTTCTAAAACCCTGAGTCCACACACAGACATGTACAGGGCTAGAAGCCCTGCTTACACTTACAACAGGACAGGATTTTAACTGCACATGAAGGAGGGGAAAGTCTAGGAGCAAAAAGAAAAGCCAAATGTAGAGGCAAAGGGAATTTTCCAGAAATGCATGCTTTACCAACCCATTTCCTCTCTGCTCTTGAAATACAGTGTGAATATGATTTGTTCAACACTAATACTTTTAAAAAATTCCAAATTAAGATTCTACATTCTACCCACAACTCCTCTCTCTCTCTCTCTCTCTCTCTCTCTCTCTCTCTCTCTCTCTCTCTCTCTCTCTCTCTTCTCTCTCTCTCTCTCTCTGTGTGTGTGTGTGTGTGTCTGTCTCTGTCTTACATACACTCACACACTCTCTCTCACACACACACACTAGCACTCACACACACACTCACAGAAACACACTCACACATATGCATACACTCACACTCTCACAAGGCTCACACACACTCACACACACATACACACTCTCACATACACACACACTTGCACTCTCACACACACCTCACACACACTCTCTTTCTCACACACACACACACACACACACACACACACACACACCACACCTTTAACTTGTAAGTTTTGAAGAATGTGATCTCCCCAGCCAGCGAGCTCTGCCAGTCTGCTCGGCTAAGGCCAAGATTATTGCAGAAGGTTGGTGCAAGGCTGCTGTGAAGCCTCGTGCTCGGAATAGGAGATGTCTTGCAGGGGAAAGGCCAAGAAATATGTCTGTGCTTGGAGTTTGCACAAGTCTCCTTAGCAACTTGTCTGGATTTATTTCTCCCTTGGTGTGTGTGGGTTTCTTCCAAATCCCAAGTGAAATGGGAGTTGAGAGTCTTAGCAGGATGCCCTTTCCCTTCTGCTGGGACCAAATCTTTCACACTGAAGATGGAGGCTTTTGTTACTAGCTCCTTCCTTTCTTAACTCCACAGACACAACTCTGATTCTGTACACTGTGCATCTGTGTATCACTGGGGACTTTCCAGAAATCTAGGTCTCCATGAGGGGAGGGAGATAGACAGAGGCTCTTGCTGATGGCCAGTTTCATGCATTCCTGCCTAGGCCTCTAACTACTCCTCTTGCATGCCTCTGTCTGTGACATGTGGTCTTGTGTGGCAAAAGAGGGGAGACACAAAAGAGCTTCCATCTTCTCTGTCCCTCCTTCCCACTCTGCCTTGTCTTTCTTTCTCTTATCATCTCTTGCCAAAGGCCCCCGCAGTTTCGATTAGAAGACAGCTAGGAAGCCACTAGCAGAGCCTGACTTTCGGGGCTTTGCTAGGCTGGCTTTGGAGTGGCTGGGCATACTCTAGGAAGACACCCTTAAATGCTGCTGTACCCAGTGAAACCACTTTGCCTTTCAGCCTGGATGAGCTAAATCACACTGATGTGGGGCCCACACCTGAACATTGTCCTTTCCTCCCTGCTCTGATTTTAGAGTCAGGGGGAGAAAGAGAAGAGAAATTTAGCCAAAAAAATTATTAAGGTTTGATTTTGATTTTGTCTCTTTTACAAACAGATGTTGCTTGTCATTCTGATATGGTTAAGCAGGCAACAGATTGTGTGTGTGTGGTATGTCTGTGGGAAAGAGGGAGAGAAAGAAAAAGGGAGGGGGGAGTACATGACTGGAAAGAACTAACATGAATAACACGGGGTCTTGCTTTTCTAATCCTTATTTATCAGATACTGTATAAATTTGTAATCTGTTTAACTGGCCATTGTTCTAAGTAAGGAAATGTGGAGGCCTTCCTAGTGGTAGGGTGAAATGCAGGTGTGTAGGGGGTAAATACATATGTCCCGTAAGTGGCTCTGTACTCTTAGGAAAGCACAGGGCACTCTGCTTCTTAAGAATCTAGTCAATCAGGGCAAGTGGCTGCTTCTTTTTGTGGGCATCATTGTGGAGGCTTCATTGCGGAGACTTTCCCCAGGCCAGGGATCTGACTGTAACAGGCATGGCTCTGAGAATGTACTGGCCCTTTATAGATAGTGTACTCTCTTCCTTCCAGGGTGTAAGTGACTTGGCCTTTTCTTCAGCACCCCTACATTCTAATCTAACTGTTCTGTGCCTTCTCAAGAACAAAACCTGACTTTGAATAGAAAGTGTTCAGGCTGGTCAGCCTCCTGGGAACATTAATGCAGCACGCAGTTCAAGTATTAAAGAAGTGACAGATGCCTAATATTTCTGTGTCAGCATCGGAGTTCTGATAGTTTTTTTCTGTACCCCCCCTCCCTTGCTTTGTTGACAACACTGCTAGAGAAGAAGTTGTGGGCTGGCACCTGGGCATCCATCTTAAGAAGGAAGGAAGGAAGGAAGGAAGGAAGGAAGGAAGGAAGGAAGGAAGGAAGGAAGGATGTAATTGTGTGCAAACTTGGTCCCTCCCGAAGTGAAGCCATCTTTCCTTACCAGCTGCACACGAGGCAGCTTGTGGCTGGCGAAGCCCTTTCTCCTTTGTTTCACCAAGTGTGTCGAAAGCAAACTTGGTCCTAGTCCTCACTCTCCAGTTCTTGATCTCAGCTCTACATCTGTTTTCAGGAAACATTAAGTAGGTTCAGACATTTCCTTAATTACGAAAAATAGAACCACACCACTCAAATGATCCGAGAGCTTATTTTTCACCCGACTTTATTCTATCAGACCATTTTCATGTCTTTGTTCTTCAGTTTACCTACACATGCTGCCACTTGCCGTTTTCCTTAAATTATTTATTTCTTGTTTTAGTGTGGGAGTGTGTAGTGGGAGGGTTTTAAATAGCCGTGTCTAACCTAGCTTGAAAGAACAGGGGAACTATGCCCTGCTGTGCAATGACTCTTCCTTCCTGGGAAAAGACTTGATCCAGCCTAAAGTTGCTGGATTCAGTGCCCTACTGTGTTCTAGGGAGGTTTTCCCATCCCACAGTCTAGGGTCTTTGTGGTGCCATCAGAGGAGGGGAAAGTGGTGAAGCATGGTGTGAGCACCGGTGAACTACCCTGGGGGTGGCAACTGCTGGCTGTGCTTCTTCTTTTAGTGGTTGCTTTTCAAGAGAGGGTTTCCCCAGTATCCCTGGCTGTCCTGGAACTCACTCTATAGACCAGGCTCAAACTCACAGAGATCTGCCTGTCTCTGCCTCCCTAGTGCTGGGATTAAAGGTGTGCGCCACCACTGCCTGGATGGATGTGCTTCCTTTGTGGAAGCAGCTGTATCTTCACACACACAGAGACACACACAGAGACACACACAGACAAACATACATACAAAGACACATACACAGAGACACACAGACACAGAGACACACACAGACACACAAACACACAGAGACACAGAGACACACAAAGACACACAGGCACAGAGATACATACCCAGAGACACACACAAACATCCACACAGAGACACACATAGACACACACACAGATACACACACACACACACACACACAAAGAGAGAGAGAGAGAGAGAGAGAGAGAGAGAGAGAGAGAGAGAGAGAGAGAGAGAGAGAGAGAGAGAGAGATGAAAGAGAGAAGTCAGAGGGTAAAAAAAGGCATTAGAAAAACGGAAAAGCTACAGGAGGCCCAGCACTCTGCCTGCTTTAAGATGCTGAGTGTCAGGGAGAATGCTGAAAGGTATATGTGAACAAGCTCCTCCCCTCCCTTCTCTTCTTTCTCTCTTTGCTTTTTTTTTTCTTTTTCTTTTTCTTGCTTTCTTTTTGTAAGTCTCACTTTCCCCTTTTCTCACTGTCCCTGTCTTCCTTCTTTTCTTCATCAAAGATTGCCCAGTGCACTGGCCCTGTCATTTCAAAGTAAAGAGTGTTTATAGGAGATATATCTTCAAAAGTGAAAGGCAGCACGTTTCTGCAGGACACAGTGCAGCTGACTTCACCATAGGCATGATGCTCAAGTCCAAAGACATGCAGAATTCAGAGTCCTTGTCATCAGAGAGCCACATTCTCTTAGTGAAAGAACAACGAAGTAAGGCAAAGTCTGAGTGGAAATGGTGGTTCAGTGGGAAGATGCAAGGACAGTGGGACTAGAGCCAAGAGCCCTGCTGTGGGAGAGGAGGGGCAGGCCTGGGAACCAATCACTGTAAGAGACCAGCTCCTTAGGCACAGCCCAAGCTGATGAGCAATCAGAAAGCGAGAAGGTTCTCTTGGGGTGCTTCATCATGCCAAGTGGCCACCCTGTGTGTCCTTACTAGTGGCCTCTCTACCACATTTCTTAAGTAGGTGGTCTTGTAGAAAACATTGGAATTTGGGAATATTCTGAGACTTCACATTCCTATTTGATATTTTTTTTCCCTAGTAAAAGCCATTTTTACAGTCTATTAGTAGCCAGGGAATTTCCAGGGGGGTGGGGGATGTGAAAGTTACTTATTTGTAGAATATGTTTATTATGGGTCACTTTAGAAATAAACATGGCATGTCCCAGTGTTGTTTCTTTTTCTAGGAATAGATTAGTTTTTTTTTTTTTTAATATTTCTTTTTACCCTTGATCTGATGCTACTTAGGATTTAACTTACAAAAGAATTGAGCAACAGAAAAGAAACCAACTTAAAAAAAAAAAAGACAAAGTTGTGTAAGTTGACTCCTGATCAACTTACAAAAATATTTTAAATGTCTTGTTTTCCAGGCATGGGTGGTGAATTTAAGACACTGGCGACATGAAGGCCACTTTAAAGATATTGCGAAGAAGTTGGTTATTTCAGGTAATGGCATTTCCCTCTATTTACCCCCAAATCTTCCATTTCCTCAAATACTGTAATTTTTAGGGCATTGAAAATTTATTATTTTAATATCACTAATTTTATATTTTTATAACTAATCAACCTATCTATACTGGTCCTTGATTCTATGGAGTTTTAAAAATTAATTTCATAATAGTGGTTGCTACTTTTGAAAGCAATTTAGGAAGGATTCATTTGGAAATAACAGGCACTATCTTTGATACTCTGTGGCTATTTAGATAAGTATATTCTGAATTTCACCATACAGGGTTGGTATACATCTCAGAATGTTGTTATTGACATAACTTCCACTGGACTTGGTGACAAATTAATACTTTCTTGAACTCTCCAGTGTCCACCCGGTGGGTAGGTGTTGGGCCCAGCTCTCAGGATCCGGGCAGCTTCCTTTTGATATCATTGAACCACCTAGAAAGGTTTACAGGTGTCCATGATCTTGAGTCTTGATAAATGATCTTTCCTTTTGTTTATAAATGCCAGCCTCATGCTTTCCCACTTGGTTGCTGTCTGATAGAACTCAGTGGAATCTTGTGTCATGGAATGAACCAAAATATCTTTTGGAAAAAGATGAATCCCTGTGTTTTTCTCCAGTACAAAGAAATTTTTCAAAGAAAGCATTCAATGGCTACTTCCGGAAAGGCAAACAAACTTATCCTCTCCTGGTCATTATTGTGATTTCTGAATTTGAAATGTCAGGTTTTTGGATGCTAATCTTAGTATACGTGAATGCATAGCCCTTTATCCTGTGTTTGACTGAAAGAAAGATGGCCCTACAGGAAACACAGGGTTGCGTTTTTTCTGTGGTCTTGAGATATCTTGGGAATGCATAGGCAGTACTGTGAGAAAGAAACAATGTACCACTTGATAGATCTTAGTTCATTGGTGACAAATATTGCACATATTGATGCATTAGCCACAGTTTAGTTTGAGTATTCCTTATCTGAAATTGTTGCAAAATGCTTCATAGTTGTGATTTTAAAGAATTAAAATGTTTTAAAATATATTGAGATGGCTCAATAATGGAACCCAAGTCTAAACACAAAGTTATTAATGTTCAGGTACAACATGTATAGTTAACCTGGATTACAAGGTTCTCAGTGCATCTATATTGTCTCTAGAACCATGGTGTCAGGTGAGGGTTTTTCTTCTTGTGACATCAGGTCAATGCTCACAAAGTTTTGAGTTTTAATTGGGCATGGTGGCACACCCCTTTGATCCTTGCGTTAAGCAGACAGAGGCAGGTGGATCTCTGTGAGTTTGAAGTTTGAACTCCATGGGAATTCCAGGTCAGTCTGGGCAACACAATGAGATTCTGTTTAAAAAGGGGGAGGGGCTAGATTTTAAAATTATTTGGATGAGGATGACTTAGCTTCTATTAAAAAATAGTTCTTATTAATTGGGGAGCTGGAACCCATCCCCTTAGACTTTCAGTAAGAGCTATAATTCCACTATTTCAGCAATGCTCCACAACATTCAGCCCACATTCCTTTGTCAGATAGAGCAAAAAGAAAATCAGAAGCTCAAGAATGTTGTAAAACACCAACGTTTTTATAAAGGAAATGAACATTTTTAAATAAATGATGTAGAAATTATTTGGGGGATCCGTGTTTTGGGTACTGTTTGGTGTGGTCTCAGATTGACCATCTCTACATCATCACTCACATCTTAACACCAGTGAGTGTGGCTCTGGAGTGAATCAGGCTGACAAGGAACACTCTGGTAGGTAGCATCTCAGGCCCTCTTGTTTTCCTAGGCTCCTATTTTACCTGTTAGGATGCATGCATGAAGCCTGACATGTTCTATGAACAGCAGTTCAGCTTTTTTGTCAGTGGAGCCTCCATGGTGTATCTTCTGGGTTCTTAGAGAGTGAATGTCCACTTGACAAGATGAAGGAGACCCTTTTGAGGACCAAACTCCATAGTTTCCTGCTAACAGAAATTTAAAATGCCTCTGGTAAGGTTGTTTGAAAGCACAAGGCATATGCTTTGTCGGATGTCCAGGGAAGGTGCTGTCTAAATGTCCATTGAGTTTCCCTGAAGTGGTTTTTGTTATGACCGTGTCTGCCACACAGTTCACAGGAGAGGCTGTTCATAAAAGGTCATTGTCTTGAAGATCCATTCTTCCTATGGGGCTTTAGCTCTGCAGAAATATTGATTGCATATTGCCTACTCTTATAATAAAGAAATAGAGCCAACCTTATGCCTGCCAACAGTTTTGGAGTAGCAGTGATATATGTCCTCTTACAGCTTAACTTTCAAAATACACCTAAACTTACTTATTCATATTTGGTCCAGTAATGGGGTTGGTAAGGGGTGACAGAAAGTCACAACTTTTCTTGAAGACAAACCTCCCAGTTCAGTATAGTGAAATCTTGGCTAGGATGTGTTGAGAAAACTCTCTTCCAAGTTGTTTAGCAGCGCCTTGCTAGTTAATTCCACTTTTTTTTATGACATGCAAATTAAAAAGGGGGTATCTTTTTAATTGAAGTTAAAAGATTTACCCTGCATCACCTGCATCAGGGTACTTGTTCTCTTTTGTAGAATCAATCTCATTCAGCTTATTGGCCATACTAATAGTAGCTTGGGCTAAATAGATGAGGGTTCTGATAAAAATGAGGTTCACCCAAAGCCCAGTGCATCAAGTGAATGGAAAATGAGGTCTGCCAGAGACAAGGTCACCCTTTGAGAATAGGTTGAAACCTTTCCATCTCTGACATGAAATAAACCAATGGCATAATCTGTCATTGGACTATAAGACCCAATGACAAACTCTTTTGCTGGACTAATGGTTTTAACATTTTATCTTTAGATAAGTCAATCCCCACCCAGGAGAAGATGCTGAAGCCTGTTGCCACAAACCCGTAGATCCGAACTTGTGCTAATCGTCCACACAAGCTTGTGTCTATAGGTATGTGTCTGGTAGGCAATCTCACAGTCCATGGGCTTTGCCTGTTTACAACTAGTGTCCACTTACATTCTCCTGCTCTCCTTGTCTCCCTGCGGTTGCCTTTCAGGGTGGTAGAAATGGAAAGTGGGGCTGAAGAGGAGGAAACAAACCTTTTGTGCCACGATGGATGAGGTTAATTAAGAGGCTCACCCTGACTCCCATGTTGCATCTAACTGGTCTCAGTTGTCAGATTAGGAGACTGGGTTGGCAACGAGGCAGCAAGAATTCCAGGGATTCAGACAGCTGACTGCTGAGTGCTGAGTAAATAGACACACACACAAGGGTTTGTTTTGTTTTATGGGAACCTAATTGTTCTCAAAGTTATGATGATCTTTTTCAGAAAGTGATAAAGATTGGCTGACAGCACTGATCTGGTTCTGGCTGTGGTGTGGGTTGCACCTTGCAGCCATCCCCTCGCCCATTATTCAGCAAGTGCAGGGCACTGGGTCCTTTACTTAATAAACAAGGAGTTGGACAGGTTGACCTGCCTATTTATACTACTGTAAACACACAGCAATGAAGCAAAAAGGACTTTATAATTTAAGGAAAAAAAACAAACAAAACAGAAAAAGATATTCTGTTTACATCCAAATTCTTATTTTGCCCAGAGAAGTTTTCGAAGTCTTTATCATGCATAAAAGGCTGGAATGAAAATAATCTTATCCCTTCCCTTTTAAAAGTCACCATTGTGCCAGCATTTGAAAGCCAAGCTGACCACAGATCAAAGCAAAACTGGCTATATTTGTATCATTCCAACAATGCCAGCAGAAGAGTCTAAACAGAAGCCCAGGTGAAAAGTTGATGGGATTCCAGATGGCTCTGGAACTTTCACACTTGCTTTTTCTCAAGTGTGGTACCAAGAATTCCCTTAAGAACTTTGTTTCTCTGTGCAAGCTCTCTCAGCAATAACAACAGAAAGAGTCAATATGAAACCCTTGTGGATACATTTTGTCACACTGTTCAAGGACAACTAGAAGTCTTCTGTAGTATATATGTTTTTGGTTTTGTTTTCTATTTCTGCATCAGGAATGACTAAATGTAGCTCATGTATACATAAAGGGTGGAACATGGGGATCTATAAATGGCAGACACAGATGGTGCACTTTCCATGCATGCTTTGGTTTTGCTTTGCATGGAGGTGTGTTGTCTCTTGTCTGTGGGACCCAACTTTAACCTATCATGAAAGCTTTCCAATGGAATGGTGGGACATTAACCCAGAAGAGAAAGGCTGTCCTTACTGATGTGAGTCCTGTAGAACTGTTGTCTGCCCCAGGCTTTTATCCACCTACTCTGCAAACAATCTTCTTGGCCTGGTTTATATGCCTCTTTGAAGTGGCTGGAATGAGTAAACTGCCCACAGGCTAAGCCTGCACCTTTGCTGCCTAAATGCTTGTTTGATACAGGGAGCAGTGTCACACTTGTGCCCATCATTCCCTTAGCGTGCTCCTGGTAGGTGTACCATGGATGGGAGAGTTGGAGCCACAGGGACCCTGAGTTCTCAGAGTTGCTTGTATAGGAACAATATCCAACTATAACTGGATTGCTGTATTTTTTTTCTTCTCTGAAGGAGGTTTTGTAAATCGACTAGCCCAAGGGGGCAGAGGGGGCAGACATTAATCTTTCAAAATTTCTAAAAGCTTCAGACATTTGATTCATCTGGTTAGAAAATGTTGTAGTAGGAAGTCCAAAGCCTCTGGCTCCTGGCCACAAGAAACAGGATATTAAATATTTTACATGATGATGAAATTCAGTATTTTTCCCTTCTTCCATGTTCATGAATGAATGGTTTTTCTTCAATGTTAATTATTCCTCTGGGATTTTCCCCCTTCTCCAAGTGCACCAAGTATTATACAGGAAGAAGCAGAAAGTGTAATAATGTCAAGCATCTCCCAAGAAAGGTTCTGAAAATGTATTTCAACAGCCAGTTTGGCATGGGGCAAATGGGCAGGAAGCAAGCTCAGCAAAATCCCCAGCTCTTCAGTGCTAAAACATCCACAAAGACATCATACTTGAGTATAGTCTAACTTTTGTCAAACTCAGACAAAAATTCATTCCTCCTCTAAAAATTGCATCTGATTCAATAACTCACCCTCTGCCATCAGGCTTGTAGGGAGGCAAGCTGATAAGGGCTTTGAAAGCATTTCTTGTTTCTATTTCAAAATATTGCCCTGTGTTTCTTAATGTGGGGAGAAAGTGGCATGGTTCATTTTACATTTTAAGTTAATGTGATTTCTCTTTTCAGTGTGTTTCACTGTCATTCCTCATATTGTTGAGTCTTCTGAATCTGTCTTGTGACTGTCATTTCTTCAACTAGCATCTGGCTTCTCTTAGACGCTTTTACCCCTGTAAGTAATTGTAGAGGGCACTGAGATTTTGCACAGTAGTCAACATCAGTGGTTCTTCAAGGACATATTTGTATCTAACATGAGAGCTAATAAATGTGATTGGGGAAAAAAGGCTACATTTTATTTTTTGTGCAGCCACAAGCTAGAAAAAACATCTCATATTTGTTCATCCAGTCGCTCATTCACTCATTTGTCCATTCATTCATTCAACAAACCTTTATGGATGCTCACTTTGTGCTCATCTCTGCTAAATGACAAATACATGACTCAGACTTCTTTTGCATGACTCTGCTTCCCTAGCCCTTTTGCAGAGTTGTATGGGTGTTGCAGAGACAAACCCTTAATGAATCACATTTTAATCAAAGCCTGTGCTCAGCTTCCCAATATCTGAGCAGATAAAGCACACACTGACTACACAGCGGGTCTGTATTGCTTGAGATGCTGTCGGCCATGAAAACTTTAATATTTAGTCTGTTGGGATCAACATTCCACCTGTTCAGTGTATCTATGGGAAGTGCTTTTTTTTTTTAAGCTACAGGCTATAAAAGATTATAGCTAAAGATACACAACTGATGAGAATATTATTTAATTTTTTACTGCCAATTTTAAATAAGAATTTTTATGACATCATCCCATATTTTAATTGCATGTTGTTATTGCATGCCTGCAAATATTTACACTAATTACGTAATGAACTATAATTGCACTAATACATGATAATGGGCTAAAATCAGTGCAAATAAACATGAAAATCCACACGACTTAAAGAGCAGAATATTGAAAACCATTAGTGTTTTCAGACCAGCCTCTTTGAGTCTTTGACCTCAGAACAAGGTTGCATGTGAAGGGAGCCACATTTTGATCTGCAGGTATTTATAAAACTGTTTGAGCTGTGTGCTGAGGGATTCTCCCAGCATTGTAGCCCATCAGAACATTAAGAGCTTTGCCTTTCTTGTTCCATCATTTTCTGATAATTCTTCCCTGCCTGTTTCTTTTGTTTATACCACCGGCTTAATTGTCCATGAAGAATAAATGAAAAACAAAACATGCCAATAAAAAGAAAAATTCTATTTTCTCTTTTTGGGTGCAGTGACTACTTGATCTTCTATATAAATGAATGGCTAGAGGCAGAAGCCTCAGAATTCCTTTACAAATTTCCATATGAGATCCAGTAATTGGAGTGGCCTGGTCAGGATGAATTCACTCACTGTGATTTTTCTCCCACTTAGACTCTTGATAGCAAATCCATCTTACCAGGAACGATGTTCCAGTATTAGGAAAACGATAAGGGGTTGGGTATAAAAATCACTCAGCCCTTATCTTTTGATTTTTATACCCCCATTTATCCATTCATGTATATATTTTTGCTTTGACTATATGTTTATTCATAACATATATATGTGCATATGTATGTATGCTCTGATCTTTTGATTTTTTTTATACCCGATTTATCCATTCATGTCAATATTCTTGCTTTGGATATATATATAGTGTATGTGTATATATTCTGATCTTTGATTTTTTTATACCCCATTTACCCATTCACATATAGTTTATCTGTATTTCAGTCTATCCTCTTCTGCTATGTACCAGTAGTAGCTGCTGGTAGTCCTAGATGTTAACAGTATAGCTTGGGGTCTAATGAATGACACAACAGATAAATTACAAGGCAAGGATATGAAGATTAGATTAGAAATTATGAGGTAATCAGAGAAATAATTCTTTGTACTGATTCTAAAGGATGTACAAAAGTTTCCTTGATAAAAGTACCCCGCACTTGAACCATCCAGGAAACTAGGTAGCTGTGATTCAACAAAGGTGGCCCCCTCAGAAAGCAGCTCTATTCTGGAAGTCAGTGCAAGAGTCTAAAGTTAGAAAAATTGGAAGGGGGAGGGGAGGAGCTTAAACAAACATGTCTTGGTCCTTGGGGTAGAGTATCCCTTTAAACAGGACCAGTGTGGTGGAGCTAAGCTCCCAGTGTGTTCAGACACACCAGTACATTCATGACAAGTCATCCTGAGAGTTCAGCTAGGCAGTGAGGAGAGGTGGCCACAGGCCACACAAACATCAGACCAAATGCAAGTAGACATAGAGTGGGGAAATTGCCTGCCTCGAATGAGTCTTTCTGGCACACCATAATCTCTCAATGGGGCTGAGGAGGAAGGGATTTCAAAATTCCATCAGAGATGTTTACCTCATTCTCTTATAAAGAGAAAGACAGAGACCCCTTTTCACGGACTGCTAAATAAATAATCAGGAGAAGAAATATTATAAAATGCTGGAGTAACTCTGGGAGGGGGGTATTTTATCTGTAGGGGAATGTTGTATTATAGATATTTATAGGTTTGATGTGGCATCTATGTTCTCTCTGCTAAATACTGTTGTTAAACTGTTTCACTGTTTTGACTTCATCCTTCCCCCCCTTTTTACTGACCCTTCAGAATTTCAGAGTTTTAGCTCTATAAGAAACTTACATTTTCCAAAAACTTCTTTTCCCAATTGTCTAAGTTTAGTTTCTAGTTTTTCTATTGTATCAATGGATATCAGAGTCTGCTGTACTGATCAGAACAACCATTAGATGATACTACTGTAATTTCTATGAATGTAAAGTTTCAAGGGTACCAGTCCCCAATATCTGTCCCTTTCCTACCACAGAGCAATCACAAGCCAGAGTTCCTGTGGTGCTTTCTCTACCATTTTGCTTGGTCAGCCCCTCTAATGTGTTATTTCTTATGAATGGCCCAAGTAGGCAACAGCATGAAGGACCTTTGTAAGACTAACTTGAAATTACAGAGCTTAAGAAATGGTAGCTTTCCAGCCATTGTGACTGCATGTTCCCAGGTTGAGGTAGTAGGTTGTATAGTTTAGAGTTACATCAAGGGAGATAACTGTACAGCCTCCTAGCTTTCCTTGGGACTTGCACAAACCAACATGGCAAGAACGAATCATGATTTCTCCGGGCCTTTTTTTCCTAGGAAAGCCTTTGAAAGGTAAGACTGAGTGCAGCTACTTTACTGGTATTTTTGAATTCAAGTTTGTCTCATCCTTGTATCCTGGTTGTATTTTCATGTTTAGTTTCTTTGGGTTAGATTTTATTTTCACAAATTGCCTACCATTTATCCAGCACCACAATAATATTGCATAATGGGCAACACAGATAACTAATGATGAACAACCATCTTAGTCTATGGGTATGTTTTAATGGGCAGTTATTATGACCTTGGATGAACTGATTGATTCCAACCATTAGGTGTAGGATGGAGTCACTGGGGTAACTTTTCTTGTCCACATCACATTCTCCAACAAGCTAGACCCAGTGTGTCTTCAAGGTAAATCTGGAGAAGTAATGGCAAGAAAATGCCAGGAGTCTTGAGAATTTTGTAAGCTTCTGCTTGTTTTGTGTCTGATAGTACTTTGTTGTCAAAGGAAGACATGTAGACAATTCTGGAGCCAGGGGTGGGATTGGGAGCAAGAAGGGATATCTTTAGAGTCATGGCAAAGGATGTGAGTTCAGAAAGGCAGTACAAATTTAGGCCATCTTTTTGCCACCACGTTACATTTTCTTAAATATCACCAAATTGAAAATAATACATTCCAGGTTCCAGAGCAATGTCTTGAGTTCATGGCTTAGATTTTAAGCTACTCTGGCCTCTGACTTCCTTATTCTAATTTTGTTGATGAGATATGCTTCAGCCTTCTACAGAACAATGTCATGATGCTCATTTTGATACTGATAAATCAAAATACAGGGCATTTCTTGATGACAGCGAGTGCCATGAATTGGGGACATGCCACTTGTTTTATACTAACTTCTCAACCTGCAGTGAGCACTACAACTAGTCTGAGACTGAACTCTGTTTCTTAGGACAGTGTTGCGACAATTCCAGACACTTCTCAGAAGAAAACACAGATAGCTAGCCAGAGGGTACGTTGTTAAGTAATTTAATCCACTATATTATCTTCTGGCAGCTAGCATAAACATTCAATAATGAGTAGTTATGGTCCTCTCTCAACCACCTTAAAGATTGAATCCTTTTGTCATTTTGATTCCATGCTCAAATATCTCATGGAGAATCACAGTGGATGTCAGGTAACTAAGAAGTTAAGAATAATTGTCCCTGGTTTAAGGATAAATCATGGTTGAAGTTTTGGTGGGCTTCTTTTTCTTTTTTCTTTTTCTTTTTCTTTTTTTAAAGGCTACTGTGAAACTCCTGAGCTCAGATCAAGATTCTCATGTCTTATCCATCATTCATTACCCCAGTGCCTTGTCCTTTAGCAGAGACTATAGCCTGGCTACAGAAAACACTGACTTGATTTTACAACATTAGCAGCAACTTTGGCATGAAGTACACTGATGACCTGTGTGTGTTGAATAAGGGTTTGGGCATTCAACATATGCAGTCACTTGACATACAAGGGTCTACTTGGTTCTGCTTATGCTTCTACAAAGCTTTATATGCCATTATCCCCCTGTGTAAGACAATAAAGTTCCCTCCTTTCAGCAGCATAAACTCAAGTGGATTCACATACCTATGGTCCTTACAAGCATCTGAGTGCTGAGACGCTCTGCACGCTGAAGACAAAGCCATGCTGGTATGATTGTTCATTTACTGATTTTGATAATAGGTTGCATCCTCCTGAGTTCTAGTGATGCCCCTTAGTGTTCAAGGCATTGCACCCAGGCATTTCCAGTGAAGTGGTTTTTACCCAGTGGCCTATGGTAGAGGAGAGGTAGAAACTGGAAGGTAAATAAGTTACAGTAGAAACCACATCTTAGTATCATCAGAATTTTCAAGTGTGTTCCTAAAGACTTCTTATTTTCATGTTAGATAAGCATGTGTTCTGTTCCTTCAGGAAAACTCTTTGCTAAAGAGTTTTAGCTAAAGGTCACTCTTAGCCCCCAAACTCTCAAACATACCATATACAAATGTCCATATCTTCTGGGAATTAATTGTGGGGTTTGGAAAGGAAAAAGAAAGCTTTAGCAGGATTACTTCTAAATATCAAGTTGAGTATGGTGGTCTTGTAATGTTGTCACTTGGAAAGACAGAGTGAGACAGGAGAATTGCCATGAGTTTGAGGCCAGTCTATTGTATAATGAATTCTAGCTCACCTTGGGCTGGAGAGTAAGACCTAGTCTGAACAAAATCAAAACAAAAAAACAAAACAGAAAAGGGCATGAAAGATAAAAATGATAAGACTATATTGACCCCTTATCAATGTCTGAGGCAGGTGGGAGAGCTGCACCTGAGGCTATAAGAGCAGAAGAGCTGTTCCTGCCCCCCTCATCAGCAGCAGCATCCCAGGAAAGTTTCCCTTACATCTTACTTGGGCAGCACAGTAGAGCTGGCCCTGCAGGTGTAGGTGTGGGAGAACCAACCCTGAGGACTGAAAACAGAAAAACTGGCCCCACCTCCTGTTCATAACTGTAGGACATGAACTAGCCAGGTCAATCCTGAAGAGCTCACCCTGGTAGTGAAGACTGGAGAGCTGGTGGCCTGAACAACCCTGCAATACCCAGGCCCAGAACTAAGGTTATGTGTTGACTCATCCCAATATTCACCCCAGCTGTGATCTGCTAGATCACTGGGTGGAATGGGAGTGGGGTCAGTCCTGAGGAGTTAGGGCTGCAGGATCTCTGCAACACAGAGCAGCAACAGGATGTCCAGGAAGAATCCCAGTGAGGGCCCAGTGTCAATAATGTAGCAGACACCAGAGGCCTCAAACCAGACCAATGGATCTTTGAAAGACACAGGGAATAAATAAAAATAAAGTTAAAAAAGAAAGACCTATATTGGTAATAGTAGTGTCAATTCATTTTATAATCCATTTATTCAATCCAACCATGTTCTAATATATACTGACAATCTTGAAAACATCACCATGTGGCTGGCGTCTTGATCTTCATTGTGTACAGGACGTTTACCAAACCAAAGCAGTTTAAGAAAACTGGACATTTAGGAGAAGTCTGAAAGTTTTCTTGATGACAGCTTGTTCAGTTCACAAGTTTTCATTTTTAGTCATCAGATTACTCTTACCCTTGGTTCATTGCTACAGATTTCAATGCCCCCAGTCTCATCTTTGTGCTGAGCATGCATTTGAAAGACAAGACACTGTCCTCTCAAAGTCCATCTTGGCTCATCCCCTCGCTTGGCTTTCTGGAGCCTCAAGGAGGAGTGAGAAACTCAGTTCAATCACTATTAATTTTCTGAATCCCCAATATCCAGTCAATTCTTAAGTGAGTTTGATTGCATCAGCACATGGTACATACTCCGAGCAGCAATGATATTGCATAAGAAAACACTTATTTTTTAGATATTTTATTATCTCATATTCACCCCCTTTCATAATTCCTTAACATTCCCCTTCCTCTTCCCGAATATTTCCCCTTCCAATTTTATCTTTCCCCCCCTTTCTTTTAGACTTCATATGTGCAAGAAAGCACATGATACTCATCTTTCCAAGTCTGTTATTATTTCACTTAGCATATTCTCTCATTTCATTCATTATTTCAGCCAATTTTATATGATGCCATCCCCCTCCCGTATTTCTTTCTTTTGTGTTTTGAGACAGAGTCCAGTGCACCTAAGGATGGCCTTTAGCTTTCTCTGTAGCTAAAGATGACCTACAACTTTTGATCCCCTGACCTTAGAATCCCAGATGTGGGCTTACAGGAATGTACTACCATGCCTTATTTGGAGATTAAACTGAGGGATTCATGCATGCTAGGCAAATGCCCTACTGAGCTATGTCCCCAGCACCATGGTTTCATTCTCTTTGGTTGAATAACATCCTGTTGTATATAGGTGGCAAATTTCCTGCATCCATTTATCTATTGATGATCTTCTAGGCTGCTTTATTCCTTGGTAATCATAATATGAGTATACAATTATCTTTGTGCTATGCTGACTTAGATTCCTCTGGTTATGCACACAGGAGTGATATAGTGGGGTCATATGGAACTTTATTTTTATACTTCTTAATCTCAAATTTCTGGTTACACAAACCAGGGGTAAGAAATCTGGGAATGGCTTGTTGTCTTTAGATGGATATATTCAATTGCTCCTTTAGTGTGTATATAAATCTTATCCTAAAAAATATGTGGAGAGATGGCTCAGCAGTTAAGAGTACACACCACTCTTGTAGAGGACCCAAGTTCCTAGCACCCACACTGAGTAGCTTATACGCTCTAATGCCAGCTCAGAGGACCACCCTTTGTAGGCCTCCTTAGATACCACTGGAGAGATAGCTCAGAACTTACAGATCTTCCAGAGGACCCGGGTAGTTCCCAGAACCCACATGGCAACTCACAACTATCTGTAACTCCAAGATCTGTCACCCTAATACAGACATACATGCAGGCATAACACCAAGGCAGATAAAATAAAAATAAATACATTATTTATAAAAAAAAAAACAAGTTTTTTTCTAAGCTATACTATTGTTCTCTTCATTAATAGATAGCTCTGTGATATAGTACTCAAGAAGCTGTATTTTACAAACAGAGACATCATAACATTAAGCATACTCCTGAAAATCATACTACACTATCACTCATTCAACAGAACACCCTTCCACAGCCCACGTAAAGGGAATCTATCTTGGAGTATGGATGCTATCACCCATGTTGATCTTGCCATAGTCAAGTCATTTGAATTCCTGTGCTTCATCATCCAAAGGCAAACAGCTATGAATAGAGTTAGATAATTTCTGAGATGCCTGCAGTGTTGAGAAATGTGCAATTCTAAGATGCTCACTGAGGAATCATTGCTTGCATACAGTAGACCCTTACTTCTGAGCCTGTGCCATATGCCTGCCCTATAACCTAGGAAGATAGTTTCCCAATTCAATTTCTATTCTGTCAAAGAAATGTGAGCAAGATGGTAAGGAGAAGTTTGCAGTAATGGTTATCACATCAGGCTACTGACCCCAAGGGTAACATTAAGGCAATGGAAGAAATAGTCAGTGAGGCAGTAAGTGTGAATCCCATTGCTCCTTCCATGGTTAGTAGATCACAAGGGTAACAGAGAAAAGTAAATTAGCTTCTGCCAAGGTAACATGTGTAATCAAGCACTGTGATCACTTTCAGAGCAGATTATCTCAGTGATGGAAAGGATGAGAAAAGCACAATTTGCCACCTCCTTTCTTCATTTTCGTTTGTGCCTTCTCCAAATAAATATTACACATTAGTGCTTTGCCACCAACCACAGTGTGGAGCACATGAGAGTTGCCTTGGCTCTTCTCAGCCCTTTTCCATCTATTGCTGATCTCCCACTGTTCTGGGCTAATGCAAAATGCAATAACGTTTAGCATCAGGACATCTCTGAGTCAAGAGGTTAAGGGAAAACACATCTCCTATTGTGTTCCAGCAGCTCTGGTACTGTTAATGGCAAAACACCATGGAGACAAATGATCTCTCTTTATTCAGTAAGCTCTGAGTGAAGAGAAAATATATGTGACATCTTTACAACATGAGAGCCCTCTCTATATGGTGCATTAAGGCAGGGCAGAGAAGGGGAGAAGTTCACCTAATATGGTGTCTGATAAGGCTTGAGCATTGTCTACTGGAAGGCTTCAGTATTCTCCATTTTCTCTGTATTGCTTTAATAAATGCTGTGGTTCTAGCAGGGGGAAGGAGATGCAACCTTTACAAATGTAACTTGGGGAAAGAGGATTATGAACGAACACAGTGAAAAGCTCTGAGTGGTATTTTTCTTAAGTGTGACCCAAAAAGGTGTTAGATGCACAGCTTTGCTTCTTATCCCACATACATGTATCGTGCTTACCTCCTCCGCTGTCTGCTTTAGGCAGAAGGAACACGAGTGAATTGCTTATGGAAAGAAACTAAGACAGAAAAAAAGAACCAGTGAGTTATGGTTCTGATGAGATGTTTCACTCTTAAAATTACCTTCAAATGACTGTAATCTACACGATGGCAGAAAGGGCACATGTTCTGTGCTTTTACTATTTATTCACGTGTGGGCTGACCCTCGGGAGAATGAATCTTAGTCCAAAATCTCTTCTTGTTCCAAGAGGACTTTAAAAAAGTGTTCTGTTTTAACATTTATGGGTTGTGATAAAAAAATTAATTTAATATATTCTTTTACCTTAGGATCTAAAGAGTCCCTCTCCCCCGCTCCCCCGTAGTAAATTCTGAATCGGGAATCTGTCGGCAGGTTTATCTGCCTAGTTTAGATTAATGAAACATTTCTCAAAATTCCTGTGGTACATCTGATCTCTGAAACACTGGAGGATAGCTCTTGCTGGTGGTACCTATGAGCTAACTGTACTGCCAGCTTTGGTGATTGCGGGGGCAGAGGAATGCAGCTAGAGAGTCAGCTTTGACTTTGAATTGGAAACTTACAGAGACGTTTCCACAATAGGCCAATACAATGCAATACCACAATAAGCGTTGGTTCCTTTGCATCAAGGGCAGCCAGACCACATGTTTTTCAGGTCCAAGAACTCTAGAATGACTCATTGTTTGATGAAATAAGGCCCCAAGTGTTCTGTGGTTGTCACTTGTTCATTTGAATAAAATGTATAGAATTCAAATCATAACTGGAATTCCAAACTTGGGCAACTCATGTTCAGTGATGAGTCTGAACTGCTGTAGTCATGTGCTGCTTAGCTCTGTCTTAATTATTAACCAATGTCTATTAATCTAAGTATTTCCATGTAGTCTTATCTTACCAGAAAAGGGTCCAGACCTCTTACTCCTTTATGATCTACGTGGTGGCTCCCTCAGGTCTTCTCTGCCTACCTTTTCCAGAATTCTCCTCATTTCCTTGCCCTGCTTATCTCTTTGCCTCTATTGGCCAAACAGTGTTTTATTCATCACCCAATAAGAGAAACATATATACAGAATGACATTCCTCACCAGACTGCCTGATCTCACAATGGAAAGGCAGAGCTGTGACTCCTAAAAGTATTTTGCAGACAACTAAGTGACATATGCTCTCTCTTTCGCTCTCTCTCTCCCTCTGTGTGTATGTGTCTTATTTTTTTTGCCTCTCTGTCTCTTTCTTCATATAGTAACATACATGTACAAACACAAATAATAATAATAATGATGATGATGATTAAGTAAATCATATCCCTAAACACTGAACAGGAAGGTAATAAATGACTTCCTGAGAAAAACTTTCATCACCTGTTCTGCCTAAAAATCAAAGACTTTTAGCTTGTCATTTTACTAGGCTGTTATTATATGAGATATATGAATGACTACCTGTGCTGGCTTCTTTTGTATTAACTTGACAAAAGCTAGGAGTCATCTGAGAGAAGTGAACCTCAATTGGGAAGATGCCTCCATAATGTCAGGCTGTGGGCAAGCCTGTATGGCATTTTCTTAATTAGTGATCCATGGAGGAAGGACCAGTCTATTGTGGATAGTGCTAACCTTGGGATGATTATCCTGGGTTCTGTAAGAAAGCAGGCTGAGCAAACCTTGAAGAGCAAGACAGTAAGCAGCATTCCTCTGTAGCCTCTGCATTAGCTCCTGCCTTTAGGTTCCTGCCCTATTTGAGTTCCTTTCCTGACTTCCTTCAGTGATAGACTATGTTGTAGAAGTGTAAGCCAAATAAACTCTTTCCTCTTCTACTTGCTTTTGGTCACAATGTTTCATCACAACCATAATAACCCTAACTAGGACAATACCTATTAAAATAAAGAATAAATTCTGATTAAAGATAAAACTGTTCTGAACCCATTTTTAACATTTCTTAAGGTTTGTAAGTTATTCTGAACCTTTTATGTTCTGAGGTCAGCATTATAAAGCTAAATTTATCCTGTGAAATTGTTTGACATGTAAAAGTGCCAATTACAGACCTCAGCTTGGCAGAATACTGGCTTAGTTCAACTTTACCATTTATGTTCCATGTCTTGAGTTGGAAATGCACATGGATTTGGCTTTGAAGTCTTCCAATGGGAATGTGCCAAAACGTTATGGTACAAATGGAGCATTACTCTTAACCAATCTACCAGCATGTTTAGTTCTGAATACAGCACACACATTGTCCTGTGACCATGCGTGGTGGTTCTAAGTTTAGCTGGCTTTGTGGGATTTGTATTTCCTTGCCAGTTCTTTTCTCCTATGTAGTTCTGTGCCTCAGAGGCTCCTTCATGTAGAGTCCTAAAGTGCCTTTCCCCTATTGCTTCTTAGTGTGTTTAGCCACAGAAGTTACCAAAAAGGAGTTGGGGGGAAGCTGTAGAGTAAAGTTAAGGCTATGCATCCCCCCTGGATGTCTTCTGGATGGCCACGGATGCAATAGGACCTCACTGGCAGCTGGTAGCTCCAGCTTTCACTTCTTCAGCTTCTAACTATCAGTTCCTCTCCTTACTCTCTCAAGCCCAAGGGTATGAGGCTTTCCTGCTTGTCCTAGCCCAAGGACTCTTCACCATCCTTCTGAGCTTCTCTTACCTCTACTCAGTTTTTATAAAGCAATCTTTATGTCAGTACATTCAGATAGGGGAAACAGAGGGAAGTTTGATTTTCTTCAAACTCCAGTTCATTTTTTAAAATTAACACAGGCATGTTAACAGAAGTGTGTCATTGTATAAATGTCACCACTTTCAATGCTGTAGGAGATAGGGGTGTGGGAGTAGATGATTGTCTTTTATATAAAACCATGGAACTAGGAAGGGCAGTGACCACATCTATTGCATCCTTTCTCATTCTCCAGAAAACCTGGCAAAGAGCTTAGTTTGCAGCACAAAGTTAGGGCCAATGGATAGTTGTGCGTAGTTTCCATCATATCCTCAAACTTGTTATATGCTAAAATAGAATGTAAAGTTTTGTTGTGGTATATAAACTCATGGATGTCAAGGACCACAATTTCTTCCCATAGCAATTCTAACAAAGTAATTTCACTCACCGCTGACACTGGAAGTTCTAACTCAATAAAAACATATTTCCTTCTAGGGCTATGTTGATTTGTGTGCAGTAAATAGGGAAAAACTATGTGTAAAATGTTTGGATCTGCTTTTTTCCCCTAATTTATCTTTTATGTCACCAGATCATTCCCTACTCTATATTAGTGTTTCCTTTGTACATATGCGCCTGTGTGTGCACATGTCTGTATATATGTCTAGCTTATATGTGGCTCTTACATTTTCAGTAATATTGATAATTTTCTGGATATAATCTAGATAAATGGAACCTGACAATTATATGTAAAATAGGACAGAAGTACTCAAAAAAAATGATAGTTATCTGAATGAGTGTTGCTTTTAGTTACTTAGGATTCCTTTATTGTTTCACATTGTCATTTATCACAGTGCTAAATTCCTTTCTACTTGATTCTGTGCAGAATGCAAAATGGAAGTGGACACTACTTTGGAGCACTAAGCCATAACCACACTGTATTCTATTATCTCCGCTCCCACTTTGTTAAAGCAGATGGTGGGATGTCAGGTTTCCCTGACATAGAGCTGAGGAGAAACAGCACAGAAGAACTCGCCCTTTCATTTCATTCACTGAAAGGAAAGTGCTTGGGAAGCTCAAAGAGCAAAGTCTTCACTCTTCACATTTTGCAAACAAGATCATTTCTTCAACAAGTAGGGTGTGGGGGAGGTTATCAACCTAGATAAGCACAGCTGCTTCACAATAACTTTACTAGCCCACTTGGGAAGTGACCAAAGCACTATTAGATAAGTTCAAAACTAAAACAGCATGGAAAAACTTTTTGCCAACTCTTTCTTCTTGACCTCTTGGCAGAGAGCAATGGTTGTGTTCTCTATCTTGAGACTATCTCTTGTGGGCCAGACCAGATGATCTAATAGGTCTTTGTAATCTCAAATTCTGTGACTTCTATCCCCAAGTGAACTCTGTAGTTTGTTTACATAGAAACACACTCAGAGGCTGAAGGAAATGCAATATGACAAAATACTAAGGAGAGAACCAGGGTGACTCAAGTGGCTTTCTTTCTAAATAGGACAAGTAAATTAATAGCCCAGACATTCCCTCTAGCTTCTCACCAACATCTAGATATGTAGAGCTAGAGGACCAGCATGCTTCAGGAGTGAATTTGTTTTCCATCACAAGCAAATTGTAAATATGTTGTCCTGTGAAACCAATAAAAGTTTGCTGTCCCTTATTAAAACTGCTCTTGTTGGTGATTTGGTTTAATCGTTTTACTTTCAAGTTGTGTCCCAGGCACTTGGGAAATTAAAAATATTGAGATGAGAGAAAAATCAAATATTGCTAAAGAAACATGAGCCTATTATAAATAAAGCATAACCACCATGCATTTTAACCTTATCAAGGTTTTGTTTTGCACTGTGGACCATATTTATATAGACAAATGAAATGTTGGGAGAAGTTAGTAAAAGACTGTTCTACAATTAGGTTGTCAACATTTCTAAGGACTTTCTTTCCTCTGTGTTCTAGAAACATCTTGTGATTTCTATATCAGCTAGTACTTTGAATGATCTTTCTGGGGCTTAAAAAACACAGCTGTTTGTACTGTTGCTGCTGATATGCTGTGTTTTTAAAATTGAATATACTCCAAACTGGGATTAGGCCTCTTACAAACGAGCATAGGCAAAATCAAGAGATCTTGCTTCAGGAACGCTTGGGATTGCTTAGCTGGTTTCTTGCTCAAATCACTCTGGGTTGCAGTGGTGAGAAAAATGAAGTCAAGACAGATCATCAAGAAGGCAGACGAAGCTAGATGGTAGTGGCACCTGCTTTTAATCCCAGCACTTGGGAGGCAGAGGCAGGAGAATCTCAGTGAATTTCAGGACAGCCTGTTCTACACAGAAAAACCCTGTCTCAAACAACAACAACAATAAAAAAGTAGATGAAAACAAGTCCTAAAATCACCTCTAGGTTATCTTACTAAGACCATTGGATAAAACTGTAGGCCATACTCTGCTTCATCATGTATTTCGATAGGGGTGTATGTGTATGTCTTATAATTATATAAATGTATGTATATTATATGTAACACATATATAATCTCAATTAATATATATTATATTTAAAATGGTTTAGCTCTATCATATATATATCTTCATTGTAGAGAATAATAGGTTTTGTTATAGTTTTATTCATGTGTATAATGTTTCTTGGTTATGGGTCAGTCTTCATTTTAGAGATGGAGGCTCAATGTTGATCTTTAATAACTATTCATCAGTTTGTGGTTAGAAGATTTTTGTTAATTCATAAGTGTCACATAGTATGAGGGGGAAATATGTTAACAATTAGAAATCAAGATAAACAAAGGGTTAAGTAGAAGACTAACAATGGGGGTTGCTATATTGAATGCTGTTTGTTTCAGGTGAAGATAATGATGTTGAGGGATTTTATTGAAGGGCTTTGTGACTGATCTCCACCATGAGTCCCCTTCATTCAGAGACCTGATTTATCTCAACATTGAGAAGATAGGGCATACATACAAATATTTGTTTTTTTACTGACACCCTATGACTTAGTGCCAAATTGAGTTTTTGATTATCATTAAACTAAAGTGCACCTTTAAACAATGTAACTTGGAGTCTGGCAGGGGTTAAAGCAGTTGCTGCTCTTCCAGAGGACCCAGGTTTGGTTCCTAGTACTAATGTCAGGTGGCTCACAACCATCTGTAATTCAGATATCCAATGTCTCTGGTCTCTTAGGGTGTCTGCACTTAAATAAGCATAACCACATTCAGATACAATTAAAAATACAACCACATAATTGAAAATAACAAAAGTAAATCTTTAAAGGGGATAATTTTTCCCCAGGCACTGTGCATTATATACTAGGACTATCAGCAAAACTATTTCATCCTGCTCTTCATCAAGTACAGAGATCTTTCCAGATCATTTCCAATAATGCATTCAATGTAGAATGTAGTGTATATTCCTCACTCTATACTTGTACGGTTTATTAAGGAGAATGCCACCCTCATGAACAGGGCGCATCTCAGTTCAGTGTCAGAATGTATTCCACCCATGACTGTCAATCACATAGATAAAGTTTTGAAATTATTCTAAAACTACCTCAGCTGAGAGTTGATGTTGTTATTGAAGATATGTTTGTTTTAAACGATTTTTTGTCTTATAAATCCTAGCTTAAAAGCCATCCTTTCTATTATTTATAATCTCTAGACCACCCTCTCTGTAATTCTCAGTTTTCTTCAGACAACTAGCATATTGTATTAAATGATGCTCAGTGTGACTGACACCTGTTAGGTTTGGGGACTTCTTTTACAGTATGGACAATATTGTAATTGTCTGTTAAATCCCAGGATGACATACAATAGGTGTTTAGTAAATGTTTTATTAAACCCAAATATTCTCTCAATAAGCAATTTTTCTTTTGTAATAAGAGCATTTGAAATGTATCTTTTAACTTAACATATTTTGAGATTGTCATTCATCAGTATGTATTTACATTGGTCCTGTCTGTTCCTCCCTCTGCCCCTCTTAATCTTCCCATGCCTCTCCAACTCCATCTTAAATTCATGACCTAGTCTTAAATTATTATTGATATGTATCACCTGTCACCTATCTATTTATCTAATATCTATCTATCTATCTATCTATCTATCTATCTATCTATCTATCATATTTACATATCTATATAATATCTATCTATCATGTGTATACTCACTCACTATTTATTCTACTGAGCCATTTAGTGTTGCTCATATATACATGTGATTAGGGCTGACTATTTATGATTGGATAACCTATGAGTGAACTTGGCCTTGGACAAAACTGATGTTCTCTTTCTCATCCGCCATTGATTACCTATAGCTCTTCATCTAGGAGTGGGGCCTTGTGAAATTTCCTCTGTCGAGGCCAGCATGTTGCCTTGTGTTGTCATCAGGCAGGTCTTGTTTGGGTGTCCACACTGGGTGCAGCATCCCTGTCACGTTGAGAAGATACTATCTGGTAACAATTATCCTGGTCCTTTGGCTCTTACACTCTCTTCAGTGAGCAACTTTAAAGAGGCCTCTGATCCAGAGGCTGGAGACTCAGGCACCCTTCATCATGTGTAAGCTGGTTCAGTTTGCATAGTAGGGACTGACGTTTTGCCTTTTGTCCTATAGTATTGTGTACAGGATCACATCTCAAGTTCATCAGTCAAGTGAAGAACAGGTGCAGCTGAGGGCCAGAGCTTTTGAATATTGCCAGAAATAAAAGAGCAATTAAAATGTGAGTTATAAGAAGGAGGAGGAGTGAGTGTGATTACTGATTATCAGTACAGTACTGACATGCTTCCATTACCTCCACTTTTACCCTTATCTTAGAGGAATAGATGCAATTTCTCCAAAACAAGACAGAACACACTCGGGAAGAAATATCCCAGTTAAATGCCCAGGACCCAGTGTTCCCTTTTCTGCTTTGTTCATTGCTTGTAAGTAAAACCATCATGACCATGAGGATGATGAATGGCTTTCCTTTGATGTCAGTAAACTTCCACAGTTGTTGCAGCTTCCCACTGAGCCATGTTTCACAGTGTCATTTTTTGAATTCATTTTTTTAAACTAAGGGATATGTTTTTATAACAATGGTGCTAGAGATGGTAATTGAGGAGATTTATTTCATCAGTACTCATTGTGCCAATGGATCAGACAACAAACATAGAGTTACTTTTTTTACTTAGTGAACAGTGGAAAGCCTTTCAAATTAGGTAATGTGTCATTATGGTGTTGTGGCTAGCAATGCCCATAGAATTTATACATTTATTGAATATATTTTTCTAATGTGCTATTTTGAGATCTCTGAAATGAAGTATTTACATCTCTGCCTCTAGGAATAATTCATGACCACTGTGTCCAAAGAGTTAATGTTACCATAGTTAGCTACTCAGACATTCCCCCTGAGTTTAATTTTATTATGTGATTATTAATTTCTTATTAATTGCTAATTTTTGTAATTAATTTTACCAGTCAGTATACTACTAATAATAAAAATACTAATAATAAAAATGCTAATAATAAAATTTACAAATTAATCACTAATAATTTATTAATTGCTTATAATTGCATTAACAATATATATTACTAGTACACTATTCCACTATTTTTTGGTGCATATTAATAATTTAAATTTGATAACATGACTCATTAAAATGCATTGTACCTTGGTTATTCTTCTGTTTTACATGGATTATATGCAATTATATTCTGTGTATGTACATATTAGGTATGTGAGGCTTGTTATTATTCAGTTTGTTAAATATCACTTTACTAAGCATTTATGTGTGGTATTTTAGTGAATGGAATGCGGAACTGATATTTTCTTCCCTCAAAGATGCCTGAATATAGGGAGAGTATAAAGTAATTTCACGTCAATGTAAATACATGGGCTATGATTCCGAGGTACTGCAATGAGTCTGAGATGTAGGCTATTTCCAGTCACAGGGCAGAGAAGACTTAGTGGAAGAAATGAGCTTTCAACAAGGAGAATGGATGAGATGTTGATGGGCCAATTTAGGGGGCAAAATATTCCTGAAGAAGGGAAAATGTAAACAAAGGACTTATTTAGAGAGGAATAGGATGTATTCAAGAGCACGAGTCATCTGCTGGGCTTAGTCATAGCTTGTGAATAGGTTTAGAAGAGGAAGTCTTTATAAATGGTATCCATAGAGGGACTTCGCATACCATGTGAAGGTGTTTGGAGTTTTGCCAGACAGCAATGGGGAGCATCTAGGCTGATTAACTGTCGGCTTTCTATGATTAATTAGCTTATAAAGTGGACAGGACAAGATGTGGGAAGACGAGCTAAGAACTTATTACCATAGACTCAGGTGATCTATATGCCATTCTAAACTACATCCTTGGCACTGTGCAGCACAGAGAGAGTGCCTGACAGCTCTTGTCTGGGCAAGTGGATCTCAGCAGCAATGGGTAGCAGTGAGAATGGGGGAAGACGTGATCAAGGGTGATTAAGCAAGTTAATTTGCAAATCTTTAAGCAATATGGCTTATGAATATTTGCAAAAATAATCTACAAACTAGCAACGAATAGAGAAATTACTCAAGATCATAATTTGAAAAAAATTGAAGATATAGAGGGGAAAGCCAAAAGATTCTGGACCCCAAGGGATAGTGAACGCATCTTCAGCTTGACTTCACAAGGGCTACGGACCAACTAGACAGGATTCTTAGGTACCACTGGGAGAGAGAAATTGGTAGAGGACTGGGGGCAAAAGGAGGTTGGAACATTAGAATTTCTATATCCTAAGTTGAAAATATTTATATGTAAGGGAAATGGAGAGTGGGATGTGCAGTAATTAGAAAAAGGTTCTTGTTGGTCAAGGAAACCCTCTCATTGTGAGAGTTCATGTTGTGGCTATGTGCACTGGGGATTGAAATAGACAGCATTAGAGTTGATGAAACCAGGAACTACAAATGTCCTCAGTGTGGCCAGGATGGGGAACAAGCCTGAAAACTAGACATTATTAAGTTTTATTTATTTATTTATTTATTTATAGTGGAAAAAGGATTATATCTAGAGCCTTATGAATATTTAGGCAGGTGTTTTACACTAAGTTACAAAATTAAAATGCCCCCAAACTGAAAGTCATCCATTTTTTTATATGTCTTGATGTCAGTGACTAACCCTCACACTCTGCTGTGTTTAGATGGTTGTAGAATTCTTAGCTCTGAACTAAATTTTCAAGAATTTAGTTTATCATTTCATTGGTTTTCGAGACAGGGTTTTTCTGTGTTGCTTTAGAGCCTGCCCTGGAACTCACTCTGTAGACCAAGCTGGCCTTGAACTCACAGAGATCCACCTGCCTCTGCCTCCCAAGTGCTGGGATTAAAGGTGTGCCAGCAATGCCCAGCCTGAAATATTATTCTTATTTGCTTATTCACCAAGGGCAAAGGGCTACAGATTCCCAATCACTGGATGTTCTTAAAAATACAGTTGGTTCTTTCCCATAGACTCCAGGCTGGTCAATGTGCTCACTTGTTAAAATTTGTTTATAAATGACAATTTACAAAAGCTTTTTTGTGGCCATTTCACGAAGAACAGAAAAAGAAAAAAGGTGTCACATGATGCTGCATTTCTTGTCTGCTTTTTGCAATGTGAGCTTTTTATTGGTGGTTTTGCTACTTAATGTGGCTTCCAAGGGAAACAGTAAAATGCCCTCTGGTGTGTTTGTGTTCAGGAATGCTGTGATGTGTCTAGTGGGGAAAAATATGAATGTGAGATAAACCGTACTCAAGCATGAGTTACGGTGCTATTGGCTATGAGTTCCATGTTAATTAATACATCAAATAGCATGTCTTCAAAGAGAAACCTTCTGAATACACATATGTGTTGGTTTGCTGAAAACTATCTGATCAGAGGCTTTAAGAAAATGAAGACTCTGTTTCCTTGATGAGCAAGTCTCCAGTGTTCACTAATTTGTCTCCACAGCAAGTATGCAGAACATAACCACTGTAGATCACGAGAGTCTTGTCTGTGTTGGTGAAAGGTAGCTGATTACCTAGTACATTTGAAAACTGAAATAGGACTTTTTCAACTCTTGTTTTCATCTCATTTTAGAAGTAGAGACAAGGTGCAAAAATACTATTCTCTTCTTTAACTGTCCTTAACTTTGATATTGTCATATGACAGTGCAATACCAGAGATTAAAAGAAAAACAATGTTGTTGTAATAATGTCACTAATTGATCCATTTGTTGTTAGAATTTCTCACCTTTTTTAACTCAAGTTCCCCCTCATTGCATGTAGGGCCATGTTTCCTCAGTTTGGGAAGGTTCCTTGTTGACGATCATGACTTCTGTAGAAATTCTCTCAATTTGGGTTTATGTGGTGATCCCTCACATTTGGGTGAATATTATTCATTTTCACCCAGAATTCTGTGGAAATGAAGCTGGACTCTTTATAGAGCATTGCTCTAGAATCAGCCAATCAACACGTTTACACACACGTATGTGTTTCCATCTCTTGGTTAAGTTGACATGTGTTTTTTCACTAAAAGGTTACGTGTGTGTGTGTGTGTGTGTGTGTGTGTGTATTCAGAGTCATAAATACATGTGTACATATGAATGAAGACCAGAAGTTGGTGTCAGGTGTCCTCCTCAAGTGCCCTTCATCTCAGCTTTAAATAAGATCTCTGACTGTATCCAGCACTGACAAACTGCCTGGCCATTGAATTTTGTGGATCCACACATTGTCCCCTGATTCCCTTGCTAGGGTTACGATCACACTTGCAGCCATGCCACATTTCTACATGAGTGCTGGGAATCTGCAGTCAGATCCTCACGTTTATACAGTAGGGTGAATCATCTCACCAGCCCAAAAGTGATTTTTTTTCATGGTAAAATGTATTACTTTTTCCAGCCAGTAAACACATTAACATCATCCTATTCTATGCTGAATGCGATAATACCATTAGCATAATTTTACAAAGGCAATCTATTCTTTTGTTCATTCAGAACTTGGTCTAGTTAGGGAGCTTACAGGGACACATATTAAGCATTATTGTACAAGAGAAAAGTCATGCAGTGTCAAATCATGCAGCATAGCGCACAGGCTATTCAGAAGTGAGGGAATGGTTGGAGAAACTTGATCTGAACTTTCACGAACAGATAGGGTCTTTCTAGGTAGAAGTTAACAACCTCCTCGGGGCTTTGAAATATATTTTGTGCCCCAATTTCTAAAGGAAGTGTGCTAGAAGCCTTCATATATGAATACAGCACTAAGTCTCTCTACTCTAAAAAGACATCTGCCAATGGAGCAAACATGACCAGCATCTACAGAGGTATCAGGGGAGAAAGGATTTCAAGGGCTGGGAAGCTCCCAGGGAAGTTAGAGGGAGGTAACTTCATGTTATCTACTCTAAGAATGACACTGTCATAAAAGTCTCCTGTAATAATGTCACTCGGTTTATATTCTGACATCTTTAGTCACAGGAAGTTCATTTCTCAAGTCACCACTCCATTTCATCTTGTACTGAAAGAAAATAATTGTTTTCAACTGATTTACCTCTTCCATAAACTTACCCAGTGGGTCTTGTTCTCCTGCTCAGTATAGGGCAGTATAGGGAATAAATCTACTTCTTCTTCATGGTTGTCCTCAAAATATACATTACATCCAGATATGATAATGACACCCATAATCTCAGCATCCTGGAAGCTTAGGCAGGAAGATCCTGAGTTCACTGTCAACTTGGTCTAAATAGCAAGGTACAGGCCAACCTGGACTAAATACTGAGATCTTATAAAAATCAAACAAACAGAAAATTCCAAATCAGACACCATATTTCCTTAATATCTATCTTTTCAAGTTACATTTGTAAGTCTATGAATTGAATATACTTTCTACATCCATCATAGTTCTTCATGATTGGTTTTTCACTTGATATCTCAACACTAACTGAAAATACCCTTGGGCTCCCAAACACTGTGTAACCAGCTCACCATTTGTTCTAGACAATGTGAGTCCCTTAATACAACTTAAATATGTCTTTGCTGACTTGGAAGAAAACTGTTGGCAGTTAGTATTTTCCTTATAAATAATTTATGGCCTTCCCCCTCATCCTGACCTCGTACCCTGGAATGTGTTTAGTATAATAATTATGTGGTGTCTCCCTCATCCCATCCCTTTAGAATTTGGAACCTCACATTCAAAACTTATTAACTTCTGCCACATTCTATACTCTTTATTTTGACCTCTTTTGGAGTTCTCCATGAACTTTAACCTGTCATTTGTATTTCCTCCTTTTTAATGTCTACAGACAAGAATGTGATCTATTTTCCCTCTAGATTCTAATAAAATGAACAACACAAGGGGTCAAGAACAGAGCTCTTGGGCAAGCCATGTAGGTCTGCTCATTTTATAGTATAAAAAGCACTTTTCTGCTTTTCAGGGAGTCTTGAGGCCTTTCTCTGGAAAGAACGAGGGGCAGGAAGAACATGGCACACTCATGAGCAGTAGTGACCTCTTTACTGAGACATGTTAGTCAGGAGTTTTGGATCAGGTTATACTTCAGGAAAAGTGGTTCATGTTATGTCATATTCAGAAAGAGTCAGTACTATGAATAGGAAATGTATGGTGTTTTACAGCTGATGGGGTTTCCTCAAATTCATTGTCTCATAGACACAAAATAGTAGCAGATCAATTTTCAAGAAAGATTTGGAATTTGGGCAGGACACACCAAAAGCAAAATGTATGACGATTTTGTTGTTGGAATTCTAGGTAGACTGGTAGGTGAAGTGACTAGAGAAATGGTAGTAGCCTTCTGTAGTTAGCCAAGAAATAGAGCCAAAGAGCATGAGGGGAGATGACAAAAAACAAGAGGAAGAAAAGGATAAAAGATGAAAACTGCACAGAGAATCAATGAGTGGAACTTTGTACTTAAACTTGGATTTGGGAGGGAGGGAAAGAATGAAATCACACCCCTCCCCACAACATACTTTTTCAATCTGGAAGTCTGGAGATACAGTAAGTGGAATAAGGCTCATTTTGTTGTTTTACCACTTGCTTGATGGCAATGAGAGATGAGAGTAAGGGAAAGATGTGAACCTGAGACCGAAGAGTCTCCACTCTGCACATAAAGAAAGCTTTTCTATGGAGTAAAAGTCAAGCAGAAACTTCAGTACCCTCCAGTTTGGCATGGCAGAACTGTAGTGTCCCAGCCACTGCCAGCATCCCTGGATTTTCCCGTACAAAGGTGGGTGATTGCAAGAATGCATTCATCATGGTGAACCAGGGACCTTTTTTTTTGCAGATCCATTTCAGATATTGCAAACAGCAAATGTGGTTAGGAAAATCTTGGAAAGGGAGATTGGCTAAGATAAAATATGTCCAAATCACAGGATGACTCACTGGAGTAAAATTTCGGATATCCCATCAGCAATTTTCCTGCCAAAGTTTCCTACTCCTGAGTAGAACAGTGTTGCTATGTTTTTCTTCAATGGATACTCAATTTGTAGACCTTCTGCTCTGCATAGAAACAAGTGAGCACAAGGAGGGCATAGAAGAATATCAATTTAAAGCCCCATTGATCAGCCTGTGGAGAAGACCATTAATACTAGCTTGGCCAATCTTCCTCTTATCTATAAGTTAAGCGATTGCTTGTGCTTACGTAAATTACACACACTCACAATGCAAATGCCACATGCAGTGTCATCTTTGGGCATATGGACAATACGTGAAAGAGAAAAGCACAAGGACAGTGGCTGGATGAGTGCTTGAATGATGCCTCTTCAGTTACAAAAGCACCCGCTATTATAGCAAGGTACACTATCACCCTTGTTCTGGGAGCAAACTTCTTGTTTTATAAAAATGAAAGCTCGAATGTCCATGCATCACACCAACCTCTGCCTTTCACTGCATTTTTAAAAGATAGCAGCATTTTGTTTGTTTGTTCAGTATGTAGGTGTGAGTGCAATACATGCATGGAAATCATGAAACAAATTTTCAGGTGTCAGTTCTTGCCTTACACTTTATTGAGATGGTCACTCTTGTTTCAGATGCTGCATACTCCAGGCTAGCCAGCTTGCAAGCTTCCAGGAACTTTTCCTGTATATGCCTCCTACATCACTATGGGAATGCTGGGTTTACTTATATGTACCACCTCATCCTGCTTTTTCATATATGTCCTAAGGATCAAATTCAGGTTGTTAGGCTTATAGAGCTATCGATTTAATCCATGGAACCATTCCTCTGCCCCCCCTTTTCTCTTTCTTTTTAAATTCTTTGTTTTTGAGACAAGGTTGCACTATGTAGCCATATCTGGCCTGGAACTTACTATGTAACCCTTGGCAAATGGTGCCAAGGGTTATCCTTATGAATATTTCAGATGAATCTTGTGTTCATGATGTCTTTCTCTGCCTTTTGCTTTTTGATCATTCCCATCTTTATCAGCGATGATTGCCTTTTTGAATCTTTTCATGCACACACTTCATCTGACTCTCACATCACTTGTAGCTGATTGTTCCTAAACATAATCAGACTCAGACGTGATACATTATAAGATGGCGTCAGTGGACAGTTCTGAGCAGGCTATGAAGAGAAAGCATTATTACACTGTATGGATACTGAGTTCTACTTGGTTCAAAAGTGTCTGATTTGATCATTTGTACATTTCAGGCTGAACTTAAGGAAACTGAGGCTGATGAAATATTGACATGTGGGTATGAAAAGGCTTTTTAGCCACTCACACTGCAGATTATTAGGTTCTAGTTTAGTCTGATGTCAGCTAAGGAGAGAAGTTATATATATTATCATAATCAGACTGCTTTTTTTAACCTAACTATAACTATAAAGATTGTCACTGTTGTTTTGAATGCTATTATGGTTTAAACAGGAGGTATCTACCCAAATGCTCACATGTTGAAGGCTTGGTCCCCAGCTGGTGAGAGTTGGTTCCTGAGTATATTAAGGGAATCAATCCATGATGAGTTCCGAGCTAAATGGGCTGTGAAGAGGTGTGACCTAGCTGGAGGAAGTAGGTAACTGGGAGGATACTTTTGAAGCAGGTATCTGGTCCCTGGGCCTTTTGTCACTGGCTTTCTCTGCTTTCTGGCTCTGGTAAGGTGAGCTACTTTGTTCTGTCATGGTGTGCTCCCTTAGAACAATGAAAACCACTACTGAATCTTCTGAAGCCACGGCCCAATTAAATCCTCCCTCTCTTTTAAATTGGTTTTCTCAAATATTTTTGTCATTGTGATTAAGAAACTGACTCTCACAAACACAGCTTCTGAAATGCATGTGTATACAGACAGGGTTTCATGTGGGAAGCCATTTTCTTAGAGCAAATCAGTGTTCATTCCACAAAACTGTCAACTGTCACTTTCAAGGCTTTAGAAAATATCTGCTCCCAGTGAATTACAGAAGAGTACTGAAGAGAGCCAAGTGCTGGAGGGGGGGCTGCACAGGCCTGTGTGGGAGGTACAAAAAAACTGGCTTTGAAGATTAAGAAGAGCTGTGATTGGCTTTGAGTTTCAGACCTTCTGTGAAGCCTTCTGATGGATACCTGTGGGTCCCAATCTGTATGTTGGTAGGCTCTGTCACATGTCTGGTGATGTATAGCTTTCTATTCTACATTTGCTATTACTAGCTTCTTCTAGGTATGATCATATGGCAATATTTTTTTCTGCAAGAAATGCACTATTTTAAAGGAAATGCACTTCAGGATTTCAAATGTACAATAACCTCTAGAATGACTAGTTTAAAAATGATATTGAACTTTGTTCTATTAAAATCATCATTTAGGCTGAGAACAAGCCAGTATCTATTTTATTGTTTTAATAGCTGGTATGTCCTCTGTCTGAGGATGATATATTGAGTAGAATTTTTGAGCCAGTAGATGAAATAAGAGCTTGTTCCATACACTCCACACACGAGCTACATTCCCAGAGACAGTATGCCCCACCTAAGAAACCACTTAGGCTTCCTGTATTAATAACAGCAATGAGACCACGTTCTGCTTAAACTCATGAGTAATGTCTGTATTCCCTTTAATTGTCTTTAGTGTGTCTGTACAGAGTCCCTGAGAACCCAGCATTCCCAATTTCAAATGCGCTAAACTAGAACCTGGACAGAACCATGGGCACAGGGCCAGCCTGGGATATAGATAGCAACAGGCTAGATGGGTCTGGATGTAACAATACCAGAAGTTCAATTAAGAAGCAGTTCTGTGCCAGCAGTCTGTATGGATTATTGTAATAAAGTACACGAAAGCCCAGATAAAGGGAAGTTAGGGACTTATTTGGGAATCACTCACGAATAACAAAAATAAGGGAGAGAACCTCCAACATCTTCTCCCTAGAGCACTGGAAGTTGCAACCCTATCTGTGACCACCACCCAAGAGAGAGAGCTCACCTCCCAGTCCGCACTTAGCACCTGAGACTCCGCTCTAAAGGGGCCAGTTCCTCAAAGACGATGGGCTAAATGAGTTCTCACTACAATTCCCTTTTTGGTCTAAATAAGAGGGTTTTAAACTTAATACATGACTATATATAACAAGAACAAATATCAAGTAATGTCCAGGAAAGGGGTAAAAAAAATATACACAAAATTAGAATTATAACCAACAAGAACATCACCAAGCAAGAAACATGTACTAAATGTCCAGGTACTTGGCAAAAATAGAGATTATTCCAACCACGGTCCTATGCCGAGGAGATTGTCTTGTGCCTAAATGTCTTAGCTAATATATGAGAGGATAATAATTGAGACTATCTAGTCTTCAACCCTATCAAAGATGTGAGAAGGGAAATAATATTATCTGAGTAAGCACAAAGTGTAAATGGGCAACTTCCCAAACAAACACCTGGCTACTTGAACAGTCACCCAAAGTCTCACTGAAACATTGGGGCAACCACCTTTGGCTAAGGTCTAGAATATCTGACAGATCATTTTTAGAACCGGGAAATTTAAAAGACTGTGCTATTCTGTCTTGGCAAGGTTTAGTGGTTTCTTTTTGTTTATTTCCTGTTTGTACTGTTAGGACACCATGTTCATTGTCAACAGTTGAGGCCAGTGCAGGTTTTTGCCCAATAGGCTAGTTTTGCCAAGAAGAAAACAAACTCCAAATGCAGTGTCTCCAGTGTCCATCATACTCTTTGGAATTGCTTGGTGCTGCCAGGAACAATTGTGACTCATGTCAACAGAGTTCCAAATTATCAAAACATTTAAATGCCATATTCTGTAGGTCTTTGAGGAGATTAAAGGTTAACTATGTAGAGTTAACACTTCTGTGCAATTAGAGAACCTGACTAACATAACTAGGTATGAAAAGCATGGTTGACTACAACCTATATTAAAGATTAATGCTTCACATATAAAAGTAAGCAATCTTTAAACAGATGTGCAGAAATCCTCATTGACCTTGATCTCAAATTGTGTATATATACATGTATATGTGTGTGTGTGCATACATGTATATATATATATATATATATATATATATATATATATTCTGATCAGAGGTAGAAGTCTGTAGTGCAATATATAAAAATATCCTAAAAAATCCTCAAATATACAAAATATCTTAAGCATATATAGAAACACACATACATATAATATGGCAAAATAATTTTATATTAGTGGGTAAAAACAGAGAGAAACATACACAAAAAAGCAAATATAATTTTAAGTTTGTATCAATATACAAATTTTCTTAGCTAGGAATACTAAAATAATTTTACATATGTATCAATGTATGAGAATATGAAACCAATGTAAATTGCCTATAACGAATAGTTGCTGAAATAGTACACAAGCAGATACACTAATCTACCTGTACTGTTCTGGCCACATTGGACATCAGAATGTAATGGATTATTGTAATAATGTCCATAAAAGCCCAAATTTAAAAAGTTAGATATTTATTCAAAAATCACTCACAAATAACAAAAGTAGGATTAAAAATCCTGCCAAGGTCCTCTGCCCAGAGCACTAAAAGCTGCAATCCAATCTCCAACCATCACCCAAGAAAGAAAACTCATCTCCCAATCCACTCATAGCCTCTCAGACTCCACCCTAAAGGGTCCAATACATCAATGAGCATTGACTAAATGAATTCCCACAGCAGCAGTCTAAGACTGAAGCACAGAGTGTCAACTTTCAAGAGAAGAGCCAACCTACACAAGTAGTTAAGATCCTGGCTTCTACAAGCAGGTAAGGATGGCATACTGGGGCAGGCAGGTGAGGATGGTGTATCGGTGCAGGCAGGTGAGGATGGGTTACTGGGGCAGGCAGGTGAGGATGGGTGTACTGGGGCAGGCAGGTGAGGATGGGTGTATTGGGACAGGCAGCACTCACTGGGTAACAGTGTTAGTGACAGAACTTTTCTCCACTCGGCTTTCTGCTGTTTGCTGGTACAAATGGCTGTGGACCTCAGGATTATTCAAATGTACAGAAATTTAAAGATAGGTCATGACATTCAATGAGGCAAGATCGAGAATGGTTTCATCACAGAACCTATTGAAATGGCATGCAGAAAATGAAGTGATATTTCTAAATGCATTGCACAATTTCTCCCATAAGCTTATGAAATGAGTTGCAGAATTTGAGAGGCCCTTTTCTTCCTTATGTACTGAAAAAAAAGAGGGAAAAGAGGTTCAAGAAATATGGGAGAATTCAGGTCTCTACCAGGATTCTGGATACATCACAAGAAAAAAACACTTGCAAGATAACTTTTCCTCAGCACAAATGGTTCACTGTATAAGAAATGTAGAGCTTTTAGCAGGACACTGTAGGTGTTTGAGTGTACTGAGAAGCCCCACAAACTGTGCTTGGAAAAAGAGAGATTTTAACTATCAAAAGCATTAAAGTACAAACTAGAAATCGATTAATTTCTTCCTCCACATAAACAACTCAAAATGCTTATTAGAGAGCAGTGGTAATCAACACCTCCTAGGAATGTTGAAATATAATCAGTCTCAACTAACATCACTACCACAGTGTTGGTGGTGAAGGGAAGGCGTGCTTGTTAAGTCATTACTCTGTGTTTGTTTGCATTCCATGTTTAGCCCCTTTAACTGCTACAGAACTGGAAAAAAAATGTTACCTATGTTCACTTAACAGATGAGGAGGCCATGGTTTTGAGAGGTTAAGCATCTTCATGACACATGACATCTCACTCCTAAGGTTACAGTAGCCTGTCCTCTTCTTCCAAATCCAGAGGACCACACCTTTTCTTGAGTGGACCTCGTTATACTTTAGAAAGGCCTAGAACTGAGCATACTTTACTAATTAAGAATTCATTCCATTGAAATAAATATTTTTGCCTTGTAAATAAAGGAGAGTTTTTTTCCATTGGTGTTGTGCCCAAGAAGGGAATTAGAAAGACATTCTTAAGTTAAATCATGAAGTATTTTCTTGCTCTCTGTCTTTCTGTCTCTCTCTCTGTCTCTCTCATTTTTTAAATATTTATCTATATGCTTTGCCTGTGTGAATGTGTCACACAAACATGTAGAGCCCATGAAGGCCAGAAGAGGGGATTGTATCCTTTAGAACTAGAGTAATAGGTGGTTGTAAGCCACCTGATGTGGGTTCTAGCATCTGAATTCAGGTCCTCTGGATAGGACAAAGGTGCTCTTAACCAACAAACCATCTTTCCAGCCCCTCTTCCTGCTTCCTCATTGTTTAAAAATCCTTCAACATTCGAGTTGTGCCACTTATCACTTGACTGTTTGCTAGAAATCACCAGCAATTCTAGATAGAGAGTTTGCAAAGTTTCCCAATGAGGTCTATATAATTTTTCCAGTGGAAAAACGTAGATAATCCATTGTTCTAATAAATGTACACCTGCCTACATTTTCTGTTGCTGTTATGTCACCTTTAGTAAACTGAATTTTTCAGGAAATGGGTTCATTTTCTGTGATACTCATCTACTTCCTTTTATATATCTTGCCATCATGGCCTCTCTTCTATAAAGCCTTCCCCAACACTTTCAACAGAAGTGATTTTCCAATTTTTGTGTTTTACCTTTGTCAGTGTCATTTATCTCCCTCCTGATGAAGTTCACCTATTCAAGTTCATCTGAAACTTGAAATTCAATTGATTATACCCTACACATTTTTAAGTACCTACTAGCTTGTTTGTGCCTGCCTCAGCATGGATAATACTCCCTCCAAATGTTTAAATGACTAAATCAATCCACTTAACATTGTGTAGTTTATTATAACATCAAAAATTTTTCTAACTTCTACAATAGATTTAAAGTGTATTCACAACAAAAGAAAAATTAGTGGTATAATTTAAGGTCCATATTCATTTTGTGTTTCAGAATAACTTTTAAACCAATGTATTTAATAGATTTGTCAAACAATGCAAAAATGTATATCTTATTAGCTCGTGGAAGAGAGATAAAAATGAGATTGGGACAGCATGAACTGTGTTTATTTACATTCCCATAAAGCCAAAAATAATTAGCATAGATGGATCAGCAAGATTGCTCAGTGGGTAAGGGTGCTTGCCTTCAGGTCCGATGACTTGAACTTGATCCCAAGGATCTACATAGTGGAAGGAGAGAATCTTTTCTCACATGTTATCTGCACAGCCACACTTGCATCATAGTGTGTGTACACCCCTACACTTGTGCACATATGACCTGAACATAAAACAGTAATTAGCATAGACGATATTATATCTGTTTCACAGATCATGGATTAGAGGTTATGGTAAATGACCTCTCCAGGTTGACAGAGTTATTAAGTGTGGCAGACTCAGATTACAAACCCATGCCCAAGTGTTTTCCTCATCTCTTTTTACATGTTTCTAGGTTTATTTTTGGTTTTGTATATATGTCTGTGTTTGTGTGGCAACTTACATGCCACGTCACATGTGCTGTGGTCAGATGACAACTTGTAGAAGTCAGTACTCTCCTACCACGTAAGTATTGGGAATTGAACTGAGGTTGCTGGGCTTGGCTGCAAGTTTTTCCCCAGCTGAGCCATCTCAGTAGCCCAATCATTCTTTCACTGTTTTCTTTCAATTCTACTTTGTTCATTTAGTTTTCTAGAACCTACTTAGTGGATTTTTCCAAGTTATCTTTAAACTTGTTAGACTGAGACCTTCTGGCATCCCTCTAATTGAGCCTTGGAATTTCTGTGGGTTCAGAAATGTTCCAATGTGTTCACTGGGCAGTTCTGCCCTTACTGTAAAAGTAGTATAGAAGCAGACATTGATCTCCAGTTACAATGTATCACTCATCACTCTATTCCCTGTTTCCCATCAGCCTTTTGTCTACAAACCTAACATTCTTGGTTGACTGTCATATGCCACCATCATAGTCATGGGCAGTTTGAGACATCTCTGAGATACTATTGAAATGACAAAAGGGAAGCTTCAGGACATGGCTTGGTGTGAAAGGAGACATCTTAACTTTGTATATGTTACATGTTAGTCTTGTTTGGAAGGAAGGGTCTGTGGGTTAATTTATATGAGCTACATTCCTTCTTTTTTTCTGGCTTGACCATGTGAAATGCCAGAGTCTATCAGAGCCTCTGTGGCTGCTAAGAAAGTTCTACATTTTGTCTCTCTTCTCTCATGACACAATGGTATTTTATGTTGTCTGTGTGTCTGTTGCTTATAATAAGCAGGCTTTTCCCAATTGGCAATGTGACTGGCACCATGATCCCAATGCACTGCAGACCAAGCACCAGGAAGGAAACACCAGACTAAAGTCAGTGATGCCAGACCCTCAGTTAAACAACATGTTCCTGAAGTCTTCCTGAGGGAAAGAAAAAGTAATTGTGTTTTGTTTATTTATTTGCTTACAATGTGTTGGGAACTTGGTGCTTCTCCTGGGCATTGTTTATAACACATCGTTGAAAGGAAGCTTTAGAAGTCACAGTGATCATTCTGTTGACCTGCTGCAGGAAGGGTGATACTTAATAGTCTGGACATACAAAGCAAATGAGGGTTGGATCAAGGTTTTGGTCTTTCCCTGGATAGTGTGATCTCCACTGGAATAAACTCTTTTGGGATCCAAAGCTCTGAGTTCTTTCTAGAAAACAAAACAAGTACTCTTATGTTCATCCACGTTAGAGGGAAAAGAAAATCTAAAAACAGTCCTTGTTTGTTTGGCTTCAGGGATTAACATTAGAATCTTTCCCTAGTGCATACAGTAGATTCAGCTTCATTGAAGTGTCTACATCAATCTTGTAAGAGAAAAATATTATTGAGATGATATGAAGATATCAGAGGACAAAATGGAATAAATATATAACTGATGAAGGGCTGTATTGCTGAAAATTACTGAATAGTTATTTTATTTTGTAACTTTTAAAAATATTCATTTTTACTTTTAATCATGTGTAAGCATATATGCCTCTGTGATGGTATGTGCATGTGAGTATAATTGCACTCAGAAAAAAGGGTGTCAGATACCCTGGATCTGGAGTTACAAGCAATTGTGAACACTAGGAATGAAACTCGGGTCCTCTGTAAGAACTCTTACAGTGCTCTTAACCACTGAACTGTCTCCTCAGACCCATGAGCAGTCACTTGGAAATCAAAAGTTGGCTTGAGCAGTTCCTTCTGTGTACCTACAGCATGTGATGACTGGTCTTCATAGAGTAACAAACCAGAAAGCAGAGAGAGAGCAGAAGCAAGGGAGAACATACTCTTCAGAATCCTGCCTCTGGGAATCCACTTCTGCCAGCCAAATTGCATCTCCTGTAGGCTTCATAGCTTTCAAAATAATGGCACACACTTTGGACTAAGAATCCCAGACATGAACCTATGGAGAGACATTTAAAATTCAAACCATAGTACGACCCAGCAATGTGCCTAGGCAGACACAGTGAGTGTGAGAATTACCTTATAAAAATCATGTGTTAATGGAATGAGTAGAGACATGGAGGTTAAATTCTGGACTTTTTCACACAGTAGCTTCAAAGGATGGAGGATTTATTGTATACTTTCACTATGCCATACAAGGCCCTGGAAGACCTTCTATTAGAAGCTGAGAGAATGCTGATATCTTCCTGGGAAGATGAATGCCTGGTAATTCCATGAACCCAAAAGCAAACTGATGTTACAACTGGAATACACTTATGGGGTCTAAGTGAAGACTTCTGTTGCCCAGAAAATGGCAGTCTTGAGTTCTGTAACACGAAGAGACCTTTCCTGAAAACATAGGGCTTCAGAGCCTCTACAGTTCAAGGACAATACAGAGAGGGCTGAGGCAATGCAGCCAGTGGTTAGAACAGATTCTGCCTGCTCCACATCACAGACTAGAAGTTAATTTCAACAAGATGGCTTTGCTCTTTGCATGTTTTCCCACCTACTTTTTTGTTTGGTTTTTGCCCATAGTACTTCCAAATGGTGGTCTTTTCATTCAAATTGTGCAAAGAAAAAAAAAAAAACAGACAAACTGCTAGCTAAAATCCATATGGTATTTAAATAAAACCAAGCTTATAAATCCAGGAAGAAGGGAAGCCTATACCTTGGCATCATGGTGAGCTGCTGTTCATGCTCTGAGTGTGTCTATTTGCATATTAAAAGAGGTTGTTAGCACTAAATGTATATCTAAAATTGGGTACGATAGTAATCCTCTTTAATTGCAAGGTCTATATTTCCTTTCTGTGATTTTCTTAAGCTAGTTTCTGAATAGTGAGTGGTTCATGGAAGCTCTTGGGTTGATTTGATTTAGTTTGTTTTTTGCAGCACTGAGGATCAAACCCAGGGTCTTGCACGTTGGAGCCAAGTGCACCACCATTGAGAGGCCCATTCCTTTAGCTTTTTATTTTGAGACAGGGCCTCACTAAGTGGATGAGGCTGATCTTGAACTTGCCATTCTCCTGCTCCAGCCTCTCAAGCAGCTAATGCTGACTTAGCATCTTCGTTTGCTTATTGACTTACTGTAAATAATGGTAGCAAAATACCTAAAACAAGCAAGCAAACAAACAAACAAACTGTGGGTGCTGAAAGCACTGAACTTGGCAGCTATAGAAACCCCACTAGCTTTTTATGAGCTCTGTTATTAGCGGGGGTAGAAGTAAGTGAAGGGGCAAAAAGGGATGTTTTTAGAGATTTTGTTTTGCCTTTTGAAGTGTCTCCTTTCCTCTGCCCATTGCCTTGACCCTTCCCTGCCCCTCTCAGAACAGATCCCACAGGATGGCTCAGAAACTGGAAAGAGAGGAAGGGAGAGGTGCTGGGCCATTCTTCCCCTGTTATCTAATGAGCTGGCGACAGAAGGGTACCACTGGTAACCTCCTTTTTCTATTTCTAAAATTGCATCAGAGAGCTGGGTGGTGGGGTGGTGGGTGGTAGTGTGTTTGTCTAGGCCTGGAGTTTGATCCCCAGCACCAAAAAATGAATACAATTCAGAAACCTGAATAAAACTGTATCAGAGAAACTTCTAAACTGCACCGGGGTTCCTGAAGCCTTTGTACATAAAGAAATTTTCTGTGTTTAAAGACAACAACATCCAACAATTAAAAATTAGAAAGGTGTTCTTAATCTTCCCCAAGAACAGTAAAAAGAAAAACTTGACCAGTGGAAACACATCCTGGTTCCCCACACTCTGGTGTGCTGGGAGTGTGGGAGAAAATGGTGTTTGTAAAAATCATGTTGTTTTTCAAAGATGGCGGTGAGGTCACAGAGGATGAGGCTCGGAGTTCAGTTAAGCAGTGTGGAGCAAAGCAGGAAATTCAGCACTATCTCCTTGCTGCACAGATATCTCATATTGGTAACTGTCATTTTTCATGGTCTCTCTTTCAAATGAGAATATAAGAAAATCAACCTCATCCCAGAGATCCAAAGGTTTTCATTTTTCTCTTGTTTCTTTGTGGTCTAATGTTTAAGCATTAAGGCAATATTACAGCAGAGCAATGTGGAAAAGGGGAAGGAGAAATCAATAAAGTTATTCTGTGGCTTTTCCCAGGAGAGAGCTGTGTTAATCGAGGATGGCTGGCTAGGCTGTATATCAAGTCCAAGGAGAGAGCAGCTTCAGCGGCTGATCTCCAAACAGATTTCCTGGGTGGTGGACTGGAAGAGGGGGAGGGGAGACAGGCATATCTAACATATGCATAAATAATTATGCAGCCCCATACATACATGTATACATGGTTTCAGATACAAATATGCACATAGTTAGATAATTTTACAATGATAGTGGACTCATGAACATGTATTTTAAAGTATCAGTGGAGGTGACGTTAGTGGGAGGAAGGAGATGAATAACAATGAAGCATGATGACATATGTCTATGAAAATACTGTAACAAAACCTATCACTTTGTATGCTAACTTTAAAAATAAATTAAAAACCAATGTATCAATACATATTAAGTAATCGTATGGGCAGATTTAAAAATAAGATAACAGCAATTTCCTTAGATTAGGAATGCTAGATAAAAACTCTGGTGATAAGATTTCATGTATTAACTGGAATTGGTATGTAAAATAAGATTGTTTTTAAAATAAAAAAAATTAATCTGGGTGTTGGTGGTGCACACATTAGTCCCAGCACTGGGCAAGCAGAGGCTGGTCTCTGTGAGTTCAAGGCCAGCCTGATCTACTGAGCTAGTTTCAGGACAGACTCCAAAGCAATACAGAGAAACCCTGTCTTGAAAAACCAATAGAAAGAAAGAAAGAAAGAAAGAAAAAAGAAAGAAAGAAAGAAAGAAAGGAAGGAAGAAAGAAAGGAAGAAAGGAAGAAAGAAAATAGTAGTAAAAAAAAAAAGGAAAAATAGATCTCTGAATTTTATAAAACTTTTTAGCTCCTGAAGAAGGAAATTGACAGGCAGAATGGAGTGGAAAGGCTGGAATGAAAGAAAAATCCCCTGGTCTACCACCACTACAAGTGTCTGGCCATTGGAAATTTTCTAGGAAGGCTGTGCTTGCTTTCTCTGGAAGCTGACATAACCAACATTGATAGCAGGTGGGATTTCAACTTAGATCATGATGATGAACTTAGGTCAGGACTGCCCTTTCTTAGTGGGCAGTGGTGTTGTGCTCCCATGGAGCACTGCTCTCTCCTTCACTGGCAAATGCAGACAGTGTACTTAAAAGTAGGAGTCAGACTGACGACTGTGTGTGAGGCCAGACTTCATCTTCACAGCACAGTTTTGATTAGTCAGCTGTTCTTTCTAGACTTCAACTTTATAAATGAGAAATAATGCTTGTCCTTTCTTAGCAAGCTATTTTCTGCTGCCTATGAATCTTGTCAAGATAGGCCTTTTCAGTTCCACTCAAGTATCAGGAGATTTTATAGACAGCCAAGTTGTGGTCCCTTTTCACCACTCTATCTGCTATGATGGGTCCCACCATGCTGAGAATCTAAACACTTTTCTCCTCTTGGTTAGTATATCAAAACCCTAAACTGTTTATTGTGTCTGAAAATGTGCTCTGTTTATTATATTTATTCATTTGTGTGTGTGGTGTGTGTACCCATGCATGTGTTCAGATGCACCTCTGTGCATGCATATATATATATATATGTATGTATATGTATATATATGTATATACATATATATATATATGGAGGAGGTTAAAGAATATTGGCTGTGTTCCTTTATTCTCTCTATTATTCCCTTGAGATAGGGTCTCTCACTGAATTTAAAGCTCATCATTTCAAGTAGGTTGGGTAGCCAGAACACTCCTGGGATCCACCTGGCTCAGCCCCCAGACCCCACAGCTCTGGAGTTAAAAGCACACGGGTAGCCATGTCTAGCAGTTAAAGAGGCCCTGGGCACTGAAACTCAGTTCCTGATGCTTCTACGGTGGACACTCTTATCTATGGGCCATCTTCTTATTCCTCTAGTTTTAAAATACAAATCCCATCTGTACCATAGCTGTTCAGAAAGTGTCCTTGTAAGAGAGCACAGAAAGAAGGATGATGCAATCCTAAAGTTCTCTTGAAGGATGGAGTTTGTCCAGTTCAGTTTTCTCATTTTATGCTTATTGAGTGTTGTTCATGATCTTAGAGGTGAGATGTCTTATCCAAGGTCACATGACACACTAAGCAGAGAACTCCCATCTCCTGAATTATAGTTCTTTATTTCTTCTACTGGGTCATGTGTCTTGGGACCAATAGAGACCAAAATAGAAGCAGAAGTTCAGGCAAGCAGATCAGACAAGGATATGTCAGCCTTCAGTTTTCCCCAGGGCCAGACTCCAAGTACACATAACTCAGCAGACCACACTTCAGCATCGTCACAGAAGAAGGGAGATTCATGCTTGCTGAAGCTCCTTTCCCTTTTGGAGACCTAGCCCCCTATCTACATCGGATTGAACCCCTTCTTTTCCTTGTTTATCATGGAAATGGTCTCACTTCATCTTGTAGTTGTCAATGTATCTATAAGTTAACTTAATTACAACACTTACTGAAAGCTAACCCTGATCTACCTTGGTATCACATACCCTGCTTAGGGTAGGCTTACAGTGTGAAGACTTCAAGGGAAGGAGAGACTGAGACCGTGTAGTAGTAGGGAAAGGCTCTGAAGCTCTTGCGATAATTCTGTTTCTCTGCCCTGGCCTAACTGATGGGGAATGTCCTTCTGTACATATGTTTCTCTTATTAGTTGATGAATAAAACATTGATTGTCCAGTAGCCAGGCAGAAAGTATAGGCTGAGCTATCAGAGGAGGAGAATTCTGGGGAGAGGGAGCAAAGAAGCCACCAGGCAGACACCATGTAGCCTGTACAAAGGAGTAACAGGTCTAGGCATTCTCCAGTAAGCCAAGACTACATGGAGATACATAGTTTAATAGAAATGGGTTAATAGCTAAGAGAGAGCTAGCGAAAAAGAAGCCTGAACCATCTGCCAAACAGTTATAATTTAATATAAGCCTTTGTGTGTGTTATTTGGGACTGAAGGGCAGCAGGACCAGATGGGAAAGAAATCCCATCTACACCTAAGCAGGAAAGAGAAGCTTATATTATGCATGAATATCTTCCAGTGTAATCTCTACCTGCTTCCAAAAGAAGGGACATCCTATGTAGGATTCTGGTAGCTCTTCCTTGAGGAGCCCATTCCCACATTTGGCTTACTTCCTGTGAGTCAGTGAATCCCACACCCATGGTTCTTCAGAGAGAGAGCCTCTTTTTCTCTTAACCTTTGTGCTTAATCCCATGCAAAATATGTTCATTAGGTGAGAAGGATCTTGGAGGAGTTGGCAGGGGGAAGAATGAGATATAATATATTGTATGAAGAATTGTTTAAAATGAATACGATAAAAAGTTCATAAAAACTCAACTCTTTCATGAAAACAATCTACAAGATTCATCCCCTACCCACATGCCCTCTACACAATCTGTATGTACCTCAGCATTTCTTCATAAATATGTTGAACAAAATGGACTTCCTGGCATTTTGATGAGCTCTTATCACACCGTGGAAAGCAAGACATCTGAGCATAGGCATATATGTCCACGTAGATTGGGGGGGTATCACTGGCTAATTATCTTTTTTTCTTGTTTATACTTTCAAGTTCAATTTTTCTGTTATTTTTTCTTTAAAGCTATTGATTGGGTAAAGCCGTGAAAGCATCCAATGTACTGTTAATGGTCTAAAGAGAATCTGAGCGCCAGCAGAACTATTTTATGTTCAAAGTACTTTCCTCCTTCCTTACTCCCCTCTCTTTTTCCATCTCTCTTTTTTATAAATTGTGACTTATAGATTTGGGGTAATTGAAATCATAACTGGAAAGAAAAATGATCAATTAAAGATTATTTCTTCTGGGTCGGAAATAGAGGCATATGCCTATAAATCTAGCACTTGGGAGGCTGAGGCTGGCAGAATGCAAATCCAATGCTTTCTTGCTTGCCTGGACTACACATCAAGTTCTTGCTACCTTGGACTGCATTGAAAGATATGATCTTTAAATGAAAATGCAGACAACCAATGAACAAAACCACCAGAAAATTAAAATCAGAAGAACAATTTAAGAGGGCTAATCTGTATTTAATCAGCTCATTGGTCAATATTTCTTCCTCACTATGACTCTGGATTTTGCTCACATCCTGGAAGAGAGAATAATAAAAAAAAAAATCACCTATAAAATTCTTATTGGAAGGCTGACACAGTGCTATGCCTCAGTGGGACCAGAAATTAACATAGCATACCCTCATTCCATACATATAAGAACCCTGCCAAGATGCTAGAGAGTTGTCTCAATTGCTATAGGGCTTGCTGCACAAGCATGAAGACATAAGTTCAGATATCCAGAACCCACATCAAAATGGGTATGGCTACATACACCTGTAATCCAGCATCCCAGGATGAGAGTATATAGATGAAACAATTGCTCTCAATTCACTGGCAGGGAAGCCTAGCTGAACGTTGAGAGCTTCACATTCAGTGGGAGAACCTGTTACAAGGGATAGTATAAAAGCCATAGAGCAGGACACTGATGGTCTGCTCTGGCTTCCTCATTTGCACACACACACACACACACACACACACACACACACACACACACACACTTGCAACCAGCCAAGCTTATAGACCCACAGACCTATCAGAGCTGTCCAGACTTGAAGTAGGTAATCAAAATATTACAGCAAGTCTTTAAATATCTGAGAATAAAAACAAAGAGAAGAACAGAAGTGATTTTACCTTTTACAGATTTTGGAGGGTGTGGTATCACAGGATATAGCTAGTTTGCCATGTGCTATTCTGTATTGGATCAGAGTCCAACCTCCAAGGAGGTCGAAGCATTGGACCCTAGAAAACAAGCCTGGCTCCTGTGACAGAGTTCTCTTTGGTATTCAGACCCTTGCTATGTGTAGAGAGAGAGACTCCTTGAGAAGTGTCGAATGTGACAAATTGAAAATCTCCGAGGTAGCAGTTTCTGCCTTTAAAATATTCCTCAGCTTCTCCCCAGAGTGCTTCCTATTTCTCTCTTGCCATTTGAGTTTCTGTTAGTAATTCTGAGTCTACCATAGCATCCTGGACTCAAGAATGTATCTCAAATCATGCTTCTGTATTCTTTTAATTTTAAAAAAGTCTGCACGCTCAGCACTTTGGAGCTCATCTATTTTACAAATGCTTGAGTAAATTTAATTGTCTTGTTGAAAGCCCTTCTTCACCACACTGTCATTTATTAATAACAGGGGAGCCAAGATGCTCGGGGTATGCTTATTATTAAAGACACCTTGGATTCATGCAAACCCACTCTGAATGAATTTGCTACAACTTACACCTGCTAGCTGTGTAAGTCAGCTGGGGTGAGACCTAGATTTGATGGCCAGTGCTCTTGAAGAGTCTTGTTGAGCAAAGCACTTAGTCATTAATTGTCTTGGTTCCCACTGGTGAGACAGGAGAGGTGACGTGGGATGCTCACTTCCATCCCTTCCTATCCTACACTGTTAGAATTTAAATGGCTGAAAAGAAAGAGCAGGAGACCAGCAGAGGTTGGACAATATGAGAAGTATGTATGTGAGGAAATTACCGGGTATACTGGGTGTGTGTGTGTTGGAGGGGGGAGTGCATTTGCTCCTGTATGCATTTGTGGAGACCAGAGGTAAGCCCCAGGAATTATTCTCTGTCATTCTGCACTTCCTTCCTTCTTTCCTTCCTTCCTTCCTTCCTTCCTTCCTTCCTTCCTTCCTTCCTTCCTTCCTTCCTTCCTCCCTCCCTTCCTCCCTCCCTCCTTTCTTCCCTCCCTTTCTCCTTCCCTCCCTCCCTCCCTCCTCCACCCTTCTTCTTCCCTCCCTCCCTCTCTTTTCCTCCCTCCCCTTCCTCTCCCTCTGCCTCTCCCTCTGCCTCTCCCCCCCCCTCTCTTTCTTTCTGGGAAGATTTCTCACTAACCCTGAGTGCCCCTCTCCTGCTGCACTATTTGGACAACCAGCTACTCAAATCCACCTGTTCTCACCCCACACTGTACTTGCAGTCACATATCCCTAAGACAGGGTTTTATGCAAGTACTGGATCCAAATTCAGGTCCTCATTCTTGCACAACAAACACATTATCCATCCCCACAGTCCATCTCCTTAGCCCCTACCTTGACCCCTTTGGATATAAACACTTGCTGTGAGAAACAATATTGAGAATTTTACAGGAAACTGTGAAGAACCATCATAGTCTAACCTCCCCCTCTTGATGGGTCATAAACCTTCCTCTTTTCCTGCCTCTGTTGAAAAGTGCTTAGAGAGACATGGGTGATGGCTACTATAAAGGGGCCAGTTTTCCAAGGAGCATTAATTTGGTCAGTCATGGTCTCTCTAGGAGCCACAACAGTTGTAAGCTTGATCTGAGATGTAAATGCTCTTGGCTTCCCTAGCTTTCCCCTTCCTCTTATCTCTTTTTTTCTCCCAACCCCCAGGCTATGTGGGACAGTTTCAAAAGTATAGGAATGACTTCAGACCAAATCTTTGGCCTGTGTCTTTATTTGGTTATCCTGTCTGGGATCTTGGCCCAGTAATCCCTACCTTCCAAAGCCCCAGGAGTGGATCTGCATCTTTTGGCTTAGCAGCTTGAGCCTAATGACTGAATGAATGGCAGGGAATCTAGGCAAAAATAGAACTTGGCTCCCAGATGGCACCCTTTTGCCAAGAAAAATGGGTTTTATGTTTTATTGTCCTTTTGGTGGATAGGTAATAGGCATCCAACGTTGGGAGGACACTGTCTTTTCTCTCCTTGTTATCTTGGAGATGGAGACAGTTTCTCTCCCACCTTTCTTGTCTAAGTGAGTCTCACTGGAGCCCAGTCCAATCTATGGACCTCTTGTACATTACTTCCCAGAAACTGCAGGCTCCGTGTGGTGCCATCCAAGAAGTAGCAGACAGTCTGCAGGGTTAGGTTAGAAGGTAGCAAGAATCTTCCAACCTCACCCACTGAGGCATAGGGGGCAATAGAATCACTTTCTAAATTCATGGCAACAAATACTATGGCATGTATATACTGGGGGATTATTGACTTTTCTTAATATCCAGTGTGTTGGTTTTTCAGTCTTCATGCCAAAATACCAGGGAAAAACCACTTTTAAAAAGGAAATATCTGCTCAAGAGTTCAGAGGTTTTAGTTTATGACCCTTTGTGGTGAAGTAGAACATCATGGCAAGGTGGGTATCAGATCAAAGCTTCTCAGCTCAAAGTGAGACAGATAGGAAGGGACAAGGGACATGGTACACTCTTCAAACATCCCTATCACCCCCCCCCCACACACACACACACACACACACACGCACACAAGCATGTACACAGGGAGACTTACTTCCTCTATCCAGTCCCACCTCTTAATAGGCCATTCAGCCTGTGGATTTCTCAATGAGTTAATCCCTTGACTAGGAAAGTGTGACCCAATCGACATTCAACAGCACAGTGGCTGAGGATCAGGTCTTCAATACACAAACTTTTGAGGGGGGACATCTTCTATTAAACCATAACATACCCCCCAAACAAAAAGACGTCAACATTTCCTTATCAAGAAACACCCAATTTTTCAGCCTGCCACACCTAACCTGAATCTTGGAACTGATGTAGTTTGGAGTGTAAAACGACAGGCCTTAAGTACACTTGAACCACATGCAACCTGTGAACCTGTGCCACATGCCACAGCCTTTTGGCCCAGTCTCATTGCTTAAGGAAAAGGGCTCCGCTGACCATGCAGTATGCAAACACCTTCCTATTCTTCATCTTTCTGTGAAGAGCAGCCAATTCCCAGGGATCTCCTGCTGGAAGAATTTGCACAGTCTCTATCATGAGTGCATTTGGGGTAGAATGACAGTCCTGTTCCACTCAGCTCTCACTTGAGGAACCTGGCTAGCAGTCCAAAGGATACAACTTAACCAACTGTGTTCTTGATTGATAACATGAAAATTTTCCCAGTCAGTGAAGATAGCAACATGCTTGTAACCAAATTCAGTGACGTCAGAATACTCCATATGATAGAGAAGGACAGAATGAATGCCATCCTACTCTCATACTCCCACACCTCTATTCAGAGGCAGACAATGGATGACGAACAAATGAGTCCACCCCACCGCTCAGCAATACCTATCGATGGTGTTTTCCAGCCCATTTTCACCTGTTCTCTTGCCTGCCCTGGTGGTCTATGCACTTGACTCTGGACCTCATCATGTCTTTTCAGAAGCCTTTTAGGGACAGTATATTGCTTTCCAAGAAACAAAAATAAAAGTACCCACTGGATTTATAGGGGAAATGGTAATAGAGTAAGAAAGAGCTCCAGGAGGAGATTTTGGCAAAGAACCAAGCAAAGGCTATGAGGAACTGTACCCAAGGTGCCTTACACGTGTGTTCTCTTTCAAGGTCTGGGTCTACCATACTAAACTAATAATGTCTTCACTGCCTGGATTTGTTTTTCTTGGAATTTTGGTTTTTCTCTACCATATGTGTTCTGTACTGGTAGATGGGTGCAAGTGAAACTACGTGAAACCTTTTGTTTTATTTTAAGACCAGAATAGAATTTAGCCTGCAAAGACAGCAATTAGACATACTCAAAATATTCGTTCCTTAGGCAAAAGAAGGAATTGTCTAATCTTTCTTCAGAGTACACATTATGAAACCCTGGAGACACTCAGGCCAGATGGTCATAAAACACTTAAAGTGCCTCACCCTTTTTTCTGAAATGAGGGCATTGTAGCTGGATTGCCTACTGCAGACCTGGACTCCTGCACACACTCTTGTACAAGCCCTTTCCCTCCTCTCATGCATCCCAGAATATTCCTCCACTACCATATCACCCTGCAGACCTCCTAAGCCACAGTGCAGTGGCTTCACACAAGAAACCACCTGGCTCAGAACTTGTAGAAGGAATAATGAATGCAACTGTGCATAGGGCATCTGGAAGAGTATAGTCTTTAGAAGTTCAGGCTAAGACTTACCATTTCTTACATGCTAGTTCTGTATGGGAGCTTGCTACTTTTCTTCCTCTAAAGGTTATTTTTAAACCAGAACACAACTGTTGAAAAAAATCATAATGCGGTTGACGAGATGGCTCAGTAGTTATAGGTGTTTACTGCCTAGCCTGTTGAGTTTCCTTCTTAGAACCTTCAGGGTAGAGGGAAAAAACTGGTTCTTTCAAGATGTCCCCCGACATCAACTTCTATTCTCTGTCATATGCCCCACCCCACAGTAAATAATGCAAAAAAGTAAAGCTTCAATAAAGAACATATTAATATAATTTTTCCCTAGAACTTTTTGGTACATGCATCTAGGTGTTATGCCCTTTCCTGGGGCACATTGGGAACTTGTCCACAGCCTTAGAATTTGAAGGTAAAGACAACAGGGTGAAGAGGCCATTGCCTGTCTCCCAGCTACAAGAATGATACTGCCCAGCACAATTCTTAAGTTCAAGACAACAATGAATGGGATAAAATCATCAAACAAAAAACACCACGAGGATGGGGTAAAGTGCAACATACACAGAAGAAACCAAGGGAGTCTGCGGATACCAATCAGAAAGCTTGATTACACTAACACAGGACAAAAGGCTATAACAATGCAAAGTCAAAACTACACTTAAGCAAATGTTCCTAGTTCAAATCCTGGCACTGTCCTGCACTATTGGGGCAGAGATGCCTATTTTGAACCCTATTCTCTGCATCTATAAAACATTCATGATTTCTTTAAAAGCAAAGACTTTAAAGCAAGCTCTCTGCATCTAGAATGCAGAAGCCAGCCCCCCACGCCCCTCATGATCACTATTAGAGGATAAGGATATCAAGGACATCACAACAGTAGGCAGGAACCACAAGGAAGAAACAGCAATTTCCAGGGTCATGACATCTTGGAGATACATAAGGGTGCCATTCTAGTCTTAGCTCCCAAGCCTAGACAGAAGTAGAAAGAGGTGGTGACTTAAAGAAGTTTGTCTTCCTCTTATATTCCATTGCATCCCAGAGGCTGCTGTGGCTGTTTCTAGCTGGTCCCATCTGTCCACAGAAAGGCAAATACTTTATCAGAGTCATCCAATGTAAGGGAACTGTGATAGAATTCCTTACTGTAGGTGTTTGCTTGGTAGTCTCTCTCTCTCTCTCTCTCTCTCTCTCTCTCTCTCTCTCTCTCTCTCTCTCTCTCTCTCTCTATCTCTCTCTCTGTCTCTCTCTCTCTCTCTCTCTCTCTCTCTCTCTCTCTGTGTGTGTGTGTGTGTGTGTGTGTGTGTGTGTGAACTCTTTCCACTCATTTATCTGAAGGCCTTTCCTACCACATCTTATAGTTAGGGCAGTTTTCTCTAAATGTGTCTCTGTTTTATCTCTCTGCATGTACACACACACACACACACACACACACACACACACACACACACACACACACACACACCCACTCCTACCTGTTCCAGGCTGGCTCTGACTCTTTAGGTAAGCTTTTAAGAAATGCCCTGGGTCACTTTGGGCTGCCTGAAATGCTTTAGTCCAGGGAGAAGCCAAGGAGATATACTAGCTCTGGCTTTCCTTCATGCTCCTCCATTACATGAGGCAGAAAAAAAAAAGTTAAACAAGAGTGAGAAAGGCCAAAAGGAAAGAGGTAGTGGTGTCCATACATACAAGAATCTGCAGAAGAGATCACATCTTTGTGTTTGAAAGGATCACATTTGGGGAAAGTAGGAACCGGAGGTGTTGAAGATTAAGATTGTGGGAGACAAAACAATTGATTGGTCCTTTGAAATCTTGCCAAGAACCAAGAACCAGGACAAGTGACAGAGGGACTAGCCAGGTAGGACAATTAAAATGGAAATCTGGCTCCCTGCAGCACAGTGTAGAGCAGGGCTACAGAATCTGTTGCAGGGGGAGGTGGGGCCAAGTCTGGCACAGTCTGTGGGTTTGAAAGGAGCTGGGCGGGTTGGAGAATGCCAGTTAGCCTTTGTAGTTCTGAGCTCAGAGAGGGGGTGACAAACACTGGGCCTCGGGTCACAAGACTGGCTTGGATGGCTTTTGGAGAAATTTCCTTTCAGCTCTTCAAATATATTTACCCCAAAGTTACCCTCCAATCACAGCTTCAGCCTGAGTCCTGGGAGCATTGGCCAGCGAAGACTTAGATTTCGGCAGTGGTACCTGTTGGCTGAAGGATGGGGTCGACTCTCTTCCCTGTTCCCTAGAAGCATCCACTGCATGGAATACAACATCTTTGCATATTTTTTTTTAACCCTTCCCACATACTTGCCTCTCCCAGATCTCTAGGGTTGATAACCAGGTTGCTCTTTTTGAAAGAAAAAGTGTGGGAAACCTACTTGAAGATGTGGACTCCAGAGGTGTCTGTCTGCCCTGCCTCTGCCAGAAAACAGACTCAATGTGACGGCCATTCACAAAGAAAGTAGTAAGTTTTCATTTTCGCTGTTCTTGTTTATTGTTTTCAAAGCTTAGTTGAGCTCCAGGATCAGGGTTCCCAAAGCAGCATACAGTCTGTCTGTCTGTCTGTCTGTCTGTCTGTCTGTCTGTCTGTCTGTATGTGTCTGTCTGTCTGTCTGTCTGTCTGTCTGTCTGTCTCTCCCTCTCCCCTCCTCCCATCCTTTCTCTTCCCCCTTCTTCTTTTTCCTTCTTAGGAAAAATAAATAGTACCCTTCTCATCCTAGGAATGATTTATAAAAGCAATAAACTGTTTCTTCCTTGCTGTTCCAATCCTGGATTGAAGAGGTAACCCAGGTTGGCCTATATGTGCCTATCCTCAACACAGTAATATTTTAAAATGCATTTGCATCAGCTTACAAGATTTATACAGAAGTTCTTCTCCACAATAAATACTATATAACTGATGACATTATGCTAAGTTTATCCCAGAACTTGCACAGATATCTTCTTTGAGGGATTTCTAGACATATTTGTGTTTCCTCAAAGGGAGAATGATAGGAAGACTTTATAAGGAGGGTGTGGTCCAGCTGATTCAACTCCCTTTACACTTGCTCCTCCCTTTCCCCACCTCTCAGCCCAGCTCCTCAGACCTAACCTGAGTCAGCTACCAGTTCAGTGCTGTCTACCTCTCTTTTGCAACTGGGTTGGACTGTCAGGCAGTCGCCCACTTCCCTGATCACAATTATTATGTCTGTGATCTTAGCATAGGGTGAACAATGGCATCTACTCCTCAAGCTTCTCTCAGCCAAGGATAACGTAGCCAAAGTACTGATAACAATACTAATATTGTATTTAGAAGCCCTCTAGCTCATCTCACCTTCTGAGAGTCTTACAGACGTTAACTAATTAATCTTCTCTACACTCTGGACATTAGAAGTAAATATTCTGAACCATGATGGAAGGCGTGTATGTATATGCTGAGGACAGTAAAACAGTTACTTATCTATCATGGTTCACTTGATAGAGTAACTGGCATTTTTAAAACACCCATCATAGATACAATAATTAGAGATATGCTTTTGTTAACAAAGCCACTACCCACTTCTAGCGTACCCTTGGGTACTAAATAATTACCCACTTTGTGTGGTTATCTAGCTCACTAATTACCCACAGAAATTGGGGTCAGGTGTTAACTGCTTCAAATAAGTATCCTCCAAAGACCTCACTGAGTTGTATGGAGAAAATGATGTGTTCCTTAGCCTAACTTTCATAAGTCACAGATTTGTGTATCCTTGTAAGCAGAGTGAGCACAGACAAGTATGAATTAGCTTAGTGTGTGGAAGTCATGCTAAACTGTTATTGCAGATCAGAGGTGTTAGGAGAATTTCATTCTCCATCTCCCTTTCCTTTTCAGTTGGGTACAGTGGCCTGTTCTGGGGCCTTCATATAAACAAGTACACTGAAAAGATCAAGCACTCTCCTCAGGAATGGTTCATCTCGCTCTACCAGGGAGGCACCCAATGAGTCAAAGATTATTTTTGACAGCTCCACCCTTTTTTATTATTTTAGCATCTCTCTCTCTCTCTCTCTCTCTCTCTCTCTCCTTTTCTCATAAGTCTAGTGCAAACACTCTATTAGCCAAATCTAAAAAAGATTCTGACCCAGTCACCAACTCCTGGCACATGCCTTCCTCCTTCCCAGTCATGAAAATAAGAGAAAAATGTTCTAAAGACACTCCAACGTTCTGCTACTTCCTTTCTTTTGCTTGTCTTCTGCCTCTCCTTCCTCTTCCTTTTCTTTCTCTTCCTTCTCTTCTCTCTCTTCCCTTTCTTCTGCTGCTTCATCTCAAATATGCTTTTCTCTCTTCCTTCTCCTTCCTTTGGCATCCAGCCGTGCTTCTGAAGTCTCACTGTCAGAGACAAAGCACAATGAATGTGTGTGATGAGCACAAAGAAACTACCTTTTAAAACACCCACTTGCAGGGAGCCTGCGTCCTTGGCTGTCTTCCCCTCCTTCCCTGCTATTTGCAGAACCCCGTATTCTATTTTAACACATCGCTGTCTGTTGTCTGCAGGATTCTAGCCTCATTGGGAAAATTGGGTTAAGATAGCAATGTACCCACTGTGTTTATAGATAGGTAGAGACCCTAATTTTGGGGGTGGTGCCTTCTTTGGGAGGATGCTGTATGGAAGGCAAGCATTTAAAATGGGTGACAACAGAAACACTGCATGCTGCTCCCTTCATCTTTTGGAGATGCCTTTCTTTTATCCTGTGCTTCTCCCTCCCTCTTCCCCTCTTCTCTTTCTTTCTTTCTTTCTTTCTTTCTTTCTTTCCATCTGAAGTATTGCTTATCATTATCGAGGGACATTAAGCTGATCAATAAAGTATGCATCTATCTGATGGACATGGGAGCCTACAAAGGCTTCAGGAAATAGGAGAATGCTTCCAGTGGAAGCCAAGGGTCAGGCTGAGCTGAGGAGACTAGTAGAGTGGCTTCCCAAATCCCAGGAACGTAAGTGGCATATTAGTGCATGCTGCAACCGGAGGCAACCAGCAAAACCCAACCATTGAAAAGCATGAGGTTTAGCACTGTGATCATTATGTGCCTGAAGAGTGTCTATGTATCTTAAATATAGACTTGAGTTGTTGCTCTTTTATGCTTTCATACAATTTCAAAGAAATGTTTGGGCACTGATGACCATCTGTTTAAAAAAAAAAAAAAAAGGAGGAAAAAATTCACAAGGAGCCTCACCTGTGTTCATTCATGAGCTCGAGTGGATGCCAGGCAATTGTCCAAATAATCACATTGCACCCGAGATTTCACTTCTTCACAATCCCCACCTGGATCTCCCCCCCCCCCCACACACACACATACACTTTAGTAAATGAGCTACCTGAACTGCATAGGTCTAGCAGAAGAATACACACACACACACACACACACACACACACACACACACACACACACACACACTCGTGTTTTAATCTGTAGAGTACAATGTTTAGTTTCCCCTGACCTGATGGTGTATTTTTGATCTCATTAGTAGTCAGGGAGATGTCTCCCTGCATCCGGTGTTGCTAGTCCTGGAGGAGACATGCTATGAGAGAGAGAGAGAGAGAGAGAGAGAGAGAGAGAGAGAGAGAGAGAGAGAGAGAGAGAGAGAGAGAGAACATTAGAAGAGGCTTGTCTTCAAGATATAGAAGGAAGTGAGAGATGACAGTGCTTCAAGCTTTGTATGCAGGAGCCTGGCAGGGTGGGGGAGAGGCAAGGGAAGCCAAGTGGATTCTCAGAAAAGGGGGGAAGCCATCAAAGAGCTAAAGGTGATTAGAGGGGGATATCGATTCCTTACTGTGCCAGAGGTTTAAGCAGGCATGTGAGGAATCTGCACCATGGTTGGCAGAGAGAGACCCATTGCCTCCTGTAACCAGACACTGGGGCTTTCCAGGAGAGCCGAGAAGAAAGGGGGCAGTGTGGTCTAGGAAAATTCAACTTGTCGCTGATTTGTGCCTGATGCTTGCTGTCCGTCAGCAGCCTCCCTTACATGCTTTTTTCCTCTCTCTCCTTTTTTCTCCCCGTGCCTTCTTCTTCAGTGAAGCCTAGGGGAGCCAGGAAAGATTAAATGTGCTTTCTCAAAGGCAGCCACTCCATGCTGCTGTGTGGAGAGGGTTATTATTATTAATAAAATGAGAGAGAGAGAGAGAGAGAGAGAGAGAGAGAGAGAGAGAGAGAGAGAGAGAGAGAGAGGAGACTAGGTATGATGACGGACTGGCTCTTTGGAGAGGAAAAGGGAAAGGAGAAAAAGGAGACGGAGAGCTGAACGGTGGACTGTACATGAGCAGAACCTACAGAGGTGAGAATAAAAGTTGTGTGTGGGTGTTCTGAACAGACCCTGTGCAGGGGGAAAAGAGACATGGCTTAGAGGGCTGGCTGGCATGATTCTAGTTCTTCTGGCAGGGAGGAGGCAAGCCTGGAGCTCTTCACTGTTTTTAGTTGTATATGAGAGTATATTAAAAATAGTTAGCTGTTTTCTTTTCTTTTTCTTTTTTTTTAATTTTACTCCGACTAGAAGGGCCCCCTCCAGTGTCTTCCTTAGGGCCAGTGCTTTGTTACTCTGTGTGCCCAGCCAGCCATCTACTTTGCTCAGGCCTGGGATAAAAGAAAGAAAGGAGGGGTGAGGGAAAAGATTTTTTTTTTTTTTTTTTTTTTTAAGAAGCATCTTCTCGTCCCTTTCTATTCTTTTTTTTTTTTTTTTTTTTAAGTCTGCACAGGAAAAGCTCAGCTTCCAGGCAGAGGAGGTTGGAGAAAGCGACTCTATCAGGTACAGCACTAGTGGCTGCCTGTGAAGATGGAGGGGGATTATGCCTCGGATTCCTCTGAAATATTGGCCAAAGGCTTCAAAGGATCCGCAGCGGGAGGCGAGGGTGGGGGAGCATCTCCCCAGCTCGCACCCACCCCTTCCCTCTTTGCGTCTACCAAATGACAGGCTGGTGCTCGCTCTGGGTGATTTTGGCCTTGGCCTCAGCCAAGCAGCTGATGCAGAGGAGGGCCCGGTTTGCAAGACTGACAGAACTCTGCATGCTAGAGAAGGAAGAAGGAAAAGAAAAAAAAAAAGGAATTATTTTTTTAAACAAGAGGTCCTTGGGATATTTTCTTTTTCTCTCTCGATTTATTCAATTTTAATTTTTTAACGGACTGTTTTCCAAATTTGATCAGCCCCAGCCCCTCCCTCTACTCCCACCCAACTGCATCTCCCCCCACCCCCACTCCCGGTCAAAGCATAAACCACAGAGTTACGGTCTTCTCTCGATTTTGGAGTATCGCTTCCTGCCCCCGCCTTCCCTCCCCGCCCCATTCTCTGTCCTATTGAACACCTCGCCCAGCCTAGCGCACTGCGAGCTCACATTCTCCCCCCGGGTCCCGATGGCGCTGCTGGAAGCTCTGTAGCCGGGCTCCACTTGAAATGGGTGAGTTCAAAAATCTTTCTAACCTCCGAATCCTGCTTCCCCAAACCCCATCTCTTAAGGATTGTTGCATGTGGCACGCTTGCCCTGGGGGAAGGCAGAGGGTTATTTTCTTCTCCTTAGTCATTTGTGCAAGTTACAAATGAAAGCCTTGAAGAGATATTTAATCCCGATTGTAGATCATGGGTTTTTTTTTGTTTGTTTGTTTTATTAACCAATTAGAAATAGACATTTCTGAGTCTATTCATATTATTTCCCAACTTAGTAAACTATTTTCCCAAAGCATAAAAGTTTTCTTTGAAATAATTGGCATTTGCATGTTCAGGTATATGTATTGCGTATGCAGGGTTATATGGAGTCAGAAATGATCTGGATTTTATGAAGGGACGTGGTTTAGAAAGCCAGGATATCGCTACACTGGACCACCTGTTTGCTGCATTTTAGTCCCGAGTCTGCAATCGAAATTGACTGTCATTCTTGTTTTGCTTTGTTTTGTCTCAAGAAAGAAAGAAAAAAATGTGTTGCGCTCCCCTCAGTCCCTGAGACCCTAACTTGTGATGTTTACCGTTTAAATCCACGGGTTAGGCTCTTGGGAGCTGCGAGTCGTGCCTTTGCGTCGCCGAAGGAACTTTTTGTCTTTTAAGGAAAAAAAAAAAAAAAAAGGAAAGAAAAGAAAGTTTGTCAGAAGTGATGAGAGTACACCTCTGAGGCTTCCATTGTTAGATGGGATCAGGTGACCAGAGTGTGGCAGCCCCTGGCTTCTGATGAAGTAGACATAGACTGTTAGCATCCTGTGTTAGCTGATATGGACGCCTGTGTATATGGCTAACACCGAGGCTTGTGGAAACTCATCAGCAGGGTCTATTCCTTGAGAGCAACACGCAGTACTACCAGAGCGTAACACCAACAGCTCAGTACCTGGTGGTTGACCTCAGAACATCTCAGCTGAAGTCCCAGCATGCCCCATGCCTCCAACTTTTAAACTCAACAGTTAATCTCAAAATTGTGCTCAATTAAAATGGTATGGGAATCTATTGTATCTGCATTGTTTGCACAAGTATCGAATATGGCTAGAGAGTGGTTTCTCTGGCATAGGTATGCTAGAACTATAGGTTTGAAATAAATTACTAGGTTAAATATTCAACTCTTGTATTCAATACAAAGGAAGGAAATTAAGGGACCAGGAAAGAAAAAATATGTGTTTCTTTGCAAGATTTCTTTAAAAAAAAAAATGAAGGAGGAATATGACCTCCTTGGTTTGGCACCTCTTTAAAAATGTTATGCTTGATGAATTTAAAGGTGACAAGGATAGAAATGAATTTTCTAAATATATGGAATGAAAGAAATAACTGGATGCATTTGATATTGCATTCCTTTGGGGAAGTCAATGCCCATGGCTCTTGTTTATAAGCTGAAATAAAAATTTTTAGCAGGATTTTAATTCAACTCGACAAAGTTATTGGTAATACCAAACCACATTTAAAAACGATCCTCTCTTGAGGCAATTGTTAGCATTTTCTAGTTTGTAGTTTTCTGTGATAATAACTTTATATGGCAGGGTAATTTCAGTGATTCAGGTCTGCTTCACATTGGGGAAAAAGGACAAGGCTCACCTTCCCTTTGTTGCAGAAAACTCGGGCGTACAGTTTCCTTGAAACAGTTTTACACTTCTCAGCCCATCCTTTCTCTCCATTTTTGGAAAATACCTAAATCAACCCAGACTCCAAACGCTTTCGTCTCTGAAAGATTTTGTAACGGTTGTAACCTAATTGTATGCACGGAGTGGAAGGTGGAGGAAACTGTTCTTGTCCTATCTTCAAGTGCTGATCTCAGTTTTACCCATTTACTCCAAAGTGTAGTCAAGAAAGCATTTTGCATCAGGAAGCTGAATTGAGAAGAGTGCAACAATCGCGCCACGTCTTTTGTTGAAACCTCTTGTACATCTGTAATTTAACTATTACTTGGCAGCCTTTGGTAGATGTGCTTCAAGACTTAGAGTTATTTAAGAGCTCTTTCATTGGTTTATATAAAATGATTAATAATTCCCCATCCCATCTCAGCTAATGTACATGCATGGCTACGTGGACATTATGGTGGTGCATCAGATTAATTTATGGGTAATATATGATCATATTATTCATTGAAAACATTGGCAAACATTTGGTGCTTTTTGAAGGCAAAATATGTATGCAGCTTATGTGACAGGAATGTAAGCATGGATCAATAAAGATATGATAGATGTCTTTTCTCTGATTTCAATCGATAGAGGGATATGATTCAATACAAATGTTTCAGTTTGTACTTGGAGGCACTCCTGCTTTTTCCATGTTTTCAAGTGGATTTCTCCTGTTTTACTGTAAAGCTGGTTGCCCCGGAATTCAGCAGTGCATGCGACACACAGATTTTTATATTTCAGCAGGCAACTGCTTCAGTGCAAGGGCAGGTTTCTCAACACCCCCTCTTCCTCATGGAGCCCATCAGTGAAGTTCAGTGAAATGAATAACATAATTGGTGGTTGGTTCAATCACTACCAGTCTAGACTAGCCCAGACGCATCAATTAGAGGGGACTGTCTTTTAAAGGGAGAGTGTAACCGAAACAAGCAGGCTATTATTGATACTGATCTTTAAAAGCGCAAATCCAGCCTGGCAGATAAAAAAAAAAAATAAGGCGGAGAGCTGCAGTGGGGGTGCAGTAGGGGAAGAAAAGAGACGACGAGGGAACTGGAGCTCTGGCCCAGAAGGACAGGAAGCTAGAGAGAAAGGGAGGGATAATGAGTGGAATGCAGTCCTGTAACTCCTTGGAGTTACAATTCAGTTCACAGGGCACAGTGGCTCACCGTATTTTTAACTAACTTACACACACACACACACACACACACACACACACACACACACTCCTTGGCTAACACTACCACCTTCTTTAAAAAAGTCCTTCTTTTTGGCCTGTTTAAAACCATAGCAGTTGAAATCTAACAGCTTTAAGAAGCCCCACTGATAACAAGAGGAACCAGCTGAAACTCCTTTTACAATATTTACCCCAGAGAAAAATACAGAAGATGCTTAATTTTCAAATCTCTAATTATTTTTGTTTGTTTTGTTTTAAGGAAGCAGGCTAGAGAGGAGTACTCAATTTAAAAATCTGGCATCTGGAACCAATTTTATGGCCAAAACACCTTTTTTTTTTTTTTTTTTTTTTTTTTTTTTAGAAAAAGTTTACAGTTTTCTATTGAATACAGTAAAGTAAAAAGAATGTAACAGAAGGCTTTTGTGATTTGGTAGGGTTTTTTCCCCCCTCTTCTTTTCTGGGGGAGAAAAACAGATGATTTAGAAAGTGTTAGGAACATATCAAGCCCTAGGGAAAGAAAACGTTTGATTGGTATTAATTAAAACACTGTTAATATATTCTAATAAAATCAGATTTAACATTCTAAACTAATCCGCCTAGCATGTCAAAGGCAAAGAAAAGTATTATCTGTCTTATTTGCATCTGGGCAACTTGAATGCTTTTGCTCATTCGGCAGAATTAATTTCTTCCACCAGTCTATTAAATAATCTCCTCACAGATTTAGTCAAACTTATTCTTTCAAACTGGAAGGGAGCGGGGTGGGGAAACTGCGGAAGGTATTTGGAAGACTAGTGACTGTGTTGAGGGTCCGTTTTCTGGCTGCACATAGGCTTTTCTCTTCACTTGCTATAATGGGGTGTGGAGAGCAGCGGGCATTGCAGAATGATAAATGGCTCAGGGGATTATTTTCCCCCTTTCTCTCCTTCTACCTGCTGCCTTATTTTCAAAAATCAGTTGCCAAATTATATGAATGGTATTTATTCTATGCTGTCAGGGCTGACGATCAACATCTAATTTTTGTTTTCTAATTTCCGAACCCATGTTACACAGATTCCTAATGGAAAATAAATAAATAAATAAACAAATAAATAAATAAACAAATGGTCCTTATACCAGAAACCCATCACCTTTTCTCTCAGCTATTTTGTTTGTTTGTTTGTTTGTTTTTACCTTCAATCCTAAGGGCAAGTGAGAAAAGGAATGTAAAATTGCATTCACCAAGAGCTGAGTTCTTTGTTCTATTTTTAAGTCAAATATTTCTCTGGAACAATTCCATATTTTTATGGAGCATGGTGTTTCAGCTCTTTATTGCTAAGCTCTCCCAACTGGTAATATTGTCCTCAGATGGTATTATAGCCAAAATGTTTTGCCTGTCCTCCGTCTCCCGAAACTATGATAGTTCAAGCGAATATGAGCCTAACACAAAAAGATGAATGGGCCGGAAGTGCTGAGGACCATAAGGGTGTGTTTCCACAAGGAGGGAGTCTCCAGGCTGTGGAAAGGTGGACTGACTACAGTCTGTACCAGGGAGGTGGCTGCCCACTTCTTCCTCCATTGCCTTTTCAAGTCTTCAAGGTAAAAGAGCAATCGCAGTTTGGTTTCACTTGTATTGTTCTGTAATCCAGGCAATAAATGCTAATTAGTAATGTTCAAGGATCCGATCATTCAGAGTAATTATCATAATTTACTTCTTCCTCGTTAAAGACATTCCTTGCTGATTTAAAGGGGAAAAAAGTCGCCCCTTCCCCTTGGTGTTGCAGTGAGTGTTCACTAGAGAGATGTTCAAGGTGCGCTCAGCCTTGTGGCTGCACTTGATGTCACTGACATGTGCCCTGGCTTATTCAGGACGGAACTTCAACTTGATTTCTAATATGAAATTCATATAAATGCATCAAATTCTGCACATGCACCAGGAATGTACGATTTTATTTTAAAAACCCTGAGGCTCCTCCTTCAGGACACACCCCTTTTTCTAAAACCACTTATGAGCAGAACAAAGGATAGTACTACTGTAGAGGCATCATTAGATGTGAACAGTCACCACACTGTAAAGTGTGTGCTATGACAACATATTTCATTGCACAAAGGTGCAGATAATTAAATAATTCAGCAGCAAACCCAACTAATTGGCAGAAAGATCTTTAAAGAGGAATCAAGAAAATGGATCCAATCAGCTTGAAGAATATGCTTCATTTGCCGAGACCTCAAATATATTTTAGCTGTTTGGAGATTGATTTATGTAGGGCTTGAGGACAAAGGCCAATTCCTCAACACGGAGCTTGGATCTTCTTTAGACACACAAACTGGATGTCTGTCTTAAATGATGTGAATTTAATGTAAGAGATTTCATTTGCAGTCAAAGGCATAACATGCCACTCAGATGCATGTCTCTTTTATCTATAGATCTAATAGATGGCCAACTGTTCAGTTGGCTTCCTCAGTGTGTATGTAGCCTCTCCCATATTTCCTAATGACGCATGTTGAAGTTCCTTATTGCTTGAAGCAAGTATCATGATCACAATACAGAAAGAATAAGTAACTGTACTCAGTGTTATCCAGGCTAACACCCCTCCCCATTTCCTTTGTCAAGGCGTTATTCTCGGTGTTCATTGTTCATTGGTCCTTTAAGCAGGAGATCTAGTTTTAACTTGAGGGCTATAAGCACATTAGAAGACTAATTCCCCTTGGATACTGTACAGAAGGAGCCACCTGCAAAATGTTGATGCTGTTACTGAAGTCTCAAGTGGAATCAGCTTTCAAAAAATTAGATATTAGATACATCCGATATAATTTGCAATCTGTAATTATACTAATGTGCATATAGCTGCGCGTTGCTTTACATGTAGCCTACTTGAGTGTGTCGACCACCCCCACCCTTGGGCATGGCTCATCACTTGAAATTGCTCCTGAGTAGAATGCTTTTTAAGCCAGCTTATTTTTTTTTAATTCCTTGTTAATTAATATAAGAATAAAAGGACTTTGCAGCCTGTGTGCTTGTGTGAGAATGAAAGCAAAAAACCTAGATATTGAAAACTAATGATCTTTCGAAGGGTTGTCATTGGAGACACTTGAATTCTTTGCAAAATATTTGCAATTCTTTGTGGATTTGTTCTTTATCCTGACTTCGGGTAACTTGGAAGCATGGAGAACATCAGAGTAGTAAAGATTACTCATAAGGAATACATTTCCTTTATTGGAATTAGAGAAATGATGCTGGGCAGAGATAATAGTTATAACTTAATCAAAGTAATCAAGCCATTAACAATAATAAACAATTCCTTTTCTGTTTTCCCCTCCATTTTGCATGTCACATGACGAGTAACTGAAACTCTTACTCACTAACTTCGGTTCCCTTTTGGGGCCTCAATGTGATTCCAGAGATCTACCGATGGCTCCACTGGGGAGCCCCTTCCAGCAAGCTGCCCCCTGAAGATCTACTTATCAAGAATTAAAAAAAAAAAGCCAGCAGAAGCACAGTGAGTTGGCTGGCCAGCCTGGCACTTGGCTACGTACAGTAGGTGATAAGATTGTCAAGACACACTTGGAGAATTATTACTGAGCAAGGCAATCTGAGGGTCTCAATTTTGGCTTCTGCATTCAAATTACAGAAAGGACCCCAAGAGAACCTTGTGTTGAGTAAAAGACCCTACTCCACTACTCAGTGCAAGTTGGTAGGTATAGAACCAAAAACCAAAACTTGTCTGTAAAAACTTTAAATCATGACAAACATGGGAAATCTGTTCACTCTCCTACTGTCCAATGCATACTCATTCTTCAAAATTCCTTTTAATAGTGTTCATACTATATAAAGGCCATTTTTAATGGGTTCTATCTATGCAACTCCAAAGCAATGTATAGTTTGATTTTTATCTTCTCATATATTCTTGAACGTTCCATTATTCACCATCTATATGAATCATAAAAGTATAATATGTAATGTCTTTCCTTAATACAATACCATGCTAATTTATTCACAGATGAATACTGCATGTATGCCAAAAACTTAGCACCCCATTCTCATTGTCATTGTTTATAAAATACACTGCCCATTCACAATATTTAAAACTAAGTCATTCTACTAGTGAGATCTGGGCTCTGGAGAACCAACATCCTCCGTGTAATGAGTATTTAGTGCAGTAATGTGTTTTGGTACATCCCATTCAGTGTGCCTAGATCACTGATGCATTTTTATTGTGTGAGTATAATGGAGAAGCTGATGTCAAAGGCTTCAGTTAAATTAAAACTACCTGTAAAGTAATCTTATTCACAGCAACTCCTGTAGAGTAAGAGTAGTGGAGTAGGGTCTTTTACTCAACACAAGGTTCTCTTGGGGTCCTTCTCTGTGGAGTGGGTCAGACTAGGTAGGTTCCCAGTTCTTACAGCTTGTTGAGTTGTTGAAGCCATTTTACAGTATGGGAGTAATAGGAAGAAGGCCAGACCCCATGAACCCAGGTTGGTATCATTAGTTGCCCTTCAAAGTTACACCTAATTCTACCTCTGGGTTCAGTTATTTACTAATCTGTTTTGCCCTGTTGAGAAAATGCTGAAGACTGGAGTTCGTCTTCAGGAAGGTATGGTGACTGAAAAAGCAATACCCTAGGAGCAAAATAAAAGAAATTGAAAATAAAGCTCCCCAGTGGGAGAAATGAATTCTTGATCCCAGTTATAAACCCACATCCTTCAGTGTTGATTTGGAAGGTACCCAGGCAGACACCTGCCTTTCTGCTTTAGGCCACACCCTATCCCCCAGCTCTTCTGTCATTCCTTGTAGTGCTGTTTGTTTTCCCCATTGGATTGATGCCTTTAAGTTTTGTGTTTCTTGTTCCTCTTGGTTCATTTGAATTGTGGTAATGTTCCTTTCAGGTCATGTTCCTTTCAGGTACAATGGTCATGTGACCACAACACACTTCCCAAATGAAACCCTGACATGTTCAAAGCCAACTGGAAATGGCCCCACCTCCTTTTCATTTTCTCAAACCACCTGGAATGTAGAACACCTTCTTTGATTAAGCCAGATTTCATTCCTCAGTATCAACACCTTTAATATGCTTACATCTGACTAATTTTCTTCCTGTGTGCCTCAATATTCCAGTAACTCCTTTCCACCTCTTTTCCTTGCTTCTGTTTTTTTCTTCCCTCCATTTTCCCTCCCCCTTCCATTCATGTACCTTTCTTGCCCCTTCCTTTCTCTCTCTTACTGCTCTACTGCCTCCCCTTTCTCCCCATCCTTCCATTTCTCCCGATCTCTTTTTCTTTAAGTACCAGGAGCTGAGTTCAAAGCCAGGCACTGGAAATACCAAGATAATTAACACCCAATAATTTCAGTGCCTTCATTCACTCCTGCACTGCTAAACAGTTAAGCGCCTACAGCCAACTCAGATTATCATCACTCCTAGGACTTGAATGTGCACTGTTCTCTTTTGCTCTCTGCCTGCATGTCCTGTTTCAGTGAGGGTAGATTTGAAGCACTCTTCTCAGTAGAGTTCTCTTTTCCAACTGGGACAAGATTACTGCTTGCCTGAACCTTGAGCAAGGGGAACAATGAAAGAAACCCATGTTTTTGTTGTTCAAGTGATGTAGCATTTCTACTGTAGTTAGATATAGCATTGTCTCTAAGTGCCACAAATTCATCTCCATTAAACAGTCAATGTGATAACTGTCTGTGACATGTTCTATTTTCTTTTTAGTTGTACTGATGTTCATTTCAGCTGCTCTTATAGCTCCTTTCCTCAGGAATATCTCCCCAGTAAAAGCACAAAGACTACAGAGACTACTAGACTGATGGACAATCATGCCAACTGAGAAGTTGAAACAAAGCATGTGACCACCTGAAGATGCCCCAGCAGCCACCCACGTGGTACAGTTGCAGCTAACAGTAATCTTAGCAAGAAACAGAAAGACCTAGACCATTCATGAGTCAAAAACTTTCCCTTCCTTGTGTGTATTTGTCTGTCTGTGTTCAGTTACACTTTTTGCCATCCATTTTTTATCCTAGCATGGATATGCTTGTTAGTGGTGTTTGTGTAAAAGCAACTCTGCACAAGTGTGTTAATGTATAAAGAGACTAAATTTTCTGTGGAGACTAATTTGTATCAGCACATAGTATGTGTTGCTGAGAGAGATCTAGAAAATGAAAACCAATGTTGTCACAGGTGACCCACAGAGACACTCATGCCACCATGCAGAAACATCACATCATGCCCCCAGACTCTGAGCAGCAAGCTTGCCTTGGTGACATATGGTAGCTGCTTCCAAGGGTAAAAATGAAACTGGACAAAGGTACATAAACTACCTAAAATGTAGTGATAAACTGAGTCAGCAGACAATAAGAGCAGAAACAAAATGAGAGACAATGTTCTCAGAAGAGGCCAAATTGGCTTGCCTAAGGGAGAATGTTGCCTTGAAGAGAGATATGAAATGAATCATAAAAGGTATAAAAAATTTAGATAAATGGGGAGGTAGGAGAAAATAGTCTTCAAGGTGGATATAATAGTATGCCAGGATAAGGCAGAGGAAACACACATGGTGAGTTTTGGAGGTTGCAAATACTCATGTCTACTTGATTCCAACTGTCATCACCTCAGAAGTCACCTAAACCAAACTACAGATAAAGTTCAGCCCTATGTCACTAGAAAGGTGAAGACAATTGGTAGCATCTGTGCAGAACTCATTATTCTTCTGTTCATAATTGCTAGCTACCAAGCTTATTCCATACAGGAAATATTTTGCCTAATAAAGCTCATGACAACCATGAAAATTACACATTATCCCCCAGGTGATGAAACTGATTTTGATGAGGTAAAGTGCCTGGCCAATGTGCTATGTGCAGCTATGAACATTCAAGGTTGTGGTCACAAAGCTCATGAGCTGAAGCCTGAAATCAGAACATTGTGATCAGTACCAACCCTGTTGTCACTTTCCCTACAGCCCTTAATGTCTCTCTGTGGAAACAAGTAGCTCTTTTGTGTACTTATGGCCTCAATAGTCTCCTCAAATACTTTTGTATTTGAACTACACCAGAATGATAAAATGCATTTCATGACAGAAAATTAAATTGAAAATTTAGTGGTGGCAAACCTGCCAGCATTTTAGACATTTCCTTTTGATTTTGGTCAGACATCATGAAATTTTTGACTTGGATTGTTCTGCAAGAGATTTCCAAGTTTTAAGAGCAGTGGGCCACCTTAAGTTACCTGTCACAATATCTTTTTGACAGGAAACATAAATCTATAGTCTGTAAGCAGAGTAACTTAGAACAAAACAAACAAACAAACAAACAAAAACAAAAAACAAAACAAACAAACACACACACACAATAGCCAACCAACCCAAAATAAATGAATAAATAAAATAAATAAATAAATAAATAAATAAATAAATAAAACCAAATATTTGGAAGTATCCCAGCAAGAACTAGAAACTAGGCCCTTAGTTATCTTTTACTGGCTTTTAAAGTACTCCAACCTGCTCTAAGGAAACATGAACTTCTATTTGATTAAAGGAGGTATTCTGTGTGATCAAGGAATACCTCACAGACTGGATCTAGTAGATCTCTCCAGTTCCTTCCCCTGTTTGGCACCTCATGTCAGTGTGAAATACAGCTATGAACTAATGTATTTGGATCAAGAAATTTGTCAATGATCTGTCCCCAAAGAATACAGAACAGCCAAAGTTGTATGTATACTATATCTTTAATGATTTTTCCAACCATGAAGCCATTGGTTCACTTGTACAGATCCAATCTCCCACTGAACACCTTCTCAACATCCTTGACCAATGGCCAAATTTTGTAAATGCTGATAATGCTTATCCATGACTGTTTCAGTAATACTTAAATATTAATAACGACCACTAGACATTTTGTGTTGTAATCCTCTTTTATTCATGTAACTAGTTCAAGGATACTTTGGCCATAAAAAGCTAGAACTAAAAATTCCATTCTCATTTCCAGCCACTTTGTACTTGATTGGCATTTAGCAGTGGTTAATAAAGTGGTCATCTAGATAACATAGATGTCCAAATTGTGGTTTCTGTCTTAAAGAAGATAGTTAAGCTAGGTCTGATAAGGGACAGATGCCTAACTTTTTGGGAGACCTGGCTATTTAACTAATGTAACTTTCTACTCAGCTATTTGACATTGTCATATGTAGCCCCCATCATGACTCTAGCTGTGTTGGTTTTTCAAAGTGCTTGTTGGCTCTGTCTTACTCTGTTCTCACTGACTTAATAAATAAACAAGTTTGTTGTTAGCCCAAGCACAGAATGTGACTGTGGTGACATTTTATGAGATGTCCTTTGGTCCGTGACTCTCAATAAAAGAAATGTTGTGTTAACTGTGAATTTGTGTTGATTTATTGGAAAAGACAGCTTGCATAGCTTTATTTCACTTGTATATGTGTAAATAGCAACTAGTTTTTGATTCATATGGATCAAATATCTAATGGAATAAAAAATTGCTAAGTTAGAGACAATTTCTAAATGATCGCATATTGCCTTTAAATGCAATGGTCATTTACTCAAGACAGAAATCCAGGTTCAGTCTTTCCCTTCCTCATGCCCTTGCTGGGAGTTCAGTGCTCCTCTTTGGCTTTTTCCTTTTTTTCTTACTCAGATAAGTGTGCTCCTTCCCATTTCCTGTGCTAATGGAGTAAGAAAATTTTATCTTTTTCCCACCTGGAGTACTGCCTTATCCTAACAGGATTCCCTGCAATGTCAAGTGGAATTCAGAGAATTCTCAAAATCACAAATATCATTTCCTAGGGACTGAAACTCTTTATAATTACTATTTGTCTTCAGATATCATGGCACCAAGAGAGCCTGATGTTCTGGCTTCTTCCTCTAACAGAGCTCTCGAGACTCATCAAGTCACCATCTACCTTCCCCTCATGGGCACATGCCATCTTCTCCATCTTCTCTTATTCCCTTCTTCTCAGTTTTTTACACACGTAATCTTTTGTCTATACCTCTCCACCATCCCTTCCAAATTCTATTATCTGTCCTTCAAGCCTTATCCCAGCAGCTATTTCCTGTCAGAAGACTCCATGCCAAGGAGCTTTCATAGTATCTTGTTAGGCATTTCACTGAGTATTATGATGGCTTCTATGCCACCCTCCTCTCCCTGTCAGAGATCCTAAACCTGTGTTGTCCAGCATGGTAGCCATTCAGCATAGGAAGTTCTTTCAACTTTGGTGAATTAATATTAAATTAATTTAAGTTCTTCACCTGTATCGACTACATCTGAAGTACTGAATGGACACATGTGCCCAGTGGCCACACCCCCATCTGTATGTAGCATGGCTACACACTTCTCATTGATATGGATTTCCTGTCCAGCCCAGTTCTAGAAGATAAGCATTCTGTTTTGTTGGTCATTTCACTCTCCATCAGTGATTATTTTAAAATCAGGATTTTTTCATCTAAACCATGAGCACAAAAGCATGATATATATATATATATATATATATATATATATATATATATATGACTATATTCTAAATTAGCCCATTATTGAAATATAACAAAACAGGTCTATATACAAAGGACATTAACTCATTATATGCAAAAAAATACCCAGGGCACTAACATGAAATTGTGTTTGAAAAAGTCTAAAACAGCCATTTACAGTGTAGTATTAGTCCTCCAGGAATATCTGCTGAGTCAATGGCTCATCTGGCTCCTTAGGAAGATGTAGTTTGATTTCTTTTCACCTGAGCCATGGTGCTATGTAGAAGATGTGTCTTTGGATGTGTAAGGACTCCTTGTCATGAGGATATGTAGTCACAGATGATTCCCTTCCTCCCATCCCAAGTATAGCTGAGTGGTATTGCCCAATAGCCTACCAAAGACTTTGTTCTTATGCATGTACAGACAAACAAAAGAAGAAAGTTGAGATCTTACTTAGTCAGTGAGGTCAAAGTGAGAATGACTCAAGTAGACAATAGATTTTATCAGTTCTATTTTAGTGAAAGATTAGCCAGATTTTATTAAAATATTAATTATTTATTAGGAACATGATTATTATATGTATGGCATATACTTACCAGGTACTTATTGGGTCTTAGGATGCAGCAGGAAATAGGACAAATGTGGTACCTACAACTATAGTGAATAAAATGAATGTAACTATTTCAGTTATTTAGTAGAACCTAATACATAAGTTCTCACCTCAGTTGTCCTTGGCAACTGCTTAGGCTGTTAAAATACTGATACCTAGGTCTCTTCAAAAATATTCTGGGAATTGAAATTTTAGTTTTCAAGGCTCCTTTAAAGCTTTGAACACTCTTGACCTATGTGAGTACAATATTAAAGTGAACTCTGATGTCAGGCCAAGGGGATGAGGTGGGAGAATTGCAAATGCAAAGCCTACCTGGAGTACAGTGAGTTCAGGCCCAGCTTATGAAACTAAAATAAAACTTTAAGAAAGGCTAGGTATGAATGCAGCACAATGGTAAAGCACTTGCCTAGGACGTGCTTGGCCCTAGCTTCAATATTCTGCACTATGAGTAAATAAGTAAATAAATACTAAGAAAACGAAGACTCTGGTATTGGCAGTTGATATCAGGTTAGAGCCAAAAGGGGAAATTTTACAATAATCAATTTAACATATCTTCATTTCATTTTTTATTTGTCAAATTACCTCAGAAGACAAGTCAATACTTAATCACTGAGTTGACCAAATCTGCAAGATAATTACTCAGATATCAGCTAAACTAAGTTTCTAATTTTTTCATGATTTTTTAAATTTAAATTTGAAATGTGTCAATTCCAGTTCCCTCCCCTCCCTTGTTCCCCCCAACCCCCATCCCATCCCCTTTCTGCTCCCCAGAGAGGGTGAGGCTTTCCATGGGGGATCTTCAAAGTCTGTCATATCATTTGGAGCAGGGCCTAGGCCTTCCCCTTTGTGTCTAGGCTGAGAGAATATTCATCTATGTGGAATGAGCTCCCAAAGTCCATTCAGATACTAAGGGCAAATACTGATCCACTACCAGTGGCCTCATAGACTACCCAGTCCTCCTAACTGAAACCCATGTTCAGGGTGACTGGGTCAGTACTATGTTGGTATCCTCAGTCTAAATTCACACCACCAGAAAAGCTAGGAAACAAGAAAAACCCTAAGAGAGACATACATGGTCCCCCTAAGAAGGGACAAGATCTCCTGAACAAATTGGGAGGGAGCACAATGAGTGGAGAGGGCGTTAGGAGAAAGAGAAGGGGAGAGGAGGACATGAGGGAGCAGGAGTCAAAGGAAGAATAGAAGAGAGCAAGAAAAGAGATACCATGGTAGAGGAGCCATTTAAGGTTTAAAGAGATATCTGGCACTAGGGAAATGTCCAGAGACCTACAAGGATGACCCCAGCTAAACATCTGAGCAATAGTGGAGAGGCTACCTGAATGCCCTCCCCTGATAATGATATTGATGACTACCTTATATGCCATCCTAGAGCCTTCATCCAGTAGTGGATGGAAGCAGAAGCAGAAGCAGACACTCACAGCTTAGTTTCTAATTTTAACAAATTATCTTTTTGCTGTAGTAAACTGCCTCAGGAAATAAAATTATCTTCAAACCAGGAAAGAATGAGTATCCCCTGTGATCATAATTTTTAAAAATCAATCATCAAATGTGAGCACTGAAAATTCTCTTTGTTAAAACAAAATCCACACATGTACATATGTTTAACACACAACACACACACACACACACACACACACACACACACACACACACACACACACACACACCAAACCGTCTAGGAAGAGGGAGATTGGGTCCCCAGGAGTTCTAACAACATTCTTACAAAGATAAATGTGCATACGTCTAACTCCACTCTGAATTAGGAAGGGCACTCTGCCTTGGAATAGCAGAGATTGCAGTGGGAAGAGAAAATGAAAGAGTGCATTGTGCACTTGCATTCTTGGTCCCCACCTACCTGATTTCACGACATTCTGTTCCGTTTAACTTTTCACAGTACAGGTGAAATTTGTCAGTCTGTCCCCAAGAGAAAAGCTAGCATTGACAAATAATTACTATTTTCAAAATAGCTTCTGTGACCATGCCCAACTTTCAGATTCTTCTTATAGATGAAAAGAATCCTGGAGACCTATCCTCTAGGCCCAGTTTTCACAGCGTGGAAGTCCACACAGGGAAATGTACCATTTTCTGGTGGTCTTAGGTGACTCTTATCAAAGGGTTGTTTAAAGTCAAATCAGTGTCCACACACTTCCTTCGATGCACATTTTGGTGTTTGAGCATCTACAGAGTTGGGAAATTCATATTTCTGTTCCAAATCCCACACACCGTTGTCTAATCTCATTTTCTCTTGTTCCCCATGGAGAGAAAATAAACAAACAAACAGCTGGCTCCCATTCTTTCTGAATTCAATCTTTTCATAAAGACACCTACCCCTCTGTCCTCTCTTTTCTGGAATGAATAGTAATTCCCTATCAGGAAATCATCTCTTGGGTTGTGTATGCTCACTACCACATCATTTATGCATTTATGCAATGCTCACTGCATAAAGTTTTTATTTCCACCAAGCTAAGGCCCAGCACAAAACAAACACATCAATAATTATTTTCATGAATGAAGTACAGCTCCAATAATAGACACTGAATAAATAGTTGAGAATTATTGTCCTCCAATAATCACAGGCCAACATTTACCATATTTTTCTTGTACAAAATATTGACAAGCTGCTGCTTTTGGAGAGGCAAATTAAAAACCATATGATCAGGTTTCAATTTTTTAAAAGGGAGTCCCCCTACCCCATGCCCTGCAATATTCCATCCAGCATTCCATAGCAGGAACTAGCACTGCTTGAACAAAAATAGATACAGTATAGAGCATTCAGTCAATGGAGTAATCCAATTGTCTGAACACTCTTCTCTGCTTTGTCATTTACATTTTAATAAATCCCAGAATACATAAAGCTGCCCTGAGTTGCACATGTGTGGCTAACCACATGTACTTTACCATATGCAGCTAGGGAATCCAAACACAAAACTCCTATAATGTGTCAACACTTGCTTTGCATGTATTTTTCCAGCTCCTTCCATGTTTACAGAGAGACACTCCCAAATTACAAATTAATGTTTTTCAATATATTTGCTGCCATCCACCAGCATCTCATTAGTATATTCAGATTTCGTACATAAAGAGAATTGTGTGGGAGAAGGTAGGTGTGCCATTAGGTGATCTTAGAATTGTAGTGCCTGTGAATTCCAAGAAAAATTCCACAGATGGCATAAAAAGAAAGAGAAAAGACATATACCTATTTCTTTGCCAGTTTCTTTTTTGTTCACTGCTAAAGCTCATGTAACCACATTTTAAAGTCATCTCACATTCCATACTGCCCAAAATGCCAAGCAACCCAGCCTTAACAGATGTGTATATGTGTGTGCATGAGTTTGCATGTATGTGTGTAATTATTTTTATTAATCTATATGCATAATTTAGTTCTTGCATATATTGGCCACCAGCTGTTTCAATGCTTTGAGACATTTGTTTTCCTGGCTTAACAGAGCCCAGTGAGTTTTTATGATGCAACAGAGCTTATAGCGAGGCAGTGAGGCCTCAGCATGTTGAAGATTGGCAAGTGGCATAGCTTAGAGAGGACAGCTGTCTGAAGAAAGAATTCTAGAATAATCTCTACTCTAATACATACATTAAATAGTAATATATAGTCATATGTAACATATAGTAACATATCACTATTATAAATCAATTATAACCATCATTATATATTAAGTATAATTATATAGAACAGATTAATATGCATTACATGATATATTACAAAATATTACAATATATTATATATAACTATGTATTACTATAAAATATATTTATTAGAGTAGAGTTATATATACTATGTAGCAATATATTATATACTAGTAATATGTTATATATACTGGTACTATATATTATATATTATATATACTAGTATATATTATATATACTAGTTTTGTGTGTGTGAGTGTGTGTATATAGTGTGTGTGTGTGTGTGTGTGTGTGTGTGTGTGTGTGTGTCCTGCAGATGCTCTCACCCTTACCAGAATGTGGTAAGTAGTGGGAAATCATGACCTAGCCAACAACAGAATAGCTACATTATTATGTATGACCTAGCCAACAACAGAATAGCTACATTATTATGTAGACCCTGAGAGCAGGACCCTCTCAGCTTCCTGCTCTACCTGAAGTGTCATCAATACGTGAACTCAAACAAAATACTACCATGTTTATAGGACAGTGGGTTATAAGTGCAGATGATACTTAAGGAACTTGAATGCCCTTCAGTGGGGAGAATTTTGAGTCACATTCCAGACCATGAAGGCTAAGAGGTATGTTGAAAACATCATCTTCATGAAAAGGCCCTAGGTTCTAGATCCAATTCTATTGCTATGACTTGAGTATGGCTTGTTTGCCCCAGGGTTCATGTGTTCTCCAAGGTGACACTGTGGGGAGGTGGCTTGGAAGTCTTAAGATGTGGGCCTATTTAATATCCTTAAGCTATTTGGGTGAGTGCCCTTAGAAGCAAGAAGGCATTTCTTGTGGGAACCTGATTAGTTTTCAAAAGATTATGACAAAAGCCCGAGCCTGGGCCTGCCTAATCTCTCCTGTTTCAGGTGTTCACCCCTTCCTCCCACACATGCTTCTGCCAGAGAGTGATTTAGCCAAGAGAAGGTCCCCATAAGAGCCTGCAATGTGTAGTTAGAAGGAACTTTCAGCCTTCAACCCCATGAGGCAAATAAACCACATTTCTTCTTAAATATTGTGTTGTCATAATTTCTATAAACAGACTTCCCCATCTATTTGGAACTAATATTTTTCAAAGCATTCTGGACTTGATTTGGCTTTTACACACAATGAGAAACACAGTAGTTAACATTAATTTTGCAAAGATTTTGGAAGTAAGTGTAGCTGCATCTTTTTTTTTTTTTTTTTTTTTGAGACCCTTAAAATGTACACACCGCTGGCTTTTAGATAACCAGTTAACAGATACAGGAACTACAAAAAAAGGAACAGACTACAGATGTTTTAGTCAAATTTCACTTTAAATTTCAGGTTCACAGACTTTCAGAGGCAAGAGAGTCACCCACACTAACATCCCTGATCAGGAAATCTTGCTCTGATGGTTTAAATACATGTTCCCTAGATTAAACCACAGAGGCCTACTTCATATGCCCTTATGATACTTAGTGTCTGATCTCCCCTCTATCCATCAATCCTTCAGATAGTTAAAGGAACAAAGGATGTCCTTTCCGATGTCTTCCCTTCATCAGGCTACACAGCACTAAAGCAAGCTCCTTCATCATCCTGTGAGCTTCACACCTGTGTGTCTCCCTGCCCCCTGAAATGTGTCTCTCTGAATTGAATGCAGTTTTATAGAAATGCACTCACAAATAGAGAGGGGAGAATAATGACTACAGTCTTATATTTCTGAACAAAGATTAATAGTCATCTTCTTAGAAAACATTCAACACACATAACCTTACTACATGAGTCATATATTTTACACACGGCCCTGCCTAATACCCATTTCTTCATCCTTATATCCAGGTCAGAGCAGTCTCTTTTAAAAATATTTTATTTTACTTTATTGCGTGTGTTCAGTGTGTTTGGGTTTGTGAGGGTACCCATGTGTGTGGAGGCCAGAGGACAATCTTGGGTATTATTTCTCAGGCATCATTGTCTTTTCTGATTGAGGTTTAATAAAGGTCAGGATAAACAAATAGGCCGAATAGATGTTTATTCAGGGAGAAACAACTCTCAACATAGACAGATGAACACAGCAGTTGGAACCGGATGCTCCTCTCTCCACGAACCACCAGCAAGAGAGTGTTCCCTGGCTCCTCCTTAGACCTAGTTCCACAGGTGACTTCCGCCCCTGGCTCCACCCCTCAATGGGTGTGGTCAGTGCCACAGAAGCAGACAAAGTGAATATCCCACTACATTTTCTTTCTTCTTAGATGTAGTCTCTTACTGGTCTGGAGCTTACCAACTAAGCTAGACTCTAGACTGACTGGCCAGCAAGCCCTAGGAATTCATCTTTCTCCCCGTCCTCAGAGCAGGTATTAGAAACATCCATCACCATGCCTGCTTATAAGCTGTGTGCCATACAGCTTAAACTCAGGTTTTCTTTTTTTCACCAAAATAAGTATATTAAATATGCTAAGTTTTCTAACTCACAAGATTCATTCAAACTTAGCCCAAAGAAGCAAAATAAGTTAAGTGATTTGTGGAAGTTATAGTTCCAGTTGTTATTCTGCCACAGAACTGTATCAGAATAGTTCATGTCAATATTGTGTGTGTGTGTGTGTGTGTGTGTGTGTGTGTGTGTGTGAGTGCATGGGCACGCAAAATTACATACGTGTTTTTCAAATGGTTAAAGGAAAAAATGATGTTCCTTCCAGTGTTATTTCCTTTGTTAGGCTAGGTAACAGACATGTAGGTTACTGACAGTGACAAGGGAAAGTTGGTTGGATTAGCACTTTGCTTCAGTTAATCAAAAGAGGGAAAATTCCATCTCTGAGGAATGGAGAGGGCCACTGCATGGGGTGGTGTTTTTAGTAATGTGCCTGCCTCTTTCTTGTTCTCTTTCAGGTTGATAAAGAGCTCTTTTGTGGAAGAAGAGTTGTGGGGCAACTGGCACTGGGATTCTTGTGCCCTCAAAAAAAAAAAAAATGAGTATAAGCAAATAAGACTTCAGAGTACATCTTTCTGGTTTCTCTCGGAGTGAGTATTCTCCCTGTGAGATGGGGAACAATGGAAGGTGGCTGTGGCCTGGGACTGACCCAGGTGACTTAGTTACAAAGTGCCTAAAGGAGCTCATGTGAACACAATTCAACCCACTTCAGATCCTCTAAATAATTGAACTCCATGAAAAAGCTGTTAAGCATTCTGGCTCCAGAGGACAAAATTCTTGCTTGGCTCGGGGGTGGGGGGGGTCTGTCTAGGCTATTAGGTATCAGAGGTGGCTAGAACCATCAAAAACCCCTCTTCATGTTTTTCCCTTTTCCTTCCTGTGTTGACACTTGGCAACTTGCTTCCCCTGTTCCATTTGCTAGTGATTTTTATTTTTTATGCCCTCCCTCCGTCCTTCCTTCCTCCCTCCCTCCCTCCTCCCCTCCCTCCCTCCCTCCTCCTTCCCTCCCTTCCTCTCCCATTTCTCTTGCTTCCTGTCTTTCTCCCTCTCTTATTTTCCATTTCTTAAAAAAATATTTATTTATTTTTATGTGCTTGTGTAGATGTCTGCATATATGTGTATACCACATGCATGTCTGGTAACCACAGAACCCAGAAGAAGGCATCAAGTCCCCTGGAGCTGTCGTTACTGATGAGATCTCTAGAACTGCACATCAATATACAAAAAGGCTACAACCATTTGAGTGTGGTGTCTTTATGTATCTTCATTTCTTATTCTTCCACTACTCCCTTGAGAGTTCACCTATATACCATGTATACATGTCATATCAAGATAAAAGCACGTGTGGAAAGAATCATATGACTCTACCTGTACTTCATCTAAGAGGAAAACAAGAAAAGAGAAAAGGAGGAAAGGGAAAGACAGGAGGGAGAGAAGAGAGGGAAAGGAGAGGCTTCCTGAGATGGATCCTAAATTGCCCTTTTGTTTGAATTCCTCTGCTCACCTTTTGCTGTGGATGGAAGTTTCTGTCCCACCCAATCCTGTAGCTCTTTAGTCCCAAATAAACACACAGAAGCTTATATTAATTACAAACTGTTTGGCCACTGGCTCAGGCTTCTTACTGGCTAGCTCTCTCTTAATTATTAACCAATTTCTATTAATCTGTGTATCTCCTTGTGGTCTTGGCTTACTGGTAATGCCTGACCCTCTTACTTTCTAGGAAGTTACATGGCATCTCTTTTGTGACTCATTTCCTGTGTTTCTCTTTCCAGTGTTCTCCTAGTCTGGGAGCCCCACCTAGACTTCCTGTCTGATTATATCCTGCCTATCCATTGACTGAAACAGCTTTATTCATCAAACAATAAGAGGAACATATATTCACAACATACAGAAGGATATCCCCATCTTTTTGCTCCTGGTATAAGAGAAACATATTCTCAGCATTCAGGACATCCCCATCTTTTTGCTCCTGGTACCTAAGAGCTGGAAGTGTAACTGTCAACCTAGGCAGTCATCTTTTCTCTTCCAAAGGTCAGTACTGATCACTGCCTCACTATCACTGCTTTTCTCACAACCACCACTGGGTTCAGGAAGTGACCTCAGAGGGCAGCTAGACACTGTCTGCCTGGCCCCACCCAGGCCTTTTCACTCAATACATGTGGGAGCGAAACCAGGGCTGGCATCTCTCACAGGTTGCCAGGTGGCTACTACAGATCCTGGCAGGACATGCTGGTTCAAAACCATCATTTCATCCTCTTTGAACTTCTCTTCAGTAGGATAAACAAAGGCTGTTCCTTTTGCCTTCTTCAATAACATGGATTTCTAGGACTCTTCTGTTTGTTTGTTTGTTTTGGAGGGTTTGGGGAGACACTAAATTTAACTCACAGCAATCCTATATCAACCTCTCATATACTGGGATTATAGGCACGAGCGACACTACAAGATGAATGATCGTCAGTCACCAAAAATTCTATAAATTTTTCTAAACCTTTATGTATGTGTGTGCTAGAGCCAGATATGAGTCTGTGATTCTAACACACACACACACACACACACACACACACACACACACACACACACACACACAGCTCCAAATGTATCCCCTATGACTGACTCCCAAAGATCAGGATGACTTATTACGCCTATTACCTTGTGTACATAACACCCATGAGATATTCTCTCATCTTGACAAAGGGGATGCTGGAACAAGACCGGGCAACATGAAGGTATATAAGAAAACATTAGGATTCTGTTCTTTTGATATCTAGCTGAGATCTTGGAGAATTTGTTTCTAATTTTTTTGAATCCTAAATCAAGTGCAGGTCACAGAATTAAGATGAAGTGTCTTGATCTTTTAACACTGCCCCCTACTCCTTCTAAATAAAAACAAATCTGAGAGCTGGGGAGATGTCTAGGTGGATAGTGTGCTTGCTCAGTAAGCCTGGGGGCCAGTTTTCTGGTTACCAGTGCCATATAAAAGCCAGGTGGGCGTGACAGCTCTCCTGAACTCCAGCACTCTCTACTGGCAGAGACTAGGGCTCCACAGGGTCAGGAGGCCAGAGTGACTAGCAGAGACAACTAGATCTGGATTCAGGGAGAGAACCTGCCTCATGAGATAAGGTAGAGACTGATTAAGGAAGACATCCAATGCCAACTTCTTGCTTCACATAGAGGAGTATAGATAGGCATGTGCCCTTGTACCCAAGTGTGCCAGGTCACATACAGACACAAATGCCCACAAATCACAAGCCTACAATATGCATATACACAAAATTGTTTTAAAACCATAGAATTGTTTAATCTTGATATTGGTTGTGTATATAAAATCAAGATGAATTTAGAATTCCACTGAAACAAGACTAAAGTTGTAAAAGCTTTCCTTTGACTTCTATATTTGCAAAGAATTATTTTAACTTGGACCCTGTCATTAGATTTTAGTTTACTAAACTTATTTATCACCATACAGTTAGCCCCAAGATTTTACCTTGTGGTAAGACAATTTCTACTTCATCCTACAAATCGATAATGATTTTTTCTTTTTACAAAATTACTATGCATAATGATGGTTTGGAATTTGTAGAACAAGAATTGAGATTTTATGCACACATCCAGAAATGAATACAACAAGAATTCAAGGGAAAGAAATTCCTCAGCATATCAATTTAATTATTCATATACTCTCATTGTGCTTTACTCTTTTGCCTCCATGGTCCTCTTTCCACTTTGTCACATCCCATCTGTCACACCATCATGACAAAGCCAATCAAAATTCTTCTAAAATGTATGGAACAGCTTATGAACAGCTTATAAAACAGCAAAGCTGGATTGAATATTTTTTATGGGTCCTATTGTTTGGACCCTAAACCACTATTATAAAAGTCAAGGGTTTAAGTATTCAACTGACACACAAAGTATTTCAAGAAATGTCATCAAGACCATTAATAGCACCATTGGTCTGAATGTCTTTTATCCAAATTAGGCTAACCTAATCAATTCACATCATTGCAATACAATGCACAGAATTATATATAAGTCTGCTTTGTAGATAGCTATTCACTTGCTTGCCCAAAGCAATATAATACTTTGTGTTAAGCCAACAGTTCAAAAAAAATTATAGTGCTAACCGGCTCTATAATACTTTGATTGTTTGTTATGTACTTTGTATTTAATTCATTCAATGGACATTAATTGAAGACTTACTATATCTTGGGACTATAACAATGTATAATACATAACTTAGTCCCAAAATTCTTGACCAGTAGGAGGAAGCAGGCATGTAAAGACATGTCAGGAAAATTAGTAGTGTAGGCTTCTACCTGACTGAAAAGAGAAGCAATATCTAAAGAATGGTAAAGATGGATTTGGGAGAGTCTACTGAAGGATGGCTGCCCAGTGCTTTTTCTAGTAAGTGAAAATAATGAATGTGGTGAGCAAGCATAGATGGTGAATTTTGCATTCCAAAGTCAAATCGATTGGCTCTCGGTTGCTCTAGGAAACTTGGTTACCTCTGACTCCATTCCATCTGTTCTTATATTTAATTATGTCAAGTGCATTAAAACACATTTGTAAGAGTCATCAGGTGGAGAAAACATGTATAATCTTTGAGTTGTCTTTCCATTCTCAATAAAATGTATTCACTTCAGTAGAATGTTCATTCCTTGATATAGTAGGATGCTTTGATGTTGAATCATCTGGCTAGACAGGTATGTCAAAGATGTACTGAAATGCAATGAACTCATATGCATGGGACCCTTGTTTCTTTTAAACAATGGCATTTCTCAGAGGCTCCTAGGTAATATCACAGTATATAATGAGGACAGACAAGTGTCTGTGCAGTAGAAATGATTTGGTTTATACAGGGATCAAGCTTGACCTCATATCAGTCCATTGTAAAATCCTATGATGACATAAAAAGGTGCCTTCATGTTTTGAAATATTTCAATATCTTTTTAAAAATACACACACCTCCATGCCACTTGAGTGACTCATACTGGTAATCTTACCCTTTGTGAGGTTGAGGCAGAAGGAATGCCATGAATCTAAGGCCAGCTTAAGCAACATAGAGAGATCTGATCACAAGAAAACAAAACAAAACAAACTCACCTAGTTGTAAATGAACAAAAGGCATACTGCCAAACCAGCATATTGAATTGATATTGAGATACCTCTTCCAAGGTGAATTACAGAAAGCTTCTGCAGGCCTTTGGAGAATAGGGTCTATTTTCATTACTCCTTTCTTGCTATGATAAAACACCCTGACCAAGAGCATTCAGAGAATGTTATTTAGCCATATGGTTTGAGAGGAATAAGAGTCCCTCACATTGTGGAATCATGACAGCAAGAATCAGGCATGGCAGCAGGAGCAGCAAGCTAAGAAATCACATTTTAGAAAGCAAACCGGAAGTGGAGCAGTACCTCAAACCCTCAGTGCCCACCCCTAACGATGTGATTTCCTCCAGGAAAGCCTTATCATTTCAAACAATGCCATCAATTGGAGGCCAAATGTTCAAGTGCTTGATCCTATTGGGGACATTTCCCATTTAAAACACCACAGAGTATGTAGCCCGTGATTTGTTAAGTATGTCCCCTGGACTCCAGAGGTCAAAGGATAATCCCCATTGACCCAAAGCTATGCAACATTTAAAAGTAGGCTTTGAGAACTTTAAAAGTCATACAAAAACAAATGGTAATCAGTCACCTGTATTTTTTGTATGAGAGCTGGTCTCTATTTTTAGCCCTCCTAGAATGCTTTGCTGTGATGACAGGCTTTTTGTTGATGAATAAGCAAGTCCTCCTTCTGGATAAATATTTATCACTGTTGTTTATAAAGTTACATCATAAATAACTTTCAAAGTTTTATCATCTTCTGAATCCTAGCATATATTGTGTTGAATATATGCTTGTGTGTGGTGTGGTTGTGTGTGTGTGTGTGTGTGTGTGTGTGTGTGTGTGTGTGTGTGTGTGTGATGGTATGTGAGAGAGCAATCAGAGGGAGGACACACATACACAGAGAGACAGAAAGACAGAAATCATGAAGCAGAGAGAGACACACAGAGGTGATGTTGGAATCAAAGCATTACTGACCTCAGATTTACCAGTCTGTATTTGGTTCCAATGCCAGTCAGCAGAACCCATTCACAATAGTAAACAGTAGGTGAGGCAGCTATGCATGCACTAAGTGGGTCTCCCACACGCTCTTCAGTCAGGTAGTAGCTTTTTTCTTTTCTTGCCTCTGGCTAAACATCCAACCATATGAAGTTCCATGAGTGCTAAAGGACAAATGCCTTTAATATGGAATATGTTTGTTGTGTAATTGATACACATGACTCCTTTGTGATAATCATTTGTGCACACAGCCACTTTGTGTCAGGATGCAAGCCGGTCGGAGCCAGCAGATGCTCTCCCACAATGATGAACTTGGAGGGGATTTCCCAGGGTGCTGATCCACTCCTCACCTCAGTGCCTCTGCCCAGCCCTGAGCCCTTCCACATCTCCTCCCTTTAGGGCCTCAGGATTCCTCTTAGTACCTATGAGAATAACTGATGGATTAATCCTTCTCTGAGATATTATTTAATAAGGTGGGTTCCTCCCATGGGTATCAATGCTTTAATAAAGGAGTCTTATAGACAGAAAAGACTTAACAGCTTAGAGAAGGATTCTCCCAAGACAGATCTTTTGACACCGTGGAAGACATGTGAAGGTGAAAGAGGCACCTGGATAAATCACTTTTATTCATGTTTCCTAACACCAGTTAGCTCTGAGAAATGGTTAAGCAGACAATGTTCCTCTTTTGTTCATGGAGCTTCTACTTTCTCTACTCTATGTTCTCATTAGTCTAGATACTCAGTACTCTCCCCCTTATTCTACCCATCTTTAAATTCAAACCCACCGGAGTCTAAATACACATGTGTACCCGGATCAGAATTCTCTTTGCTGTAGGCATCTCCATGTTATCATACCAGCAAAGCTAGACACATTTATCTGATCACATGGGGGAAATCCAGTGATTAGCCAGGTCTTCTAAGCATATCTGAAGTCTCTTGGAGCCCAGGACATCACTCTGTAAACAGTTTACCATACATATCAAACCCTTAGTGCATTGTCTCAGAAGTCTTATTGTGCCTTCTCTGGTTCCCTTCTTATTCTTAAAGCTATTAACCACTAGAAAAAGACCCTAAAAACCATCAATACAACTCTACCTGCCTTCTTCTTGTCCAGGTGCAACCCACTGTCCCAGTTATTTCCACAAGTGCAATGGCAACTGTGCTTAGAAATAAAATCTAGCCTGAGTCCAAGACATCAAGGTGTTGGCCTCACCTCTCACCTTTGCCCCCATCTAACCTTATTACTCACTGGGTTCCTGCCATCCCATACCCCATAGGCAATTATCTCACACTGGATGTGGATACAGAGGTACGTATTCACATGTAGGGCACTGTTGGATTTTCTTCTAGCTTCAAATTTCAATACAGAAAGTTTAACTGCAAAATCAAAATAGTCACAGTTGAAGGTTTAAAGGGTTCATTTGCCATGTCCGCAGCAGAGACTAATGGCATCCTCAACATCACCTCATTTTTACTTGTGATTTTTTTCTCTACATACTCAGGTTTATTATTAATTCATTGAGCTATTTCCCTGCCCCCACCCTTGAGTCTTATCTCTCCCCTCCTTTATCACATTCTTCTCTCAACCATTCCTCTTATGGCCTGCCTCCCTTTTTTTCCACACACACTCAGAATTATTAGCATGGATGGCAGGCCACTGCTCATCCACACACAGTCTCAGAAACTGATTGCAGGGCAAGATGCCTTTAATGGCCACTCTGCTCGGTTCCCTGCCATTGAGCCCCAGCACTGTCCATGAGCCACAGCTATCATCATTTCAAATCTGAATTGAAACATCAGTTCCCTGAGGAAGCCTTCCATGACCTGCCCCCAATTAGATCTCGTCCCTTTGTTTGTGTTCTCACAACTTACTGTAATGTCTTTCCCTCTATCATTCATGGTTTACAATTATATATTTGGGCTGGGATTTGACAAATGCATGTTATGGGCTCGGTTATGGACTCTTTCATTCACCACTCACTCTGCTAAGTCTTAATTCATTCTTGGCTGATAATACTGATAAATGCTAATTCATAATCACTGTTACTAATGCTAACCTATGTTCAGCTTGGCCTTTATTATAAAACCAAGCCCGACTATATGAAAGACCTTTATAAATTGATTTGTTCCTTCCTTCCTTCCTTCATGTATTTTTATTACACACATCTGTCAAACAACAACAACAACAACAACAACAACAACAACAACACACACACACACACACACACACACACACACACACAATAATGATGGTTGGACTAAGAAAGTTAGAATGAAATGAAACTATGGTCTCATAAAGGAAAGGTGTCTCTGGGTGGAGGACAAAAGGCAGATAGTACATGATTCTAATTCAAAGCAGAAACCGCCTGCTGCCTAAGAGAAATGGAGTTGGCTTACAGCCGGGAGGAGGAGGGGAGTCTCCACAGAGGAGGTAGCCTGTAGCTGGCATGCAGATTAGAGAGAATTTGTCAGGTGGAGGAACAGAGTTCTCCCTAGAGTGTCACACTCGTGTGACTGGACAGTGCAAAGAGCGAAGGATGAAACCGAGTCTGATAGGAGGTGGATGCTGGTTTCAGGAGTTCAGATGTTTTATTATTAGGCCAGTCTGGTCATGGGTGGTCTGTGGGAATGACTAATCTGAAAGGTTAGTTTGGAAGATTCACCCAACTCTCCCGAGTTTCAGTAGGAATCCATGGTGTTGATCACATATGGCCTCTAGTACAGATATTTTCAATGTTCCCTGTTTCAGAGGAGACCCAGTGTTTGGGGTGGTATGATTGTAGACTTGAGTTAATATGACAACCACTTTATGGACTGAGCCAAATCCATGCTGTTCTCCATTTCCCAGAACAGGGATCCTAACCTCTGCTGCCCTGGCTTGGCATTAGCTGCTGAGTCTCCTAGATTCTCATTGCCTATGGCTAGAGATTTGGCATTTGCCTGGTCACTATTGATACTTAATCTTGATCTATTGAAATGAATGGGTGGCTCATCACACATCTTTTGGAGATGGGACTTCCTATTTTTATTTTCATATGAGACCAATAAAATTTGTAAGTGACAGAACCAATTTCCAAACCTTACTCTTTTCAGTCAAAGATGGAACTGGCATTTGGTTCATTATCTCTTTCACTTTAAAAAAGAATGAGTAAGTGCAAAATTTGACTACAGCAGTAAAAACCTAATGAGTCCTCACCCTGTAATATGCTACATTGTGTGTGTGTGTGTGTGTGTGTGTGTGTGTGTGTGTGTAATGTGTATGTGTGTGTTTGTGTGCAGGTATGGACGCCCATGCTCATTCATGCAGAAGCATGGAGAAGGATGATATAGGGAGTCTTCCTCTATTGTTTTCCACCTTTGTACCAGGCTTTTTATTTTAGAGCCACTAACCAGCTCCCAAATCATAATATGGAGACTTGTGATCAGCTATGAATGCTTGGCCTTAGCTTATGCTCCTTTCTGGCTAGATTTTTTCTTTAACTTAAATTAACCTGTTTTGAATAATTTACATTTTGCTTTGGGGCTTTCTACCTTTCTTTCTGTGTGTTCTACTCTGTGTCTGTTGGCTGGCCCTGGGTGTCTCCCTCATTCTCTCCTCTCTTCTTCTTCTCTTATCCCTCCTGAGCCTGGATTTGTCCTCCTATTTATTCTCTCTGCCTGTCAGCCCCACCAATTCTTTCTGCCAAGCTATTGGCCATTCATATGTTTATTACATCAATCAGTTGCCTTGGTCAGGCAAGGTGAAACACATCTTTACATAATTAGACAAATGTAGCATAAACAAATGTAACATAGCTCTATAGAGTTAAAGTCATATTCTGCAGCATGAACAACTGTAGCACATCTTTGCATGGTTAAAACAATATTCCACAACACACCTTCATCTTTGAGACAGGGCCTATTACTATGCCAGCAGCTCACCATTTCCCATTTCACCTGGTTAGCAAGCTCCCCAGAACCGTGATACCAGCCCCATACACACACACACAAATGCTGGAATTGCAGGGACTTGCAGTCAGGCATAGCTTGACATGAGACTGGGGTTTAACTCAGGTCCTCTTGCTTTTACATCAAGTGCTTTTAGCCACTGATTCATCTTCCCAACCTTCCAAGTGTTATTGTATACACTGAACAGCTCCACGACCACAAAAATTTGTGAGGCATTGCTACTGCTGCCCTCTTGGTTATAGATGAGGAAATAGTCATAAGAAATTTTAAGCAGTATGCCTTTTCATGGAGCTGGTAAGCAGAAGAAACTGGGTAGAAACCTTGACAGTCTCACTAGAGCCTGAGATATATTGTGTGATAGCACTCATACACACATACATACATACATACATACATACATACATACATACATACATACATATTCATTGTCCCATGTGCAATAGCTGCTTAAAAAAATGCCCAAATGCCAGTCCTTTCTTTGATGTCATCTATATACTGTATACATAGGTTTGTCATCTATGGTTTATTCAATAGTGCTCAAATGTAGGACATCCCTTGACTTATGTCTACACTACTATGCATGTATGTTTTGTCTCAGTCCTTGCAATGCTGTGGTTCTACGCTTTCTGCTTTATTTTCCATCATGGCCCACCTTCCATATTCTGGATAATTACAGATAGCCTTTGTTCTTTGTAGGCAGCTGATCTGTGAACCTGTAATGGTGGCCACACCCTTTTGGGTGTGGCTTCAGGCTGGATGGAAGCAAAAGGAGGGAAGCTTGAGGCATGGCTTTCCTTCCCTCAGTATTTCTGGTAGGTCAGCGGATCCAATAGGAAGGGCAGGGAAATGCTCCCATGGTTCTTTGGATTTTTCTGTGTAATTGTTCCCCAATAAACACCCATTTATCATTTATCTTTGGTTTAATGAAGTCATTACAACCTTGCCTTCAGCTCTTCTGTGCCTACAGTCATCACAATAGGTCAACATTGGGACACTCTTGGGAACAAGCCTTTCATGGACTTGTCTATGAGCTTCCAAAGATTCAGGAAAAATCTTTTGAAATGTAGAGCATTGAGTTTAAAAACAAAATGAGTAGCCATTGTAGACTGATATTGTTGTGCCAGGCACTAAGCATTTCCTATATGTCCTATTTAGGAGTCACAATAATCTAGCTAAGACTTCTCCTCCTCCATCTAGGGAGACTTAATTGCTGCATTTGATCCCCAGAAGCCAAGTGAAAAAATTGAATGCATGGGCATACTCTTTTGATCTCAGCACTGGGACACAGAGACAGGATAGTTTCTTATGTACACTGGTGAGTGTGCATTGCTTACTTGACAAGTTCCAAGTCATAGAGAAACTTTGTGTCAAAACCTAAAGTAGATGGATGGTCCTTGAGGAACAGTACCTCAGTGTGTCCTCTATACACATATATACATGCACTGACGCAGGCGTGTACCTGTACACACCACACCACACACACACACAGAAGGATAAGGTAGCTTTCTTCTATTTTATGGAGGACAACTCTGTAAAGTGGCTTCCTCCAGTCATGTTTGTTGGAATACTACATTATCAAGGCAGACTTTGTAGTATGACTTCAACGCTCATCCCTTTTACTAACAGACATTTTTAAGTGCCTACTATGAACCAAGTCTTCTGTTAAGACCTAAGGATGTATCATTGCAATAAGATGACTGACCAGGAGCCATCTGCAGAGAGCTCAAGCACTGCAGGAAGACACACGATTAGTGAGAATACTAATCCTGAGGTAAGTGTGCTCCCATATTCCAAAAGTGGTTCTTTAGGAATACATATCACGTTCCTCATCTTTTTTACTCTCATATTAAGGAGTTTATTTGAAGAACTAAGGTTTTTAATGGTGTGTAAAGCACATAAGTGTTCTAACTACAAACTCTGGAACTATTGATAGGTACCACCTTAGCCTGTAGGAGCTTAGAAAGAATTAGGCAGCAATGATATCATGCGATATATGAGCTAAAGACGTCTAGAGGAAGTTTGTGAGGGTCAGTTTCAACCCTCCTGAGTTCCCTTTGCATGAGAGGGAAGGGAAATCCAGCTCACAAGCTCCAGTGTGGCAGCAGCAGGCTGTGGGCCGTGAGGACTTTGTGCCCTGGTCTTGTTTACAATTTGTCTGAGGCTTCTTGAGCTCAGCCCAGCCAGATGGACTCTTCCTCTCAAATATCAGACCTGATCTTTTCAAATAAAACAGTACAAAGCACATTAAAAGCTTTGATCCAACTGTTTACTTTGCATTTGTGTCTGTTGGGGAAATGGGGACAAAGGAAGGATTTATTAGGCCTTGCTGTGGGTGGCCAGTGCAACCACTGGGCATGTGAGCGGGAAGTTGGGGAGGACTCTGTACCAGCACATTTGGGCCACTTGTCAGTATCCGGCTGCCTGGTGCTTTCCCTAGCATCTGTCAACTGCTCTGAGAGCCTCTTTCTTTATTTCAGCCTTCTTTCCCGTCAAAGGCAAGTTCCCAAAAGACAGTCCAGAGTGCCTCAGAACAGGTGGGAGTATCCAGTCTTAGGACTCTCCTATAAAGGTTTACGACATCGCTGGGTGATCCACTTGCCTTTTCACAAATGACCTCATCTTTTCAAAGCACCCATGTGGGACAACTTATTTGACCCACACCCTTCTGAAGGATGTGCATGCATAATATCTTTCTTTATTATCTGCCTTACACACAGCATGTACATATATTACATGGGCATTTCTATGTTCTGATCATGAGAAGGGAAATCTCTGAACGACTCTTGCCATATGACCTCAGAAATCCTCTCATTCCTGCAAAGTAGGTGAGATTTGCCCAGTTTAGAGATTTGAAAATGCTGTAGGTCATAGAGGTTAGTAACTGGTTCCTTGACATTAAGTGTTGATATGCGTTATCATATCAGCAAAGGATAAAGATGAGTCAAGATTCACACAATGCATCTCATCTTCCTAGAGTTACAGAACTGAGCTCTGGATGGGGCATTTGTCCTCTAAGCACCAGCTGAAAATTCTTTACCTGTACCAGATATCCAGTGCAAGGACAGCCACTCTCAGGACACACTCCTTCAGGTCTCCTCTCTTATTTATCAGTGTCTAGCAGAAACTGGAAACATCTCTGAGAAAAACTGCAATGAAGATTTTTGAGACGGAGCAAATGTGCAAGCCTCTGGAGCTTAGCCTCCTTCCCCTGAGCAGCAATGGAGATGGAGCAGAAGAGCTGCAGACAGGACCAAACCTAACTAACACTCTCAGAAGGCATCCCGTGTCCAGAGTCTACAGTATCCTTGAGGGCTGACAGACAGTTATTTTACTGCTCAGCTCTAGGTATCCCTCCTTGTCCCCCCACCCCACGGGCCCCAGACAAAAATTGTTGCACATGAAGCCTCTGGTCTTTGGAGAGTTCAGGAAAGGGAGCATGGGGAAGAATTTAGAAATTCCAGAACAAACCAACACATGATTCTCAAAGAACTTCCATGTTTAATGGAATTAACTGCCTTAAAACAGAAACAACAACAACAAAAATCCAGTGATTTCTAGATTTTAAAAAGAAATGAAGCCTTTGGGGAGAAAGAGATAAGACACATTTTTTCCACGTTCATCAAATAGTGTTTTAAAATTTCTTGTTGCTGTGTGAGCAAGTGATCAGGTATGAAGACTAGGTACTGTAATTTAATTGCTTGTAATCTAACTTGGCTTTTTGTTCCTATTTTCTTCCTTTCTTTCTTTTCTTCTTCTTTTTTTTTTGTATCAGTTAATCTGTTGGTTACATTTTCAGCTTTTCTTTGCTTCTGGTTTCATTTTCAGATGAAAAAATGCTAGGCACACAGGGCTGCTGTCTGGTTGCCATGGTGACCACAGCCTATTATCCTGCCTTGTCATTCATCAAGAAAGAATTGCACTTGACAGAGGCAGAGGGAAATGCCTGCAGTCTGCAGCATAGGAAGGGGGGAAAAGCTTTTCTTGTCTTCTATATACGTAAAGGCCCTTTAATGCCCGTTTAGTTACATGTTTTATTTAGCATTATTTATTACTTGTAACGGTGATAATTGATACCTGTAAAAAATACAACCCCTCCCTTCAACGTATTTAACATGCAATTTGTCCATTTGCTTTGCTTTGCTTTTCGCATTTCAGACCCATGACTAGTGTTGCACCCCCACTCTGCCACCGCAAATACCGAGTCCATTCCAGGAATAGAAACCGCCGAAGGATCACATTCTCCACGGAGAATGGTCGCTGTGAAGGTAGCTAACCGAGCCAGCTTCCCCCCCCTTTCATAATCAACAGTTCTCGTGTCTTGCTGCTCCTAAAACTGATGAGTGCAGGGCATGACCAATGAATAATTGACTCTAACTACTGATTAAATTATTTCTCCAGGTGTGCCGTGTCTATGAAATACGGTGCCAGCCAAAGAATTCCAAACTCTGGCGGTCTTTTCATGAGATAATCACACTTAAAATCATGGTTCTTTCTTTGACAAATTTGGACCTACATGGAATTCATTGTTCTTCAAAGGCAGGAAAGGGATCTTGCTTATTATCTGGTTGGTCCTCATTATGGCCACCTGAATGAATCCAAAGTATTTCCAAGAATAAATGGTCTCACGACTTTCGTATGTTGAAACACCTAGGCTTTTGTTTATTTTTTTTTTCAAGTCTGATATTTTCCACCTCATTATTCAACTCTTAAAATGTCTATATCCGGCTGGGCTGTTTTAAACAAGTTTGCTGATGGCTTGCTTTGCTCTCCGGGAAATGTTTGGTTTCCTTGTTAAGGTGAAGAATGTTGTAAAACAGGCAGTATTCTAAGTCGTGACCTCGAAAGGTGGGGTTTGAACATCTCCTCTTTTGTGTCTGTGACCAGGGAGAAGATGGACAATGTCTACATGTCATCCTGAGTTGGTAACACTGCAGCTGTTAGCATAAGTGATGCTGGCAGAGGTTAAACAACATTGCCTTGGGTGTGCGTGGGCGATTGGAGTGAGGAATATTGATATCTGAAGTTCCAATTCTCTTCTGTCTGAAGGTAATTTCCCTGCTAGAGGTCAAATGCAGCTAGTACATGCATGGTGCTAAGCACAAGCACTATCCCATTACAAATAAAGCAGAGACACAGTTATTTGGTCAATTTGGTATTGAGATGGTTCGGATTCTAGCCTTCCCACTACTTCCTTAATTATCTTGATAATTTTGGCAAAAGGAGCTTTGGGGGTGGAGAGGAATAATTCTGAAAGAATTCAATAATTATAGCTGTCAGGAAATCCATCCAGGATTTTATAAATTCCTGCATAACAGTTCAAAATCTCTTGATTTTTTTTTCTTTCATATGAACTAAGTCCATCAGTGCATACCTCACAGCATCTGTTAGATAGCCAGCCATGTAAAACCACAGGGCCCATGGAATGTGTTTTGTTGGTTTGGTTTCTTATCATGACTTTTAGAGACAGAAAAGCAGCAGCAACAAAAAAAGAGAGCAGGTATGCTGGGCTTAGAATTATGCCTATTTCTTTCTGGGTCTGGGCTTTTCCTTTAATGCTGCAGTAACACCACTGTTCATTTCCTGTTAAACTTCAAACCTACCTTTTGATTTTCAAATGTCCCTTAGGCTAATGTTTTCACTGAAGAATGAAATGAACAGGCAGAAACAATTAAGCGAGCAGATACAGTGAAAATGAACACCGCCCAGCGCTCTCACACGACTGGAAGTGTAGGAAGGAATTCTGCTTGGAATCTGATCCTCCAGGCCCAGAGTTTTTACCTCCCTCGTCATTTTTCTTTTGCCCACCCCTCAATGCACACCACTTCTCCTTTATGGAAGAAAAAGATGTAGGCATACAAAGAAAGGCATAAATACTCACAGGCATGGGAAATACTTTTCTCTGCCTGTTACTAGGACCGGATAATCTCCAAGAAAGAAAATCCACCTAGACATTTTAAACTCTGAATGTCTCCCAAAGCCTGTTAAATGTTCACATGTGTCTTCATGAAATCTGTAATATGAATTGTTTACATAGCCCTGATTGAGGGCATGAGAGCCATTAAAAAGGATCTAGTCGGTTTAGAGACGGAAAATTGTTAAAATCAGGACTGTTACCCACAAGAAGTGTAGGTTTTCTGTTTTTACAAAAATAATATATGGCTCTTGATATTAAAAGACATTTCAACAACCAAAAGTAAGCTGGTTAAGAGTCTTCGAAGTTCTACAAGGAATTAACAAGGTAGCAATTAACTCTCCCCAAACAGATCTGCCAGCATGTGATGATGGCAGCCCGGTTGCTCTATGAGCTGTCACTTTCTGGAGCCACACAGAGAGATTTTATGTGGCAGCAGCTCAGCATTCCCAGTGTGGGGTTTACTTCGTTCAGATGCTGGGCTGTGATATGAGAAACTGGGTACACCTCTGCAAGTTGATGTTGCTGAAGAAGTAGTTTCCTTGTGTACGTCTCAGAAGACTTCTTATCCAAGAAGAGGCCTGTGGGACTGGTGCAGTCTGAATTCAGGCTTTTATTTTTTTTTAACCCAGATGCAATGGGGAGGTATCTATGATAGACTCAGAATGCAAGCCCTGTAAAGCTCAAACCTGGCAGATATCCCCTGTAAAGCAATGCTACACCGCCATCCTGAATGAGGAGGATGGAAGGCACCCATGAGATTAAGCTGAGTGGAAGGCATGGCTTCCTTTTCTATTTTTCTTTTAAAAATTAAATCCATCCTTCAGAATTTTCTCAATGAAACACCTCTCTTGTAACATAGGGTCTTTGTATTTTTGCTGTTGTTGTGATGGGAATATATTTTTAATACCATGCAATAGTTTAACTCTTCTACAGTGAAGAGCTAAAAACAGCTGCTAGTAAACATAAAAACAGCTATATACCAGCATTACGATGGATTTTTTTTATTTCAGATTTCAGGACAGGGTAAATTTCTCACTTCATCAAATGGCTGATTCCATGGAGATTGACTTCATATAATATGAAACCTTTCCCTGAAAAAAAAAGCAGGCATTTCATATCATTCAAAAGACCAAATACAGACACACCCCCTCCTCTTGGGTATTTACTTTTAAAAACCTACAAATAAAACACCTAAGGATGTGGAGATATGAAGCACTCCAGTAAGGCATTCTTCCAGAATTTATAAACTTATCTAGAGTCAGTTAAATAAATGAACTTTAGGCTGTTTGTGGCAGACTTAAGCAAAATAGAATATTTCTATCAGGCTGATTAAGATCACTTGATCATCATGCTTGTCTTTTCAACACACACAAAAGAGTAAAATCAAAAATGTCTCTGAATGGATATTTCAGCATAACATTAAAAGCCAAAATGGCTAGACAAAAACAAAAGAAGAAGAGATAGGGGAGGGTGGCAGTAGTAGGTAATGATCATTAAATCTGTGAAAGAACCTATTGAAGATGCCTATAATGTCACAATTATATGTGTGAGATTAAAATATATTGGCAAAAAAATCTACTGAAGTAGATTTCACAGAACCTGTGAGTCCACAGGGGCTCACCTAAACATCTATACTGAACCCCTGTTGAGACCATGTTGGGGAAGATCTTTATGGATTTAATAATGCTAAGGAATCGTCAAGAGAGGAGCATCATTGGTAACGATGGGTCCTAAATTCAATAGCACAGTTCCTTATAAGAGACAGCAAAAGGATAAGACACACACAGTGAGGAGTCATATGGGCACAGAGGCAGGAACTGCCACTAGCCACAAGAAATTAGAAGAGTTCACCGTGAGTGTCTCCAGCAGAAACCATCTTGAGTTTGGTTTGAGTTCAGAACTGTATGACTGAATTACTCCTATTTTACCACACACACTTGTGGTAAATGGTTACAATAGACCTAGGAAAGCAATATGGGGTTATTTGACAATGAGGGTAAAAAGAAGCAAATTGACAGAGTTGAAGGGAAGGCAGAATAACTGAACTCTTAGGAGGTGGTGTATGGAAGTATGTCTCGCGAACAACCAAAATTCAGGGACCAGTTTTAGCTATTGCATCATTCCTCTCTATCTACTTCACCAACTCTAATGGAAAACCAACTTTCTTCACTTGGCAAGAAATGCTCTTTTCCAGCACCTGGGTTTCCCATTTTACAGCTTCTATCACTTCATAAAGATGTATCTCCACACGTATTTACAAACCCCATGAAATGATTCTACAATGCCAATGAGGTAATGTCTACTTATAAACTAATCAGCAAAGATTAAACCACCAAGATCTTATCAAATATAACCATTCCTGAGAAGAACCGATGAATGGTGGATATGAGGGGTACCAGATGTCCATTGCCTGGGTTCTTTCCCATCTGTAAATATAGTGCTGTCTTTCTGGAGAACGTTGGGCTAACACTGCATAGATAAGATTTGCAAGGCAATCTGAGCTATGTCATTTATGGGTGGCATGGCATTAGAAAGTCACTAGACCCTGCAAAGCTTCTTTATCTTTTTTTTTTTGAAAAGTGGAGATAGAAATGGCTGGGGTATAGCTCAATGCTAGTGTTTGCCAAGGTATGTGAGGCTCTTAGGTTCAGTTCCCAGCACTGAACAACAAAACAACAAAAACAGCAAAGCCAGAAGTAGATGTGATAGTGTAAACCTGGAATTCAGGAGGCTAAGGCATGAGGTGACATAGGTAATTCTAGGCCAGACTATGGCACCCTGTCTCAAAATTCAGATGGGGTGGGAATAAAATGAAGAAGTAAAGATGAAGTTGTTGTTTGGTAAGTATCCTGCATCTAGAAGAATCTCGATAATGTTAGTTAAGGGTGATTACAGATAACAGAGAGCTTGAGTAGACACACGAGACAGACAGGGTCAGCTGTTTTATTTTCACAGATGAGATTTCAAGTTTTAAGCTCGTGAGAAAACCAGGACAGGAATTTAGGTTACTCAACTACCAGATTAGTGTTTCTTTGTTATTTTACAGGATCTGTCCCCATTTCTGTGGATATAAAATGAGGTCTAATTTGGAAGCTGTCACTCAAATAAGGAAAAAGTGTCATCCTTAGAACAGATAACAATGTTGGGCTTTAGGTTTGATAATGACAGAGGATAAAGTTATTTTTTAAAGTTCAAAGCAATGGGTTGGGAGTGGAAGGTGAGGGACCAGTTATGTGTCTGCATCATATGGTTTGCTCTGGAACTTACGAAACCCAATTATCTTGAGACAGTTTAGAACATGGACAAAGAAACCATGGTGAATCAGAGCCCTTTAATTTTAAGCTCATATCTTACATTCCCTCTGCACCACTACCACTCTGTTTATTTTCCTTTTGCTTTTTCTCATTATATAGTGATATTTGGAAAGAAACTACTTGGCTCAGTTTTGTGGTGAAGAAAAAGAAAAAAATAGGTATACCTTCTGCAAGCCAGAGTTAGTTCAAATAAGAGCAACCCCCACTGTGTGTGCAGCAACAATCCAGCTCATTTTTTAAACTTTATAATGTCAACACGGTGCTCAGTGTTTACATTTTAAAGTCTCGATAAGATCAACTATACTTTCAGATTGCAGTGGACCAGAAAGATCTTGTTTCTTAAAAATTCCACTATCACACACACACACACACACACACACACACACACACACACACACAATGTAAGTTGTACAAATGTGTATCTGTACAGACACATCACTTATAACATATGCATTGCTATGAAGAGAGCATATATTTGAAAGGCCCCATTCTCATAGATGTCCTGCTTTAAATGACTAGTGTGAGTGTGAGTCTATTTCCTGTATTTGTAGGAATAGCTCAACATTAGTTTTCTTTATTGTTGGACTGTATGAATGCAGCCAGCAGAGGGAATGGATGAAATGTACACAACGGTATGACAGGATACTCAAGAACAAAAGGAATTGAGGCCATTGTACTCTCAAAAATCATGACTAATTCCATCTATGAATCTGATTATTAAATTGCAAATTTTTCCAAGTTTTGACAAGACAAATGTCCACACAGCTACCCTACTACTGCTTGACGAACTCTGAAGAATTTTGCTTTTATTAACGCTTCTTTTCTGCAATGTCTCTTTCATATCTTGGTCTGGGACAGTCTATGCTAGAGTGACTCTCTAATCAGAACCTTTCTGAGAAGCTCTAACCTCTGGGTCTGCAACATCTCAATGCAATATTTCAGATTTCATAAATGTAGTGTTATGATGTGTGACTTTTAAGGAACTTACTTCTTGCAATAACCTCTGCAAAATAGATATAGTTCTGATTCTATTTTTTTGCTGTAGAACATCTTCTCTGGTTATATGTGCAGTAAGGATCATATTTGCACACTTTAGATGTATTGCCATGCAGTCAATCATTCCCTCACCAGCATGCATCAGATGCCTTCTAACTCACTACTGCCCTCCAGTTTGTAGCTTAGGTACTTGGTATATATGGTTGCAAAAAGCAAAGTTAACTGACTCATGTAATCTGCTGGGATTTAAAATAAGATTCATTAGAGATAATCTTGTTAACAGATCTTTTATGCAAAGACTTGGGGTCCGAGAGGAAGTCTGACATAGAATACCCCTGACATAAAAGGGGTATTCTAGGCAGCCATAACAATCACTGCAAAGCACAAAGGAAAGTGAGCATTTTTGTAGGCCTATATTCTAATTCCTGGGACCCTGTAAGGGGGACGTTGAGATAGGGTAAGGTTAAAGATGTTACCTTAGGGAGGTCACTGGGGTCACCCCGGTCAGTGTAAAGTCATCACAAGCATCCTTCTGCTAAAAAATATGGATTGAGCAGAAAAGTGATAGCTTTTCCTAAGACAACAGAAACGTGCCAGCCATTTATCATGGATAGTGGCTGGAGCCTACACTATCCAGACAGGATAATACAAAAATGTCTTCTTCTGAATACCATGTCTTCCTACCCCATCCTACCTCCCTCTAGATAAAACCCACTGGGATTCAGGCCTTTGGACCAGAGGAAGAGGTGAGGAGGCAGGAGAAACAGCTAAGGGAAATGAAAAGATAAGGCTATCGGCTTTGTAGATGGAAAAGGGCTACAAACAAAAACACAGGACTTGAGAAAACAGTGAAAGCAATGAGGACCTTCCAACCACAAGAGCACAGACCTGAGGACACCTTGACTGAGCCTTCTGAGACCCAAGCAAGGGTCCTGACTGCTAGAATGTAAGGTGATATATATGTGGATTTTCTTTAGGCCACCATGTTTGTTTTGTCTGTCCGTCTACAATAGGAAGCTAGTGAACAAACTCAATAAATTGGACATTCACTCTACTGGCCAGGCAGTTTTCAGATAACATTATATTGTATGGTTCATACATGCCAGGCACTGAGCTTGAAGAGGAGACTCTGAGCTAAACTCACGGTCCTCAACTTGCAAGCCATGATCTCAAAGAAATGAGTAATATTTATCATCTCCAAAATGAGTCAAAAATCTACAATTAAAAGTAAGTACAAAGGCTGTGAGGTCTTAAGCAAAGGGTGTTTAATCAGACTGAGGAGAAGGCAGTCTGGAAAAGTCCCAAAGGGAGTGATATTTTAACTAAAATTTAATGACTGTTAATAATTACTCTGACAAAGATGTGAGATGTAATGTTGTAAACATGAGTAATGTGAAGGTCAGAGAGTCACAAACAAACTTGACGTAGCCAGATAATTGTGAGTAGTTCAGAATTCAGTGGGAAGTAAAATGAGATGCGCCAGAAGCTTAATATCTACATGTGGATGACGAATGAGGACTTTAACACTGATTGAACACTACCACCACATCTCTCACCTGTCACAAAGTGCAGACTTCAGGGATACAATTTGGAAAGGTTTACTCAATTTGACATATGCATTCACTTAAACATGACCCACCAGTTTTGCTTTAAGGTGAATACGTATTTTACAGAGGGGATGTTTTAATTAATTGATTTATTTATTTTGATTTAGAGTCTCATGTAGCCCAGGCTGGCCTGGGACTTGCTATGTAGCCAAGGATGGTCTTCGACTTCTGATCCTCTTCTCTCTGTCTTCTGAGATTACTGATATGTACAATCATACCTGGTTTTAAATGGAGCTGAAGGTCATAGCCAAGGCTTCCCATACTCTACCATTTGAGCTATATCTCAGACTGAATGTTTATTACTAAAAATCACACTTGCCATGAAAAATCAAGCAATAAAAAATGTCATTATCAGGTTTATGCAAGAAAGAATGGAGTTAGGTCAAAATACTCAGTGACATAAAATTAAGTAGGAGCCTGGTTTTTAAAAAGTGAGTTTCATATGTTGATGATTAAGAACTAAAAAATCCCACTGTAATAAATATCCATGTTGGGGCAGGGATATTTAGAGCACATGATGCTCTGGTTCCACTCCTATCACCACACACAACCTGGGCTGATAGTGTAATCCTAGCATTTGGGAGATAGTGGCAGAAGGATTTTGGAGACCAAGGTCATTCTCAGCTGCATAGCAAGTTCAAGGCCAACCTGGGCTATACAGATGCTGTCTCAAAAATCAAATTCTTGAAAAAGACCTGCTGTTGTCTTGTAAGGAAGTGAGAGCTGCAGCGGGTGGTAATTTCATAACATTGGTGAGCAGAGATCTAGCACAGATTGGAGGTATTGTGTGTGTGAGAGAGAGATTTTATATTCCTGCACAGTTATGTTCAGCTGCGAACAGTTTCCTGTGTCTCTAATACTTCTTGTAGATAAAATCATGTATGAGCAAATGAAAAATCCTGCATCGAGCTCAAATTTCTATCAGCTGCATTAGGAGAGGTTGACATTTCACAGCTGATTCAACGGTGGGGGTGGGGTGGGGACTCCATAGGGCATTTCTATTGCTGCCCGAATATCTTCTTGCTTCTGTCTCCATCAACAACTCTTAATTCCAAGAACAAGAACTGCTCTGGTTTCTACTATCACCCTTTCCGAGCCTCCTAAGCTGCATGGAATCATGCAGTCTCTTATGACTGGGACCTGGCTTCCTCTACTCCAGTGTCTTTGAGGCTCCTTCCTACTGCTATCTTTAGTAACTCCTTTGACAGCTCAGGAGCTATGTCAGTACTCACTATGTGAGTACACAATCACTTGTGTTCCCGTATTTCTCATATTGGTGCTCACTATGGTAGTTTTCAGTTTGGAACTACCCTATTAAAAGCACCAGTGAATGCTGTTTGCACTTCTGATTGTGTAATATGTTTTCATTTCTCTTTGGCAAATACCTAGAAGAGAAGGTGCCAGATTATAAAGGAAGTATATGGATAATTTCTTTTGTAACAAATGGCCAGACAGGTTTCAGAAGAATACACATCTCTTTATACTTCTACCAGTAATTGCTCCACCACCCAGCAACACCCAGTGTGATTGCTCTTCGAGCCCTCCTACTAGGTGCACTGTGATTGCAATTCCCATTTCTTGCATAATAATGTTATTGAACAGGTTTCCTGTGCCTAATGACCATTCATAAGGGTTCCTTTGTAAGGTACTTGCATTCATTTTAGTGTGTGTGTGTGTGTGTGTGTGTGTGTGTGTGTGTGTGTGTGTGTGTGTGTGTGCACGTGTGTACATGAGTGCCAGGGAGCGCACACAGTATTCTTTTCTTTTTCCACTGTGTTAGAACCTCTTGTTGCTTACTACTGTGCATACCATGCTAACTGGCCCATACTCTTCTGTGGATTCTCCTGCCTCTGCTCTCTGCTTTCCATTTTGTCACAGGAAACAACTCAATCCAGCTTTCTGTGGTTTCTGGAGATTGGAACATAGAAAGTGCTTCTCCCACTGGGCATTCTTTATAGTCTACACTTAACAAAGTTGGGTCATAAGGTCTTAATGACACTAGTTATCTTTTATATATAATATAAAGCCCAAGTTTGGGTTCCTCCCCCTTCCTTATCCTTGTACAGACAGCCATCTATTGTATTATTTGTGGAAAATAATGTCCTTTCCCATTATTTTGACTCCTTATTGTAAATGAAATCATACAAAATGGGTTCATTTTCTACCTATCAATGTGTTTGTTAATCTTTAAGACCATACTGTCTTTCAACCTTTGATTGCAAATGTTAGAAATTAAATTGATTTTGTACATTTTATGATAATTTATTAACTTCATATGTTTTGGATTCCTTAGAAATCTCTGTGCATACTGTGTACGATTCAAGATAGTTTTGCTTTTGTCTTTTCAGCCTGTTCTTGCATCCTTTATTTTCTTTCCTTTCTTTTTCTTTTGTTTTGCTTTACTTTGCTTGAAACAGGGGTCATTCTCTGTAGCTCTAGCTGTCCTATAATTCACTCTGTAGACCACGCTGGTCTCCAACTCACAGAGATTCACCTGCCTCTGCCTCGAAGTGCTTGGGTAAAAGTTTGTGCTGCCACCTTGGGTACCCTTCATTTCCTGATGTTGTCTTCCTGCATTAGCTAGGATCTCCATAGCAAAGAAGCAGAGAAGAGTGAGAGGATGGGTGGGTATCTAGTGCTGCTGGGTCCTGTGGGGAGGGCACTCATTCACTTCTGTATTTTGATTAAATGTGATGCCACCTGTAGCTTTGAAAATCGGCATCCTTCATCAGATTAAAGTTTGTATCCATGTCTAATTCTCCAATAGTCTGATAGCTGCTGTTTTTATAATAACCCAGCACAGAATTTAGCTCAACTGACAAGATAATGAAATGATTTGTATTTTATCTTTTCAGCCTATAGGTAAACAAAGATTTTGTTTTAAATATTAAGAAAAAAAACACACATTTTTGGGAGAATCCCTGGTTGCATTGATCTGTCTATGTATTGCTGAATTTGAGCTGATTGTTTTTCCTCTGTTTGTTGTTATTAATTGATAGTGTTAATATTTTTGAATGCTTTGGTATCAAGAAGGTACCTAAATTTAGAAATGTTCCCATCCTTGGTATGTCTGATAAAGTTCACAGTATATACAATTATTTCTTCCTTAATTATTTGATGGAATTTGCTAGCAAAGCCACCCTTGTTTGGAATCTTTGTGGAAAGGCTTGCAATGTTTAAGATGGCCTTTATGTGTTTTATTTTTGATAATTTCATACATTAGTACTGTGTTCATATAATTTTTATTTCACCCTGTCCCCTTCCAACTCCTCCAATGCTCTCTCCACTCTCTCTCAAACTTACAATCTTTTCTTCTTTAATCATTATAGTTTATAATTGCACACAGCCCCCTCTCTCTCTCTCTCTCTCTCTCTCTCTCTCTCTCTCTCTCTCTCTCTCTCTCTCTCTCTCTCTCTCTCACACACACACACACACACACAGCTCACTGAGTACATTTACTGTTGCTCATATGTGTATGTTTTCAGAGCTTATCAGTTGGGATTTCATAACCCATCAGGAAACTCATCCCTAAGGACTGATCCTGCCTCTCTCAGCAGCCATTAATTAATTGCTTGTAGTTTTTCATTTAGGGGTGGGGCCCTTGTGAGAGTTCTCCCACTGAGGTTGGCATTCCAACTGGAGTTGCCATTTTTGTAGGTCTTGTTTAGGCAACCATATTGTTCAGATTTCATGCTGTAGCTTCCCTGTCATATAGAAGACACAGTCTCACAGCAAATGCCCTGGCCCTTTGAGCCATTGTGCCTTATCAGGTACAAGCTGCTTTGAATTAAAATCAGCCCACCCATCACAAGAAGCACAAATATTTATCATGTTTTTGTCTCCTAATCTTCACAAGTTTCGTCTTTACCTCTTACAAAACATCCAATTTATTGTTACTATTTTTTCTTTAAACAATGCACGATTTTTATATGAATTAAGGAACAAAGCATGGCTTATGTTTACCCATGTCTTTAGTGTTCTCGGAGATTTTCATTTCTTTGTGTGAATCTGAATTTTAATCTGAAATCGGGTTTATTTATTTTTACAGTTTAAAAGCTTCCTTTATCATTTCTTCTCTTGTAGAGCAGGTGTGCTGGTGACACATTCTTAGCTTTTTGTCAAGTCTAGAATTAGCTAATCTCTATTTTTTAAAAAATATTTCCCACTTCATATAGAACTCTGTTGTCTGCATTTCCTTCTGTCATTCAAAGTTTGTCAGTTTTAGGAAGTTTCACTAAGTGAATCAAGTCCTTAGTGATTTCTATTGGCATGGGCATGAGGATGTCAAGGACCCCATAGCCTCAGACACATGCAGAAAATGGGAAATCCTTCCTCTTGGGCGATGCTCAGAGGTAAATAGCAGTCTTTCTCAGAGGAACAATTGTGAGTGTTGGCAGATGAGCAGAAAATGTCCATTACAGCTTTCTCCCATCTGTATGACCTAAAGACTATTCCCCTGCAGACCCTGATCCCAATGAGATTAATTAAATCTGTCTCCTTGATCCAGCTGTATACCATAAACCATGCCTTCTTGATTTTCTGTGTATAATAACCCCATCCCATTTTTCAACTGTATGCAATAGTCAAGCCACTAAGAAACACTGAATTTCTAGGGTGATAGCATTTCTTATCTGAGTCTATCTGGTTGGAGCTTTTCTGTATGTTGATCTGTCTGTTTTCCCTTTCTTATTTTGGCTACCCAAGTCATATACATCTCTGGAGCTGTTCAGGATTCCTTGGACAGTCTATTATCTTCTAACTTCAATTGGACAATGAGTCGCTTTTTTTTTTTTTTGAATTAGTCATTTTCTCTGGCCTTTTAGACATTTCTAATATTACTGATCTTTGCTGTTAAGTGATGATGGGTCTTAAAGTAGCTTTCCTTGGAATTATACACTTTGGGATTAATTAAGCCTTTAAGATATGAGAATTGATACTTTTCTCAAATTTAGAGAACTTTCAATTAGTTTTGCTTTGAGAAAATGTCTCCCTTCCTGGTGCTACAACATAAGAGTAAAATTAAATATTTTCAGAGGCCAGTGAAGGTTAACATTCTAGCCTTCCCCTGATCTGCTCCCATTTGTCAGTTTGGGTAGGTGTGTGTGTGTGTGTGTGTGTGTGTGTGTGTGTGTGTGTGTGTGTGTATCCAAACCACTTTATCTTTTTTCTAATGTTAACCTCATCCAGTGACTTTTCTATTTTATGTATTCACCTTTTTATTTTGGCAGAAGGCTTTGTCTTTGATCCCTTCATATTCTTTTTATAATGCTTCCATTCTGTGTTATGTTTCTCTACTTGTTATTTTACTTTGTGTTTTCCTTGATGCCTGAGCATATTGACAGAAGCTGTTTTAATGTTCATGTCTCTTAATTCTGTTCTTTTTGTCACTTCTGGGTCTGTTTCTACTAACTGATTTTCCTTCTGGATACAGTCTGTATATGTCAAATAATTTCTGATTGGATGCTGAGGGTTATAGATCTGAATGTTGCTCAGCATCTGAATTTTGTTATCCTCTCTAACAGTTTTGAGTTACATTCTGGAAGGCAGAGAAATGGAGTCATCCTGATTCTGAATCATTTTTTAAAATTTTGTTAAAGATGCTCCAGAATCTTCTTTAGAAATCGTTATTCTCCTAAGGAATGGCTTTCCCGAGTTCTCTAATCAATACTGTGGGGGCTTAGTGGGACCTCTACTCTGTGGATGGTTGAACATGGATACTTCTAACCCTCATTCCACCTCTAGCACTTGTTTTAGTCACAGCTCCTCACTAGCTTTTTTTCCTTCCAATCATTTGTGTTCATTGTTTTGTTTTGTTTTGCACTGGGGTTTTGACTTCTGTCTCTACATGGGCGAAGCCATGTGCTCAGCCATAAACCAAGGATCTCAACCTCTTCTTTGATTTGGGGATGCTGACCCTTAAATTCTCATCAACATGGCAGTTTCATACTGGCCTCTATCTCTTTAGTCAAGGATGACCATGATATTTTTCTTGTTCTGCACAGTAGAACGCGTCTCCCAGAAGATGGCCCCCATTTTGTTTTTTGACATCTAGTAATCACCAGCCTACATTGTCTATTGTTCAAAAATCTTAAAATACTCATTTAACTTATTTTTCCAGTTGTATTTGTGACAGGGAGCCTAGTTTTAAAATAAAGATACAAATATGTACATGGATGTAGGGGAAAAAAAGTCTTCTGCAATTTTTTCTCAACATGGAACTTCTTTTCTCTTCAGAAGGTTGTTATAATTCTGTTGATGGGAGGACTAAGCAGAGTCAATTAGACCCTAACAGGCTTTAAATGAAATGCAATGTGAAGTGAGTTTTCTCTTTGAATTAATAAGGTTGATTTACAAAGGACCCTATTCTCAGTATTTGAGACACCAGCTGGAGTATCCAGATCAATGGAACAAGTGAATCTCTTTCATTCACCTGTATTCATTCATGTTGCTGAATAATTAACTTGAAAGCAACCAGAACAACAACAGAGGCCATTATTTTGAACCACACATTACCTGGTACTATTTTGAACCTGATTTCTATCATAAATGAGTCTAGACAAATACATTAAATAAGTAGAATTTTTTAGCAATGTGTCTTAAGTTTTTTTGGGGGGGGTATAGGTTGCACTTAAGCTTTGTAAAATGTTGAGTGCCTAGTAGTAGCCTAGATTTCTTAGAATTTATGCTTAAAATCAAGGTTGTATACCTGTGACTTTCTTAATAATATAAATATGAACATTCATTTAGTACTATTAATTTTTCTAGGAATGCAACTGATGCATTTTTATTTTAGTGAACCAGAGAAGCATTAAAGCCTTGGCCATAATAGGCAAGCACGCTACTATTGAGCTAGCCTGCAGCCCAACTCTATGTTCAGGACCAAGTAATGTGGTAGGTGAACTACGCTTGGCACAGAATGGAGTATATTTTAGAGGAAACTTATGCCTTGCTATGATGTAAAAATAAACAACCATATTTATTAATGAGTGCATAAATGAAGAGGTTAAGAAACTGTTTTTCAATCTTCTTTTCTAGAAATACAGAAGGAGTTACTCATCCCATGGAAATGTATCACCTGCCAATTAGGAAACATTTTTTCCTCCAAAAGGGAAACTAAGGCTGGGGATGTAGCTCAGTGGTAAAAGATTCCAAGCTTGGGGCTCAAGTAGAGGCATAGATAGGGGAAATGAGGATTAATAGTAGTGTTGCTGCATACTGTATCTGTTGACCTTAAAGTCAGCCTTGGCTGCTAGTGAACACTAACTATGGGTTTGTTTGAACCCTCCTCCTCCTCCTCTTCATTTTCCTCCTTTTCCTCTTATCCTCCTACTCTTTTTCCTTCTCATCTTCATCCTCCTCCTTAGTCTCCCTCTTTCTCTAACTCCCCCAGTCCTAATTTCTACCTATGTACTGGATGAAAAAGTTTTACTCTCAGAAATATTTCCCCTTCATAACACGTAGATTAACTCTCATTCACTATGTAACTCCTAAGACTGGTTGTTAAGCACCTGGTTAATTTTCCAGTTCAGTGGGTAGTGTATCTCATCACATACACTTGAAGATCTCAACAGCAGACTACAAAACAATGAAGATGTCTCAGCAGAAGCATTTGTAGGGTTCTTAATATGTTGAAGGTATTCTCAAAATTAAAAAAGATCCTTTATTCTCGTCAGCACTGGAACCTCTGACTTTCTGTAGAGAGAAAAGTATGACACACTGCCTCTTCGTCTCTGGCCTCCCTGATGGACCACCTGAAACTCAAGTGAGGAGAAAATGTGGTCATTTTCTGTGATCCTCGTAAAACTAAATAAAATCCAAGTTGGGATCAAGTAATGTTCACAATGCAAGCATCTTCCTTCATCTAAGATTATAGCAAGAAAATAGACCTTCTCAAGTTGCATGTATGTCTAGTCTGAAGGAAACTTTTAACAGGTGGCATATTACAGACAAAATGAACATGTGTCTTTGGTATTTAACACTTTCTTTATGGGAAATTGTGTTCAGATTTTTCAAATATAGCCATAGGTATATTAAATGTAACAAATATAGATGAAATGTATATCCTTCCCTCTTATGGTAAATACAATATAGATATAATATGTGATTTTCTTTTAAATTAAATACAACAACTTTAAGAACAAATATATGTTCTTTCTGAAATAATTCCATTCTATTTGAACATGTATAAATGTATATATATTATTAAGTACATGAATATATGCATGAAAATATAACTGGATGCATTTTAAAAATTCTGCCAAATATTTGTTTGTCCTTGAAGCTCCATATATCCAGGATATGTTGTCACAAATTGAAAGAAATGCAGTTAAGTGAATGTAGAAGTTTTAGTAGACAGTTTCATTTGTATGATCTCATTTAGCTAATTTTTTTCATAAAATTGACCAATTGTTTTGACATCAGATAGACATTTTGAAGAAATGTGTTTGCTTATAATTGTTAAATTATTAACTTTGTAAGTAACATATGTTAATTTTATATTTTAAAAATTCTGGACTCTTAAAAGACAACTTGTGAAATTACGCATACTGCTGTTGAAAAAGGGCTTACTGGAATCAGCTTCAGCAGGATGGGAGCAGAACAACAAGTCTTTAGGACAATGAGCAAGAGAATCACTCCAATTTGATGTACAGGCAAAAGCATCCTTGAGACCCAAAGAGTTCCATTGACCCTCCTGAGTAGGTAAGAGTTATGTAAAAACATTGAAATCAAATGAGTATAACATTTTCCTTTGGGGATACTTTATTTAGAAATATAAAGGCATTGCCATTAAGATGAAAGGCGGTAACTGACAGGAAAACATAAACATCTTGGAGAATACCTGGACATACCTTCAAGAGCAGCACACACTGAAATACAGACACGTTGAAGACATGTTATGTCAGTTTAGATTCCCTTCACTGGCCTTGAAAGTAAACATTTTGATAATGTCCTTTGTCAAAAGGATTAGCCCTTAGGGCTGGATGAATTGTTCAGTGCTTAATAACACTTCTAGCTCTTCCAGAAGATCTGAGTTTATTGCCAGCTGCTCCCACTGGGTACCTCACAACTTGCTGTAATTTTAACTCTAGGGGATATGACACCCTCTTCTAGCCTCCTAGAGTACCCATATACATGTAACATACACGTATAACAGAAACGTATGGGACACATGTAGCATACATATACTGAGACACACACACACAAACAAAAATAAATAAATAATAAATAAATACATAAATAATTTAAAATATTACTTATCATAAATGATATGCTAACTTGCATAACATCTTAATTCACACAGAAGCTATGAGGACTTGTTATTTGGGTTCTTTTACTTCATCCACAGTCTGTAGCAAACATAGCTCCAGCTCAACTAAAGTATTTTACTTACTGCTACCCCACAGACAATATCTATAAATAATAGTTTTCAATTAATTTTTACCTTCTCACTTTTAGGAGCTGCTCAGTATGTGTTTAAACATAGTGCTAATATATATATATATATATATATATGTATATATGTATTAAATATATAATTCATATATAGAGAGGATGACCAGCCATCCATATTTGCCTGGAACTGAGATGGGGTGTGGATACTCCCTAGTGAAGGAGTCTACCTGGAGTGTGTGATACAGATGCTATCATGCTTACCGAGGGCTTCAACATTAGGCGTACTATCCAACATTCAACTTTTTAATTTTTTTTTTGTTTTTTCAAGACAGGGTTTCTCTGTGTAACTTTGGAGCCTATCCTGACACTCACTCTGTAGTCCAGGCTGGCCTCAAATTCACAGAGACCCACCTGCCTCTGCCTCACGAGTGATGGGACTAAAGGCGTGTGCCACCAACGCCCAGCCCCAACATTCAACTTTTGCCTTTCTCAATTAACCCACTTGACAGTCCCTGGTGGTACTGGTGGTAGGTACTGGTAGCTTAATTGTCTTCATTTTAGAGATCAATATATAAATTGGGGCATAGTAATGTAATACAGACTTAACTAACAAGTGTATACCAAATAAGCCATAATATGTGTCCTTATACTACATTTTTTTTTGTCTTAGACTCTTGCTATAGTACAACCTATGTAGTATCATTTTATAACAAGCTTGATAAGTGAGTAAAAGCCAAAATTTAAGGATAACTGTTGCCAAAGGGAAGGACCAGCCTTTGTAATAACATCCCTTTACTCCAGTGAAATTGACTGCTCTTATAAAATGAAGATGCGTGAAAATAAAGGCTGGGGAGATGATAAGAGCTTCTGCTACTTTCGCAGTGGACCTGGGTTCAATTCCCAGTACTCAGGTAGGGTGGCTCACAACTATCAATGTCTCCAGCTCCAGGGGGGATTTGAGGCCCTTGTCTGAGAGCATGAAAGAAAGATAGATGTATACGTAAAATAAATCCTTCAACTAAAAAGTGAAATCAACTTTCTATTTTAAAGACATTTGAGTCAATTCACAACACAGAAGGGTCAGCCCTTATGAAAGCATTTACTTGAAGAGAATGACAAAATCCCAACCATGAGTTTTATTGTTCTTTGTGCTGCACCTTTCTTGACGGGAGGACATGGCAGAAGGCGGGAAGAGAAACCAGGTGCAGTGAGTCATGGAAGTGAGACTTGCAAGTGATGAAAGGAACAGCAGAAGACTGGAGAAGAATAGTAGGCAGAGAGCAGAAGTGTGTGTGCCCCTCTGCAGTTCACAGGCCCAGTGCTTCCCAAGTTAGAATGCTGTGGGCCTGGTCCTCTGCTGTTCAGCTTCCCCTTGAGAGCTAGAAGCACCTCATGTTTTAGCTTGACAACCGAAGGCTTAATGCTGTGGGTTATAAATTATTCTACATGAGTGGTTTTCAATCCTCCTAATGCTGCGACCTTTCAATACAGTTCCTCATGTTGTGATGACCCCAACCATAAAATTATTTTCATTGCTACTTCATAACTAATTTTTGCTACTGTTATGAATCATAATGCAAACAGTTTTGGAGAGAGAGTTTTGCCAAAGGGTTAACGAGACCCATAGGTTGAGAACCACTGTTTTAGATGACTACTCAATTGGGTAGCAGGGCTGGCAAGAAGAATATTTAAAAACTATTTGTGTGTATTTAATTTTACACATAATATTTAATTATGTGTGTATGTGTGTGGTTGTGCATGTCTGAGTACAAGTGAACTCGAAGTTCAGAAAGAGGCTGGATACTGGAACCAAGCTAGAAAGGTGTGGTAATAAATTTATGCTTTGCCATCCAGTAGCTGTGGGTTCTTGTCTTTCATGTAACTAGAACTCACTAAGTTGGCCTCAAACTTACAATGATATCTCTATCTCTGCCTCCCAAGTATTAGGATTAAGGTATTGGCTACAATTCTCACTGTAACTAAAGTTCTTAAGCTTTAATGTTCTTAACCATATACACTCTGAAGAGGTGTGGTGTTGACTTCATCAAGCCATACCACAGAGCACTCAGTTTGTAAAAAGTATTCCATTTTTGTTAATGTATATTTGTTAAAATTGCAGCCCCAGTGGAAAAATATAGGCAGAGAAGGTCATATTAAAAATGTTATTGATGGAAATGTAAACAAATACAACCATTATAGAAAAATACAGTGTAGAGGCCTCAAAAATTGAAAATAGTTCTACCATATGATTTAGCATGTTACTTTGTACTAAGTATCTAAAGGGACTTGAAATCAGGACATCTATAGGATACCAATCCTCCAAGGTTTTCTGCATCACTCTTCTCATCACTTGGCACTCTGTGCCAAAACACAGAGTTGACCTGAGTGTTTAATCAGCAGAGGAAGGGATATGGAAAATGTACTGCAAACTCGCAATGAAATACTATTCAGATTTTCCAAAAGAAGGAAATCACAGCATCAGTGACAACCTTGATGAATCTGGAGAACATTATGCTCCGTGAAATAAGTAACATGAAGTAGCGAATCTCACTTCTTATAGAAAGGTTGAATTCATGCAAGCGAAGTAGAATAGTAGTTACTAGGGACTCAGGGAGGGGAATTAAAAGGTTCTTTCTCAGTATTTGTTACAGACTTTTTTTGTTTGTTTGTTTTTTTATGACTAATGATCTTTAAACACATACAAAACTAACCACTGTGTTTTTGGATCTGTGTCTTCAGTTCCCTAATGCTGCTTTTTCTTTTCTTTCCTTTTCTTTAAAATGAAGCCTAGTGTTTCATGTTCTTCACCCTTGAAAAGTGCTACCAAAGGTTGTGATGAGTCACAGCAGCCCGGCTAAAGAATGATCAACATAAAATATCCAAATATAATCCAGTCCCACATGATGCTCCTCATGAATTATTCATACACTCTGATGAGGACATGGAGAGCATTTATAGTCAAATAGCTTGTCTCCAAATGACGGACCACACATCTGAAACAGATCAGGATGCTCTCACTTGCAGATGGAGGACAAGGGCCTGGGAAAGCACAATGATTGAACAGCACTGAGTAAGCAATGAGGAATGTAACATTAAATGTTAACACAGGGCTCGAATGAGTAGTAAATCTCTACCCGCCCCCTTTCCTGTCCCTAATTTCCTGTAGGATGCACGAGTTTATTTTTAAGAAACGTGCACAGGTGGAAGGAAAACACATGTGCAAGGACTTTTATTAACACAACTGTGCTCATATTTAGCTGCTGCTGTACCAACAGAAGTCTAAGTGTAATCTAAGGCCAGTGTCTACCCTCAGCTTCTTAACTTGATATGCATGAACCTCTGTGGCCCAGTCCCACCCAACTTTGCCAATATTAGCTGACCCACCCACTCTCCAACTGAAAACTCAAACCTCCAGTAACATTCTTACTAAACTCTCTCCAACCCTACATCTCTACCATTGACTCCAACACTCTTATCTTCCCACCTTATTTATTCATTCTTTGGACAAGCATCCATTCCTCCAGGAATACTGTTCAGTCTTCCTTCATCCCTCTTTGGGTACCCAATATGAGATGGCTGTTACAGTCATAGAGAGCATCTATGCTGGTCACCTTTACAGTCTAGAATCACCCATAAAGGGACTCTCCATGAGGATTGTCTATATAGATTAGGATGGTCTGTGAGCATGTCTGGTGAGCTATTGTCTTCATGACACTAAGATGTGAAGACTCATCCACTGTGGGCAGTGCCATTCCTTTGGTTTGGGTATTGGACTATATGAAAGTGGAGAATGTGAGCTGAACACTAGCATGCATACATGGATTCACTGCTCCCTGCTATTGACTAGGCGTGTAATGTGACTAGCTGCTTCAAGTTGCTGTGCCTTGACTTCCTGCAGTATAATCTGGAATTGTGAGGTAATTCCCAGTAGTCACTTTTGCTAGAGTAATTTATCACAGCAACAACAGAAGCTAAGACAGCACCTCCCATCTCACACAACTCTCATTACTAGCTCTCATGTCCACCCTCCTCACTCGGTTCTCAGCTCCTTTGAAGGACTGTAGCTTAAACGCATGCCTGAATGAATGGATTGTGTTACACGTATGTAAAATTCCTATGATAAACTTCTGTTCTTCCATTTTTTAAAGAACTTCTGGTGAGCATAAGTAAGACAAAATGCCAGGGCTGTAGAGGTAGCTCAGAGGTTGAGAGCCTTTGCTGCTCTTGCAGAGGTCCTTGGTTTGGTTCCAAGCACCCACATGGAGCCTTCTAACCACCTGAAACTTCAGTTCTATATGATCAACACTTTCTTCTGGCCTTTTTGGGCTCTTGCATGTAAATGGTATGCATAAATTCACAACACAGTCACACGAAGTTATACATACAAAATTTAGCACCTTACTTTTAAATGTATGGGTCAGTGATATTAAATACATTCATAAAGTAGAACTATCACAGGTGTTCCAGGAATCTGCACAGCCCTTCCCTGCCAGAATGGTAATGGCCTGTGATGACCCTGAATCAGGGAGCCGCTTATGAATGCCTTTTTTCTGTCTTCTGGTCACAGATACCCACAGGAATTTGAATTCTTTACCTCACAGCATGCTGAGTGTTGGGACCCAGCTGTTAAGAAGTCTATTACTCTTTTCCCTAGTTGAAAACTTTTACAAAGACTTTTATGCTCTTCCTCAATGGTATAACTTCCAATGTCTTTGCTTTCACTTCCTTTCCCCTCTGAAAATCCTTCCTCTTGTCTTTCTGTCCTTTAAATGTGTTCATTAGAATGAATGTATAGACTTTTTCATGCTCAAAAACTTGAAAACTCTAGGGTGAGGTCATATTTCTTTCTAAGTGAACAGTGGACACATTTTCTTTTATTTTGTAAGCTCCAGTTCCTGTTTTGATATATATGAGTCCCTTCATCCTTTCCTTTTCCTTCCTTCCTTCTTTCCTTTCTATTTTTTGTCTATGCCTATTATATCAAAATAGCATATTTATAGGCATTTGTTTACTCAAAAATCTCCTTCTCCATGTTGTCAAATTTTGTGCACTACTGAGTGAAAGTGCCCACCTCTGACCTCATTTGAATTGTAGCATCAAGAACAGGCCACCATATAATTCAAGAATAACACACTCCAAATGGAAACAAGGAATAAAGGAGCTCCTTACTTCATCCCAAAGCAGAAGGGAACATCCCTTTGTTCTGAGACTTTAAGTGGAACTAGACAGGCAGTTTGGGGCAGCATCTGTACAAGAGGAAAGGAGTATTATTAAATTATTCTTTTTTCAGACAATACAGACAAAGCAAAAATTTGAAGAAATACTGCATGCCTGAACCTTGGATTTATATATACACATAATTAACCAAGAAGAAATGGACAACTATGTCACTTGTTGTTGTTTTTATGATTCTGCTTTTGAGTTTTACTCACGTCTGGCACAGAGAAAAGTCCATAGGAACCATAGGAAAGGTTGGCCTGACCCAAACTGTAGCAGAAACAGACGGTCATCTGCTCTTAATAACAGTGTTTAAACAGAGCTGGGCTGCCATTAGTGACACCATCAACAGCTATTTATGTAGGAAGCATGGCATAGAGGCTTTCAGCCCCAAGGAATTTTTTTCTTTCTTTCAATGCTTGTGATTGTCTACACAGCAATGAAAACATCTGGATGTAAACAAATCTTCCAGTCCATCATCCACATGGCTGGCACACACAGTCCTAAAAAGTCAAATGTTAGGAAGGCAAATGCAACTAGCTGAGTTATTTAGAGCTATAAAAGGCGCCAGGTCGGAGTACTCATCCAGAGGATAGCTAGGATAGACAACTCAGTGGGACAAGGATGACTAATTGAAATCCCTCCAGTCTTTTAAGGCCCCTGCCCTCACCTTTACCTCAGCTGAGTCTCTATCCTTCACTCAGTGAATCATCCCATTTGAGATCACATACACCATCTGAGGACTCAAGAACACTTAACAGGTTTTCACAATGTCAACCGTACCTCTGATTATGTATGTTTCATCTGACTTTGCTTTCCCCTGATTCTTGTGTTTGATAAACTTCTATGCTTCCCATTTATCTTCATACGCTTTTGAGGGTGCCCTGGAAATTCTCTCTTTGCTGCATGGGGTGCTGGGGTCTACTTTCCTATTACAGGTACCATTTGAGATTTGTTCCCACACCCACACTGTCATCACTTGTCTCCACCTCTCTTCTACTACAGAAGGCGAGCTTTTCACAGCTCTGACTTCCGTGCATAGAGAATAGTGATTAGCTTGCAATTGCTGTTCTATTATATTTGAGTTAATTAATTCCAATTTAAACTTCTTGTATGAGAAGAATTTTTTTTCTGAACAATTCAGAGTTTTTACCCAATGTTCATATAGGAATTTATCTCAACCTAATATTGACTGGATCTGGATTACATGAATTTATTCTATCAACTCAAATTCACTGGCCACATAGTTGGCATTTTGGGTTTTTATGTAGTTGTATAAGGCACGGACTTTCCTAGTACTTTGGTTGTGATTCAAAAACTACTTTTCTATACATATGTAGCTGTGATACCCTGCTTGTGAGGGTGCCTGAATTCTCTGTAGAGGATCTCCAAATCTCTCTAGGAGGCATTGTACCAAAAAGATCACCACAAATGTTATATCCTTAGTAACATTCCCAGAAGTTATGCTTGTCAAAGGTATTGAATGTTCCATCCACCAACCTAATTCTAAACATTTGAGAATTTTAATGTCTTTTTTTATTAACCTTATACTATTACTTGATAAGAAAAGATAACTCCCCAAGTTATTGTGTGTGTGTGTGTGTGTGTGTGTGTATGTGTGTGTGTGATAGTGACTCTAGCAGTACATGTATCTGAAGTATGCATATTTAATTGTATGTATATTCATCAATGGGGAAGAAATATGCTTATCCCTATATAAATATGTATATACATTTTTATTTAGTAAAATAGCAAGAAAAATCCCAAGAGAAAATTACTTTGTCCTTCAAACTTACCCATAGCCCCTTAAAACATTCAAGTATTTTTATTTCTTCACCAAAATCCAGCAAGAGAAGTCAAAGAACACTAGGGTGAAGAGAAATATGGGGTCCCTTCTCTGGGCTTAAGGGTATGAGATAATGAACCTAGTTCCTGGGATAAGCATATTTATCGGGCTTGTTATGTATCAAATGTAACAAAAGTCCAGGATCTGAAGAACGCCCTGTGTGGTTCTTTTCACACCCTTTGATCACACAATTCCTCTTTAATTCAAATGCAGTAGAGCTTAAGTGGCTTCATTGATGTGTTAAGTGTGGAATGATTTTTGTATAAAATAAAAAAAGGCTCCATTATGTGTCCAGAAAAAGCCTGTGTGTGCTTGTTTATTGAGACAGGAAGTCAGTTTCCCACACAGAGCCAGGTTTCTGTGATGCTGAAGCATTGTGTCTAAAAAAGAAGAGTGAAGGAAACTTAATTTTCTACCTGGCAGAGATCAGCTCCTGGAGGAAGGGACAGACAATGCCATTGGACTTCAGCTGAATGAGAGGACTTGATTGATTTTCAGAAAATGTTCCATGGATAAGGCAAGCCCGGAACACTTTTGTTCGGAAGAACACACATTGTATAATAGAAGGCTGGTTTCTGTATCTCGTTTGAAGTGATGTCTCGCAGTGAGTACCAGCTATTACCTCCTAAGTCGGGTGGAGAAAGAGTTTTTTTTGCACAAACTCTATAGGTTGTTTTGTTGTTTAGTTTTCCCTGAAGTTAGCAACCATTTATTTGCACTTCCTTCGTTCCTTTCTTTCTTCCTTATTTATTTATTTATTTATTTATTTATTTATTTATTTATTTATTTATCTTTATCTTCTTTTCCTTTTTGTTTCTTTTTTGTCAATATTTCTGAGACTTCTCTGAGACAATATTAAATAAATTCATCCTTAGTGGGTATAATTCCTATATGTTAGAATGGTTCTTAATCTTGTTATAATTCTTTGAATTCTGGGAACAAGCCAGAATTCAAAGCAGTTTCCTACTCCCAAGACTAGTCTTTCCCCTCACTACCACGTCTAACTTAAACTGTAAGAAGTAGCTCCATTCCAGCCATCCTCTTCAAAGCTACCACAATTCTGTCACTTACAATCTTCCTGCTGTCTTCCTCTTCATTTTTGTGGGCCCTCTAAAACCTTCTGCTTCTTAGCTGGAAATTGCTTACAAAGAACATTTTATACAGTTATTCCAATGAATGATTTTATAAACATACAATAGTGAAAAGACCCTAAATGAGAAGGCAATGTTTCCAAGGTTAACATTTATATTACTAGTATTTTAGAACAAGTGAATTGTAAAAGGATAGTCATGGCAGGTTCAAATCCAAGAAAACATTCCTGGGTCAATGAACATTGGATGGGAACAGCAGAATCACTCCTTGATGAAGGCGTGAGGGAGGGTAGATGTAAACACAGCACTGCCTCCTTGGGTAACCTCTGGATTTTTCCCCATATAGTTATATTCTTAAATTCTTTACTGCCCATCTGTCCTAAATTTTAAAAATCAATCCCCCCCAAGTGTGCGTGCATTTCTCTGTGTATGTGTGTGTGCTTCTCTCTCTCTCTCTCTCTCTCTCTCTCTCTCTCTCTCTCTCTCTCTCTCTCTCTCTCTCTCTCTCTCTCTCTCTCTGAAGCCATAACAGCAGCAATGCCTTCTGGTCCTCTGTCTTAAGAACTTAGGTGCTTGGTGTAATCTCTGTGCTAGAAGATAAGGATGTGATAGGAGAAGCTAGGAAGCTCCCGAATGAACAGGCCTTACCAAGTCCCTTCTAGGTGTGAAGTCCCACGCCCTTCTTGTTCACTCTTCTTTATTAAGTGTCTGTTTGTAGTGAGATATCTCACTACATCCATTCTTCATCAAAGCGAGCACAGGTTTACTCATTTGCTGTTTGGGTCCCATAACTATAAAAAGTAAAACAAAGTTTCCGAAGATTTACTGAACAAGTGGAAAATCGCTACCATGAAAAGTGAAAACAGAAATGAAAGACAAGACACTCCATGTTTGTGGCTGGGAGAACCAACATTGCTAAAATGATCATGGCAATATCCAGATCATTAAATTCCATGTAACCTCTGTCAAAATATCAGTGATATTATTCACACAACAAGAAAAACAACACTAAATTTATATAGAATAAGAACCATAAAATCTATTGATAGCCAAAAGCCATTGTGTAAAATAATAAGACAGGATGTGAAGAGAGATGTCATTCTGTAAATATGTTTCTCTTATTGGTTCATGAATAAAGCCGTTGGCCAATAGGAAAGCAAGATGGGTAAGATAGGTGGGACCAGGAGACAAGGAGGATGTAGTAGAAGATTCAAGAGGTCCAGACCCTCTCTCTGGTAAGATAAGACCACATAGAAACACATAGATTAATAGAAATGGGCTAATATTTAAGACAGAGCTAGCCAATAAGAAATGCTAGTAACAGGCTAACAGCTTTATATCTAATGCAGCGTCTCTGTGTGTTATTTGGGGCTAATGTGGCTCTGGGACTAGGCTGGTGGAGAAAACAGCTCATAACAAGAATGCAGACTATCTACCTTCAGTAATGCTATTGAACTATAATCATGAGAACAACCTGGCAAATGACATCCAAAAACAGGCACAAAGAAAAACAAAGCGAAACAGTTATTTTAGAAGTAAAGCTGTAAACATATTGATAACCAATTTTGACAAATGTGTGAAAAACAAATGAGTTGCAGAGTGAACAGAGTGGTGCTGGGAAAATCGGGCGTCTACTTGCAAATGAATGAAAGCAGACTTCTATCTCCCCCCAGTTACAGAAATTGGATTAAAATATAAGTATTAGAGCTGAAGCTACAAAGTCCTAGAAGACAAAAATAGAAGTAATACCACAGGACACTGAAACGAGCAAGGATCTTTTTAACTCTCCAAAGCACAGAAAACAAGCAAAATGGACACACAGGACTCCAACAAAGGGGACAGTCATCAGGGTGAGGAGACAGCACACAAGCTATATAGGTGACAAGAGGTCAATATCTAGACTATACAAGGCACTCTAAAAATTCAAGAGCAAAAATGTCAAATAACCCCAGATTTTAAATGGGCAATAAAACTAAGAAGACAGTGCTCAAAAGAAAACTGGGAAGTGGCCAGTTAATTGGTGAAAACTGGTTTTAATGTCAGTTATAAGCCAGCAAGTGCAGCTCAAAACCACACTGAGATTCTCCCTCTTCTAGTAAGAGGGAATATTGTCAGAGACAACTGCTCTGGCAGAAAGCTGGGGGCGGCGGGGGCTCGAATGCTGTCCTCCAGAACGCAAATTGATACATTAATGCAAATTAGACATGGAACTAACTTCCAGGAACCACACTCTTGTTTATAGGTTAAAAGAGTCAGTGAAATCCCTATGTTGAAGAGACATCTGCATTCTACTGTTAGGACAGCACTGTTCTCACCAGCTGTAAAATGGAGCAACTTAAGTTAGCTAAATAGCAGATAAAATACAATGCACATGGGCAGGGGAATATGATTCATCCAGAAAAAGAATGAAACCCTCTCGTTAGATACAGCACTTATTACAGTAATTGAAATAAGCCTGATGAAGAAAGAAAACTTTCATATAATCTTATTCATATGTGGTTTATAGGAAGGCTGGCCTCAGGACTGAAGTGATGGCTCAGTAGTAAGATCATTTGCTGCTCTTGAAGAGGACCTAAGGTTGTTTCCCTGCACCAGGGTGGCCCACACCGTTTTTGCTTCCACAGGCACCAAACACACATGCAGTGCACATACACACATGGAGGCAAGACACTTATACCCATAAAAAATAAATACGTATTCTTTTAAGGGTTGATTTCACAGAAATTGGAAATGGAACGGCATGATATCGCATGAGTAGAAGGAAGGGGGCTATTACAAACAATATGTATGTATGTGTATATAAGCTTTCTATGGCATGTCTACAACCTTGGGGAGTTGGTTTCTTTCAATGAAAAAATTAACTGAAATAAAAATTATAGTTTCTCTAGGTCTTGGGAAGATCTCTAGGCATGAGAATATAAATATTCCATTTAGCTAAATTCTACAGTGCATTTATCAGGACATTCAGATGGCTAGAAGTACAAGGAACAAAGAGTAGAGTGCTACATTTGGCTAAATGTACTTAAGACTTCTCTTAGCTGAAAAGGAAAATCTTTCTCTTTCCTCTTTTCTCTCTTCTTTTAAAGTTTGGATAAGTTGATCTAAAACAATCAAGCAACTTTGCAATGCAGGCATACTTTTCATTCCCTCTGGTCTTAGAGGTTCTATCTGATTTTAATCAGCATTGGTCCGATATGATTCAAAACAGCTGACGCTAAATTTGCCTTTTAAAACTCCTGTCCTAAACTGGAGCTGTTGGGATGCCTTCACCTAGTGTAAGGCCCTTTCCCAAGGCAGTCTTATCAGGCACAAATATTGGGGGTTATGAGTTTTACCCCTAAATGTTTCAATGTCCTGCAGAGTTCTCTGTGATTTTAAAGCCTTGTTAAACATAATATAGCTAGTTCTTGATTATCTGCAAAAGAGGAAATGAGTAGTGGCACAGATAATCCAAAACAGAAAAACAATCAAAATGTTTCTTACATTTACTCTGGAATGCTTTGTATGGCTTTTGGGGATTCAGGCTTTCCTTCTCAGTGATGTTGTGCTCAGGAAAAAGTCAAAATGAGTTTGCATTCCCTAAGCCCACAGCAAATAGCTAAGGGGGATGTGGGGCAGCCACATGCTGGGTGGCAGGGAGAAGACAGCCTGAAATCTGAGGGAAAGCATTCCACTGAGACTGGAGATGTGGAAAATGCCTATATGAATAATTAAGTGCTGACTGGAATGTAAACCAGCCTTGTAAATTAGCAAGGGATAGTCTTCTAGCCTCTGTTACTTAAAATGTTAGGTTATCTTCTTTAGAGCTAGGAAACTGGTCAATAAAAATGATCCCTAAGTTCTTGACTTCTCACAGTCCACCGATACTGGTGCTCTGTGGAGTCAAGACCTAACACTAAGGCCTTAGGGTTAGTCCACGGCCAGCACAGTCTCATGCCATACTACAGCCTTCTGCATTTGGATGTATGTAGCTTTATCATGTACCAACTTTTACCATTGTCTTATTTATTGATAGTCATTCCTATTTTATGTGTGAGAAAACTAATTCACATACACACACACACACACACACACACACACACACACACACACACACACACTAATTCACAAAGCTGTGTAGTGCCTGTGCTATACTCCATGTTTCACTAATTGGGCGAAGGCCTAGAGATTTAAATAAAAGACAAGACAGCAGGTCATTCATGCAACAGGAGTGCTGAATGCCGAATGTCGCTTATTGAGGGGGATGTGCGGGCTTATATACAGATTCTCAGCACAGTGGAAAACAATCAAGAGTCAAGCATGCAAATACTCGAGCTTAGTTCCTCCCCAGCAGATGTGTGTTAGCAAATCAGGAAGAGTACTAGTAACAACTCTGGGGCAAGATATCCAGCCAACAGCTTCAGGCTTGCTCAAGGTACCTTGGAAGTCCATGCATGGTCCCTAAAAAGCTGGTCTCTAGAGATGCCAACTTCAAAGTTATGACTACTTTTCTGGTTTGAGTAACTAAGTAATGAGTCAAAAGTTAAGAAGTTCTGTTGTTCTGATGGTAATGAAACTTTTTAGAATTTAATCATTGTTTTGATGTTTACCTGTTTCTTTTCTCAATGTCTTTAGGAAGTTAAATCAATTAAACAATTTTATTAGTTCTAAATAGGTTTCTCAGACAAATAGGGTGATGAACTAGTGAACTAGATGATGAATATTATTAATATTGTATTATGACCCAAAGCTTAATAATGCTTACATATAATCTCTTTCGGCTGGGAGACTTCAATTGAGAACAGGATAGACTAGACTAGAGTAGAGTAGAATAGGATAGAGAGACAAAGCAGGGGTAGTGGGGAGGAAGAGGAGGGATAAAAACAGAAGTGGGAAAGTGGGTAAGAAGAGAAGGAAAGAGGAAAAAGAGAAGACAGGAGAGGAGGAAGAAAGAAGAGGAGGAAAAAGCAGTATAAGACAGTTAGATACAAGAAATGACAGGGAGAGTCAAGCCCCATTGAGAAAGAGCAAAAAGTAGAAAGGAGTTCAAATAGGGCGAATAAATGAATAGATGGAAGTCAGTGGGTAGTTAGAATGTCACATGTACAATGTTCCTACAGTTACCAAGCACATGGTGCTGTTGAAATAGGCCATAACAATTGGAGATCATCTTACCATGGCCGTTGTTGAGGGTGGGATTGGATGCTATCCCTTCCACATCCATCATTATAACTAAGATAAGTGCCTCACACACATTCCTACAGGTCAACCTTGTCCAGAATACCACTGTCAAAATGAGTCCCTTCCTGGGTGGTTCTAGGTTGTGTCAGGTTAACAATTACAACTAAATGCTCACAAACAGGATTCCAGGTGGCAGGAAGACCACAGGTGCAAGGAAGAGAACTTCAGATGTGTTCAGAGAACATGAAAATGATCTGAAAATGAATTTATCCCAGAAGAAAAAATACAAGAAAGAATTAAAATAATTTTGGCAGCAAAGATGTCTACATGGCCTGTTTTTGACATAAAAGGTACCATGTTGGGAGAAAATATAAAGAGAGGCAAGAAAGGAGAAAGGAAAGTCATTAAAACTTATCCATGCTTATAGCTCAATGTAAAAACACTTGTGTAGCATGTACAAGGTCCTAGTTTCCATCTCCAGCACTGATGTGGGGACGAAAACAACTCTTCATATTATTAGACAGTTTAAGAAATACAAATGCTCACATTGTCAGGCATCTCACGACAGTGAATGATTTAAGTACTGAAAGAAGATGAGAAGAATAGACACATGGAACTGATGACCCCATTGGAAGTGGATTCTGAAATTCATGTCAGTTGACTTGGTGACCTGCTGTTAGGCACCCTGCCTCTGGGACATGTTATCTCCAAGGCCAAGATTTGGAAAAGATTCAGATTAGCATTTGGAAAGAAGCTAGGGGTACTAGAATGCTTATACTAAATACTAGACACAGCTCAAAGCTTACAGACTTCAATTAGTTCTGGAAAATTCCACAGCTGTTTGAGCAATAGTACATTCCTTTTACACACAGACCATTTTTGTCTTACCTTGAAAATTTTTTTCTCCTCTAACCCCTCGACAATCTGTCACTGTTTCAAAACAACACACACACGCGCACGCGCACACACACACACATACACACTGCAGGAAATACAGAGTTATTTACCTCTATGTATGCTTTCTATCTCCTGAGAAGGTCTCTTTGTCTCTTTACTGTCTGGAGCCTTAGGTATCCCTGGGTTCTGCTCTTCAGTCCTGTGAATAGTGTCATATCACTATGATCATCACCTTGAATCTGGTGACAGTACTGTGAGTTCTTAGTATAGAATTTTACTATTCTTCTTGATGCAGATCTCTGGCACACTAGCTATTTATGGACCAAGTTCTCTAGTTCCCAGGAACATTGGCTTCTAAGCTCTCTGAAGGCCTTCTCTGGAAATTGCTCTCTACTAAATGGAACATTCTTTCCCAAGGTCATTTCTATTTCCAAGATGTAGTTCCATAAAGACTGTCCAAATCCATGACCACATTTCCAAAGCTGCCCCCAGAATAATTTTATTCCTCTCATGAATTCTTTTGTCCTGTCCTGTTTCTTGTATTACCTCCTGTGTCACTCCTGAAAACATTCTTAATGAACCCCTGCATACAAAACTACATCTTATAGGAAACTTCCCAGAAAATGGATCTACTGTGCCTTCTATGTTGTTGATATAGAAGACAATCTTATCGCAAAAGAAAAATTATGAGGCTTTGAAGGCTTCCAAGGTCCAGGTTAATGACCATTCTACACAAAAGAAGTCGCTGACTTAAACTGATAGCCCAGTTTGGCAATTGTCTTACTTTTCAACCTTGAATGGCTGATTTATCTTTCCTCTGCACTTTTCTGCTTTTGTTTACTTTTATAATGAAGTATGTGATGGAATGATGGGAAAGGAAAATGAACAGAAGTTGAGATCTCCTAAATGGCCACAGAACACTATGAGAACACAAATTCTGTGGTTAAATCCTCTCCATCTAGAGCCCCATAGATGACACTACTTCCTTGGAGGTAGCTCTGCACATGGCCTTTGCTTGTCATTTTGTGGACTATGCAACCACAGAATTCCTCTGGGGACATAGCCACACCCCAAATCTTAGCCTAAATCCCCAAGTTTGACACAGATTCATAAGAATTTGGCAAGGAGCTCACCCAATTTTTCCATCAAATTGGATCCAAATGTTGCCTGAGTTGGCTGAGAGTTCAGTCAGAAGAGGAGAGTCCAGGCCAACCAACTGTTAAATGGTGATATTTGAAACTCAAAGGAGTTTGGCATTGCTTTAGGGCTAGGAGGGAAGTTTCGAACCACAGCATAGGATATAAACCCTGGCCCAATTCAAAACAGTTCCTAATTTTGTGGGTGATTGTTTCAGTGTTGCATCTGACTCCACTCCTACACATTATACTTATTCCAGATGTCAAGGTCAGTTGGAGGAAACTCTGGACTCCTATAGGATTGGAGTAGAGACAGGAAGCCATTTTTCATTGTTACTCTAATTCCCACAACATATCCCTTAGAAAAAGGGATGGCTATAGCATTTGACAAGGACTGGGTAAGTGCATTAGTCTGGATGCTGTGAAGAAGCCAATAAGCAGGGTCTTTGGGGATCAGTGCTCTGGCTGAAATCCTCCTTTTTCCACTGGAAGTTTAGAGAATGTTTTGGCTTCTTCCAAGAGCAATGACTTTGTCTCAGATGGATCACTGGGATAGGTTTAATTATAAAACAGAGCAAGTAAAGTTTGGCTACAACATGAAGTTCTCTTACATGAGTTCCTAAATGATAATACTTTCTTTCTATTCTGTATCCTTCCCCATCTTTATGGCTTCGGATACTATGCTCCAATGCCCTTACACTAAAAGGTTGGTCATTAGTCAGAGGTATTCTTAGAAGGTGATGGAAGCTTCAGGAGGTGTGGCCTACAGTGGGAGGAAGGTAGGTCATTGAGAACATGTCTTGGAGGGATTTCTGAGATCTGGTCCCTCTTTTCCTTCATTCTTTGTATTCTCAACTACCAAGGAGTGAGAAACACTGACACATCCTACACTCTTCACTATGATGTTCTTTTTGTCAAAGTTCTAAAACAATGGAGTCATTTAACAATGGGCTGAAAGCTATGAAGCCATGGTCCCAAATAATCTTACTCTATAAGCTGATTGTATAAGGTATTTTGTCACATTAACAGAACCCCAACAAACAGACCCCTCCCTCTTCTATCCTTTCCCCCTTCTCATCCTCTTTCTTTCTCTTCTTGTCCCTATCTTCATTACCCCCTGTCTTAGTCAGTGTTCTATTGTTATGAAAAGACACCATGACCAAGGTAACTCTTACAAAAAGAAGCATGTAATTGTGGACTGGATTCCAGTTTCAGAGGTGTAGTCCATTATCATCATGGTGGGGAGCACAGCAACAGGCATAGCAGGCATGGTTTTGGAGTAGTTGAAAGCTAAGGACCAATCCATGGTGGGTAGGGGGATTGGGCCTGGTGTCCGACAATTGATACACTTCCTACAACAAGGCTATGCCTCTTAATCCTTCTAATTCTTTCAAAAATTACACCCCTTAATGCCTAACATTCAAATATTTAAGCCTATGGGAGATATTGTTATTCAAACCATTATACCTCCTAAGAAGTTATGGCATGATTTGTATTATTTTCAAGCTTCATTTAATGTTTCTCCAAACTCTTCTTCTATCCCAGCCTACTACTTCTAGCTTTCCTAAACCAGTTGTTGCATAATTTGTATTTCTATGCCTGCTTCAAAAAGTCGACAACTATGTTTATACTGAACCCTGTAGTCACCCCACTCCCACAGTCTAGGATTTATTTCTCATAGATCATGTTTTCTAAAATCCTACATTCTTAGAGACAGCATAGTAAATGCATCTATGGGGAAATTTAAACATAAAGTATGCTTGAATCTTGGTTTTGTCTTTACAGGACATCTGGCATCAGGATGACATTTAGACTCTTTAAGCTTCAGTTTCTTCAGCTCTTAAATGCAGATAAAAATGATTAATTTATAGAACTTCAGCTTAAATTTAATTTCTATTTCAACTTACATTTAATTTCTATAAAAAAACCAGTAAGTGTCTCAATTTTCCAAAACAGGATTCAATAACACTGTGTCAGTCTGTCATTCCCTTATCATAAGGCTCATAACTTTGCATCCTAATTTCTTAATTACTTTCCAAGTCCCACTGAAATTTCCTGGGTGACAAAGACTACAACTGATCACCTCTGGAGTCCAGTGTTGACTGTAATGTCTAGAACTGATTGATACTGAATGAAGGAAGCACCTCTGGAAGCATTTGTAAATGGTAGTGGTAGTTTTTCCAACGTGACAAATTTATATTGGGAAAGAATCCTTTTTAGACCATGTCTTGACTAGAGGAGAGATGATAATGAAAATGTCAGGAATGGAAGACATTTTGGCATCCATAAAATAGCTCTATGTAGGTGACCTATTGTTCTCTCCAGACATCCAGCTGGTCCTGGGCCCACACACCTGAAGTTTCACATCTGAAGCACTGTATTTCCTAATCCATCTTAATGACACCAGTTTGGCTCAAGGCTCCAGGCTGGGACCAAATTTTCTCCAACTATGGAGGAAACAATAAAGGTGCTGTATCTTTCTCTTTGCATCATCCGGGCAAATAGTTGTCATGGAGGCTTAGCTTACATGGGATTCCCAAGAGACAAAGCCTGTTCTATGGTCAGGTCAGCAACCTCCACCACTGTGGGCTGTGTCACCTCTCTAACTAGAAAAAAAAAATGAAGCTATTGAGTTCTTGACAAGGGTCTAGAGCACCAACACAAATGGGAAAAGATGAAAAGGAGGAAGATCCACGACGTGTGGGATGTGTGCTCCCACACATGGTCTCTAGTGATCTGCTTGGGAAGAGGACAGGAAAGAAATGGTGTGTTGCTGCTCTGTTCTTTTGAGGCCAACTTCCCATGTGGCTCACATTTGTATGTCTGACAAGCAGATGTACTGGATGCCTTGGTTCTGGGCTTCCATTTCAAGGATGTTCTATAGTAAATAGGCTTGAGAAAAAAAAGGCTAATCTAAAGTGGTGGTCAGATATGCTTTCTGATTCTCATGCAAACATTTAGTTTCCTAAATCTGGACCCCTCTCTAGTCACACACCTCACAGTGGATATAAACATCACTGATTCTCTCCTCATTATGCTGCAGGAACTGAGGCCATGGAATGTTTGTCTTGCTTTCTGTACTGAGTAATTCATCTCAGACCCAAGTCTTGGGTCTGTCACCATCTGTGAAACCATGAGATTATATCACTAGATTCAAGTTTCTTACAGTTCTTGATAAAGCTCTGTCCTCTTGAACTAAATGCATCTTGTGAAACAATTCAGCCCTTCCGGGACTGAGTGAGCCCTACCTATGAGGAAAAAAAAAAAAAAAAAAAAAAAAAAGAAGAGGGAGAAATAGCATGTTTTTATTGAATGTTCTTTGTCTGTAAAGATGTGCTGGACATACATCATCTCGTTTAGTTATCATGACATCCCTAGGAGAATACATTATTCTACCTTTTCAAAAATAGATAAGGAGTCCTAGGCCCTGTAGGTGAAGTGACCTTCTGAAGTCACACACAAGGTTTAGAATTTAATGAAAGCCAATGTGTTGAGAGATTTCCTAGAGACTCAAGTCTGTCTAAGACTGACATCCTGACAAACTACCAAGCATGAAATAAACTCCTCTACCATGCGATTATCTGTTCTATGCATTTTCGCAGCCCTCTTCTTGGATGTATTTCTGGTTCCCAGCTCAACAGGAAGTGTTCATTTTCTTAAAATCCTGTCTGCTCTTTCTGCCTTCCCCTTTTAATATTCTTAACCTCCAGCCAGTGTTATGAGCACTTTCCTGCCAGCCTGGTTCCACAACCATGTCAGCCCCAAATAACACACAGAGATGCTGTATTAATTATGAAACTGTTGGCCAGTTTCTAGCATTTCTTATCGGCTAGCTCTGTTTAAATTATTAAGCCATAGTTACTAATATATGTATTTCTACATGGAACATCTTACCAGGAACACCAGACTCATGCATCCTTTCCCCTTGAGATCACATCGCTATTCGTCCTATGTTTCCCAGAATCCTCCACCTCTCCTAGTCCCACCTATCTTGCTTCCCTATTGGCCAACAGTGCTTTATTTATTAACCAATAAAAAAACATATTTGCAGAATAACATATTCCATCAAGCCAATGTCATTCCAATTGCTTAGCCTTGGCCTTCTTGGTCCTGCCTATTACTCTGGGTTTGTTTGTTTGTTTATTTGTTTGTTTGTTTCCTGTACAAAAGAGAGAGAATGTAGAATCCATTCTGAGATGCTACCCCAGAGGTAATAGGCCTTAAAGCTGGGAAGAATTGTGTTTGGTTTTCAGAAATAACTAGAGTGATTAGCTTAGACTCACCATCTGCTGCTCAGAAATTCCCTCTTCTGAATTCTCCTGCCACAGGCCAGCCCGCTCTACCTGCTGCTACTATCCTTAGGGACTTTATACCTGTGTCACATTGCATACAGCTGTGCTTCAAGAATTTATAGAAAAACATTTCCCTAGCCCAACTACTCAACCTAAATGCAGTATAAAACTGACCCTGCCTTGTGGGAAATGAGGCAAGGAATGACCTGTTTTTCATGTAGTACCTGTTTGTTTTCTAATGAAGAGGGTCTGTAGTACTTCAATTATTTTCTTTGCATTCCTGAAACAACCTTGCTTTTCAACTTCAATTTGTTTCAACAAAATGCTGCCCTCCTAATTAATCCAATTAAGCATCTAGCCATTGGTAGTATTTTCATTGGATTTTAAAACTTCTAAAGATGTTAGCCCTATAACTATTTTATATGGCTATGCCATTTTATCTAGCTCTCAGCAATTAGAATTCAATGTAATGACACATCATCTCTAGCCTTCTAATTCTCTTCCCATTATGTTCCATCTGTATTAAACAGGCATGATTATGGGAAAGACAGCTAAGAAAGGCTCCCCCTATAAAGATAAGGAGCTTTCCACCTTCGATTTCTGAAACAGCATGTATATATTCACAGTAAGAATGGACCTGTCAGACAGCACAGACATTGGAAGTGTTTCCCCACTTTCTATAGAAGGAAATTTTTAAATACAAAGAATTACAGGATGTAGGACATGCTTGCTGGAGTTCATAACCAAGTTGGAGAAAGAAACAGTAATCAACCAAAAAGAAATCACATACCACAGCAGTAGGTAAAAGACTTGTCTGACTTATGTAGATAATGCAATCTTACAGCAGATGACATTCTCTAGCTCTTACAATGATCACATCCTATCTTCTTAAATGTTCCCCAAACCTTAGATGAAGAGGACATGTTGTAGCTGTATCAACTGGGGCTGGGCACCCCACAGTCAAGGTTCTATATATTTTGACCAGTGTTGTTTTTCATAACAGTCAAGGAAGTTCCCCTAGGATGACTGCCTAAAGAAGACCTCAATAATAACAACAGCATGTGGCATGCCAGCATAGATGGGGGAAGTTTCTCAGGGGTTCATACCTAGACGAAGAGTTATAAACAATTTATGACTGCTCAAAGGGGGAGTCCCAGCCTTCCCCAGGGATATGCTCCCTAAATAATAATAAAACATTTTAAAAGATACATTTGAGAAGCACCACTACTATAAAATTCATACAATGGTAACCTCAGTCTCCCAGTTATGGAGACAATGACTTGTGGCACTAGCCCCAAATCCCATGCCTACTTCACTCCTACACAGCCTCCTTCAAAATGCTTCTCAAGGGCTCGGTTTCTTCATCTAGTGACCAATGCCATCATCTTATTTTAAGTCTTTATCCATTTGTATTTGAATTTTTAAAATTCTTCACTTGTTCCTTGCCAGAGGCCACTTCCTACTGTGACTGGACTCCCGAAAGCACATACTAAAACTCTGGAAGCTCTGCTTTGATCTCTTCCTTCTTGGTGCAAAAACCTTCCAGGATGCTCATTTCTGATTAATCAAAACCTGATAAGTGCTTAAAAGTAGAATGCAGTTTGAGGTTGCTGTGGTTACTGTTGGCTGTCATCTCTACAGAATCTGAGATCACCTAGGAGACAAGCCTCCAGGTACACCCATGAGGGATTATTTAGATTAGCTCATCCTGTAGGTATGCTGGTGAGGGGTTATCATGATCTGGTTAATTGAAGTGGAAAGACTCACTCCAAAGGAGATGACACCCTCCCATGGGTGGGCTCGGGTACTAGAATCCATTAAAAAAAAAAGAAAAGAAAAGAAAGAAAGCAGCTGAATACTGGCATCCAACCTACTGCTTCTTGACTTCAAATACAATATCATCAGCTATTTCAAGCTCCAGCCACTTTGATTTCCTTGCCAGATGCCAGATAGATTGCACCTTTGGACCAGTTAGTTCCCTCATTACATTGCCCCATTAGGTTACATTTGTAAGGGTTTCCCCCATTAAGCTGCTTTTGTAAAGGTATTTTATCACAGCAACAAAAATGTAACTAAGACAGAGATGATGTGGGCTCCATGCCAGGATGGGAAAATTTTAAGTTCAAGTAAGACTTGGCGTTTGGCATGTAGAGTAGTACAGAAGTTGGTATTCCTGAGAACTAGGAACTGGACCTAGAAGACTGAGAGGGTGGTAAAAGGCAAATGTGGAGGAAAAGCAGGTGTGCAGACCAGGAAGAGGGGAGGATGTAGGACTTTCTCAGTAGACATGATGCTTGGAATGCCCTTCATGGAACAGAGAAGTGCTCAGTGGGTAACTGTTGAACATATGAGTGAACAAATGCATAAGTAAGCCTATTATTCTCATTGCACCGGCCAATTAATGTTACATTTACCATAGCCCTATAATCTGTTTGTAGGACAAAATACCTGGGCTCTGGGTTCCAGCAGCCTCAATAGGTTAGGTTCTTTGTCCTTTACATATCAATGACAGAGGAGAAGTAGTGGTGTAAAGGAAAAGGAAGAGATTTATTCAATATGGCCACAGTGAGAAGTATAACAGATGAAGGAGTCCAGTGACTACACATCCATTTTCAGGTCCATTTTCAGGACATTAACATGAGCTCTGATCTTAAATAGAAGAAGAATTAGGACAGGGACACAAGGTGTGCACTATTGATTAAAATATTCTGGTCTAGGTGAGATTTTGTTGATCATCATCTCAGTGTAGGTCCTGCAAGGTGATCCCCAGAAGTTCTTACTGCTGGAGGGGACAGAGTGATTCTCAATAAATGGTCACTTGTGCCAGGAGACTGTCTTGCTCTCATGAAAGATTGCAGTAATTTGGTGTAGGAAACATGTTCTGTCCAACAAAGTTCTACTATCTGAGAATATAAGGCGGCTCAATGGGTAAGGTTAAGGACAGTGACTTAAGTCTGTGCCTTCAGTCCAAATAAAGAAGACTGACAAGGCTTACTTCCTACTACTTTTACTTACCTGTTGACTAAAAGTGAGAAGTCAATGCTTTAAAACAAAACAAAACAAACACATTAAAACCCTTTCTTTAAGTGTCTAAGTGGTAACACTAAGGCTTTCCATTTTCTTGATGTGTAAGCAAAGAGTCAAGGCAATTGCATCATTCTCCCAGCATTCCACAAGCAATGAGTGGCAGCTCCAGAATTTGCATCTGGGTCAACATGGCATAGAAATCCATCCATCATGTTGTCTTCTAATTGTCCAATAGTGTAATACATATTAGAGTGCACCTGTGAGTTTCAGGGGCAATGGAAGAAAGAGATACACTCTAGCACTACCACCTGCTGCAGCCTGAGAAATTATTTCAGAGGCTTCTTCCTTGAATGAAGCGGAGTTCCTGGCTTCACCAAAGAAAATAATTTTAAGACAAATTAGTATGAAGAAAAGTTGGAGTTTATTAAAGGAAGGTATTTGAGGGGTTGGGGTGGTGGTGGGGGCCAGAGGTCAGTCTTCTGAGTTGTTTCTCAAAATGATCTACTTTGTTGAGACACAATCTTAATGGCACCCGGACTCACCTGAAATCAGCTTGACTGCATGGCCAGTGCTCACCAGGGATCGTCATCTTGTTTCTACCTGCATGTGCTACCATGCCTCTCTCTCTCTCTCTCTCTCTCTCTCTCTCTCTCTCTCTCTCTCTCTCTCTCTCTCTCTCTCTCTCTCTTTTGTGTGTATGTGTGTGTGTGTGTGTGTGTGTGTGTGTGTGTGTGTATTCTTACCTGTTTTTATAACTATCTATTTGAATGCTTGCTAGCAATCATACTCAGACTTACATTTGTGTGTGTTAGGCTTACTCCTAATGACCCACAAAGGAACACCTCAACATGGTAGAACTTCAATCTGGACATGAGGGAGCAGTGGAGAGAACAGGTGCACAGGGTAGTGAATAGGTGGTGACTGTGGCTTTCCCCCATTGGGTGGGAGCGTCTGACTTCACAGTCTTTCAAGATCTGAAAACCAGGCTACTTTAGTCACTTAAGTTTCAAGAATTCAGCAAGACCTCTTGTGTAAACACAGTGGTGTTGTTGGTGGTTGTGGGGGGAGTTAAACAATTTGTATGAAAAATCTTACAAGTTAGGGCCAATAATAAGATTCGAATTCCTTGTAATAAATACAAGTTTTACTCCCTGATTCTTCTGATTCCAGAAAGTGGTATCTTCTCATGCAGTGCCAGCCTCATTCCTGAGACATAGTGGTGAAGGTTGGAGTGAACAGATTTGGTCATATTGGGCACCTGATTACCAGGACTTCCTTCATGTCTAGCAAAGTGGATACTATTGCCATCAATGCCCCCATCATTGACCTAACTACATGGTCTACATGTTCCAGTATGACTTTATCCATGGCAAGTTCAATGGCACAGTCAAGTTTGAGAATGGGGACCTTGTTATCAATTGGAAGGCTGTCACCATACTTCAGGATTAAGATGCCACAAATTTCAAATGGAGTGGTACTGGTGCCAAGTATTTTGTGGAGTCAACTGATGTCTTCACCGCCATGAAGAAAGCCAGGGTCCATTGGAAGGATGGGGCCAAAGGATCACCATCGCTGCCCCTTCTGCTAGTATCTCCATGTTTTTGATGGGTGTAGACCATGAAAAGAATGACAACTCGCTAAAGATTGTCACCAATGCTTTCTATATCACCAGTTTCTTAGACGCCCTGGACAAGGTCATCCATGACAACTTTGGCATGTGGAAGAACTCATGACCACCATCCATGCCATCACTACCACCATCTACAAGACTGTGGATGGCATCTCTGGGAAGCTGTGGCATGATGACTATGGACCTGCCCAGAATATCATCTCAGCATCCACTGGTGCTACAAAGGCTGTGGACAAGGTCATCCCAGAGCTGAACTGAAAGCTCACTGATATGAGTTTCTGTGTTCCTATCCCTAATATGTCCACCATGGATCTGACATGCCATATGGAAAAAGCTATCAAGTATGACAACATTAAGAAGGTAGTGAAGAAGGTATCTGAAGGTCCACTAAAGGGCATTCTGGGCTACATTGAGGACCAGGTTTTCTCCCCACTCTTTCACCTTTGATATTGGAGTTGGCATTGCTCTCAGTGACAACTCTGAAAGGTCATTTCCTGGTATGACAATGAATGTGGCTACAGCAACAGGGTGGTAGACCTCAAGGCCTACATGGCCTCCAAGGAGTAAGAAGTCCTGAACACCACCCCAACAAGAACATGAGAGCAATGAGAGGCACTTAGCTGCTGAGGAGTCCCTGTCCCACCTCAATCCCTAACACTGAGCATCCCCACTCACAATTTCCATCCCAGACTCCCAGAAGAAGGGAGGCCTTAAGGAGCCCTATTTTCTTGAATACCACCAATAAAGTTCACTGCACCCACAAAAAATATGTTTTAGTGGTTGATAAGAAAGACTAATATTTAGTATTTTTACAGGTGGCAATCACATTACTGACTGAACAATCTCCTAAACTATGCACCAGCCCCAAGAGAAGGTTTTAACAGATCTAAGCACAGGCATTAATGGAGGGGAGGTCACTTAAGTAAAAGACAGTATTTAACATAGAAGTGAGTCACCTTTGAGTGACTTAAAGGAGATGTATGGGCCATTTTGGTGGCTCTGCAGCTTCCATTGTTCAAAGGGTTTCTAAAGATAATCTTGTTCTTTAGTAAGTGAGATCTTAGTGTAATTTCTGCAGAACCTTGGACCAGAGAACAGGCTGATAAGATGAAAACACAAAGGTTCAAAGAGCCAGAGGAATCCTTGCAGTATTTAAGCTGTAATGAAATGAAGTCAAGTTTGACTGCAAATGTGGTTTGAAATTTGTTTGTGAGAGTCTCAGAAATCACAGGCTTACAGCCGGAAAAAGATCCGGATACTCACAAGTCATGTATGCTTTGGCTATAAGTGTGATTGCTATGTTTACTTTTCTTATTTGAAATAGTTCTATAAAATTATCTAATTTTTTCAATATAGAGTATCTTCATAGTGAATTTTGTTAACTCTATCAAAATTCTCAACTTTCAGATGAGATTTCAATCAGGCTCCAGGGTAAGGGGTTTCTTGTCTTCTTACACAAACCCCACCCTACTTAGTTTTCCATTCTTCAGTCCTGTCTTGTGAGTAAATTACAAGGATCAGAAACAGCTGAGGGACTTCACTGTGTGAATAGCCATGAATGAAAAGCAGAAGAATTTGAGAGACAAAAAAAAATCCTGGACTTCCACCATGGAAAATGCTAACATCTTAGAGACAAGTGCACAAGTGCAGAAATAGACAGGGGTTTTGCCAACCTATATGTGATTGACATGATCAGAAGCTGTAAGTTTCTTCTTCCTCACAAGATCGTGGGGAAAGAGAGAAGGTCTATACAACAAAGTTCTACATAACACAGGAGCCTCAGAGGATCTGTAGACCTGGGAAAACCATGCCTCAATGTCATCTGGTGGTAGGAAGATGTTGCAGAGAAAAGGATGGATAAGCTGGTTTAGACTCTGGTCAATGATGACCAGAGCTCAATCTTAGGGACCTATGTGGTGGAAGAAGACACTGACGCCCACATGTCCTCTGACCACCACACACAAGATGTGGCTTGCATGTGCTCAAACACACATATACACGGACACAGATACACGGACACACACACATGCACAGACATACACACACACACACACACACACACACACACGCACACACACACATAGACAGACACACACACGCACACACCAAATATGTAATACATCCATGCATATATAAATGTCAATTGAAGAGGAAGAAAGAGATTAGAACATATATATGGAATGAACTGGAAGTGGGAGGAGACTCAAGAAGGATCCAGTTGCCCTTAGACCCTTGCATTACCTTCTTTTCCTTCCTTGGTTCTTAGAGCAAAACGCCCATCCCTAGACAGTCTCATTAAGGTGCCATTAGAGAGCTTCTTCCTCTTAGGTCTAATTCTTATTTGCTTACAGCAAGGGGGACACCAGATTGACCTTCTTGCTTCTGAGTCCCTCTCAATCTATTTCATTTCCAAGTACTTTGAAGTATTTTCCAATCCCTAACAAATAAGATGTCTAAAGCAGCTGCAATCTAATTATCACATTTGGCAGAATCCAATGAGATAATGGTGTGAAGGCCCCAGCAACAGCTAACAGTATAAGGTCCCATGCAATAAGCATCCCACTCAACTCAACTCATTTACTGCAATGACTGTTAGGTAGCTTCCGCTCAAGTCAGCTTACATATAGAAGAAAAGATTCAGGCTCCGAGAATTTAAGGTCACCTAGCTTATGAGTAACATGGAGGTTTTAAAGGTAGCCCTCCTGCTCATAGGAGCAACAGACTTGATTCCCATCTCGTGCTAAATTTTGGTGAACAAATTGTCAGTGAATGTGTTTCATTTCCTCTTAAGAATTAGGGAGGTCAATTTTTTTTAAAGCTATGCAGATTGTACCAGAGATCTGCAAATAAAAGTTCCTTCATATGGTCTGGCCTGTTTGTTGTATAGCTAAGAATGATGCACTTTTAAGTGATGAAGAAAAAATTTAACCTAATATTTTGAGATGTATTACAATTATATGAAGTTCAAATTCTTGTGCAACAAAGTTTTACCAGAACAGTGATACCTCTGTTCCTTAATTTATCTTCTGTCCTTCTTTTTGCCTTACAAGAGAAGACTAAATACTTGTAAGAAAATCCACAAAGCCTAATTGATACTGCCCTTCCAGAAGAGCTTTCCTTACCACCTGATATAGAAGTAAATCTTTGGTACATATAAAAGTGAGAATCCGTTAGGCCTGAATCAGAGACATCCTTCACCCCACTACATGCAAGCTCCTCTAAAATTTTCTCTGGGATTGGCAGTCACTCCAAGAATGATGGTGGCAGGAGAGGGCCCATCACAACAGTCAACTGTCACTTCTTGGGTAGACCAAGAAAGCTTGAGGAGGTGGTCATATGGGGAAGGGAGGCCCTTGACAGCCAGGCGGGTTGTTCTTTTCTCATGTGTAGAATTAGAGTAGTTAACGGGCAAATAGCAAGTGCAGTTGCTTAGCCATGAGCCTGGGAGCCACCACCATGACCAGACACAGCACAGGAGCTCTTTCTCTGGGGACAGCAATGCATTCCAGCTCTTCCCGAGTCTTCCCTTTTTGCCTTAGGAATGTCTTAAGGGCAAAGTATTTGCACAGGGCCAGAAGCTAATGCATGGGCTTTGATAACAAACCTGTAATTTGTCAGTAGTAAGCTGTGTACTTGCTTGCTGCCCTGCTTAATACAGTTTCAGTAAGGTAATTTACCACTCCTTTAATTATTGTTGTTACATATACACATGTATATATTTATCTAGATCTACATAAGTATATATATATATATATTATGTCTATACATTCTATTGACTTCGTTTAATGTGCCCATTTTTAAATAATTTCCTATAATTGTAGTAAAACACTCATAGCAGAAAATGAGCCAAGAGATATCAAATGTATAAGGCTGGAGCACTATGTTCAGTATCATAGGTTTGCATCACCATATAGCTCCAAAAATTTTCATCTTGCAAAATAGAATCTGTTCCCACAAAATGCTAGCTCCCTTCCCCTGTCCTCCAATTCCCCTCTGCTTTCTGTCTTAAGAATTTGACTAGTCTAGGTATTTTATATAAAGTAAACTCCTATGGCATTTACCATTTGGTGGTCGTTTATTCCACTTAACATTCATCCATGCTGCAGTATGTTTCAAACTTTCCATTTTTTGTAAGACTGAATAGTAGGCCAATGGACATGTTGGAGTAGGAGCCCAGATGGACACACAAGAGCCAGCTCTACCATCTCAGTGTCCTTATGAATATAAATGGAAAGCATTGCTTGTCCATCAATGGCCTTGGCCAGTACCTAAAGTTGTTTCTTGGATCAATTTTAGTTTGTTAAACTTATGTTTTTTTTCTTTTGTGTGTGTGTGTGTGTGTGTGTGTGTGAGAGAGAGAGAGAGAGAGAGAGAGAGAGAGACAGACAGACAGAGACAGAGAGACAGAGAGAGAGAGTTTAATGAGTGTGTGTGGTCATGCACACCACAGCAGGTGTGTGAAGGTCAGAGGACAACTATGCAGCAACTATGCAGGCTTAGTTCCTTCCTTCCATCTTTATTTACATGGGTTCCAGGTATTAAACTCAGGTCTCCAGACTTGCACAGCAAGCCCTTACTTAACTGGGTCTTCTCACTACCCCCTCTTTTCTTGTTGCATTTTTTTTCTACCCCTCTCTTTCAACTATGATTTTTCTTTTTCCTGCTGTTTCTTTTGTTTTTTTTTTCTCCTTACCTCCTTCAGTATAAATTTGGCAGCATTCCTATTTTTCTTGAAGCTATATATCATACACACTGGATGTGAATTTAGAGGAAAAACTATAGCACAAAAGAAAAAAATAAGTGAACTCATTCAAGAAAAATATTGAGGCTACCTACCCAGGTTTTGTGCTATTGTGCTTCAAATATGTTTTGAATTAGGTCGTGTCAACCATGACTACAAGCTCAAAACACTCAAAGTAACCCTGGAACAAGGCGTATTTGGTCTCCTCCAAAGGAGTTTTCAAAGTATAGTTAAGAGCAGAGCTCTGTAATATAAAAACACAGGGCGGGGGGTGGGGGTGAGTGTGGCAAGCAGGTCATTTTCCTGGTCCAAGGACTTGAGGCCTTCACACTGTACAAAGCTTGTTTCCCTTACCAAAGCTGCTTAGACGAGCAGTACTTATTCGTCCTCCTCACTTATATGGGTAAGGCTACTCGCATGGAAGTGATCTATGCAGACATAGCGTCTGTCGACAGTCCATAAACTCAGATAGAATTTGTCTTATTTTACACACAATGCATGGCATTGTGGTGGCCTGCCTCCTAAGAGAACAGGATGGGACATGAGGCCTAAGGGTATGAGAGTTTTCTGAGGAAAAAAGATACTGTTGTTTCTACACAGAGTAGACAGAAAACATATGAAAGAAAATCCCACAAACTATGAAAAGAAACCTATCTGAATACAGAGTGTGGCTGAATTACTTAATAAGGAAATAGAATGACTCACTTCCACAGCCCTGAGGGCATCCCCAGAGTGAGGCACCGAGTCCACACTCAGGTTCTCAGTGCTCCCACCCTTCAGGGCAGTTACACTTTCAACATGGGGCAACAAAGTAATAAAAATGAGCACCATGGAAAGGTTTCTGCAAAAGCCACTGTTTTCTTTGGTCACCATGCTATGTAAGTGAAGGATCAGACAATGACATGCTCTGCTAGCACATTTCCTATTTTACTGCTGTGACAATACAACTCTGTAATTAAGAACTTATATATTCATTACAATTCTAAGCAAGACAGGTTCCTTGTCAATAAAGTGCCACTGCTGCTGGCAATGGTGATGGTGGTGACAGTGTTGATATGAAGAGCATCATAGACCTGTTGTGAGGACAAAAACAGAACCACAAATTCACAGGGTCCTATTTTCTAAGTGTTAAATAGGATTCTTGCTAATATAGTCACCATCATCGTCTTTGCTTATACCACTGCCATAGATGGTCTACAGTCCCTGATAAGGCTGCATGGAGGGACCAAAGCCACCTTATCGTTTACAACTTGTATAACTTTGGAAAAGTCATTTTCCTCAGTATTCCTACTTGGAAAGTAAAGATAATGCTATATACTATCATCTATCTATTTATTTTCTCTCTCTCATCTATCTACCATCTAATCTATCTACCAATCTTCTATCTACCTATCAATCTTTTATGTATAACACCTATTCATTTATCTGCATGCGATGTTTTTTTACAATTTACTGTCTATCTATTATCTATCTATCTATCTATCTATCTATCTCTCTATCTATCTATCCATCTACTATCATAGAAGGGACAAGAGAGGACTAAGCATTAAAGCAACACTGACTCTAATTATCCTTCTTATTATAACTTTTGCATCTCTGTGTGTGTGTGTGTGTGCGTGCGTGTGTTTGCATGTGCATCTGACATAGAACATAAGTAGAAGTCAGAGAACAACCCATGAAAATGAGTCTTCTTCTACCATGTGGGTTCTGGGGATCATGCTCAGGTCATCACGCAAAGCAAAAAGTACTTACCTGCTGAGGCATCTCACCAGTCCTTTTATTTTTCAGTTAGCATTTGTTACTTACAGATTGTTTATGGAATGAACTGGGATGTTCTAAGAAATTCATACAGTATGGCATAATCAAATCAGAATAGCTAGCTCATCCATCACAACAAACATTGATCATAATTGATATCATTGTTTGTTTGGGTCTCTGTTTTACATTTAAAAAACTGTTCTTCAAGAGTGTTGTGAGACCCTAAGTGGCCTCTTTCTCAAGCAGTTCATGGGGACCAGAACAATTTCTATCAACGTTCTGAAGTGCTGTGTCACTTTTTCATTATGATGGATTCAAGAATGTGGTATCACTAAAGAGAGAACAGAGCCTGACTCCAACTTCTTCTTGAAATTTTAAAAATGGGGACCAATGTTCCTCTCTAGTGTCTGCAAAATACAATTATTTTTATAAAACTGTGCCCTGTAAGCTGGATGTGGTGGTGCATGCCAGTAATTCCAGCACTGGGAAGGTAGACACAGGAGGTTTAGAAGGTCAAGGCCATTCTTAGCTACATAGCAAATTGAAAGCCAACCTGGGCTATGATGAGGCCCTCTCTCAGTTACCCTGCATGTGTGTGCATTCCACAAATTTGTGGAGTATATTGGCACTATTTTGAAACAAATAATTCATGTTAATTCCTAATGTGGAAAATACAACAGAGAAAATCCACAGAAGTTAGCTGGAAACCCAGAGTAAGAACAGGGTACTGAGGCAGCAAGTTCAGAAAAAACTGTCTTAGCTCATTGAGCATCAGAACTGTGGTCATGCTCAAAGTTACCAGCTGGATATGCAAATGTGGACAGTTTCAAGTTTCCAATCAAATTTGTTTGTAACAGACTTAATGGCCACTGTAATACACCTACCCCAAAAGCCTTGTCACATTCATATGGGAGTGGGGCCAGAGGTCAGAACACCCTTTAAAAGTTTGGCACTGAGCCAGATGTTGGTGGTGCACACCTTTAATCCCAGCACTTGGAAGGCAGAGGCAGGTAAATCTCTGTGAGTTCAAGGTCAGCCAGCTCTACAGAGCTAGTTCCAGGATAGGCTCCAAAACAATACAGAGAAACCCTGTATCCAAAAACCAAGAAAAAAAAAAAAAAAGAGGTTTGGCTCTGTTAGAGGGCCCTATATCAAAAAGTCTTAGAAAAACTCCCCTCTTAACATGGTTTTCAAAGCTAACAGTCATTTCCCTCACTTTTATTTTAAGTGACCCATCATTGAAGTACCAAATTTACACAATGTTTTTGGTGACCAGACAAGGTACCCAGGGTGCAATACACTTAAGTTCTTACTTCAAAGCCCAAGTCAATTCCCATCCCAGATTTTCAGTATCCAATGTCAAGCAAGAATTATCACCTGTTTAATAGTCATTTTAAATATGTTTTCAGAAATTCAAAACCCATTTTTTATGCAACTAGGTCAAGTTCTTCCAAGTCTTGTCCTCTCATCACAGAGGGCTAAATTTCAGCCTCAAGGAAATACTTAGAGCTACAAGGGCATATGTAAAGGAAGGAAAACAAACAGGCAATGCTTTGCAAAAGCAAGCATTTGATATTTGAGCACATCACTGGAACAAATCGGTTTTAAGCAGGCAACATTCTGACTCTGGGTTCCCACCATTACCTTGGTACAACATTGACACTGGCCACGTTATTTAAGGCCTTTTGTTTTGGAGACTTAGGGTTTTTACACCTAAATACATTTGTAAATTACACATGCATTTATAATGCATTTGGTTGAGTTGAACTCTTTGGTGGTAATTTGGAGCTTGGCTTCTGGGGCGATGGCACAGGTTTGCATGCATTATGCAGAATTTTCTGCTAAATGCAATGGGTTTCTTGTAAATGAATTCATTTATTTCAATCTATGCTTGTTTGACATAAATGTCACATTTATGCTGAATAACGCTATCACTCTTCTGTTTTTAATCCAGTAATGCTGATCTTTGAGATATTACCACAGACTGGCTCTGACAAGGGAGTGCAAAGTGGCCATCTTGAAGTAACAAAACTCTGCTCTAGCATCCTGCTTCCAAATCTGATATTTAGGAAGATGGAATTCAATGACCTGAATATTGAATTATTTCCATCAATACTGAGATGTCATAGTATGAGAGAAAAATATAAACAAAACAGAAATAACCCAATCTTATTTCACTATTTTTACTGCATTTAATAATTCCAACCAAATGAGATCAGACCACTTTGTGGATAGAACACAAATTACCAAGCAGAAAAAAAATTGTCCATCTTTTACTACTGAAATAATATGGAAGGAAGACCGAGCCTAGGGAAATACACTAGAAACACATAGAACAAGGTCACGATGACAGAATTTTCTCTTTGCCTCTTCTGGGTCTGGGCAGGATTGGCTGTCTCCAGCCACAGATACAAAACCACTTTTCCTCACAGCATGTGGCTGCTCTTGAAGGAACTTCATCTAGGACAGCACTTTGGTTCTGGAAGGGAGGCATTCAAGGTGGAAGATCCAACCATGGAAGACTTCGGGGTTAGACTCCCTCTGCAGGCTGGGGCTTGTTCAGAGTGGACTCTCTACCCAATGGGCACACTCATCCATTCTTTCTAGATCACAATCTGAGTCCAAGACCTGGACATTCAGACAGTGTACCATTATAACTCCCACAATCCACTGCTTCTGGGTTGTGGTTTATTTATCATAGAAAAGCACCTAATTTGGTTATTTCTGGAGATAAAGGCCCATACATACCATATTGGCCACAATGAGGACAATCTTCTAAAATCCAGCCAGATTTGGGATCTCTCATCAAAGTTGTTGAATCATTTAAGGACCCTACGATATTTCTTTGTCTCTCTGTCTTGTCCAGAGTTTGCCTTCTCTAATCAGACTTCCAGCACTGAACCAGAAGTTCAAGGTTAACAATATTCTAGCAAATCCAGGGAAAAAGTAAAGTCATATCTTAGTCTTAGGCTCTACTTTCTCCATTGATCACTTAGCCAAATGAACTACAACATGGAACTTGGGCTTAATGGACTGTTTAAATAATTTAAAACTGCATAACCTTGGATTTTGCTTGTAATATATGAAAACAGAAATCTCAAACAAGCATTTCATATAAATGGTGCTGGTAAACTTTCAGTAGAATGACCGTGCTCAATTCATCCTACTTAAAGATGCTGAGAGATTGACACTTTACAACTCGGAGCAGCTTAAGTCAGCAAAATCAATATCCAACATATATATATGTGGAGAGCCCATTTCAGAAAATGTTAGTACAGTGAAAAATATAAAGAACTCATAGCCTAAGAGGAGTTAAAAATGAAAGTATAATTTCCTATTGGCATGCAGTGTACTTCATATATGCAAAGTGCTTAATGGATACAGAGGGCAATGATATTTTCCTTAAGATTGCCATTGGCAAGCACTTAGTACACATATATGTAATAATATGCATGATTAATCTTTAGCAAAGCTACAGTTTAGCACCTGTTGAGCGATATTAGAGGAAATCATCTGTGTTGCAAGTGGAGAATATGTTAGGGAGGCTGGACCCAAATGGATCCAGGTTTAGCTCTCTTTCTCCTTCTGTTTTAGCAGACAAATAATCTGTCGCAACTTTGCCGCTTCTCTTCCATGGCTTGGCTCTGTTCCCGTGCACCATTTTGTTCTAGGGGATGCCTAAACTGATTCTTCAGTGTTAGCCAAAACAAATGAGGAGTTTGGCTCTCGGTCTGGTCCTAGCAGCTGCTGTGATTGGAGTTCTCTGCACCTAAGACAGTGGGGCAGCTTTCCCCTTGACAGATGAACACATTTTCATAACTCAGGAAACAGGAAGCATGGCATACTGGGTGAGAGAGGGAAAAGGGAGGGAGGCAGATTTGGGAAGTTGCTTTGTTCTTTCTCTTATCAGTTATGGTTATTGTTCAGCTGAGTGTCTGAGGGGAGGTTGGCCAGTCCAAGTGAGATACCTGTATTTCAAGCGTCCCATACCTGCAGACTATAGTTGTGCGCAGCTGCTTCAGCCAGAACACTCTTTTGCAGATTTGTCCTAGGAGGCAGCTTCTATTCATGTACGCAGCAAAGGTCATGGACATGGAGAGACTAGGAAGTCTAGGGAAACCATCATACAAAAGAAACTTGTGGTGGTGCCTTTTTTTTTTGGCCATACACTAAAGCCAAAAGCCAAACTGGACATTACTGTTCCAAGGTCCCCCAGAGACATTCATGCTGACTTGGATGTTGCAAGTAGCTCAACTACATACAGGGAGTGTGTACATTAGTTCGCAGTAGAACAGAGTGTATCTATAATGTGCCACCTTGTGACAATTTTTTCTTCCTGACTCTATATTTACAATAGTCTTTAATCAAAATGGGAGTTTGGAAGGTATCCTTTGTTCCAGGTTTTAAGAGTGTCTGGATAAATGTGGATGCTGGTCACCATTGTGGGTAAGTCAAGAGCTGAAGAAACTAGTAGGAAAGAGAGACAGAAGAAAACACATAAACCTAAACTGTGGAGCTGCAAAAGAAATGACAGAGTTAAATGTGAGGATTGAGGAGTGTCTTCAAGGAGGAGCAGAGTCTGGAGTCCTCACTGGTACTTGACTTCTAGACACTCATGTCCAATCATGGCTTTAATGAAAACTTCTTGTCTACCATGTAAGTGTCTGAAAAGGTGGGATTGCTGTCAAGGAGGCTAACATATTCTATCAGGCATCACTCTGAGAAATGTGTCATTAGGTATTTTTATTGTACAGTCAGAGAATGCCTAAAGCTCAGATAGCCATAATGTCACTAGTCCATGTCATATTATGGAACCACCATCACACAGGAGGTCAATTCCAAAATAAAAATAGCATTACTTTGCAGTGTGTGGCTCTTTTGAATAACTATTATTTTCCAGACACTAAGACAGGTACTTTATATGAGGACATTCCTATAACACAAACACACTGGGTTTAGAATGTTTGATATGTATACAAAAAAGACCAGGACTTGGATTTTTCATGGCTATATGGTTCAGAAACAGAGGAAGATTTTTAATACAGTTCTTAGAAACGTCAAAGGGTTTTGGAGTTTGAAGGGGTGTTTTACTTATGCCCCTGCTCTTTGTATCCTATGTCCATTTTAGATAGTAATAACTCACAGGTCTCTTTCCATCTTGACCTATACAGTATCTCAGACACCGCCAAACAAAACCCAGTCCAGGCTGCTAACAATTAGAGAGAGTTGGTACAGAGAATAGGTACTCACTGTGCCTTTACCAATGAGCCATGTAGGGAGGAGAGGCATCAGACCCACTTGCTTAGGTTTTATTGAAAGTATATAGCATGCCATGCATTCGTTATCCTTGCTTATGTCTGCATTATGCTAACTGGTGGCCCCTGCAGGAATCAGTGAGGCCATTTGTCCTTTTGCACCCTGCCATCTCATAGGCACAAGGCTTACTCTCTGGACTCCAGCTTGGCTATTCACCACATCTTTCCATTCCTTCCCATCTAGTATTTCATATTTACACACACTTTGGTTGATGTCTTTTTGTGGTTGTGCCAGTGATAGTAGAAAAACTGATAGGATTTGGTCAAGATTCTGCACTAAACAGAACAAGTGAGGACAGAGCCAGACAATAGCCTTGCTTCTGCAGTCCTAATGAACTGTTCCCTCCTATAAAACAAGTTTTCAATCCCATCTTGCTTATTATAAATGCTACATCTGGTATATCTTCCTTCTTATATTAATAACTTTTCCCCTTTTCTTATCGTTTACCTTATTCTGTGACAGTGATTTTCTTCCCATGTACAACCAAGAATATTTTGTAAGGAAAGCATCATATACCAAGTTATGTCCAATGTGCAGAAGAATAATGTATATATAATACATATACTTAATTCCTAATTTTGTATTTTCTCAACAGTGTTATGAAATGTTAGTATTTATCTTTAGGTTAGAAAATTAATTGCACCCACCAAAATGTCAACACATAGTAGGGCTCTTTTCATTGCCCATACTGTGTATGCCATATCTATGGAAACATGTAGAGAAGAAAAGGCAGGGTTGGCAACACCTCCTCAGCTAAAGCTGGAGGTTCACGAGCTCCTCCTTTCATGCTGGATGTTGAGTGGTTAGTCTTGTGCAGGTCTTGCTGTGAGTTCATAAGTGTAGCAGCCATGTCATGTCCAGAAAACAACATTTTATCAAACTTCCCAACCTCAGGCTTTTACATTCTTTCCTCCCCATTTCCTTGATGTTCCCTGAGCCTGGAAAGTGGTGATACTTGGGACTGAAGCTCACTGCTTCTTTCTTTGGCCATATCCAGTCTACAGATGAGCCCATCAAGGACAGTCTTCATTTGGGTAACAATATCCATGGTTTCTAGCATTTCCCTCTGCCCCTTTTCTCAGAGTTTCCCAGTGCTGCTTACATCCCCCATCTGTTCTTTCTGCACTGTGTTTGGAATCTTCTAGGCCTTGGCACTTCTGCATTTCAAGTCAGGAAGTGAAAAAGTTATTTTCTATTTCAAGTAGTTAATTCTTGGAATAAAAGACATGATGTTTAAAGATTATTTTCCTAGCTTCAGATTGCCTAAAATCTATATGAGAGTTTCAAAGTGAGGAATTTAACTCTTTGTTTGCTAACAGCCTATGGAAAGGGAAGCATTTCAGTAAAGTCTCACCGTCCTTCTGCAGTGTGTGTGTGTGTGTGTGTGTGTGTGTGTATGTATATATGTTGAGGATTGAACACATGCTTCCTATACTCTAACACAGAGCTACATCCTTAGGTTGTAGTAATATCATGATGTTTATAAAATCACTGGAGAATGGGAAAGATGTCTTGCTTCTTTAAGATATTTATGAAAACATACAACATAAAACTCAAATTGTACTGATTCAGCAAAAAGACATTAAAAACCCTGCTTAAGACTGTTCATAAGACAGTAGCAATAACTCCATTCCAACTGCAGGCATCAAATATAACCTCACTTAACTTTTAATTTAGCCATTGTTTCACACCTTGTTAGCCATAATGTAGGTAGATAGGAACCCTGGTATATCCCACTTCTCTTCATAAGGCAGAATTTTTTTATTATACTTGGGGTTGAAGGAGGTAAATTATTTGCTAACTCATCAAAAACTCTCAAGGGAAGGCCACGAGTATACTCCTGGGTAGCACATAAGTTTGAAGTCCTGAGTTGAAGCCTTATCATTATCACCAAGTGAGGGGAAATAAACCCGTAGGAGGGGAAAATATCAATATAACAATATAAATTATGATACTCTAATCTATACGTTTGTTTCTCATGTTTGTCTATGTTGATTGCATGGTATCTACCTGGTCTATTTTAGACAGAACTGTTATCATCCATAATCCTTCTGTTGATATTTCAAAAAGATTCATATTTCTATTTTGACAATAGGTCCTGTCAACCCATGTGACACCCACACCATAATATTCCTGGATAAATTGACATAAATAGTGAAGTATTCAGATTTTATATTATTTGGCTGCTATGTATATGTTTTGCTTAGCGTTAAATTACCTTTAACTTATATAACGTCAGGGACTGGGCTTTCTGCCCTCAGTGATTGGCCCTGTTTGATGAGGACTCGATCCTTCTCTTTTGTATGTGACTTCTGTGCTCTCTGGAAGACCCTGTGCAGACCAATGGATCTTCTTCTTTAAATTTGCTACTCCTTCAGCTTCTGTGACTTTGGGGCATTGCAGTTAGCTTTACTTGTCAGCTTAACACACATGGAAAGAGAATTTTCACTAAGGAACAGCCTCCGTCAGATTGGTGGGCAATTTCCTGATTCCTAATTAATGTTTGAGTGTCCCGCCCTCTGCGGGATTAGGCAGGTGGACTGGACTGTAGATGAGAGGTAGCTGAGCAGGAGCCTGGGAACATGCCAGTGAGAAGCACTCCTCCATGGTCTCTGCTTCAGTTCCTGCCTCCAGGTTCCTGCCAGGGCTTTCCTCAATGATGGGCTCCAGTCTCCAAGCCAAGTAGCCCTTTCCTTCCCCTATGTCATTTCCAGTAAACAAGTTACCCCAGTAACAGAGAAGCAAACTAGGACAGCTTTAGACTTGAACTTTTCTCTGCTCTTCATTTTTGTTCTATTCCTGTGCAGTGTCCATTGCCCCTCAGCACTGGGGTGGGTTTATGATCCTACTGAAATTGGACTTCTCCCATGCCATTAATGAATTGTCTTCCAACCATAGTATCTATGGCACTTATGTTCCTCTGGGTAAATGTCTCCAGTTTATACTGCCATCCAACCATCATTTGGATTCTCTTTACCGGTGGCTTCAAAGCAGCTTTTTTTTTTTTTTTTTTTTTTTTTTTGTGGGTTTGCACTTTAATGTTGGACTAGACATTGTTGGTGAACTTGTTGCCTGTATATTTTGTATGTACTTATTGTATATAGTTTTTCTTATGTTAGCTGTAGCCTTCTTTTTGTATTAGACAAACCAGGGGAATTGTGGTGATATATTATTTATGTTTTATAAAGCTTGCCTGAGGGTTCAGGATGCAAAGCCAGCCACAAGATATAGAGGTCAGGCAGTGGTGATCCACACCTTTAATTCCAGCAGCCATAGAGCTAGGCCGTGGTGGCACACACCTTTAATCCCAGGACTCAGGATTAAGAACTAGATGGATCTCTGTTAGTTCAAGGCCACACTGACTACACAAAATTGATCTAGTCTTAAATAAGACAGCTCACACAGAAGTGATCTCAGCACCTGAGATCACACGCCTTTAATCCCAGCACTAGGGAGGTAGAAACAGGAGTGATATGGCTGGATGGAGAAAGGAATAAAAGGCAGGAGGAGACAGGAGCTGAGAGCTTTTGCCTCTGAGGACTTGTGAGGACAGGATTGCCATTTCAGCTTGGCATATCTACTTGCTTGGCCAATTTGCTTCTCTGATCTTCAGCTTGAAGCTTGAGCTGCAATATCGGTCTCTGGGTCTTTTAGTTTTTGTGCTACATATCCCCTTCAGGGATATGAAGCTGTGGAACAATTGCCCTTTTCTCTCAATCACTGTTTTCCTTAAGTGTTATGATTTGCCCTGTCTCTGTGTCTATGTCTTCCTCACATTCCTCTGTTTTATCTACATTGTGTTTCCAGAAGGAAAGACTGTCCTCCCTTGAGTTCAAAGATCATCATTTCCAGAATTAAAAAGTGTGTCAATCAAAGACATTGATCCAAAATGCTACCAAGAACTCTACCTGGCTGCAGCTGCTCAGAATGTTTTTCTCTGGTCATTTCGATTTCACAAGACTGCACAGGTGACATTTAAAGTGTGGAATCCAGAACAGAACTCATACTACAGAGTGGATCTAGCTTCGTCTTAGCATGAAACATGAAATCCCAGTGTGTGTTGGGGTGGGGGGGTGAAGGTGGTTGTGGGTGTGTGTGGGTGGGTGCCTGAGACTTCAAAGCTGTGATAGATCTCTTGATTAAGCATCACCTGAAAAGAACACTACATTTCTGCTTGAAAGATTAACAAATTTCCAGCTCATCTAACAGAGGACAAAAACCTCTCACCTTAAAACATTCACCTGAGCAACACGATACAACTGGTCCTGAAGGTATAAGTGTTGGAGATCCAATCATGATATGAAAGCCAGAAAATTGGCCCCTCCTCTTGCATATCACTGCAAGGGGTGAACAAGCCAGGGAAATGCTGGAGAGCTCACCCTGGTGGTGAGGACAAGGGAGAGATGGCAGGCTGACCAACCCTGTGACTACTCAGGCCCAGAACTAGGGTTATGTGTTGGCCCACCCCAACATCCACCCCATCTGTGATCTGCTGGAGCAAGGTTGGGGTGGGACCAGGGGTATTGGTCCTGTGGACTCGGAGCTTCAGGATCTCCACCACACCAGCAACAATGGATATCCAGGAAGAGTATCAGTGAGAGCCCAGCATTAATGGTGTAGCAGAGACCAGGGGCCTTGAACCAAACCAATGATTCTTTGTGAGGAACACCTGCATATAAAAATGTATGGACAAAGGGTGACTCACTGTGTCACAGTACAGCTTCCATGACCAAATTTTCTCCTTCTTCCTTTTTCAGGTTCAGGTAAACATGAGATAGCACATGTTTTTAGTAACTGTCAAAGCAAGAATTAATACCAGCCCATCTATCCCAAAGCCCTCTTTTCTATCACAACCGACTTCCCAGAAGTTTGCCTGTGGGAAGAGGAAACCATATTCCAGATAAAGCATGTATGAACACATTTGTATATGCAGAGAGAAAAACAAAATATAAAAGGAATACGCTACAATAGAGAGTTCATGATTCTTCATTTATACAAAGATTCAAAATGCACTGTTGTGCAAAATGCCATATTATTGCTAAGCAGGTATCAATGACTTATTTCATGTACACGTTGTCTTGTGGTCCTTGTCTACTTTCTCTGCTTTATGCGTCTTACAAACTCTTAGTGTCCAAACAGACAGCTTTGCATCATGAGTGCCTGTAAACCCATTAGCCATTCTTTTCACCTCCTTGTTTTGCCATAGAAAGTCTTCCTTCTTGTAACAGAGTAATGGATTCTCTTGGTCCTTTCCATGTCAAAGGATTGCTGGTGGCACAGCAGCCCAGTCCTTGTAAAGCAGGCAGAAAGATTTTATTTAAATCCTTCTGTAATTGTATAAGAAATCATAGACATTAGAAGTTTGAGGAATTGTTATGATTATTTACCCAAGTATCTTGTTCCCTCCCCCATTGTCCCACAAACTCTTTCAATGTAGCCCAGGTTAGTCTAGAACTCATGGTGATTCTCCTGCCTCAGCTTTCTGAGTGCTAGAATTATAAGCATGAACCAATGCACTAGAATAAACAGTCCATTTTTGTCACTGAGGAAACAAAGATTCAGGTAAACCTATACACAAAGTGTAACAATCATGCCTTCTTTATGTCACATAATTTTGTCATTTTTTTTTCCCAAATGAAGACACCTTTGAAAGTTAAAGAAAGTATCAACAAGACATGGCAGTAGTGAGTGACACCAGGGCTGTCCTGGAAAACCAGGGCATGTAATTGTTCTAGTCTCTTTGACCTTTAATAGCTATATCACTGTTTAAAAGTAAGTTACTTTTCTATTGCTGTGACTAAGAAACCATAACCAAGGCAACTTTAAAAAAAGTACTGAATTTAACTTACAGTTCCAGAGTGTTAGAGTCCATGATGGTAGAGCAAATGCATAGTGGGAGGAACAGCTCAGAGCTCACAGCTCAAACCATGAGCAGATGGAACATTCTGGGACTGATGTGCCTCTTTGAAACCTCAAAGTCCACCCCTAGTGACACACTTTCTCCAACAAGGCAATGGCTCCTAATTGTTTTCAAACAGTTTCACTAAGTGGGGAGCTAGCATTCAAACATCAGAGTCTATGGGATTCTCATTCAAACCACCACAATAAAAATGGAACGAGACAGTTAGGAAAACTGCCTGGAATATAGACACAAGAATGATGGGGATGTCTTTCTGTGTATATGTTTCTCTTATTGGGTGATGAATAAAACACTCTTTGGTCAATAGAGGCAGAAAGATAGGCGGGATTAGGGGATGAGTAGAATTCTGGGAAAGGTAGGTAGAGAGAGACCACAAAGAGATGCCATGGAGCCTAGGAAGAAGTAGCAGGTCCGGACCCTTCTCTGATAAGACAAGACCACGTGGAATACATAGATTAATAGAAATGGGCTAATAATTAGGACAGAGCTAGCCAATAAGAAGCCCTAGCCATCGGCTACAGTTTAATAATTAATATATCATCTGTGTGTTTTATTTAGGGCTGAAGCAGCAGTGGGACCTGTCGAGACAAGAAAAACTCCAGCAACACAAGAACATATCTAGTAATTTTTGATTAACTCTATCTCAAAGCCCAGTTGCTTAGAGCATTCATGGAAGGGATATGGTCAGGTTCAGATCATTCTAGCTTCGAAGGTTAGTACCATTAGCATCAAACATCACAAATGAAAACAGAATAACAAGTCATTAGTTTTTATTTTTGCTTACTTTTTTATCTTGTTGTGTCTCTATAATAGCAGAATCTATTATCATCCAATTTTATAACTTAACCAAACTATCCAGTTTATTTAGCTTGACCAAATTAGCTTATTATGACAGAAATGTATCACTAGAAAGTTGTGCAGACTGATTATTTCTGCAGGAGTGGAGGAAGTCCCAAAAGGAGATAAGGGAGGGAAAGGATGCATTAGGATTCTAAGAGCATTTGTCTCCTAAAATATAATACTATGGATCATCATGTATCCAGAGGAGATGCCACACATTCCATATGAAACTGCTAGATACTAGCAAGAGAAAGATCAAGTGTAGATTTGTAACACAAAAATGATGGACTTCAAATCATTCTGTCGTACTCTCATTTTATGGTGTAAACTCTGTGCCCACATCTCTATTTAGTTAAATCCCTATGCAGTGCTGTCTGCTTTCAAGGCTCTTGAGTTCAACATTTCTCCATTTCCCACCATAAAGATGCTATAGTTCATTCATTAAGGTAGGACCTGACCCAAGGGAAGACAGAGTGTCCCTGATTGCAGTGTTGAGTTACAAGCACCCAGGAGCTACCAAAAGGAAAGACTGTAGAAAACATTGCAGAGTAGTGTCACCAAGAAGCACCAAGTTCTACAAATTTTGCTTCTATTCCCATACTAAGAGACAGAGGCATTCCCTTCTTAACTTCTAAATTCAAGGTGTCAACTCTGCACAGTACCTCTGGCGGCTCTCCATCCCTGGAAAGACAGCACTTGGACCAAGCCTGCCTTGCCATTTGCCTGACAGCAATGAAATTTCCAGTGTTATCCAGGCTGGGAAATCTGGGCTCATGTCTGTTTCTGTTTTGACCTTTCACTGCTTCCTGCTCTGGCTGACTGGCCAGAAGCCAGCCCTTCTGCAGGTTGGTTATGTGCTAAGAGCTGGAAGAAAGAACTCACCAGTTAACCAGCATGCCAGTATTGAAAAGGTCAGCACAAGCCAGTTCTCACTTCAGCTGTATGCCAAGTCACCCCCAGTGTGTGTGAAAGGTAGCAAGTAAAACCCTTACTCCGAGTTTACTGTGATACCAAAATGAGGAAATGGAACAATATACCTATGCCCCTGGGCAGACTAATGTGGGGTACACCCCTTCCTTCTGTGTAGGTCAGTTGTCTAGCTCATGGAGAGCTAGAACTCTGAGTACAATACTGTGCTCTGAACATCTTCTTGTTGTTTGTTTAATTTTATACACCCATATAATGCGTTTTGACCAAATCTACCCTCATTCCCTCCAGTTCCTACCCTGTTCTCCCTGCCATTTTACCCTGGGAATGCATGAGCCCATCACCCATCACCAAAATCCATGCCAGGATTTTGCCTGCCTTGATCTTGCATCTGTCTTGTGCCTGCAGTCACTGAAGTTAAAATGAAGTTTTTATTACTCTAGGTCAAAACTTTTCAAGTTAATTTTTCTTCAAATGATTGATTTATGTTTTTTGCCAGTGTTAAGTTTGAGGATTTTATTTCTTCCATTTTTCTTCTGTCTTTAAAGTATGGTTTCATCTCTGTGCTGATAAATGTAACTAGAAAAGACCACCATGGATCCATGGAGATGTCTCAGTGGCTAAAGCATGTATGTGTTAGCATGAGGACTGGAGGATGGGAGCTCAGATCCTCAGCATCCACACAAAAAGTTGAGTAGGGGGAGTGGCTCACCTCTAACCCAGTTCCAGACAAGGCAGTGACAGGGGACCTCCAGGGTAAGCAGGCTAGCTAGCCTCACTGAATCTGTGCACTCCAGGCTCAGAGAAACATTATGCCTTCATAAGTAAAGTAGAGACAGTTCAGGAGGACATCTACCCAGCATCAACTCTGACTTTCATATGTGTACCCCTCCCCCACTCTACACAAAATAAGTAAATAAATAAAAAAGGAAGACTGCTAAAAACATAAAGTGTTAAAATGACAATATCTCAAGCTTTAGCAAATCGATCGTACTTGCAGAACCTAATGTTTTAGTAAGGAAAGTTTATCTGTGGTAACAAATTAATTCTCTGACCTCCATGCTTACCACAGCTTTTTGTGTGGATCCTTAGGATCTGACCTCCAGTCCTGTGACTAGCACTGCACATGTTTTAGCCACCAAGACATCTCCTTAGACTAACTAGTGGTGGTCTTAATGGCATGTGTCAACACAAAGACGAAGTCGTATTTCAAAGACAGAAGAAAAATAGAACCCAAGCCAGAAGTCAAATCCTGGTGTTTATAAAAAGACAAAAATCAGTCGTTTGAAGAAAATCTGATGTGGTGTCCTATCATATGGCATTTTTAGCTTGGGTTAGTCTATTCTATCTTCCATGTTAGCTCACAAATCATGATCTATGGAGACTCCTTCATCTGTTTATATTTTGTTTGCTTTATTCAAGATATGGTTTCTCTTTAACAACCCTGGTAGACCAGGCTGGACTTGAACTCACAAAGATCCACTTGCCTCTGCCTCCTGAGTACTGATATTAAAGGAATGCACCACCACTGCCCATCTGAAACTTCTTCATCTTAAATTCATGCTGTATCAACTTTAAAAAGTCATTTACTCTTTTGTGGTGCTAGGTTGGAAACATCACTTCTGCTCCCTGTGTTCTGGTCTGAATTTGTCACATGGTCCCACCCAGGCTAGAAGGATGAATGATATGTTCCTCTAGCAACAGATGTCTCTGCTTACTTTATGCATAATAGCCTTGGCATATTTATAATCTTACTAATAACTGTGTTCCAGCCATTTGTCACTTCCAGCTCTGTACCAGGAATGGACTCTTGAGACCTATGTTGTTCATCTGAAAACTGAAGCTCCTGGAGGGTAGTTTGTCACTTATACTCATTCCAGAAGCAGCTGCCATGCTGAAGTGAGAGCTAGAAGAGATTAATTGGGGGCATTCCTCCTGAGAGTTTAAGAGGAGTGAGTGAAGGTAAACACAGACTGACTCTACACCATGGCACCACACTGCAAGGGCAGGGGGAAAGGAAAAGCCAGCCTGTGACTGTGGAGCAGCTCTGAAAAGATAGCAGCCCAACAGAGCACAAAGGGAAAGATGTATACCAGAGGAGCCCCACATTTAAAAATGGCCGCCCACTGGTACTGATGCACAGATATCCATGCTCTGGTCCTCATATGCTGTTTCCCATGTACTGGTGCCCTTGCATGGTTCCATTACTGACTCTGATGCTTGGCTCTCATATTGATACAGATCCCTATGATTCTGCCTGAGGATGTTGGCTGATTACATTTATTCCATTAGGCTTTGTCTCCAACCAGTGCCACAGAGAGGAAGTGGGAGTGAGAATACAGCGTTTTGAGCTTTGTGATACACATTCAGTGGAAACCATACTTGAAAATTTAAACTCAGACTCTTTCCAGGGCTAGCAGCATCTATTGGAATGCTAGCCAGCCACAACTCCTCATCAGTCATACAATCACAATGATAAGCACTAGTACACTATGCTGTACTGTGGTACTAAGATATGGCAGTCAGTAAGTGAGGGTACTTAGAACATTTTCAATGTACCGGTGGATTAGCAGACAATACCCCCACTGTCATTTGATGAACACATATAGAATCCCATATTGTGCTACTAAGATTGTCTGTTCCTCCAGGCTGCATGTTGGCTTCAGCAAAAATGTTTATTGTAACTAAACTAGTAAAGAATAACTTTTTTTTTGAGACAGGGTTTCTCTGTGTTGCTTTGGAGCCTGTCCTGGAACTCGCTCTGTAGACTAGGCTGGCCTGGAACTCACAGAGATCCACCTGTCTCTGCCTCCCAAGTGCTGGGATTAAAGGTGTGTGCCACCACCACATGGCAAGAATGACCCTTTAAAGGAGTTTTAAAACACAATAGGAAAAAAGAAAAAGTTCATACAGTCAGGAACTGAGATATACAAACTCATGCCTGTTTTTGACAAGCTATATAGGACCTTCTGAGAGTTACTTTAACCTCTGTGCCTTAGTTCTCTCATCAGTATATTAAATGGTCATTGCATTTGCTCAGCCATTCTAAACTTTATCACATTTCTTGGAAAGCTTGGGAAGGCAGGGATTTCTGTCTTTACAAAGCCCAGTTTCTGGCTCAGTAAACTTGAATGTGCTGATTCTATAGCAATTTTCTTCAAAGAATATTCCATCCTGTACTACCAAAAAATAAACAAAACTTACAGAATCCAAAAAGTCAACAACTCAGAAGTCTCAAGAATATTACAGAATTCACAAGCCCCACACCCATACTCCCACCTCCCACTCCCCAACCACCCCTCAACAAAAGCTTGGAGAAGAACTTCTCTGACAGGACTAGCTGCCTGCAAGTCACGCCAGAGCTCATGGGTGGGGCATGCAGCCTTTGTGAACTGTCAATTATATGGGGGCAAGGGGACATTTAAGTGAAGAGTTTTAAGCTATGATCCAATGTTATATATGAGGAACAATGGAGGGAAGGAGTGTAATCTTTAAAGAATGAATGGAGCAAAATAGGCTTGAGAGCTGATGAAGTCAAGAGGAACAATTCAGGGAAAGGAATGTCATGCACAGAAACCATGTGCAAATGCCCAAATGCCTTCTATGGGATAGAGTCTGGCAAAGTCTTAGCATAGTGTACCAGTGTGAAGGGAGGAGGGAGTGCTGTTTGTAGGGTTGAGAGCATGGAGGAAAATGGGTTCTGACATGCAATTGTATTCTATGGGTCCAGCACCCTGGCTAGCCGTGGATGTTGCACCACTTATTGGGTAAGTAAACAAGAGCTGATTATTTTACTAGAAGGTAAAGAAAATAAAGCTGAGGAGACACTTAGCTTTTTTTGTGAAGTCAGCTGTGCAATATTTAACATGCCCCAAAGATCTCTCAGCATCCTGTTCTCTGTGATGAACACAACATTCACTATGTTTGTGATAAAGGAATGAGAGTATGGGTGACACTAGTCACAAAGCTTTGTACAACACTATGAAGAACTCATACACATATTATGTTTTCATAATCATTCTTACTAAAAACTCTCCAAGATATCTTGTTTAGCAGCAGATTGTAGTCCTTCCTCCAAAGGCTAGCACCCTCCACAAAGAATTCTCTAGCATTTACTCAGGTGCCTGAGGGATGTCCTGTACTTAAGGTAGAACTATGAATATGGAACGGGAACCTTTTCCTCATCATGTGACATCATAGGAATTTCCCCATGCATTGAAAAAGGCTGTCCTCTCCCCACTGCTGGAAAATAGGAAAGTACCAGGTCCATGAGCTGTTTTATGGTAGAGAACAATAAAGAGATGACATGAACATAGTGGAAAACCAAGGCATGTCAGCAAAATATGTATAATTAATAAATCAAGAGCTCAATGGCTTCCATCTCTGATTGGAGCCTCAAGGACTGCAAGAAGAAAGGGAAAACTCCAACCCAATTAAAGACACTGCAGCCCAGACTGAGGTCAAAGCTGCGCTTTAGGGATATTTCATTAGCCACCCGAGGGTGGATTTAGAGTGGGTTAAGAAAAGTTTGACCCCTGGCGCTGGGAGTATGTTGCCAAGGAAAAATTGAATTCTTAGCCACAAAAGTATATAAGAAAGTTTGTCGACAATTTTATTAATAAATTCACATAGGACCAGTATTGGGAAATTGAGTCTCTCTTTGACAAGAGTGTTGAGGAAGCTGACTAAATAGGGACATTTTGGTGTATGGGGTTATATCACCCCTTAAGCACATAGCTAAATTGAACTGGAAGGCATTCAAATAGTGAATACAGAAAATAATTCAATATCCAGAGGGGAATATTTTCAAACACTAGACAATAACAAAAAATTTATATCTAGCTTTGGGATATATCCTAACCCATTTCAGCAGAGCATTTTCTTGTGCTTTAGTGTTTTGTCCAGATTAATATTAAAATGGACCAATAGTATCTGGAACCTCAACAAATAAACTAGGGTGACGTAGCTGGGGGTTTGTTTTGCAAGCGTATATTATGAGTTGACTAAGAGATCTCCAAGTGTCAATGTAGAGAAAGTCAATGGGGCCCAAAGCCCTATAACAGTGGTTCTCAATCTTCTTAATGCTGTGACCCTTTTATTTAGTTCCTCATGTTGTGGTGCCCCCCAATCATGTTATATTCATTGCTACTTCCTAATTATAATTTTGCTACTGTTGTCATTCATAATGTAAATATCTGTGCTTTCTGACAGTCTTGGGCCACGCCTGTGAAAGGGCTTTGCGCCCCCCAAAGTGTTTGTGACTCACAGGTTGAGAATCATTGCTGTACAGTGTTACCCATGAAATGTTCCAAATCTCCTGAAAAAACTTCAGTCACAGCAAGCACAGCCATATATAGGAAACACATTGAGTCTTTAGGACTCATCTTGTAGATAATCTAGGATTCTCCCCTTGCCTGTCTGTCCAGGTCCTGCCAATCATAATCCTGGCCATCCTGTAACCTCCTCTTTTTTCATTTAATCTATTATTATGCTTGCCTAGTCCAACATCCTCACAGTTCCTTAATGCTGAGAAACTACTCAGCTTGATTACAGAGCCTCTAGCATTCAATTTTATTCTTTGTATTCCTTTCACATTCGTCTTTCAAAAACCAGTCTTGTGTGCATGGTTCCTTCTAATTCTGAATTCAGTTTGAGTAATCATTAATGGTAGGGACTATTAGATGATTCCCAGAATGCATTAAGCCACCGATTCTTGATTAGAAAAATAAGCACGAGCAATTTGTTTAGTTAAGGAAATCTCCTTCCAAGGTTTCTTTCCAGCTACATTCAATTTTTGTGATCAAGCTCCGACCAATAGGGCATAAGCAACAGTTGTCTTGTGAATGGTTTGTTCGAAAATAATGAGGAATTGCTACATCCTCTCCTTTCTTCCCAGCCCTGGAATGTGTGGGAGCTCCCATAAGAGCCTTGAATCAGAGATAAGCTTGGGGGTGAAAGCTCTGAGGATGATAAACCTGGAAGATAGGAGAATATATCCCTGTGATTCCTCCCAGCTGTTTCACTAACTCTGGGCTGTCCAATTAGGTGCTGTTTATATTTACATAGAGAAATAAACATTTGTATGGTCAAACCATTATCCTGAGGGGCTATTAGTTCAGACAATGGCAAGTCTGGTCTGTTGCCAACTGTGCACATTTCCACTGGAGCCTGTCTGAAGTCCTCAACTTGATGTTTACAATAGAAATTCCATCTGCTTCTAAGACTATTGTTACAGCTTTTCCTTGTCCAGAAACATTTCTTTAATCAAGTTAATACTCTCCAAATGTGCTAAGTATTCTCCTGGTTCCAAAATTTGCCACAGTTTCCCAGGTGCTGAGATTTTTTTCAGTTATCCCAGAACATCTTGCACTGAAGCTTAACTGAACAATAGAGTAATGGACTTTTCAAGATGGAAGGGAATTAAAGGTGGCCTAAATTTCTGTACAATGAAGTAAAATGCTTTCTGTCCTTGATACTTGCATTAGGTACTTATTTTATTGCTGTAGGGAAAAAGTACTCCGACAAAAGCAAATTAAGGAGGAAAAGGTTTACTTTGGCTCACAGTTCAAGATTGCGATTCTTCATAGCAAGGGAGTCAGCAGCAGGAATAACAGATGGTCACATTGCAGTCACTCAAGAAGCAGAAAGTGGTAGATGCTAAAGCAGAGCCCAATTTCTGCAATTATACAGGTCAGGATCCCTACGTAAGGAATGATGCTGCCCACATGTATGGTGGGTCTTCCCATCTCAATTCACCTGATGGAGAAAACCCTTCACAGTCATGCACAGTGGCACTTAGATAGTCCCTTACAGGCATACCTGTATGGGTGGCTCCTGGATGATTCTAGATCTTTTCAAGTTAATAATCAATTTTAACCATCACAATACTCAAGCATGATTGACAACCAACAGCATTTTACAAGACCCCAGGTGATCCAGTGCATCTTAAATTTTGAGGGGTACTAAATCAAAGCCTGTTAATAGTTGTGCGGGTTGTTCACAAATATACAAAACACCCTAAGCAGTTCTTGTACAGATAGAATAGTCAGCAAATCATTCCACTAATAAGATAAAAATTGCTTTTATGTTACCAAAGACTTTGCTCCCTCTAGTCTGTAGAATTTTTATTGAGACTATCCCCCTGGAGCTTGGTCCCCAGCGTAGTAATAGTTATAGGTGATTACGTCATAAGAGTTTCCATTCTATATATAATTAAGTTTTTGGTGGGTTCAGGGCTCAATGGATTAGTAGGAGGTGGAGCAAACTGTATGATGTGAGACCAAGTTAGAGAAAATAAGTCCCGAGCATGTGCCTAGACAAGCAGGCCCATTTTGTTCCCAGCTCCACAATTGTTCATCAGTGCTACAAGGTGAGCAGCTTTCCTCTTGTTCTGCATGTTGTTGGCCATATGCATTTCCTCAGTGTAAACCCAGAAGCAATGGAGCCTAATGACTGAACACTCTGAGCCACAAGTCCAAATAATTTTTCTGTCTTTCAAGTTGTTTTGCTCAAGATTTTTGTTATAGTGATGAAAAGCTGACTAACACAGTGATTCACCCTAATTATTTGAAGGTGCCTATCATGGTTCTCAGCCTCCTCTTTTCAAAGGAAAATGACTCACTTAATTGGCATTCTTCACATACTCTGATTTTCAGAGATTTCATCTTCTTCAAATGCATACTAAATTGTTAGTATCCTGATTAGAATACAAATTTGCAATTTAATATTATATTTGCTGAGTGAAAAACACTAGACTCTCCGACACAGCAGATTCTTTCATATACAACGTCTTACATTTAAATGTTGGTTCATCACTGTAGTTTTGATGTTATTCTCATCATTAACATTATTTTATTTAAATATTATAAAATTCATTTTAAAACCATTTATGTCACATTAAAAACATTTAATAATAGAAATCACAACCTGTTTGTTGATATCTTTGATTTTCCTTTATTTGAGGAGTTGAGGTTTCACTGTGTTTACCAGGATGACCTCAGTATCCTGAACTCAAGTGATCCATCAGTCTTGGGTTCCTGGAGGGAGTGGTTATAATACATTCAATTGCACCCAGTTTCCTGTACTTCAAGAAAACCTTTTAGTGATTTTCATGTATGAATATTGTCTTTACATAATTTCCTCTTCTTCTCCTCAACTCATCTTCTGTCCCCACACCTTTTCAAATTCACAACTTTTTAAATTATTATTCCTTTACACACACACACACACACACACACACACACACACACACACACACACACACTGCACATACACACGCATAGGCACAACATGCAACCCACGGAGTCCATTTAGTTTTTCTTATTTAGTGTTTAGGGGTGACTACTTGGGATTAGATAACTATCAGAGGGCTTGTCCTGAAGAAGACTCATTCTTTTTCCCCCCTCTTTTGGCAGCCATTAATTACCTGTAGCTCTTCATCTGGAGTGGGTCCTCATGAGACATTGTATTTGCATGCCAGCTAATGTTGTCAATGTGTATGCCATGTTTAGGTGCCCATATTGCTGCAATTGCATGAGTGCAACTTCCCTGTCACACATAGGAGACAATATCTTGCAGAAGACATCCTGGGCCTCTTGTTCTTGTGATCTTTCTGCCCCTCTTTTCCCCAATGTTCCCCGAGCCTTGGGTTTAGGGGTTGTATTGTGTATGCATCAAGTGGCTGGGGTTGAGCACTCCACAGTCATCTGTTATCTGTACTTTGACTAGTTGTGGATTTCTGTAATCACACCTGCTATAAAAAGAAGCTTCTTTGATGAGAGGTTAGAGCTCCACTTATCTATGAGTATAAAAATAAGTATTTATAATGCAGTTAGAAATTATACTGGTTTAGGAAAGTAATAGTAGTAGGTTCTCCTCTAGGGCTCATGGCCTTAATAGCCATGGGCCTGTAAAAGCTGTAGGAAACATTTATGCCCACTTAATAACGTGTATATACTATACTATATATATATATATGTAAGTATACATAGAGTTTAAACTACTCTGTGTTACTTGGGGTGATAATACTCCAAGAGCCATGAAGTATCTAATAAAAATCCCATGCATAGCAAACATCCCTTTGAGTTTTTGATCAGGGAAATCCAAAAGACTCCCAAAATAATACAGGCTATTTCCAGTGCTCTTGTCTCCAGAACCGGAAAGTAAGGTTCTATTATTGAAGATACCACACCCTTCAAACACAGGACTTGTTGTGTTGATTTGGAATTGACCTGGAAGCCTTCTCCCTAAAGACTAGCTGATATAGTCAAGTGTGCTATATAAGCTGCAAAGATAAAAAGCAATCAATAGTTCTAGCTATCTGTAAAACTAACAACTACAACAAAGTCTGACATAGCAAAATATTTGCAATGGTGCAACAGTGGCACCCACATCCTGGGAATAACCACCAACTGTCTATTGAACTCAAGGCTGGCTCAAAGGGAGCGAATTCATACCTAGTATTGTAAAACTAGCCAAATGCCTCTTGTGGAATATTATTTTAAGATGTGTTACATTTGCTTGTGCTATGGAATGTTAGTTTAATGATGCAAAGATGTGCTGTGTTCGCTTATGTTACTTTTGTTTAACTCTGTAAAGCTGTGTTACTTTGCCTGCTCAAAACACTGGTTCTAATAGAGCTGATCCGTCAATAGCTAACCAGGAGAGCAGATAGGCAGGGATGCCAGGCAGAGAAAATAAATAGGAGAAGAAATCCAGGTTCAAGAGAGGAACAGGAAAGGGAAAAGAAGAATAGTAGGCCAGGGACCAGCCACACTGCCACAGTCACACAGCCACAGAGCCAGCCATACAGATATATAGCCAGCCACAGAGTGAGAAGGAAAGATATATGGAATAAAGAAAGGTAAAAATCCTATAGTCAAAATGAATTGAAAGAGAAATATGATGATTTAAGATAGAAAAGCTGGTTAAAAATAAGCCAAACCAAGCATTCATAAGTAAGGATAAGTCTCCATGTATTGATTTGGGAGCTGGGGTGGTGGGTCCCCAAAGAGTTAAAAAAAAAAGTCAACTACACTACCTATGTGTTGTGCATTTCTTTTAATCATGAAAAAGTATGTCTGAGTCATAGTAATTTTTCTGGAAAGACCATTGCTACCACTGAAAATTAAAAGTATTCCAGCAGGTGTTCTGAGTTCACTGCATTGTAAGTCTCAGATTCCGATTGCCTGTAGGACACTTTCTTCTGGCTCAAGTGACACCCTCTCAAAGCCCTACACCCACTGTCATTGTGTTTATTCCTGGCATGCATGCAAGTGCTTCCCTTCGTCTCCTCCTGGCAGCAGGGATTCATATTTCCATGATACCTAGCACAATGGAGAATTTACACTAGGCACCAAACAAATATTTTTTACAGCAACAACACAGAGGTTGTTCCTTTGGACAGGAGACAGAACTAGATTGGAGTTTATTGCAATGAGTTGAGTTAGAAAAGCCAGTAAAGTACCCATGCTCTTCCTGCTATCTTTAGGTGAAATGTAGAGCTCCCATTGGGATTGTCCCAACAAAAAAGAGTTGACCTAGTTTAACAGAGTATAAATATAGTGTGTCCCCAAAGGTCTCCAAACACAGAATTCACCAAAGTGTATCTTCAGAGCTTCAGGTGGTGGGACTAACACAGATTGACCCACTGAATGTGAGCTTTCTCACACAACATGAATTTGAAACCAGGGCCATTCTTTAGAGTTCTTGCTGTCTACTGTCTAGCAAGATTCCTCTTTCTCTATGAATAGCATTTGAAGAGTTTGTGTTCAGGAAAACCTCAAGCTCAAAAGTCTCTCAACAACACCAAATGCACTACAATTGATTGTGTACTTTCAAAGGAAGCTGAGGTTAAAAACCCAGAAATAGAGACCATCCACTGTTAGCCTTTTCTATCATTGCATACTTTCAGTTTTTATAGGCCTCATCCAGAACACGGCATCTTCTAGCTATTTCATCTGAGGGTAGCTAGCTGCCAGTGGAAGGGCATTATCACTGTTTATGGTCTCACAGAGTGCCCATAAACACTGGTATCTTGGCAAAATTATCATCCTGATTATATAGTTTTAGCAGAAGGGATAAGTTTGTTAAAGTAGACAAGGGTAAATCAGCAATATCTCACCCCAATTAAAACACGAGAGAGATGAAAACAACAGCTATTCATGATGCCTCCTGTATCTAGGGAAAGTTCACAATACTCTCATTCTTTCAATAGGCGTTACCCAACTGAGACAAGTTCTGTTTTAGTGACTAACAGGGACACTGTGCTTTACATTGCTTCCTCTTCTGTGCATCCCAGTGGTTGTGCTGATGTCCCCAAACTACCTAAAGCCATTTTCCAGTGGAAAGGGTTCCAGCCTTGGCAGGTCCAGAGGGTGCTTTGGCAGAAGAAGCACGTGAGTATATCTATGGTGTGTGGGGCTCAGAAACAGGGCTCCTGTTTTATTTTCCACTTTGAGACTATAAAAGTAAGTGAAAAGAAAATGCAGCTTCCTGTCTATGGAAGAGCTGGGTTGCTTCCAAGCCTTTGCTGTTGCTAACAATGCTGTGATAGAGATTTATATATAACATTTTGCTTGTGTCCTAATATTATTCCAGGATGCATTTACAGAAGAAGAAGAGCTAGGGCAAAGGTTGCATGCATTTGTATACATATCACCAGGTTGCCTTCTTCAGGGACTGCAACAATTAATATTTCTACCAGCAATGTATAAAAATGACTATTCAGGGAAAAGAGTCACCATCAGATTATAATGGACCCTGGGACTCTGGAGGTATCAGTATACTGGTTTAATGCTTTTATTGGCATGTATTAATTGTATATAATAATGGGTTTCATTATGGCATTTTCATGCATGGAATTCAATCATATGCACTCCATGCCCAGATCTTGATCTGTTCCCAGTGTTGTTATCAGTTGATCATTCCTCTTCCCAGCTGCCCTCCTCTTCTCCATTCAGTACAACCCAAGGAGTTTCTCTATGGTTGTTTGCTGTAATGTTAGTGGCAGTTTGTGTATAGGAGCATGGAGGCCTTGTCAGTGACCACACCCAAAATGAGTCCTTCCCTCCATCATCAACTGTCATATATTCAAAATTTTTTGAATTTTTAAAAATATTCTTTGCTTATTTTCATGTGTGGGGGTCTATAAAAACTGGCATCTTCATTTTCTTTAGGAAAATAAGCACTCCTTTTCTGAATACTCATTGCAAGGATTTTAATTTAACATTTATATTTTTCTTTGTTGAATAGTATGCCCTCCTCAAATTTTCCCTTGAGTTTCATGTATTCAAGCATAACAATTTAATTTTTTTTTAAAAAATTCAGAGTTATATTTAGAAACCTTTCTTCTCATCCAAGCTTGTAATGGAATCTTTCCATTTTTTCTTTCAGTGTTTTTGTGGTTATGTTTAAGCTTTGATCCATTTGGAATTTATTCTGGTTTGAGGCCTGCTAGATCTAATGAATTTTATTTAATAACTTATTTTCCCCCTCTGGTTTGAGGTAGTGCTGTTGATATGTCTATTTCATTCTCATTCTGAATGTTCTATTTCTTTTTCTAGGAACTTGATGATCTTCTCATGCACGAGGTCATGCTCTTTTCATTGCTAAGACTTTGAAATCAAATGTTCTGCTTATTTTTTTCTTGCTCTGTGCTTCATAATTTTGCTAAATATTGTTAATTCATATATTGATCTTATTGGGTGCTGGAGAGTTGACTCAGTGGTCAAGAGCAGTGGCTGCACTTCTGCATCACAGCTGATCATCAAAGGAAGTCAGAAAAGGAACTCAAACAGGAAAGGAGCCTGGAGGCAGGAGCTGATGTAGAGTTCTACTTCCTGGCTTGTTCACTAATGGTTTGCTCAGGCTGCTTTCTTATAGAACCCAAGACCACCAGCCCAGGGGTGGCACTACTCACAATGGGCTGGAACCTCCTCCACTAATCACTAATTAATTAAGAAAGTGCCCCCCACAGGCTTGCCTGATCTTATGAAGGCATTTTCTTAATTGAGCTTCCCTCCTCTCAGAAGACTTTATTTTGTGTCAAATTGACATAAAACTAGCTAGAACAGACCTTACCTCCCAACCATGATCCTTGCTCCTAGGAAAGCAGTGATTAAGCTGCATTTTCTAAACTATATAATTGAGCCAAACACCACTCAAGACTTGAATTAGGTTTTAGGTTTTTCTGTATAACCCTCAGTGTATGACAGGAATTGTATTCCTCCAGCTGTAGGCTCCTATTACCTTCTGGGATGTGTGGGTGGGCCTTCTTCACCCAATTCCATCCTTATACTTCAGCTGTCTCTGGACATGTGGTACAGGAAATCTCCTCCCAAACCCTGGCCATTGGAAACATGGTGGACCAGAGAGCTGTTCTTCAGTTCTGGTTGTACCTGATGTTGGAGTATCAATGAACATGCCCACAAGATTTTATTCCCTTCTCTTTAAAGCTATGAACATAGTTAAATATACCTGAGAACTTCCAAATATGGAGCATCTTTCATTCATTTACTAAACCCAGCTAGTCATTTTCCATTATTTATGCCAGCACCCACTTGGAAATATTATGCTTAGAGATTTTGTCATCATTTTGTTATCATGCCCCAAGATTTGTCCTTGTTTTGAGATATATTTGGCTCTCTGTGCTTCCTTGCATTTATGTATTAAATTTAGAATCTGACTTTCACACACAAAATACTATTGGGGTTTTAAATCAGCCTATGCTCAATCTGCAAAGCAGCCTAGGGAGATCATTGGAGTCTTCCAATCTTGCCATTGTGGCCTTCCTCTCCATTCATAAGAAGGTTTGTGATTTGTATTATTGAGATATAATGTCTCCTTTCCATTTTTATCAAAACATCATTCTCTCAATGCTTTTGCTGATACTTATTTTTAAAATGTTTTAAACATATTTATTGCATAGGTACTTGTGTGTAGATGCCTATGGATGTCAGAAGAGGACATCAGATGCTCTAGAACTAGATTTACAAATGGTTGTGAGCTACCATGTAGGTGCTAGGAACCATGTGGTGGTATAAGTGCTCTTAACTACTGAGCCATCTCTCCTACCCCCACTTTTTTGAGGGAGGGAGAGTTTATTTAGGCTTACAATTTGGAGGGAAGATACAGTCCATGTTGGCAGGGGGTGCATGGTAGCAGGAACGTAAGGTGTCTTGTCACACTGGGACCGCTGGAAGGTAGCAGAGACATATTTGTTCATACACATATTTGAATGAATCTATTTCTCCGGGGCCTGTTTCTGTTTCTGTTGTTGTTGTTTTGTTTTGTTTTCCCATAACTCCCAGCCTTCGGATCTTTTATTAGTACCTACAGTCTTCTTCCCTATATCGCTGATGGGTTGTCAGGTATATTTTCCTTTGATTTTAATATGAAAAAAATATTTGTAACAGATAAGGCTGGGAATTTTGTTAGTAATGAAACCAGAACTATAACCCAGATCTACTCAGGGCTAAAAATCTCAGTTATTGAAAGAAGCAAATATTAGATATTTAGTGGGAATCTCTAACTCCTTCATAAATATAATATAGTAAAATATGATATATCCCATTCTTTTCTAGCACTGTTTTAGACGAGCCTCAATTATGTTGGCTTCAGAGTCTTTTGAAACAAGATGCTAATTCTAGAACACATTAAAAATCACCCAATAAGCTTCATCATTAACTCCAGAAGAAATCACACTTTCTATTGGGAAAGAACCTACTCAAAGCGTAGTTTCTGCTTTGGCATGTTCTCTTCTTTCTTTTCTTGCTGCCTGATCTCCTGCCACCTTCCTAATGTATTCAGGTCACACCAAGACCCTGAACAATGCATGCTTACAAAAAGCAGTTGCAAGCCTTGCTGAGGAGATAAGACAAACCAAGAGACATTGAGTAAGAGCTGGGAAGGAGCAAGGCAGACTCAGGCTCTTAGAACCTGGATGTTTGAAGAAACCTAGAGATCCAGAAACACGACAACAACAGCAAAGTCTATGTAAGTCCTAGGCTAGGAAGGAAGTAAAGAATCTAGCCCAGTAGTTACAATTCTAACTTCAATGCCCTGTGAGTAAGCGATTGGAACAGAGGTGGTTCTGAATTTCAAAGAATATCTGGGCTGGTATGTATAGATGCAGGATCACCATGAGGTTCAATTCTTAGGAGCATCTGTATAGATTGATTGATTGATTGATTGACTGATTGATTCATGATTCATTCATTCACTCATTGATCCCGTTGTGAAGACTAGGTTAGTAATATTAGGAAGTTGATCTGGGTCTTTAAACTTTTAAAGGCGAAAGACCGTGAAGATGTCTGTTAGCAACTCTTCCTATGGAACATACTAGGTTTTAAAACATACACTAAGCTTTTATCCTTCTGGAGTAGTGTTATATTAGTGGCCATCAAAGCAGTGAGCTGACAGGCTTAACTTTCCCGTGGACACACTATGAAAGGGGTGATTTGGGAAACGAGTGGGCTCCCTGGCCCCCATCAGTGTTCAATGTGCTACCCTGGAGCCAAAGCACCAGCCATGGTAATTGCAGCATTTGTTTGGGAAGGGGGGTGCATTCCCAGGCTGCGGAGCCTCATTTCAGTACACATGCCTCTAATTTGATGTTTTTAAATTCAGCTCCAAGACTGTCGTCAGCCATTTGTCCCCCTCTTTCCTTTAACACTGACCACCTTGTTCCCTTTTCGCCCGTGAACAGAGGCAAGCAGTGTGCATTGAAAGCCAACAGCCTTTGTGTTGCTTGAGAAATCTGAGGCTGACATCTCCGGGTCCTTTCTGTCTCACCCGCCTCTCTCTGCCCGTGACCTGCCAAGTAGGTCTGGCTCTCCCAGGCTTTCGTCACGTTGTATATCGATTGCTCTCCTTTCCTTTATTTGTAAGATGCTAAAGGACAGACCCTGCTGCACAGTATGACAGTGGCTTTGCCAGTGAGTAGGTCAGCCAGTGTCCCTAGGCACACAGGTCCAGTGTTACTTCAGCAGGCTTGGCTGATATGACATCAGCAGCTCCTAAAGGAACCAATTGACACCCCCACCCCCCAATCGCTATTCTAAACTCACAAGGTCTTTTTTCAGGCATTTCACTCTGTCTTTTTGAATGCTCTTTTTTTTTTTTTTTTTTTTTCTGCTTCTTTTCTTTCTTAGACCTTGTGATCCTTAGGTACTGGGTTTACTAATTACCCCCAGTGCTGGCACCTGACAGCAGGTGGCCACCGTTCTGTTAATTATGTCCTGGGGCTTAGAGGGTCTCTTCTAATGACATCTAATCATCTACCTCTGACTCTTGGGCTGAAAGCAGGTTGCAGGCAAAATCTCTTTCCCCTGAGCTCTTCACATCTATTCTTCTGGCCTAGCACCATGCCTGCAAGGTAGATGGTAGAATTGCCAAGCACTGGGTTCCTTCTCTAGTGGCTGGGGAGTCACAGCTCAAATGCAGGAACTGAGATCATGGCAGTGTCAATTTACTAGTCAAATAAGCCAACTTGAGAAAGGGTAAGCCTGAGACCTGCGATAGATTAAGACTCCTCTCTTGTCTCCCTCAATTCCCACAGCCCCATTGTATACTGGTCCTGTAGCACAAACAGAGACTGCAGCTTTCCACAGTTGATTGTAGAAAGCAGAAGGAAATGTGGTTAATTCTTTCGTAGGGGAGTAAGAAAGACAGCACTATAGCATGTGAGAGGCCTGGGCTGCCAGAGAAATCATTGTAAATCCTTGTAGCATTCATTCTGTGAGCGAACAGACCTCTGCCTTTCATCCATAAAACACGGGAAATATCCCTTTTGTGCTTTTTTGAAGTGCAGCCAAGAGAATGAATTGTGCATTATTTCCAGAAGGTTTGGTATTCCATGGAGGCAGGTACTGTGTGCATATATGTGTGCAGACAAAGGTAGATAGATATAGTGATAATCCTTCACTGGCTGCTTCAAGAAGTGACACTGAAAGAAGTGAATTATGGGTAAGGAGAACTGTCGAGCAGGGAGTTTTGGTCAATTTGTAGGCACTTTAAAGCAATTGTGATAGATGTGGGAAGAAAGATCGATGGAGAAATACCAATAGAAATTTCACCGTAAAGAGGCCATTGCCACCAGTCTCACTAGTCACCCAAATGACTGTAATCTGAGCAAATTAGAAGGGGAAGTGCAGTCTTCACATATAACAGTAAAAATAAAACATTCATGCACTCACTCTCACAACTGATGGTATCAGTCTCAGAGGTCAAGGATAGATGAAATTGTTTTTTGGTGAAGGTCAGAGGTATCTTACCTGGCTGACAATTATGATCATAGCTTTGGTGTGTCGTTGCCATTGGGCCTCAAAACACTCCCATGTGATAGGCTGCCAGGGCAAGTTCCTCTTTCCTATGAGAGGTGGAACTCAGTGTCCCAAAGTGTACAGATACCTAGAAGTGTACAGGGTAATCCTGGCTTATTCTTCTTGAAATAGATTATGTCTTGCTATCCCGCAGTTTTTCTGCAGATTGCGTGGAGACCTCATCTATGTCTCTCTAGCCTTTTTTCACTGGTCCCCCCACAATGGCTTGATACTCCCAGTTCACTGTGAGTAGGACTTTGCCTGTGAGTCAGCATACCTCCCAGGGCTTTCTTGAATGATAACGTATCATGTGGCCCTGGCAGGTCTCCAGGCATCTCCAACTCCACCTAGAGTTTCTTGTCATTGCCCGGTCAAAGGGAAGCTCACAGACAGATGGTGTGAAGAAGGAATAACCATGGGGCTACTGAAACAAATGTACACTGAAATTTCAGGCAGCTGTGCAACCCACCTCAATTTAGGATAATTCAAATTTTCTTGCTGAGTTCACTGGCTATTTGTTGACCATTCAGTCTAGAGTCAATGTAACAATTCTCCAGGGGGACTTTTAATCTGTACTTGATTTTGCTGAATCTTCTTTTTCGTCCTTCCCTCCTCTTATTATTGCATTCTTTGCACTTGCTTTCTGTCTCAAGTTGTTGGTAACCTTTTCAATCAATTACTTTCTCGAATCGAATCATACTCACAGTGTATCTAGGGGCTTGGCTCTTCCCTAAGTCAGGATGTGATGTTAAGGATGCCGGTAAACGAACAGATGGAAGAATAGCCCACATTGTGACCACTGTTCTCCATCTCTTTGTTTGGATTGTGACCTAGGGTAAAACCAATAGTGCTGTAGGTCCTTCCTCTCTCTCTTTGTCACTGCCTCTGTGATTTTCCCTGGCTATTTGGGAGCCGTGCAAGGGTAGCAGTGGTAAGGATTCATTTCCCTTTCTTGATGTGTGCGAATACATCATTTCAATGAGATCTAGACTTTAATGACAGACCCTCCCTGCCGGCTTGGCTGTGTTCTCTACTCCACAGACAACAAAAGATGACAGGTTGTAAGTTCCCACGTCAGAAGAGAGCAACTGACTTGTATTGGCAACCTTATTTGTCAACTGGCAGCCCCAAGAAACAGGCTCTCTGGGTCGTGTAAGGACAGGCTGACAAGTTTGAAAGGAGAAGAAGCAAGGAAAGGGTTGACTTCGACTCCACAGCCAACAGTATCCCAGCCCCCACCCCTTTCTTCTTTGTAGAACCCATGTCCTTCCCTCATCCTAGCCTGGCACAAGAGTGGGGTTATAATTGATTAGAGCAAGCGTCTCATGACTATGCTCCAAGAGAAGAACATGGGAATGGCCACTAGTCACCTAGTGAGTACACAACTCTCTTCCCTCTCTGCCAAGCCCTGCTCCTCAGATGTCTTTCTGTAGTGTAATCTGCTGATGTAAGGGCCACTGGATTGCTCTTTGCTACTGCTAGGAAGAGAGCAAGAATGTCACACATGGTGGCCTTTGTCAATCAAGGCATAGGGACACCCATTCTTCTGCAGGTTGTGCTGGGTAGAGACCAAGTGAAAGAAAAAGCAGAGGGATCTAGTCCCTGAGTGGATTTCACCCCTACCCCCCCCATGAGGCAGGGATGTGACATTCCTCGTCCTATAGCATCTGGTTGAAGCACTCTGAAAGAGGTTCCCCAGAACATCACCAGGACAGCGTGAGTGGGTGACAGCTGGTAAATGTTCATGTTTCTCAAGAACTTAGGATACAATGAGGACCTTCAAATAGCCTAATTAGTAAAGGATCCACTCTAGAGTCTGTGTTTGGGAATTAGAAAAAAAATATGTGTGATCTATATCCAGAAAGGGAGAAAAAAAAGCATCAAGACAAAAATGTGTATTTGTAATGAGAATGGCCAGAAACATAAGAGGCTCAGAAAGGCTTCCAAATTATTCATTGTGTTAAATTAACAGAGTGATGACTAAGATGTCTGATTAATGATGAACATTGCTTTCAAACTCCAGAGTGTGGAAGAAGCAGTATGCTAACTAAATGGACTGCAGATACTTCTGAGCTTCCTGCTTTGGAGCTGATTGACAGTATATTGTTGTCCTGAGAAATCTGAGAACACGGTGTGGGTTGCCTTTGTATCTCCTATCTGCAAACATTTATTGGAAAATTCTTGAGTCTCCAGAAACAGGTCAGATGTCCTCATGGGGCTGATTAGCCACTTAAGCTAGAGGAAGCTCCCACAGAGGTTTGTTTGTAATGCCATCTCTCTATGTAGCTCAGGCTGGCCTCAAACAATCCTCCTGGCTCTACTTCCAGTAGGCTGGGATTTCAGGCTTGTTCCACCAAGTCTGGCTCCCAGAGAGGTATTTTCAAGTAACACAGATGCATTATTGTCTGCAATTGAGGTATCTAAAGGCTGTAGACAAAGAGTATCCTTGTGCTACTAATACAGGAGCTTAGAGCCTTGATAAATCACCCCTGATCTGCACATCTGGATATCCCAGAACAAGTTCACCTCAGGAGAACATACAGGAAAAGATCAGGCACTGGTGATGAGGGGGTTCCTCCATAGTGCAGATGGCATGGAGAGGACTGGAAGCCAGGGAGGAGCCTGAGGCATCATTGCTAGGGTATGAGCTTTTCTGAGCAGCCTGGAAAGTGCTCCCATCATGACTCCTATAAAACTTTTAGTCTTGTGCCATGGAATAAGGGAAGAAAGAATCTGGGTATGGTGAGCCACCTCTGTCATCCCAGCTCTTTGGAGATGAAGACAGGAGCATCAGAGGTTCAAGGTCATCCATGGCTATCTATGGAGCAGCCTGACCTACCTAAACCTCAAAAACCAGAATCAGTAATGATCACGAGGAAAAGCCCATTGTCTCGTTTGACTTTCTCTTGTTTTTTTGTTTTGATTGAGAAATTATATTTGCATATATTTATAGGATCAATGTGGCATTATGATCTTAATACAATATGCAATGAATAAACTGAGCTAATTAATATTTGATCTCTTTAGAATTCCTATAAAGAACTAATATCAAAAGGCCTATTTTAAAAAAAAAGAAGAGCAGAAAATATACTTATTATCCATCCCTTCAATATCTGTTGCATACTTACTAAATTCCAACACTTACTATGTGACAAACGACAAATAGGATCTTTATTTGTATAGAGCTATCCTATAGGTCAGCCTCCTGATGCAACTCACTCCCTGTGGGAATTATTTTCTTCTCTAGCTCCAGACTTAGACATGTGACTTTCTTTGACCAATCAACTACAAGCAGAAGTTGCTTATACTACTTGGAGAAGCAGTGCACAGTTTTTGTGAGTGATTTCTTTTCCTTTCCTCCAGGATGAAGTGATCCTGAGTAAGATTTTTGTTCTTCCCTGTATCCTACCTATGTGGAGAAGACTTCAGACTTCCCACAGTCAATGCAATAAAATATAAGCAAGAAATAAACCTTTTGTTCCTCCAAACTACTAACTCCTGGGAACAGCATAACTTAGGGAGACCTGACTTACATACATATGATTGTGTGGTGTCACAGGGAGTGAAAGAGAATTCCAGGCAATCTTTGAGAGTTTGTCTGGGGAGCTGATATTTTTAATAACACATGTGAGGGCCTTGTGTTTCCCCAAGCCCCTTTGGACTGCTTTTCCAAATCTACTGTTCACAAAAGAGTCAGATTTTGGATGGGAGATGGCTCAGTTGGTAATGTGCTTGCCTTGCAAGCCTGAGGAACTGAGTTCAACCCCACATTAAAAAAACTAACAAACAAAACATAGGCATGATGGTGTGTGCTCGAATTTACAGTGCTGGCAAGGCAGAGATGGGTGGATCTCTGGGGCTTACAGGCCAGCCTGCCTAGTCTTCTTAGCTAGTTTAAGGCCTGTGAGATTCTGTCTTTTAAAGAAAAAAAGGAAGAAGAACAAAAGGGAGAAAGGAAAGAAAAGAAAAGAAAAAATAAGAAAAGAAAAATATTTGAGGGAATAAACCAGAGGTTTTCTTCTGATTTCCATACACATGCAGCACACCTGAACACACATAAAAAATGCACACAAAAGTTCCCAATTCTGGAAGAACTTCCCAGAACATATAACAGAATTCCACAACTGGATTTCCACATAGACCCGTGGAAATGCCAAACAATTTCTGAAACATTTACATTTGGATTAACTCCAAGGCACGATTTGCTCCTAGATCCTTGTTCCCTAATTGGAAATCTGTATGGACCTTCAGGGAAATGGATCCATCTGTTTCTCATTTGGGCATACTTACCTCATCAAAATATGGTTGGAATGGATCACTTGATGTTCAAACTCTTGAAATCATATTTTCCTTCCCAAGGAAAAGGCTCTCTTTCCTATGACTTATACCTCAAAGGAAGAAAGTGTGTACTTTCTTCAGTGGATATGGTAAGGTGCCCAAGACAAATGTCTTCTCACTTTTGGCTTCAATCAAAAGTCCTCCAAATATGGCTTCCATTTCCCTCTTCAGATTTTGGCTTGCCAAGTTAAACCACAACATCCAGCCATCCAAACAAGACATGTTTCTTTCAAAAGAAAAGAAAAGAAACCCAGAGAGTTGCAACCAAAGTACAACATTTCCTCAGTCACCTACTCTTGTCACTGACACTCAATCCTTTTCTTTGCCACAAAACAGATTTCAACCCTTAATGTCCCATTTGTAGCTGATAAGAAAAATGAATTTTAGACTCTTGTTTTGAAACATCTTGAATTCACATAACTAGCCCCCACCTCACTTTTTTATTGTTTTAATCTCTCTCCCCAGACATGTCCCGTTTCTGCTCCTTTGTAAGTGTAGCTCTCCAGCTCTGCAGTTTCATCTGGAGCTCATGGCCCATTTTTGCTGACAGTTTCTACCCTCTGTCCCCTCTTCAGTTGTACTCTTTGCCTCCATGTTCCCACTGGGCCATGGGCACACTGTGTGTGTGAGCATTTATCTCTTGACAGTACAGATATTTTTACGTGCAGGGTAATCTCCAAAGCAATGGGCAGGGAACAGGCTTTCTTTGTTCTTATTTCTTTCTCATCATCAAGTCTCCAATCCCCGCCGACTGGCAGAATAAATAGGTAAGCTTTCACATGGCTAAATGACATTGCAGAACCACTTTCACATTCCCACTATTCTAACCCTATAATTTTGCTGTATCTTCACTGCATCTAGAGTATCATTTCTATACTATATGAAGAAAAATATAAATGTACTGGGCTGGGGACGAGGAACTCAAAGTTTTACATATAACAAAAACCTCATAATTAAGTTTTTTTCCTTTTTCAAATTAGTTTTTTTTAAAAAAAAAAAATAGGAAGAATACTGTTGTAGGGTAGGAGAGATGGCTTAGTTGGAAAGGAAAGGTGTCTGCTATGCAAGCAGGAGGACCTGAGGTTGGAGCTCTTGAACCCATGTTTAAATCTAACAAACCATCAGGTGTGGTGGCCCATGTGTATAACTCAGGATGAGGGGGAGGGGCTGTCATAGACAGGTAGAACCTTGAACATTGGCTCACTGACCTACCTGGATCAAGAAGCTGCAGGTTCAATAAAAGAATCTTGTCTTGGGAATACAGCTTAGGGGTAGAGTCCTTGCCTAGCCTGTACGAGGCCCCAAGTTCAGTTCCCAGCACCACAAATGAATTAACTGAAGGTGTAAAGCAACTGATAAAAGACAACTGGCATCAGCTTCTGATCAGCGTGCACTGGTGTGAACACACCACACACATCACATGCATGTGCACACTCATACACACATACACATACACATACACACACACACCATGCTGTTGCAGAGGTGATGTAGAAAGGCCAGCTACCCAGAGTGTTCAGGAGCAGTGGAAGCAGGATGAGAAAATGTTGATCAGTTCTCAACAGTTTTCTTGCTTTCATTCATGGGTGTTTTTAGATCTTTCCCAATTCTGGTTTCCCTGTTAAATCATGTTGCTAACCCAAATCCAGTCTCCAAAAGTACTGCATTTTAGAAAGTTGAATTACAGGTGCATTTTGTAAGGGGCAAGCAGACAGTTTCTGCATGATGCTTCTTACATAAATATTACAAATGTGTATGGGCCACAAAGACTAGTAAATATCTGTGATATTTCATATTTGTATGGTGTATATATGCATATATATACATATCATAATACATATATTGGTATCATTTGTGTGTGTGCCCATATTCATTTAACTTCAGATGTGAATGCATTTTCAGGTCAATTAAAATTCAACCTCCTAATTACTACATTGCCCTCAAGGAAAATTCTAGACTCACACTGGATATAAGACAAAAAAGAATTTAACCAATTAAGTATCCATTATTGCAATAACAATAAGGACTATAAAAGCTAAGCGGGTTCTGGCCATCGTGCTGAGTAGCACAAAGAGGAAATGGTGATTTTAAGGAAAGAAGTGAAGAACTAAGTAAATAATTCAGACAAAGTACATGTGCCTCTTTCTGAAACAAAGCCAGACTCGATTATTCCCTTCCCCCTTGCTTCAAAGCTTGGAGAGGCTCTTGTAGAACATTTGTGTTTGTTTTGTTAAGATGGTGGTTTAAGGAGTGACAGGATCACTGGGTGGGGTGACAATCTTTACCATGGGTATGTCAGCATCAGAAAGTCTGGAGTCACATGAAAACTGTGACCACTGAGAAAGAGGAAACCATGATCCTTATCTCCTAAAGAGCTTCCCAGTCATCAATGCCCAGAGTGAGCTTGTGAACTCAGAGTGAGTGACCTTAATAGATATAACTGTGTGTGGGCTCATTGTACCATGAAATTAAATTTTAAATCTGAATTGATGAACAAAAAATGCTGCCTTGATATTTTGGGGCAATAGTCTTAATAGTTTTGTGACTCTTTCTCTTCCATAAGAATGGATCTGAATTGGAGAGAGTGAGAAGAGCTTTGCTGAAAATCTACACTAAGCTCAGCCAGAAATGACTTCAGATAAGGTGTTTTGTTCTGCCATCATGGGGCTAATTCTCCACAGGCTGGTGTGGTCTCCATATCCGCAACCCTCTGATTTTCTAAAAGGTCTACACTCTCTGTTCTCTTCTCCATCTTGGGCAATTGAGCCCTTTCCACTTGTCTATGTGATCTTGCTGTGCTAAGGTCTCTAACTCTTTGATGCTCAGCCCCTCCCATTCACTCTTTCTCAGCTCATGTTTCTCCTTTCTGGTCTATGTAAAAGTCTGGCTCTTGTCTTCCATGATCAATATATTTTTAAAGGTTCTACATTTGTTTTATTCACTTTTCCATTACCCACACATTCACACAATGATGCCAGGCAACCTAGCTTCCTAGATAATCACCTGTCAAGTCCATCTGCATGCTTCTGGCCCTCATCCCAACCTACTCCCTCCTAACACTGAACCTTGCTAATTATCCCTCACTGCAAGTATCTTATCCATGGCTTCTAGATCAGAGGTTCCAACATTTTCACTGACCACCTTTGTCTTGTTGCTATTTTATCAAATGTTCTCCCAAATTCCATCCTGAGCTCTGATTTAAATTTCAGGCTCAGCACCCTCTTACAGTCTTTTGGCTCTAGCCATCACTGCTTTTACATGACCCCAAATCTGCACCTTGTATTTTGACTTCTTGACGGAGTACTTGTCCTTTATTACTACTTATCTTCTTAATATTTGACATGTATGTCCTCATTTGCACATGTGTGCCCTCCTCTTATTTCAGAATCAATATGACCTTTCCCTCTATACCAATTGTAATGTCCCATTTGGAAAAAAGCAACAGACATAGAAATATAATCCAGAAACTTTCAAGTTTTCAGCAGCGAAGAGCTTCAGCAGGGATTAGGCAGACACTCCCACACCAGACCCACTTCAAAGCATTTGTGAACCATCTTTTTGTTTCTATCTTCACTTATTCCCATTCATTTCCCCACCCATTTATTCACTCATATATTAAGCCCCCCTTCTGAACCTTATTCACTGATAGAGCTATCAGGGATCCACATATGAGTAAAATATCATCCATGACTTCAGAAAACTTCCTAAGAAGATATAAAGCAAATTGCAATAAGCTCTCCAGATAGAAATATCCAAAGTTTGGAATACCATTCTAACTATTTGAATTTGAATGTCTTATTCTCAGACTGATGTTTCTTGTTTTGTAAACTGCACAGCATTAAGGAGGCAAAACCCAGTTGGTAGAAGTAGGATCACGGTAGATGAGCCTTTGTAAACCATAGTTCATTCAGCCCCTGCTCTGGGGCTCATTCTCTCCTTGCTGGACCACCATAACATAAGGAGCCTCTACCACATCTCCCTCCCCCACTTTGCCCAACTCTGCTATCATTGCTCTTCACAATGGGCTAGAATGTTCTGAAATTGTAGAATCCTCCTTGTAAGTTGTTTTTATCATATTGCATACCAATGCAAAAGTAATTAATACACAAAATTGGTTCCAGAGAAGTGTTGTCACTGCTTTGACTAAATCTGACTGAATAATTCTTAGGCCTCTTAGAACTCACAATGGAACCCGATGGTATCTACCTGGTATTGACTGCTAAGGTAAGATGAATGCAGGAGTTTGGAGATCATGGAAGCTGGCTCCCAGATTTATGAAGAATGTCTGGGAGGCTAGGGACTGTGTGGCAGGGTAGGACTTCCTTTGGAGAGACACAGATACTGACAGGACAATGCATGAGCTCTTGCCAATGAGGCCTGAGTTACACTGGCTATCTCAGGATGTTAGAGATACCAGCAAAGAGTGACATCTGCTGAGCCAATAGACAGGCAAGGAACAGAGCTGGCCTAAAAGATAGAATTTGTGTGCTACTAATGACAAGACCACAGGAGCAGGGCTTGTCAAGCCCATTCAAATTCCCCTGGTGCTGCCATGTGTCCCAGATGCTGGACACAGAACTCGAGGATTTCTTGTTTGCACTGCTCATTACTATCTTGACATCTTTCTACTCTTCTCTTACTAGCTTCTTGTTCTTTCCTTTTGGAATGGGACTATTTACTATTTGCCATTGAATAATAAATGTATATAACTTTGCTTTTTATTTTGCAGGCACTCACAATTAAGAGTTTGCCTCACATCTCAGAACAGGCTTGCAACTTTGGACTCTTGAACAGCATTGTAACTGTTGAGACCATGGGGATTTTTGAAGTTTGGTTAAAAGCAGGTTTATTTTGGTTTCTCATGTGAGATTGGCATGAGACTTTGAGAGAGGGGCAGAGTGTTTTGTCTTGAATCTAAAATGATCCCATTTGAGCTGTTTTAGAGGCTAGGCTCTGGTCTCCACCCCATTTCTTCAGTTTCAATTATTGTAGGAAAAGGTGGAGGTGTCTGGGCTTCTTTGAGGCCTATTAAGGCAAAGATACATCCTCAAGGCAAAGCCAGAGCCTTCCTGTCCAAAGACTCAATCTATGTCCTACCTCTAGCCTTGCATGGTGACCCAAATCATTACATATTTCTGTTTCCTTTTTAGTGACTAATATAGCTGGGCCTATCAATTACCTGGATATGAGTCCATGCTTTAAGGGTACTCAGAGCCACCTGAAGACTTGCTGATGACAGGGAGGACTAACTACTCTCTTAATGAGCTAATCCTTTCCCTTGCAGGAGACACTTCTGCTGGCAGAGCGTACCTCAGCTAATACCATTGAGTCTCTGCTGCCTGGCTTGCCTACTATTATGAGCCGCTCTCAAAAAGATGTCTTTCCCCTTTCCTCCTTTTCTCTCTGTTTTTCTTTCAGATACTGACCTAAGCCTAAGGATGCTTTCTCCCTCATTTGAAGCACTGCCCCTCACCCCAGGCGTATTCCGCCATGCTGCTGCCTACTAACCTCCCCTGAAAAAGGAGTTTGGCTTTCTCTCCCTTGAGCTCCCTATTCTGGGCAGCTGTGGAGATTTACAGTGTCTACCTTATTTGTCTCCCAAATTCTAATAATATTGTCCTTGAGTATTCCAGATTAGTTTCCTAAATTATCTTATTAACAAGGCTATGACCACATGAAAGGGAACCCTGGCTTTCCTCACAATCTATGGCAACTACAAAGAGCTACTAAAGAAACTCCTCTGAGTATACAAGAAGGGACCATATCCAGGGCCTTACACCTATCAGCCACAGAAGATCAAAATGAGATCCAGATAGAAGTTTGCTGTCCCTGGTTACAATGGGTGGTGTGATATATGAAATCACTTCTTTTGGATTGGGGCTGTGCTATTTTCTGTCTCCTTGCTTTGCTATTTTGTACCTATATGCCTCAGGCCATTTTATTTGGCCACACATGTAACATCTCCTTCTATATTTATGTTAACCTACATCAGCTGCCCACTTACTTACAAAGGAATGACTATATTCAAATTTAATCTTGAGATGCATGGATCCCATGCAGACTTGTGCCCTTATGGTAGACAGGACGATGTTACCTAGTAGTTGCCATCCCCTGAGACAGAAAAGTATGTAACTAGCTAAGTGGCAAGGAACACATATCTAGCCAACATGACTCTGGCACCACTAACTGAGATGCTGATGATGACATCACTGTCCAAGACAGAAGCAATTATGTGACTAGTCAAAAGGGCACTGCCCACTGTGGTAATTCCAATGAGAGATGACCCCATAGATTCTTATGTTTCAACATTTGGTCTTCAATTGGTGGCGGTGATTGGCAAGGTTTTGGGACTGTTATGGAGCCTTGCTTGAAGAAATATGTAAAAAGGGTAATGACTTTTGATTTAATAGCCTGGCCCTGCTTTCTTTTCTTTTTGTCTGTTTCTTATATGAAGATAGAATGTGATTTCCCTGTTGCCTGGCTTCCAGCGTGTTCCCATGATCCTGCTGTCATGTCTTTTCTACCATGATGGATTTCATCTCTTTGGAACTATAAGCCGAAATAAATTCCTTTGTCCTCTAAGTTGTTTTTTGTTAAGATATTTTAACACATGAAAACAGAAGGAATTACTATACTCACACAATGGCCTAAGTTTCCTGATGCTGCTAAATCCCCAATCTCAACATAGACCTAGAATTTACTGTGACACTAGCCTTCATTCATACATCTCAGTTGTTTCCTGATTTTTCCTTTTATTTCCCTTTGCATTCTGAGACATCTACCAGAGTTACAGAAACAGTAGAACTGGACTGAGTGATGTCCTGTTCCTCTGCCTGAAGGGTAAACTCAGAAAAAAAATTCACATCAGGCTAAAACATGATTCTTTATTTTCTCTGGGTAATTGTATTCTACTTTCTTTGCTCTTCATTTTACCATAGATAATTATGTCCATGTAACACAGAGACAATTCATGACATAAGACATTTTTTTGAGTGTTAGATCCTAAGGAAATGACACACCCACTGATAGGTTGCCCAAGATCCAGTGGTTTCCCAAGTCCTATGCCCATGCATAAAATGCTAGCACTAACTGGACTCTTATTTTAAAAAAATGTGTATATGATCTTGGAAGGGAAAAGGAACAGGGGAGCATATAGGAGGAATTGAAAGGAAAGGGGTAGGGGTAGATTTGAAATCATATTGCATGCATGTATGAAATTCTCAGACAATACATTAAAAAACAGTTGTTTCAAGTCTGAACTTGAGAAATATAAAACAAAGAGGCTAATATTTTATTTTAATATTAATTGGCTTCACTACAAGCTAGGAGAGGAAAATTTTTGGTTAACATAAATTTTAAACTCTAACACTATCCTACACTTGGACATATTTGTAAACATCAAGGGAAATTATCTGAAGTGCCTAGATACATTCATTTATAGCTATCAAATGACTATTAAAAATATGGAGTACTCTTAGCCATATGGAGCACACCAGAAATAAATGTTCCTTGTACCCTATGTGTAGCTGGATTTTTTTCTCTATCTTGTCCTGTCTAGACAGGTTTCTCTCCTGCCTGCCAGTCTCCACAGCTGCTTATAAAATGATCACTTTGAGGCTTAATATTAATTACAAATACTGTTGACCTATTATCTCAGGCTTATTATTAACTAGTTCTTGCAACTTAAATTAGCCCATTTCTATGATTTTATATATTGCCACATGGCCATAGCTTTAGCTCACATCTTGCTTTTTGAGCATCTTCCAGGCTCTGCCTTCTTTTTCTCTGTATCTTTGCTTGGATTTCCTTCCTGGCTCTGTTTTGCCTGGCTTTTGGCTAAACCAACTTTTATATTAACCAATGGTAATAAAACATATTCACATCATTCTGAAGGGTATCACCATCACCCATGTCTACAGCACTCTCCCTAAGAAAAATGCCTGAACCCTCAGAAACGACCAGTGTTCTTGTTCCTTTTCAACCATAGATCCTAATAGATACAAAAACAAACAAACAAACAAATAAATAGCTGGAAATCTTCTTAAGACAGCACCGGGTCACCTAGCACCACCATCCACATCTCTGTGTGTCTCCTGCCTTGATCCTCTCTAGTTTTATCTGGGCTTCCAAAAGCTCAAGTTAGAAGATTCCAAGGCAGGTTCCTGCCTTCTGTGTGTTGCTTTTCCAAGTGGGTAAAACTTCTCCTCAGCCCAGGCCTACTGCTCATTTTTCATTCTCCATTTCCTTTCTACTGCTAAAGACTATTCCTAAAACTTACTGACTCAAATAACTACGCTAGCTCAACAACTTTCAGTAACACAGGAAGGAACATTAGGCCCCACAGGCTGGACTGGGGCATGCTGCCTTCTTCATGTTCAACACCAAATGAAATGTGAAGAACCCACTCCTTACATAATCACCTCACTGTACTTAAGCTATTCAAGACAGACTGACAAACAAATTTCAGCTTTATAGACCCTCTCCCCCCACCAAGAACTAATACTATTCCCTCTGAAAATATTTTTTTTCTCATGAATGTAATTGCACTGTGTGTGGAATAGAACTTATTGAATATATGTATACATGTACATGTATGTATATATGTGTATATGTAAATGTTTGCATATAAAGGTGATTTATTAGAATGGCTTACAGGCTGTGATCTTGCTAGTCTGATATGGCTGTCTACCAGTGGAAAGTCCGAGAATCCAGTAGTTGTTTAGCCTTTGAGACTGGCTGTCTCAACTGGTCTTCAGTATATTCTGGAATCCAGAAGAAGAAGAAGAAGAAGAAGAAGAAGAAGAAGAAGAAGAAGAAGAAGAAGAAGAAGAAGAAGAAGAAGAAGAAGAAGAAGAAGAAGAAGAAGAAGAAGAAGAAGAAGAAAAAGGCCCTAATGCCAGTGAAGGAATGGGTTTGCTAGCAAAAATGAGGATAAGCAGGCAAAGAGAGTAAGCTTCCTTCTTGGATGCCCTTTATGCAGGCTGCCAGCTGAAGGTGTGGCCCAGATTTAAGGTGGCTCCTTCCCCCTCAAAAGATCTGGATTGAAACTGCATCTTCCCACATTAAAAGATTCAGGTTAAAAATGAGCCTTTCCACTTCAAATGATTTAATTAAGAAAAAAAATTCCCTCACTGCTATATCTGGCTGCTTGGATTTTAGTTCATTCCAGATGTAGTCAAGTGTACAACAAAACACCCATCACAATATATGTTTTCATGCAATTGCTTGTATATCATTCGATGTTGGGATAGCATGAAATGGAATTCAACCATCCCTGGAATTTCCCAAAATAACTGAAAAACAAACCTGAGCCCACCTAGATTTTTTATTTCATTCATTTATTCTGTGATTTGACATTTAAATTTTTTTTTAATGTTTTATGTGCCTACTTTCAACATGTGTGAGAGAGAATTTGGGACTAGGAATGCTTTGATTAAAAAGCCTAAGTATATACTTAGAAACAGAGATACCTTCTTAACACCTATGAGAATGGTATTTGTAGATCCATTAAATGTTTCTTTAAAATCTTAAGATGATATTTGTTTATAAAAAAAAAACAACAAAATTCACTGGGGTAATAAGATAAAAGTTTTATTAGATTATAAGGTTTGACATTGGACACAGAGATTTAATAATGATTTCTTTCCCTACAGCTTCTTAAAATTATTACTTTTAAATTTAACTTTTAATTGTTCATGTTCAGTATTCATGAATAACAAAAATAATGGGACATAAAGGTGTTTTATGTTAGTTGGCATTCCTCTGCATAACATATACTGTAAATCCTTGTTGTACTAATTGCTAGGTTTTATTTCTTTTACAAGGATATTCTTAGTATGCAAATGTTAAGTATGGAGATTTATAAATTGCTGTAATACATATAAGATGATATATATGTATATATACATGTATATATATACATGTATTTATCAAATATCTCTGTTAAGTTTGCAATTCTGGTTGAAGGTTGCAGTCCATACAATAGCAATAAACAGTAAAATTTAAAATCTAATAAACTTACGGTACATGTATTAAGAATGAGTATTAAGATAATACTAGTATTTAATATCTTACATTTTTTAACTTACATGCTTAACTTAGGTTGTAGCATTAAGAGACAAAAACAATTACCTGTGCTCTCATCACTCAGAGATTGATTTGCAGAGTTGTTATCTTGTACAATTTAAATTAAAGAGGGAAAATGCCATTTAAAAAACAAGATGCTGGTTTCTCGCCTTGCTTAAAGCCTTACCAATAATCAGATCAGGCTCAATATCTTTAAGATCAAAGGTCTTCTACTTTATGTTAAAAATCATGTCTAGAAATACTGATTTTGTCTTAAGGATTGCTAATGCTCTAATAATGTGGTCTGACCAATAGTCTAATATAAAACTGAGAAGTAATACAAAATAGGCATGTATTTTACACTATTTACATATATGACTAGATACAAAAAGACATAAAAAAATCAATACCTATATTATGTACATTTATATGTAGGATATAGTTTATATATATATGCACATATATATCATGTGCTATACTTTATGTGCATATTTTATATTGTTCCTGTAGAACAAAGTGGTTGGCGTACACATAAATGATCACATTAATTAAAGCTGCCAAGTTAGCCCAAATCCATTGTAGTGTAATTAAAGGTTTAAAACAATAGTCACATAAATAACTTCAATAAAGTGATTAGTTTGGTAAAATCATTGTCTCATTTCTGATTCTGTTAAGTGATTTTAAAAATCCCTGTTGCTTGAAAGATAAAGTGGCTCTCTGATGGGAGATGTTATTCTGTAAATATGTTTCTCATACTGGTTAATTAATAAACTGTGGCCAATGGGAAAGCAAGATAGGTGGGGCTAGGAGACAACAAGGAAAGAGGAAGTAGTAAGGAGGAGTCAGCATGTAGAGCATGGAGAAAGCAAGATGCCGGCCCGCTGCGCTCGGATAAGATGGCCACGTGGAAATACTTAGATAAGTAGAAATGGGTTAATAATTAAGACAGAGCTAGCCCATAAACAATAATAGTAACTGGCCAACAGGATTATATCAAATACAGTCTCAGCATGTTATTGGGTTTTGTGTGGTGGCGGGACCAGGCGACTGGCAGGGAGGAACAAAGAGCAGGACCCGACCAGCGGTGGGCAAAAACCTGCTCGTAATAGCTCTCAGGGTCTGAGAGCTCTGCTTCATAGTGAAATTTCACCCTCACTGAGAACTGTCCTAGTCTGGGAGATGATCCTGTAGGCCAGTGGCTCTCAACCTTCCTGATGCTGCATCCTTTGATGCAGTTTCTCGTGTTATGGTGACCCCCAACCACAAAATCATTTCATTGCTACTTTATAACTGCAATTTTGGTACTGCTATGAATCATAATTTATATATCTGTATTTACTGATGGTCTTAGGTGACTCCTCTGAAAGGATTGCTTGACTCCCAAAGGAGTCACAAACTACAGGTTGGAAACCATTTCTTTAGGCTCTGCTATTCTTAGAATCTTAAGATTTTTAAAAATAACAGGCCTGTGGCTTCAGTTTTCTTTCAGAAATACTTGTTTACAGATTCTGAGTGTCTGGCTTCCAAATGAGTTGTAAAGTGAGGTTTATTTAAAATCTGTTTCCATTTAATTTTATCAAAGTGTTATATAATAGCTAAATTTTCAAGCATAATTCATTCTTCAATTCTGGTGTAACTGACCTTCTAGTTGTTCAATAACCACACTTGAAGGCTGAGGCTAATGTAGCAATAGGGTAAAAAGGACCAATATTTTGGCCCTTACCCTCCAATGTCAGCTAGATCCCAGGAAAATATAAGACATCTTTCAAGGGTCCTGAAGCTCTGGAGAGTCAGCTGTCCTCTTGATCAAAGTATGGGGATGCAGACAGTGAACTCCAGTTATGTCCATTTTGCAAAGAGTTGCAAGGAGACAAGAAGGGAAGCTGCAGTTAGCAAGGCATTGACACATCCTCCACAGATGACACAACTAGCAATAAAGAAAGGCTAAAGTACTCAGAGACCCCTCCAGAGCTCCAATGACCCCTGAGGATCAGACCGTCAACTGATCACACACACACACACACACACACACACACACACACACACACACACACACACTCACCACTTGGTTGCTTACATGTTCTTGAACACTGAGTAGGAAAATGTAAATATTAAAAATAATTAGAAATAGTATATTTTTAAAAGACTAAACAAGATGATGATCACCTAGTCCCTTGATTTCTCCATTGTACCCCAAGTATGGGCTGATGACATGCCAGATAGAGTAATCACCAGTTGTAATCAGGTTAAAGGACTTCCCTGCTTTCCCTAGCTATAAACAAAATGCTGTTTATACATCCTGCATTTCTGCTAATGGTTTTTTTGCCTTACAAGATTTACAAAATCAGACTGAGACCACACCAATACCACTATCCTTTAGAATTATATCTCTGGGCTTCTATGAATATATATTCAGTAATCCTATTAATCTTGGACCTTGTGGATTTAACTAACTGCTAACCTAATTTTAATCTCCCATTTACAGTAAACCAACACTCAGATAGTCCTGTAGGAATTGAATGTCATCTATCAAGTTTTTATTGATCACTCATTTAGGCCTGAAAGTTTCTAACAGTGGAAACGTAAGCCCCCTGTACTCCCAACTTTTTAAATGTCTATTTCTTTTTGCCCACTCTTGCTTTTCTTCTTTCTCCCACACATCTCCCTCTAGGTGCCAACCAAGAGGTTCTGGCCACACCTGGCTGTTCTACAAATGAAACCACTACCAATGCACTTTCAAGGTCTCTTAGATAGGCCCATTGCAGGCTTATCCCAACTGCCATGTCTGATGATTCCACTCAGTGGGAATGAAGACTAAGGACCAGAGAGAACGAATTAGCCCTTACATAGGATAATTCCTTCCCAGAAGCCCCTGTGAATGCTGTGAAGACACCTCCTTCCCTGCCCTGACCTGCCTACTTTTCTGAATCCCAGTTCTGAAAAACTTTACATTTTCATCCTCTTCTCTTTCAGACATTGATGGCTCTCACCTTATAACTTATTCTCTAAAGCTCAGACCAGCCTCACTTTTGCTGTGTTGCTGTTTTCCAACTGCCATTGCAAAAGGAAGAAAGAAAGAAGAAAGAAAGAAAGGAAGGAAGGAAGGAAGGAAGGAAGAAATAAAGAAAGAAAGAAAGAAAGAAAGAAAGAGAAAGAATGAAAGAAAAGGAAAGAAAAGAAAAAAGCGTTTTTTCTCCTCTTCACTTCCCCGCCAAGCTGTCCTATTGTGTTTCTCTTAAACTTCAATAGAAACTCTTTGATATCCATTTTCCATTTATTTTATTAACAAGACTAGGAATTCACAAATGGGAACTCCAATTTCCCTTAATGGGATTATGTTTTGAATGCTTGATCCCCATATAGTGGTATTTTTGTGTTATTTTGGTAGACTGGGGCTCCTTTAAGAGGTACAATCAGGTTGAAGGCTATAACCCAACCCCTGGTTATGACTCCACTTCCTACTTCCTGAACCACCATGATGTGAGAGGCCTCCTCCATATATCATCCCCAACCAATATCTCAACTATACCAGTATAGTACCATTTGCCCAGAGATTGGTGTTACCCATAGTGGGTTGGGTTCTTCTTCATTAATTAACAAGCAAGACAATCCCCCAAAATTATGTTCACAGACCAATCTGATCTAGGTGACTTCTCAGTTAAGTCTTTCCTATAAGTCTTTGTAGGCTATACCCAGGTGACAACTATACAAACTAAATCAATATTCATTGTCAACTTGATGGATTTTATAATTAGTTAGGAGATATACATCTGGGGTGTTTCCAAGGAGGTTTAGTAGGCCCATCCTAAATATTTTAAGTGTTACACCATAGTCTGGGACCTACACTGAGTGAAAGAAGGAGGGAGGGTAAGAGACATATCTGGACAGAAGTTCCAACATCGATTCATCTTTCTCTACTTCTTGGTTAAGGCTCCCACCACCATGCGTCCCTTACATGATAGACTCTACTCCTCTGAGCTGTGAGTCAAAATAGACCTTCTTCCCCCTTAAGTTGTTTCTCATCAGGTATTTGGTCACAGCCATGAGAAAAGTAACTAATACACTAACTTTGCCTATCTCTGAAAGGCACTCATCCCTAATGATCCGATTCTTCTACCCTCTTTCAGATGGATTATGTCTAGAGAAAAAGTCCTATTTCTGAGAAGATAAAGACTGATACCACAGTTGGTGACCATGATCAATCTTTATGAAGCACCAACCACTTCTAGACACATCTTCTAATATGTTATATATCTCAAAAGAACTCTACAATGTAAGATTTTTATCTATTATGTGGACAACTTATTTCCTGCTGCAGAGTGAGTTAAATGGAAGAGTTTAGTTTCCAAATGAGGTTAAACCAGTTTCTATGTCTTACTTAGGTCTTCAAGTTGGTATATGGGACTGACTGGCTTTCCTCTCTATTCAAGATGCAGGGACATTATTTCCCATCAATAAATCTATATTTTCTTGTCCTTGCCTCCTTTTGATGATTTCCCACTCCGAATGCCATCCACTGCTTCTGTATTTAGACTTTGTTCTATTCAGTGTGATTCAGATCCTGACTCTCCACAGTCCTACCTCATTTGACCTATGCATTTTGTGTCTGTTACTCTAGTTTGACCTAAAGTAAAAGTGTTGACTTGAGCCTCATCTCTGAAATCAGAGTATCACCCAGCACCTCTTTTTACATGAATCCTACTGCCCAGCAAGCTTTCTGTCCTATGGCCCATGTATCACCCCCTTCATGACATAAAAACCTTTCTCTTGTCTCATTCATCAAGTGTTCCTTACTGGATCAAAGACGAATGACAGAGTTTGGGCAGCAGAATAAGGAGAAATAAGACTACAGACATTTGAGAAAAATTGACTTTGACCCACAGTTGTAAGCAGCACTGAGCCAGAGAGACAATGGCTTCACTTCCAAGGACTACAGCTATTTAAGTTTGAAGAATTCAACGCCTGTCTTTTCTGGTGTGATGGCTATTTTGGTTGTCAACTTGACTACATCTGGGATGAACTACAATCCAGAAATGGGGGGTACATCTGTGAGAGATTATTTTTGCTTAGTTTGAAGTGGGTGGATCCAATTCTAGTTCAGAACTTTGAGGTAGGAAAACATATACACCTTTGATCTGAGGTGGAAGACACAACTTTAATCTAAGCCATACCTTTTTCTGGAATCCTATACATATGTCCATGTATCCATGTGTCCGTGTGTGCACATGCATGCACACATGTGTATACTTGTCTATCTGTATAACTATGTATTTGAATCTTAAAAGAAACATTCTCATGCAGAACTGACAGCTCTGCCTTCTTAAGTTCAATGGCACAGTGCCCTGTTTAACTCCATCAGTTTAATGCCATTCTCTGGAGCTCAAGCACAAAGCTTCCCAAGGAAGATGAAGTATCGACCCAGCTCATGGCAAGGGAGAATTTTCTGAGAATTCTATGCTTTTCTGAAGCACCAGCAATCATAATACTCCTGTCATCACCATCATCACCATTATATCATTGTCCTCTTCTTCAAAGTGTGATAAAAAAAAAATGTCCCCTTACACTTTGATTCTTACTTAATCTATCAAATGAGTTAGATTGGGTTAAACTCACTTTATGTGTGAAAATCTAGAAGTTCAAAGGGGTCAAACTCTATGAGTTAGAATCTGTGTTAACTCCCACCAGATGAGCTAACATGATATTCAATGTATACAACTGGGATGATATTCAATGTATGTAATTCACAACCAGTATATTTACTCAGTGGGCAAAGGGACCCCTCACCAAGCTTGGCCACCCACTATCAATTCTGAGGTCTCACATGGTAGAAGGAGAGAACAGAATCCTGTGAGTTGTCCTCTGGACTCCATATACATGCAATGCCATGTAAACGTGCAGAGGGCTGGCTATAGTGTTATGGTCAACTTCAGTTATCAACCTTCTACTACTAAGAAACTGCTAAAGGAAGCAAACTTTGAGTATTTTTGTGGAGACTTTTCTAGGAGAGTACGAACTGAGTGGGTACAACTAGGGTTGAAAACAGATGTCACCCTACTATAGGCTGAGCTAAATAACAGGAAGGAGGAGACAGTGAGCTGAGCATTGGCAATTCTGTCTCTCTGTTTCTGATCTGCTTGGATCTGAGCACATTCCTTCCACTACAAATGGAACTCATTTCTGCTACTGTGACTTCCCTACCATTCCCTAACTTGTTTCTTGTCAGATAGTGCTCACAAAAACTGGAAAAGTAACTAACTACGTGGACATGGATATAGTTATTTGGGTGAGAAGCTTTGAATGCTAGAGAAAATGGGGCTGTGGGTTGGACAAGTATCCCCCTCCCCGAAAGGTTGTGTGTCGAAGGCTTTGCCCCATGTAGCATTAGTGAGATGCAGCAGGGCCTTTTAAGTGGCGAAGCTGAGCCTTGGAGGAGATTCTGGGACCCCAGACACAAGCTACTTATTATTTGCTCTTGCTACTTGACGGTATGATTAGCTAAATTGTCAACATTGAAACAACCTGGAGAGATAGTCTTGATGAGGGATGATCTACACCGGGTTGGCCTGTGAACTCATCTTTGGGAGACTGTTTAATTGAATTAATTGATGTGGGAAGACCATGACCACTGTAGACAGCAGCATTCCCTGGGCTGGGGTCCTGATCTGTAAGAGAAGGGAGACATCAAGTTAAACATGAAGTAAGCATGTATGCACTTATTTCTCTTGCTTGTGATTATAGATGTGATGTGCTTAGTAGCAGCCTTGAGTTGCTGCCTTGTAGACTATAATCTGGACTTGAAATCCAAATAAATCCTTTCTCCCCTGATTGCTTTCTTTGGAGTTATCACATAAATGAAATCAGTATGCTGGCCATAAGGTAGGCAGTTCGACTTCGCTACATCTTCATACTGTCTTGTATTTCCTTACTTCAGGCCCAAAGAAACAAGGCGAATGAATCACAAACTGAGGCCACCTCCAACCTGAACCTTTATTTTCTTTTTCGTATATTGATTATCTGGGTATTTGCTCTAACCAGGGAGGGTTGACCAGCATAGCAGAAAATACCAGAGAGCAGGGGCTTGAGGGTCTCTAGGAAAGACCCCACAAGCAGCAGAAGTCGAGGCTGGGAAAAACCTTTAAGAGATTGGAGTAGAACAATCCTAGGAAGTGAGCAAGGAAAGGGAGAATAGGAGTAGGCACAGGAAGCCTTCAACCATAATGTTGGAGAGACTTGTGTTAGGAGAAAAAGAAGCAAAATTTTGAAAGGGGGGGGCTAGTTAGGTCATTAGCACAGCTCCGAGGAAGTTTGAGCAGTGTGTATCAGGGAGGCAAGTAGGCTTCCTAAGAGCCCTGCTCTGGATAGGAAGAGCCCAGCTTCATGACCTCCTTAGTCTGTCACTGCTTTGGAGCCCTCTTAGAGAGCACTGCCTGGTTCCAGGTTCAAAGGACAGCACCTGGGGACCTTTAGCCAAGCCACACACCCTTCAGAGGCTATCCAGAAGAAAGGTCTGAGGAATGTATTTTTATTTCTGCCACAAGGCAAATGTAGCAGAGGAGACAATCTGAGCCTGGTGCACATACCTCAGAAGAAGGACAAGTTAAAACTAGAATGAATGAAAGTGTATGGTGAGGTCATTTCTAAAGACTGCATCTCCTCTATGCTTAGTGAGTTTGGGCATGTGCAGGTTTCCTGATGCTTTAGGAATGTGCTTTTAGGTCAACATATCATCACAAAAGGGCAGGGAAAGTAAAACAAAACAAAAGAAAACATTGTCACCTACCTAATCCTTGTAGTTATCTAAAGGCCATCAATCACATCATACTGTAGTCTCCTCTTTGCAGCCGTCTTCCATTGAATGTTGTCCATGCAATTTCAACAAAGCCTATAGGGGTATACACACACACACACACACACACACACACACACACACACACACACACACAGGGGGTGGGGTGGTGGGAGGGCTTTGCAGGCATAATCTGTGGTCTAGCCCTAAGGCTAGAAGATGCTACTTAAACAGGAGACCTTGTGTTCACTACTGTGCATGGGAATGGTTGCTCACTGTTGCAGACCCGGCTGATGGCTCCCCAGGTCTGCCAGCCCTGCTCAAAGCCGAAGCTCACCTGCACTCCATCCTTTCTTTGGACTTAGCTTTTGTTCCAACTTCAACCAAATTTTCCATCAAGAAAACCATGATGGGAATCTTATTCTGAGCTAGGACTTTTGGAACGTGATTTTATCTAGAGCAAAGAAACCCGCTGCAGTTGGTAGACAATGCTGCTTGCATAGCTGGAGATCTAAATCAATAACTGTTCCCTTCAAAAAATCAATACTAATATACTTAGTCCTATTGGACGTCATTAAATATGTGTTGGTTATTTTTATTCACAGCTTAAAATCATTCTAAGTCTGTTCTACAAGAAACTGAGTGTTACAGCTTATCAACTAATAGCAGTGGCTGCTCCTCCAGAGGACCCAGGTTCAATTTCTAGCACCCACATAGCAGCTCACAACCATCCATAACTCTATTTCCAGAGGTCTTTGACAAAGTTCAGCCTTGTGTCTCAGAATGAGGATCTAGTGATCCTGCACTGAGCCTGCCAAGCCAGAAACCTCTTTGTGGAACACTTCTGTTGACTTGGGCTCCTAGACTTCCCACGCTGGAGGAAATTGAGGATGTGCACTGAGCCACACTGGATTAAGCTAAAGGCAGCAGTAGCATTTGCGATGGGCCACCCTGAGGCATGCGTGGGTCTAAGGACTGACATGAAGCATATGCTTCCACATATGCCTCCATTTGACTTTCCTTACAGCAAACCAGCCCATCAGGCAGCTTTCAGAAGGAAGGGCATGGCCTAGATCTATGTGACTTGAAGAAGACATCAGTCTCAAAGTTAGGCCAATTAATCAAAGTGTTACTTGTAACCTAACTATCTTTGAAGTCTCTTCTCAGACAAAAACACAAAGAAACTCATAAACAGCCATTTAGAAAATGACTGTGCAGATACATTAAAAAAAAAAAAAGCACCAAGTTCAAGTTATTTCAGCTCTACTAATGGTTTTGCAGAAGTCTGTGTTCTGCCCTGCCAATATTAGCACTTGAGTATTTCTCCTCTGGAGTATATAACACCTCTATTGCTAAGGAATAAAGGAGCTCAAGGCCCATCAAAATCTGGGAGAGTTCATAGTAGAACTTGGGTTTGGAGTCACCAACCTCCAATAAAACTGCCTATCCTGAAGTTCTCCACCTTTCCTCATCTATCCTGGCCACTCTTCGGTTACTATAATAAGACAGCACTATCAAAAGTGACCTATGGTAAAGTTCATCTTGGTTTACTGTTCCAGAAGGCTGAGTTCATTGTCACGGGAGGTATGGCAGCCAGCAATAGGCTTAGCAGAAGGAGCAGGAAGCTTAGAGATTACAACTTTTACTTTAAACATGAAGCAGTGAGAACCAAATGGAAGTAGAATGAGGCTTTTAATTTCAAAGACCCCCCCCACCTTTTAATCTAAAATAGACACAGTTAATACAACCCTTGCATGGATACACCATGCTCTAAATGTGATGCCTGATATAAATGATTTGCACATAGGATACAATGGGACAAATGGCAGCTTCCTTCCATCCACCAAGTCTGAAACCAGGATGGATTTATTTTTTCTGTTACTTGTTTTAAAGGGCTGAATGAAGTGGGCTTTATGGTGTCATAAGGGACATGATGTATAAAATGAGAGTGAATGCTGTTCTGTAAGTGTCAGTGACAACCTAAAGGCAAAACCCTATACCACAGAGCCAATCTTCTCTGAGGAACGCTAGCTCTATACAGAGAAGGCAGAGAAACACGTTCCATGTGCAGCTGGCTGCTGTGCTTTCACATGCTTCCAGGGCAGATTTCACAATCCTGGAGCCCATCGCCAATAACGAACACCAGCTCGGAGGGGCGTACTGAGGATAATTTACTAGCCTTTGTGTGCTTTTAGAAGAAAATCCAGAAACCCCATGATGGCAAAGGAGTTACCATGTAAGAGAAAAAACTTTACCTCAGTAATCTATTCCTCTGTAATAAATGCTGATGCATCCATGGGATTGGAAGAGTAAAGGCTTTAGCACCTCATGGGTTCTATGGTTCTGAAATCAAGTAATGGCTTAGTTGACTTGGGGTCAGGGAGTCTCCTGAGATTGAAGTCAAGTAGCTGGCTGGACTTTCAGTTTTCTACAATATCACCTGGGAGGAGATCCACTTCTAAGCTCAACCCACAGTGGCTAGAAGATGTCACAGATCTTTCTTGTTGGCTATCTACATGTCTTCACACAGTAGCAACTGGCTGTCATTTTTCCAGGGTGACTCATGACATCATAGCTGGCTCCTCTCAGAGAAAATGAATCAAAAAAAAAAAAAAAAAAAAAAAAGAAGAAGAAGAATGTTCCCACACCACAGATTCAATCTTCTTTTCATAATATATATGTTGCAAACAACATCCCATCATTCCATTCTGCTCTCCTCACCAGAAGTTAATCACTAAAAGCAGCCCTTAAAGTTAAGGGAAGATGAATGATCTGCCACCCAGTGAGGGAAAGAGAAGCTAAGAAAATCCGGATGTATCTTTAAAACCACCACACACATTGAAGAGAAGAATCTAGTAGTAGAGAAGGGAGGAGGTGCTATCACCAGGTGTTCTAAGAAAGTTCCTAGCTGAAAAAGACAGTAACATCTGACCAGGCTGTTATTTACTCAGAGTAAAGAACTAGTGAAATCTGAACTCAAGCTGTCTAGAAGACACTGTAATTATTGCAAACTGGATTATCTTTTGTTTTGGGCTCTGAACTACATTTCCCAACAGTTTTGGCCAATCAATTATAGCCAATTTAACATGGTCAGAAAAAAGAGCTGACCCATGATGGTTAGTTTTAATTGTCAATGTAACACAATCTAGAACCTCCTAGGAAGAGAGTCTCAATGGAGGACTGTCCAGACCAGGTTGATCTGTGACCATGTCTGTGGAGGACTGTGTCAACTATATTAATTGATGTGGGAAGATTCTGCCTAAGAGAGGGCAGTACCTCTCTTAGGTTTTTTTGGGTTGATTGAGAGTAGAGAATGTGAACTGAGTAGTGGTCACACACACTCTTTTTTTCTCTGACCTTGAATGTGGGTGTGACCACGTCCTTCAAGTTATAATGGATCATAACTTGGAATTATAAACTAAATTATTTCTCCCCAAAGATGCTTTTGTTTCCCCATGAAATTCTATCACAGTCACAGAAATGAAACTAAGACAAAAAGCTTACTAGACAAGCCCCAGAAGTCCTCCACTGCATTTATAGTACTTGGGAGGATGAGGTAAGTTCACCAAGAATTCAAGATTGGCTTTGGCTACACAATGAGTTTGAGACTGTCTCAGAAACCAAAACAGAATTACAAAAAGCCTTCTGTGTCCTTATTTTTCTTTGATGAATGAAAATACTAATTATTATAGCAAAATACTAATACTAACATAATTACTATTATAAATACTAATTTATCAATATAAATATTATAATACTAATATAAATAGTAATTACTACACTAAAATACTAATACATCCTTAAGAAGACTTAAAGACCAGTAGGGGTGTAGCCATAAAGAAGTCTGAGTCTCACAATGAGTAACTGAAAATTTGCCAGAGCAGAAGCAGCTCATGTGAATTAACATAAGCAAAACAATCTTTTACTGTTTAAATCTCTGGGTACTAGGGTATGCTTGTTATAGAAACTGCTATGATTTATTCTAACCAATTCACCATGTTATATGGAAGTCAGTGTTAGCACCTTATTACTGTTATGAGTGGTTTTTCCCACTAGCCTGGTCCCACAGCCTTGCCGGCCCCAAATAACACACAGAGAACTATATTAGATATAATGCTATTGGCCTGTTACTGGCATTACTTATTGGCTAGTTCTGTCTTAAATATTAACTCATTTCTATCAATCTAAGTATTTCCACGTGGTCTTATCTTACCAGAGAGAGGGTCCGGAGTTCTGTTCTCTTGGTCCTACATGTTGAATCTGACTCCTAACTCTTCCTGAATCCTCCTTGTCTCATAGTCCCACCTATCTTGCTTTCCTATTTGCCAACAGTGCTTTATTCATCAACCAATAAAAGAAACATATTTACAAAATGACATCTCCTATCACATTACTATAATGAAATACTTGGAATAATTAACTTACAAAGAAGAGAAGTTTATTTTAATTCATGGTTTTGGATGTCACAATTGATTGGCCCTATTGCTTTGATCCTAAGGCAAGACATCAACTCATTGTGAGAGTTCAGGATGAAGAACAATTACTCTGTATAGCACTTTATAGATAAATAGGAATTTTTCTAGGAAACTATAGCTTCCTAAAGCTTTTCTTAGAAGCACTCAAAACTTAAAGAACAGATAACCAAAGAAGTTCAGAACTTAAAAGAACTGCATCTACCCTTGTTCACAAATAGACCAACCAATCAGAGGAGGAGGTGGAGGAAGATTTCAATTGACTCCAATACTTCCAGGGTGATCAGAGACCAGCAGTGAGTTGTCAGCCAGGAGCTGATGAGAAATTAAGAGGCTTCCTTCAAACCTTCTGAAGAAAACCTGGTTCCAACAATATTCCCAGGAGCCTGTGTACAATTTCAAGCTGAATTATTCCAAATCTCCACAAACAATACCCCATGGGCCAAACCCAATCCACCTATTCATGTAATGAATACAATTCTACTGGAGCATAACTATACTATTTGTATGTTATTTACAGCTGCTGTCCCACTATGCTAGCAGAGTTGGCTCATTGGAAGCATGGTTATATATCCCAAAGCCCTAAAATATTTATTATTTGTTCATGCCAAGGAGAAGTTCCCCCACTTTGATTTATTCTGTTCTGATACACAGGGAACAAACAAGAAATGTTTCATATCCATTATGGCACATGTTTAACACTGATTATAGAAGTTACCACATAGCAAAGGTTATGAACAGGTTGGACTTAGCCTAGATTTCACAAGCAATAGCAATTTAATGCCATTTTTACAAACATCAGAACAAAAGTAGAAATCAGCAAGAAAATAATAAAACTGTCAAGCGTGCTTGCACACACCTGTGATCCCAGCATTCGACTGGCTAAGCATAAGAGAATCTTAAGTTTAGGACAAGAAATGAAACTAGAAAAGTTTCTCTGAAGTAACCCAAAAGAAACTGAAAAAGCTCCACATAATTATTTTTAGCTGCTTGTGAAAAATGCAAAATATAAACAAACATCAAAATGAGTAAATAACTATGAATTTCATTTAGCCCACACTACCTGCCAAGTTAATAATCAAATAATAAAGTGGTTTTGTCTAGAATCCTAAGAAATAAAAACAGTGGAAAATATGAAAACACAAAGATAATTCAGTAAGTAATATGTATTAATTATTGGTTACTGCTTGACAAAATGTCTCAAAATTTGATAATAACTACTGCTTAGATTCTTAACCCATAGCCTCTGCTAACTCAAAACCTAGGAGTTGTTTTAGACTGTTTCCACCTACAATTTGTATATTGACTTGTAACCACTATATTTTTGGAAGTGGGGCAATTAGGTCATCTTGACAGAGGCTTCAAGAATGGAGTTAGTGTCCCTCAGGATCTGCCTAACCATACCACTGTGTGAGGCCACAGCTGAAAGGCACAGTGTATGGACCAGAGAGTGTGATCACAACAGGCCTGACTCATAATTCCAAAACTTTAGACTATGAAAAATAAAGTAGCTAGGAGAATCCTCATTTATGATATTCTATTGTAGAGAGTAAAATACACTATGACACTTAGAACAACAAATGTTTATTATCCCCGCACAGGTCTAAGACTCCATGAGAAGACTGGCTGGGTGGTTCTTGTTCAAAGTGCCTCATGAAGCTGCCTTTTGGCTGTTGACAGGGGCTACTGCTACCTGAAGGCTGACAGAGATGTTCAAGGATTCACACCTAAAGCCACATACTCAAGTAACTGTAGGCAGGAAGTCTCAGTTTCATCCTTGCTGTTAGCCTCAGCTCCTGGCCTAGAGAGCCTCTCTCCTGAGCGTCTAAATGATGTCCTTGCAGCATAGCAACTGGTTTACCCCAGGATGAGTCACAAGAAATGAAGTGAAAACCTGCAGGAAGCTACACCCTTCTTTGTGACCTAATTCATAAAGAAGCATACCATCACTGCTTCATTAAAAGTGAGATGCTTAGACCAGTCTATCATCAAGAGAAGAGCTGAGTACTACTTTATGTCTTAAAGAATGTAGCAGGCTAGTTCCCTATCACAATTCCCTGAAATATGGGCCATAGTGCATACACAAAAACAAATGAATAGTGTTCCTATACAAGTTACATTTAAAATATAAGAAAACTAACAAAAAAAAGCTTCCAAACAGACAAAAGAGATCAACAAGCAAATCTTTGTAAAAAGTTATTTTCGTATTGTTTTTTAAGATTCTTTTGTATTTATGTGTGTATGTATATGTATGACCCACGAGTGCAGGTGCCAACACAGCCAGAAGAAAGCCTCAGATCCCCTGTAGCTGGAGTTACAAGTGAGTGGCCTGATTCTGGTCCTGGAAACTGAACTCAAGTCTTCCAGAACAGGACATGCTTTTAACAGCTCAGCCATCTCTCCAACTTACAATTCATTCATTTAAGTACAAAAGAAACCTTGTTAATGAGCACATGAATAATGTTCAGGCTGTATCTATAGGTCAAAGGTAGAATGCTTACCCGGACTCAACACATAACAGTGAAGGAAAACAATAAACAAACAACAAAACAAAGGATGCTCGAGCTTACTATTCTTCAAGGGAATCAAACAGAACAGGGTTCTCTTTTGCACCATCTCAGATTGGAAAAAATATTAAAGTTTCACAACTCTAAGTGCACCTGAGGATTAAAAAGCAAGGGACCTTTCAGGCATAGTTCCTGGGACCCTATCTCCCTAGAAACTGTATGATATGCGCTGGAATAATGCACACTAAATTAAACCACGCTTTTCAGTTCTGTACTAGAGAAACTCTCTACTGTTCGAGATTCAAACAAGGACATCCATACCTCTTTGTTTCTAATAAGCAAAAAACAATAGGGACATCTGATTTTCCACTTCCAGAAAGACACGTGGGTTAACTGTGAAGTAGCCATTGTAATAAATTGGAACTAATAAGTTAGTATGGACAAAGTCTTACAAATATATTGAAGGACAAAGCAGGCTACAGAGGAAAGCACACAGGAAAATTCTAGGCCTTTTTTAGGAACATATAACCATGTCCTTAAAGGCTTTTGAATGTGCAATGTCCTCCACAGGCTCATGTTTTGAACACTCCATCCAAGCCTATGCTGATGTTTAGGGAAATTATGGAATGTTAAGAGGCAGGGCCTCTCTGGAGGAGGTGACTCATGAGAGGGCAGGTCCTATTTTCTATCCTTTCTCTTATTCCTGTTTAACTAGCTGTAGTTCATGCTCCCGTGAATCCATTGGCCACCATACCTACACTGCCATGATGGAATGTGGTAGAAGAAAGCAGTTGGAGGTTTCAACTTTGTCAGTAATGTTTTATTTAAGCAAGCTAAATGATGGGTGTGCATGCATTTTTAAAAATTATTTTCATACTTTCTAAGTGCCATTTCATAATATAATCTCATAATAAAATATTCTAAAGAAAATGTAATGAAAAATATATCATTCTAGATTGCAATATGAGAAGAAGCGGAAATGCCTAGGAATTTAAAATGATATCTCAATGGAAAAGTGACCAATTTAACTACATTTTTGGCATGGTAAATTAAATATGAATAAAACATAAGAATGAATGAAAATTGGGAAAATGTTTTCATAGTTCAAAAGCCTGATGCCTTTAATGCATGCAGAGGTCCTTGTTTTAAGTCATATGGCCAATAACCCAGAACAGTAACAGAATAACTCATGAACTGGCAACCCACAGAACTATAAATAGCACATTAAGTATATATGAGAAATGGAGACTGGGGAGATGGCTCAGTTGGTGAAAGTGTTTGTTGATCAAGTGCGAAGAACCAAGTTTTAGTTCCCAGAACCCTCATACCAAAAAAAGCAAGATTTGAACACGTAGAGCCACCATCTGTAATCCTAGTTCTCCTAAAGGGGGATAGAAAGTAGAGATAGAAGAAGATTTTCAGAAATCTTGTAGGCCAGCTAGCCTAGTGTATACAACAGAAAAGCAAGGAGACTTAGTATTAAGGTAGACAGTGGGGAATGACACCCAGGCTTAGTCTCTGACCTCTACATGTGTGTTGTGGCATATGCACACTCTGATTCACACAGGAGAATATGTGAGTGCACACACACACACACAAAAGGAGGAGGGAGGGGAGAAAGAGGAGTGAAGGTGGGTAGGAAGGCAAATAGAAACTATAAAACAGCATTCTTGTCCATTAGCTTCTCCAAAACATAAACCCTAGTGAGGATGAGGAAGCAACATGGAGTGTTGCCAAACACAGGAGTGCATGTTGTGGAGGGAATAAATAGTGATCTACGGAAATGGAGAGTGTGTATCATTTGACCTCGAAATTCCATCTCTAGACCTCTTTCCTGCAGATATATTTGCATGCAGATGGAATGATTTATTTGAAGTTATTAAAGTTTGAAATAGACGAAATATCCTTTGATAAGAACTCTGCATAATGAAATACAAAGCAGCCATTGTATTGAATACTAGGCAGTGGTTTTTTAAATGGAGTCATCTGAGCAATGGTCCCCAGGATGAATTACATAAACTAGTGTGAGAGATACTGTGTGCACCGATTTTCACAGAAGTAAGAAGAATAGTATACCCACAGCTTGTTTATATATAGACAGTCCTGGAAGGAGAAATTGGAAATATAGCAGGTTAGAAGTTGCTTTGGGTCTTCAGGGCATCTAAGGGCAAGATGAAGGCCTGGCATCTCTGCCCTCATTTTGTGCTGTGTTATGGCTGAAGGCTCAGATATAACTTACTGTCCTTACCTGTTTCTTTGTGTCCCCTTGAACACCAGAAGACCATCTACCCTTCCTCTGCTCCCCAGATGAAGATAATTAGCAGTGTAATAAAGGCAGGACCTCCAGCAATTGACAAATTCCTACAAAACAATTAAAGCCTATGAATTAATGGTGGGCGGGGCTACACCTTGACCACAGCTGCTTAATTCTGAAGATCTGTCAACTCACCATCTATTTACATCTAAGCTGTTCCTGGACCCCAGTGAAAGACTTAAGGAGTCTCTGGACCCCTTAACATGTCCCTTTTCCTGATGTGTCTATATTAAATAAACTTCCTTTTCTCTGCATTCACCCTTAATTTTCCTCCCTCTCTCATGCATGCACACACAGGGCATCATTGTGTAGTAGCCTTGTTGGCCTGAAACTCACTTCATAGACCAGGCTGGCTTTAAACTCATAGAAATCCAACTGTCTCTGCCTCTCCAGTGCTGGGATTAAAGGCCTGAAACACCATGCCCAGCCGTTAGTGGTCTCTTTAATTGTCGAATTATGGGGTGGTGGCCTGACAAAATATAATCTAACCTAACGTGTTGGGGCTGCTGGAGCAAGAAATACACTTGCTATCAACACAGCCCTACAAAGTTGAAGTGCTTAGGAATCCGTTTTAATGAGAGATAATGATAGCAGGGTGGGTTGATTATCTCAGGGATGACCCTGGAAGGGCTCCAGCAGACCAGGTCCCTTTTGACTCATTACACACTGGACTTCTCACTTTTTGTTCCTTGGCACATTTATAACCATTAGAGAGAAATCGAGCAGCACCACGAATCCAAGCCAGTCAGCAAAACAGACTGCAGACCCATTCAGATGTCTGGCATTAATGTCTATCTATGATGAGATGCCGAGGACAAATGTCCCTGCTCTGGGAGACATATGGGAACTTGCCCTTGGTGGGAGTAAAGGGGGACAAAGTAACCTTTACCAAATAGAGCAAGGGGAATAGAATGTGTCATGTGCTGGCTGCAGATTGAGAGGCATACAGAGTGAGGAGTGCTGGGAGAGGTCCATTGGCAAAGGTTTTATGGCCTGTCCCCATTAGAAATATCTCAGATGGAACCATTCAATCAAAAGCAAACATTTCTTAAGCTATGAGCCTGCTGTGGCCCTGGCACCATCTAGGGCTTGGGTGGGGGATATATGAAAGACTAACATAAAGACTTGGTCTTCATACTGTCCACACTCTCCAGACAAGGCAGAGTATGGGAGCAGGTGAATACAGAGAAAATCCATGATCGACATTTAACTGACAAAAAACAAACAAACAAAAAACAAAATAAAACAATTGTGATTTAGGTAGTTCTGGTTCTCAGACCATTTGCCTGCCAAGTGAAGGAAAGACAGATTAGGATACAGACAGAGTACTGTTCTAGACAAGGTAGTGTTGGGGAGGAGTCCCTTCTCCAGGAGGTGACATTTGATTAGAGAATGGGGGGCAAGTCAAAGACCAGCCTAGGAAGCTCCATAAGGGAGAGAACTACACAAATGCCCTGGAGTGGAAACAAGACTAACTATACAGGTAGGTGAAAGAAAAGTGTACGATGATAAAGCGGCTAAATCACAGAACCTCATTCTCAACGACTGTGTACCCGGAGAGATTTTGATCAGAGAAGATGCTGAGGACTAGAAATCCCAGAAGCACTTCACTGAAGGGCTATGACTGGTTGTCAGGGAACAGCATCATTGAACCCATTGTGTCAGAGGAAACAGGCATGCCGTTTGCAGCATCCAAACAGTATCCATTGACTAAGTGGATGGATACTGAGATGCTTTTGAAAATGTTTTGTTCATTATTATTTTTTTTTCCAAAATGAAATGTGAGGTGATGCTGGAGGGAGAGCTTAACAGTTGCGAAAGACCTACATTCAGCCCGTGCCCCTACCAGGCAGTTTACTACTGCTTGCCAGTCTTACTTGAGGGGCTCTGGCACCTTCTTTCGCCCTCTGAGGGCAAGTGTGCATACACAAAGCAAGCAGGCATGCACACAAATCCACAAATAAAATAAAACAATTTTTGAAATGGTTGCTGTTAAACAGGATATAATTGCAATCTGCTTAAGGTAGGGAACAGGGGTGGTGTTTCCTAGGAGGATATGACTTTAGTTCAAATAGAACTGGGCCAGAAAATACAAAGCTCGGCTGTATCGATAAGCTAACATCTGCTGTGCACTTGTACGTGCAGGATAACCATTATATTAACTCAATGTGGGAAATGGTATTATGCCCACATGTCCACTGAGGACAACACAGCTTAGAGAAATTTAGTTTCTGCACACAAACACAGACCAGTAGGTGATAGAGCTTCTGTTCCAGTCACCAATGAACCCCAAATTCATGCCTACTCCAGGACTTTCCATTGTTTCCGCTTATGTTTGGTATTTGTGTATGACTCTCCTGTTTCCAGAGTTCAGGGGAGTTTCATTTTTTCCATGCTGTCCCAGGGTGGCACCTGACTGAAGATGTCCTTTTCACCTTCTCATCTCTTACTTTAGCAACAAACAAACTAGATGCAAAGCCAGGCACAGGCACGGCTGAGCATGCCTGTAAGCTTAGCACTCAGACAGAGGCAGGAGGATTTCAAGTTCAAGCTCAGTTTGGGTTACACAGAGACTATATTTCAGAAGACCAAAGGTGAGCCAGAGAAGACGAAAAGGAGGAAGGCAGAAAGAAAGAGGGTGGGTGGGAGAGAGGGAGGGAGCTGAGTAAGAAACTGGGTTCAGAATTGAAATTTACCCTCTTAGTAGTGGTATGAAGCTTGCCATTCAACTTAATCCTGTTTTACTTTTGTAATTTTCAGCTTGAGGTAACCATAGATATTGGTCAGGTTTCTCTAGAGCAGTGGTTCTCCCCCTTCCCAATGCTGCAACCTTTTAATACATTTCCTTATGTTGTGGTGGCCTCCAAGTATATATTATTTTATTGTTGCTTCATAACTGTAATTTTGCTACTATTATAAATCATAATGTAAATACATAATGTGCAGAATATCTGTAATATGATCCCCAAAGGGGCCCTGACTCAAAGGTAGAGGATGGCTGCTCTAGACAGACACAGTCTATAGGTTCTTATAGTAACAAAGTTTCCTCCCACCTGAGAGCCTGAGAACCTCATCAAAGGCTTGGTGCCTTGGCAGATGGATCAATCCTACAGTGGCTGTCTTGTACTGAAGAGGCCTACAGCTTCGTAGGAGCTTAGTCCACAAGACTAGGTGCCTTGGGAGTCTCAATATGGTGCCCCAGACCTCAAGAGTTCTTGAAGATCTACTGATCCTCAGTCCCTGATGGAAATGGAGGAATGGGCATCCTTAGAAGCAAGAGGGAAGAGCGAAGGCCAAACTACCCAACAGTGAAGAATCTTCCTTGGATAGATCTCTCCAAATCAGTGAGAGCAATCACAACAATTCTTCAGCTGGAGTTCCCTACTCAGGAAATTCCTTGTGGCAAGTTGACATTAAAACAAACCATCATGGGTCTAGAGAAATGGCTCGGTTGTTAAGAGTATCTGATTGTCTTCCAGGGAGGGGACTTGAGTTCAATTCCCAGCTCTCACATGACAGCTCTCAAACATCATTAACTTCAGTCTCGGAAGATTATCTCTAGTACCAGGGGATTTTATGCCCTCTTATGGCCTTGTCAGGCACCAGACACACATGTGGTACATAGACACACATGCAGACAAAATACCTATATACATAAATTGATTTTAACAACTGTTACACTATGAGTTGTAGTTACAGAACACAGCCAACAGGATCATGTCTTAGAAGTCTTTCAGCCCTTATTTGATATAGGGCAGATGATACTCAATAAGTACTATGAATATATCTGTGGTTGGCTTATATCTTAGTCTCGCTAATGATCATATAACTGCTGGATACATCCTTGATTAGTTACCAATGACGATAATGACATAAAATATCATACCTCCAAACATTTACAACTTGACGGAACTTCAGTAATGACTGACATCACATTTTTTTTTAAAGCAGTGGGGTTTCCCAGAAGGGTACGCCTTCTGGCCCCTTTGTCTTGCCTTGGTTGACAGGCACCACACTGCAACATCTATCTGCCTGTGTCATCAAATGCCTTTCTTTTTCCTAGGCATCTCTGTCTCTCATTGCTTTTGGGAGCATATCAATCACATTAAATATTATTCCCATTCTTCTCCACTATCTTCATATTAGCTAATACATCTGTAATCACTAAACAATCTAAATAATCATTTCATAATCACTAAATCATCTAAATAAGATTATATTCTTATATAGCAAAGGCTAGACACTCAGTATATCCTTCTCTCTCTTTTCTCTCTCTCCTCTCTCTCTCTCTCTCTCTCTCTGTGTCTGTGTGTGTGTGTGTGTGTGTGTGTGTGTGATAAGTGTCTATAAGTCTCAGTCTATAACAATAGGTTACAGGCCTTCTCTGGAACCTGAGATAGAGGGCTGAGAGCCAGACAGAGGTTTCAGTTGGAGAAGCCTGTACTTCACATCCTAGTGCCAATGGGAATACAAGAGAGCTAGAAATCCCTCCTCCTTCTCCCTAGAGAGAAGTGTTCTCAGAGCCTAGGGATGTAGCTCAGTTAGCAGGAAGCCTATCTAGTATTCACGAGGCTTTGGATTCAATCTCTAGTATCACATAAAACAAAAGTTGCTCGGGGCTACCAATTCAGTTATCTCAGAACTGTGGAATGTGCAGCTTTTGGAGCCAAGGGAAATGACCCTTCTCTGCTTTTATTTTAATCACCAAATCTTGATTCCAGTTCTCTTATTGAGTGCACCTCAGCACTGATTATATAACTTCCATTAGGTTAAATCATTGCAATTCTCATTTTTATAAATAGAAATTGGTCAGACGTTGGAAACTTCATGTGATTTGACCCATACATTTCATAAGGTATGGTCATCCAGATTTCTACCTAGTTTAATTCTTCAAAGTGGCCCCAGGATTCCAAGGTTTCCACTGTGGAGTTCCTGCATTTAGACCCTCCTGATATGCTCTGGGGACCTGACACACTCTTCCATGCCATGGAACTAGCTCACATGTGTGGACTCAGAAGAGAAGAGTTTGGAGAGCCTCAATTCAAGCTGTTTAATATATTAGTTAGCAGGTGTTTGAGTAGTCTGCTTTGTATCAAAACCCTCCTTTCTTAATTAGTAACACAATATAGGATTGTTATTTTTAATATGATTTTTTTATTGATTCCTTTGGAATTTCACATCATGAATCCCAATCCCATTGTTTCCCAGCCCCTCCATAGCCACCTTTCACCCTTGTAGCATTCTCCCTTGTAGCATTCATTCAAAGGAAAATTAAAAACAAAATTTAAAATTAAATAAAATAATTTTTTGAAAAGAAGCAAAACAATAATAAGTAAACACAATGCTTCACTCCTCTATCTTTCCCACCTCTTCATCATTTCTTCATTTACCTTAGTGGCACTAGAGTGACAGTGTGTTGCCCAGAAGATCCCTTTGTCCAAACAGCTTTACCTGCTGTTCATTGTGTAATGAGTTGTTGGTCTAGTCCAAGGCCTCTAGCTTCTGGTATACCATCAATACTGAACCCTCACCAAAACTCATTTCAGATATCCTGCTATTGCCCTGAGTCATGGAGATCCTGTGGCTATGGTTTCTCGGGACCAGTCCCTTCACGAACTCCAGCAGGTCATAGATAGTGTATATTTTGGGGTGGGTTATCCAAGGCCCAGGATGTGTGCCTGTGTGGTAGCTGAGTCGGTCAGTCTGGACTTGTGGGAATACCTACCTTAGGTGAGGGGTAGAGTCAGTTTTCCCACACCCATGGTGAGGGGTGTGGCCAGCTTTCCCAAGTTGGGCAGGGGCAACTCTCCTGTGCCATGCTGGGATCACCAGCTCGCTATCCCAGGACTGGCAAGGGGTGGGGCCAACTATCCCAAGGACAATGAGCAGAGGGCAGATTGAGCATGGCCCTCAGACTTCAGCAGGCATAGTTAGCTTGGGCCTCTGTAGTAACTCGGACAACAGACATCAACATAGATCTCAGCTTCAGCAGAAACAAAGACCCAGACATGACCCTCAGCAGCAGCTTTGATCCAGATGTCACCATGGCCCTGGGTGCCACTGCAGGCCACTCAGATGGGCATGGATCCAGGTTATATGGTCCCAGGACTCCAACATTGTGTCAGGTGGTAGCCCAGACTCCAGGCATCTGCATGGCTTTTGATGTTAACAGGAGCCATGGACATCAACAGAGACCCTGTCTGCAGTAGGATCACAGACCCAGACATGGCCCTTGGCTGCAGCTCAGGAGACAACATCACCATGGCTCTGAGGAGCAAGCAGGTCACCCACATCAATTCATTCCTCACTACATTCACCTCTTCAGAGTCACTCCTTCCACAGCACATGAACCCCCCCCCTTTCTCTCCCATTTCCCCACCATATCATATGTTCACTCATCATAATGACACACCTCATGGTGACAGCTGGGCCCATAGTTGTCTTCTCCCAACCCAGGGCAAGCCCCATCAGGCAGGGGAAAACATAGGATTATGTGAACACTCACCCATGCACGCATGTGTGCACCAGTGCATGAGCACCAACACACCCAGACACACAGACACACACACACATTCACACACAGTAGATGTTCACTGAATGATATTTCCCCCAGCACCTATATCCCTAATAATTCCAATAACTATGGAGGAAAGAGCCCAAATGATGAGACAACTTCTAAGCAAAATAGGCATTTTTGCATGTAGTTTATTCTTTTATAGTCAACAACAGAACCCATCTTGAGGAATATATGTTTAAGCTCAGTTACAAGAAAGCTGCCATAGTATGTTGTCTTTTCTCACCTTAAAATAACTAAGCTCCATTTGAATTCTATACATGATATGCCTGTGTTTACATCAAATGTCAGTTTCCAACTAGCTGTTCTAAGTCTCTTTTCCAATGGGAACACACATGGAATTAACATAAATTAGCATATGTGACACTCTATTGGGAGGGGGTATTCAGTATTCAGAGGCTTCCTCAATTCCCTGTAGGTTTCCCTTTCTCTTTCACTCTAGAAAACCTTGGGAGAAGGGCATGATAAAGGTGACTTTATATTGATAACCTCCAAATCCTTCTCCAATAGCTATAGATGTTAGCAAATCATTGGCCCCTGCCATGCCTATACCATACCAGAAACATGTGTGTGCTGTAGTACCTACATAGAAACTCACTCTTCTAAGGCACGTAATACAACAATTGATCATCTAAATGACTAGAAACCATGAAGTCATCAGACTATCTATATCTAGGACATTTACATCTTAGTCAGGGGTTCTAGGAGCTCTGATCCACAATGAAGTCTGAATCATTTTTTTCTTTTCTATATACTAATGCTGAACAAATGAATCCATTTCAACCACAGTGTTTGACACACTGGCATTCCTGACTCTGAATGGGGTATGGATAAAACCACTCCAGGCTTCCTGTTTTTCAACTTCTACTACAGGTGCAATACTGCTCTCAATATGGTCAATTCTCCATGGCAATGCCATTGAGGCATTTGTTTGTTTATAGCTCTGGGATAGACCATCATGTTATAAGGTAAAACTTTTCAAACTAAGCCCAAATCTGTGCAACTACAATTAGTTGTAAATCTTCCTGGAGTAGGATTCAGGACATGTTTCCTCTGTCCTTGATCAAGACTTCCTAATAAATGAGCCTGTTCTGGACCAGGGAGAGTTTGCAATTTTGTTGTACTCATAGTTAATACAAGGAGTGCAAAATTTGGTTCATTGGTAAGACATAGAAACTAGAACCAGGGTGAGCTGGAGCTTCTCTTAGTTAGGGTTTCTATTGCTATGAAGAGACACCATGATCACAGCAACACTATAAAAGAAAATACTTAATTTAATTGAATTAAGGTGGTGACTTACAATTTCAGAGGTTTAATACATTATCATCACAGTGAAGTGCAGGAAGGCATGGTGCTGGAGAAAAAGCTGCTACAAGTCGATAGGCAGGCAATAGGAAGTAGACTGTCTCGATGGGTTTGACTTTAGCATTTATGAGACCTCAAAGCCTACATTCATAGTAACACACTTCCTCCAATAAGACCACACCTACTTTATGTCTTCAATAGTGCCACTCCCTTTGGGGGCCATTTTCTTCCAAACTACCACATTCCACTCCCTGGCCTCCAAAGGCTTGTAGACATGTCATAATGCAAAAATGCATTCAGTACAATTTCAAAAGTCTATAACAGTCTCAAACTTACTTAAAAGTTTAAAGTTCAAAATCTCTTCTGAGATTCATTTTTGGTAGTCTGAATGCACTTGGCCCCCATAAGCTCATAGGGAGTGGCACTCTTAGGAGGCATGGCCTTGTTGGAGGAAGTGTGATCTTATTGGAGGAGGCTGAATAAAACATGCCTTTAATTCAGACCTTGAGGCTGGAGGGCATACCTTTAACTTGAGCCATACCTTCTGTTGGAATTTGTCATTGTAGGGTGGGCTTTGAGGTCTTTTTCTCAGTGTGGCAATCAATTGATGTCCTGTTGTCTGCAAGATGTAGCACTCTCAACTTCAGCATCACCTCTGCCTGCATGCCACCATGCTCCCTGCCATGATGATAATTGACTGAACCTCTGAAACTCTGAGGAAGTTCCCTCAATTATATGTTTCCTTTATAAGACTTGCCATGGTGTCTCTTCACAGAAATAATAAAAACACTAACTAGGACGCATGTAATCTCTTAACTATAATCCCCTGTACAATTAAAATCAAAAAGCAAGTCAAATACTTCCAACATAGAATGGCACAGGATATACATTACCATTCCAAAATATAGGGAAGAGAGCATAGCGAGGAAATACTGGGTCCAAACAAGACTGTAGAGCAGCTGGGCAAACTTCAAACTCTTCATCTCTGTCTGATATCAAAATACTCTTCAGATCTCCAATTCCTCTCGGCTTTGTTGACTGCAGTATACTTCTTTCTTTGGGATGGCTCCACTCTGTGTTAGCAAAGCTCCTTGGTAGGTATCCTATGGTTCTGGCATCTCCAACATCATAGGGTCTCCAAGGCAATCCAGACTTCAACCTCACAGCTTCAAGCAATGGCCTCTCCAGACCTCAATTCAGGGACACCCATGACTCATACATGCCTGGACTCAGTGGCTTTTCTTAGTTATGGAGACAAATTCTGTAACTGGTTTCTTCTATCCTTAACTCTAAAGCCAGAACCATGTAACCAAAGCTTCCAAGTTCTGCTGTTTGCTGGGGCTAGAACATGACTCCCTTGTTTAATTATTACATCACCAGCTTTCTGTTTCTCATGGTTTCCTTCACTCTGTAAGCCTGGCTGTTCTGGAGCTTGCTTTGTAGACCAGGCTGGCCCCAAACTGAGAGATCTGCCAGCTTCTGCCTCTGGAGTTCTGGGATTAAAGGCATGCACCACAACACCTGCCTCTAAGTTTTTCTTTAATTCCTTTTCACAAGATGGACCATAGCTGGGTGAGATCTTGCCCTGAGGTCACTCCCTTTATTCCATTTCTTAATCCGTTTATCTCCTTGAACTCAGGACTTAGCTCCATTACACTTCCTGGTGCCCCTTTTCTCAATCCGTATATTTATATTTTTGTTTGCTCAGCTTGCTCCTTTTCATTATAAATCTTCATCAGAGTTAACACTAATAACCATACAACAGAGTCTATACTATGCTAATTGGAGATATCCTTTGCCAATGGAATTAATCCAAACTCTCTTCACTTTATCTTCAGGCAGAATTGTTGGACAAGAGCAAAATGCAGCCATATTCTTCACAAAATATCATAAAAACTGGTCTCTAGGCCACATACTAACTTTCCTCTCCTCTGAAACATCTTGATCCAGGCACTCACAGTTCAAATCCCATTCAGTATCATTGTTTTCCACATTCCTATTGCTATAGCCCATTAGGCAGTGCTTAAAGAATTCCACTACTTTCCTAACCCAAAGTCCTAAAGTCAAAATTCCTTCAAGCAAAAGCATGCTCAGGTCTATCACAGCAAAATCCTAGTACCTGATACCAACTTCTGTATTAGTCAGGGTTTTCTAGAGTCACAGAATTTATTGAATGTGTGTGTGTGTGTGTGTGTGTGTGTGTGTGTGTGTTTGTAATAACTTAAAGGCTGAATCCAACAATGGCTAGCTGTGGGTGGAAAATCCAACAATCCAGTAGTTGCTCAATCCCATGAGGCTGGATGTCTCTGGTTGTCTCCTGTATATGCTGGAATTCCAAAGAAAAAGTAGATTTCAATGCCAGTGAATAAAAGGGTGTGCTGACAAGGTGAGGACAAGCAGACAATGAAAGAAAGAACAAACCTTCCTTCTTCCATTGTCCTTATATAGGTTTCCAGCAGAAGGTATGATCCTGTTTCATCCCACCTCAAGATCTGGATTAAAGGTATGTGTCATTCTGCCTCAAGATCTGGATCAAAAGTCTGTCTTCAAGCCTCAAGATCCAGATTGCAAGTGTGCCCTCCATTTCTGAATTATAGTTCATTCCAGATATGGTCAAGTTGGTAACCAAGAATAACAATCACAGAATCAAATGATGAGGAAACACAGAGTGTTACCCTCTTCAGCTGTAAAGGCCAACATTTGCCTTTCGGTTCTAAGATCAGGTTTACACAGTTAAGCATAATGCATAGCCTCTCCGGGATCTGGACATGCTTGTGTGCCCTCAAGAATAGCATTCACTGCTCTGCACTGAAATGATGTGTGTACCTTCCTGTAGAGGGCTTAGCAAACTCTAATCCTTAAGAAACATCAGAAATCCAGAAGATAAACACTAAATTCTGAAAAATGAGCAAACTGACTCTACACAGGCCCAGAAGGCAGAGCCAAGAGCAGTTTTTATTGTCAGCTTGATACACCTGGGGAGAGGGATCCTAGGCTGAAGAATTGCCTCAATCAGATTGGCCTGTGTCAATGTCTATGAGAGAGTGTTTTGATTGATGATTGATTTGGGAAAGCCATTCCATTGTGGGTGGCATCATCCCCTAGGCAGGTGGACCTGTGTTATATAAGAAAGCTAGCAGAGCAGGAAAGTGAGCAAGCCAGTAAGCAGTGTTGTTCTGTGACTTCAGCTTCAGTTCCTACTTGACTTTCCTTCATGATGGACTATGACTTGAAGTGTAGGCTAAAGTTAACTCTTTTCTTCTGTAAGTTGATTTTGGTCATGGTGTTTAACATAGTAACAGAAAGCAAGCTAGAACACTCAAGAACAGGTCTATTTCTGCCTTCTGGGAAGTCTGTTTATAAGCTATGACCATAAAAATAATGAGCTTCCATTTCCCCCCTACAGATGTACCAGGTGGGCCTTTCTATGTGCTCTCTTTTTAGGAAACCATGGGCATATTCTAAAATGACTGTATTAGCCCAATAAACCTTTCTTGGAACTAGGGTTAGATGTTTTTTACAAAAAACAAATCTAATTTGTATATAGGTACACTTACTTCTGGAAAAGCATCCTCCCAGTTTGAATGACTACCAGATTCATAGTTTCTGGGCAACTTTAGTAGCTCCCAATGACACAGCTATCCTCCAAGGATGAAAATTGCCATAATTAAAACTGTTTAAGGCACAATTTACCAAGAGTACCGTGTGTGTGTGTGTGTGTGTGTGTGTGTGTGTGTGTGTGTGCGTGTGCGCGCGCCTTGAATGTCTTTTCTCAAGCACCACCAACCTTGGTTTTTGAGACAGGGTTTCTTGGTGGCCTGAAGCTCCCATATTAGGTAAGGCTGGCTGACTAACAAGTCCCAGGGACCCACTTATCTCTGCATCCCCAGCATGGGAATTCCAATCATGTGCCACCATGCCTGGCTTTTTAAAGTGGGGTCTGGGCATAGAACTATTGAATTCAATGCTTACAAGGAAAGCATTTTACCAACTGGGCTGTCTCTATAGCTCTCCATTCATCATTCTAAAAGGATAGTTCCAAATATGCTTTGAGGATAGAGTTGGTATAAGTCTATTAAAAAGGCAGCAGTGAAAACAACAGTATACTTAAGCTGCTTCCTTCTCACATACTATTTAACAGTAATGAGCAGTTGCTATGAACTAAGAAGTCTGTGAGATAGGGCTCATCTGTGTGTATCCTTACTGAATGTCCCTAAGCACTGCATGAAAATAACATGAGCAGTAACAGTTGACCCCAACTTAGTGTCCCCTATCAGACAGGGACTCTGCTAAGGATATATCAAAGAAATCTGCTATTTTACAAACAAAATGAGCATTTAAAAAAGTTAAACATCTTGCTAATGCCACAAAGACATTATGAGAAGTGAGATTTGAGGTAAATTCATCTGACTTGTTCTTAATTACTTGGATTTATATACAGTGGTATAAGCTACAGGCCCTTAACCACTGTGATATAACCTCCTGATTTTTTAAAGATTTGTTTATAATTTTTAATTATGTATAGGGGTATGTATGTGCACAAGAGTGCAGATGCCATCTGAGAACAGAGGTGTTGGATCCTCTGGGTAGAGCTGGAGTTACAGACAATTGTGAACTGCCTGTGAATGCTGGGAATTGAACCCAGATCCTCTGGAAGAGCAGCCAGTTCTCTTACCTGCTGAACCATTTCTTCAGCCCCTGACTTATTGATTTATACATACATATTCATATACAGATATATGTATATATATACATTTATAGATATATGTAGGCATGCATGTTTACAAATATATATAGATATGTGTAGGCATGTATAATACAATCTGTTTATTATGTTTGTTTTATATATAGTATATATGAATAAAACAGCTCTCAACTCATGTTTTCTTTCAATAAGAACATTGCCTAGTTCTATGCTCAATAACACAAATTATAAACTACATTGGTAGTAATGGCCCAACAAAGACAAAGGAAGGTATAAATAGGAACAATAGGACAAAGTTACTCAATGTAGTTCAGGTCTCCCATCTGCAAGCCAGGTGTGAGCTGTAGATCTCAGAGGAGGAATTATCTAATATGCACCAGGCCAGGCACAGCATGGGGCTTTGTAACTTGTTTGCTGTTCCTTTCTATCCAGGTAAGGCCCTGCAGTGGCAAGCCTCAGTCACTCAATCCTGACCTCTTGAATGGGTGCATTCATCTCTACCCATCGCTTGCCTCCATGCATATTTATAAAGACCTCAAGAATCCTAGGATCCCATAAAAATGCAAAGTACAATTATTATTAATGATGATACAGTTAGCAAGGAAGACATTTGTTATTTCTACTCAATTGCTTTCCCCCGGGAGGAGAACTGGAGAACTTTTTTTCTTTTTTTTTTTTTTTTGAGGCATGTTAATGTGCCATCTTGGCTATTTTCATCCTCAGTCATTCTCCTGGAGAAAGTTGGGCCACAGACTAAGGCCATGCCATTCCCTTCCCTCTGCAGTACTGCACCTTCTTCCCTGTCTGAGCCCTGGTTGTGGTGTAGATGAAACCGTGGATCTTTATTTGATTTCTCTCGTCTCAGGAAATGCTGTATTAGGATCAAGGCAGTCAGACTACCACATTTCCTTTCTCGCCGAGGTAGTCTCTAGTCTGTGCAGGTAGCTCGGGCTCATAGATCTAGTTTTATTTCCCCACCTATTCACCTGGAACTAAGTGATTTTTTTCAAGGCGAAGGGTGAACACATTTGCTTGTGTAAGCAGTCTTCCTCCTTCCTCCGGTTCCTAATCACCATTGTTTCTCAGACAAGCGGGTAAGCGGCTGGCTGAGGCTGGGAGCCATTTCCCTTCTCTGTTCACTGCCTTCCATTGTAATTTCAGAGGCGTTTACAGAAAAATACTGCACCAGTTTGGGATTTCCCCGTAATGACCGACTTCCTCTAACACACACCAGAACCGATTCAAATGTGAATTTCGACGAGGAAAGGGCTCCTCGAAAATCTCCATTTTCCTATGCCCTTCAGAAAGTACCTTGCCTTTCTTTGGGGCCCCATCCCCCGCTCCCACCCTCCCTCCAGCCCCGCACCCCGCCTTTCCCTCCTTCTTAAGAAGACTTTCCCAGGTCCCTCTTGGCTGTGGTTGAACGACGTTGGCTGCAGTCCATGCCGCAACAAAGCCCTGGCATTCCAGCTGTCTGCGTCTAATCTCCAGTGTCAGCTCTCGTTAATGTGTGAGCGTGAAATCAGAGGGGGCAGAGCTGCACGGAATATTAAAACCATGATCAGAATTCCACTGAGATGCTGAGAGGCTGCGAGCACCATTAGAGGAGGCTGTCAAATCACGGCTTCGCATTAAATAAAAGATTTCTATCGGAGCAAAGTACAATCAGTGAATCGCTGAGCTAAATTAGCATTTTTTCAATTGGAGATCGAAGGTGATTTATTGTTCTACACGACATTAATGTAACTATGTGCTTGACCCGCTAAGGCAGCTAATTTTTCATTTAAATGGTTTCTTTCCTTCCCGGTGCAAAGGCTGCAATCATATTTCAACTTTGCCGAGTGATCAGAAAAGTCCTGGAATGCTGCAGAAATGGGGTCCCCTCCCCTCTCCTTCCTTCCCTTTCTCCAACTCCGGAGCCTTCCTCCTCCCCTCCCCTTCTCTACTAACCTCATGGCTGGTGGTCAAGGTCACAGAGGAAGAGTAATCTCAAAGCCACCGACTTCAAAGCCTCCATCAAAGAAGCCCCCACGTAGTCATTGAATTAAGAGGGAGTGGGGGAGGGTGGGGTCCAGGCACTGGCCATTCCTATCAACAAGAAAAGACCCTTTAACTGCCCTGCTGGTAAGGCCCAATCCGGGGCATCCAGGGTCCAGTCTCTCTTGCAGCCCTCTCACTGTGCCTCCCTCTCACATCCTCTCCAGCCCCCTCCCCTGCACACACATCACCTCAAAATAATATACATTTCCAATTAGCAGAGCACATTCTAGCCATGTTCTCTTTGACTGCCCTAACTATCTTCCCTCTTGCTAAAAAGCAAGGCTGTCATTAATGCAATCCTGCAGCTCCATTAATCCGAGGTACAATGCAGCTTTTCTCTCTCAGGCTCCCCCGAACATAAAAACTACAGTTACTCAAGCACCCCTCTTCTATTTAGATTCCTTGTCAATTGTCTTTCATTACCTACCTGATGTAACACAGTAGCCATCGAAGCTCTTGAACACAGAACAGAAGAAACATGCAATCCCATTCATTCCCCCAATGCCCTGGTTTTCAAAAGGCAGCTGGTATTTCTGTTGTGGTTGTTTTTTCAAGCACATTGATTTTAGTCTCTGGAAATTAATGAATACTATTTTAGGGTACATTGAGGCCCCTAACATGTGGCCAACTTGTTGGATTTAGAACAAGATGGATGTCCTGGCTGAACCCTGCTAAATTACATTTTTTATATGTCTCTGAATTGCTTCTTCTTACGGAATTAGTTCATTGTGTTCCACAATGAGGAGAGGGGGAGGAGCTGACAAGGGGTGGTGGGCAGTGGCGCTGACATCTGCCATGCCTTACCAATGTAAACGTGATCTCTAAAACTAAACAGACATCGTGCCAGTAACTAGCATGTATATTTCACTCTTCCTCTTCCCAATCCCATACCTACTGTGGGAAATTACAGTTTGAGGTATGTAGAGGAGGTATTAAAGTAGTACCTATCCCCAGGATATGAGGCCAAGGACAGACACAGTCTGGACAGATGAAGGGAGGGTGACCTGCCTCACCACCACAGCCTCAAAACAAAAGTGATGAAGTTCCTTCAAGGGTCAATGAATTGGGGGAAACTTCCCTCCCACCTCTATCACAATGAAACCTAATTGGCACCCCCTGGTCGGCCAAAAGGCCATGGAGTGATTGGGTCAGGGTATTGACCTTTGTCTTAACTCAGGGAAAGGGCCTCTCACTAGACCAAAGGTGAGGTTTAGTGTGAGCAGTTGGATGTTGGAAACATGTACCTGCCTCCCTTGTGTCAAAGTTGCTCATTTGTGTTCATCTTTTTCTAAAGTTAGAAAGTAATTCCATCTTTCTCCTGTATTGATCCTCACTGAGATTCAACAACTCTAAACAAGAGACATGGATTTCATTACTCATAAAACACAAAATACCTCCTGGTACTGCATACTGCTTATTCACTTCACTTTGGGTGGATTTCTACAGGACTTCTCTACCAGCATGCCATATCCATCTAGATCAGTTTTCTTTCTATTCCTTGACTTATTCATGAGCCAAGAGGTCTCACATCATACCACCACCCTACTTCCCATCTGTAGGACAATCCTACTCCAAACCAAATCAAAGGACCCCAAATCAGGTTGCATTCTTTCTAAGCATGAGCTGTCTAATATGGCAATGTCTTTTGAAATATAATTTCATTCTTTGAACTAGGACCTTCAGGGTATTCTGGTTATTCCTGGTGTACAGAATAGAACTAAAGCACAGGGAAAGAATATGCAGACAGATAGTCAAGCAACCCACATGGTCTGTCACATTCTGAGACCTCAGCAAGAAATGCGAACATAAAAGATTGGCAAATGCTAGACTTGAAGGTGGTGAGACAAGTTTGGGGGTTAGAAACCCAGGACAGAGAACAAGTCTGGTATCAGAGCATACTCTACAAGGGGTAGCCAGACTGTAAGCCACTTTAGTTGACAGGTATGGTTCAAAAGGTGCTTAGCATCTTAAGGCATGATCCAGGAGACTTTTTAAAGGATAGAGTCATGAGAACAGCCCATTCTACACAAAAGCTCATCTCACAGGTTCTTCCCCATAGACAGGAATGCCTTAAGGAGTGTCAGAGTCTTTCTCCAGGTAAGCACCCAGGACAGACTCAATCCTCAGGCACAATGAGATAATCACAAGTATAGATGTATAGAAGGCTCAAGAAACAACTCAAAAGAACAACCCTGGCCTTAGAAGCAGTTCTTGGGTCCCTCACCTTAGGAAAGACCACATCAAATATGACTCCATAGAGCAAATGTAAGGATTGTACCTGCATGTATGTGTGTGATAGATCATGCTCCTGTGTGTGTGTGTGTGTGTGTGTGTGTGTGTGTGTGTGTGTGCACTCATGTATGTATCATAAATCACACTTGCTGCTCAATGCTCATCATACTGTAAAGATGTCATATAAGTCCCTCTTTTTAGGCACCATTCAAAGGCTCCAGGCAGATCCAGTTGACTCAGATCTCAGGTTCAATGACCTTAAAGGTATTTTGGTGGTGATGATGATTCATTGTGTTGTGTTTTAATAAATGGAAACAAATATTTGCTAAGACCAATATGTATGATGATAGACATTTCCATATGCGATTAAACCCCACAATACTCAATAAATGACCATAGCAAGACTGTGAGCTAGGGGTCTATGATTGTCTATGATTATTCTCCTTCTTAAATTATGATTGATGTTGGTAAAAATACTGGAAATCAAGTTCCAAAGCCTAACTCCAAATGACTCACTCTTCAAAACCACTTTGAGTATTTGAAATATCCCAAAGGTGGCCATTTGTAAAATCTGGGGCTTAAAATATTCAGAATACAAAGTTGGTTGGTTAGAAAAAACTACAGAGAGTAGAAACCACAGTAGATTGGAAAAGAGTTTATTTGGAAAATATTAGCTCATAATAGGACTCTCTTGAGCATGTACCAAGTGCCCTACAGTGTTCCAAACATGAAAGTACATGTATTAATAGATTCTGATCCTCACACCAACCCAATAAAGTATGTCGTACTATTTCCATTTTAAAGGTGGAGAAATGGGACACAAAGGTGTTTTACACACGCACGCGTGTGCACACACACACACACACACACACACACACACACACACACACCAGAGTGGTACATTCACATAAAACTGGTAGACCTAGAATTTGAACCTAACCAAATCTGAACTTCACATTCCACACTCTGGAATGCTGCCAGAGAAGAATGCAGCATTGATTCTTCATGGAGGCATATTGGAGTCCTATAGCTATGTTTGAGTCAAGAAGCTCTGAGCGTAAGCTATAGGCTCAATCACAAGGCTGGCTTTTATGAGGTTTGCCCATTCATGTACTTTCATCCCAGTACAAACTTTGTCAAGGTGAGAACAGTGAAGGCAGAAGCAACAAGCTGGCTACAGAGGCTTTCAACATGTTCTAACTGTAACTTCGGAGTAGAAGTAGCTTTCTATTGTATCATTGAACAAAGAATGAGTATGTTTCTCTACAGGGAGTGATCATGACAAGAAAAGAAATACTGCTGGCCCTTAAGAAACAAGGAAGTTTTTCATGGGCATAAAGTAGGAAGAAACTCCTAGAGCTGAGGAACAGGCATGGGTGGAAGCACAAATACCACAACCCTCATGGATCTTCACTGAATCCTTCACGCTGACTTCTCAGTATCCTTGTATTTCTTTGAATCACAGTAGGTACCCAAGACATATTGAACAAATTGGATGGATGATGTTCTCATGAGTACATGCATGAATGACACTGAAATGTATGTGATACTGACTAATAAGAGGTAATGGAGAACACTGAAGATGACCTTGAAAAGCACTGGAGAATTGCTTCAATCACCCTGCAAATCTGGTTCCTGGTGGCCCTCGTCTTTAGTCTCTCGCCATGCCATGGCATTGTCAGGAAGTGTGAGAGATTTGTTTGGAGTGGGGGAAGCATATTTTTGTTTGCATTTGGTTAACACATTGCTGTCGCACATTTTGCTCTGAGATGTAAAGTCATCTGCACGCACCGGTTGTGCAGTTAGAACAAAGTCAAAACAAGCGTCAGGCGGGTTGTCAGCCACATGGCCTAGGCAGATTGTCATACTCCTTTGCCCATGACTGGTGCTGTCTCTTGTCCTCCTCCCTAACTGTCCTCCTTACCTCTGAAACCCTAACCCTACACATACACCTTGACATCCCCAAGGTCTAATTTCTAATTGGCTTAACTCTAGAGAAGACAACAATTACACAGAATACAAATGTAGTGTACCAGTGTTGATGGCTGATCTTGATGAATCAACTTTACATCACCCTCGACTACAAGCAGCTATGTGTCAAGAACCTTCAGGAAGCCATTTCGCCCTGTATCACAAGCATATCCTGAAAAAAAAATTAATTGGGCAGTGTGTTCATGCCAAATGATGACATTTTCTTTCTTTTAATCATCTACAAACACCCTCACTCATTGAAATCCATCTCCATTCCAAGTTATAAGGGAAATCATCACACCTTGGGCATCAACATCAAGATTATTAGTGTTGCAAAGAACACAAGCTCTTGCTACCAGTAGGGCAGATTGGACACTCAAACTGAAGCCCAATAGCTCCAAATTATGTGCTCCCTTCCTTCTGTATGAGGGTTGTCTCCAGCGGCGACACAAGTCTAAGATAATGGCCTAATTTTTCACAGCTCATGTATGAATCAGGGTTACAGTAAAAACCAGTGTTCCCCTTTATTCAATGAATTTTTAGGTATGTGCCTGCCTTGTGTCAGAAGCTACACCAGGCTTTAAGATACAGTACACTACAAAGCAGGCTTAGTTTTCCTCCTCCTATAGCTTAAAATCTATAGGAAGAATAAATAAACATCAACTATGGTAGGTAACTGCTATAAGAGAAAACCCTGGGTACGTGGGAGAGAGGAGTAAGTTAGAGGACAGACCATGCCAAGGATCCAGGACCCATCACCAACATGAGCAGTCCAGGAACTGAAAGAAAAGTCAAGGATGGTTTGTGAAGCACAGATGACACATGTGAGAAACTTGGCAACCAGAAAAGGGCTGTGAAAAATGGAAACTTTTATGGAAATGATGACTTTTGAAGAGGACTGCCTCTAACCAATAATGCTTTTGGATGATTGCCAAAAAAAATATCTAGCCAAATATAGACAAGTTTCATTTCTTGTCAGATCTCATATTATAAGCTATGGAGGCCAAATCCCACAGAAGTGATAAGCCTGTTCAAATTCTCAGAGCCTTCTGGATCCTCATCAACAATACTAAATTTAACCATATCCAAGTTCATTGGTTGAAAGATAGTCTTCTACATTAACTTTCACCCCTGCCATATCAAGATAATACTTTAATATGGTTATACCTGTCCACTTACTTTATATTTGTTTTGAAACTCTGTACCTGATGAGCATGAATTTAACTACAGATTACATATAAAGATATATCAAGGGAGTTTCCCGAGGTCTGGGGACTGCACACAGGGGAACCAGTCAAAGCAGACTAGAGTCTGCTAGTGTCCTATTCCTGCCTCCATCCACAGGACAAGGTAAGCATGGGCTTGTTTCCAGCCTGCCTTCCAGTGGCCTGCTCAGAGCCTTCTGAAGCCAGGGAACCCATCCCAGTGGATCAAACCATCCAGAGACTGCTGGCATCTGGCATCGCAGAGCTAGTCCCACCTCAACCAACCTGAAGAGGGAGTCTCTCAAACCTGCTTGCACACATTGTGAGACCCATGAGAATATTGGACCTGCTTGCACCCACGGGAAGAGAACCTTGGACCCGTACCCATCAGGAGAGGAAGAGACCTCATCTGCACCCACTGGAAGAAGGGATGGGAAGACAACAATATAATAAAACAGTCAACTACAGAAAAACCAATACGATGCCTCCGGAGTCTAGGGACTCTACATCAGCAAGACCTGAACATCTCAACACAAATGAAGCAGAAGAGAATTAAAAACAACTTCATGAAGGTGATACAGACCCTAAAAGGGGAAATGAGAGAATACTTTAAAGAAATGGAAGAAAAGACAAACCAAAAATTGCAAAAAACAATTCAAACAGTGCAAGGTTTGAAAGCTGAAATAGACACAATAAAAAAAAAGCGCAGTCTGGAGGAATGCTGGAAATGGAAGAGCTGAATAAATGATCAGGAACTGCAGATACAAGCATAACCAACAGAATACCAGAGATGGAAGAGAGAATCTCAGGCGCTGAAAATACATTAGAAGAAATATATTCATTGACCAAAGAAAATCTTAAGTCCAACAAATTCCTAACAAAAAATATCCAGGAAATATGAGACAACATGTAAAGGCCAAACCCAAGAATAATAGGTATAGAAAAGGGTGAAGAAACCCAACTCAAAAGTGCAGAAAATATATTCAACAAAATGACAGAAGAAAACTTTCCCAATCTAAAGAAAGACATGCTAATGAAAGCACAAGAAGTTTACAAAACACCAAATAGAGTGGACCACAAAAAAGTTCCCTTGCCACATAATAGTAAAACACCAAATGTACAGAATAATAATAAAAAATGAATATTAAGAGCAGCAAAGAAAAAAGGCCAAGTAACATATAAAGGCAAACCTATCAGAATTATACCTGACTCCTCCATGGAAACTCTGAAGGCCAGAAGGTCCTGGATAGACATTCTGCCAACACTAAGAGACCACAGATGCCACCCCAGACTAATATATTCAGCAAAACTTTCAATCACTATAGATGGATAAACTAAGATATTCCATGAAAAATCAGATTTAAACAATACACATCAACTAATCCAGTCCTACAAAAAGTTCTGGAAGGAAAACTCAAACCCAAGGAAGTTAACTACATCAACAAAAACATAGGCAATAGATAATCACACTTTACCAACAGCCGAAAGAAAAAAGGGAGGAGGGATCCACACACAATACTACCACCAACAAATCCAAAACAAACAAGATCTAAAAATCAATGGCCAGTAATATCCCTCAATATTAATAGTCTTAACTCACTTATAAAAAGACACAGGCTAAGAGAATGGATACGAAGGCAGAACCCATCCTTCTGCTGCATACAAGAAACACCTCAATTTCAAAGACAGACATTACCTCAGAGTAAAGGGTTGGAAAAAGATTTTCCAATCAAATGAACCTAAGAAACAAGTGGATGTAGAAATCCTAGAATCTAACAAGTTAGACTTTAAACTAAAGTCAATCAAAAGAGATGAAGAAGGTCATTTCATATTCATCACAGGAGAAATCCATCAAGATGAAGTCTCAATTCTGAACATCTATGCCCCAAATACAAAGGCATCTATATTCATAAAAGAAACATCACTAAAGCTCAAATCACATATGAAACCTCACACACTTATAGTGGGAGACTTCAGCACCTCACTCTTACCACTAGACAGGACCACCAGACAGAAACTTAACAAAGAAACAAAGGAACTAACAGAAGTTGAGCCAACTGGATTTAACAGACTTCTATAGAACATTCCATCCAAACACAAAAGAGTATATATGTTCTTCTCAGCACCACATGGAACCTTCTCTAAAATCAACCACATACTTGGCAATATACCAAACCTTAATAGGTACAAAAAAAAATTGGAATAGCTCCCTGTACCTTATCAGATCATCATACTTTAAGCCAGAATTCAACAACAACACAAATTATGGAAACCCTACAAACTCATGAAAATTGAACAATGCTCAACTACACCATTCCCGGGTCAAGGAAGAAATAAAGAAAAAAATTAAAGACTTTCTAGAACTCAATGAAAATGAAGAAACAACATACCCAAACTTATGGGACACTTTGAAAGTAGTACTAAAAGGAAAGTTCATAGCACTAAGTGTCCACATGAAGAAAACTGGAGAATCGTCACATTAGAGAATTAACATCACAACTGAAAGCTCTAGAACAAAAAGAGGTAAAATCACCCCAGAGGAGTAGACACCAGGAAATAATCAAATTGAAGGCTGAAATCAATAAAGTAGAAACCAGGAAAACAATACAAAGAATCAATGTAACAAAAAGTTGTTCTTCGAGAAAATCAACAAGATAGACAAACCTTTATCCAAACTAACCAAAAGGCAGAAAAAGAACATGTAAATTAACAAAAACAGAAATGAACAGGGGACATAACAATGGACACTGAGGAAATCCAGAGAATCTTCAGGTCATCTTTGAAAATCTGTACTCCGCAAAATTCAAAAATTTAACAGAAATGAAAAATTTTCTGGATAGATATCACTTACCAAAATTAAATCAAGAATAGATAAGCAATTTAAAGAGACCTATAACCCCTAATGAAATAGAAGCAGTCATCAAAAGTCTCCCAACCAAAAAAACACCCAGGGACGGATGGTTTCAGGGTAGAATTCTACCAGAAATACAAAGAACAGCTAATACTAATACTCCTCAAATTGTTCCACACAATAGAATCAGAAGGGCCATTGCCAAACTCTTTTTACAAGGCTACAATTACCTTGGTACCCAAGCCACACAAGACACAACTAAGAAAGAGAACTATAGACCAATATCCCTCCTGAACATTGATGCAAACATACTCAATAAAATAAGGCAAATCAAAATCAGAGAAATCATCCACCATGATCAAGTAGGCTTGATCTCAGGAATGCAGGGACGGTTCAACATATGAAAATCCATCAATGTAATCCACCATATAAACAAACTGAAGAAGAAAAACTAGATGCTGAAAAAGCCTTTGACAAAATTCAACACCCCTTCATGATAAAGGTCTTGGAGAGATCAGGGATAACAGGCACATACCTAAACATAATAAAAGCAGTATACAGCAACATCAAACAGTCAACATCAAACTAAATGTTAAGAAACTCAATGTGATTTCTCTAAAGTCAGGAACATGACAAGGCTGTCTGCTCTCTCCATATTTCAATATTATACTTGAAGTTCTAGCTAGAACAATAAGACAACAAAAAATTGGAAAGGAAAAAGTCAAACTTTCACTATTTGCATATGATAGTTTACATAATGGACCTGGAAAAACCCTACCAGGGAACTCCTACAGCTGATAAACACATCAGTGGCCCTAAAATATACAGAAGATAAATGGGCTGAGAAAGAAACCAGAAAAACATCACCCTTTAAAATAGCCACAAACAACATAAAATATCTTGGGGTAATGCTAACCAAACAAATGAAAGACCTCTATAATAAGAATTCTTGATTCTCTAAAGAAAGAGAAAAGTCACCAGAAAATGGAAAGCTCTCCCATGCTCTTGGATAGGTTGGATCAACATAGTAAAAATGGCAATCTTGCCAGAAGCAATTTACAGATTTGATGCAATCCCCATCAAAATCCCAGCACAATTCTTCACAGATCTTGAAACAATACTCAACTGTATATGGAAAAACAAAAGACCCAGGATAGCCAAAACAACCCTGTACAAAAAAGAAACTTCTGGAAGCATCACCATCCCTGACTTCAAGCTCTATTATAGACCTATAGCTCTGAAAACAGCTTGGTATTGGTGCAAAAATAAACAGGTAGACCAATGGAAATGAATTGAAAACCTTGGTATTAACCCACATCTATATCTGTCACCATGCACAAAACTCAAATCCAAAAGGATCAAAGACCTCAACATAAATCCAGCCACACTGAACCTCTTAGAAAAGAAAGTGGGAGGTACCCTCGAAGGAATTGATACAGGAGACTGCTTCCTGAACATAACACAGTAGCACAGACTGAGATTGACAATTAATAAATGGGACCTTCTGAAAGTGAGAAGCTTCTGTAAGGCAAAGGACACAGTCAACAAGACAAAATGGCAGCACACAGAATGGGAAAAGATCTTCACCAACTTCACATTGGACAGAGGGTAGATTTCCAAATTATACAAAGACCTCAAGAAGCTAGTTACCAAAACACCAAATAATCCAATTAAAAAGTAGGGTATAGAACTGAAAAGAGAATTGTCAACAGATACCCCTCAATTGAAGAATTGATAAAGAAAATGTGGTACATTTACACAATGGAGTACTACTCAGTGGAAAATAAAAAATTCACAGGCAAATAGATGAAACTGGAAGAAACCATCCTGAGTGAGATAACCCAGTTACAAAAAGACAAACATGGCATGTACTCACTCATATATGGCTTTTAGACATAGAGCAAAGAATCACCAGCCTACAGTCCACAACATCAGAAAAGCTAGTAAACAAGTAGTACCCTAAGAGAGACATATATGGTCCCCCAAAGAAGGGAAAAAGGGACAAGATCTCCTGAGCAAACTAGGAGCATGGGGGGAGGGGAGACCGAGTTAGGAGAAAGAGAAGGGGTGAAGAGGAGGGGAGAGGAGGACATGGAAGAGTAGGAAGATTGAGTTGGGGGCAGAATAGAGGCGAGTTAGAAAAGAGATACCACAATAGAGGAAGCTGTTTCAGGTTTAAAGAGAAATCTGGCACTAGGGAAATGTTCAGATATCTATAAGGATGACCCCAACTAACAATCTAAACTATTGTGGAAAGGCAAGTACCTTAAATGCCCTTCCCTGATAATGAGATTGATGACTACCTTATATGCCATCCTAGAGCCTTCATCCAGTAGCAGATGGAAGCAGAAGCAGATACTGACAGCTAAACACTGAGCCAAACTCCTGGAATCCAATTGCAGAGAGAGAGGAGTGATGAGCAAAGAGGTCAAGACCAAGCTGGAGAAACCCAAGAAACAGCTGTCCTGAACAAGGGGGAGCTCATGGATCCCAGACTGATAGCTGGGAAACCATCATAGGACCTACCCAGACCCCCTGAATGTGGGTGGGAAATCAATGGCGCCTCTAGTAGTAGATCAGTATTTACCCCTAGTATATGAATGGACTTTGGGAGCCCATTCCACATAGAGGCATACTCTCTCAGGCAAGACACATCTGGGAGGGCCTAGACCCTGCTCCAAATGATATGACAGACTCTGAACATGTCACATGGAAGGCCTCACCCTCCCTGGGGAGCAAAAATGGAATAGGGGGATGGGGTGGGGAAGGGGAGGAGGGGATGAAGAGAGAACTGGGATTGACATGTAAAACAAGCTTGTTTCAAATTTCAAAAAAAAAAAAAAAAAAAAGTGGGGGGGTATATCAAAAGCTATGCATCAGACCAGGGCTCTACTGTAGCTCACTGGTAGATCTCTTGCCTAGCATGTGCAAGGCTCTAATCTTAATCCCTAGCATTATACACATACAAAGTCACCAAAACAATCCATGTACCATCATAAACCTCTAGGTATGCATCCTACTTCTCAAGCATCATAAGTCTACAGAATACTTTCTGTCTCTTCCAGGCTGCTTTGCCCAGTTCAGGAATCCAGTCAGCAGATACCTCACAAATACCCCATGGTTCTAAAGTGTGGATCTGAAATATTGCCCAAGGCCCATGTGTAAAAAGCTTGTTCTCCAAGGTGGTTCTGTGGGACACTGTGGAACCTATAAGAGGCGAATTCAGTAAGAAGTCTTTGGGACACAAGTTAAACAGTTTCTCTGGGATCTGCCATCATGGTGTCCTAATCTATTAGAGTCCCCAAGCCATTGCATCCCACAGACCATGGGCTAAAGCTTCCCAAACTGTAAGTTGAAGAGAATCTCATAATTTCAAGTTGAGTGTGCAGGAGATAGTGTTTTGAATGAAGACGGTGTCCTTCACACTACAGCTTACAAGAAGCTGCAACGAACATGTCTGACCCTGGCTTCCCTGTCTCCATCAGTCCTTCATGTTTCATTGTTGAGACTCAAGACATAGAACACACATAGGGTGAGATGAATGCAACCTTTCATTTTTACAACCTCTTTTGCCTCATCTTCTTCCTCCTACTTTTCATGTCTAGCCATGATTTTCCCCCGGAACTCCTATGAGCACATTCCCATTCAGTAATATATTCTCTGTGTCTAGATAAGTTTCCAGATTGTTTCCTCCATCTAAACCCACATATTCCAATGTGTCAGGGAACTCCTACAAAGAATGAGTTGAGTGTTTGCTTAGGAGACTGGTCAACACAATGCTTCTGTTCCTGTAGTATGAAGGAAGGATCTTAACACTCACCATAGATTGAATCTCATAGATTGAATACAGAAAAACTGTTCTGGAAGATCTCCATCCTGATCAGCAATTGTTTATATCTGTCTCATGATTAATGACTTATTTTTGGTGACCTGGGTGTGTTATTTCCTTCATTTTCTTAGACATAAAGCTACTGAGATACAAGGTTTCTTCTTCTAATCAAAAAGCATCAGTACATACCTAGGGATAGTGTGGGCAATCAGTATAATTTTGTTCCTTTACAATATTTGGAGTAGTTTCTCATAGATCCGTAGGAAGTAATGCTTTAGTGATATGGCCCGAAGATCCTCTAAGGGAAAATGGAATGAAAGATAATCAACTTCCCATCTCCTCATACATGGTCAATCCTGTACCAATATGTGGCATTTATAAGCCATTGGAATTAAACAATGGTGCTTCAGTGGACAGTCCTTTTAGACATTAGTGGACTGAGAAGAGTTGCTCCAAAAAGACATGATGTAATCATATTGTGAAGTATTCCTTCAGCTTTAATAATATGCAGACATCTATTCTACAGACAAAAAAAAAAAAACTCTCCTCTATGGACCTATCATCTTCAACATGCCAGATCTTGTCTGGTCTTGAAGCTGAATATGGTTAGTACTTAAGTAAGAGAAAAAAAATCATGAAGCCCCATGGTGGCTCAAACCTAATGTTTTTTTTTTATTTAGTTCTAGTTTTTTTTTAAAAATACAAGTTCTTATGTATTTGCATACACCTTCAAATTTATTATGTGTTCAAAGATGACCTGGAATTTTCTTTTAATGATAATTTCATGTGCTTACAATGAAACATGATCCTGATCATATTTGCTTCCATTTCCCTCTCCAACTCCCTCTCAAGTATTTTTCAACATGGACCCCTCCAAATGAAATTCATGTCCTTTCCCCGTGATAACTCACTGGGTCAAATTAACATTGCCAATATTGCATGGGGCCCTACACTGGAGTATATACCAGTGTCTATATATGGGGATTCTCTATTCCCACTGTCAACAGTAAGAGATGTCTATCCCCAATAAGGGATGTAATGATCTGGAGAGATTGTTTTCCATCTATGTTAGAATTCTTACTGGAAGGTTCTTGTGCAATATTGCAAATATTGCTGCTGTGAGTTCATTAGTACAATAATCATGCCAAGCCCGGGAGATGGCATTTCACAGCGCTCCTCCCCACCCTCCAGTTCTTACGTTCTTTCTACCTCTTCTTTGACAATGCTCTCTGACCCTTGGTGGTAGGTGATGGGATCAAGCAAGACATCTCACTTAGGGCTGAGCACTTCCTTTCTTAGTCTCAGTACTTTGACAGTTACATGTTTGTCCATTGACTATTGCCCACTTCCTGAAGAAGTTTTCCTGACCAAGGCTGAGAGCAACCCGAGTCTATGGGGACAAACATAGATATTTAAGAAGGTAATTTACCACACAACCATGAGCGTGTCACCATGTAGGTGTTGAGAATTGAACCCAAGGCCACTGGAAGACCAGCAATTGTTTTTAACCTCTGAGCCATCTCTCTAATTCCTCGATTTCATGATTTAAAAACAAAAGATTCATAGCTATAAAACTAAGCTTCAACTCCTTATAGAAACAGACTATTTGTAAATTAAATAGAAACAAAACTCAATAAATTATTATTAGAGTTATCACCATGAACTTAACATGCCATATGACAACTTGATGTTTGAAAACTACTGGACCTTGGTCTATGTAGTACCTAGACTATTTGACGTTTGTCAAAATGTGAGCATGCACGAAGTGGAAGTGGTGTGTTATTATAGATTCGCTTCTGTGCTTGCTCTGCTGCTGCCATCATCCTATGCTCTGCAGTTACCCCCTCAGTTCTTCTCCGTGCAAATCCCTAAGAAGTCACCGGTGACCGGTCTGCCAGCATGCGTGTTAGTATTCTTCTGTATTTACTGCAATGCAAATAAATTGTGCTTACTCCCTTTTCTCATTCTGGAGGCGACCCGGTGCCCATTGCCTCAAAAGCAAGTGAGACTAGGGGCACTGATGTTACATTTTCATGCTGTTAAGAGTTCATTCACATGCCCTAGAGGAAACCAGACAGTAGAAACATTATTTGGAACATTTTCATTAAGAAATGGTGACTTTCCAAGAATACTTTTCAAAACAGCCCCTCCTGTCTAAAGGCTGTAAACTCCTGCCTAGCATCTACTGCTCCAACATGATCCTAGCTACAACATAGTGATATGGATTAGATCCCATGCCACTGTTCAGGCATAGTCCACTGTGCTAGTACAGGAGTCCTATTGTTGAAAAAGACATAGCCACTCAGACAGAACAACATCTAGAATCCTCCAGACAGACATTAGACCAAAGGAGAAAATATTTTAAACCTAGCTTATTCGGAATAGTTTGCACTTGACACAAATTGCTAAGAGGTAATTGTGATCAAACCTTGTGTAGGCTTCTTTCATAGCTGTTATAAAAGAAAACACACACACAGACACACACACACACAGACACACACACACACAGACACACACACACACACACACACACACACACACACACACACACACACACACACACACACACACACACACTGGCTAGAAAGGGAACCGGATGATATAATGGCCTATTTCATCTGTAATTTTGGCGATTATTATAAATGATGAATAAAATCCAGCTGAAAGTGCTTTTTTATTATCTTTCCATCATGGCATGATCCAAAGGTTGACCCTGAAATAGAAGAGCCTCTTTAGATGTACCAGGAACTGGAACAAAGCTGGGGATCTGGACCTTGACCTTAAGCTCTTCAAGAGAATATTGCACATTACTCCCCTGGAAACAGAGGAAATTCTAGTGAGATCATCTGGTACTAAAGGAGTCATGTAGATGACTCTTAAGATCAAAGGAACTTACCCCGAGATTCAGGTTCCATTGGGGAGCAGCTGGGATACCTAGGTGGCAGTACTAAGCTCTGCAGCAAAGACCTCCTACCTTGGGTAGGCTACAGAAGGAGTGCAGAGGTCAAACTGTTGATGTTCATGACAAGGAAGCAGGTGATTCTGTCACTATATTGAGATCACAGGGTAGAGCCACACACAAGTCATTCTCAAAAGAAAAAAATTGTTCAAACTCATATCAAATACCTGAAAGCTAACAAAGCAAGTGCTGTATGAACCATCTAACTAACCATCAGATTAGATGTGATCTATTTAGGGTGGTCAGAAGTCAGAGTCTTTCCAGTAGCACAAGGTCTCAAGGAAGTTTCCCTAATGGTTTAGCATCTCAAGATGGCACTGTACCACCCTTGATTAAAGTTATTTATGACTTTTGCCTATTATGAATTTGCATTCAAAATGAATCTTAATTGTGATATTACCTCACTGAACCAAGAAGGCTTCTCCCAGTACCTTCTAGTAACTAAAGGTAAGATCTAGGTACTGTGGACTCAGCTGCTACCCAGATAACATATTGCATTCAGCAACTGAAGGCAGGCTGGCAGATCTGTGTATCCATCCTTTGTAGGAGTGGGCAGCTGAAAGGAAGGGTTTGCAATCTTTCACACCTTCGACGGGAATACAGAGCATCTATTAGAAGACACTTCATCATCTGCAGTTGTCAAATCCAAACTACACCCTTTTAAGAGTCAATCTGTTTCCTTGCCAGATCAATGCTCTTATCTGTAGTCATGTGAATCACTAGCATCAGCCAGTAACCAGGTAACACACAATTCATCTTCAAAAGAAGAAACATCTTAAATTCAAACATTTATTGCACAACAGTGAAAGTGCCCTAAGTGAAATTAATTGAGGATCAGAGACTAAAACTTAGAAATCACTTTGCCTGACTGGAACAATATGACAGATGGAAATAATCTAGGTTTGGGAACAGACAAAAGCAACTTTGTTCAGGCTTTCAAAATGTAGCCACCCTCCCCACCCTGGGCTGCAGCCATTGCTATATTGTGGTGGTGATGGTCCTCCTCGGACTGCAGAGATCTTAGCTAGCCAAGTGGCTGGAATGTTTTATGCCTCCTGATCTCTGGTATATCATCTAAACAGACTAACATGGCTCTGTTTACTCCTCCACCCTCCTGGTCTCTTCAGATGGGTAGTATCTTAGTTCCCACACACCTCTTTCCAGATGCCTGTCATTAGAGCATCTACCAGTTGTTTTGTTTTGTTTATTTGAATTGATACAAGCATGAATTTCTACTTACTGAGATACTCTTGTGTTGTAAAGAAGCTGGCCTCTGAGTTATGCATTTTTAATTAGATGGATCTTTTCTCAATATTCCGCCAGTATATTTGATCATAAAGCAAAACACAATCAAGAATGCTCAAAGCAAGGCAAGTTTTTCAGGTAAGAAAACACAAAAAACAGGTGACAGAAAGCAATTTCTCTGATTCTTGAACATGTGTGTCAGGGAATGGCTGACTGGTCACTGAGTCCAAACCTTCTTTTCCCTGTTTATTATATAGTTAGACAATGCTACCACTTTCTTTCTATTTGACTATGGTGACATGACAAAGCTTGGCCAGAGGAATTTTAACATAAGCCACAGGTTCCCTTCAAAGTGTAGAGCAGAATTACCTATCGTCCACATACCATGCCCTGTGTTCCCTCCTCTTCCATTGCCTTCAGATGAATGATGGTGGTTTTAGAAGCCAAATGCTGCAAGTAGAGAAGAAATTGGGTTCTTGATTCACAGCTTGGAAGAAGACAAACTATAGCTCAGAACTACCTGAAAATTATTTCTTTTTTTGTTAGAACAATTCACATAGTCTGGGGCTTATTTGTTAAAGCAGCAAACATTGTTGGAAATAATACGGTATATTCAGCAGACATAAAAATGAAAAGTGTTGTCTCAAGATTCCCATGAACTTTAGAATATTGTTTTACATCCACATCCACATTTGTTTTCTAAAAAGACAAAAATGTAGATAAAGTATTAACTGTGTGTGGTTTCCATTTTGCTTATGCAAGTTGAAGTCATCCCATTTTGGAGGATTGTCTTTTTATTAGAAATAAAATCACATCAGCCAGGAGGTGGTGGCACATGCTTGAATCCCAGGAGGCAGAGACTGGCAGATCTCTGTAGTTCCAGACCAGCCTGATCTATTGAGAAACTTCCAAGACAGCCTCCAAAGCTACGGAAGAAACCCTGTTGCAAGAAGAAGGAGAAGGAAGAGGAGGAGAAGGAAGAGGAAAAGGAGAAGGAAAAGGAAAAGGAGAAGGGAAAAAGAAAAGGAGAAGGAAGAGAAGGAGGAGGAGGAGGAGGAGGAGAAAAGGAGGAGAAAGAGAGGAGGAGGAGAAGGAGTAGGAGGAGGAGGAGGAGGAGAAGAAGGAAGAACCATACAATTCTCCTTTTGGTAAGTAGAAGGAAGGAAAAACCCAAAGACCAAGTCATTGGAGAAAATAAAATAAATTAAAAATATGCTACCATGAAGTCAATAGTCTATACTCTAGTTATATACATGAATTTTATTGGTTGATATTGCTTTTGAAATCTTATTTGTAATAAATACATATTTAAGTTATACTCTGTAGAATATATGTGTGTCACAGTAAGTGCAAGAGTATACATAGTACTTTCTAATTGAATAGTACATCACTAATGGAAGAAGGAGGACAGCTTTGTCAGATAACCCCTACTTTTTGTGAGAAGAACTATTTCTAGGCATCTGCTTGCTCAAAAAACAAGAAATGGATTTCACATGTACATAGGCATTACACCTTCTAGTGAGTGCACTGACAAACAAACATTGGCTCGATAATTCTCCCTTAGTACTGATCCCAAGGATTGCTAGACTCTTAACTGCTGTCTTCCAAATAAATTTGTCCTTTATGTATCTATAATTTAGTAACACATATCTTCCCACTAAAGAAAAAGTAATTTTCAGATGCACAGATTTTAATTAAACTCACTATCAAAAGCAACTTTCCCTTAGGTGCTTAAAACGTCCCCAGGTATACTCAAACTTTTTCTGTGATCAAGAAAGGTATCACAGAAATTGATCATCATGTATCAACCCAATATATTCAATACCTGCTATACAACCCTGTGTTGTATATACATGAGCTGCTTCCTTGGCTGACACAGGGTTACAAAGTCACCATGGATTACAACTCCAAATGTCCAATTCCTAGCTTAAAGGCACAGTGATCTCCCATAGTTCCCTGTTCTGAGTAGGGAGAGCAATTCTTTCATGACTCACATTTCTTCAGATATGTGAGAGTAACATGAGGCCAAGTTTTTCATTGACTGATTCCTTATTCTCAGGAGGAAAGGGCAGATGTGAGATCATTTGCAAAGCACCTCCTTGAAAGTCTCATTAAAATTTAAATTTAATCTCTTAAACACTAAAGTTTTTTAAACTTCATGGAGAAATGATCTGCCTAAAGATGGATATAAAGTTCAAAAAAATCTAGAAAAATTTTTTTTACAGTCCTTATTTAATTCCTTAGACATTGAGTGTGTTCAGAGGTCAAGAATTGTTCTGAGCCTGGGAATGGAGGGTAAGAACTTCATGGAATTTGCCCATGAATTCTCTGACTCTTGGCATCACTGCTTCTTACCCAGTGTTAATAGATGCATGAAAATGGCTGTAGCTCCTGGGAGTCTCACACATCCCTAGTCGTATTTTGGTATGTTATGGGTTAGTCACAGGCTTCAGTCACTGTGACAAAATACCTGATAAGAATTAAAGGAGAAAAATAGCTTCAGAGGTTTAGTATGTGGTCACTTGTCCTGTTGTATATGGGTCTGTGGCAAGTCAAGACATCAAGGCAGAGGACACATGGCCAAACAGAACTCTATTGTCCCATCTACTTTTTTACTTAGTCCCCATGCCATTCTAAAAGGATTGGAGCAGACCCTGGTCTGCTGACCATTAGAAAATGCAAATTGAGAACAGTCAATAATGCTTAATGTAAGTCTGACTGCGGCTTTCCAAATTTAAAAAAAAAAAAAAGAAGAAACATGTAAAAGCACTTTAGGAATAATTCATCATCTAAGGACAGAGATTTATAACAGTTAACTTTTTAGTGTGTGTCTTCCCTCTGCCTCTCTGAAAATGATCATCACATGTTCCTTCTCCCGTGTCATTAACTGCTCTGTGCAAACATTATTTGTTCTGATCTTATGCGGACATGTCATAATTTTCCAAAGCTCTCATTATTATTAGACACTTTGATTGCTTCTAAAATTTGGCTACTATGAATAACTGATGATGAATGTCTTCATACATAATCTTTTTATGCATTTCTCATAACTTTAGGAGAATGTATTTTTACAAGTAGAATTACCAAACCCAATCATACAAATCTCCACAGGTCTTGAAAGCTACCGAACAGTCTGCCTAGAAAGCAATATGTGTTCTACCTGCCATTCATATTCATGGAAGTATTTTTCAACATACTTTGCAAAATGAAATGTGATGATTTTGCAAACCTTCCCTGATTTGGTAAGAAGAAAATAACATTTCCTCATTTCTATTTTCTTTGATTTCTAATGAGGTGGAAAAAGAAGATGATTTCTTCTTTGGCAGACAGCCTATGTATATGATTTGCAAATTTGTGTTTAATTTTTGATATATTTTATACTGACATGTTTTCTGTGCTTTAAAGTAGGCTTCCACTTTTACTTGTTATATTTATGTTATTTTATATTCTTATATTCTAATCTATTGTATTTATAGTAGAAAGTAATTGAGTATCATATGAGGGGTTTGTAATCCATCACTTGACTTAATGCTAATTCATGCTAAATTTTTTTCAGTTCATTGTGAAGGGATTTGTAGTAGACAATAAAGTATTATGTAAATTATGGCTGTTTAGTTTTTACCTTTCAAATAATTCAGCTTCTTAATTCTGTTTCATTATGTCAGCATCTTCTCTCCAAAATTGCATCAATTTTATTGAGCTTGGTATTCGGAATTGGTTTAAGATACAGATTCTTTTACAGTACTAAGAAAGAATATTGTTTGCCCAATTTTACTATAATTCTTTTCAATGAAGATGTTATATTTTATAGTGTTACTGACATGTTCATGTAGCCTTCCTTGTCCTTATTTTATATTTAATTATATTTGCATGTGTGTGTGTGTGTGCGTGTGCGTGCGTGTGCGTGTGTGTGTGCGTGTGGTGTGTGTGTGTGTGTGTGTGTGTGTGCGTATGTGAGTACAGGTATCTGTAGAAGCCAAAAGAAGGCACTGATCCCTTGGAACTAGAATTATAAGTAATTGTGAATAGCCCCATGTGGGTGATGGTAACATAATTCCTCTGTAAGGACAGAAAGTGCTTTCAACGGCTGAGCCATCTCTCCAATCCCCACAGTACTTATTTTTATTGAGCAATGTGGTGCTTTAATGTTTATTCTTTTATTTGGGGATGTGGTCTTCTATGTGAAGAACAGTGAGGGTAATATCTGTTTTCTAGAATATTCTTTACACAGTAGTGTTTTATTTAAGCTTTTTATCTACATTAACAAAAGAGGTGGTGCCTACAGTCTGATTTTACAAATTATAGGTAAGATTTTATATTACAATTATGTTAGCTTCTTAACAAGAATCAGTGCACACTCCATATATTCTCTTTACAGGTTACACCCCCTCTGATATTTTGATAGATTCATAAATAAGACTATTTTCTCCTGAAATTTTTATATCATGGATAGAACCATTTCATAATTACTTTTTCCAGTTTATTTGTCATATTATTTTATCCACTTAAAATTCCCATTTCTTCACCCAAAGCCTTGGAAAATTATAAACTTCCTAGAGATTCACCATTTTATTATGGAGTTCAGAGTAGCAGGAAGTTTTTCATTGCTATGATTTTTACAGAGTGTACACATATCACATGAGCCTTCTCCTAATACTTTACTTCAAGTACACTATGCTTTCCTTTTAATTCCTGATTTAAATAATAATGTTATATGTCAGAGACTTTACTGGTTAATCAAGTGATTCTATCTTCAAATTTATTTCTGCTCTTACTTTACAGTTTTCTTACCACCCGTTTTCTTCTTCATTGTTTGACTTTATTTTTCTAGTTTTTTGAGATGAAGGATTATCTATCTACTTTCCCAGACTAAACCATTTTAAGTGATAGGTGATGAATTTCCCTCAAGTTACAAACTTGGTTACATCATACAAGTTTTAGTTTTCTGTTTTCATTGTTATCTCTTATTAATAACTTTTTGTGAGTATAGTTGTCAGCTTTTGTCATGTTAACTCACGCAAGGATGGTTTGACTGACTTTGAGAATCACCTTCCCCCAACTATGTACATACCACTCATGCCTAAGCTTCTTAATTTTGTTGATACTACCTAAAGTTTATATATACTTTTCAATGATAATTTCTCATATGTATTTTCAGTTCTGTACCCAAATTTATTGCACATGATAATGCTAAACCCTTTTCTCTGGCAGCTACATTTAACCACAAATAATTGTCAATTTCTTTAAAGAACTAGTGTTGATCTTGTTGTACCTTATAAACCAACAATTCTTAGATAACTTTCATGCCAGTATTGTGTGGTGTAGTGAACCACAGCATTGGATTTGAAAGTACAGTCTTCACAAGAAAGCAGCTGAAACTGAACATCTCCTAAGCAGATGTTTTCAGCCTGTGGCAAATGACTATTTCATTGTCATATTTACAATTATAAACTCACCATCTTTAACCAAGTCTTTCCTTTGGTCAGTTAAACCCCACTCCTGGTTTAAAAATCAGCCCATGCTTCCTCTTGTTCATCCTTAATGTCTTGTGTTTAACTACTTCCACTTCCCTTCCAGATGTCTGAGCATACATGTGCATGCGTGCATGAGTGTGTACTCCTGATGTTATCTCACTTTAATTGTTTAAAAAACTTACTTTTGTCCATGTGTGTGTTTGCGTCTCTCTGTGTACACTACATGAATGAAGGAGCCTGTAGAGGCCAGGAAAAGCCGTTCAGTGTCCAGGAGCTTGAGTTGCAGGTGGTGGTCAGCTGCCCAATATGAGTGCTGGAAATTGAATGTGGGTTCCCTGGAAGAACATGAGCACTCTTTTCTATGAAATATCTTGAGGTTGGTGCTGAGCACAATGAGAGACCATTTATAAATAGTTAATTCAGGTTTGTTAAATGAGGTGAACTGATAAAATATTGACTCAATCAATCATCTTAAATTAGTAATAACTGACACCAATTCATCCTTCTATTCTGATTGGTACTCCAATAATAGAGCTAAAAAGGCAATCCAATGAGACCTCCTAAGAATTGGAAATGAGACCTTCCTAGGAAGTCATAATGAGACCTCCCTATAATTATAAACATGCAATCTGGACTTCAAAGAGTTGCAATCTACCATATTAACAGGTGAGTTTCTCGTTGATTATAGGGACAATGGTCACTGAACATTGAACTTGAAAAGTGAGATATTTAATTTGTTACTACTGGATAACTTTGGTTTTACTTTTTCTCAGATAAGTGTAAGAACAGCTTCTTAATCCTTCTAACCTGAGCTCATGACCCAGTTCCCCCAAACAACTTTCCCTAACCACTGTTAGGTGAGTGATTCCCTGTCTCCAGAAATCTCCCCTGATGACTGATAAGGCTTCTAACACCCACTACTTTCTCCTGAATTTCTGTCATTACAAGATATTGGGATTTCTTGAGAGGAAATCAAATAGTACTTTCCCATTTCCCAGTTTTGAGCAAAACACCTCAGAGTGCATGGACCAAGTGAGAATTCTGCACATGTGTATGTGTGTGTTAGCACACAGTGATCTTGTGTGTACATGTGCAAAATTATGCATCATACATATAACTGTGTTAAAACTTGTCTCTTTCTACAAAATTCAGGAAAAGGTGGATGTGGGAAGTTTGTGTAGAGAGGGTAAGATAATCCCAACCGAAAATTTTCTCCAAATGCCTCCAACCCCACTTTCTTCTGTTTTGCCTTATAATCGGACAGAAACTCAACTTTTCCTTTTTTAGAAAAAAGATCATCAATTTGTCACTAACTGCTAGATGATTTTTGTGCCTCCTTGTGATAACACTGGAACTTTTTTAGTTCTCCATGGAAGCTTAAAATACCGTCTATCAAGTTCATTCTAAAATCATTATCAATAATCAAGAGAACACACACACACACACACACACACACACACATCTACATCTATGTTCATATATGCACAGTTCACAGTTCACCTGGAGCCACGAGATACATGCATGCCTAATACCATGCACACATACGTACCCCTACACATGCAAACACACACATAGATATTCTGTCTGCTCCCTTCCTGAGAGAGAGAGTGGAACTTGAGGGCTCTTGAAGCACAGTTGGTTTCTAATACCAGCTGCCACAGAGCACTGGTCCAGGAAGGCAGAGGGACCATGTGGCTGAATTTCAGGGTAATTAAGAATGTAAAAGGGAGCCCTGGGTGCCACTGGGCACTTAGCAGCATGTGCAAAACTCTTCTAGCAGATACCCAGGTGGGCACTAGGCCAACAATATCCCCACCCCCTGCCTCCTTTGGCAAAGGAAGCTGAACTTACTCTGGGGAACAGAAGTGGAAGGGCGGCAATGGTGAAAAAGACTCAACACATTCTGCCGCCCATGCTGTAATATTGGTTGCATGCTGTTCTCCTTTAATTTGTCAACACTCTTTAGCAGCCTAGGGATAGAGCCCTCCCTACACAGACAAACAATCGGCATGAACAATTGTAAGGGAGTTGGTACCAGCAATGCTAACCCCTAATTTCTCCTTATCTATCCCACATCTGCTACTGTGGTAGGCAGCTTACAATTCTAGGAAGAGCATTTACCACTGTCCCCACATTTACCTTCTATTATTTCTGGGCTTCAATTTCTGGTTGGTTTCCATTGTCACATGAGTTGCTGTCAGTGTCAGGTATCAGCAAAATCTGAAAATAATTCTTTTCTCCTTTTAGTGTTCCCTGTTAATTAACAAACATACACCCAGTGGGAGAATTTCAGGCCAGTTGATAACCAAATAGAGGAAAAAAATTTGAAAACATGGTTTCTGAGGATCTGCAAGAATATTTACAGAGTTGAGTGTTTTACTTTTCTCTCTTCCTGCAGTACCCTTCTTGGAACTTCCTGGATCCTGTTTCCCTCTGAAAGATCTAATGGTTATGAGGCCGCTTTGTTTTCTGTGTTTATACTGGTGAAGGGTTGCCCAAGATTTCTCTGGAAAGAGTATTCTGAGGGAGCAGGAGAGAGTGTAGATCTTAAACTCAATAGAGATCTTTTGCTAGCAGGTTAATGTTAAGGTTAATGTTCTTCTCTGTTCAACCTCAGCTGTAACCGTGCCAGACTCCCAAGAATTCATCAAAAAGGCTGGTCTCTAGCACACCTCTAGGACTTCTGGTTTGATGAGCTATCACCAAACATGGCTTCTGTCTAGTCTCTAGTTGTATGTTTGGATATTTTCATCTTCTCTGGGTAAGACAGAATGCATTCTAACACTGGGTATGGGAAATGATTTTATTCAAACAGGAAAAGACTCAGAGTGGCAGGGCACAGGTTAGCTCAGTTACCTTGTTGTCTGCTCTTTTTGTAAGGGAAATATTGGCTGTGGGGGAAAATGGTAATGGCTTGCATGGAATAATTTTTTCTTTTACATAACATACCAGCCAGGTAGGTCAGGGCTAACATGGAGATTTCCAGTTGTCCCTTATTATAAAGATACCAGATGTGAATATTAGGGTCACTCTATTGGCTTCATTTTAACTTGGTTATCCCTTTAGAGATTCTAATTCCAAAGACAGGCATACTGTAGTTATGGTTCCAGCATGTGAAAGAGGGTAGCACAATTCAGTTCTGTAGTGAGATGGGCATGGTCAGCGCCACAGGTGTGGCTGGGTGGATCTCTCATACAAGTCCATTGTAGACTGTTCTATTTCAGGGTCTTGATGAAATAGACTATATATCTGTGCTTGCTTTGGCCACACATATACTAAAATTGGAATGAAATATACTATGTAGAAAGTTAAGAGTCAGATTGTAAAGAACTTTCACAGTTGCTCCTTCTTTTTTCTTTCATAGGTTTCTCCACCTATTATTATCTCTGTCCACCAGCCCGACATATTTTTCTCTCCTGCCTAGCTCTTGGTCATTCAGCTCTTTATTAGATCAATCAGGTGGTTTAGACAGGCAAGTAGCACAGCTTTACTAGAGTTAAACAAAAGCAACATAAAAAATGCAACATATCTTGCATTATTAAACAAATATTCTACTGCATAAATTAATGTAACACATCTTAAACTAATATTCCACAACATAAGCCAGAGTTAGGAGTAAGGATAGGAAAGAGTAGTATCAGAAGACTAAAACAAGATCATTTTAATAAAGAAACCACAGTCAATCACAAAGCAGAATAAAACAATCTAAAAGAGACCACAACATTGGCCTCCAAAACAGAAGTTGTGAACGAATGGAGAATATAACTTGACATCATCCCCATAGTCTCAGCCTACTTTAGTCAAGTAGCACAGGATGTAGAGCATTTCTAGGTTGATTTTGAAGAGGGGAAGGTGCTGGGGAGAGTTGAGTGGGAGATAAGTGCTGCAGGCCCAGCACAGTTTCCAAACCTATATAAGTGGAAAATGTTGGAGAGGGAGTCTGTCCCATACCTTGTGAGAGGATACAAGCTGTGCAGAACCATGTACACTTGCTATACGTGTACACTTGCTATAGCTCTCCTTTCTGTTCTCACAGTGGACTTCTGTTGTGGTATTTGTATATATGGTCGTCTTGTCTTTCTGTATTATACCACAAACCCCTTGTGGGCAAGAGGCATATCTGATTCTTCTTTGTATATCTTCGTTGTATAAGAGATGGATGGGAAGAAGAGAGAAGAGTAACACAGTGCCTAACATCTAAGTAGCTATTCTGGGTCAGTCTCTGTACTGAGTTTTTTCTTGAGTTGCTCCTTGTATTATACCTATGATCTGGGTACTGCTGTTATCTCCACTGTACAACTGAAGGACTGGGGTAATGATAAAATGAACAGCTTGCCCAAAGCCTCACAGTTGGCAGACAGCGGGTTATGTAGCTGTACTCACAACCAAAATTCCATATTCTTAACTGCCCAAAATCAACTATAGTATTATAGTGGTTAATTTTATGTGTCAATTTAACTGAACCATGAGGAACTCAAGCATTTAGTCAAACATTGGTCTGAGTATCTGTGAAGGGGTCTCTGAAGAAGTACAGAATTCTGATTGAGAAAGTGAGTCCACCACTGATCTTCCTAGTATGATTAGGTCCTATCATTCAAAAGGAAACATTCAAAAGGAAAACCCTCTGTATTAACTAGCTTTCTTTTCACTGGAATCAAATACCTGACCAAAACAACTTTCAAGGAAGGATTTATTTAAGCTTGCAGTTTGAGAGAACACAGTCCATCATGGTGAGGAAGGCATGACAGCAGCCTGCTCCCTGGTGTCAGGAATGTGCATCTTACTCATCTCTCCACATGTAAGGGAGCAGAGATAGGGATGCTGCCAAAATTCAGCTGCCTTCTGCCTTCTCCCCTTTCCTCAATCTGGACCCATAGCTTCTGAGATTGCACCACCCGCATTTGGAGCAGATCTTGCTCCCTAGGTTACCCTTGCTGAAAACACTCATCTCATGCACACACACAAAGATGCTCTTCACTGGTGCCCCAAGTGTTTCAGAATCTAAACAAATGGATGACTAAAATCAACCCCCACACCATCTTGTCAACATTATGGAACGCTCCCTTCCGACTTTGTGGTAGGACATCATAGTTAAGCCTCAGGTCCAAGTTTTCTTGGATACCAAGTCTACCAGGCTCTGTCATGAGGCTTACTCTATCAGCTCTCAAGGGTTAAGGTCTCAGAGCTAGACCTTAATGAACTCTACCTTCCCTCCTAAATCTCTGGTTTATTAGAAACAGATCTTAGGACTTTCCAACTTATTTAATCTCCTGAGCTAATACCTCATAGCAAATCTCTTTCTGTATTTACATCCTATTCTCAAGAGAATCCTGACTGATGATAAAAAAAAATGTTGAAAACTTGATCTCTATGAAGGGATAAACTAAGAATAGTTTTAAGTCTTCATTTTAAAAAAGAAGAAAGGCAAAATCCAAGAACAGTTATATTTGATCTGTTGAGCTGCATTTTATTTACTTTATACTGTGCAAAACCGAACACATGATCATTCCATCGCTCATGTAGTGATCCAGCTGTCGGCTTTGCTGTCTCCTAAATCAAGTCATCACAAAACATCATGTGAAATACTTTTCACCATCAAGTTCTAGAGCATAAAATTAGTGTTTATTGCTTTGACTATTACTGATTTCAAAGGCCAATGAATGATCATATAGGAAGGCAGCTGAGCCTGTGCTAGAATGATTTTTTTAGATGAAATACAATTTTGCTGATGGCTTTCTGTTAAACACTGATATAAAGGGACTGTGGGCTCTGGGGTGTTTTCTTAGCCTAAGTATGCTGTCCTGCTTTCCATGTGGTAGCTTTTCATAGTTATAAATTCTATTATTTTTCTTGATAGTGGGAATTGAACACACATACCTTGTGCATGTGAGGCAAGCACTCTACCACTGAGTTATTTTTCTATCTCTTCACACATTTGGTCTTGTCCTCATAACTACATCCCAAGGGATGGTAAATGTTATAAACTTTGAGACCATGCATGGGAAGTCTTACAACAAACTGGACTCCGTGCTTAGCAGTGATTCAAGATAGGGGCCAAGATGTTTCCAAAGAGGTCTCCCAAGCAACAAGCTTCATTAGCCACTCAAATAAAAAATAACAATATTTGGACACTTCTTCAAATGGTAACTCTTTTTTTTGTACAAATAAACCTTCCTGATGATTAATTCATAAAATCAAACTGGGCTATAATAGTTGGTCTTAGGATTTTAATTGCTATGATAAAATGCCATGACTAAAAGCAACATGGGAAAGAAATGGCTTACTTCATCTTACAGCTTATAATTCAGTTCATCATTCTGGGAAATCAGGGCAAGAAATCAATGCAGAAACCTGGAGGTGGGAACTGATACAGAGGTCATAGAAGAGTGCTACTTACTGGTTATCTCTTTATGACTTGCCCAGTTATTTTCTTATACCATCCAGGACCACCAGCCCAGAGATGAATTGCCACTGAGGTCGAGGACCACCAACACCATTCATTAATCATGAAAATGACCTGTTGGAGGAAGTCCTTATGTATATATATTTCTCTTATTGGTTTATGAATAAAACACTGTCTAGTCAATGAGGCAAAAAGATAGGTGGGACTAGTATGAAGAGAATTCTGGGAAAGGTAGGCATAGGAGCCCACCAAAACAGTTGCCATGTAGGGCCAGGAAGAAAAGACACACCAGGCATTCACTGGTAAGCTAAGACCAAATGGAAATACTTAGATTAATAGAAATGGGTTAATAATTAAGACAAAGATAGCCAATAAGAAGCCCTAGTTACTGGCCAACAGTTTCATAATTAATATAAGTCTTTGTGTGTTTATGTAGGGCCAAATGGCTTAGGGAAACCCTGCAACAATGACCCACAGGCTTGCTCATGAGCCTATTTGGTGGGGCAATTTATTCAATTGATGTTCTTTCTTCCCAAATGTGTCAAGTTGACATAAAACTAGCTAGGACATAGTATGAGATGGAGAAGTGTCAAAACATGCAATAGTAATTTTTTTTGAGAGCCACTCAGTTTGTGATGCCTCATTAGTCATTGCTCTCTCTACTACAAGACCCTAAAAGTATGTCTATACAAATGGTAACATTGGGTTTTCTGAGATGGAGGTGCATTTTGAAGTGTAAGAGTTGATGCAGTTGACACACATATTTTTTTATTTCTTAACCATCATGTCTAACATTTCTAATGTGTTGTTTAACTGAATGTCTACAGTGTGTTCTTGACTTTGTTATTGTGAATATCATCAATTTCTCTGATAGAAAGAATAACTTTGCCTATGGTCTAAATTATGTCCTCCCTACCTCATTCCTGAGACATGCTGATATTCAAACCCTTGGTGTATTTGGATGTGACCTTCTTTAAAAACAAGCTTTTTGCAGATATAGTCAGTTCAGGTGAGGTCATTATGGTGGGTCTTATCTGAGTCTGATATGACCATTACCTTCAAAAGAAAAGGGAATTTGGACACTCAGAGGACAGGTGATGTAGAGAAATAAAGAGACAACTGTGACAGTGAATGCAGACCTCAGAGTGTTGCATCTAAAAGGCAACAGAGGCTAAGGACTGTAGGTGGAATTAATATCCCAGTCCTCCAAGAAAGAAAGTTCCTGACACATTGATTTCACAATTCTAACCTCCAGACCTGTTAAATAATAAGTTCCTATTTTTAAAATCATCCCTATGTAAAGTGTTTCATCACATCAGCCCTGGGAAGAGTTCAATTCTCTTGTCCCAAATCACAGAGTTAACAGACTTACTCATTGGGATGGTGGGCCCATTCCTAACTGAATGTAAAGTACACATCCATTGCTCATAGATCTCACTGCCCATGGTCTAGAACAAGCAATCAATTCTACTGAAATGGTGAAAAGTGGGGTTTCTCGAGCTCAATGGAGGCTTTCTAGTGTCAGGTGGATAGAATCTTGGGTGCTGAAAGCTCCCAGTCATACAAATGTCTCATTGAGACAGTGGTTCTGGGTTCTTGTTTGGCGGATTTGAAGAATGAAATTCGTGGACCACAAAAAGTAGGACTTCAAAAAAAGGTTTTTGTTATAGGATTATAGGGAGGAGCTTAAGAGAAAACAAGGGTGATCTCCTGTACAGAAGAAGGTGTTCACAGGAACCTGGATATCATCAGGGGGTCCTAATTACAGTTAATAAGGTACGGGGTGGAAGATGAGCTGGGCAGTCCAGTCTGCTTATCCATAAAGAGTTTGAGTGCCTCTCATGTCCTCAGTTATAGCTTGCAGATAGTGATACTCATTTATGTTGTGTAAAAGGGGAAGAAAGGGACCAGCAAGATGAGTAAAGACATCTTCTGTACAAGCCTGAAGACCTGAGTTTGATCCCAGGAGCCCTTGTAGAGGACAGAGCCAACTCCACAATGTGTCCCTTGACCTCCACAGACAATACTAAACCTCGAAGACTTTTAAAAAATAATAAGAGGGATGAAAAATAACAAGAAACCATGTCAGAAGCCAGAGCCTCCTCCTAGCATTCTGAGACTCTGTGTAAGACAGAACTAAGGATATTTCCTGCATCTTGCCAAGGACACAAATTATAACTGTTTTTAGGCTCCCTGATCTAAAACTACCTTACCAGTCTCTACCTACTGTTCTTAGCACCACATTAGAAAATACTTGAGAGGTGGCAGTGAAGTCTGCTGTGGAGGAGGGTGAGCATCTACACAATGAAGGAAGAGAGCAGAGACAGCCAGGCTGAAAGAACAGTGCAAGCACAGAAGACAAGATGTGTGTTGTGTTTCAGGGGAAAAATTATTGCTCATGCACAAGGCAGCAGGGAGAGACACACAACAAGGACGTGCCTTCCTACAAACACCTACATTTTCCAGGAATGTCTGGATGCTTGCCCACAGGTACCTTTCTGTAGCAGAGGACCATTGAAAATGGTCAAAGGGTTACAGGCTATGCCTGCATTATGGATGCCCTTGCCCTGCCATTCACTGTGAGGGATTTTGTGTCATAGTCAATCCTCTTAGGCAGAATGAGCTGGAAGATTCCATTCACAGAGAGACCCACAGAATCAGCAGAGGCATTTTTCTTGCTCATCATTAGGTGCTTTCTCTTAATTAAGTCACCGTCTTACTCCTAACCGGAAGAGCATACTCAGAAGCCCCTTTCTAGGAAAAAGCTTATTTCTCTTCTCAGTAACTATATCCACCCCACTCTTCCTACTCACCCACTTATTGGTAGGCTAGTGCAAAGGAGTAAATAAGCTGAGGGGCTATGGTGTAAGTCTCTTTGATTTTAACATGGAAAATCATGTAATAGGGAGGCTTTGGGGCCTAAGCTCATGGGTGGTATCAAGAGAATGTCCCATGCACCCATCACAGATAAAGTCATGCCACACTGTGGGATTTTATTGGCTGATCCTTTTGATGTCACCCAAAAGGGAAGGCCATGAGCTAGTTATTAGAGGACAACAATAGAATATCTCTAGGTTCCAGGCCCTGCCTTAACTCTACCAATGAAGACTCTTACTGACCACTTTACAAGTTGATCCAATTCAGGTCAAGTTAATTTTTAGGGAGAAAATGAGACTATGCAGGCAGTAGCCGTTGCAAGTAGGGTATCTTTCCAAAAATAAGTAGTGTATGCCGTGGATAGCCTTTCTTCCTTTGGTCTGTGCCTCTTAGTGAAGTGGTCTCCAAATGCTGTCGAATCTCTCTCATTTGCTGATGCATTTGTCTGTTTATTCCTTTCTCTCCATTTCCAGGAAACAGTTGACAAGCACTTCAGGCAGCCATCCTTCACCCCTCCTACAAACACCTTCCTGACCCCACCCCCACCCCTGCCTTTCCTCCCTATGCTGATAGAATCTCAATTACAGTTTCAGCACAGGTGACTTGAGAACCATCATTCCAAAGCACATTCACTTGTTTAGCTTTCCTTGCGGCCACATAAGAAGTCCCTAGAAAGTCTGCTTCTTAAAACAGTACTTATTATTATTGTTATGTCTTAACGATTGATTCTAGAGCTTAACTGGGCTCTAGAATTTCTCACCCACCACTACTATCAGATCACAGCCTGGAGGCTGGGGTTGTCACCCAAGACCTTGATCACTCATGTGTGTACTGCCAAACTGAGATAGCTGAAACACCTCAGGCCCTTTTGGGAATCTCTCCTTAAATGTTGCCTCTCCTCATGGTTACTCCTTCCTGGTAATCTCAGGTAGATTGGATCTTACATGTTCACTTGAGGGTCTAAAGGCAATCTTTGCAAGAGATGCTGAAACGGGGTAAGTACTGTGTTGTCTTTTACTGCCTAGCCCAGGCACACAGTGCCCCATCTGTCATAGATGCCCCCAGAGCTGACAGGGAAGGAACATGACCCCACTCTCAACCTCATAAAAGAGGGTTAGCATCACAGAAAAAGAAGAGCATGTGGGGTGGGGTATATTCATGAGGTCTTACTTAGAAAATACAACCTGCCACAGTAACAAATACAGTGTCTGGCAAAATGCCTGGTGCTTAATGGTTTCTCTACAAATATAAATGGTTGAATGAACGAATGGCCCTCATCTCCCTCTATAGGCTGTATTATCTTATGCCCAGCCCTTGAAACAGCTTCTATTCTTGTCTTTTCTTTCTGAAGCCCATCCTATGTCCAATTTATCACTTACACCATTTTCTAAAGGTCCATTTTCTAAAACCCTTGTTCTTCCCATGTCTCTCTTCCCATGTCTCCCTTTCAAACCCTTCAGCAGTCCCTAATTACTTACAGCAGAATGTGGGCGCTGCCCCAGGAATGTGATGCTATGAACTTCCTGACTATAACACAAGCCTACATATCCACAGAGACAACTCTCTTACTGCTGATGAAAAGAAGAGTTTGTCTGTAATGTATAAGCTATTAATTTTCACACGGGAAGCTTTTGTTTATAAGAACCCTGAGTTCTTGTTCAAAGTGTTAGACTACAGCACCAGAAAGGGAAAGCACTCAAATTCTCAAGAGACTGTGGCTGGGGATCTGGCTCCATTGGTAGGGTGCTTGCCTAGCATTCGTGAAGCTCTAGGTTCAGTCCTCAGTATTGAAGGAATTGGATCTGGTCACACATGCCTCTAATCCCAGCACTCATCAAAGTCATCTTTGTTCAAGGATAGGCTGAGCTTCACAAGAACACAGCACAGAACAGATAAACAAACAACACAACATCTAAACAATAAAAAACTAAAAGTGAGATTCAGAAAAATGCCTCGAAGACTAGGCAGCTGGAATGGCAATGGGAGCTAGGTTAATACCGAACTAGAAGACGTGCAGTTCCAGCTGCCTTATACCGTTGGGTTAGGACTAGAGAGAGCACAAAGAGGATGGCAAGACCTTAAAAGCTCAAATGAGAAGGAGGAGCTGCCCCTGCCTTATCTGCTCTACATGTGGATTGATGAGGAGGAGGGTGAGTGAGTGTGTGTGTGTGTGTGTGTGTGTGTGTGTGTGTGTGTGATTGAAAACAAGAGAGAATTAAATAAAAAGTCACACATGGGACAATGAGGATCTCATTATTTCTTTTTCTATTAGGCTCATGCCGTGCTCCAAGATAAGTAGTGCCCTGTACCGCCCTACCCTGCACCAGCCAAGAGCTTGGTGAGTCCCCTCTGAGGAGGAGGAGGAATTCAAATTATTAGCTCTTGAATAATAGATTTAGGGATTTTTGTATTAACCTGCAAAAAAACTCATCAGGGGACACATCCTGTCCATGCCTAAAAGAGGGTGACCGTAATGGTCCTTTGCCTAGATTATCAAATAATCACCTTATGTTAGAATATGTATGTATGTATGTATGTATGTATGTATGTATGTATGTATGTATTTAGAAATTCAGAGACCAAAATAAATTAATTGAACAAAAAACTCAAAGTAAACAGAGACACTTCCAGGAGCAGCAGAAGGAAGAGTGAAAAAATACCACCACTAAGAACTGCAGAAAAAATTAAAAGGACAGCAGACAAGAGAGCCTATATAAAGATTAGAAGTGAGGCTGAGCATATAGAGCAAAGGACAAAGATTTAGAAGAAAAAAATCAAATGTTGTGTGGCCTCTTAACAGGATACCAAGGAATTTCAGAAAGGGAGAATGAAGAAGACGGAAGCGAGAAAAAGAGTCCAAGAAAAACCTTCTAGAACAGAAAGACACAAGTCTCTAGACAGATGCGTGTGTCTGTAACTATCCATCCAAACTAGTGAGCTCACTCAAAGGAAACCTCTGAACATCCTACAGTCTTCTAGAGGTGCAACCAGGATGATACCACAGAGCACAGACAGGAACTTCTTGTGACAGTAGCAGGTTGGAGTCTTCAGGAAACTCCCTTTACTATCCTGAGAGAGAATGCTTTGTACCCAAAGATTCTCTGTTCACAATCCAAGTAAAGCCAACATTTCCAAATAACAAAGCTCTCTCAAAAATCTAATCTCATTATATGCACTCTTAAAAGGGAGATGAACCCTACCACAGGAGTGTGTAAGACATGGAGAACTATAAAACCCAATAAAGAAAACAACAACCAGGAGTTAGGTGAAGAGTTTCCAATGTTGGGATATCTGCAGCAGACCTAGAAGAAGGTATCAGAGCAATGTAGACTCCAGGCATTATGGGAGTTCTCCAAAGACAAGTACAACATGGAGCCTGCTGTGTTTGTTCAAAAGCTCTGAGAAGATTCTGCCCTTCAGGGCAGTCTGGAGGTAAATAAGCAGTAGGCACATTAAAAAATAAACAAGGAAATAGTACAATAACAAACAGGACAAATGAAATGACATACAAGAAAACGGATGTCACGTATACCCCATAGCTCAGCATGGAATGTATGTGATGTTTCTAGTTATGGGAAGCTTAGAAATAACTTACCATTATTTAAAAACAAAAGAGTAAAATAAAAGAAAGTGATGGTGAGAGAGAGGGAAAGAGGGGAGGAGAAGGGAAATGGGAAACACTTGAAAGTTGTTTCCACTAGAGAGTTTTGGCAGCTCTTGCATGCTTGAGGATACCTGAACCCTCTGTGTGCCACTGTCTTTCATGCCAGCTCTAGACCAGCTCTGGCTTGATTAAGTTTACCCAACATTTCACAGCTGTGCCCATTTTCCCTCCTGGCTCAGGAGTGTCCTTCATCACCTCTCTTCTTCCATGTTTTGTTTTGTTTTTTATCTAAACCATTCTATTCTCAGCACTCTGTAAAACTCTTCGTGTCCACCCCCATTTCCAGAGACCTTTCCCCTTTTTAAATCCTTATAGCAGTTACTATTTGCACCTAGCTAGCTTAGGGCGTTTTGCATTTTGGCTCTCCAGGCATGTGTACAGTGCCTCTGTGTATGCCTTGAGGACAGATTCTCCCACTGTGCTCATGTGGTGCCTCGGAGCTGTCTACATGGTAAGAATGTTAACATTTTTTGAACAAATTAGCTAATTAATAATTAAGTTACTTTATTTGATGCCTTCCTCATGTTAGGCTTTTGTAGTTTCTTCCAGTGAGCAACAGGGGTTGGTTGTAATTTTCCACTGATCTCCTGTGCCTGTGGTTCTGGGCCATGACTACAGATTCTGTCATTCTTTGGACACCCTGTGTCCTCCATGCTAAGAGCATGATGCCCAGTGGGAGGAGAAGATTTGGACACAGATGGAGTGTACTCACTGCAATAGCTTTTTGGGGACAATTTTGTTTTTAGAAGCTCTGTTCTTAACAAAACTTAGTGGGAGAAGAATCAGCAGTGGTCAAATCTTAGCTCTTTGATGAAGACAGAAGGTAACAGAACTTGCAAATATTAAAAACACTGGAGTTATGCCCTCTCTTCTCACTCCTTCCCCTGAAAAAGAAATAAGAAAATTATGCCTGGACTCATAGGAACTCACAGAGACTGAACTAACAACCAGAGAGTCTGCATGGACAGACCTAAGCAGGCTGCATATATGTGACAGTTATGTAGCTTGATCTTCTTGTGGGACTCCTAACGTGAGAGCAAGGGTAATTTCTGACTCTTTAACTGGTTTTTGGGAAACCTATTACTCATACTGGTTTGTCTTGCCTAGCTTTAATACAAGGCAAGGTGCTTAGTCTGACTACAACTTGATATGCCACGTTTTATCCATATCTATGGGAGACCTGGCCTTTTCTAAACAGAAAAGGAGGAGTGGATGGAGGTAGAGGGACCTACTGAGAGGAGAGTGGGGAGGATAAATTTTGGTCAGGATATAAAGTACTTTAAAGGTGGATATGGAGATGCTAGTTTAAAAGATGCATAGAGTTTGTGGTCATTTGAATAAGAGGTGATCACTATAGACTCAAATATTTGAACACACGGTCCCAGTTGGTGGTACTATTTGGGGAGGCTATAGAACCTTTAGGAGGAAGGTTACTGGAGGAAGTACCAGCACCTTACTGGAGGAAGTAATCACTGCAGTGGAAGTAAGGGGTGGGTAAAACTTTGAGAGTTAATATAGCCTTGCCCACATTCTACTCCATTCTCCATGTTGTGTCTGGCCTTTGTAGATGTGATCTCTCAATCTTTTTCTCCAGCTGCCTCCTTCCACAACATCCCCAACCCTGTTATGGACTCTCCCTCTGGAACTGTCAGCCAGAATAAACCCTTTCTTTCACAAGTTTCTTTTGGACTTTATTTTATCACTGTGGCAACAATAACTAACATGGAATCTTTCCCAACAGGGATGGAACACAGGCAATCTGCAGCAAAGAAATGTTGCAAAAGTGCCAGCTGAATTTTCAAAGACCAATTTTAGGCATCCTACCTAACCATCCTGACCAAGACCACAGCTACCCAGACCCCAACTAGGGGATTCTATAGCCAACACACTGCATGTCCTGCTCTACCAATAAGATTCCTAAACCAGAAAAACAATGAGAATGACATTTTCCCTTGAAAGAAAAATAGGAATGAAATATCTATTACACAGCCACTAACTTCCTTTTCTGGGTCATGGTTTACTGAATTCTAGAAACAAGGCGTTGGAAGAGTATCAAGAAACTTTTTAGGGTCTAGAGAATATTCCTTTATATCTGCCCTGTACTTCTACTTCTACTGACAAACCCTCTGACTCGTTTGATGTCCAAAGCTATAACTCAAGCTCAACTTAAAGCAGGCAGAGGAAGGACTGCCCTTGGCAAGCCAATGACAGATCTCTGTGACTTAGAGACTCATGCTTGGTTGGCAAGGGCGTAGTTGAACAAGTTTGCCTTTTAGGCAATGGCTGTTGGTGTTTTAAATCACAACCTCTTCTCACCCTACCAAGAGAAGATGGAGAAAGCTTTCAACACTCTCCAGAAAAAGTATCTAAATGCAATGCAGCTTGAGCATCTCTCATCCAAAGATGAAATCCAGGATGCTCCAGAATCCAAAGGATTGGAGCACAGGCATAGGGTTACCAGTGGAAAATTCTGTGAAACTTAGTTTCATGTGCAGAATTATGGTAAGAGCCATATAAAGCTATCTATAGACCATGCATATAAAATATATATAATAGACAAATGATGCATATGTAGATATGGAAGCTGTCCAAAGATATCTGCACGCACGCACGTATGTGTACACACACACACACACACACACACACACACACACGGACATATTCCTTTTTTTTTTTTTTTTTTTTTGGTAAAAAAAATCTGAAATCTAAAGCACGTTTAATTCCAGTCATTTTGTAAAATAGATTCTTGACCTCTAGTTTGAGCATGCATTTCATAGATTCAAAGGCTCCTGAAACCTCTCAAATATCCCACACCATGAATCTCTATTTTAATGTTCTTGTGAAGAAACCAACAAATGGTACTGTTCCATGATCTAAAGCTACAGTTAAGTGACCCTGACCTTGAAGTATGTAAAGATCAAGTCTTGGAAACTGAGAGTTTGGGCTTAGATTGCTGCTCAGCACATTGTTCTCAACACCAGCCTGAACCAACTGTTTCTCTGGGGATGCTGAGAAGTTGGGAAACACTTGAAAGAGTGAAGTTGCTTATGAGTGATTATGTGGGGTTGGAAATTTCTTCAGCATGCTCACTACATTGTTTATAGAAAGCCACACTCTTTACCATTGGGTTGGCAACTTCCACGATTCTAAAGGTTAATGATTCTGTGGATCCAGGCTTCACATATACTGAACCTTTCAAAAGCTTCATTTATCTTTCATTTGGAGGATTTCCCAATGACTTTTAATTACATGTATTCTCTGTTGGCAGGAGTAAGGCAATGAAGTGCAAGGCTTTGTATATCCTTCCTCACAAAGCCAATACGGTGTATTCGCTGTTAATGAACAGATGGAATGCAAGGGATGCAGTTGCAAAGAAAAACCCACAGTTAAGTGCTGCTTGGTTATAGAGGCAAGCCTGGGAAGACAGCTCCAGTAACATTTCCATGGTGTATCTCGTGGTCTGTTTGAACACCTGAAGTTTCCACTGGGGTTGCTCTCTTGCTGCTGGGAGCACCACTTCCGGACTAGACTGGAGGCTACACAGTCAGCACACTTAAAAGGTGCTGATAAAGAGTTGAAGAAGATGCTTGGGGAGAGAGGGAGAGGAGGGAAGAGACACGGAGTGATTATCAGAGTAGGTGAGGCCCACAGTACTTCTCAGGAACACAGAAGAGTTCTCTATTATACAAGGTGAGAGGAGACAAGAAGCAGACCTCATTTCTCAATACCTATGACGCCTTGCTCCCAAAGCAATGAATCCATCTTCCTGCCTCTTGGCAGCACAGCACTCACATAGATTGATTGGAAGAGGGTCCCCCCCCCCCCCGCCTTCATTTTTCTATATTTCCAAAGAAAGCATTCTAGCCTTTCTTAACCTTACATTCCAGAGTCTCGCGGTGCCTATACTCAGGAAATACTTCCTCAGGTTTAACTAAATCCCTCTCTGCAATATGAGACCATCGCTATCCTCTAAGGACTCAACAGAACAGCTGCCTGGCACCTTGCCAGTCACACCATTCCACGTTTCCATTGTTCAGGGGAGCAACAGCTCTACGCTTTTGCTGATTGGCTCTTACCACCCAGCAGGCACTCAGGCCAGAACACCAAGCTGCTCTGAGGTTGCTTTGCTGGGTCTTAAAGTACTTTTTGGGGGAACTATTCTCCTAGGACTCTGAAGTCAGTATATGTGACTTATCCGTTTCTGGGAATAAAATGCTCTGAGAGGGGATTTGAAAGTTGGCTGGGAATGTCTGTATAGTGCTTCACTTAGCACTATACAGTTATACCTGTTGTGTTTTTTAAATACTAGCTCAGGTATCGCAGGCTGGTCCTAAGGTTGCTATGTAGCCAAGGATGATCTTGAACTCCTGCTCTTCTTGCCATTGCCTCCAAAGTGCCAGAATTCGCCCACCATGTGTCATTATACCTGGCTTTATAACTCTCATTTTTTAAAGGTAAAGAAAGGTTGGCTCAATCAAAGGCCACACCAGAAGAAAAAAAGCTATGGGTTGGCCCTCAAATTATGAGAATACCGATTTTTTATATGTTTTAATACACAAAAGTGGCTTTCCATGGATCCTTAACCCTATGTGTTCTGCCTTTTAGGACCTTGGTGTAACAAACAGCAGGGGTCAGCGCAGAACAAAAGGAGCAGAAAGGCTCATTGAAAACTACAGACAAGATCAAGTTTGCAGTCACTGTAAACTGTGAAGCAAGTTAGAACATTTATTTGGTTAGCAAGACAGAAGAAGCTGGTCTAGGCAGGAAAGTGGTCATGGGAGGTTTTGGAGACAGAAAGGTCTATTGCCCAGCCCAGACCTGAATTCAACACTGTTCAAGCCTAGGTAAGGCTCACTTCCACTGAAATTCCGTGTTACCATTTTGGAAGCAGAAGAAAAATACTTTCACAGGATTAGTAAAATGAAAAGTAAATGACAAGTAATAATGAATGGGCAATTAGATAGAAGAAGTTAAATAAAGATTTAAATGATCATATCCAGGAGAGAACGGAGCAAATCGAATAAGTTAGGAAAGGTTTTATGTAAAAGAAAGAGAAAGATTGTGACTTGGGGAAGAAGACAAGGTAAGCTGCCATCCTTAGCCCCCATTCCAGCAGGAACATCATGATGACCTTTGAAAGTGAGAACCCACACTGTCTGTCTCCATAAGCCATAGTGTGCCATATTCCTGTAGCAGCCTGTCACAGGAGAGACCATGGGTGGATTCCTGGTGTGATTCCAGGGAGATGCATTAAAGCAAACAACCCAGAGTGAAGAGTCACTTTGGTAAAACACCATCAAAACTTGAGTGTGCTGTGATGTTGAACAATTATCAATACCGATAACTTCTGGAAATGTTAAATCTAATGATTTGACTTGTTTGCCATGAACCTGTTGCTTCTGATTTATTTGGGGAAAATGACCTTTCCAAGACCCCATACATTATTGGAAATGGGGCTGTTGCAATTCTTGGACACTTACTATTGATTAGTTAAGTAAATCATCTACTAAATGGAAATCCAATTTGAAAGGAATACATTTAAATGAATTAATAAGTGTAACGATAAGGCAAAACAGCAGTAGTAAGAAAGGATTCTAGAACTGGTGGGAAACTTTTAAATAAGCTTTAAACAGTCAGGAGTCAGAGAGGGAAAGCACTGGGTGCTCATACAGACTGTGGCAAAAGAGCTTTTGACATTTCCCCAACCCAGTGTGGATCTGTGGAATGCAAACCACAAGGCCACAATTATTTCCAAAGGCATGCAGCACTTCTTGTGGCTGAATGATAAGCTGGTTAAGGTACCCAGACTAAAGGATTGTGGGAAATACGGCCTGTGCTTCCATACTGCCAAGTCATGATGTGGGTTTCTGTGGCTAGTGAAATGAAGCCAGAGGGTTTCAGAGGCTTCCTCACCCTGAATGTTGTTCCTGCATGGATGGCTAGAAAGCACACAGAGGCTCTGGTCTGGGAATCCAGTCCAGTCCAGAGCCTGCTAGGAAAGGATGTTCTCTAAATACAGGCAAGAAAATAGAAAAGAAGAGAGATAGTGATATTTACTAAAAGTCCACTCTGTACCAAGTACTGTATACATTGTTTTAGTCAATCCTCACAGTAATTGGCAAGACAGAGCTTCTAAACTCATTTATAGAAGCTTAATGTAGAGTTGCAACTTTAACCCTGGTCTGACAGGCTCTGAAGCATAGTAGGACTGTGGGTTTTCCTTCTCACAAATTTAGCTCTGCTAAATACAAAACAGTTCACTGAGCTGGCAGTATGTATATGGCAGCTTAGATGAGCATGGGCTTCAAAGCTGCATCCATATTGAAAAATGTGGAGTCACTGAGTACTTGGGTTAAGAGGTTTGGAGCTTATTCCAATGGCAGTAGAAGTCAGAGAAGGTTTTAGAAAGAAGTTGAGATTGGGGTTACCATAGTTGACTTTCCATTGCTGTGATAAAACACTATGTCCAAGAGCAGCTTGGGGAGGCAAGGGTTTATTTGGCTTTCAGTTCCATGTCACAGCATTTTACTAAGGAGAACAACTCAAGACAGGAATCTGGAGGCAGGAATAGAAGCAGAGAACATGAAGGCAGGCTGTTTACTGGCTTTCCCCCCCCCCCATGGTTGGCTTGGACCACATTCTTATACTATCTACAGCTGCCTATCATGAGTACCACTACCCCATCCACTAGTGGGTTTAGCCTTTCCATATCAATCATTAATCAAAGGAATGCCCCACCAACATGCCTACAGGAAATCGGAATGGAGGAATTTTGCCAATTGAGGTTCTTCTTCCCAGTTTTGTCAAGTTGACAGAAAACAAACAAACAGAATAGGGGTGTGGTCATAATTTTATTTCCCACGTTTAGATTGGAATTCACTATTGTAGGGTGTAAGAAGAGACCAGCCGGAAAAGCAAATGGAGAGGAGGAAAGAAGCCCTGGCTCTGAGAAGGTAACAATAAAGCTTCGATGAAGTGCCAATCAGAGGTATGACAGATCACATGCCCACCAGGATGGCCACCCAAACATTTCCCATGGACAGTCCTCCGGAAACATGTAGTTTCCCATAAGGATACTGAGCCAATGTCTTCTCCCATGAACCTGGGCAAGCCTTTGTGACTGCTTCAACCTATAGGGTATGACCAACGGACACTACATGACCTTCAAGGGCAGGTCAGAGACAACAATTCAAGTTATACCTGGTTCTCTTTGTCTCAAGATGTGTCCATGGAGAGCTAGCTATTACACTGTAGAAAAACTAGCAAGCAACATAGAAAGGATCATGTGGAAAGAAATGGGCTTCAACTGACCTCCCTGTCGATATGGATTGCCATGTTACTAGCTATCTGAGGAAGACATAATGGAGTAGGTCTTTCAGCATTTAGTTGCTGTGTCCTGTATGACACAGAACAGAGCTGAGATAAGGTTTCCTGTCTAAGTCCTGCCCAGATTACAAATTTGTAAACAAGCTTGGTTACGTTACTAAGTTTACTGGTGATTTTTAATGTGGTGGTAGACAGGTATTCAAACTAACACCAAGCACAAAAGGAACCAACCATACAGGGTTTGCTGGTCTATCAGTCACTGGCAAATAGCAACTCACCATCAAGTGGCAAGTGACAAGTGACCTTTGTCAGCTGTACTTACTCAGCCATGCCCTACTCCTCTAGGAAGTGAAAAGTTTTGGCTTGGATGTACCATGCACTCATTAATAATCAATGTGGTTCCAATCACATTATTGTACATTCTTTTAAAATGTACAATTCTTAGGGCAATGGGCATAGACAAATGATCTGATAGAAAAATACACACAGTCTACTCACTGTGTCTTAGACAAAATGTTAGACCTTTCATATCCTTTTTCTCACCAAAGACAAATTAAGAAAAAACTCCTCTAGAGTCCTACACCTATCAAGAAGATAATTATACAACCAGTGTGTGCCAGGTACAATTTTCAAACTCAAGCCTGAGTCCATTGCTTGTCTCTTTCCTCTATCATCTTCCATGTTTCTCTTCATTTTATTTCACTTTGGTTTTGACACATGCGTACTGTTGGCTTTTAATTTTCAGCACTGGGGAGTCCTGGTCAGGCAAGCATTCAGCTACAGTGCTACATCCCAAGGCCCACCATTGACCTGGTTGCTGGAGATGTATTTTCCTTCCTGAGCAAGCTATTTACCTTTCTTGGCTACTATTCTTAAAGGGAGAGTTTCATTCCTGAAGCATACACTCCACGGCCCCATGATATTGGAAGCAGATGGCCTACAGTATGTTGTGAGACATGGGAATCAAAATTAAAAAAAAAAATCTGTCACGGTTTTGGAATGCTATGCTTCAATGCTGGGAGGATATAGCAGAGGCTTTTAAAGGGGTTTTTCTTCATCATTACTTTGGTCATTGCCTTTGTTTAAAGAACTCTTGAGGTCAGGGTGAAGACATGTCTTACAAATTGAAGTGCACAGAGTTAGCCATGTGGAACTTCTAGCTATGTGCTCTCCTTAGGCTACTGAGGAAGCTGAAGCCTGATCCAGACTTCTAGATGCTCCAATGGAAGAGTTTCCACTCTCATTTCTTGGGATAAGAAGCTATGGGGTCAGCAAGAGTCCTCTCTGAGAGTAGGATGTTCAGTGGATACTGCAAGTAGGTGCCAAGGCTCCACCATTTTGTCCTGGCATAACCTCTGCACTCAGTGACCTCTCTCAAGACATTAACCCATTCATCTTTACTCATGAGTTCCTAGGGGACAGCTGTGCTCTGCCAGCCCTACTGATTTTAAGTCACTTCTGAAAGATAAGCCATCAGAAACATCATCCAAATGTCCTCTCAATAATTCAACTGCATCATTTTCTCTTTCCTGCAACAGTCATTCATTTCCTTCTGAGCAGGCTGTTTTCCAAACCTTTGACATGGTGCCACACCTCATCATTGCCACCACCACAGAACATGCCAGTTTGTCAGTTTTAATCTGTCTAAAATCCTGCTACCACCAGCATAAACCTTTAGATTTCTTGTATGTTGATACAAAGATTTCACACATTGATTTTTGTGGAGCTCTGATTTCATGCAAGCTAAGCAAACAGTGGCAGGTTGGTTGTTGGGGTAATGAATGCTCCATCAGATTAATAGAAATCGATGGCATTGGCAGGTTCTGGAGGAGACGCAGGGCGTGGGATCTGGACAGCACACTCTGCCAGAACAAGACAGATGGTTAGAAGCCAACACTCTTACCTCTTTAACTTGATGGGCTCATTAGCAGATTTCTCTCCTTTGGGTCTCATTTGATTTTCTTGATTTTAAATGGCACCCCATAGATTGCCTACTAGTCTGGAAAACTACTGACAGAGTCTTCCCATGACCTGGCATAGAGAATATTCTACCACTCGCTGTTTATTCAGTAGCCCAAATAGCTAGGATTTTTGCAAATAGGTGATGGGGATACTGTTTTTCCAGTGAACCACTGAGATCCAGAAAATTAATGTTTCCTTGTTAAGAACCATCATTTCTCCAAAAAAAAAATGCACAGAAAAAGATCAAACCCTGTACTAGACACACGATCTGCATGGAAGCCGTGAAAAGTGGATTACAATTGCCATCACCACTGTATTTACTTTCATTACTCTGTAGATGGGGAACTGAGGATTGAGAATTTTGTATAAAAGGGAAGAGTTAGAGAATGGAAAAGACAGAATTTGCTTCTAGGTATATAGGGCTGTGAAGCCCTGGGGTCACCCATGTTGATAACATTTCAATTTATCTCTGGTCTCAATTATAAAGGCAGATGGCTAAGACTGTGGCCAGCATTTGTGGCACTAAATTACTTCCTACTCGTGACTTCTCCCTTCTTCTTGCAGATCCCAGGGATTCTCAGTTTTCTTTCTCTTCCGTTTGTTTGTTTGTTTGTTTGTTTGTTTGTTTGTTTGTATAGACATGCATCCATTCTCAGGACTTGGTTCTCCCCTAAGCTTTTCCCAAATGAATATCATCTAAGAAAAGGACAATGTGGGGAGGAAGCTTCAGACTCATCATGGTTCTTATAGTCAAGATTTAACCAATAGAGACACGGACTTTTTTTCTTAAATGTCTCATTGTTGTTTGTAGTGATTTCCTTTCGAGGTGGCATCTTAGGTTTTCTCTTGATTTGGGTTGGCGCCTTCCACTGTAGCTGGAAAGAGCTGATTAGATTATGAAGATGACTCTAAATCAGTTTTACACTCTTTACTCAAGTCTGAGTTATTTCAACATATCTTCATCCTATCCATCCCTCTATTAGTGGCCAGCCTCTCAGATGAAGAAAATTCCCATCCAAGACCTCAGAAGCTCACCCACATGCTTCAAACTGCCCTCTACAGATGCTTCTTCACCCCAAGAGCTGTTTTCTTGGTCCTGATGTTGTTTGTATCCTGGTAATTTGCCAGCAGAATGTTCTGCAGCCAGAATCCACTGCTGCCTGACTGTCTAACATCATTTCCCACACACCCTGCTTGTGAGCATCACCATACTGCTTTCAGTCACTTTACTCACCTCTTTGGGAAATAGCACTACTCTTGCTTTTCCTAACTTCACACTTCTCCTCTATCTTGCTTTTCTATCTCTTCCTCAAGTATCAAACCCACTGTTTAGTCATGCCTTTTACTTTTCAGACTTGACATAAGTTGTCCTGGAAGGTGAACATGGCTCATAGCTCTGATATGACCATAATGATGACTCAAAAGTTTTCATACCTTAACTCCAAAATATCATTCAGTGGGAAATGTCCAGACAGAGTTCATTATTGATCTTTAACATACTGCACCTTAACTTTGTATTTCTGATCTTCTCATCTTCCCAGAATTCTATGTGAGTACATACATTCCTTTAACTGTTTATTCCTGTTTATAAGCCCATTCATTTATTCATTAACTTGTCCAATAAACATTTACCAAGTGTGTATTCTGGGTCAAGTTTCAGGTAATGCACAAGAGCAAATGACATATCTTGAGTCTGACACTGAAGGTCATCCATTTATTAAAATCACAAACTGTTCCCCTATCATGCCCAGCATTTCTAAGAGCTGTAGCCTAGCTAGTTTCCATCATTCACGCTAATGAGTTTTTTTCTCACTTCTATGCCTATGGTCTTTTGTTATTCCTGCCTGAAATAATGTCTTTCCATATTTCTGTCATCTAAAAAGTCAGTATTTCCCACAAGTCACATATATTTTGAGAGTATTAGCATAATTCCATTTCCATTTTTTGCATCCCTATAAGATATTGTGATTCAATGGTCCCATCTTTCTACTGTGATAATTTGAATTAAGAAGGCATGACAAAGAATATTTTGGTAGCATGTTTGTCTTAGAGTACTTTAGTGAGGTTGCTGTAGCAAGAAAAACCTTCCTGAACAAGAACAAGATTAAATCACTTTCACCTACTCCTTTATTCTTCTATTAATTACTTAGCTCTTTGAAAGAAAATATATGGGTTTCCAGAGGGTGTGAGGCCTGTGCTAGGGTGGCTATAGATGCACCTGGCTCCCTGAGCCCTGACTGGCCTGGTCCTGCTCCTCTGAAGCCTAATAGTACTTGCTGGCAAATTCAAGCCTGACTATAGGAGAAGCTACTGTAGACTATGGAACACCAGCTACAGTGAGCAAACTGCAGCATGAAACGATTATTCTGATGCCTATGGCACTTCATGATGGACCTCTTCTATGTAGTCTAGCTTGACTGGATGCCCAATAATCCCAATACCCTGTGGGAAATACGAGAAGGAGCATGTCGGCCCAAACCATAAAATACACCTTTTCTTCAACTTTTTTATGATTGATTCAAGTGAGACAGTCCCTAGAGTTGACCTCCCCTGTTCAGATTATGACATCTACTACCCAAGACTTTATCCATGACAAATCTGCCATTATCACTGGTAGATGTCCTTAAGGTCATGGATGCATGCTAGAATCACTAGTGTGGGACCCTACTTTCATCAAGAAATTTTCCTGTGGCTTTTGAAGACACTTTCAAATGCTGAGTGACTAGACCTTATGAAAGAACCCAACTAGAAATTTCTAAGACAGACCACAGAACTACTGAATTATAACTACTGTGTTATGTAGGAAGGGGAGTATAGTGGACTGGAATTCCTTACTGTCTTCTACCCACATCAATAGCAAGGCATTATTGGAAATCGACCCTGTCCTTACTCAGCATGCTGTTCTCAATCTCAGAACTGTAGAGCAAGAAAAAAAAAATGAGGATAAGGCAAACAATAATTTCCATCAGTGATCCTAAAGGCTGGGCTTCTCATCCTGACATAGTGTATAACCCTCATCATGAACTTGAGGAGTCAATGTTTTGTTCCTGACCCACACTGGCCTAATTATAAAAGAGGCTTCCTCTAATAAAATCAGATATCAAGGGCCCAGAGAAAGTACTGGAAAAGCACAAAATCTTAAGAAAGCTGACATCTATGTATGCTCAGTTTCTTGTTGTTTGACTTTTGTTTTACAGTATTTACTTTCTGTTGTATCTTCAGAACTTGTCAAAGTACATGTCACAAACTACATGTGTAAACGAATGAATGAACCAGGGTTTGGTAGTTATTCACTCTTTCAAGGGTGATCAATAATTTTAATTTAATTTAATTAATTTTGAGACAGGGCTTCTTTCTGTAACAGCCCTAGCTGTTATGGAGCTAGGTCTATAGACCAGGCTGGTCTTGCACTCACAGAGATCCTCCTGCCTCTGCATCCTGAGTGCTGGGATTAAAGGTAAGTGTCACTCCCACCTGGTTCAACAGATTTTTTATAAGATTTCAGAGTATCAGAATTTCTTTTCCACATACCTCTTTCTTTCTCAGTAGTCAGTTTACAAACTTCTCAACTTGAAATCACAATCTGCATTCATTCATGGGCATAGTTGGCTGTGAAGTAGGAATTCTGTATGATTGGCTGAGATACCAGGTACTCACATAGTTAAATGGTCTCTCTTTTTATAATTAGCAAACAGGGAGAGCATGAATGCTACTTCTCATTCACAAATTATGTAGTTGAGCTTCCTGTGTTTGAAAAGGTAAAAGGAGTCAGCATACCCAGAATGTAATGGATGAGCCTCACCCTAGAAAACTATGTTTGTGATCATAGTCTCTCCCATGTCCATGCCAGATAAGCATAGCAGACTCTTAATATCATTCCTAATATAGGGTTTAAAGTATGTGTCAGTGTAGAAGGAAAGTAATAGAGAGGAGTTAGATCTGGGTGGGGCTACTCAGACTCACATTTGACATTTTCTCTGGAAACCTGGACCAAGAAGGCCAATGCTAGAGCAGAAGGAAAGTGACAGAGATGATCATATAGGAGAGATGTGTGCATATTACCAGAGCCAATCATCAAACTAGTTATGAACCTCCCTGCATCTTCATTGATAATAAATAGCAGAGAATGGTAGAGTTCTACCTGTTCAGGTCCAAGTGGCAAGACACCTATTCTTCTGTGGGACTCAGGCAATGGAAGAAGAAGACCAATCTGATAGTCACCGTTCCATCTTTTGACATTTGTTGCCTGTGATGGCTTGAATATTAGATACCCTCATGGGCTAACTTCTAAAAACTTGGTCTCTGGCTAGTGGACTTTATTTGAGAAGTGTTGAAAACTCTAGAGAGGGGTGGAAAACTATAGGAAGTATGGTCTATAATCATGTTCCATGGAGTTGTGTCTAACCTCAGGCATCTTAATACCTTTATACCTCTGGGTCACCATAAGGTGAGAAGCTTCCTCACATGCCCCCACCTCTGTGATATGTTTTTTGTTTTGCCTTATGCCCAGGGTGAGAGAGCCCAGTATGACAGAGCTGGCTTGCCATGGACCAAAACATCTGAGAGCTTGAGACAGAGTAAATATTTCCTCTTTTAAACTGTTTCTCTTAGATATTGTCACAATGTCAGGAAACTAATACCAATGGTCATTGCTAGACCATTCCTCATTATGTGGTTCAGAAGACATTAGTAGTGATTCATGAGAGAATTTTATAAAAAGCTAGAGAGGTACTACAGCGTTGTGATCAGGGTCCTATCTGTAGTTCTGATAGAATTTTAGCATATCAGAACAGTAATGGAAACACAGTAGAGACTCAGCTCACAGTTTCAGATGGAAATAAAAACTATTGGGAATTGAAGCAGAGACCATTCCCTCAGACTTGGTGGAAAGCTGAGTTTAAGTATTACAAACTAGATAATATAGCAGAAGAAATGTCAAGATGGGCTATCATTTAGTATGATTATTGCTGCTGCTTTTAGCCAAGTTTATAATGAGAATTGGGAGCAAAGAGCAAAGGGGAGAGATTTGAATAACAATTTGGCCAGAAAGTAAACTCAGTGCATTTCTCTGTTCTCATTAGAGAAGCTTCTTTCTGCAGTAAATGGTAATTAACACAAAGACACACAACTGGCCAAGGTATGGAGAATAAGAAACTGAGAAATCTCAGTTCTTAAAGAAACATCTGTATCATATCTGCCTCTCCAGAATCTCAACAATCACCATGGAAGAGGGGCCTCAAATATTTTGAGAACTAGATGCCCTGGGAGATTAAGAGGAAATAATGTTTTTCAGGCACAACAGGGAATTACCACATATAAACTGACTGTGGTTGTGACAACATGCATGAGACCTGTGCAGGTTTAAGCCAGAAGAGCATACCAACACAGAGAAAGGAGATAGGCATTAAGTTCTACACAGAGCTTAGGACTTATTGGCATGTAGCAACTGGGACAAGGAATCAGTTCTCTTTATGGGTATGGTCCTTGCTAGGAAGATCATGCATTCAAGAGTAAGTGGGAAGAATAAATTGGACCTGATGTGTTTTGTGTTATTGATGTTTTTGAGTAGACACATAGGTGGACAGAAAAAGAAGAATAGATCTGAAAGAAGTTGGAAGGGGGTGAATATGATCAAAACATAGAAAACTATTTAAAACTATTAAAACTATTTTTAAAAAGGAAAATTGTAAAGATGGAGAATTGGGCAGTTCAAAAGATTAAGACTATTAAAAAAGCCAAATACTTTACATTAGGACAATAGGCAATATAACAAAGTGTATAGGGAATCTGTCAGGCCATGTAGAATCATGTATGACTCAAACTCACTTAAAAGCCCTAGGGAGATGTCCTTTCACACAGCCATATAGAGAAGGTATTAAAATATGTAGACACTCAAATGACACTGGACACTATAGCTGTCATTCAAGGAACCCTGTTACTGTTCAGGCTAGTGACAGAGCTTAACATTATTCACATGATGCTGAAATTAGAGACATTCAGGATGCAAGAATAATGGTGTCATGGAGGCATCCAATTAGACTTCAAGCAAAAGCCTGACATGCTATAGCAGAAAATTTCTCAATCTAGACAAAGAAATGAGTCATCAACACTGAGATCGACAATTAATAAATGGGACCTCCTCAAACTGAGAAGCTTCTGTAAGGCAAAGGACACAATAGACAAGACCAAACGGCAGCCCACAGACTGGGAAAAGATCTTCACCAACACTACATCTAACAGGGCTGATCTCCAAAATAAATTACTCAAGAAACTAGTCACCAAAACACCAAATAACCCTATTAAAAATGGGGTACAGAACTGGAGAGAAATTTCTCAATAGAGGAAATAAAAAAGGCTGAAAGACACTTAAGAAAGAGCTTAACATCCTTAGCTATCAGGGAAATGCAAATCATAACAACTCTGAGATACCATCTTAATCCTGCCAGAATGGCTAAAATTAGAAACACCAGTGACAACTTATGCTGGAGGAAGGGGAACACTCCTCCACTGCTGGTGGGAGTGCAAACTTGTACAGACATTTTGGAGATCAATATGGCAGTTCCTCAAGAAAATGGAAATCAATCTACCATAGGACCTGGCAATCCTACTCTTAGGCATATACCCAAATGATCCACATCTATGCAACAAAGACATATGTTCAACTATGTTCATAGCAGCATTATTGTAATATCAAGAACTGGAAGCAACCTAGATGCCCCTCAACTGAAGAATGGATAAAGAAGATGTGGTACATTTACACAATGGAATACAACTCTGTGGGGGGGGGGAGAAACAATGGAATCTTGAAATTCGCAGGCAAATGGATAGAACTTGAAGAAACCATCCTGAATGAGGTAACCCAGTCACAAAAAGAGGAACATGGTATGTACTCACTCATATATGGATTTAGACATAGAGCAAAGGATCACCAGCCTATAATTCACACTGCCAGAGAAACTAGGATACAAGGAGGAACCTAAGAGATTCATAAGGGTCCCTCACAGAAGGGGAAAGGAACAAGATTTCCTGAGCATATTGGGAGTGGGGGGGCAGTGAGTGAAGAGGCAGCTAGGAGAAAGAGAAGGGGATGAGAGGAAAGCACATAGGACTAGGAAAATTTACTCGGGAGGAATAGATGAGAGGAAAAAAAAGAGAGAGAGCCATTATAGGTTTGAAGAGAAAACTGACTCTAGAGAAATGTCTAGAGACCTACAAGACTGACCCCAACTAAAAATTTGAGCAACAGTGGAAAGGCTACCATAAATGCCCTTCCCTGATAATGAGATTGATGACTAACTTATCCGCCATCATAGAGCCCTCATGTAGTAGCTTATGGAAACAGAAGCAGACACCCACAGCTAAACACTGAGCAGAACTGGAATCCAGATGCAGAGAAGGAGGACAAGACCAGGCTACATAAACCTGCAGAGACAGCTGACCTGAACAAGGGGGAGCAAATGGGCCCCCAGACTGATAGCTGGGAAATCAGCATTGGACTGACTCAGAGCCCCTGAACATGGATCTCAGTTAGATGGCCTTCTCCAAATGACTTGACAGATTTTGTTGATCCCTCCTAGAAGGCATCACCCTCCCTGTGGAGTGGGGTATGGGGTGTATTGGGAGTATGGTAGGGGGGCATGGGAGGGAGGAAGAAAAGAGGGAGGGAGAGGGAACTGGAATAAGAGCAAAATAATTTAAAATAAAAAATTTACTACACAAGGGGAAAAAAAAATGAGTCTTCTTCAAACACAAGAGGCACTTAGGATCCCAAAATAGATGTGACCAGAGAAAATGTACAATGCAACAAATCACAATCAAGATGACAATGTTACAAAGCAAAGAGAACAAAGAGAAACTATTAAAAACTTCAGCGTAAAATGCTCAATTCACAAAGACACACACACACACACACACACACACACAATCAGCATAACATCAGCAGAATACTTAAAGTCTAGGAAAACATGGGATGATGTATTTCAAGTTCTAAAAGTAAATAAGTGCCAATAGAGAATGCTACATGCAAAGCCAAATTTATCTTTTAAAATCCACAGAGAATGAAAAACATTTCAACACAAGTACAAACAAAAGTACTCATAACCAGGCAGCCAGCATTGAAGAAGACACTTAAAGGAAACTTAAACACCAAGGTAAAGCAATGACAAATTCAACCACGAGAATACAGGAAAAAATTAATTTCTTATGAGTATTAGATGAACAAAGGATAACTGGGAATAAATCAATCCTGTCCAGCTTGGCAACCCACCACATTCTCATAAAGCAATAGGGTAGAAACAAAAGAATAAACAATTGAGTCACCAGACAAGTAACCATCAAAGTTTAAAAAAAAATTAGTGAATCCCTCTTCATAATAAATCTAAATGTGCATGGTCTTAATTATCCAATTAAAAGATGAAGACTAGCTGTTTGGATTTAAAACACAAGGTCTAACTTTTTGTTGTCTACCAGAAACACATCTCACTGGCAAAGATCCATGCAGACTGAAACTGTCAGGATGTAAGTAATTTGCAAAGCAAATGGAAACTAAAAATTACCTATACCTGATAAAGTAGACTTCCAACAAAAGCTAGCCAGAAATGATAAAGAAGATGACTACATGTGTTGTTACATAGCAGTTTTCTCTGAGCTGAAATATTCCTTCTAGGAGGTAAACAAAATTTCACATGGCTGGGAAAGAAGAAACTTGAAAGATTCTCAAGAGTCCCTCCCCAGCTTTGTAGGATGAATAAACCACTGATTGAGATGAGATGCAGAGGGAAGATGTCGTGGACTGGTCCAGCTTTTAGAGCGAGCACCAGGGTTGCAGCTCTCATGAGTCATCATCTATGTAGATGATGTTTAGTGATAAAGCTGATTTGAATCATACCTGCTACTGTCTGCAGCCTCTTATTCACATTCCTACTAGTGACCCAATACAAATTCTGGTTCATCAAATTGGAATTTGGTGCAATTGTTACTTTGATCTGCCATGGGTTTCTAGGATAAACATGTGTCTGTTGCATCTCCCCACAAAAAGTCTCTCACACAAGGGTTATGAAAGAGACCAATGCAACAATATGTTATAATAATTGTAAATACAATTGCACCAAAGCTTGATACCTCCAATTTTATAAGTAAAAACTATATTAAATGAATAAGAAGAACTAACAACAAAGTTCCCCAAACTCATGCAGAGAAAAAGTGATATCAAATATTGGTGAGAGTGCTGATGAGATGAACTCTTATAAGCTGATGGTGGGGATGCAAATTAGTCTAGCCACTATGATAACTAGGATGGAAGTACTTCAAAAAGCTAAAGATAAAACTCCCATATGGCCCAGCTTTACCACTCCTATCAGCAAATCATGGGATATTTGTATACCCATATTTATCATTCATACTACTATCCATTCAACTAAGATGTTGAAATAGTCTAGATTCCTATTAATAAATAAATGGACAGAAAATATATATATAGATATGTGATATATGAATATTAATGGATTATATATAATGAAAATGGTAGGAACTAGAGATAATTTTTGGTAAGCAAAGTAAGTCATGTTTAGAAAAATGCATATTTTCTCTTATATGCAAGCACAGGTGATCCAAGAGGAGGGAAGATATGTGCCTATAATCATCAAGTGTATAGGAGCGGGTCTCCCCAAGCCCTTTAGGGCTCACAGCACATAACCATACATAAACTTCCATGCCAGACATGGAGCCTCAGGGCTTTGTGTTGATGGCTTTTATTCTGGTTCTGGTTAGCTCTTTCCTCACTACTATTCCCCTTGGACCTGTAGTTTGTAGTCTGTGCCACTACATATTGAAAGCATGTGGTTTGTTCCTGATTTGACACAGCTAAGAGTTTGCCATGAGTCCCAGAGAAGATCTTGGGCTTGAATTTTAGAATTACATTGGAGTGAAGTTTGTGAGGACTCTGAGAGATGACTGGATGCATTTTGTACCAAGAAATGGCCATGTGCCTTTTAGAGAATTCGTGTTGGGAAGGTCATGGAGGTAACATGTAATGTCCCCACAGGCTGATTGCTGAAGCCTTGGTCCCTAACTGGTTACTCCATCATGTGTGATGATGGGCACTCAGAAGAAGAACCTACCTAGAGGAAGTAGGTCACTAAAGATGTATTCCTTTGGTGGGATGTATCTTGGCCCTTTTAGTCTTTCTCATTTTTGGCTGAAAAGGGGTCAAGATTCTCTTCTGAATATTCTTAATACCATGAGGTTTTCCATGTTCCTAGGCTCAAAGCAACAGTGACAGCCAATCATGGAATAAAACCACTAAAACCAATTCTCCCTTAAACTGCTTCTCTTGGGTACTCATCACAGTGGCAGATATACTAACACACTGCCCAAGCTCCAGGTGAGACTGTCAGAGCTGCAGGAAAGCCATAGGTAGAGCATCTGCCTTTCCATTAAACTACCGCAGGTACCAGCTGACAGGAACAGACAGTGTTTTCTGATATGGCCCATTGTGGATTCACAGCAGCACAGCTCTCATCTGAGCAAAGCAGACTTAAGATGAGTGACTAGCAGATCTCTACACACAGGACATCAAAATAAAATCATTTCCCTGTAAATTTACAGAGAGATTTCATCTGAATGTTCATTTGCAGTTAGCTGATAAAATTCTCCACCCATCTGCCCAGGGAGACAAAGCAATGAAGACATCCTCTCTGTCTCTGTCTCTCTCTCTGTCTCTCTCTCTCTCTCTCTCTCTCTCTCTCTCTCTCTCTCTCTCTCTCTCTCTCTCTCTCCCTCTGTGTGTGTGTGTGTGTGTGTGTGTGTCTCATGTATGTGTATGTGTGTATGTGCATACATACTTGTGCATACATGAAGGTACCATTGCATACATGTGGAGGTCAGATGGCAGCATTGGGCATCAGTCCTATCTTTCATTCTTTTTAAAGCAGGGTCACTTTTTGGCTATTGTTTATTGCATCACATGCCGGACTAACCAACCAGGTGCTCAGGTTTTCTCCTATGTCTTCCTCTCATCTCACCTTAGGAATGTTGTGTTTACAGACATAGACCACCACATTCAGCTTTGTGTGGATTCAGGGATTATAATTCAGGCCCTCATATTATCAAGGAAAACAATTTATCCACTGAGCCTCCCACTCCCCATTCCTGGAGTTATCTCTTAAGTGACAGTGTAGAAAAACTTTGCTGTAGTATCTTTTCTGTGCATTTCAGTTTATTGTGTTCTAACGGCTGCAGTGGCAGTAGTCAATGCCACTCTACTCTCTTTAATAAAATATTCTGTGGAAGAAAAGCACAACAGTCTAGCTGCAGCCGACATCCCAATATGCAGCCTGGCTCACTCTTGTTCTTCAGAATCTTTTCTTATCAACTGTCCCATAAGCACCTTGAAATCAGAAGTCAAGTGTTTGCCTCCACTTGTAGGAATTTGCAGAGTAATGCTGATCTTTATGAGGAATGATGTAGAGGTTTCACCAATATTCCTCTGCCACCAAAATTAGTCTATTATTTATATTCACTTTGGGCAATTACCAATGAACCAAGATAAATAAAAATAATTGGCTTTCAACTGGCTAAATGGATCTGTTAGTTATTCACCAGGAAATTAATCAGCCCCATTTATTTAAGGGGAGGCCATGAAAGAATCTCCCTATACACATCATTTGAAAATATTGTTGTAAACAAGAGACAAAATCAAACAAAAGCCAGGAATATAGCGTGGAATGAAGGATAAGTTGATATATAAGTAAGCCAAATGACCAGACATTAAAACAAGAAAATAGTCTCACTGGTTCTGCCCTCAAGGGACTCTGAATCAAGGCAAAGAGTCTAGATACTTGTGGAAATCAGGGAATAACATAGTTACTGTTGGTTTAAATCAAAGGACCTGAAAAGAAACCAGGCTTTTTTGGGTAGAAGGACACAATTTTAAAAAGATACAGTTTACAAATTTTAAATTGCTGTATACTGACTTGCCTGGTGGCATAAGGACATTAGTTAAATCAGAAATATCTATGATCCAAATTTTGAGTGACAAATTATTCAATCTCTCATAGATGAACAAAATCTTTGTATGCATTCCATCAGGGCCACTTTTGTACAAACAAGGATGCTGAGTGGTGTAAGATCACTTTATACAATAGTCTTATGGGTAATATGTGTGAGCTGGTGCAGCAATTCTTTCCACAAAAAGAGCTTTCCTATAAAATAAAGATTTGATGCATCTGTTTAACTGTAGGTTACAAAAATATCTGGGTAATTCAGAGTTGAACCTCAAAGAACCTGGGGGAATAAACACACACACAAACCATCCAATGATGGAAATGCTATCTGCTGCTAGGTGCTGCCTTCATCTGAAAAGTCCCTGGTAGGAGAGAATACCATAGAGAGATCTTGACACTGGGATTGAAGAATTCTGTGGTATCTTCAGACCTTAAAAAACTGAAAGATAATATGGAAAAAAAAAAGAACTGTTACCTAATTAAATCCATTTTACTTTTTGATTTGTGGGTTTGTGCAGTGTATATGTATGAGTATGGATCTTCAAAACTGCCTGTATTTAAAAATACTTACATCTTGGAAATAGTCCCTCAAAGTGTATCTGGATATCTGGAGCTTTCTCTGAAAACGTTTTTTTTTTTTTTTTTTTTTTTTGCTTGCTTCCCTAAGATTCGAACGAAAAAGACTGCATGTGAAATTCAACCGCATTTCATAATAGAAGCCTGACCTTCAGAAATGAGGTTAAACTCATTGAATTTTGTTATCCTAATCTCTGAAGTAAAAAAACAGCACACAGACAAAGAAGTACCGTGAAGATGAAATGGCTCGTTGCTGTCATGCTAGGTCTTAATACACAGAAGCTAGTATCATAAGTATTAGTAATATAGCCTTGGTCTTCCCCATCCTTGTTTCAACACTCCCCTTTCCCCTTTTTCTTCTCAGTATTTCCCTCCTCTCACATCCCCAACTTTATCTCTCAAGGTACCAGGAGCAGTGTCAGCATTCATCTGTCCCAGCCCTTCTTGGATGCTCTCAGTGGTGATTGAGAAAGAGACTGGCTAGAGTGTGCAGGGTATCAAACAAAAAGGCAAGAGGGAAAAAGTAAAAGAAGGTCGGGAGCGAGGAGCAGAACAGGACAGCTCTTTCCCTCCTCCAGTCCCTCACCACACAACCCCACAAAAAGAAATAAACTCATGAAGAAATATCCATGAGGAAAAGACTTTGTCCCAAAATCAGGTCTGGAGACCTTGGATTGAGGCCGTATCTCATACGGAAAGAGCCAGAAGGAAATGAGAAACAAGAAACTGTCAGGCTCAGAGAAAGGGCAATGAAAAAGATAGATCCTCTTTAAAAAAAAAAAAAAAAAGAAAAAGAAAGGGAAGAAAAAAGATAACAAATGAGGCTCTGATAAGTTTAATTTTCTAGGCCTGGGTGAGCTTTGCCTAAGCTCCAACTAAATGGAAATATAAATAGCTGAGAAAGACGCTGGTGGATAGGAACTGACATAATGGACTATATTGACTCTCAGAAAGATAGGAGATACCTTCTTAAAAGCATAATATTTTACATGGTCATTTATCAGGCTTCCTCTGGGTGAGTAGAATCCTTGGGGGGAGGTAAGTGGATTGGCTAATCTTAGTGTTTTGTTTAAAGTGCACCCTGCACTGGGCTAGAAATCTGTTAGCTTTACTAGGCTGATGGGGTGGGGTGGAGGGAGAATACCTATCTCCCAACAGCATTCATTAGCTAGCTACTGAACAGAAGCTCCAACATCCACTTTTCTCCACCCTCTATGTGCCTCTTAACCTGTCACCTCTCCTTCAGGTCCCTTCTTTGAAGAACCAAGCCATTTTTATCTTCCTCATCTCATAGAGTTTAACTAATTCATGGGCCTTGTAGCTACTTATCCAGTGGACACACTCACCTGTTACAATCATTCACTCTTTCCCACTTGCAGATCCATCCATACACATCCGCTCAGGTTCATGAACCTGAATTTCTGCTTGTACTTAGGCGTGGGAGCATTCTAGTTTTCCATCTGTTGTTGTGATAACAGAAGCAATTTAGGGATGGAGGGATTTATAACTTACCTTAGAATCCTTTCATCCATCAAGAGAAGTCAGACAGGAACCCAAGGCAAGAGCAGACACAGGAACCATGGGAGAAAGCTGCTTTCTGACTTGCTTTCTGGTTTGCTCAGCATTCTACTATAATGCAGGTTCATTTGCTAGGAATGGTACTGCCCGTGGGCCCTCTAAAATCAATCAGCAACCAACGAAATGTCCCAAAGATGTGCCCAGGGATCAATCAGATGGAGGTAATTTGTCAGGCCAAGTTTCCTCTTCCCAAGTGACTTTACTTTGTGTCATGTTGACAATAAAAACCAACCATTACATGGAGGTTCCCTAGTTCCAGCCCTTCCCACCCAGCATAGTCTTTGACACAGTTCTTCTGGTTAAAAGCCCCAGATGTATTTTATAAATACTTGTCTGTTTCTTCTTTTGAGAACTGTCTGTTCACCTTATTAGTTCATTGATTGATTGATAGGTGTGTGTGTGTGTGTGTGTGTGTGTGTGTGTTGATTTTTGCACTTCTCAGGAATATTAAAATTAAAACTATTTTAAGAGTCTATCCAAACCCTACCAGAATGGTAAATGTCAAGAAAATTAATGACAACAAATGCTAGGAAGGATGTGGGCCAAGAGGAATCCTGATTCATCCTGAGTGTAAGATTATCATAGCCATTCTGAACATTGGAATGGTGTTTTCTCAAAAGATAAAAACAGGCCTACCATATGACCCAGCTATACCACTCCTGGGCATACACCCCCATATTCCCAAAGACTCTATCCTAGCATGGAGATATTTGCACATCCATTTAATGCTTCCTCACAACAGCAAGGAAATTGAACCAGCCTGGATGTCCATCAGCAGAAGAATTGATAAAGAAATTGTGGCATATACACACAATTGAATGTTATCTAGCTGTTAAAACAGAAAGTTTCAGGGAACTAAATGGTTCTAGAAAATAATATATTATTATGTGTTGTGATACAGACTCAAAAGTGACTCAGAAAGACAAAAATCTCTTTTTCCCCCCCTGTGGGTTTTCTTTTTATTTAAATTAGAAACAATCTTATTTTACATATCAATCCCAGTTCCCTCTCTCATCCTCCCATATCTCCCCACCGATTCCCTGCCCCATCCCACTCCTTATCCATTCCCCAGGGAGGGTGAGGTCTTCCATGGGGGACCATCAAAGTCTGTCACATCATTTGGGAGAGGGCCTAGGCTGTGTGTTTTAGGCCTTGGAGAAATGGGCTCCCAAAGTCCATTCATGCAGTAGGAATAAATACTGGTTCCACCACAAGAGGCCCCATGGACTGCCCAGGCGTCCTAACTGTCACCCAAGTTCAGGAGGCCTGGTTTGGTCCTTGCAGGGCTTTCTTCAGCAACTTATCCTCAAACTGATCACCTAGCAACTGAATCAATAAGATGGGTTGACCATCTGATTTCCACTTTTTGGTGTTTGGCTTTTGTCTTCTCTAATAGACTGTAAATCTTCCTGGGTTTTAATATCAGACAAACACACTGGCCTCAGACAGTGATTTTGAGAAAGTTGCTTGTCTATGTTTGAGTTTCCCCTATATAAAATGGTGAAAATATAAAACCTCATAGAACCACAGCAAGGCCAGATTAAAATAATTGTTCTTTAAAAGATTAATTTTATTAAGTGTGGGTAGGGGAGTGTGCATGCCACAGCATGTGTGTAGAGATCAGAGGACGACTTTACAGAAGTAGTTCTCTCCTTCCACGGTGGGTTCTGTGAACCAAACTCAAGTTACTATCCTTGGCAGAGAGTTCTTTTACCTGCTCAGGCATCTTTACAGCCCAAGTTCTGTTCCTTTAGAATCAGATACTATCCACATTAGCCTGGGCCTGATGCAAGGGTGGCTGACTCACTATCCCAGCAGGGTGTCCTCACAGTACACAACAACCTCCAGCCTTGCTGATGGTTTTTCCCTCTAGCATCTGACAATCTGAACTTTCTCTTAATTTCTCAAACCTTGCAGTAGAAAATATCTTCCCATACACATACTATATGCATGTATCCCTCCCTCCCTCCTCCCCCCCCCCCTCTCTCTCTCTCTCTCTCTCTCTATTTCTCTGTGTGTGTGTGTGTGTGTGTGTGTGTACATCCACCTACTTTCTAAAATTCAATATACCTCCTAAGAGTCGTGAGTTAATGGATAGATACCTTTGTAGAAAATATCTCTCCTATTGTGAAGGTGCCTTTGCTTGTCGTTAATGGAGTATTACTGTCCTGAGACAAAGGCACATGTAGCTTCAGCAGCAAGGAGCCATCTATGGCATTATGACTGAGTTTTATCTATCCAAAATTCACACATGGAAATCCTAATCCCAGTGTGCCACTGGGGAGATATGGCCTTGAAGGAAGTGGATAAGGATACATTCGGTCATGATGTGGAACCCAATATAGTCCATAGCTTTACGAAAGGTCGATACTAGGGGTATGTACTCACATATAAAAGGCCATGGGAGCACACAGCAAGAAGGCTGCCATCCAGATGCCATGGAGAAAGAAAGTCAGCATGTCGGTACTTTGCCCTTGGAGTGCCTAGTTCTGGAACTATGAACTGTTACTAAGCCACCAAATCTGGAAGCCCATAAGATCACAAATCTATTAACAAAGGTGCCCCAGTTAGACAAATGAATAGGAGCATCCAACAAGCACACAAAAACCCAGGCCACTGTATAGGGAAGAAGGGAAACTGACATCAGACAGAACATGGACAACCCTGGGCAGCTCTGCTTAGACCTCTGTAGGGCTTATGCAAGGAAGGGAGAGGGGATGGGGCAACAGGGTCTGTGAACCCACACTCCTTACAGCAAACTGGTGGTGTGGTATTGGGGGAATGAAGGAACACTGGCCTGCTTCCCATCTGGGCTTGCCTCCCCCACCTCTCATTGTCAGTTTCCAGGAACTGGTTCTGATCTGATGCATGGGCTGCACTTAAACTGTGTAGCCAAAGTAATTAACTCCTGTGACCAGAAGTGCTGTGTCAGCACATCCATTCGCCAGGCTGTCTCAGCTCACTCCAGCCAGCCATGCCTCTGCATCTCCTGACATTTTTAAAGACTGTGTAGCCAGCAACTTCCTGGGGATGGTGGAGGCTGGGGCTTGAAGAAGCCTAGCCTCACAGAATACAGGGCTAGGAGAGCCTTGAGCTTCTTTTCATCCCACCTTTTGCCTTCCTAAGCCCTGCTCATCTTCACATCAGTGTCTTCCAGTGAGGAGGATCCTGGTGTGCAATCCAGAGACCTGAGTGTAAATCCCATCTATACAAATGACTTCAAATTGATCTCTGTGTGATGGAAACACTGCAGGTTACCAGCCCAGAGAGTTTGCTTCTCCCCTTAGACAGTGTGAAGGTTTTGAGTGGTGACATAAACAGAGAATGCCAGGCCTGTTTTAGTGTGCATTTGAGCCTACATACCTGGAGAGACGTGCTGCTTCCAGCACCCATCCCCCTTCCAGTGTCTTTGTCTATACATAAAGTACCTGTTAATTCTAGAACTCTGGTATGCTTTCTTTAAAAATCCCGAAGGCAAAAAAATCTCTCTTTCCCTGTCTCTTTTTCTCCCTGCCCCCCCCGTTTGTGTGTGTGTGTGTGTGTGTGTGTCTGTCTGTCTGTCTGTCTGTCTGTCTCTGTCTCATTCTGTTTGGTTGTCTCTCTGTCTCCATCTCATTCTCTCTCTCTCTCTCTCTCTCTCTCTCTCTCTCTCTCTCTCTCTCCTTCTCTCTCTCTAGTATGTGCGTGTCTGTGTGTGTGTGTGTTTGTGTGTGTGTGTGTGTGTGTTTGTGCAAGAAATTGCTAGGTAGTGCAAATGTTTCCTAAAATACCTTAAGCATTCTTGCTTTAATTTGTTTAACTATAGGCATTACACATTGCCTATAGCTAACCCCCCCCCAAAAAATGTGTGATGTTGGGTCAACAGAGAAAGCATACATGTGGAATGGAGAAAATCCAGCTGAGGGGGGCTGTGGGGAAGAGTGGAAGGGGGACACTCTGAACTGCACATGCCAGGAGATGGAGAGAAACTCGCCCATGTGACCCTCTGGCTACTTGGAAATGCCAAAGCTCCACACAGTCATCCAGAGCCACACAACGGTTGCATTCACTGCTCCAGAGCCATCCGCTGACCCACATGCTTTGGCGCTAAGACCCAATGTGTATGCCAACCCTCAAAATGCAGTCAGCTCGAACCAAAATCTGCTGAATATTAAGCAAAAAAAAAAAAATTGATCAGGTAAAACCCAGATATGAAAAACTTCCCAACAATAGGAGGATTTGAAAAACTACATCTAAAAAAGGAGAAAAGGAAAGGGGGAGGAAGAGGAGGTCCTGTCTAAAACAAGGCAGCCATTAAAATTTTCCAAGTAGCCCCTTTAATTAAGGGCAGTCTCCTTCAGTTACATTAATTTCTCCTAACCCTTTTCGGGACAGTCCAGAGTGAATAATAGTTTTGTTTCTGCCTGAAGAGATGCCAAGCTGAAGGCAGATTTTGGTTAATAAAACGGTTCTGGATCATCAGAAAGAAATCCTGTCTGCTTCAAGAGACAGAGAAAAGCTAGTTTTCCTGGATCGTTAAGAAAGAGACCATCTTTTAACCTGAAGCATCCTTTCTGTAGCACATTTGGGACAAGTGGGAAGCAGGACTCAATGACATTTGGACCAACCCTTGTGTTCCTGAGGACCTCTCACCTGATTGCAGACAACTCACACTAGGACTCTGGCCAAGGTCCAGTAGACTCTGCACACTGTTGCCAAACAATCTACAAGCCACATTCACTAATCTCTCCTGCTCAAGCCCTGGTAATGGCTTCATATTACATATCTGCAGCCACATGAGAAAATCTCACTATTGATTCTAATATGATTTGAGGTCATTGCTTTTCTCCTCTGCCCCCACCTGTCCCCAGCCCTGGCAACTGAACTCTAATCAGACACACCTCTTCAATATCTCTCCACCACAGAGACCATCACACCCTACCTCTAACTGTGACAACTTGTCCTTTACTTGTCCAAATCCCTACTCATTTCTCACCTTTTAGCAGGAAGCTGGGCATCTAGATGGCATATACTAGGTATATTCTGAACAAAGAAGAGCCAAAAAATAGAATGGACCAAAGTTTGAAAAATCCTCATGGCTTCTACTAGACTCCTTGTAACTGTTCCCAAAACACTTTGTGTACAGCCTATGTGATAGTCAGTATCTCTCCTTTGCCCCCTGATGGTGAGGACCAGTGTGATTGCCACTCGTTTTCTCACCATGCCTAGAACGACCCTCTCAAGACAGTCTCCCAGTGTTGTGTCAAGTGAAGGAAATTGCTAATTAGGAGATCTGGGTGTTGTATCAAGCTCTTGGTACCACCTGCACTGACTGATTGAAAGGACTTCCCCTTTTCTTCTCGGATGGTTTGGTGTGGGTCCTGCTGATTGGCCCACTGCTGCAGCAGCTTGGAGCTATGTTCAGGGAACTGAATGGAGTCAGCTGTCTTGGCTCTTAACCCAGACGCAGCATTCCAGGCTGAGGCCTGAGGCTAGCCACTCACCTTCTCTGTGTTCTTACATTCGTCATCACAGACTCCGTGCTGATGGTAAACAGAATGTGACTTTGCCAAACTAATATCACCTATGACTATGTTCTGGTCTTCTAATGCCTTTCAGCTGCCTTTCTTGCCTTGCTCATTCTTTTTATTACAGTCTCATATTAAATGACCTTTTTTGGGGGTGTCAAAGAGAATTCCCCTGGCCTGTGTGCAGTCTAGGCTCCCATGCCTCCCCATTCATCTATTTATACCCATGTGACCAGTGTTTACAAACCATTTCTTAGTCAGTGATCATTTTCCAGGTAGACCATATAACAAATGACAAGAAAGAAATACATCTGCCTCATTTATCTTTTGGCACTCTCCTGGTTTGTGTTCTAATATTGCAATAAATGCCATGATGAAAAGAAACTCAGGGAGGAAAGGGTTTGTTTTATTTACGTGTTCCCTTCACAGTTCCTCACTGGGGGAAATTAAGGCAGGGACTCAGGAACAGGGCAGGAATCTAGAGGCAGGACCTGAAGCAGAGGCCATGGAGGAAGGCTCTTTACTGCCCTACTCCCTATGACTTGCCTAGGCTGCCGAATTATAGCACCCAGGACCAACTCGTTCATGGTGGGCTGGCACCCCCTTCCCCCCATCAATCATTAATCAGGAAAATACTTCCTCAGACTTGCCTACTGCCCAGTCTGATAAAAACATTTTCTCAACTGAGGTTCCCTTTTCCCAAGTGACTTTAGCTTTCAAAAACCAAACAGACATACAACTAGCCAGCACAGATACCCAACAGCTCCCACAGAGATGACAAACATTTATTGTGTAACCAAATGAATGAAGTGTAAAGAGGGACTTGAAGAAGTTTGGTAGAAATGACAATCCTAGACTTTAGATAAAGTTCCATCTGAGAATAAAATTGTAAGGTGCAAGAGAAGATTAATTTATCTACCTAGAGGTCAGGCAAGGAGCATGCAAGGTCCAAGCTTGTGAATGGAGTGCAGTGGCCTCCAGCATTAGCTTTGCAGAACAAGGACTGGAAGCTGGAGGGGAAGTTGTTGGATGACAAATATTTTGCCATCTACAATAAATCACCGGGGCTTTCCTTTTTAAAGGCATTTAGGGACCGGATGTGCTTCGGTAATTTTAATAAAGCTCTTTTCATCTCCACACCTGAAGAACAATGATCTCCCCGTTTTACTTCTTTCGTATTTTTAAGGGAGGCAGGTGGGAAGTAGAGGTAGCTGCACGTGCCAAGAAAGGCAGGAGGAGACAATACACAGTCCCAGCAAAGGGTCCCTCCCCCGTATCTAGCATAGAAAACAGCTAAGCATTAAACATCTCAAAAGTGAGCTTTCTCAACACTACAATCACCCACAGAACAGCTTCTAAAGCAACTTGCACACCCCTAAGCCTCCTAATTAAGCAGAGCGAGTTGGAACCTCACCATGTGGAAGACAGCTCTAGCGAGGTTGCTGTAAAGGAGTTTAAGCAATGTGTTGACTAGAGCCAGTCGGGAGCAGGCATAGTAGAGACAGCATGGTCTCTAATGGCAGAGGCAGCTCGAGAAGAGGGGAAAGGTGGTTATGTATACTTGGGGCCATCCGGAGATGGGTGCCTTTCTCTAGAATCAGAGCCTCCAGTTCACTCATCCAGTCTCTTCCTTGGACAGAACAGATGGCACTTAACGCCAGCATTTCGGTTTTGGCTCCTGAGACTCTGGCAGGTGGACCAAGTGTAGAGGAGCAGAAAGCAGAGAGAAGGAGTGTGGGGAGAAGGGAGCAGAGGTCACGCTGCAGCCTTTAGAGACACATGGGGAGGTGAAGTGATCCATTCTCTCCACACAGTGGGGAAGAAGGACAAAAGAGGCTCAAGTTCACCCACCATGACACCTTTGTGAAGAGCCAGCACCTTTCATCTTGAAAAGAGTTCATAATTCTTTTGATAGCATTGAGAGGAGAATGGGTAAAAAGTTAATCTCCCTTTGGTTCTCTTATCAAGAGTAAACAAATTTCAACTTTGCAAGCTCTCAGTTAGCCAACCCCGCCTTCCAGAGACCCAGATAGAGGTCAGGTCTATAACTGAGAGACTCAATAAACACAAGGAGAGATTGGGTGGGGGGAACACCTGCTCCCTGCTCCTCCCCAGTGGGAAGCTGACGCCCTGCTGGCATCCCCATCAGCCTCCACTGGAGAAACCTTCACATTCAGGTTCTGGGCCCCTAGGTAAATCTGCAATGTATATCTGCTTCAAGGGAACTACATTGGCATAGAAGACATGAATGAGTCTGCTCAGGTCAGTGGCTTTTCTACTATATTCTCCTAGCTTCTCTCTAGGTCACAGTGGGGCCTTCCCAGACCTCAGCATCCCATTCTGTACAATGTGGTAATAATTCCATCTTTGCCTTGTGTTGCACTGGTTCAACATAAAGATGCTGGTACTTCTGCCATCACACTACAATATGAGGAGGGTCTAAGCTTCTAGATAGACAAAAAGCATATAGGACAGACCACATTGCACCACGGTGGGCTAGCTAACAAGGTAGTCTACTCAAGGTTTGTTGTTTAAAAGAAAATTCAGATTTTTTAGTCAAATAAGTAACATCAATGAAAAACATAGTTTCAATAAAAAAATTAAAATTGCTTAACATTGTTACCTACTTGAAAATAATTCTTATGTTTTAAAAATCTTATTGGTAATTGGGGATATTTGCACAAATTATTGGGGTGTGGGGTTGGTTTACTGGGAGTTGAACCCAGGACTTTATATATGCTAGACCAGCACTCTGACACTGAGCTACATTCTTGTCCCAAAATTAGTTCTTAACTCACTATCTTGCATCAAAATTAATATGGGTGCATCTTTGCTTTTTGTTTGTTTGCTTGTTTTGTTTTGTTTGCTAGACTATTGCCTTGCAAGTTATCAGCATTCTCTTACATTTTAATCAATAACCTTTTCCAAGACACTGCAATCAAGGGCTGTCTATTGCCCCAGATGGTGAAATGTCCCTTCCACTTCAACTAGGGGTCTCCTCCAAGGATGATCTCATAACATTTGAAATATCCTATAGGGACTTATTTAAAAAGACCTTTTGTGAACATCAAATCAGAGCAAATAGTAACCCTGCTCCATAAAAGTCAAGAGGCCTAAGAAATCATCTGATTTGCTTATAGATGAGATGACTAGGCTCAAAGGGTTTAGAGAAGTTGTCTGAAACAGTAGAACTAATTGCTGTCAGGATTTAGGTTTGAGATTTAACTTTTCAGACCTCACTAGGATTAACTTACCAATATGTTATATTTCTATTCAAATTAGGTCCATGGATATTTAGGAGTGCCTAGAAACTCAAAGCAATCTTGCTAGATAAAATGAAGGAAAGAAAATGGGGAAAACACATTTCCTATCCTCCAGGGGCCCAGGGCTTCAGAGAAATTCACCATTTAAGAGAGAATAGAAAAGCTTCAGTATCTCCGATTAACCATCAAACAGTTGAAAGAGATCAAACAGAGAGGACTTATGACAGAAGATCTAGCACCTTAATAATGAAGGGAATCTTTGAGTTGAGCCTTGAGCCTTGAAAGACAAATAGAATTTGGATAAGAGATCTTTGAGACCGAGGACATTATAGAAGCCCAGGGCACAACTGGAAAGTCAGGTGGGTTTCTGAGTCACCTGTTGGTTTTATAGGTTTTCTGGAAATGTTTCCTTCAACTCTAGTGGCCAGGTACAGTTCTTCATCCTGCACTGGACACTCATCCTGTGACCAATATCCAGCAATGTTTGGTTAATCCAAAACATTGATTTTACGTGTTCATATACCACTCTGATTAATAGTAAGATGTTGTACAACATAGGTAACATCTCTGGCTCAGTTTCCAGATATGAAAACAGTATCTATCCCTCCATTTTATTCAAAGAGTTAAGTTAGTTAATACACTAAAGGCTTCAGGATGACGTCTGGGACATGGTAAGTGCTAACTTTTTAAGGCAGCTTTTTAAAGCAGTGCCGACTATAGGCTGTGGGTTTCTTCTAATCAAAGGTCCTCTAAAGAGCTAAGGAATTTGGGAGGATGTTCTGCTTCTTTTATCTTAGTACTCAATTCTGAAGTGAATTCATGGAAAGAGAGATACTTGGTTCTTTTCCTTAGTATCCTTACTCACCTCTGCTGGCAGATTCCACACATAATAGAGTGACCCCAGGGTGCTTCCTCACCCTGAGAAGACAGCAAACAGCAGAGTGTTCTGGCGATGCTCTGAAGTCTCAAGAAGCTTAACTCTTCACAGCTCAGAATACATCCTGCCCTCACCGTGGACTCCCTTTTGCTAATGGTTTCATGTATTCCAGATTGCATTACTACCAGGAATCGATCACTCAGCTCTTTAAACACAGTCTATTTTGGTCATCTTTCCCCGGCTCTTAGATATATTTATTTCCCAGAATATGTAACAACTCTTAGACAAAATAAATTCTGATTACAGAAATGGAAGCAGTCTGCTGTCCCGTTGTCGGGAAAGCTGGAAGATTTTCCTGGAGAAATAATTTTGTAGGTCAAAGCAAAGAGAAGAATCCATTTCTCTCACGTGGTAGGCCTAAAGTGTGACCTACAGCTAAGACTTGAGAACGGCACTGAAACCATTCATGGGTTTTTCTAGAGCTCCACAGCTCATCACCACAAGCCACTGATGGCAACTAAGCACTGAAAATATAGCTGGAGTGATACAGAGCCTGAACTTCTCATTTTAATTCCTATTAATTTGGGGTTTAGGAAACATGTGAGGCAAGTCTACCACTGGGTTTGACCTTCAACTCTAAAAGTATGTTTTCCAAGAGCAGAATCACATCTAAAATCTTTAAATTATTTTAGGTGGACTGCACTACAAGCCTGAAAGTTTGAAAGTTTGGGAATATTTGGAGATATAAACCTACTTAATCAACTATAACTATTATGAAATTTAAATGTATTAAATATTTCTGATGTGAATTTAACATCTAAATTGAAATGTGTAGCAATCATAAAATATATAGATTTCATAAACCTAGTATGAAAAAGATATATAATTTGTTTTTAACATTTGGTATTATATTTTAATTATATTTATTGAATCAAATAAAAAAATCACTAAACACACTAACATGTTTCTTTTATTTATTAGCTTATACAATTTTTAAGTATTTAGTGGTTCATGCTGTGTTTCTATTGGATAGTGATAATGAGAGCAATCTTACATATAAGCTGTATAAGATACCTGTTCTTTACAACCGTATTGGTTGGTCAAAATGCTTTGGTTATTCCCAGATATGGAAATGTAAGTTCAAGCAATTGTGGAGCCTTAAACCGTGGAATGAGAGCCAAGCACAATCCTAAGGCTTCCAGAGAAGAGATGGTAGGGTAGCACTAAGGACGCTAGAGGAAAAAATACATATGAAAATCTGTAATTTGACAGACTTTGGATATGTAAAGGTGTTTAATCATTGTTACCCTACACAGGGGATAATGCTCAGAAACCTGTAGCTTAACAAGTAAAACTTCCTGTGCCAGATGTGAGTTATTTCCCAGAGACCCCAAACAATATAGGCGATAGCCATTGTTTGCTGTCGTCCACTGGCAGTTCTTGATATTAAGGCCCCATTGCTGAAAATACCATTCACTCTGGTCATGAAATAGAGAGAAATTAATTTAGTGATGACTAGGCAGCTTCCTCCCTGCTGACTAGTTGTCATAGTACTGGAACGAGCTATGTAGGCTGCTATGGGGAAAATGTCATCAACAGTCTTATCCAGTTGTGAACCTATAAATTACAGTAATGACTACTATGGCAAGATACATGTGTGGGTACAAAATTGGCTTGAAAGTTAGAGAAGGTAATGAGCCACTTTCTGATTGAATTTCAGGTTGGCTCCACAGGACAAAACTCATGCCTGGTACTGTAAACCTGGCCCCAAACACCAGGCTGTGAAGGTCAAAGGCCCAGGTTGAACACTATCATATTCTGATAAATGGACATACATCTCTCTGTACCTGTAGCTTGGTACAGCTCTCAAACATTTTCAGAAAAACTTTTTTGTGCAGTGGATAGTGGTTAACATAGAAACTCACAACTTGCAGAGAATAGGTAAACTGCAATGGAGGAATGGACAGATTGGAGACCTCAAGAGAAAGCATTCCCCCCCCCATATTATATATGTCAATGCACATATTCATTTTTCTGTTAACACATATTTGTGTTGTTTCCAGTTCGGGACTTCCCAAGAACATTCATGGAAACATACTGGGTGGATATAGGTTTTAAATTATTTGGAAAATATATCTAGGATTAGAAATTCTGGGTCATATTCCAGTCACATGTGTAGCTTACGGGAAACTGTCCAGCAGTTCTTCTTAGGCTTTCACTGAAGTCAATGAAGTTTACTGCATATATCTGTGCTTCTGTGGACCTATGAATCTTTGCTCACTTCAAGGGCATGAAGTTAGTTCTTGGTGTTTTTCTCCATATATTATACAGTCTGATCTTTGCATTTAAGTTTCTAAGTTATTGCCCTTCCCTTTTGTAAATGGCAGGAGGCAGCAATGAAACATATTTTTTCTGCATGCATGAGCCAGTTTGACCATCCATTTTATACCCATCTCTTCTTTCTCCAATGATCTCAATGTGTCATGTACTTCTGATTTCACACATTAACCTTGATTTTTAACAAAATCAAAGATATCTTACAATGAATTTTAAATTTCACTGAATATAGATACATTTGGAAGACAATATTTACAATAAGAATTGCTGTAAATCATGAGAGCTGGAGATGAGTCAGCAATTAAGAGCATTAGTTGCTGTTGCAGAGATCTAGGTTCAGTTTTCAGCACCCATAGTTCCAGGAAACCTGATGCCCCCTTCTAACCTCTGTGGACACTGAACCCACCGAGGGTACATGCATACTCTCAAGCACATGATGCCCCCAAATTCCACTAATCCTTATATATTTCATAGCTTTTGTGTTCCCTTGAGTGTTATGATATCCTTTATTATTACTTACTATGTATGTGGAACATTACTATCATTTTATAGAAATTTCTTATTCTATCCCTATGTTTACAATATTTTCTGTATAGAAAATCTTATCATCTCTTAATAAAAACATTTTTGTAATAAAAATACTTTTATTTGTTTTCTTCCAGACTTAAATCAGCTAACATAGTCTTTATTTCTTATTGTATAGTTCAGGGTTTTTATTACTTTGCTAACTTATAGCAAATATAACAGCACCCTTGTCTTAATAAAGATAATGCTTCATATATTATTAAATATGTTACCATGTCAAGCACTTTCCTGTAATTCTTTACTTGATACCATTAAGCTATTAATCAGTTTTTATCTTCATCATATATATTTTGTGAATCATTTGAGATAATCATGATTTCCCTCTTATTTCAGAAAAAACATTAAGCATTATTAGTCAATTTTAATACATTGTTTATTTCAATTAGCTTACAGTTTCTTTAGATTTCCTGCTCTTATAAATAAAATACATGTAATTTTTTTTCTGGTACCATCTTTAACAGGATTGTAAAATCAAAGTTATTATTTCCCTTAAAATATGATTTGGGAAATGAAGAAGTCAAGTCTATTTCTAACAGCTACAAATTGCCTAGAAAAAAAAACTGAAGAAAAAATGTAAGCAATATCTATGATGAAATTACAAAACATTGATGAAGAAAATTAAAGACACAGAAACTGTGAAAAGATTTTCTATGTCCTTGGATTGGGAGACACCATATTGTTGCAATGTGCACAGTACCCAATGTAGCTATCACTTTTGGTGAGCTTTCCTTCCAGACATCAAGGACATTCTTCACATAACTAGAAAAGAATCCTAACCTTTGCACAATACAACAGCACCCTAAATAGCCAAAACCATGATAAGCAAAGAAAACAAACGAGGAGGCATTACTATATTTGACTACAAATTATGGGACAATGCTGGAGTCATCAAAAGAGCAAGGTATGGAACTAAGACAGAAATATATATGACTGGAACAGAAGGGAAAACTAGGAGTAGACCCACCCACATATATTCACCCGATTTTCTGCAAAATGGCAAGAGCATGTGTTGAACAAAAGATGGCCCTTTTGTTAAAATGGTGCTGAGAGAATTGTGTATTCACACAGAGAAAAATAAAACTAGATATTCACAACTCAGGAGTGAAACTTTAGATTTGAGATTACTCAGAGAAAACAGGAAACACAGCAAGACATTGGAATGGGCAAAGTTATTCTGGACAAGATCCCCGAAGCACTAGAAACAAAAGCAAAAATGGGAAACTGGGCTTATGTCACACTGAAAGTTTTCACACTGCCAGCAAGCGTCAGCATGAACAGGCGATCTTCAGAAGGGAGAAAAGACATGCAAAGTCTTTATTAGATGAAGAATCAAGATCCAGGGTATGTAATGACTCCAATAATTCAGAAAAATGCAAAATAACCAGCTTAAAATAGACAATGTTCCTAAACAGACCTTTCTCAACATATATCAATGGCCAGAAAATATATACAAAGGCTCAATATCACTACTCATTATGTAAACATAAATCAAAACCACAATAAGAATAGCTATTATTTAATAACAAAAAGTTAATAAGTTCTAGGGAAGATGTAAAGAAGGAACATTTGCATACTTGAAAGGAATGTAAATTAGTACAATAATTATGGATAACAGCATGGACAGATACCCCCCCCTCAAAATAATGCCTATGTGATCGGTCACTTCACCTCCTCACTACATGGCCCACATAAATGAAATCAAGATGTGAACAAGACAAGTTCACGCATATGTTGTTTGAAACATTATCAACCATATTCAAGAAATGGAAACAATATACAATATGAGTCTACACAAACTGATAATCAGATGGTGTGGCACACATATATAGTTGCCATAGAAAGAGCGAAATGTGATTATTTGCAACATGGGTAAAACTGAAGTGTGAAGTAAACCAGGCATGGAAAGCCAAATGTTACCTGATCTCATTGTATAGAGGACATTCAAAAGTTGATCTCATTTAAGTTGAGAGCTGAATGGCACCTGAGGCTAGGGCAGTAAGAGATAGTAGGAAAGGATAGAGAATGGTTGAGTAATTGGTACTAGGTCACATTTAGATGAGAGTAAGAAGTTCTTATATGCTATTGGACAATAGGATGACTAGAAGAAATAATTGTCAGTTACCAAGATGAAATAGCAAATGCATATAGGTTGTATTTATACATGACATTTCACCACTGTAGGCCAATGTTACATTATACATTTAAAAATAATTTTTTAAAAAGGCAATTTTTAAAGCTATTCTTATATGTTGTTATATACAAAGATTATCTCTTCCTTGAACTTATTTGGAAATTACTTCAGCCTGTGGTTGGGGTGTCTGAAGCTTCTACATTGACAATGAATAATCTAGTATCTGCATATCAAAGTCACAGAATGAGAGAAGGGAAAACTAGGGGCTAAAAATTTAAGAGAAGCATGGCAAATTACGCAAACCTGTGACTCAAGAAGTTGAGAGAACGCCAAACAAAATAAATACAAAGAACTGTTGTCAAGACATATTGTAATCAAATGTCTGAAAACTAAACACAAAAGAAAAATCTTGCAATTGGAGAAAAACTGTGCATTACTAGTAAGAGAAAAGCAACTTAAATAACAGCAGATTCCTCATAAGAAATCATGGAAGCCACGAGGAAGCAGAATTCATTTCTAACACTCAGAGAGAAGAATTGCCATTCAGGAATTTCAGTAAAGTATACTTCAGGAATGAAAATGAGAGATCTCCTTAGGGAAATGAAAGCAAAGAGAGGCTCTTGTCTGTGCAATCACTGTAAGAATGGCCAGTGAAGTTTTTCGAGAAGGAAGGAGGGAAAATACAGGAACCAGGATGAAGAAAGGGCACTCCAGGTGAAAAACACATGGGTAAGTTGGGCTGTTCTCACCACTGGACTGTACTTATCATCTAATATATAAAAACATAATAGTAACCTCTCATGTAGTTATCAATGTTCTACTTAAGCTGACTCTATCATAAGAGGGAGATGGGAATGGAAGCTGAGGATTTAGGCCATAACAATTTGAGGAGGATTCTAAGTAGGAAAATGCAGAGAGCGGTTGATTAGAGGTATAAACAACAATGGTTGCATATTGTAATTCCTACAGCAAGCATCGCAAACTATGGAAAATGTGTATAAAATAAATCAAAATTGATTTCAAAGGATAGTTTGAATACTTTACATGAAAATGGGGCAGGGATGGGAGGAAAGCAAGGAGCACAAAAATAAAATAAAGAACAGATTCAATCCTAATATATGAGAAAATTTAATTGAAATAAAATCATACATGCCTGGGGATGTGCTCAGTGATAGAGCACTGGCCTAGCATGTCCAAGGCTTTGGGTTCCATCCCCAGCACCACACATGCACACATGCACATACATACATACATGTGCACACACACACACAAGTTTTATGAAGATACAATTAAAAGATAAAATAGGTTAAAGTGAGGGGGAAGAAAAAACATCTGTAATGCAACTATATACCCTTCATCAAAAACACCTTCAAATATGATTATACCAATAGATCAAAAGTTTTAAAGGGGCTGGGAGGTGATACTTGAGCAAGCAAGAGGAACAGAGTTTGGATCCCCAAAACCCAGTGCCACGTAAGCACCATAATTGTGGCTTCAAAAGGAGATCTTAAAAAAAAAAAAAAAAAAAAAAGCTGCCCATCAAGACTAGTCAGGCAAAGCACTGGGTTTGACTGAGAGACATTTTCTTATTGATTAAGGTAGAAGACCAATTGAAGATCTCCATATCAATCTCAGACCTCCATTTACATATGCATTCACACAAATGCACACCACCACCCCAAACACATATGTGCACACATGCAAACATGCATAGGCATAGATGTACACAACACACACACGCACACACACACACACACACACACGCACACGCACGCACCGCACGCACGCAGACACACGCATGCATGTATCCACAACACTAGCATGGAAAAAAGAAAATTAAGTAAAAGGACAGAGGAAATATCAAACAAACACTAGTCAAAAGAATAGTAAATTGTCTATATTAATATCACTCAAGATAGACTTCAAAACAAAGAAAATTTCCAGAGACAATTAAGGACATTATACAGTCATAAAATGTCGATTCTTAGAGACGATATAGCAAGCTTAAATGTGTCAGCACCATAAAAAAGGCCTGCAGAATCAGTGATGTTTCTAGTAGGTCAAGAAACAGCAGCTAAGCTTAAGTCAGCTCAGGCTAGGGATGTGGCTCAATGGTAGAACACTGGCCTAACATGTATAAAGTCTTCAGTGTCCCCAATACTACAAAAACAAAAGCTAATTCAACATGGATCATACATAATATGAACAATTTTAGATATGAAGCATTTTACGATATGGTATAAGTACACGATATAAATGTGATCGCATTTTTAAACCCTGGTGGTTCATTTCTGCAGACACAGCACTTGAGAGGCAGAGGAGGATTGCCATGCATCTGAGGCCAGCCTGCGAGCTCCAGGAAAGCCTGGGCTACAGCATGAGGCTCTGCCTCAGAAAACAAACAAATGCACAATACGACAACAACCACCAAGCATTATGCTCACTCTCCAGTGAGGACAAAGGAGAAGGCAAGGTCAGAACCAAACAAATCAGAAAATAGGCAGATAGCTCAACACAGGAGTGCCCAATCTTCTGGATTCTCTGGGCTGCGCTGTATTAAAAATTGTCTTGACTACAGTTAAGATGTCTATCGTACTAGCCTAGGCTCTCCATAATATGAGCTTTAAGAAGTGCAATAATGAGTAAAAGAATGGGACAGAGGAGACAGCCACCAGAGTGTCACTCATAGACATGAACTGCTGAATAGACACCAAAAGAAGAGATGCAAAAGTACATAAGAAACAACTGTACAGATGTTGCCGTCTGCGAGGTGGGTGTCCCACCTAAGTAAAATCTCCATGTATTTCATCCATGCATTTCAGCTGTTTGTGATGATATCCTTGGATCTTTTCCTGGTGTTCCTTGGTGGGTTGGTCTCAGATTGTCATCTTTGTCCCTCAACTATACCTGGTGATGATAGCAACTGCCGCTAATTTACTAAATACAGTTCAGCCTTTGTGTTGGATATTATAAAGCTATGGTATTACAATAACCACAAAGGATAGATATAATCTTGTTTCAGGATAAGAAATATTGAAGTTCAAATAACTGATTTGCCTGAGGTCCTAGAGCTGGTTAGTGTCACAAATGAGATTCAGCTGAAGACTTCCTGAGGCAGACATAATAGCGTCTTCTTTCTTAGTCATATGATTCCTATTAAGGACTTCATTTCCCAGCTTTCTTTGTAACAGCAGCTGGCCATGTGACACCTTTATATCCAATGAAGTGTTAGCATTCTATGGTAGCATTTTTCTTAATGGGACATGCTCTGCCTTCCTTCTCCTTGCTGTTGGCTAGGTGAGTATGCAGTGACTAGAACAAAAGCATTTGTCTCAGATGATTAAGTAGAGGCCAGGAGTTCCAGAAAGTCATGAAAGCAGCCCAGACTGATTGACATATGAAGCTTTCATTCTAGCTTTCAGCTATCTTGGAGAAAAACTGAAATTTATAGCTAGTTTAAGCCAGTCTCTCTCTCTCTCTCTCTCTCTCTCTCTCTCTCTCTCTCTCTCTCTCTCTCTCTCTCTCTCTCTCTCTCTCTCTCTGTGTGTGTGTGTGTGTGTGTGTGTGTGTGTGTGTGTGTGATTTTTGGGTCACTCAGCTGACTGGCTCTCCTAATGCATATGGACATCAAAGCCTGTCCCCTTTTATTTGTGTGTTCTCTCAAACTAACATAGTGCTGCACTGCGGCCCCAGCCACAGCACACCACTGCACTCAAGCAAGTCAGATTTATAACTCTCCCCAAGTCATATGCAGTATCTACAGCAGAATAGAAATTCAACCAGTATTATGAATTCATTAACTCGCAAATGTGAGAATCAATATGTCAAATAATCTAGGAGACCAATATGTACCCCATGCTGGCCTCCAGGTACTACCCATCACTCCTGCCAGCACATTGGTGTCAGCTCTGAGGAATTGCATATTGACTTGATATTGACCCCAGGAAAATAGAACAGAGAGCTAAATTTGCCTCCAACGATAACAGAAAAAAAAAAAAAAAAACCCCTGAGCTTAGTGCTCTTGAATTGCCAGGTTTGCTCCCATTAGTACCACTCCAATAGGGTCATACAAAAGAAGGACTTCAAATTCTGCCTTGCTGAAGTCCTGGCATGAACCCTCATGACATTCCCGAAGCACACAAATGTTCACTAGCTCTTTCTTCAGCATCTGGAGACAAAAACAAATGCAACTTCGGCCACCTTGTCTCTCGAAGAGAGGCAAATCCCCCTGCTAGTTATGTGTGTCTGTAAAAAGAGTGGTGGAGACCTGAATGAGCCGCCCAGACCATCTGGAGGGAAGGCCAGGGAGCAGTTGATTTTTGGTGCCCCCAGTGAGGCCGATGGGGAAATGGCTCAGTATTAGGGGAAAGAGGAGATTTAGTCAGGTCTAGAATACAGGGTTGAAGGTCACTGCAGCCCTTCTGAAGTTTCTATGGCATGTGAGCTCTCAAAAGTACCATACCAGCTAATAGAATTTTTTTTTCCATTAAAAAAAAAAAAAGACAGATGTGGATATGCAACCACATCTGGAAAGAAAAGGCACAAGGCTCTGCCAGGCATGGAATTAAGCTGGTATTTGTATTTGTATCGTGGCAATTGGCTTTACCTTCTCATTTTGCATAATCTCCTCAATGGAGAGGAGAGTAATTTCCCTTCAGTTCGTAGACTGGTGCTTGGACAGGACAGAGAGGAAGTCTCTGCATTTTGTGAAAGAGAAAATCACCAACATCCCTTTTGTTCCCTTAGGCGGGATTTGGATGGATTACTTACACTTAAAAGGGAAGGCGGCTTTTAACCTTAAAAAAAAAGAGAGAGCGGGAGAAAGAAAAGAAAAGGGGAGGTGGGGAGAAAGAAAGAAAACTCATGGCATTAACACGGTGCATTGGCATGCTACTAAATCTAAGGAATTTTGAAGGATAACTTCTCAGACTTTATCCAAAACATGAAACAAATTCTTCAAACATAAGCTGCCAAACTCATGAACTTGTTCAGATCCCTGTAATGTTGGTCTCCCCAAACGCTGCACTTAGCTCTGTGATTGGCTGTTTAGCACTCCCAGGCTGGTGGAGGTGGTAGGCAGAGAGGTCTGGAGGGGACTGTTCAACAAGCCTGGTGTGTTGGCCCCTCTCAGAGGATCAGACTTCTGGAATCGATTTGGGTTCAGAATTGCATTACCGTAGGAATGCCGAGTATGTGCAGGCCTTGATGGCTTGTGAACCACACTTCCTGAAGCTGGCCATGAGCCAGCACAGAGACCATCAGCATCTTAAAAATGAATTCTTTATGAGACAAAGAACAAGCCACCCAATTTCTGAAATCACTGAAGTGGAAAGCTTGTCTGTAAGTAACCTAAAACTGGTCGACACTTAGGCTCCTTTGTATTTTGAGTATATGGGAGGGATCAAATGTCACTCCCAAAATGCCTTTTCCTTTCCACAGCCGGCATTGTGAGGCCCTGGGTAGCCTGGGATTATTATCTGGCTGAAGCTAAATTGCTCTGGTAGGACATCTGCTATTCTGTCAAAACTATTGCCAAATAACTGCACCAAAATCAGGCAAATAGGACTGAGTATGTTAAGGAAGGGTAATTGCCCTGTCTCTCCAAGAAATTAAAGGCCTGGATGAGATGAACACCCAGGAAGGCCAGGAAGGGTTCCCACTACTCCACATGAAGTGATTGCTGCAAGGGGTCTTTTGCAGAACTTCTATAGGAATGGTAAGCTGTGCAGCCAAGACTAGACACAAAGAGAACATTCCAGACACAGACTAGAGATGGGATGAGGCTCAGAGGCAGAAGCCAGCAAATGTAGCTATGGGTGAATATGGCATGACTACCGAGACGATGGTGAGAAGAATGTGGGGCCAGGGTAGGATAGAAGGAAAGCCACGTGGCTTAAGGCTGAACTTATTCTATGTTATAGTTTGATGCTCTGTGAGGCAAGAGGTCATCTTCACCTGATATCTCGCAGGTTACATTATTTCTTTTTGTCTCCAGTTTGAGTGCTTTCCTTTCAAGTCAAAGTTAGTTAACTTAAAACAAACATGTGCTGTTGGCTCGCCCAGGTCACTTCTGACTCTCAAAATACAGGACGTCCGATAGGCTACCAGCCTAGCAGCTTTCCTTTTTTGCAAAGAAAGAAGCAAGTCTTTTGAATTAAGTGACGCATGGAGATGTGTGGGTCATATTTTGTCTAAATAATCCCAACACTGTTACCCAGGACTCTGCAGGCAAGCCTTAGCAGCCCCCTCTGTCAGACACATTCCACCCAAGAGCCTCCTTCACTGCGCAAAATATTTACATAACCCTGGGAGGTGTAAGTGTATAAAATAGGTCTACAGATCAAATAGTTACTGATAACAAATCGCAAAGAAATTTGTTTCAAACAATTTTCTGTTATGCACATAATTGTTGTACGCTTTAAAGATGGAAGGCAAATATAGTACTAATAATATAAATGTGCCTCTTTTTTAATATTTTATTTATTTATTTATTTTTACATACTAACCACACAGTTTCCTGGCCCTCCTTTCTTCCTGTTCCTTCCCCTCCTCCCTTCTACTCCCCCTTACATCCACTTCTCAGTTTGTCTCCATTCAGAAGGGGTGAGGCCTCCCATGGGAGTCAACAAAGCATGTGCCTCTTTATTTTTATGTGAACAATTAAATCATGCTTGAATATTTGGTGCTGTAAATTGTTCAGCATCTTCAATGTTTTTCAGAGTTGATTGATATTTCGACTTTATGATTATCAATGCTGAAAATTTGTTTCACATAAGCATCTAGTATAAAATGGAACTATTACAGTGCTCTTTCAGGAGCTGCTGGAAGATATCCTAATCCTATGACAATATTCATTTCTTGATAACTCAAACTTAAAGAAACTAAAACATTGTAACAATACAATCCAAGATATACAAATTTGGTACATGCATGCTAAGGAATGCTGCTAGGAAATATTACAGTCTTCATTTGTAGTAACTAGTTGATTGTGTTTCCATAAGATCAGAAAATGTTTCTTGAGCAGCAAAATCTTTGCAATTTATAACATGCAATAGTCTCAAATATGATCTAAGTATTTCAGGCAGCCTTGTCGGTACTCTGTGGTGTGGCAACATGTGCAAGTATGACATTGCATACAAAGTGACTACATTGTGTATTTAAAACTAAGTCTATAGTGACGCCATGTGATACAATATAGGACCATGCTATAAGAAATAATTCAGATTCATTATGTGATTGGTTTTAAACTGATTTCTCAAGCTCAGAAACCATTCTCCACTGCCAAATTTTTCACAGCCACCACATTCAGCTACACCCATGTTGTAAGACACTGAGCCTTAGATTATGTGGGGTTGAAAAAGAATGTTTCCCACCAGCTCATATATTTGAATGCTCAGCCATCAGCAAGGGGCACTGTCTGAAAGGATTAGAAGATGTAGCCTTGTTAGGAAGTGTGTCACTGGAGGTGGGCTTTGAGGTTTCAAAAGCCCAAGCCATGCCTAGCGGTTCTCACTTACTGCTGCCTGTGGATTCAAGTGTACAACTCTCTAACACCATGTCTGCCGTGTGCTGTCTTGCTTCTGCCAGGATGACAATGGACTAAAACTCTGAAACTGTAAGCTAACCCCAATTAAATGCTTTTTTAAAAAAATAAAATTGACCAAGACAGCAGACCATGATAATGAAGTTTTGCCTTCAATGTAAATTTTCATATTTATTTCCTACTGAATACTTTACAAAGAAGATAAAGAAAAATCTACCTGAACAGGGCATGCCTTGTTTTCCTTACTATGAGAATCAAACCCTAGTTGGCCTCTCTCTCATGATAGCAAGACTAAAAAGTAACCTTCTTCAGCTGTCACAATGGAGATTTAAGTGAGGCCCACATTTTCAAATGAAGCCCTAATGTTAAATCCAGTGAGCTCAGTCAAAACATTTCCATTGGAACCTACAGCCAATCTGACATATTTATTTCCAAGTTGAATAGATCTCTTTACCAGTTTGGGGTTCTTCTCACTTGCTTTTTAAAACAATACTGGCAAGTCCAGATAAAACTACCATTTCACTGGGAAGTGGTGGCACACATCTTTTATCCCAGCACTCCAGAGGCAGAGGCAGAGGCAGAGGCAGAGGCAGAGGCAGAGGCAGAGGCAGAGGCAGAGGCAGAGGCAGAGGCAGAGGCAGAGGCAGAGGCAGAGGCAGAGGCAGAGGCAGAGGCAGAGGCAGAGGCAGAGGCAGAGGCAGAGGCAGAGGCAGATAGATCTCTGTGAGTTCGAGGCCAGCCTGGTCTACAGTGTGAGTGCCAAGACAGGCTCCAAAGCTACATAGAGAAACCCTGTCTTGAAAAACCAACTCTGCCCCCCAAAAAAACTTGCCTTTAATAAACAGTATATAAGCAATAAAGTTAAATTTGTTTGAGCATAAATTCCTAGAAGCTGTAGATGTGCCTAATCCAATCATCTAGTAAAAAAAATGGATAAATGAATGAATGAATTAATTAAAAACAACTTTTTAAAGTAAAAGATTCATATGATCTGAAGAGAAAACAGATCATGAATGACAGTTTCAAAGCTCTTGTTCAGTGGTTGATGATGGATGAACTGATCGATAAGAACAGGCTGGAAATGGTAACACATGAAGCTCCCAAACTCATACAATCTATCTTAAGATGATAGTACCAAGAATGTTGAAGAAAGAAATCAGCCTATTGGGTCAGAAAATCAAAACTGTTATCACAGACTACCACAGACTGATTCAACTAATTTTCCGCTGAGCACAGCATTCCAGGGCTTTTCAAAGTCCCCCACACTTCACAGCATGCTTCCCCAGCAGGAAGGGCCCCTTAAACATAATTTGATCCAGTCCATGTGTTTAGCAGAAAAAAAAAAAGCCAAGACCCAAGGCAGTGGTGTAGCATGCCTGAGGTCACATAATTAGTTATACAGCCACCCAGTGCTCCTTCCAGGGCACCATGGTACCATACTAAGAGTTCTTGGGAGGGATGAAGAGTTGAGCCAGTGAAAATCGGGATGCTGAATGCAGCAGATCTGCTCACAGGAATGCAGGCTTCTTTGCCACTGGCAGGGAGAAAGGGAGAGTGGCTTGCGAGATGCCTCATAGCAAGCATCTCTGAGTGAGATTCCATCATCCCCAGTGATGCCAGAACCCCCAAACCACCAAGGACCACGAGGAAATGACTGGCTGCTCCGAGCCAAGCAGAACCAAAGGGCTGAGATGTTCCAGGAGTTGTTTTCAAAGAAAGTGTCTTGCCACCCTGCCAAGGAGAGAAAACCCATGAAGAAGGGAGAAATGGAATTGTGTTAAGATTTATCACCATGTGTCAATGTGGCTAAAAGCAGGACAGCAAAAAAGGCAGGAGCAAGTGAATTAAAAACATTCCATGGCGTAAAAAATGTGGACTTGAAGCAGAATGCAAGGGGACCTTTGAACATGGCAGGCCAGATTTTAGATGATGGACTGTCAGAATAGCTCCAGAGACAGAGAGGGGAAAAAACATGCAGCATTCCTAGGATTGGCATAAGAATAAGGCCTGGGCAAGAAGGAAGACTTGCAGCCAAATGCTTAAATGCCTTCCTTTAATTTCTGATGGCTCCTAGACACACAGCGCGAAAGTCTTGCTCACATGAGAAAAAAAAAGAGTCTTCTGTCCACTGAATTAAATCAGGTGGGTACACAGTCTTACTTCCTACACAGTGACTGGACTGGCAAAGATCAAAACAAACCAGTCACTCTGGACCAGTCCTGCTATGCATTTGCTGCTCTGCCTGTAATGGCTTCATACTGCTTCAGCCCCTTTGGAGTGTTCTGTGGGGACAAGTTGATAATGGCAACCAGTAAAAAGAAAATTAAGCATTGGCAAAAAAAAAAAAAAAATAAGAAAAGAAAGGTGAGTGATGATTTGAGGTATTTAATTATGAGATGATCAACCCTTGGGACTTTAGGAAAAATGCACAAAGCAGCAAGCTGGCCTGAATCACCAGTCGCCTGCACACAAGATAGCATATTGAAAGAGGAAATGTGCATCAGAATGGATTTGGCAATCTGTGTGCATGATCTTACTAAGGTCTCAATTTCCCCCTTTTACAGAAAGGGAAACTTTGAGTTTAAAAGGTTTAAAAATCGCACCTGAAGTTGTTTAGAGAGGTACAAAAACCCAGTTTATTAATGTTGGCATTTAACCACTCTACTATTTGCCTCATCTCCTTCAGCCTTTCAAGAAAATAAATGCTACATTTTAAAAATTCATCTATTTGGTGTTCTGAACTGCCTCTGTACCTTCAGGTCCTCCATGGTGGACTGTACCATGAACTGTGAGAAAAATAAATTCTCCCTCTGCTAGGACATTTTATCACAGCAATAGGAAAAGAAACTATCTGGCTTTGAATGTACATCATGATTGGCAAGTTAGGTAGCCTGACTTTGCTGTTGGCTTAAAACAGATAAACAGACCATCCTGTTTGATGTGCACAGTAACACTGTATTCATGCAGAAACTAAAAGCTCTCTGAACTAGGTTAAGTAATTACACAGAAGGTCAAAGATATCAAAGATTACCCCAAATCTTGAAGATATGATATGACATCCCCAAGAGGTACTGAAAAGAAAAATGGAAATTAGAAATGTCAGAAATATCACCTGAAATTATATCTGGCCTTCAATATTCAAAAGAGGGGTTTATTAACTTTTTAAAAAATGGCTTCTGTACAGCCAGGCAATGGTGGTATACACCTTGGTAATCCCAGCACTTGGGAGGCAGAGGTAGGTGGATTTCTGTGAGTCTGAAACCAGCCTGGTCTACAAGAGCTAGTTCCAGGACAGCCTCCAAAGCCACAGAGAAACCCTGTCTGGAAAAACAAACAAACAAAAAATGGTTTCTGTCAATACTTATTTTGTTCTGTCAATACAATATTTTTTTTAATCATGTATGTTCTCAAGGTCTCGCATGCTGTGCAGAGATCGTATGTACAGTTCTAACTTAGAGCTGAGTGAGCTCCTCACCACAACTAGTACCTTTCAACCCCCAACAGAGCTGGACAGGCTCCAGCCAGAAATCAGTTCGCACCAACTGCTCACACAATTGGATCCTTAACTAGAAACCATAAGAAGTGTAAGGAAATTCTGCCATTCATGTCTGTAACAGATACTCCAGCCATCAGAGGAAGGCAGGTGCTCTGTTGGTCACACTGTCTCCATGACTGCTATCAATCGTCTACACACACACACACACACACACACACACTTCAACCTCCACACAGAACTTTATCAGTCTCAACAGCCTCTGGGGCCCAGGTCACTTCTTGATTCGTTGTGCTCACAATCATTCAGGTTCTGACATGAATGTGTTGCCAGTCTCTTCTCCCTCTCAACCTCTTGTATCAGCCTATCTGTTGGCTCCTTTTCCAACACCCTTTAGTGTGGACCACAAGGCCACTCATCCGCAAGAGATTAGTCATTGGTGGCAAGATACTACTGTTCTGTGCACCTTCATCGAATTCTCCCCTGCTCTCATGTTTCTAGCCACACTAGCACATGGGTTTGATCTCTTACCCTAAGGTAGAGAGGCCCAGAGAGTCTGGCTTTGCTCCTCTTTATGAAGTTACTTCAGCCTGCAGTTAAAAAGATAAAGAATGCCCTTGATACAATAGGACATGATCAGAGAGAAAGAGCCTTCTATTATCATTTTATTGAGAAATATCAGAGATAAATCTTTAGAGATGACCTTGTAAATCTTGGGCCTGAGCCAGAGAGCTGATGCAACTTGCCAGGAGCCAGTCTCACAAATGTTGACAGTGTTGGAAAAAGAGGTGAATGGTCCCAATGACCTATCCAATGACTGTTCCTAAAGTACTACATTATAGATTTGTGAGCAGTAATTTGTGCCTCCCTAGAATACCTCAAATTCTGAGATGATGCCTCTGGTCACCGTGCAGTGTTCTGATACAGTAAGGAAGCACCCATGTGTGAGTCTTTAAAAACACAAGGGAGACTGGCTTGTGCAAGCAAACTTATACTTGCTTGTTCTTAGATGGAGTATGCATAGGTCAGATTCTCCAGCTTCTTAGATAATCTGAGACCCCCCCAAATTATAAGAAACTAAAAAACTATTTAACTCACCAATGCCTGTGGAGGTGGGGGGGGCAATCAATTCAAAATCACAATTAACAACAATCAAGTCTGCTTTTGTTAGCCAGTTAAAAATTGAGAGGAAACACAAAAGAACCAAGCAACCAGACAATACATCAGAGAATTATTAGGGAATGTTTAGTATCACCAAGGGTTATATCTCAAAGGATCATCTAAACTCAAATGTGTGTTCCACTCAGTCTTGTCATTGTGGCAAAAGAAATGAGTGAAAGAAGTCCTTTGTGGGAGAAGTTGTTACTAAGGAATCTGGAAAGAGGCATTCCTGGCCACATCTTAGGAAATGTCCTTGCTAAGTACCTGAGAATTCCTTTGTTTGGTTTGAGGATGTCAGCACAGTGGGGAAGCTGATCTCATTCCACAACAAATATGCCTTGGGCCTAAGAACTACCATCTCCCCAAGGCTGACACAGCAGGACCAGACAGACATACAGAGGAAAGCAGAGTATGATGTTCCCTCCGGGGAACCAGCAGACAGATGCAGTCAAATCCTGTAAGATGCCATACAGGAACTAAGGAAGCTATTCTTGGGAGAGGTTTTCACTGGCTAGGCTTGTTAGACAGGCTGGTTATGAACTTGCAGTTTGTTCACAAGGAGAAAGAACAAAATTGTGGCCATCTAAAGATAGGACTGCAATGCTGTTGGTCATGGGAGAATTCTTCCCTTTCCCCTTCCTGCTACCCCAATATCTGACACAATCCAGACATTAGCTGAGAGCCAAACCCTACAACCATGCTCACTTCAACTGGCAAAACATAACACTGGTGGAGAGAAAAGAGCCATTTGCATAATAACATAGTTTTCATAGGAAAGCATTAGATCTCAGAAGGTCATATAGGGCCACATAAGCAGCCAAAAGAACAAAGCCAAGATATCATTGAGAGCCATTATCTGGGATGTAAACTGAAAAGTGAGTTTGACATAGCACAGGGGACAGTGATAGGGAAAATGCCAACCAGTTCAACTTAGCATCTCCCAAAAATGTTGTTCACTAATGACTGAGCTTCATATATAAAACACACACACACACACACACACACACACACACAGACAGACACACACAGAGAGAGAGAGAGAGAGAGAGAGAGAGAGAGCGAGAGAGAGAGAGAGAGAGAGAGAGAGAGAGAGAGAGAGAGAGAGAGAGAGAGAGAGAGAGAGAGAGAGAGAGAGAGAGAAGGGGGAAGGAGAGAGAATTTTAAACTCCCTATGGTTTTTCTCTAACTTATCTAATTTATAAGACAAAACTGACCAAAGAAAAAACTAGGTCTAATAAAACTCCTACCTTGATCTGATCATAACCTTAGCCCCAACTAATCTCATCAAGCTTCTTGGACTTCCAATCATGTGGGTTTGTACTTTTGACTCATCTTTCCATTTACAACCCTATTCAGTTACTAGACCCAACACTTGGTATAAACGTCCTTGGATGTGACCTTTTGATTTCCTCTTCAAATATAATTCACAGAGTCCCTCCAGTACCAGAGCTTTCAATCATCCTGGGTCAACATCTCACTGATTGGTCTTGACACCTGGGCTCATAGGAATCAGTACATCCCTGGCTGACAAGAGTCCTATTAATTTTGATCTAGACCTTGTCTGAGGAGTTATACAGTGTCAGAACATAAAAAGGGCTGTTTTACCAGGAAAGAGTTGTTGCTTTTGTTCTCAGATCTTAAGTTACTGAGTTTGATGTTCTGTCTAGCCAGTGCCCAAATATTTCTGGACCTCAGGAGTCATGGGCCAGAAGTTAATCAAACAGTGCTAACCTCATTAGCACCAAGACTGATTCTATACAAGATGGATAGCTAACCAGAACATGTTGTCATAGAAACTCTCCATTTTATAGTTCATAAATAGTCACCAAAGGAGAAGATGTGTCAATGAAGACTTTAAAAAAGTAATATTAATTTTAATTTTAACTGAAAGCAAATAGAGAGTAAATTTATCTAGTCATCTTATAATAATAACTTCAAATTTTCTTCTTTTAGTTTGAATCATCTGACCGAGTTTTACCTAGTCTTTACTTCCTAAATAATATAGTTCTAAGCATTATTCACAATCTCCAGTTTTTGTTTCTCAAAGTGAATTCAAACCTTAATGTCATGTATTAAGAAAGCAAAGTTCAACCTTCCAGAGTTCCAAATTTTTAATAAAAATTTTTAGAGTCTATTATAAAACCAATAGCAGCTTTTAAACACAAATTTTGAGGATAATGCTATCTTTATTAACTCCTTCCAAAAGACTTCAACTTTGTTTCCAATTAGATGGAAAATACCTTTTCATGTTCATATTCCACTGCTTTATAGAAAGTCAAATTAACATTTACATTTTTTGCATCCAGGAGCAGTGGGAACCAAATGGTTTGGGAATCATCTCTAATGATGTTTGATAAACGAACCATTTCTTTTTTTCTGAGCAGACTTATACAAGCTCACTAGAAAGCGCTCTAGTTGTTTGAGTCTTAGCTGTGCTGAGGGCATTTGTCAGCACGTGTCACAGGGAAATTAAGAATTTCCACTGATCATCACATCAGCTAAGTATACCTATGTCCCAAGTCTCCTGCTCTACTCAGAGATGGTCCTGCCAGAGTTTGAATGTGAACTGTCCCCCATAGACTTATGTGTCTGAACACTTGGCATGTGACTTTTAGCACTATTTAAGAAGGCTGTGAAACCTTTAGGAGGTGAAACCTTGCTGAAGGAAATGGGTCAATAAGGGCAGGGCTTGGGGTGTAATAACCCCACTCCACTTCCTGATCAATGTCTGCAACTGCAAATGCAACATAGCCAGCAGCTTTCCCTGCCATGATGGATTGTAGCCCCTTAAACTGTAAGCCAAAATAAAACTTTGGTCCCTTAGGCTGCTTCTTGTTAGGTGTTTTGTCACAGCAAAGTAAGTCACAGAAAAGTAAAGAATATAATAGCAATAGTCAGTGATAATTCTTTAGCATAGTGTACAGTTTTTAGCATCCTCTCACATTTTGTCAGGAACACACATACACCATTATCTGTTAATGCTATCTTTAAAATGTCTTTATTCATTTTCCTTTTTCTTATTTTTTTAATTGAGGAGTCATTGACACGGAATGTGTGTAAAGTTTATAATTTGATGGCATTAGATATATGTACATAAACTTGAAATAATTAATAAAATAATGAACATATTGATCACCACAGAAGTGCTCATCTAAGCTTCCTATTGCTTTCTTAGGCTTCACATATCATGGCTCGAAACTGCTAATGTACTAATCGATATTAGAACTGTGTAGATTGCTATACGGACAAAATGACATCATTTCCTCTAGGATTTTTTTTTCTTTTATTCATTCACTTTGTTTGCCAATCTGTACACACGGTACATATATACCACAAAGGGTCTTCTTCCATAGGTCTTTACTTTCCCCTTTTCAAGCAATTGTTTTTCTTTTTTTGAATATTATAAGTGAAATTTCTGTGAATTTTTATGCAAGTGTTTGTATGGAGAAATATGTCATTTCTAAAATGTGAATGTCCTAATTAGTCAACTTGACACAGCCTAGTCATTCAAGAAAGAAGTCTCAATTGAGGGATTTCCCAGCCAGATTGGCCCCTGGACACATCTGTGTGGGATCATCTTGATTGTTAATGTATGAGGACCCAGCCCTTGAGAAGCTGCACAATACTCTGTGCAGGTAGTCTTGGGCGATAAAAGGAAATTATCTAAGCATGAGTCTCCCGAGGATGGTTTCTGCTTCAAGCTCCTCTGTGAGTTTCTGCCCCAACAGCACTCAATGATGGATTATAAGCTATAGACTGAAAGAAGCCCTTCCTTCCTCTAAGTGTCACTAGGCATGGTGTTTGTCTCAGCCACAGAAAGAAAACCAGAACCCATAACTAAAGTTCAATTGAGTCAGGAGCAGTTGTCTCTCTTTATAGCTATCTCTCATTTTTACTTCCAGTGTCTCTATCTTTAACCTTTCTCCAAACAATTTCCTTGAAATCTTCAATGTCGTGTTTTTAACAAATTATAAGAAAATAACAATTACTGAAATAGGAAGCTTAACTATTAAGTAATTGCTGGTGATGACAACAAGGGGCATTGTGGGGAATCAGGTATTCCTGGAATCATGCAAGATGAACTTTCTATACTAAGCTTTGGAATAAAGTTCATTTGAGTTAGACTTTTAAACTGATGTTTCTGATAACTAGGGGGAGCATGGGAGGGAAAGGCTTCTTTGCAAAGTGAATGGAATGAGCAGACTAGAAAGGTATGAAGTGTTTTTAAGTAGAGGGCTTAGCAAGAGCAGAGAGGAGAAGAAGCAGGGAGTGATGGTTTTGGATCACAAAATAGAGTGAAACTCCAGCTCAGAGAGCAAAGGAAAGCCCAAAGGCCTGTCGCTGAGAGACAGATGAACAGTACTCTCTAGAAACCACCAACGTGGATTTTATTGGGTTTAGATTTTCTGAAGCAAACTGAGAGAGATTTATCTTTTCTGGGTCTGGTGGTTTTAAGTTTTTGAAACCATAGCCTCAAAGACAGGAAAAGAAAATCGTCAGTTGGACGAGGCCACCCATGCAAAAGCTCGAAGCCTCCAGCCAGGCTATTTATTCTTGGTCATGTCTTTGGGCACATGGCAACTGTTTAGGATAAGAATTTGGGATTGTACAGCAAGTGTAATCGAATACAGACAAGGCAGAGAGGGGCAGTTTGATTTTATAATCATTGAGTATGCTTGTTGAAAGGGTACCATGACCAAGAGGTATTATTTTGGATTGCTTTTGGCACAGTCTGTCCGTAGACTATTGATATGAAAAGCCTTTCTCTTCATAGAATACTTTAGAATTCAGCTTAATATAAAATATGAAGCCCACAGTTAATACACAAGGTGGCATTTGGTGCCAAAGATTAAATATTTACTGGTAAAATATACAGTGACGAAAAGGATTTTCAAACAGGCAATAAATCATAGGATCTGAACTCTGTATTAATATTATTTTTACTGGGGGAAAACTTAGCTCAAAGGAAAAAATTTAACCCATTGCTGTAGTTCCTGTAGTTCATGTAGAATTCATGAAAAATAATAATCAAATATCCCTTTGCTAAAGAACGCAAATAGGAGAGAAATTTTATTTGCCTTTGAATAAATTCATGACTTCAGTGAAATGAAGAATGTTAGCAATCTGTCCTTTCAAGCATCCATGGTCGATTCTTTCACATGCCTTTCCCACCCCACCTTTCCTTTCCTCCCACGGCCAGTAGGCAGAGTCCAACTACATAATGGTTAAGCCCACCTGGACTATAACCACCGGGCCTGATCAAATTTTGACTATGGTAGTTACCAAATATATTTCCACGTAACTTTGCTGTTCTGCATGTTGTTTATCTACAGAATAATATATTAATAGGGTTTCACCATAGGTTTCCATAGGGATTAGGTGGGTTAATATACTTACAGAGCTCCCAGGAACCATGGAGAAAATAGCTAATCCTCTATGGTATCAACCTTCATCCTCCTCTTCAATTTTTCAAACATAGCCTGGTAAAGCCTGGATTATTCCTTTAATGAATTTTCTTTGCTCAGTGTGATCATTCCTTAAGCATGCACAGCCTTTTAAGCATGCATATTTCCTGATGTTATTGTGTATTATAAACAATTCCAAATTGGTTCTAAAATGGATTAGAAACCAGCTTTTAAATACCTCCTCAAGATGAGTTAATATCTCTCTCTCTCTCTCTCTCTCTCTCTCTCTCTCTCTCTCTCTCTCTCTCTCTCTCTGTGTGTGTGTGTGTGTGTGTGTGTGTGTGTGTGTGTGTGTGTAAGTGGAGGTCAGAGGACTGCTTGCAGGCCTCAATTCTTTCCTTCCACCACATGAGTTCAGGGAATTGGACTCACAGGTCATCAGATTTAGTGGCAATTGTCCTTACCCATTGACCCACCTCACCAGCTCCCATATTTTTTAAAGGAGTACACCATATGTATTCTTCTTAAAATTAAACAAATATTTCCAGTATGAAGGGAAAAGGTAAATTATACTCCTAGTGTATTAGCAAACATTTTCCATGTATATCTCCTCCTGATAAGCCATTATAATGAGTGGGTGGGTGGATGCATCAGGGGATGGTTATTTGGATGGAAAGGTAGATGAGTGGGTAACTGGGTTGATGGATGGGTGGACAGATGGGTGGGTAGATGTGTGGTGGATGGATGGATTAGAGACCATATGAATATATAGCTTGATAGATAGGGCAGGAAGATGGGTAGGTAGTGGACGAGGGGATCAACATAAGTCAGGAAACAAAAATTCTTTCAGAACAAAAGAAAGGAGCTAACTTCTGGAAATAATTTACTACACAAACTAGAAATAAATTTCAGAGAATATCTGCTTCACATTATCTGTAAGTCACAGGAAAAAATATGTAAGAATAATGGTTGAGATGAAAACCTGACAGGCAAGATGTCAGTTAAGGATACTGAAATACTGAGTCACAGCAATGATCATGACCAGAGAGTAGAGAATAAGAGGGAAGGATGGAACTGAAGGGAAGAAAAGAAGGAGGGAGAAGGGAGAGATGAGGAGGAGGAGGAGGAGGAGGAGGAGGAGGAGAAGGAGGAGGAGGAGGAGCAGAGAGAATATGACCCTGTTTTGTGTTGTTCCATTTCTTTTAAATTTAGTGTTCATGGAGAGCAGTAAACGATTTTCTTCAGTCCGAGATGTATGTTCCTAATTAGACTCATTTATGCTGCAATATTAAGAACATGCAACTGGTGGAGGCAACAGAAAGAAGGGACCAATTGAAGGTCAGCGCCTTGGCTGGGTTAATACAGCTTGTAAGGATGGCTGAGTTTTGTTCTCTTCTATTTTGTTTGCCATTGTGAAGACAAGAAACCTGTTCAACAGAATGTCAGGAGCATGGGTTGTACGGGTTGTTTAAAGTATATAACTTTCCTTGGGAACCTACAGAGAAGTAGTTTCCAATATCACAAGCTGCTTATGAAAATGGAAATATTCTGCCCCTTACTTTTCCATATGAAGTCCTTTGTTCTGCAATGGGTTTCCATAATGAGAAGGAGCATGATGCAGGCTGTGTGGATCTCTAGTAAAACTCAATAAGTTCAATCCTTACCTGTTAATTACTTCAGTGAGTCTGTCCAAAGGGGGAAGGAGATGGAGAGGGAGGGGGAGAAAGAGGGGAGGGAAGGGGAGAGCCAGAGAAAGACACACACACACACACACACACACACACACACACACACACACACACGAGAGACACAGAGAGAGAGAGAGAGAGAGAGAGAGAGAGAGAGAGAGAGAGAGAGAGAGAGAGGCAGACAGACAGACAGACAGACAGACAGACAGACAGACAGACAGAGATCCTTATTTTCTAAGACAAAAATGGGACCCATTAACCATTTACCAGGACTCTCTAAGGTGTGCTCAAGCCCTTCTGATATACAACATCCTTCTAAAAATGTTACACTCGAGTGATAAATGCTTAAATCAAAGTTTCACAGTTAATTGTGGAAGTTGAAATAAGGATATAAATTATGCAAATGTGCTAATCCATTGTGTCCCAAGGCCCCATCCAATGCTTCCTGCAAATTTACCTTTCCTAAATGCTCAAACTTTAGACTTGTTTTCAGGGGTCCTGGGTTCTCTTACGTAGCCTGTATAGGAATCAACCTATTTCACTGTGACCATAATCAGTACACATCCCATCTGTTTTTTCCACAGAGAGCACAACTTCATGGTCCCATAATGACAGCTGAAGCTGAAAGTGATGACTGAGATAAGGAAGGCTTAACACTGTGTTGAAAATGATCACACAAAGCAATGGACTCCTGTCACAGATCCGACAGGACACAGCTCTCAAGCTGCCTTTGTGACCTGAGTCTCAAATCTTCCATGAGGTTCCACTTTAAACACACAACAGATGCACACAAAGCCTCAGCAATTGGCAAAGTATATTATTGTAACCAGCAAACCAAATCTGAAAGCCTTAGGCAAGAGTTTTCACAAAGCACATTGGGGGAAATGCCAGCTTAGATGATGATAGAGGTTCTGATTAGGGCTTTGCCCACATCTTAAGTAAATAAATCCTAAACCCTCGTTACCACCCAGAATGGTTTTTCTTGAATGGAATTATTACTCAGTGAAAAGATAAACATGAAAATTTGAAACAGAAGTTTTCTATGCATTGATATTAAACTGTAAGAACTTAACCTAGAAAAGGGGGAAGAGAAAAAGTCACTCCCTCTATGATTTTTACTTTTGAGTAATTGCACCCATAATTGCTTCCCTTGTGTAACCCTCAGTCTCAGATAATCCTCTTCCTATCTTGGTGTCTCCTAATAAATTTCTTATCAGCATTCAAATGTCCACTTTTCTTCTTCCAACATTTACCCATGTATCTGACTCTACTAAAACTTGCCCTGCAGTTGGGACCCCAGGCTTCCCCTCCAAGCTTCTCCTTACTTGACATGGTGGTGTGGATATGAATAGCACTGATAGGCTCATGCGTTTGAATGCTTATCCCATAAGGAGTTACGCTATTAAGAGTTATGGCCTTGTTGGAGTATGTGTGGCATTGTTGAAGGAAGTGTACCACTGGTGATGGGCTTTGAGGTCTCAGATGCTCAAGACAGGCCCAGTGTGGCACTTCCCCCTTTCCATTACTTGCCAATCAGGATGTAGAACTCTCAGCCACTTCTCCAGTGCCATGTTTACCTTGCACCCTGCCATGCTTCCTGTCATGATGACAATGTACAAAACCTCTGAACTGTAAGTCAGCCCCTGTTAAATGTTTTCCTTTATAAGAGTTGCCATGTTCATGGTGTCTCTTCACAGCAATAGAAACTCTAAGACACTTGGATAGAAAATTTAACCCCTGGGCTTCCTCTGTAAAGTGACTATCAGTATAATGATAGTTGGGTTCTCATTATATAACAAAGACTAAAGAGACAGTTGAGCACAAGACTTCATACCTACTTATTATTCCTTCTGACTTGCAATCAGGTGTATTTTGTTCTTCTTTGTATTTGTGGCATATTGACATGTTACCTAAGACAATGTTCAGTGTAAGCACTTTGGAAAAAGTTTGGTTCACAAAGCAAATAAATGAACATGTGCAATACTTCAAACAATCGTTTAAGAGTAACTTCCCCAATGTGGTATCAAGAGTGCCTTATCCTAACTCAGGAAGGAGAAGGCAAGCGCAAGCCTACTTCCTTCAGATAAATACCTTAGTCCATCTTTGTAAACATCTAAGAGGCTACCAATCACAGGATACTATTGTTCTGATGTAAAGAGAAACATGTGACCAGATGGAGCCAATTAGTTTATTTCTGGTAATATTTCATCTTGAATAATTAATAAAGGAACAGAATACAGCGCTAGAGCTGTTAGTAGGAGGTAGTATTACTGGAAAAACTGGCCAACTCTGGTATTGAAATCCCAGCAGCTACCCTAAACCTGTCCTTCCTGGAGTCTGCTTGTGCCTCCTGAGTCTGAGAATGGCATTTTTTCCTTCTAGAAAGAGTCTTTGTAAGCTCCCAATCTGTTGATCATTTCCTGTTGTTCAGAAGCAAATAACAGACCAACAAATTCACATCACCAATTTATACATAAGGAAACCCTAGCTCCATGTACAGATAAGATGATCCACAAAAAAAAAAAAAAAAAGGAAGGAAGGAAGGAAGGAAGAAAGAAAGAAAGAAAGAAAGAAAGAAAGAAAGAAAGAAAGAAAGAAAGAAAGGTTTATGGTTTATGGGAGTCTTGTGCATGGAACAAGAAAGTGTACATTTGAAGAAGTTGATAAAAAGTCAGCCACATGGTCATCAAAGGCACTGGGAATATTTTCATGTGAGTGGATGAGTTGAGCCATAAGTGCTTGGTTAATCACACATGTAAATACATGCATGTGCATATTGCCTGGTGAGATATTTCATAACAAAATCATTTGAGGAAAGAGGTTTTGAGGCAAAGTCTTACTCTGTAGTCCAGGCTGGCTTAGAACTCTCTACATGGATGTCTTAGTTACTTTTCTATCTATTTCTGTGATAAAAGATCTTGACCAAGAAAATTTCTAAAATAAAGAATCTAATTTGGGACTCAAGTTTCAGAAGGTTAGATTCCATGACTACCATGGAAGCAGGAAGCATGGAAGCAGGCAGGCAGAAGCTAAAACCACGGTTGAGAGCTTACATCTGATCCATAGCAAGAGGTAACAGAACTAACTGGGAATGCTGTGGGCTTTTGAAATCTCAAACCCTTCCCAGTGACACACCTCTTCCAAGAATTCACACCTCCTAATTCTTCCCAAGCAGTTCCAATGGAGATCAAGCATTCAGATATATAAGCCTATGTGGGGATAATTCTTATTCAAACCACCAGAATAGTTCAGGCTTGAATATGAGGCCTGTGTCACCACACCGATTAATGGTTTATTTGTTTGCTTGTTTTTATTGAAATGAAAGAAATTGAAGGCCAAAGGAAGTGAAACGATTTGTAAAGACAGCCTGTTTGGCAGATAACAACTGGAATGCCATCCCAGAATTCTTTCCATTGGCATCATGATTTGTTGTAGCTGTGAGCTGCAGCTTGCACAAACTATGAGTCTGGCAAATGGACCTTTTAGACTGAATTCAGAACAAAAGCTGGTGGCAATTAACAGCCCACCCACAGCATTGCAGTGGATTAAATGGGTTTTCTATTTCTTAGAACAGTGAGGTTTTTTTGGTTGGGGGGAGAGAGAGGTGAAATACAAGCCAGGTATTCATTGCTGGTTATTGGGAACTTGCCTGCAGCTGTCCTGATGTTCCCTGTAGACTCAGCCCTGCCCATTCCTATAGTCAAGAGTATTTAGTCTTAGTCTGTACCCCAGCAGCTGCCTACCTTCACCCACATCCAAGTGCCTAAACACAAACAGGAATTGAGACAGTAAGAAGATCAACCATCCCCTTCTTGTGCTACAGTCCCTGTGTTTCATTGTCTAGTGAGACAGAAACCAGCCTCAGACAGCCACTATAGTCTGAGTTCTCCTAAGCCCCTGACTCGCTCTGACCAACCATCTTCCAACTGAACCATCCAACTGAACTCCTGGAATTCTCTCAGATTTCCAACTCCAAAGCTAGAATTCTCATCCAGCAGAAAAGCCATAGTCCAGGATCTTTGGCCATACATTAATTGCTCTATCAGGTGTACAGATAAACTCACTGTGCACGAGGCATTAATTTTACCCCACTTTTCTTAGATTGTGACATCAAGCCTGGACAGTCAGATACCACTTAAAGGGACTGTTCTCTCTCCACCACATTTTTCAGTTTCAATCCACTCAACAACTGTTGTGTCCCTGTGAAACACTGACCACTATCTCAGAATGCTACCAATGCTTTTATTAAGTTTAGATTTGCATTGTTCAACCATCTTTCTAATCTCCTAATCTCCATCACAGATGCATCCATTGCTCCTAGTGACTCAAGGCTTGCTCCCAGTACCACAGGCCTCACTTCAGATTGACTGAGAATTATGTATTTAATGATCTGTTTTCAAATGTCCTGAGTGAACCCCTTAACATGTTGTGTTGATGATTACGTTGCCAACACTAGACATTGTGGAGGACACATTCAAAATATAGTATCTCCCAGCCTATGGTTTTCCCTCTCAACCATCAGTGTAATAATTAATCATTCCTGTTGAAAAGCAAAAGCTTATTTTAAAATCCAATAAAGGCATGGATCCATGGGAGGTCATGGTACCTGTCAATAGGTTGCCTTCTCACAGTACTTAGGTACTTTTCAACATGCCCATCTTTCCTTTCCAAAAGCATTTGAAAGAAGAAGACCCAAATGCACCCTGTAGAGCTAGTTTGCTTGTCTAGAGGGTTGTTGTTATTTTACTACTTAGCATATATCAATTGTATATAGACATTTTCTCTCAGGTGTATCAGAGAGTTCGACCACATCCATCTTCCTACCCCATCTTTCCCCCTACTTCCCTCCCACTAGTTCCCTTGATTTCCCCACATTTCTTATTCCACTTTCATGGTGTGCATGTGCATTTGTGTGTGCATTTGTGTGTGTGTGTGTGTGTGTGTGTGTGTGTGTGTGTGTATTGTGTGTGTGTGTGTGTGTGTGTGTGTGTGTGTGTGTGTGTGTGTTCTAGGATCCACATATGAGAGAAAACATGATTTTTGTCATTCTTAATCTGGCTTGCTTAACTTAATATAATGATTTCTAATTCTCTCTGTTTTCCTAAAAACAAGATAACACTTGTTCTTCGTTATGGCTGAATGAAATGCCACTGCATATATGTACTACACCTCCTTTACACATTCATCTAGTGATAGACACAGAGTCTGACTCCATAACCTGTCTATCATGAAGACTACCACAAAACACATGTATATTGGTTATCTATGTTTTATCTAGACTTAGACTCCTATGGCCACATTCCCAGGAATGTGTTTCTTAAGACAGGGTATCCTGTAGAGCAACAAGATTGCCTTGAACATGAGATCCATCTGCCTTAGCTTCTTCGGTGCTGATATTACAGGTGCATGCCACTATACCTGGCAAGTCACAGAACTATTTTGCATAGAAGTGAGAGCACCCTTCTCCTGAACTACCACTTAAACAAATATTTAATTGGCACATCAATACCAGTATTTCTACCATGGCCTCCAATAAATTTCACATGATCAAAGATGGCCTCAGATACGAGATAACCTGTAATAGGATCCAATCAACAGTTTAGAAGATCAGAACAAATAACACCACCTGCATGTGGCCACCAAAATTAGGAAAAGCAGGCCAGAAAGATGGCCAACAGATGTAGCTGGCTACCAAGCCTGATGACCTGAGTTCAATTCCCGGGTCTCATAAGTAGGAACTAGCTGATTCCTGCAAGTTATCCTCTGACCTACACACACACATACACACACACCATATAATACATTTTTAAAATTTCTCCTTAGGTGGGGCCTGGCTGCTAATAGATCACTACTGGCTGGCCTTTGAAGGTTATACCCACTTTCTGTTCCAGCCTGTTTTTCTTTGCTTCCTGATTCACACCATGTGGACACATTGCATTTTCCTATTGCCAATCTAGTCACCATCATGATGGACTATGCCCTCTGGAGCTTTAAGTCTTTAAGCTGCACTCAGTCACTGCAGCAAGGTAAGTGACTGATACACTTTGTGAAGTTCAGATTTATGTGTCAAGGTTACAAGCTGCACAAATTGGGGCAGGGGCATTAGCATCCCCTGCTCTCTATGTGGGAGGCCATTTCCCTCACCACAGAAGACAGACACGCAGAGCTGGCTGGCCATGTGGTCAGCTGTGAAGAAGACATGTTTTTAGTCTTGCTCTTCCTCTTACAGCCAGAGCCCTCCTGAGTGTCTCCATCTTACAACTTACAAGCCTTCCATTTTACTCTCTGCTGCTCCTTCAGGCCCCTGACTCCCAAATGCATTTCTGGTCTGTAGCCTGAGTCCCTTCACCCTGTCACTGACATTGTTTGTTGACTCCAGCACAGCCATATTTACATGATGGGGGAGGGGGCGGTATTGCAGCTTCTCTGGATGCATCCCAAATGACAAGAGGAGGTTGTCCACTCAAGGCAAGTAGTCTGGAAAGCGAGGTACTCTCCCTGTGACAATAGGATTACAAAGCAAAGGCTGGGAGCTTCCCTCTGAGAAGCAGTTTGTGTGGTGCTATCTTTTTGAGTAAGGGTGAAAAGATTCCCAAGAGGGAAAATCATGTTTTCAAAAAGACACTGCTTTTCTCTAGTGAACTTGTATGTGCAACTTAGGGGTGCTTAGAGTAAACATTTACTAGCCATCAGGACAGGGCTACCTTCAGCTGTCAAATGCTCTCTTGCAAACTGCCTTGGCCTTAATGCATTATAATCTTTTCCTGCTGGAGTTCCTAAGTAGTAGGCAACTGCTAGGTTGTGAGAGAGTGCACTCTCCAGATCAGAGGGAGTTAAGGGTGTGTGTGTGTGTGTGTGTGTGTGTGTGTGTGTGTGTGTGTGTGTGTGTGTGTGTGTGTGTGTCTGACTGTCTGTCTGCATCTGTGTCAGGGTTTGTGAATTATAAAAAGGTGTTATACTATTCTGACCCTTAGGTGTTCCAGTATCTCTCGGTTGAGTTCCATCCAGGGACAGAGAAGAAGGAAACTCCAGTCAAGTAAGCATGGATGCCTCAGTGCTGACCCATCTTCTCAAAGGCAGCCTGAGGCCCTATAAACTGAAGCTCACTTCTCCCAGGATCCTGTTTCAGTACCAGCCCCCCAGCTGGCTGCAGCTGTGTGCCTTCTAGCTCCTCACAGCTGGCTTTTCAAATAGAAATGGCCTCTCTCTAAGACACTTTACCAGAAGGGATTGTCTCAATCGCACAGTATGTTGAAACACTATTCTAAAAGCAGGGATTAAACTAAACGAATTGTAAGATTAAATAGAAAAGAGTTCCTGGCCCACTCCACTCCACATGGTAGGTGATCACACCATGACTGGGAGATTTTCTCCCACATTCCTTCCTCTCTTCAATCTTCATGCAGCACTGTTGGGAAAGTTAGAATACTGTAACTCCATTTTCCCTGGGGAGTTGTGGTCCCTGTTTTATCTGGTACACTCATTGACTCTTGCATGGTATAACCATCTATGGGTTCTGAAACAAGTGCACCTGTAGTCACACGCATGCATATGTAAGGCATGCCTCGGGTGCTTCCCAATATCAGCAATGCATGCCCTAAGTGCATAGTTCTAGAGCTATGTAAGAGAATAAAGCAATTTAAAGAGCTTTTCCTCATGGAAATAGCTTTTATTAGGTAAACTGATGGAGTTCAAGATAATAACCAATTTAGAAGTCACGGTGTAAACTGCACTCCATGCTGGGTCTTTTCATTTAAGTTCTTGTTCTCACCAACGTGAATCCAATGCCCTGGTCTTCCTTCCTGTCTTTCCATTTCTCCCTCTTTATTCTTTTTGGACCCCAACTCTTATTTTTTAGTCCCCCCTTGTTTTGTTTTGCTGAGACAGGGTTTCACGTAGATCAGGCTAGCCATGAGCTTACCATGTGATCCAGGTTGATACTGAACTCCCTAGCTTCTAACTCCCTAGCTTCTACCAGGGCTGCTAGGATTGCAGGAATATGGCAACACCCTTGCTTCTTATTTCTTGCTCTCTCTCTCTCTCTCTCTCTCTCTCTCTCTCTCTCTCTCTCTCTTCTCCTGTGTGTGTGTGTGTGTGTTCATGCGTGTGTATGTATGTGTGTATGTATGTGCATACTTGCATTTGTGTACATGTATGTGAAGTACATACTCCCTATACCCATTTGTGTGTGTTTACATCCTCTTGTGAGATAGGGTCTCTTAGTGAACCTGGTAGACACTGGGCTAGACTGGGAGGCCAGCCAGCCCCAGGAGTTCTTTTGTCTCTATATTCTCAGTGCTAGGATTACAGGCATGCACTAGGCTTTTTCATTTGAGTGGGAAGGATCTGAACTCAGGTCTTTGTGCTTAACTGGCAGTCACTTTATTAGTTAAGCAATCTTTCCAGTCATGACTGTATCGCATGATACAATCTTACTTTTGCTGAACGATGTAAGGATCAGCCCACTTCTCCAATTCTTTGTAGGAAAAAACAAAACCAAAAACCTTTAAAACTGTCTCCCTACAGATTCACCTCTTCAAAAGGAGACCTAGGTGTGAGGGATGAGTGTTGCAGAGTTTTCTTGTCCGGCTTGGTCCCATCACCCTTCTCAGCACCAAAAAATCACACCATGGACATTAAATATAGTTATAAAACTGTTGGCCAATGACTAGGGCTTCTTATTGGCTATCTCTGTCTTAATTATTTACCCATTTCTATTAATCAAAGTATTTGCACATGGTCTTATCTTACCAGATAAAGATCTTGACCTCTAATTATTTTGTTGACTCTTCTGGTGGGCCCCTCTCTGCCTACCTTTCCTGGAATTCTCCTCATCCTAGTCCCTCCTATCTTCCTGCCTCATTGGCCACATGTTTTATTCGTCCACCAATAAGAAAAACATATACAGAAGGACTTCCCCCATCAGATGAAAAAGATAAAGGACCTTCTCTGGTAAAGTCATGGGGCTCTCCAGGATGAATCTCACCAAAGCCCTTTTGGGATCTATAATTATTCCAAGATAAGGACAACCAAGAGTGGTCAAGTCCTGAGTTATTCCTTAGGCCCCAGGCAGTTCTTCCTGCATTTACACTGTTCCTTACCTATAGAGATCCACAGAATAAATTCAATTAAAAGGAGAAATTGTGTGGTGTAGGAAAAGAGATGAACTCCAAGGGAAGACAATAAAACTATTCTGAGTTAGAGGGCCAGGTTCAGAACTGAGAACCACTGTGGTTAATGTTTCCCTGCTTTGTTATTCTGTAAGTCCCCAAGCTTTTCTCTAGCCCTTTCCTGCACAGCTCTGTATTCTGTTTCCCCTGGAAGAGCCCCAGCCTTAGCAGATTCCACCTACATTCCTTCACTGCCCTGCTTGGGGAAGGGCCATGTGGGACCCAGGGGAACAGGGGTGGAATGGGGAGGTGCTGTCTGACACACAACACTGATCTGCACCACAGCCAGTTTGCACTTACTTCTTTGAATTCACCCAGATCTGCAGATTGAAATGGCTAAATTCAGTCCTGTTTCCCTCAGCAGACACATAGTCAGCTGTCCTTGGCTTCACTATCATTGTAACTTCTTGGCAATGTTGTTTTGCATTCTCTTCTTAGACTTTGAACCTTCAACTTCCCCTTCTCTGGTTTATGCTCCATGACACTCAAATGCCTTATTGCATGGCTTCGGATCCCTTCTTCCTGCCTCTTTACCTCCCTCCTGCACCAATAATTTCTGCTTGTTTGCCAGCCTGCCTTCTTCCTTTTTTATTTTCATTTTTATTTTTTCCTTTCAGTACTGGGTATTGAACTCAGGACCTCACACATGATAGACAAGTGCTCTACCATTGAGCTACAAGCCAAGCACCTGTCCTCTTTCTTTTACTTTCCCAGGGGATTATGGGAAAGCCAAGTAGGAGCCCTAGGGCTTTTTCAGGGACATGCTATCACCAAGATGGAGCTAACAAGGGTGATGGTGACAAGATGTGGAGAGGTGCCACCAGGTAATGGTTCAGCCAATTCTACCCAGAGAACAGAATTCTCTCCCTAGTTCTTGACTCTTCAGAAATCTAAAATAGAGTTCCAGGCCCTTGTGTTGTCCTAGACTTTGGCATCAAACTCAGTCTTCAAGTATTTCCTTTCAATATCAAAAAAGGCTTATTGTCCAGTCATCCCCTGGTGCCTTTACAAATGTCTTTCTGGGGACCTTCTTCTCCTGGCCATGTCTTCATTCAAGCTCTTTGGGTGACTTCTGGCTAGCACTAGTGTTATTTCTTTTTTAAGTGTGGGTGCATTTCTTAGCTTTGTCTCTACTTTTTAAGCACTCTGGCATTTACCTCCTAGAGAACCCAGTGGGCTTATCAGGAGCCACAATTATAGTGATGACTGTCATGATGGGAGACACATAGAGTACCCTAGCTGTTCACATGGACTGTGTCTCCCTCATGACCCTGCCTCCCTCAACTATTACAAGTGAAGTAACAAATGTACTTTTTACATATATAAATTTTTTTTTACAAATTCAACTCTTTGAGAAATCATAGAATCAATTTGTTCATTGTCTAGTTCTTTTTGTCTATATTATTTGGTTGTCTTGTCTGATGAGCTCCTTGCTGATCTTATGGATTTCCAGAGCTCTTCCACAGAAAAGGCAGGGGGATTTCATGGAATTTGTTTGCTTGTCACATCTGTCCTTTATATATACTCTTAGTCATGATATGATTGCAGTTGCTGAATACTCTCTGTGAATCAGACACTTAACTCACAGGCTTTACCCACACCATCTTCCCAATAATTCAACAAAGTGAGTGCTGCCTGAGCTAACAGTTTACAGTAGAGTGTCTATGTTTGCTAGAACCTTGAAAGAAGGAAGAACATTGCCTTCCTTACCCTTACGTCTACTACACAGCGTATGTTCCCAGCTCTGCACACAGTGGACGCTTGATTAACAGTAGAGAATGTCCTTTTGAATTCAAAGAATCATAAAACATTCTCAGCTTAGACAGTGATGGTGATTGCAAGAAGCCAACAATTAAGTAAGTCTGCAGTGTTCCCCTTCAGATCTCAGTGCCATGGCTGAACTAACAGCTGTTATTCTGATTGAAAGACACAAATATTCCCATCCTCTATCTGGGGTCCAAATAATGATCCTCTGAGTAGGAGAAAGGAGGTGTGTGATGAGTGTGGTACCTGTGCAGAAGCCACCAAGAAGAACAAATGCTGGTCATTCAATTTTTCTAGGCCACGGCACACTGGCTCTGTGTTAACAGTTGTACGAATACAAACCAGTTTGCTTTCCATTACTGTGATAAAACACTCACCAAAAGCAACTTGGAGAAGAAAGGGTTTATTTCATCTCACAATGCCCAGGCCACAATCCATTTCTAGAGAAAGTCGAGGGGAAAACTCAAAGCCAGAAATAAAGCAGTCACCATAGATGAATGTTTCTGACTGGTTCGTTCACCAAGTCTTGCACATGTTGATTTCTTACACACTTCAAGATCACCTGCCCAATGGTGACACTACCCACACAGCGATCTGGACTCTTCCATGTCAATCATGAATCAAGAAAATGACCCACAGAAGATACACCCACGGACCAATCTGATGGGGGCAATTCCTCAGCTGGGGCTCCCTCTTCTCAGGTGATTCTAGCCGTGTCAATCTGATGAAAACTAATCAGCACAATAACCAGAAAAAACCCAGGGTCAGCCAGATACCATGAAGTTGAGTGGTGATACTGCTGTTGTGGACTCCATGTGGTACATATTTGCTGATAACTGCCAGGGTATTGCTGAAGGGCATCTCAGATTTCTATGTATCTTTAACGGTATCTTGGTAGCAGCTCTACACCAAACTGTAAATAGACAAGGGCTCCTACTGCGATCCACTATGATTAACTGCTTTTGTCTTACCCTTAACACAAAGCGTTAGGGTCTCAAGCTGATGAAGTCTGCTTCCATTCACTGTTAGACTACTGACTGTGAGGTCTGAATACTGAAAGATCAGTGTGCAAGTGAAGGGCATCTCTGGGAACACCTGTTATTCCAAGGAAGGCTCCTCTGAGGAAATGGTTTATGTACATACTGCTGGTTACTATGTTTTATAGTGTATCCCTTCTTTTTCTCTTTGTGTGGCAAAATATCTGACAAGAAGTAATGTAATGGTTTATTCTTTAAGTCAGAAGGCATACAGTCAGCCCTGTCAGGGGACACTGTTACATGCACAACACCCACAGTCAGAAAGCAAAGGAAGATGAATCCAGATCACTGCTTACAACTCATGAGATGGTACTGTCCACATCCAGGGTGGGTCTTCCCTCTCTTTTTAGACTGTTCTGGGAATACCCTCAAAAACAAAGACAGACTATTTGCATGGTGTTCTTAAATCCTGTCAAGTTAGCAATGAAGATAAAAATCTAACTGGATGCAAGGGCCAGAAGAGAGAGCACAGGAGACAAGTCCTAACACTTGGAAGCTTTAAGACAAAGCAGAGAAACATGATGCAGCACCCAAGATATGAGGCAAACCTGATTTTAAATAAGTAAATTGCAAACCCAGAGGGTAAGTCATCCCCACTTTATCAGCCTAAGATGAAACCAGACTGTGAGCCAACACAGAGAGCCAAAGAGGCTGAATGGACACAAGCGCTGACTTCATCCCCTTTGGCAGGACTTCCGGGAACTTTTCTAGATAAACAACCCGCGTTAATTCCCAAGAGGAAAGAAAATCAGATATTGTCTGTAAAGACCAAAGAGTGTTGTTTCACTGTTCTCCTGCAAAGCGCTGTGGTAATAAGGTTACTCTGGTAAACCACTGCATGTGCTGGCTTTACTCACCCATCTCTAGAGCCCTTTCCTATATGCCCACATGAACTCTCTTCGCCATGCTTCCTTTGAGCTGCTTTTCTTTCAGAGCCTTTGTGCTCCAAAAGAGCAACATTTGAAATGTGGACCTATCTGAGGGCATAGAAGGGCTTAGTTCCCTTTCATGCCCAATTAGAAGTCATGGGTCTGCACCCAGCCCTCTCATTGGTCAGCTTCTGTTTGTCCCCAATCAATGGGCAGAGGACAATGACCAAAGTAGCTCTCAAAATGGAGTCTTGAGGAAAAGTTACAAAGGCTTTGAAGAGGAGACCATATGAATAGAGAAAGAAACTGAGCCAGGGACTCTAATACAAACCTAAGAAACGGACTAAAAGATGATGGATGCTGGAAGACTGGCCACGGAGAAGCAGAATGCGATAAGACAGGGAGGAGGGCAGAATAAAAGTTCCTACATCAACAACTGTGATTGATTTCATGTCACTGAAGTACAAAGAATCATTATTTGTGTCTTTATGTTTCTAGATTCTTTGTTTTTATGTGTCTGTATATTTATCTGTTGTACATGCACACGTATGTGCAGGTGCCATCAGACACCAGAAGAGGGCGTCGGAGCTCCTGGAGTTAGAGTTACAGATGGTCATGGACCAACCACTTAGTATGGATGCTAGCAATCAAACTTCAATCCTCTGAAAACTAAGCAGGTGTTCTTTAACCGCTGAGCCCTCACTCTAGCTGCTTCTTTAAAATATCAGGATTGGAACATGAAAATTGTGATTAGGCAGACTTTGTGGCAGGAAGAATAATTCAGATGGCCAGTTCTACTTGTTAGTAGCATGACCATCTCCAGCCCATTGCTATGCTGTAGGTGCCTGTCTGTGAAATCACAATAACCATATCTACAACACAGAAGTAGGTCAATGTTGCAGTGGACATTAATACTGTTCCTTCTATGTGCTAGGGACTAATAATTAATTATTGTGTTCAAGGTCACACAGTTAGACATGGCAAAGTGATGATCAGAATCCATTACAGCTTGGCCCCACTCTGGTCTCTTAGCATGCCCATCTCAAGGTCAGGACCATAAAAAACTCAGTCCACATCTGGCAAATGACCATAGATAATAATGTAAAGGCCACCAATCTTTTGTTTTATTTTATTTTGTCATTTTTTTTCTAACATAAGGTTGAAAAGAAAATAATCTTAACAGTGATTATGAGGGCAGGAGGGAGTTTTAAATATAACATCTAGAGTTCTGGAAACCAGAAAAAGGCAATCTTTTCTCTGGAAATGTGCATGCCTGTCACAAACTTTCTTGGCTTGGCCCATCACCCATCACTGACATCGTTTTTTTGTTGTTGTTGTTGTTCTGCAAGAATGGCCAGAACGCTAATCTGACTTTCAGTGTCAACTCATTGCTTACCCCCACCCTTCTCGTATTATAAACAAGTCCATTGAAGATCCAGGAGCTTTACGAACCAATAACAAATACAACACATGAAATAAAATCTCTTGGTACCCAGATAATGCACTCTCTCCTAAGCCTACAACAAAAACACTAGGTTCTCTCCTTGTCAAGATGTTCCCTCTACTGTCTGCTTAAGTGCAGCCCCACTGGCCAAACAAGTGGTGTATTTATTGATTTGGAAAATATGATTAGCAAGATGATTCATCACGTGGATGACAGAGACTGGCTTCTCTGTGTGCTTCTAATGGCCTGATAGCTTAAATCAAAATTTTCCTAATTACCTACCACAATCCTTTTGGTTTGTAGTGGTTCTGAGGTTTGAGGAGCTGTTTGCTAATGCTATGATCCCAAAGCTCACACTGAACTTGGGCTGTTAAAATGCTCCAGAGGGGACCTGAACCGTGGCAATTGGGGACCTCCCTCCACTTGCCTTTAAGGGCTCTTTTAAAGCCAGGGAACTCTCTCTGATCCCCCTTGCAGTGCCCCGGCAGCAGTAGCAACACTGCTCCCCTTCTTTATTTGAGATCTGTGCAATCTCATTAAATTTGATGTGTCACAGAGGGCTTGGCTATGTGAAAGGCAGGCTGTGGGAGCTGGACTGGAGGTTGCCAGCTTTACTAAGGAAACGTAATTCATTACGCCTTTTCAAAATGGACGCCCCTCTGGCTTCCTGCTCCATTGATTTCCCCAGTCCCCATGCAAGTAACAAGTGAAGGGCCAGCTCAGCCTGCTGATTTAACCCTTATTAACAGCTGTTTAAATTAGAGATGCAGTTTGATGGAGAGACAGGAGCCTTCTTACATTCACCCTCAAAGGCAACCAAGATTAAAGCATGCGTAAGTCTGGAGCTGGGCTGGTGAGGCAGCATCTCCCCACATCTAGGGAAGAGCTAGTGTTGCTATTAAGTAGTTTATCTAAACAATATGTGCTGCTTTGCCATTACTAAATATTCATGACCTATTCTCCCACCTCCACCACCCCTGCCCCTTTGCAACAGTCCTGCGAGAAGAATTTGCAAAGAATCCTATAGAACAATAACCAACTAGTTTGCCCAATTCCCCTCCTTGGGACTGATCTGAAACTTCCCAACTACCTAGCTAACTGGAGCACCTTTGAGACCTGGGAGTGAAATAGTGGGGGTTCTTGATCTGAAGCCCCAAACCAGGCCACCTGTTCTGGAAGATAAGGTAGAAGATAAGGTTCAGCCTTTGGGTGCTACCTCTGTGGGATCATTTCATTCACCAACTCCACAAGAAAGCAAAAGGGCAAAACCAGGGTCAAGGATCATCCACACATCGGACAGGCATGTCAAACTTACAGTCTGACATCGTCATACATCCCAAGATAGTTATGAATGCTACCCACAGAAAGGAATAAACTGAGAAATTTCTGAAATACTTTTTAGTGATATTTATTTATTTGTTTAGCTCGATTGCACAGGTCTCTACTATGAGCCTTGTCCATGGCAATGTTTGTGGTGTTAGCAGTTTCCAAAGTCAGCAAGCCACATACCCCAATTGCCTTTTTTTTTTTTTTTTATAACATTTACTACTCTCATTGCAAAAAACAAAACAAACAAACAAACCACCTGACAAAAGCAACTTAAGGAAGGGAGGTTTTGTCTGGGCTCATTCCTTGAGCCTACAGTCCATCATGGTAGGGAAGGCACAGGAAGCAGATGCTCAAGTTACATTTGTGCCCTGGAAGCAGGGAGCCATGGGTACCGGCTGGTGCTCAGCTCACTCTCTTGTCTGTATTCAGCCAAGCAGTTACACATCCCGCCTTGTTTCTACTAGCCTAAAAGAAAATCCTTCTTGGATGACCTCAGAGGTTTGTCCCTAAGGAAATCTTAGATCCTATCAAGGTAGCATTGGGTATAAACATCACAATGTGCAGCTGGGACCTTTCTAATACTAGTTCCTTTGTAAGCTGTAGGAGTTGAGATGGTTGTTCTCTGAATTCCTCCCCCAAAAGAAGAACATGGAGCATCATGCTGGGTATATCACAGGATAAAAAGAAAAACTAGCTCTGTTGGGAAAACACATCAAGCTAAAGAGGGTGTGGGTAGGAATGACGAAGCAAGTCTACGACTTTAAAATGTTGACTCCTCCCACTTCCTCTGGCAAGCCCCATCTTCCAGCTAAACATACAGTCATTACCATCGTCAAGTGACAGTTTCTGAAAACTGTACCCTAGAGCACAAGTCCAAAAAGGCCATTTTCTCACTCCCATTTACTCTCCAGGCTTACGGGGACTAACTCAGACTCTAAAACAGAAAGATGACAAGGCTGCCTTGGGCTATATATAAGCAGGTCATGTGCTAGCCGTTTCTGCATTTACATGGTAAGGAAAAGGGTGTTTGCTCACTGCCTTCTTACACTGTCTTCAACGTAAATGTGTAGAAGGCCTTTTTTTTTCTTCTGGAGTCTACAGTTTGTTGTGGCTCCAAAACCTCAGTACACATTTTACGAGGTTGTGTAGAGACTTTTTAGATTTACTTTTTAATTGATGTATATGCATGTGCATGTGTGTGTAATTTTGTGCATGTGAGTGCAGGCACTCTTGGAAGCCAGAAGAGGTCATCAGGTCCCCTGGAGCTGGAGAGCATACCCTGTTGTGAGCTACCTTACGTGGGTGCTTAGAACTGAACTCAGACCCTCAGGAAGAACAGTGAGGACCCTTAACCTCTGAGCCTTCTATCCAGTCCTTTCACAAGGAGTGTTTGCCCTAAAAGGAGTAACACAACTCTCTTATGGTCCCAAAGCTGGAAATGAAAACAGAAGGAAGTGTGGCTCCCTCTGTCCCTACCTCTTCAGTTCACATTGATACATTTCTGAGTTTTTCTGAGAGGCTCAAAGCACACACAGGATATTGTCTGCTTTCTTCGTTTTGTGATAAAATATCTGACAAAGAAGACTTAAAGAAAGAAAGGGTGTTTTGGCTCAAGGTTGAAGGGATCATGGTGGGTAAGGCAGGGAAGCAGAAGCATGGCTTCTACAGAGACAAACCAGAGTGAGAAGTGCTCAGCTGGCTTCCTCTTTCTTGCCCTTTATTCAGTCCTGGACCCCAGTCCATGGGAGAGTGTTGTCTGTATTCAGGGTAGGTCTTCCAGCCTCCATTAAAGCTCTCTGGAGATGCCCTCATAGACATGCCTGATGGTGTCTTCTGGGTGAGCCTAAGCCAAGTCAAGGTGATGAACAAGTTTAGCTGTCATATGCAAGGTGTGTGGGTTGCAGGGTTTCCTTCAAGGTTTTGAAGAATTTACAATGTCACAGAGAGCTACTCCCAGACTGTCTTCACCACGAAGTGACAAATGTTATAAATGCATTTGTTTTTCTACTTTCTCACTAAGGGACTGTCCAAAAAGGAGGAACTTGAAAAACAAACTGCAAGTTTTCAATATAAATTCCATCTGGAGCCATGGGGACAGTGATATAGAGGAAGAGATGCCAGCATGGCCAGGTCAACTGCCCAGGTAGAACTGGGATTTGGCAAGAGTCCCATCCTTCTCATTTCACTCTTAAATAAATGTAAGTATGGAGAAACCCTACATTGCTTCTTTCTGAGCAGCCTTCTCTCCTTTCCAGAACATTCAAACCTTACTTTACAAGCACATACAGCATGAAAAAGGACACACAGCATGAAAAAAGTAGCTGGTGATGTGGAGGTAAATTTTCTGCCAAACAAGGAACTCACTCCTCCAACAGCTGGGGGCTGTGCTGCTAGACAGACACATCCACACTCTGTGTGACATGTAGTAAAATAGTTCTCTGACAACCTCTTGTCCCAAAGACCTATAGCAGAGATACACAAATGAAAGTGGAGAGTGGGGTAGATCAAACCCATCATTGAGGCCTCTGTATGGTCCCAGGAAGGTGCTAAGAACTTTGTGTATAATATTGCTCATCCAAATCTTAGGAACAATCCTATAGGGCCAATTATCTTTTTTATAAACCCTCCCTGCTCTATCTTTTTCTTTTCTCTATTTGCTGATGAGTTGAAGAACCTCTTTAAGTCCAACCAGACTGCATGGGACTAAGATTACAATGTATGTAATTTTGAAGCCATTTTCATTCTGCTCTACAATACAGTCTCCAATTGTATGCTGGACCCTCAGAAGCCACAGGGCCACACACTACAAAAATTGCAAAGAAAACCTTTACTGTTAGTTCTGTCACCTTTTGATCAAAGGAGAGAGACACTTCTGTCCACTTCAAAGAGGTTTCTCTACTCTAGTGACTTTTTAAAACAATATAATATTTTCTTTCTTTTTAAAAGATTATTTTATTTCTATCCATGCATGTGTACAGATGCACATATGTATGGGTGTGTCCACAAAAGCCATTACCAAAGCAAAAAGTGACATGGACAGACATCCATATAACACTCCTACAGGGAAAGTAGAACATCTAGATCACAATCTCCTTTCCTGATGATGACCTCAGGTCAGCAACCATAGTCCTGTTCCTATATAAATTTCCTTCAGTCCTAATACCTACACCTGCAGCCTAAGCATGGGCTCCACCCACCCTGGCTTCCCATTCGGTCAATCCCACTTGCACCCATCTGTCTCTCATACCTTCTACTAACCTCTTCTTTGGTGTGCTGTGGAATTCTGCTCTGCTTAATGAATAAACTCTCATGGAGCCATAAGCCTTTACCCAAGCATTCTTTCCACCCACCACCTAAACAGAAATACAGCTTTTCCTTAATTATACAATAGATCTCAAACTGCTTCCCCCACATCCCCCTCAAATAAGCTGCTTTTTTTCTTCTCCAGTCCCAATTCATGGACAATTACACTTGCTTTCAACCACCCTTGCAGGGCATTTGTTGTACAGCTGTGGCACAAGAGGCCTTCCCTCTTCACAGCTCTTATTTACTCCTTGGTAAGTCTTTTGGCCCTTGATACCCTGAACACCTGGCTGCATTCCTTCGGCACATTAAGCTTTCATTGATTGACAGTTAGCCTCTCAGGGTCTCAATCAACTCAACATCAATGACATTTATTTCCCCTCTGCTCCTAACCACAAAGCCAGTGGATTTCAAAACTTTGTCCTTGGGACCGATGGCATCAGCATCGTCTGGAAACTTGCTAGAAATCTGGATTTTCAGGTTCTTCCCTAGACCTATTCAGAGTCCCCATGGGAAGCAGGCGTGATTTAATAGGTTCTGAATGCACCTGAGGATTTACATGATGTGAGACTTGATAGTTCCAAGGATGAACACACCATGGCTCATGCCATCAGTTCAAATGTTTCTACCCTAAAGTTCCTCTGCTTTGATTGTTCTTCATCACCATTTTGGCTCCTGCATATGTATTCCTCTGAGATTTATCATGCATGGCCTAGCTGTGTGGGGCTTCTTCAGACCTCTCTTAGTTTTTTCACCTGTTGTGATAAAATACCCTGACAAAAGCAACTAAAGATAGAAAAGATTGATTCTGCCTCACAGCCCTAGGTTATAGTCAGTTATGGTGGGGAAGCCACAGCAACAGGAGCTTCATGGCATCAGTCAAATGAGGGCTGAATACATGCTGCTGCTCAACTCCTTTTCTCTCCCATGCTAATCCAGGATCACAGCCAAGGCTTGGCACCACCCACAATGGGCAAACTTCCAACCTCACTTAATGTAATCAAGATAACCCCCCTTATGGCATGGCCAGAGACCTGCAACCCAAGTGACTCTACATCCTGTCATGTTGAGTATTCATAACAACCATCACAAGGCCTCAACTTCATGTGTGGACCCTGATCAACCATTTCCATGGTACCTGTAAGCCTGAAGCTGCTTTGCAAAAGTGATGATACTGTCATAGAATTGAAGCTATTTACTATTCTGTAATCTTATGCTGGTTTATACCCCTACTATCTATTTCCTTCAGATTTGCTAGTATTCCCAATATGCACCAACTTTCTTCAAGGCTTACATTTTCACTTAATCTCCCACATTTGGAAAAAATGACCTTGACTAATAATAATAACAATAAAAAAGTGTCCATCCACTACAATCCTGTCTCAATTGATGTCCTTCCTGGGATGGAAACAGAGGTGAAACTTCTTTTCTTTGTGTCCTTTGAATTCCCTTGTGATCTCACCATGCTCCGTAAGTATGCTGGTGAAATGAGCAGGGTCTCTGAGAAGTCCAAGAACTTGCATTGGCCGAGGATGATTGGTGACAGTGCCATGGATGAGAAATCAGTCCTAGATACTGAGGTTTGAAGGAAAGCTGTCTGCCATTTACAGATAACTGACTTCAGTAGAAAAGTGAATACTGAAGGAGGACTCTGGGTGGTTAAGACAAGAGTAGGAAAGAGGGATGTGTACAGCCCACTGCTAGAAGAAATTTAGCCCATGTGGCAGCAGAGCAGGAGAGAAATGTACCTGAGAGGCTGAGAACTCTCTAGATATATGCTCTACCCTCTGAGGCCCATGTGGGTTCTATATAAAGGGAAAGTATCCGTTAAAAGGGGGTACAGTAAAGATACCAGACAGTGGGAGGATGCCAAAGAAGAGAGCTATAATGGGCAGAAAAGCAGAATAGAGAGATAGTAGAGCAAAACTGTAGTGATCTGTCAATGAATTTTGGCAAATGGAACTGTATTAACTCCCACAACCATAAAGACACAAATACATTAGAATTCAACTACTATTGCATTCTTGGTGTATTGGTGACTGTGGTCTCACCTCACCTGCTCCCTACATATCTGCTATACTCCTCTCCAAGGAAAGGCATGGGTTAGACCATTCGATAGGATATTGCTGGAACTGTATCTTCCTGACTTTTCTGTCTGAAAAGGATGCTATCCCCTAGCTCCAGTTCAGTGAAATAGCAACTCTTGATTTGCTCAGGCTGTTCTGTGCCTGGTCCAAAGGTCATGTGGCAGAAAGAGGGAGAAGACATATATCAATAATAATCCACATCAGAAACAAACAGATGGTCTTACCAGATCCTTTTCATCCCCATCAACAGGGGTGGTGCATTGACCAGCAGTCTAAGGAGGACTGGTACTGGTACACAGGACAGAAATAACCAACAGTGAGAGGAAGGAGTAGGTGCTGGAAAGGAACAGAGGCTCCTCTCTGACACTGGAATGGGTGTCTGTTTTGTATACGTACATGTGTGTCCATGTGTGGTTTTATGTAAATATACATATGCATAGCATATATGTGTATGTGGTCATGTGCATGTGTGTATATACAGAAACACACATGAGCAGCTACCTATTCTCTGCTAAAAAGCTACAGAAGTATGCCACAGCCTGGGTACTCTGGAAGCAAGTGTCGAGACAGTTTGGTGTACAAGATGTTCACAGGGGAACAGCACATGTAAGAGGAAGAAAGAAAGCTTTATTTAGCAGTTGAAGAAAGGGAGCTGCAGTGCAGGCTGCCTTCATCACTGGCTGGAGAACTACTGAGTTTTACTGGCCTATGTTGTTTTACATCAAAATGCTTGGACCAAAGTGGCCAGGCCCTGAATGCCTGCTGCACTCTGTCCCTGACTGTGGTGACCCAGGTAAGATCGGGTATTAGACAAAGCCTTGAAGTGAAGGCAGACCCAGATGATGCTGACAGGTAGAAAGTACCATCTGTCTGCCCTATCACTAGCAGCCAACCCTCCTTTAAGGAGAGGTCCAGACAGTGTGTTCCATGCCCACCATACCAAAATAGATCCAAGTGTTATATTACAAATTGTAACCCTAGACACCCTGCAATGTGGCTCTTTCACAATGTCAGTGCTGGAATGGGGTGAACCAAGTACAGCACAGCACAGAGTCTCTGGAGTCTAGTTAGTTTCCAATGAACACATGGAAAAGAAATTTGCAACCTGGATATGAGCAGGTGTAAGAAATTTAAAGTATAAGCAAGTTCTATCTATCTAACTATCATCTATCTATGTATCTATCATCTATCTATCTATGTATCTATCACCTATCTATCCATCCATCTAACTGTCTATCAACTATCTATCTGTCTATCATCTGTCATCTATCATCTATCTATCTATCTATCTATCTATCTATCTATCTATCCATCCATCTACCACCCACTCTCTCATCCTGGGGTTAGGTTAGAGTAAGATGTTACCTTCTTTCCCTGACTATAGGAGCTGAGGAAAAAAACCTAGCTGGGAGTATTCTGTCCTCCAAGAATTTAAACATCAAAAAGCCAGCTTCCTACTTCTTGGATGGAAGACACCAAACTTCTCTGGCCACTTCTTTTTACCTCGCTCCTTGATCTTGATAGTGCCTTGGAAGTGGAGTGAACTATTGCCTCGGTCCTTGTAGAACTGAGAGAGGAGAAAGAAGGGACACCAAAGCTAGAATTTATTTCTGGGCAGAAATGAAGGTGTGCAACTAGCTCCAATCTGCCCCTTCCAGTCTTCTGCAGACAATTCACAATCCAATGCTCTCATTTAGCAGAAGACTGTTCACTATCTCACAGAGGCTTTTGTTTGAGGTAATTACTTTGAGAGCACCTCTAGACTGAATCACAATACTATGATAGCCTCCCCTGCAATGGAACTTTACCTCCATGAGAATATTATCTACACTGGCAGCCAATCTCAGCCATCTCTAATCATTTGGAGCAATGTCCTAACATTAAATGCAGGCCCTATGTGACTGGGTTATTAATAGACTTTGGAATGAAAATAAACTATCAGCTATGGAGCTCGTAGTTAAAGCCAAAATAGTAATCATGCTTCATATGACATCACAGGCCGTGTTTTCCCATCACCACACTATCTCATGAAGAGTCAGTCACTTCTTTGTTTTTCCCAAACTGTAGCTGATGAGATCTCCTGAGACTCCAAGAAGACCAATAATACTTTATCGTCACATAGCGAGACACACATGCATACACACACACACACACACACACACACACACACACACTAAAGCCTGAGGCTTTGGGCTCTTACTTCTTTTCTTGCATCAAATAGCCTGAAAAATCAGAGATTATGCTGCAGACTCCAGATCTTCCTTTTGAACTAGGATTGTTGATCTTCAAATAGGTCAGCAATCACAGACAGCCCACATCAGGAAGACTGAAGGTCTGTGGAGACAGTTCTGATGCAAGCAAATAGGAGACCTTGTACCTCTAGAAACCCATTGCAGGCTCCTGGCTAAAGAAAAAGCCCCAATCCTAGACTAAACAGAGTGGGGCAGAAGTGCCAGACAAGACTGGGGCAGCCTGATCTAGTCATGAGTTTGCTCTGAAACTCTGACAAATATTCAACATTTCCCTTCTTAAGTTTTTGTTTTTCAATGGGAAGTACAAACATTATGATTAATAGGTCCCTGATATTACCCACATAGGTGCATTTATTTGCTCACCAATTCCCCTCCACATCTTTTAAATTCACAATCTCCCTTGGAATGTTAGTTTTCTGCTTCAGTATTAAGCATTATCTCTAAAACTAACATTAGCTTAGGGTCCAGGTAGATAGTTCATTTGGCCAAGTGCTTGTCTTACAAGTGCAAGGACCTGAGTTTGAGCCCCAGAACCTTCGCAAATAAAACCAGCCACAGTGACACACTCTGAAATGTCAGCATTTGGGATATTTGGGATGCAGCAACAGGCATGCTCTCTGGGGACTAACTGGCTAACCAACTAGCCTGATTGATAGTGACAGAACCTGTCCAAAAAAAAAAAAAAAAAGAAAGAAAGAAAGAAAGAAAGAAAGAAAATCAAAAGAAAAGAGAAGAGAAGAAAATGAAAGAAGGAAGGAAGGAAAAAGAAGAAGAGCTAGGAGGAGAGGAGAAAAATGTGGGTGGTCTCTGAGGAATGACAACTGATTTTGTTCTCTGGCAACCATCCATCCACACAAGGGCACCTGCACATACACACAAACCTGCTTGGACACATACATGCATGCACACTCAAACAAGAGCCACTATTGTCATGCAATATCTGGAGACTAGAAGCCAGCTGTTGGTCTTTGACTACTTTCAATCCCCAAAGGCTGTCCACAGTTCCTAACCCTGGACTCTAGTGGAAGTTCCCACAGGCATGTTCATTTCTCCCAGACAGCTGGACTGTGTCCTGACACCTTAGTCTGCAACCAGATGGAAAACATTCTTCCAAAGTTAAGTCGGGCCCATCAGAATAGTCTCCTGTCTTGAGAACAACTGTGCCAAATCTTGTAAGTAACCAAATCACTGGAACAAAATCCTTCAGGTTCCCAGACCCCTGGGTTCTGCAAGATGCACATACACTGGGCATGGGAAGCCCAGAGGTCATCTCAGAACTCTTATCTACCACACTTAGCCACAGATGTGTCATTTACATGGGATAAAGTATAAATAAAAACAATTTTTTTCCTTCCAAAATGTGGCTCCAGCTTCCCTCTTGAAATACCTCTCCCCAGAATTCCGGCTTCTTTCTCAATATCTCCCCTGGGGTCTATTTAGAACGCCAAACTTAATGCTTCCAAGTTTTGATTATGACACTTTCCCCACCCGTTCATCTCTACATCTTCCCCCATCGACAAGGGTGACTCCTCTATTCTACTTATTTTGCAGATGATGTACCTTGGAATCATCTGTAATTCTTCTTTCCCATGCATACCCCATAGCATGTTCATCTAACTATGGCTCTTCCTTCAAAATAAGTGCAAAGGACTGTACACATGTAAGTCACTGGTAGGATCCTGTCTAACATGGAGAGCTCTGAGTTTTAGCCTCAGCTCTACAGGACAAGATGAGTAATAGCTGTTTGCTGCAACTGCTAGCAAGTCACCACTCATTAGGCTTTGTCAGTAGACACTTATTTCTTTCTACCTTTATTCCTACCTCCTCCCATGTCAGTCTGTCCTCTACACAGAAGCTAGAACAACCCTTTCAAAGTATAAATGCACTCCTCTGCAAAAATGGATCAATGGTGTCCAATCTCATTTAGACAAGAAAATTCTTGTCTCCACGCCCTGATCTGCCCTTTGGCTGCCTGTCACCCCCTCTTATACTCCTGTCCCAACACTGCTCTTCTGCCTTCAACTGGCACAACACCATCTTCAATGACCTTGTATACACCAAATACATGCCTTCCACAGAACATCATCTCACACCTGCTTTCTTCCTCTGTCCTCATCGTGGTGTTGTATGGATTGAATTTGTTCATGCTCTAGTGAGAATTGCAAGAATATCTTAGCCTTCTCCTTTCCACTATGGCTTTGTCATATTTAACTAGGAAAAAGAGTCACCCAGCTGACACAGTACTTTACTGCATTTTCAAGCTTAAGGAGTAAGAAACGGTTGTTCAAGTCTCTGAAAATACACACACACACACACACACACACACACACACACACACACACACACACAAAGCCAAAACTATAGTCACCCATCCTCCTTGCTCCTTGCTTAGAAGTTTCCCATCAACTAAAGGTTCTAGAATATCATCAACTATAACAGACATTTAAGAATGGCGAGGGTACAAAAATCCACCTTATGAAAAGATTCTGCACCTTATTGTTTTCTATCTAAAGGCCACTAGCTGTACTTCCAAAAATGCCCTTGCAAAATCTTGATGGAAAACAACTTCTTCTCTATTCAAGTATGTTGCTCATTCCTCTGCTAATTCTTCCAAGGGGATATAGCAAAGGGCTACTTTTCCTTTACAGCCTTGATTTGTTCCATCTACATCCTGTAATTTCCTTCCACACTGGAAAGCCAAGTGCTGTGTGGGTCTAATTAAACACTGTAATTATCCATGAGCTATGGCCCAGAAGCACAGGGAAAAATCTAACACATGTCTGATTGTAATATCAGGTAAATACTCAAGATGTGTGACTGGTGAAATGCAAAATATTCTATTCATTTAATATTCCTGATGAATAGTGAATTAGTCTAATCACATTAGCTATTCTATTCATTTATTAGGTGAGAGTGATTAGAAATGAATAGCTACAGAAAAACCCTCTCAAGTTGCAAAAATTAGACTTCTATAGTTTTATTATGTTTATTTTCAACTGGGGGGTAATTGTCTGCAGCTTTCACCAAGACAAGTCTGTGCCCCTCCCCTATCTCCCAGGAGCAAATGTAGAGAGGGCACATGAGACAATGCTGATCTGCTTTGCACTTGATCATATAGACTGTATAAACACAAAAGACGATTGCACACAAACACTGCTCCTCTTCCAAGGGCATAACCTCCCATTTTCTCCTTCTTTTTCTAGAGGTATAATTTACAGACAATAAAATACCTAAGTCTTACGTGTGTGGCTCAATGGAGTCTGACCAATGTAGATGCCCTCTTACCAGGGTCCCTTGGACCACTTCACAGGCAACACACACCCCTTTCCAGAAGTTACCACTCTTATATCTTCTGCCACCATACAGTGTTTTAGTGTGTGGCTTCATAAAAATGGGCTCTTATAGTCACAAATCAATTCTAAAGATCACTGCAGGTTTTGTAATAAGCTAAACAAAGGAAAAAGGCACAATCCCAGAACCACCAATAAAAGCTCTTGAGACTAAGATATTTAACAAGAGTAACCAGACAGGGCCTGGAGAGAAGGCTCAGTGGTTAAATTATACATTGCTCTTGCCAGAGAACTAAAATTCATATCCATATTGGGTAGCTTACTACTACCTGTAACTTTAGCAAAGGGGCCTCCAACACCATCTCTGGTTTTCACAGGCCCTTACACTCATAAGTACACATTCCCATAGACACATATATACATATAGTTAAAAATAAAAGATCTATCTTTAACCAAATACAAGTGATTGGTGCCTATTTTGAGGGCTGTCAATGTTACAAAAATGTTTGGGGAAAGCTCTTGAGTTTAGCCTTATTATGAAGCAAACCTAGCTGAATGTCCCCATTGGCTCCTTAAGATTTTCCCTCCGTTTTTCTCCATCCTGCCCTGGGATTCTGGAGACTGACCTTCATCTCTGTGGGTTCAGCAATGATTCTTTCCTAAGATCTGTCCAAAGGGAGGCAGTGACTGGAAACAAGAGGGTGAATTGTGAGCAAGGAGGGGGCATTTGTTTCCCAGGCACTCTGCGTGTGTGCACACTCACATGTTGGGTTACCTGAATCATAACTGCATCTAACAGTCATTGCCTAAAAATCAATTATTCTTCCCCAAACCTGAGTGGTCACAGCTCCAGCTTTGGCTTGCCCACTCTGCTAGATCAACACTTCTCGTTGGTTTGAATGATATGGCTTATATATTTGAATGGCTGGTCTCTAGTTGGTAGAACTATTTGGGAAGGATTAGATGATGTGGCCTTGTTGGAGGAAGTATGACACTGGGAACAGGCTCTCCACACCCTTTCCATCTCCTGCTTATAGATCATATTGAAGCTCTCACTTACTGCTCTAGAGCCATGCCTGCCTGTCTGTTGTCATCCTTCCTGTCAAAATGGTCATGGACTAATCCAGTGGAGCTATGAGGTCCAAGTTAAATTCTTCTTTTATAAATTGCCTTGGTGTGGGATTTTGTTGTGGCAATAGAAAGTTAACTAAGACAGTTTACCTCAGTCTTCCCAACACCTTTTCAAGTGGCCCCTTCATCAAACGTCCTCCATTGTCCCTTTTGACTGTGCTATCTGCCATCCATATCATCATGAAGAAATCACATTACCTATAGGAAGAGAATCGGATGTGTACACTCCAGACAGCCTATGGGAGACACACTGTTCTTCAAGGCTTCTTCACTGGCCACCTTTTTCTAATCAGAGCACACTGGAATCCTACCTCTTTCTAAAGAGGGGAGTCTTAAGCCATCTGTAACCTAATCTATGCTGGTCTTTCAACACAATGACCAGTAATCCAAAACGTGTAATACACTGTCTTGAGGCTTATACGTTATTTTTACCATTTGAACTTACTTTAGGTCTCCTGCCAAATCTCTCTTCTTGCAGTTTCAGACATTGTATATACAGGTGCTTGGGGAGGGTCTCTTAACCAGCCGGGTCTCTTCTCCCAGGCAGGGGGGAGATAAGAAGGGCTTTGCCAAGACTTCATACAGTACAAGAAGATCAAGGGAGGAGGCTAGTTGCTCAAGAGATAAGGTGGGAAGTTGACACAAGACATAAAGCTAAGAGAGTTTAGGTATTCATGACATTTGCTGTCCGCCAGATGCTGTGTTAAACACTGACTGTATGTTGTTTCTCATGTTAGCCACTCCGGGATAGGATTCTTTCACAGATGAGGAAATGGGCAGATCCAAGATAGGAATCTGTTCCTCGAGTTCAAAGTCCCAGATTTCTGCCTACTAGTCAGGGAGACAGGTAGGACCATCAGGGCTATGTGAAGCTGAAGTCCATGAAAGAGGGGCAAACAGTCAGAAAGCAGCTGGATTGCCTGAAGTGTCCAAATACCTTATGTTGGTTTGAATAAGAATGTCCTCCATAGGTTCTGAACACTTAGTCCCCTGTTAGAGGTGATGTTGTGGGGACGTTGTGAAACTGTTGAGGGATGGGAACTTGATGGTGGATCTTGATGGCAATGGAGGTGGGCTTTTAGTGTTTATAGTCTTGTCCCAACTTCCTGTTTGCTCTGTTTCATTCTTTCATTGGAAGGTGTGAGCTCTCAGCTTTCTGCTCCTGTAGCCATGACTCTTATGCTGGAACTTAATGCAAAGTTAACAGAAAACTAATACACTCCTCAGTTCAAACGGATGGCATAGTGGAGTATAAAGAAACTTGGATGTGCCAACTGAACCATTTTTACTTAAAGTCCTGGTGGAGGGGCAGTGAACCAAGGTGTCCCCATGAAGGGACAATGACCTGACAGGAAGACAGGACTGGTCATTTGGGAGGACTTATCTCTGGTGCTTCAGGGGAAGAGGTTACAGTGAACAGTGAATGGGGATCCTGAACAGTCAGCTTCACTTCAAAGATTCATTTAACCAATCAACAAATGATCATTGAATCAGGGTCTATATTTGGTACCAGTGTGCACAACACTAAATTCAAGAGATAATGCCCTTGACGTCACTGAAATTACATGTTGAAAGTAGACACAGACAAGCAGTAAGTAAACAAAAGAGCCAACAATATGCCAGGTGTTGAAATGTGCTTTGAGGGCTTAAGGCATACAAAAGAGGTATGAGGGTATGAGCTCCCTTGATGGATTAAAGAGTCCAAAGAAAGCAACAGCTTTAAGGATATCAGGAGTCTTAGTGTGGATCTCCAGCAGAGATGTTGCAGGTGGATGGGCCTGTATCCTCAAAGCCCTGAGATGGTTATGTATTTCACTGGGTTTGAGGAACAGCAGTCAGAAAGCAGTGTTCCTCTAAGGTCTCAGATTCAGTTCCTGCCTCCAGATTCCTGTCTTGAGCTCCTGCTCTGGCTTCCCGCAGTTATGGACTGCAACCTGTAAGCCAAATAAACCCCTTCTTCTCCATAGTGTTCTTGGCCATATTGTTTATTCACAGCAACACAAAGCAAACTAGAGAAAATAGATAGAGATAGAGGTTGAGTGATTGATATAATGAGATGGAATTGGCTCACACACTTATGGGGCTAGCCCTTGTGAGGTTTGAAGGGTAGAAGGTCAGAAATCAAGGCAATGATTCTCTACTCTTGAGGCAGATTTGTTTGTTTGGTTTTGTTCTTGGTTTGTTTTTGAAGTAACTTTGGTTTCCCTGTTGAGATGGTGTTGCTGTTAGTGTTGGGTGTTAAGTGTTTGAGAGATAGGGTCTCGTTATGTAGCCTAAGCTTGTCCCCAAAAGTCATGATGCCTCAATCTCAAAACCTAACCCTAGTGACATACTTCCTCCAGCAAAGCCATATCTCCTCCTAAGCCTTCCCAAATTACACCACCAACTGAGGACCAAATATTTAACTGTTCAAGACTATGCTGGATATTTCTCACTCAAACCACCATCACAGCCGCCAACATGACCAAGGATAATCTATTGCAAATCAAATATATTACAAATATAGATGGTGACCACATTTGCACAATACCATCATGAACAACCCTTGGATTAGTGCTTAACTAACAGTATACTATGCTAGCCACACTAGCTCACAAAGATAGCTGGCATGGTGTCAACTTGATCTTTGCCTTTATTCCACAGAAGTCCAAACCAGGTACTTTGTTTTTAAAGATATTTGTCTTCTAGAATTGTCACTTCTTGATTGAATTTTCAGCAGTAGACCTGTGCCAAGAGGCCAGAGGAGGAACTGTCCTCAGACCACTGTAGTGTTGAAAGAGGTTTCAAAGATTTGTTGCCATTGATTTTTATTGTAGAGAAGCAGGAAGCTGTCAAAGTGAGAGGTGGTAATTTCTCAAGGCAAAATAACACATATGTAAACATAAATATCCCCAGCCTCTTGAAAGCAGATTGTGGCCTCAGGGGTTATGAAAACACCAGTTCCAACCCTGCTTCCTACCCACAGCCCTGCTCTGGGTTCCTCTTTCACAACAGTTTTCCAGGAAGCTGGCCTAGTTCCAAGGGGCCCCCAAACTCAGCAACCCTTCTTTGATCTCTACATGGATAACTAGATGTCCCCTTGTCAATCAGATGGACGAGCTAGGTTTAGGGTGTTGATGCATTATTCCCTATACTCGAGGGATTTATGTTCACCTCCATGGTTCCTTCTTCATTGGATGCATGTAGACAGTTCTTTACTGCACAGTGGGGACTTGTGTGCTAGGTGTGGTTAAGTCTCAATCAGAGGCACCAAAAGAGAGAACCAGATAAATACTGGCTGGGATACTGCTGCCTCGCTGAGTACATGTGTAGAGAGAGAGAGACGACAGAGGTGAAAGCGGAAGTCCCTGTGTTGAGGGTGGGGATGTGTTCCATTCCAGTAAGTGAAGAGTAAAGAGGGGATTTTGATTTTCTAGGCTCTCTGTTGTGGTTTCAGGAGAGAGTAATGAGCAGTGTAGGTTTCTTGCCGAGGACTCATTTATCTGGGTGCCAGTGGGTAAGCCTAGCTTCCCAAGCTTGAAAATTTAGATTTATTGGGTGCCAGAAATTGTGCTGGACCCTATTTAATAGACCCATGTACCATGAAGGTGAGGATGGAAAAATAAAAGCAAAGAAGGCAGAATGGGTGGCAGAGGGACACAGTGTGAGGACGCACAGAAAAATCCGATTAGCACATTAAATTTCAGCTGCAGCAGGCCGGAAGTACTTGGGACTGGAGAGAGTGATGGTTTATGAATGACAGAGATCAGATATATCTGTGGCAAGAGAGCAATGTGGAGAAGAGGAAGCAAGCTCTCTGAATTTAAAGGGGTGGGGAGGAGTTGCAAGTAGAGAGAATCATCACAGAATTCTGGAGTCTGCCTGTTAAAGAGGAGGATCAATTTAGGGGAGAAAAAAGCCATTTGCTGGTTAAAAAAAAAAAAAAAAAAAAAAAAACAGAGAGAAAAGTCTCTATCTTGTTCAACCTCTTGCAATGAAACAGAAGGAAAGCTTTAAGATTTATGGGATGTGAGTTTACATAGAGGGGCTCTGGAATGTATGTGATGTGAAGGGAAAGGCCAGGTCAAGGGAAGCATGTTTGTAGTAAGAAGGGAAAGGTGGGGCTGACATGTAAGCCCTGGCTCCATGTTGATTCCTCTAGTCAATACCAGAGTTTGTAACCGCCTTTCCCTAACCCTTCAAGAATTTCATATTTTCATCCACTTTCTTCCCCAAGGTGGGAGAAGCAGTGTAAAGATGAGTTTGCAGGCTTTGAGCTATATGCAAACAACAACAAAATCATGGAATGCAAACCCTTGTTAAGAGTAGGTTTTTCCTGCTGGTCTGGTCCCAGAGTGGCACCAGCCCCAAACAACACGCAGAGACGCTGTATTAGATATAAAGCTGTAGGCCAGTTACTAGTTTCTTATTGGCTAACTCTGTCTTAAATATTAACCCATTTCTATTAATCTATGTATTTCCACGTGGTCTCATTTTACAAGACAGAGGGCCTGGCATTCTTCGCTCTCCGCCCTCCATTTTAAATCTCCTCCCTACTACTTCCTCTCTCCTCCTTGTCTCCTAGTCTTGCCTATCTTGCTTTTCTATTGGCCAACAGTGCTTTATTCATTAACCAATAAGAGAAACATGTTTACAGAATGACATCTCCCATCATCCCCCAACTGATGTGAGCCTCTATTGGCATAGAGATGTCACTCAATAGTTGCTGAGTTTTTTTCTTTGTACAAAGAACCATACTTGATCCATATGTATAAGAGGATCAATACTTCACTCATCACCTACTTATTCAAAATATCTGGAGGCATAAGGATGAGTAAGAACCCATGGCCATCACTGCCCTCAAGTATCCCTATCCCTCTGGGGTTCAAGGAACAAGTAAATTCCCATGACAGGATGGGGAGCCAGAAAGCAGGAAAGGATGACATTGTTCTTTATATAACAACTCATTCTCTCAGAGCTGACTTACCCAAGAAATCAGCTTTAATCACTCTGAGGACAATGACCTAGTCACCTCCTAACAAACCTCACCTTTTAAAGTTCCAGCATCTTTCCTTTCTGCTAAGGTAATTTAAGAGATATACTCAAGCCAGATCCAAACCATGGCAAGATCTATAGCATTTATAGATACAAGTACGTGTACCTACCTTATAAAGTATGTAAACATATACTACAGAATGATTGTTTTATAAGTTATTCTTCTTCTACTGGAACACAGATCATCAAAATCCCTTGCTATTTATCCTGCATTCATTTATTGCTGTCCCTCAATTATGTAGCTAAGTTTATTATACCTTTAGCACATTATAAGGTGGTAGCCCCTGTGATCTAAGGCAATTAGATAAAGTCTTTTTTTAAAAAAATGCAGATGTTTAATAAAATTTGAAACTTACAGCCATGGCCATGGAATTTTTAGTTTAAGTAGAGCAGGTGACAAGTTTAAAGACTATACTGGTGTGTGTGTGTGTGTGTGTGTGTGTGTGTGTGTGTGTGTGTACATATAAATGTACATATAAGCTGACATAAATATATATGGTATATTTATTTTGATACAGGAATGTATTCAAAACAATGAAACTAAGCTGTGCAAGCAAGCACCCATTCTTTCTTCTTTTCTTTCTCCCTAATCACCTTCTTATTCCAAATAAACCTTGGAGTCTTTGTACATTCCATCTATATGTGTTTATTCTGTCTCCTCATGGATGTTTGCCCATGATCCCTAACTTCCACACACGTCTTTCCCACAACATATTTTAGCTTAAACAGTTCACAGAGCCTGGAGCTGAAGATGAAGTCCTAAGAGTGGCAGAACTTCATGAATAAGTCAGCAACAAGTGGAACATAGAGATGGGGAAACAGAGGCACAGAAGAGGGAGCCTTGTCTCCATTTCCTGGCCCAGGTAGGGGGGGAGCAGTTGTCTCTCCAATGAGTAAGGCCCTTTGAGGAGTTATCATTTGAAGTCAGCCTGCCTTTCTTTTCTGTCTTCACTGGTCTTTGCAGTTGCCTCAAATAGAGAATATATCAGATGACAAAAGTACCTCTCAGTTATTAGTTTCCACCCATCTTAACCCCTACACAAGAGGTGACGTAACTTGGCAGGATGGGAGATGTGTCTTCTTCTCTAAGTCGATTGCAATGGAGTCGACTGCAATGAAAATGTTTACTGAAATATTCAGTGCTTGAACTTGATTGCCCCCCCCTTTGGGGCTTAGACTCAGAGCCTTGGATATACAAGACACATTCTGAGTCAGCTTTCTCCTCTGTGTCATGGAAGCTTATCCATTCATCCCTCTGTTTGGTTATGTGCTAAAGGAAACACACTGGTGAATATTCTAGCAACTAAAATAACATTCCCTGCCTACCTCCCAGGATCATAAAGTAGAAACGCAGATCCAATGTTTCGAATGAGCTTTGGATAGTGAGTGTGCAACTGAAGGTATGAAAGGACTTTTATGTTCAGTTACTACCACCTGTGCCCTGTGGATACTGTGTGCTCTGCTGGTCCTGCAAGGGTTATTTTTGCAGAACGCAACCCCCTCCCCATTTCCGTCTGTGTTGCTCCCAGCAGATGTATTAAGTATAGTCTTGGAGCCTTTCCAGGCTCTCTCTTTAAGACACAGAATGTTGAATATTTCCTGCACACAGCAGGCAGCTCTGGCTTGGCATAGTGCCAGGAAATCTGCTGGGTGCCGTCCCCACCCCTTCCCTAGTGTCTGGGCCCCAGCCCCAACTTGTCCAGGTTCCCTGGGGCTTCCTTTGGAAATGGGGTAAAAGCTAGAGCAGAGGCTGCCACTTGCAGCACCGTGGCTTATAGCCACAATTACCTGCTCCCCTGCTCCCCCCCCTCCCCGCACCCCCTACTCGCCCCAGAGCTCCATGGAAGACAGGAAGACTCACTGCAGGCTGTGCCTTTGCTTGCAGAAGCAGTCAAACCCCTTGGGAGACAGAGGGGCATCTGGGCTGTTCTGAAGTGAGGCTCTGCCTTGGTTGAGAAACTCCCACAAGAAAATAAAAGCAAAGAGGTGAGCTGAGTGCTAAGCTATTCTCAGAGGTTGGCCCCACCCACAGAAAGTGGGAGATGAGACCTCATCTGTCTCATTTTTCGCACTGTACACTCTCCAGGCCAATGCCTCCTTCCCCCAGCAGACACACAAACTGAATCTGTATTTCTCTCCAAACACTGCCCACAGGAAGAGATGATGGCAGTCCCTGGGACAGCTCCCACTTGGATCCCTGTCCCCTTCCTCTCCCTCCTTTCAGTCAGTTGATGAACTGACTTGCTAGGTTGAACTTGTAGCTCTCTGGACTCAGAAATTGTGTTTCAGCAGGAGCTAGGACTCTGCCTTCTGTTTGTCCATTTGCTCCCAACCCCCTCCCCATATTTGTTTGTATTTTCTAATGGGTAATATGAATACTTACAACATCCCTCCATCCTCCATCAAACATTCACTCTCTTCCCTAACTGCAGCAATTAAACAGACAGAGGTGTGTCTGCAGCAGAGGGGACTGGTGAGACCATCCAGAAGACGTCAGGACACCATCTTGTACCCAAAGCTCTCTGTGTAGCCTGATCCCAGTCTGACATTGAAGCTCCTCCCTGTTGAAGAGGTCTGCAGCAATAAAGCTTTGGTATCAAAGGAGAACTGGGAGGGGAGGGGGAGCACTAAGAGAACAGAGAATCAAAGCCTAGCCAGGGAGCTTAAGCAGGAGGACTTAGAGACAAGAGTGCCTTACCCTGTGGAAACAATTGCAGTCCCACGGCCAAGTTCAAGCTCTCAAGCTCTGTCCTTAATGGACTTGTGTGGGGCTGCAACCTCGCTGACCTTGGGCCCTTCATTTATAAACCAGGACAATTGAAGTAAATAGTCACTAGTGCCTCCCAGCTCTCCAGTCCTTTGATTCCGTGATTCCTTCCTTCCGTGACCTTGGTTTTGAGTCCCACATTGTGAGAAAACCTGTATTTTAAAAGACTGTGGACAGTGAGTGTTAAGTCTCAAACTCTGGGACAAACTGTGGAGCCACCTCTTTAACATATCAAAGTGGAGCTGGCTGCCAGCGTCCCTCTACCTTGAACTCTTCATCTCAGGGGCTGGGCTGCTCTTCCTGCAGGGGCTCTTCCCCATGTAAAACAGCCTTTTTTGGTTACCAGGCACTTTTTTATACCTTTGCCCTTCAGGCTGCTGCACCTGGCTCCCCTCTCTCTGCTCTTCCTTCCCACTCTCTCTTCACAAGGCTCAGGGTCATGACCACTTTGGACTGTCCCAGATGCCCCTGTCTCTCACTATGCTCTCACACATATCTACAATAAACTTTCTCCTCCACTACACCTAGGAGCAAACATGTCCTCCCTCCCTCCCTCCCTTCCTTCCTTCCTTCCTTCCTTCCTTCCTTCCTTCCTTCCTCCCTTCCTTCCTCCCTTCCTTCTTTTCTTCCTTCCTTCCTTCCTTCCCTCCCTCCTTCCATCCCTCTCTCCCTCCCTTCTTCCTTCCCTCCCTCTCTCTCTCTTCTCCATTTAGACAAGGAAATGCCACGGAAGATATTCAAAAGACCAGTCACTGAATTCACATCATCTGCCTTATTGTCTAGGTGCATATACTTGCTACTTGCAAGGATAAGAATGCTGGCTTCATTTAAGGATGCAGTGCCCATGCTGTTTGGAAAAATGGGCTCTTGCTATTTGGATTATCGCCATTCTTACTGGAATCTGCTCAGACAGAGCTTCAGCTGCTGGAGCTAATGAGAAAGGGCTTTTATCAGACGCTGGAGGTCAGTCGACGGGCTTTATGGGAAGAGTGAAAGAATGGAGGAAGTTCCATCATGATCATGAAAAGGCTTTTACAGTAAGCTCTGCTTGCTCTCCATCAGGGCCAATAAGTCCGGACTGGAAGGTGACTAATAGTCTCATAGATGGTGCCTGGGTTATCAATTTTCAAACACTGAAAGAAACATGGAAACATACCAAACAACTGCCATGTTTTTATAGACAAATTCTTTTTTCATGATTTCCAGTCCATTTATATAGGCTCTCACTAGCAAGAAAAGCTTGGAGTATTCCTTTATTTGTTGCAGAAACAAAATGCTCCAGTTTGTCAACCTGTTGAAAAGAAAACAATGGCAATAATGGTATCACCAACGTGGTTCAGCTTTCTTCACAATCTTTGTTTCTAATCAGCCCTGCTTTCCACTGCATGCCTGCCCAGAACCTGGACATAGTCCATTTCTAGGAAGAGCCTTGGAACCTTCCTCCCACCTGTGTTTATGCGTGATTCCTCAGGAAGCTTCCCTATTCTCATGGCTCTCAATCCCCATCCACCAATCTCAACTGACATCTCTTTCCTGGCCCAATATTCCCCTACTACAGAGAGATGATTACTCCCATTTCAACATCCCCCGTATTCTTTACCTCCCACCCTGTCAGCCATTATTGCTATGCCGTATGAACCACATAGACAGCAATGATCCTAGAATATTCCTTTAGAGGAAAGTTGACATATAGCATCCCTGAGAATAGTCTCAGGATATAAGGATTGTATTATTATATACAATATAATAATGTTATATTGTATTATAATATTCTCACTTGGACTAACTTTCTTAATAGGAATACAACCATTTCCCCACTTACTAATGCCTTGAGAGCCTAGATTGTGGTCTATCCTCATCCACAAAGATCTGTATAAATCTAAGAGTAGGATCCACATCAGCAATTCACAATTCTCTCTCTCAGCACAGAACTTGGCATGTGGTGGTGAGCAATCACATTTATTGAATTAAACTAAATATAATAAAAAGATACCTTGGCACACTAACACATTGGCAGAATGCTGTAGTTGGAAATGTTAACCAAACCTAAATCTTAAATCTATCTATCTATCTATCTATCTATCTATCTATCTATCTACATCCATCCATCTATCTAATCTATACGTGTGTGTGCGCCGCACACACACACACACACACACACACACACACACACACACACACACACATATTCACATACGTTTTTGTGCATGTATGAAGGCCAGAAATTTATCTCAGGATGTCTACCTCTATTGTCCTTCATGTTTTTATTTGTTGTTGTTGTTTGTCTGTCTGTCTGTCTGTCTGTTTGTTTGTTGTTTTAAGACAGGCTCTGTTCATTTCAGACTGAATGGCTCTTGCCATTTCAGTCATGCTGGCTGGCCACCAAGCCCCAGACATCCTTCTCCATCCTCCAGCTCTGAGATTATAGACACCCATGGCAATGCCTGGCTTTTATGTGAGTGCTGGAAGCTCAAACTCAGGTCCTCGTGCTTGTACAGAAAGGACTCAGCCTGAGTCCTCACCACTGCATCATCTCCAGCACCAGACTCTTGGGTTTTCAACTGAGAAGAAATCAGATTTTACACTGTAAAGAATACGATTAGCACACACAGCCCAATCTTAAAGTTCAGACTGTTTACTTCAAAGGAAAATGGCCACTTCCCTAAGTATCCCATAAAGCTTCAGGAATTTGTGAACAGAGCTCACTATGTTGAATTGTGATAGCTGGGTTATTGGGCATCAACTATGCAAGGTGCTGCTGAAGATTTAGAGATGTAGAGGGAGAAAGACTAAATACTAAAGTCATGGGGATTGTGACATAGGGGAAGAAACAGTAAAAAAAAATAAAGCTGGGGAATGGGGTTCTAGTATTATATTTTTAAAAAATCAAGGTGATAACCAAAAATGTGGTGAGAAGATCAGTAATTTAGACAATGGGCAGGGAGTTCTTATCTGGTAGAGGCAACTGCTGGGCTTGAAGGAGTTAAATGGGTAATCCAGAAAAGAAGCCATTCCAGCAAAAGAATGTCATGTTTGAGAGAGAATAGCAAGCAAGGAGACATAGCAGGGAGGAGTAACAAAAGCTGGAGGAACCAGTGACAAAGTAGGAGGTCACAACAACAGCAGTACCCTAAATGTAGGAACTGTAGACTGCAGTTGTTGTAACATGGATAATCCCTTTGGAAGATGGGAAGCTGAACTGTGCTTGGATCTATGTGTGAAGAGCATCACACTGGCTGCCATGTTAGAAACATACTAGGAGGTGGATATAGGTTCACACAAGGATGCAGCCACTTAAGAGACTCCTGGGCAATCCAGAATGATGGTGTTAGGAACCCAGCTAGTAAATGGTAATGAAGATAAGAAGTGAATGGACCAGGGGGCATATGTTGGCTTTGCTGAGGGACTGGATATAGAGTCTGAGAGAATGAACTCCAAGGTGCTCAGCTTAGGCTACAAAGATACAAGAGGCCATTTGCTGAGATGGAATAGAATTTCAGGAGTAAGTTTGGGAAGAGGGAGATCAGGAGCTATGTGCTGAAAACATTAAGTCTGGATCATTTTAGTTCTGCAAATACATTTGTTGAAAAGGCAATCAGACCTAGGAAACTGGAGTTTAGGAAAGAAGTTATGACTGGATTATATATATATATATATATATATATATATATATATATATATAAGAGAGAGAGAGAGAGAGAGAGAGAGAATTGCTAAAGAGAAACATTAAAAGCCAAGAGACTATCCTTAAGTGAGAAGAGAGGGAAGGAACAGCAAGGAGAGTGAGTTTTGGAGAATAGAGTGTTGCAGTGATGGGAGAAGATAAGGCAGGGCTAATGACAGCCACAGAGGAGTGACCTTTGGATGGAAGAGGGTGAACCTTGAACCTAAAATGTCCTGAAAGCCAAAGGCATAAAAAATTTTAAAGAAGACAGATGATCACCTGAGCTAAGTGGTGACAGATTGAGATAGGCATGCAAATTGACCATGCCGTTAACAACTGGCAGGTCATAGTAACCTTGACAGGAGCAATTTTCTGCCAACTGAAGGGGATAAGATTCAGACTATAGTGCATTTGAGGAAAATGAGACAGAGGGGATTGGAACAACTAATATTAATGACCCTTTCAAAGCATTTGCTGTGAAGGAATGCAGTGTAAGCCATAAGAGCTTGAAAGTATAGTTTTATGCTTTAGTTGAAGAATCCTAAGAAAAGAACTCCTGCCTTCTGGAAATACAGCTTTACTTACAGGGTGGGAAGGAGCTCCAAAGACCAGCTGTCCATACTGAGCTGAAGTCTTCCTGGTCTATCACCAAGGGAAAATGCTATGTCACCTACCCACTAGCATCACAGAACATATGGCTTCCCAGGAATAGCCCAGGTCAGTGTTTCATCATCTATCAACATGACCAAATGCCACCATCACTTTTCTTGTCTTCTTGCCTGCGTCTGCAGGAACAATGGACTGTCAATTGACTAACACAATGACAACTCCCAGAAATTAGAAAACCTATAAGAGAGGACGGGAGATCACTTGATGGGCAAAGTACCTTTTATACAAGTGTTCAATACCTAGCAACCACATACAAAGTGGGGCTGATACCCACTTGTAATCCTACCATTGGTAAGGTGGAGATAGAAGGATCCCTGGAAATTTCTGGCCAACCAGCCTAGACTAATGGCAAACCCCAGGTCTCAGTGAGAGACCCTGTCTCAAAAGACAAAGTGAGTTACTCCCAAAGAACACCTGCAGTCATTCTCCAGCCTCTACATGTACATACATACCTATATATATGAACATACAGACACACATGGCCAGAATAACATACATACATACATACATACATACATACATACATACATACATACACACACACACACACACACACACACACACACACACACACACACACACACACACACACACGGGAAATCTACAGGAGTCCTGAGATACAAAAATGTGAAGAATGGCAAAGTTAAAGGAGAACTATGTTGTGAACAAGTCTCCAGCTAAGGATGGAGATAAAAGAAAAGAACCTATAAAGAGGCAGACAGACACAGAGAGATGTAAATGCATGCTTTTCCATCCATCTTGTGATATTTGGGCTCTGCTCTCTCCATCATGTAGTCCTGAGGGTCTATGGCAATCTGGAAGAGCATCAATTGGCCCTTTAAAATCAGCACCAGCACCAGATGACACTGTCATAATATATTCTTTGTCAACACTTATTTCCCCCTTGAGGCTGAGCCTGTTTCCCAGCTATGACACACTTTGTCTGCTTTGCCACTGGGTCTCTTTAACTGGGACATGATGGTGAGCAGGAGGCAGCTCTCAGACTGAAGTGAAACTTTGCTGTTCAATTCAGCTTCACCCAGATGCTTTTTATTGTGTGCCTATGAGAGCAGGATATGAAGGTAAATTGGCACAATGTTACAACTTTAAATAAAACAGAATCTGTTCTTCCAGAGCTCACAGATAAGGGAAACGGTTTCTAATCAAGCATCATCTACTCTCTTCCCCACAGGGACAGTTAGCAAAAATGTCAAAATGAAGTTTACTGTTTGTTTACTATCATTACAAAAGGAGGATGCTATCAGTATCTACTGGGGACAGGTCAGGCATGATGCTAAGCCTTTTATAACAGAAAATCAACTATCCACTAACAAAGAATTCTCCAAGCTAAAGTTCCAATAGAACCACGATGAAGGAGCTGTGGGGCGAAAAGCCCAGCACCTGCAAAGTGGATTCAAGGGGAGCTATGAGAAGCAGTAGTTTATATTTCATTTAGAAGGACCCTCCAGTGTTCATAGAGAGAACATCTTAGACTCAGTAGCCAGACCTCAGTAGCAGCAAGTTCAAGGCCATTCTGCGAAGCATTCTCCAAAGAGACCCAAATACCATGCTTCTGCATGGGATATTTACATATGTGGACATGGCCTCCTAGAGGTACCAAGGCTCTTGTTCATATAATGTCATTTTCAGTCCTCATCACAAACCTATTGAAGCCCTCCATCTACTTGCATTTTAGGGCTGAAGTACAGCCCCTCCTATGCTTTGAAGGGCATTGTTTTCTACTGAGGGAGAGACAGGGACCTCAGACTAGGCAACCAGATATGATGAATGGATCCTAGCACTCAGTCATTGGTGACAGATACCCAGACACATGCGCCTCTCTCCTTAACCACTGGAGGAGCAGAACCAGGGTGTCTCCAGTTTAGATTTGAAACTGACACTCACTGGTGTGTCTAACATTTCCCCACCCCTAACTTGTATCTCCTACACTCAGCCCAGGCCTTCTGCTCCTCCATCCTTCAGAGAAAAGTTCACCCTATCCAAAGAAATAAGAGATCCCAGCACCCTAATATAATAGTACTTGACAATTTTCAGAGAGATTCTTATATGCATTCTTCCCCTCACCTGGAGAGAGGTGGAAGACACATCTTAGATTTAGACAGAGAGAGAGCCATCCCTGTGTTTTTGTGAGTCACATTCCATCTGTATCTGATTGTTCACAAGTCACCAGAGGAAGGACAATGAAGAGTCATCTTGCATGCAAATGAAGTCAGATGAAAGGTGCCTGCTTGGAAAGCCTCAGAGAAATCCATTCAAGTATAGTATGACTTCAAGTGACCAAGTTAAAACTGAGCCACATGCTGTCACTTAAATGTAGATGGCCACGTTTTGTTTATGCATGCAGAGCCTGCCGCTTGCACACAGTGGTGCTCCATCCAAATCAACCAGCAAAGCCATTTAGAACCTAGAGCTTGAGTCTATATAAATGTAAATTACCAACCAATGGGAGCATAATGTCTAGATGAAAACAACACTGCTGTCTCTCCTCTGCCAGCTCACATGGCCCAGTGTAGACTCAGGAGACATCCTTTCATTTGGCCCATCTCCCCCAGGCAGGTTTAGCTTGGTTTCTTTGTGCCACCTGTCAGGTGGCTGGAGATGGGGACCTGTACTTCCTCTGTTTATGTTTGCCATCATCATATAGAGTCTCTGAGATATCTTCATGTGGCTTGTTATCCAATAACACTGCTTCTATGTGGTGTGTGTAAGCACATCAAGTCAGCAAACATAACAGCTTTGTATGTGTGTATTTGACCACATCAAGTCAACTAACATGCCAGCTGTGTGTATGTGTGTATGTGTGTGTGTATAAGCACATCAAGTCAGCTAACATGCTAACATGCCAGCTTTGTATGGGACTAAAGTCCAGCTCTGGTGAAAATGAAATGTTTCTGAAAGCTACATTAACTCTTTAACACTAGCAATGCATTTCATCAGGGATCTAGGACAGCCATTCCCTAAGAGAGGCTCTGAAGCATGGGAAAAGCTAAAATAAGTAGCTACAAGGCTGTCTTTCCCAACAATGGGGCTAGGGTGGGGTGGGGATGCAACTCCCCAGGCAGGCAAAGAATAGGCACAAGAAAAATCTGTGAACTGCTTGGAGCAGCAGGCAGGAAGAAGCCGGTGAGGAATAATCTAGCTAAATGAAATTGTTTTCTTCCTTCTCAACCCTGGTGGATTAATTGGGTACAAATCGGTCCACTTAATGCCAATTGACATTAAGCAATTTACCATTTGATGGCAATTGAAAAGCCATGCTTGATGCTCCAAACCCTTCTGATTGCTCCAAACAGATTTCCCACCCTAAAGTGGAAATGGATTTAATTTGATCTCTTCAGTCTGTTCGCCATTATGTGTGAAACAGTGATGTTGGTAGCAACAGCTACCTGAACAGTAAAGTGTTCAAAACAAAGGTGTCCCTACCACTGGTGAGGATGCAAAGGAAGAGGGCATAATGGCGTCCTTGTGAAGGTCACCCGAGAGAACATGATCCACTGCCACCATTACTACCTCCTTGCTTTTATTTAAAGTTTTGTTTGCCTTTGATGACTCCTTAAATTAGAGGAAAGTTCCAGAAAGCAACCAACTTCTGTTCTGTCACTTCAAAAAGGGTCTGTGGAAGTTAAATGATTTTCCCCAATAGTTGACAGTAGCCACCCGTTCCTCTTGCCTGTATCTTTTTTATTCTCTTATCTCTTGACTCCTTACCTCAAGAAGCCCACCTTGGGCTCTGGGAATGGAGAGGCCATAGGCAGATGGTGCCATCTTGTACTAAAATACTTAAGTTCAATGGCTACACCTGGACTATTTACTGCTCATGCCTTTGATTGCTTTATCTGTGAAAAAGAAACTCGGATCCACACTTCCCAATATCTACACAGACAGAATGAAGCTATCGCACACAGACACTTTTAAACATAAGGCATCATTGTCTGACTGAAACCTGCCCTGCATATTTGATGGGCTAGATTGGTCCAAGGATGAATGATAGCCAGACAAGGGACAAACTCTGAGCAATTGACTGTAAGGCTTGTGACATGCTGGCACTCCCCACTCATACCTGAAATCAAAAAAAGGATTAGGGATTAGAAGGCTAAAACATGTGCAGATGTTTGTCATGACTGCAGTCAGCTTGTTGACTCTTAGGACATCTAATACTCAACAAAATTTATTCCACTGTTTAAGAAATATGTTGTCAGCATATTATCTAAACACTGTTCTGCGTTCTAAAGCTCTATTCTGCAGAACAAAGATGCAAACATGGCTGATGAGGCTTTTTTGCCCCTAAACTTTTCATTGAAATGCAAAGACTATTACTCTATACTATGCCAGCAGTAAATTTGTGAAAATGTTCACAGAAGTGCATGCTCTTAACACTTTCACACTCACAGGCATCAGTGAAACAAGATAAATCCAGGCCCCAGTCACATTAGAAGTAGAAGACACCAAGGCTGCATTCCGGTAACTAGGTCATTTTGGAGAAGGCCACTTCATCTCTTTAAGCTCCTTGGAAATAACAGAGATATAAACTGGCAATGAAAATCGTGACCCCAAGACCAGATGAGATCACTTTATCTTGTCTTATCTCATCCCATACCTTGCTCAGAGAGGTGGTAGTAAGACATTGGAAGGTCCCCTTTTCAGTATTGAAGTCTTCTTCCTTTGTAGCTGGACCACCATCATATTTCCCTCAGCTCAAGACTACACACATACACACACACACACACACACACACACCAGCAGCAGCAGCAACAGCCCACAGATTCACATAATACTGACAATGAGTTTAACTAGCCTAGCCTTGGCCTCCAGCTCTATCCAAGATTTTCTCTATGTTCCTCAACTCCCTTTAACTTTCCTATGACTGCATAATGACCCAGGACCTCTTTCTGCATACTGGAATCATCTATACTCACCAAACACCCTAATCCTGAAGGGCTCTGCAGGGAATCATGATCTGAGTCAGACGCCCAGTGAACTTGACCTACAGTAGGGGCTGTTCCCAGCCTCACTGGAAAGTAGACAGCCAGCCCTCCTCTGGCCATTCTCTATCCTATTGTTTTTGTCTCTATCTGAAAGGCATATCATTTATTAATTTGCATGTTTATTGTCTGGAGCAAATGCATATGCTACAGAAGGCAAGAGTGTATATGTCTTGCCCACCATAATAGGTCCTATGGCCTGGTACACAGTAGCACTCAGTTACATTTGTTTTGAATATGTGTTAAGAACATCCAGTTTAGTAAATACAATGAATTGTGTCAATGTTGGTATAAATTCCTTTAAGAATACAAACTGTGCTTCATAGAAGAACCACCACAGGCACAGGATGCCCAGACTCCAAGACTCTTCCAGCAAACCCTATCAACAAATTAACTGATGCGGCCTCCCTTGACATTTCTGCTTATGGACTAATGGCATGTCGATTTGACTGTCTCCATTTATCAGCCCTCAATAGAGCTAAAGGTATTTTTTTAACATACAGGAAGCTACTTTAAAATAGATGAGCATGCAATCATAGTGTATTTACAGGCACCTGAAGTCACCATTTGGGTAAAAGAAGGGCTCATAACTAAGAAAACAGCCATGGAGGAAATGAACATATAATTAGCTCAGTAACAGAGAGTGTTGTCGCAGGCAAGTATGACATGCTGATCCATGCAAGGCTTTAAGCCATGAAAGCTCCAAGTCAGAACATCTAGTCCCATCTCTTCCTCTACTGTACCAGGTGACTTGAGCCAGGCCACCACCCCTCTCTGATCCTGAGTGTTCCCTTATGTCCACAGAGAGGACACGTTTTACCATCTCTTTTAGCTGAGATTTCGTATATTCACTGATTGGTATACAGCAGGATGTGTTGATGTCAAAGAACACAGTAAAGGCTGTGTCACTGACTTCATTTAGGGTAAGGCTAAAAAAAAGGCGTTGGCCTACAAAATACCTGTGGAGAGTAGATGCCCTGTATTATTTCTTCTTAGCTAAGTTCAAAAGCACATCTGAGTTGACTTTTCACAACAGACTAATTACTGATAGATAGGCTTGAGGTCAGTAAGTGTATTAGTCATTTTTCTCCTGCTGAGCTAAACCCCATGAAGAGAAAGGGGTTTATTCACCTTACATCTCACAGTCCTTCATAGAGGAACATCAGAGAAGGAACTCGTGCCTGGAACCTAAAGGCAGGAACTAAACATGCAGAAACCATGGCAGAATACTGCTTACTAGTTTGCTCCCCAAGGCTTACTTGCTCAGTCTGCTTTCTTAGGCAACCCAAGTACACCTGCTCAGGGTTGCTACCACCCACTGTGGGCTGGGCTCTCTCATGTGGGTCATTAATTAGGAAAGTGCTCCACAGACTTACTGACAGGCTGATTTGAGAGAAGCATTTTCTCAATGGGCATTTCCTCTTCCTAGACATTCCTAAATACGTCAAAGGAAAAAAATTAAAAACACCAACCAGCATAGTTAGCAAATATACCTAGTTGTCTTTGGTGTGGAGATAGGGTATGCTTTTCTGGGCTTTAGGAAGCCAAGTTTTGAAGATTATTTCTTCTTAACTCCTTTTGAGAGATGTAATAATCCTCTTCTCCAGCAGCTGAACTAAATGAGGAGGTACCAGACTTCGTTTCTGTTACCACTTGTTGTGAGACTCAGCTCAGGAAACTGAGCTGTTTCCATCTTGCTTCTTGCCCAGCTCCTGTACCCTGTCCTCCTTTGCCACCGTGCCTGTGTACCCATCTCAGATAATACCCTCACCAACCTACAAAGTTTATGTGCAAATGAGCCTTCTAGATCAAGACTCCTCTTCACTTCTAGATCAAGACTCCTATTGGCCTACCCATGAGTTCCACTATCAACTTCAGCATCTGAAACACTTATCTAGATTAGGGCTCAATGTGTTCATTATTAGTCCCTGCCTTAGAATGTCATAGTTCCCCTTTCACTTAATTTAGTTTGCAGCGATATGTTCAAGACTTGCTTGCAAAATCTGAATAGCCCCTAAAAGTCACCCATTTTTCCTTTTTGCTATCTTTGTCATGTGCCTCATTTTCAGAACACCTACCCACTATGGATCCTGAGGATCCCTCCTTGAGTAAGTAATAAGGCTTCACTATTCTGAAAGTTTAAATGTATTGGAGACTAGAAAGTCCATGATGACAGCATGAGCTGGGAAGGAGGTCCAGGGCCTCTCCTTCCAGCATGGTACCTTGAGTTCTGTGTTCTGAGAGGGGAGAATGCTGTCTCTCCATATGGAAGAAACAGGATTACAAAACAGTGAACTCCATCATCAGGCCCTTTGATTAGGATATCTAATTACATTCATGAGGATGGGACCCTCATAAACCAGCTACCTCCCAAAGGATATACCTCTCATTAATGTTGTACCAGAGCATCACAACATGAATCTAGATGGAATACAAGCATCCAAACCACAGCAACATAACAGAGTGATAACCTGGCTGTGTTAAAGATCAAGACTTCTGTGTCTCAAAGAAAAGAGTTTGAAGGAATTTTGATTGTGGCAGAATAAAGAGTACAACTCTTCTAAATTAAGTGTGATATAGGACAAAATCACCACAATTCATAATTTCAGGGCTCTGGAAATCAATTAAAGACAAATGACAAATTGGAAAGTATTTATTCTTAAAAGTCTGTTGGAACTTCAGGTAATAGAGTTAGAGCATACGATCTTCATCCTGGAGCTCTCATCCCTGACCGAACTTGGTTAGTGGAAATTAAAGTCTTACCAGTGCTAGGCAAGCTGCAAAAACAGAAGCATTAAAGCCAGAAGGGTCCAGTTCAAATCATCCTAGTGGCTGGAGGATGGAGGAAGGAACAAAGCCCAGATTTAAGTGACAAATCCCCTGAGAATCAAACAGAGAGAAGTCACTATAGCTTACCAGCCCAAGGCACTCTAGGTTTGTGATAGGTAAAGAGTAAATTTAATAAGGGACATCCTGGCAGTAAGAAGGCCATAGATGAACTGGAATAAACTTCCTGCATGTCCCTTGATGACTGAGAAGTGGGCACTTACATGGTCAACCCAGGAAAGTCAGCAGAGACTGGAGACTTGGCGGTTGGCCTCCCAACCCACACATGGATGAGTCAACACAATGTGTTGCATGACTTTTCCAAGGGAGATGTGAACAAATGCTATCCACCAGATACAGCACTGGCAATAGACCAGAAAGAAAATCTTTCCACCCCAGTCTAATTTGATGAACCAATAAATTTATTGGGGCTTGTGCTGGTTAATATTGATTATCAATTTGGCAGGATCTGGAATGGCTAAAAGACAAGTGTCTGGGCATCTCTTTACACATAAGATTGTCCAAATTAAGTTCACTGAGATTAATAGATCTGTTGTAAATATGGGCAGCATCTTTCCATATCTGGAGACTCGGACTGCATAAAAAGAAGCCAGCTGAGCAGCAGTCACTGTAAAGAGACCATGCAACTCTTATAAAAGAAAACATGCAATTGGGGCTGGCTTAGTTCAGAGGTTTAGCTCATTATCATCTTCATGGCAGGAAGCATGGTGGCACCCAGACAGCTGTGGAAGGAGCTGAGAGTTGTACATCAGGATCCTCAGGCAGCAGGAAGAGAGAGGGACACTGGGCCTGGCTTGAGCATTTGAAACTTCATAGCTCACCCACACATACACCCCCCCACCCCATCTCCCCCTCCCATAACATTCTTTCTCCAGCAAGGCCACACCTTCTAGTAGCGCCACTCCTTATGGGTCTATGGAGCTCATTTTCATTCAGACCACCACAGTTGGCCTTTGTCAGGTTTTTCATCACAGTACCTCATAAAGAACTAATACGTTGTCACTTTGAGAAGCATGGGTGAAGGGTTACTTATGAGAGCATAGTGACTCAAAGACAGCTTTGTCACTGAAAAGTCTGCCTGAAGAGAAGTTGCAAAATACACAACTTGCAGGCAGCTACATTAAAAATAATCTCAGCCAGCAATTGCTTACAGCTTATACAACCTTGGGATCTTTGTTAGTTGATAAATTTGGTTACTTCCATGGTCTTACAAGGCTCCCTCTTCTCCTCTCCATAAGGGAATATTTCAGTTTAAGGAAATAGCTACACAAATAAGTAAAAGCCTTGAACAACCTTGGCCCAAACCCCATCCGCACCCAGGGGCCCTGCAGCAAGCTGGCTTAAAACTGGAGCCCTGCGCAAATACATCCATCACCAAACATCTTAGGTCTAAGTTTTTCCACACCCTCGCCATAACTTGGTGTTTTTCACCTTTCTTATTACAGCCATTTGATGGGTATTTATCATTATTGTATTATGGCTTTGAATTTTCTTATTGGCTAATAATCCTGGGTATCTTTTAATGTTCCCGTTAATTATCCATATCTCTGTTTTGTTGAACTATCTTTCATGTCACTTGTCCATTTTTTAAGTCTATGTATTCATAAAAATACATATATTTATTAAAATACACAATAATTAAAACATAGTTTAGCAGTTTTTGGAAAAAAAATAAGCATATTATGTTCATCTTTTCCTGGAGGGGAAAATTTTATTTTATGTTGTTTTGTTGCCATTATTCAAGTTTCTTGTAAATTAGAGGCATGAAAAACATTAGATTCCACGAACCGGATATTTTACATTAATTTCTCTCCCTCTCCCTCTCCCTCTCCCTCTCCCTCTCCCTCTCCCTCTCCCTCTCCCTCTCCCTCTCCCTCTCCCTCTCCCTCCCTCCCTCCCTCCCTCCCTCCCTCCCTCCCTCTCTCTCTCTCTCTCTCTCTCTCTCTCTCTCTCTCTCTCTCTCTCTCTCTCTCTCTCTCTGCATATATAGTAATGACTTTTTTTGTATACGATTTAAAAGATTGGTAACCCAGTTTGTGGTACCCTGATGAACAAGACATGTTTGCAGCCATCACAGGCAGCCTAAAGCTGCCAACAGTTGGGCTTGACTCTGCCTTCACCCCTTGAAACTCTAACCCACAAAAGCTGGTGGGAACATGTTTGTTTCTGTGTGCTATTTACCCCCATATCTAAATGGTTCTCTGAACCAAATTTATATGAAAACTTTTTTTTTTGGTGAAGAGACTTAATTGTTTAGGTGGGTTGTTTACCAAACACAGTTCTTGTGTGCAATAAAAACAGCCAGGCCTGAGTAATGCAGGGTTTGCTGTTCAGGTTGCCTGTCATGAATACACTGGGCTGAGCTGGGCCGTTTCGAGCTTTCCCACAATGGCCCCTGTGTACCGATGCTTTGTAATGCATAAATAAATGGCTATCCAGCTTATTAAAATGCCTGACCATGGTTTCTGCAGTCTAGGCCTTGTGTATAAAGAATGGCACATACTGTGAGCATATCTTTCTGACGATAAATACACTTTTCCTACCTCTTTCCTCAACCCAAATAGTAAGCCTGACTGTATTCAAGTTTGAACTCAAAATACAGAAAAGGACAAAGCAGTGAACAGTTTATAATGTGGTGGATGCCAGAAGCACATTGCATGCTTGCAAATACTCTGCACCATTATATCTATCATTGAATTAAAAATATTTTCTTGGTGTTAAAACACATGATGGTACAAGCCCGCATTCTCAGCACTTGGAAGACAAACAGGAGGACTGCTACAATTTGAAGCTAGTCTGTTCTACATAATGAGTTCCAAATCAGTCAGGGCTGCATATGAAACCCTGTCTCAGAAGAGGTAAGCATTAGAATTAACATACATATTAGCAACTCTACTCTTATGTATTAACTCACAGTACATCATAAGAATAGACCAATCCCAAAATGTATGCAAAAATGTTCATAGAAAAATTCTTCATAATAATGAAATCTGGAAACAACTCAAATGGTCTCCAATTTAGTAAGTGGATAAGCAGGACATAGAGCAACTAGCTACACAGTGCATAGAGTCCAGCAGTCAAAGGATTAGTCCACTGGTGTGAAGCATTAAGAATAAACCTGAAACACATTATGCTAAACTGAAAGAAAGCAGAATGAAAAATGACATATTGTATGTGGTATCTCAAGAACATACAAATTTAAAAAAAAAAATCTGTGTTTAATGGGCTTAGAAGTTGGTAAAGATGTACTTAACTGAGGTAAAGTTAGACAGATAAAAAATAATCTAATTTGGGTTTCTGACAATGGCTATTCAATTACATCAATTTGCTAAGACATAACAACCTGTACCATTTATTCTGAGTAAATTTTATTATGTAAATTCTGTACCAGTAAGGCTATTTTTAAACATATCATTTAGAAAGTGAAAAGTGTTACATTGCTAAGAAAATATTTGGAATTTATATAATTATAGAGAGATTAAAATCTAAAATGAATTTAGTCACAAATATATTTGAATGCACTATACATACAACTCAACAAGAAACAGAAAAATTTGAAAAGGGTTCAGGGTGAATTGGCAATAGATAACAAACAAGTAATTTACAAAGAAACCATGAACTGTCAATAATAAACATTTAAAGACAATAAACTCATTAGAGTGAAAATGTAAATTAAAACCACAAGGAAGCATCTATTATGCAGCATCCAGAAGTAACATTAAAAATGTGATCACATCAAATGCTGTCAAGAACACGAGCAATGGGATTCTTCACATCTCTGAGTAGGAGCTTAAGTAATTGCCAACATTATGGAAAGCATGCAACCATATTCTACATCCCTAAAGATGTGCCCTGTTCAGAACTCTCCTACTCCAACCCTATACACACAGGTTACAAATGTACTGTAGAATTCTCACACATTCTGCACAAGGAAACTCATAAAGGAACATCCATAATCGTAGGTGGCTTTAGGGTCCAACACTTGCATTAAATCTTATGTGAACCATTTGTTCTGCATGCTGCTATTAAAATGGGGGTAACCAAACCTGTCCACCAGAGGTACTGTGGAGTTGGAGAGTGTTCATGGAGGATGAAATATGATGGTGAGCTCTTACTAAACCTTCAAAAACCATTATTCCCAATCCTTACTATAAATGGATGTTCATTGTCTACCTACTAGAAGGAATCCCTTGACTGTAACACAAGGGAATCAATGGGAAAAGCAACTAAGTCTCCATTTCCTCTCATCCTGTGGTTTCCAAACATGCCATCCTCTTCCTTCGCTCCAAAGAACTTAAAGCCAGAAGCAGCGATGTATCATGGAAAGAGTGAGTAAGGAGCACTGGCCACCACCAGCTTAGGAAGTTATGGGTCACACATCTACTCCTTTCTGGATCCCAGTAGGAGTTACAGAGAGTTAGCCTCAACTTAATATAGCATCTGGATCATATTCAAATGGGAGTATGGTAGCCTGGAAGGCTAAATGTGCTTTTGTCTATCCAGTGTGACACACTAATTCCTGGTCCTTAAAAACTTAAAAGATCGTCCTCATCTGTTTAGCTACAAAAGAAGCCCAGTGTGTGTAAGTGGGGTCAAAAAATAAACATTTGGATTCCTTCGTATTTAATTTCACAGGGATGTTCGTGGCAAAGGAGGTTAAAATGTGGTTGAACTTAAGGGTTTAGTAGAGCATGTTCCTATTACAGATGTGTTTAAGGTTGGAAATCAGGTTGGTCTGGTGAGGCCTAATTAAAAAGAATTGTCTAAATAGGCCCTCCAGACCAAGGTCAAATTTGGGGACCACATGGAGCCAGTTAAGCTTTGAACAGAGGAGCAAGTTCTGGATTGAAGGAAAAGAATCACAGGCTGTGGTCCCAGCTAGGATGCTAACTTGCTGTGTGACTTGAAAAGGCCCATTCATAGCTGTTCCTGTCACTATGGACTCAGTGAAATGTCTTCTCTAGACTTAAGATTCACAAGCTTGTTTCTTGTTCCTCAGACCCATGTATTAGATATGGTGGGGGCTATAGTTCATTTGATCCAGGGCTTGCTAGCATGAGTGAAGCCCTGAGTTCAATCCTCAGTACTGCAAACTTAGGCATGATGCTATCCACCTATAATGGCAGCACACGGGAGTCAGAGGCAGGAGGTTCAAAAGGTCAAAGTCATTCTTTATTGTGTGGTGAGTTCAAGATTCGCCTGGGTTGTATGAGAGCCTGTCAAAAAAAAAAAAAAAAAAAAAAAAAAAAAACAAACAAAAAAACAACCATAGTATAGAAGTTTAGTATAGAAGTTATACTCCAGTGAGTTTATGATCATCCTCTGAGGACAGACAATGCTACACTTAGGTACTGGAGGGACAACAGGACAAAAAGGAACAGGAAGCAGAGAATGAAATAAGAAACCATGAAAAAGTCACATAATAAAACACCTTTTAATCAGGGTGGTTAAGGGTATAAGTAAGTACCACCTCTACCAGTTCACTGAGGTTTGAGGAGGGACACTCAGGATACAATGTGAACTTGACACAGCCATTAGTCACTTTCCCCCTTACTGTGACCAAATGCATAGCCAGAAGAAACTTAGGAAGAAAGGGCTTATTTTGACTTTTGACTTAAGTTCATGATGCTGTTTGTCATGGTAGAGAGGGCCTGGTAGTGGGCTTCTCCGTGAAAGAAGGTGGTCATACTCCAGCTACAATCAGAAAGCGGAACCCTGAACAAGTGAGGCTGGCTACAAAACCCTCTCCCTCCTTTCTGATACCACCTCCTAGAAGTTCTGCCACCTTCCAAAACAACTGGGGACCAAGTACTCAAACCCATGGAGGCCGTTTCTCATTCAAACCACAACACTACCTGCCATTAAATCAGTCCATTCTTCTTTTCTCTGTCTCTGTTTTCTTCTCTATAAAATGAGGGGTGTAGGCGCGATGGTTTCCTGGCAAACTGCCTTGATTAATCTGACTTTAAAGGCAAACAGCATATAACACATATATAAACCAGGGAGGGATGGAGGCAGGAGCAGATGTGGGCCATGCTCTTGCCTTGGAGCCTTTCTGTTCTCCAGAGGGCCGGCCCCTCCCTCTTAAACTTCTCAGACATTTCTGGTGTCGCCAAAGTGCTGCTGGGAATTTTTCTGCATAACCCTGCTCCTAAATCAACTCCCAGGAGACTGGGGGTGGAGGAGGGTGCCAGTTTAAAGTAGGTCTGATATGATCCAGGACCTGATAGGGTTTCAGCTGCCGGCTTTCTGGCAAATTGCAAAGAAATTAAAGAGATTCTTGCAGAGGTGAAACGGCTCAAATCCTAGGGAGGGGACACTGCTTCTCGGAGAGAAATACAAAGACCAGATTCATCTGGTTAAAGAATTATAAATAGAACAGTCAGATTAGATTGGCCGAGGAATGGGGGCACCACGAAGGAGCCAAGTTCTCTCTGAAGAAAGAGGCGAGGCTCTGAAGGCTCCGAAAGTCCCAAACAAACATAATAGGCTTTCCAAAGGGAAGAGAGAAAGGTGGGGACTAAGAAAACTTTAAGTGGCCCTTTCCTTTTAACTAATAATTTCATTCAAGCAAACAGGCAAAATCACGGGTTCCTGGGAGAGAGGTTAAAAGTAAATTACCACCCCATAAGGAGTCCTTCACTGTAGCAGGAATGAAAAGGGTTTTCTGCTCTGTGGAAAACGCAAGCCACTTCCAAACTTTAAGTTAGAGACTTGGCCAAGAGGGTTTGGTCTCCCTGTGCAGTCTGTCTTAGAGATGTTTATCCAGCGGGTGGAGATATTGAGATGGGCCTGGTTTTCAGGTTGATTTTTTTTTCCGTTGTTCCACATAAGGTTTTCATCAGATGCAGTCTGCGTTTTGGTACAAGCCAGGAGGCTGTCGGAGGGGAGGCCCAGGTTCAACTTCAGCAGGCTCTAACTAAAGCAGAATTCAGTTTGGTAAGAACAAAGACATCGTGCAGAGAACAGGCCCTAGGTAGTGCTGGGAGCTAGGGGGAGCAGAGGCTTCTGCCTCGGAAACCTTCCCGAGTCTCTTCCAACATCAATTGCACATGGGCTCAGGACAGTCTCTCTGACTCTCTAGGCTGCAGATCACTCATCTGTTGTAATAAGTCTGGTTTCCACCTACACCTTGAGGTTTTTTGAAGGAAGTAATATAAAATACAAGCTCTGTAGAGATGTCATTAGGGGTCTAAGTAAAAAGTACTCACTCCCAGGGGCCCCCGAGCCTGTTCTGCAGGAGCAGAGATGATGGAGGCTGCTCAGTCACAGAGTACATTTCCTGTTCTCTACGGGGCATCCCTAAACACTTCCAGTCTCTCTTCTTCTTAAATGAACTTCATGAAGGCACTTTCCACAGAGGTTGGAGGCACAGGATCTGTGATCCGTGTTAAGCTAAGCAGGCTTGGGATCCTTACTATGTTATTCAATGTGGTATATTCTGGAGACTTGTTTTTCTCCTCACCCTGCTCCAGGGAGAGAGTGTGTGTGTGTGTGTGTGTGTGTGTGTGTGTGTGTGTGTGTGTGTGTGTGTGTGTGTGTGTGTGTGTGTGTGTGGTTGTGTAGAAGTACTTGTCCATACCAAACCAGAGCTGCTTAACATCAGGTGTGTTTTTCTCTAACACACTTAATTTATTCAAATAGGGGTGTCTTATTAAATCTAAAATTGAGCATTTCTGTTAGGCTAGCTGGCCAATATGTAGATCCTACCTGCCTTCACACACACACACACACACACACACACACACACACACACACACACTTCAGTGCTTCAGTTCTAGGGTTACAAAATGGATACCACAGTTCCCAGCTGGCATGGCTGCCAGGGATTCACACACAGGTCCTCATGCCTACACAACAAGCAATTTAAGAGCTGAGCCACTCCCCATCCCTACCCCATTTTTCATACAGTATCTTTCTGTAGCTCAGACTGGTCTCAAACTAAGCCTGGATTTTAACTTGAACTTGCAGTCTTCCTACATCAGGCTCCCAAGTGCTGAGATTACAAGCATATGACATCACACACATTTTGGACAATTTTTCTCACGTTGAAAAGTGGAATTGATGCTGGCCTTGCAGGGGTGAGGATGGGTACAAATTGAGGACATGACCAGCCTCACAGCATGTGCTCCATTCAGAATAGCTACCACTTCTAGCCAACATAAACTATCATAGTTGCCTATCCTATTGCCCCCAGATTAAATTAAACAGGTGTGCCTCTTTACTGACTCATAGTCCTTTGACTGTAATATAAGACTGGTTTGGTTTTCTTCAAATGCAACGCATGGATGTACTTCTGCTTCAAAACTACAACACAGGCATTATCTTCCCTGTTCTTCCCACTGGGCACAGCTAAAGGCTCTGGATACTGAGCAGACACAGGTGGAGGGGACAAGACAAGCCAGCTGGGAAGACTCACAGAGCAGCACAGACTTAAGTTCACTGACTTCCCTCATGTTCCTTCCGTGCTTCCTGTAACCCAGATTTGGAGTTGGAGAAACCAGCAACCTAGAAATTCCAAAGGGCCTAGAATAAAAATAGACCAATAGAGGCTTGTTCTCAACTGTCCAAAGGACTGGAAGAGGGGAAGCCTGGCAGGACATTCAATTTTTAGATGGTGACAACTCTGTGCCACCAAAAAGACACTGGTGACACTATGACACTATCTATCCATGACAATGAACCAGTGAAGGCTGGAGACAAACTAGACTCTCTTCCTCCTTCCCTCTCTCCCTCCCTCTCCTCCTTTCTCTTCCTCCCTCCTTCCATTTCTCTTTATCTCTCTTCCTCCCTTGCTCTCTCTCCCTCTTTCTCTTTCTCTCTCTCTCTCTCTCTTCTCTCCTCTCTCTCTCTCTCTCTCTCTCTCTCTCTCTCTCTCTCTCTCTCTCTCTCTCTCTCTCTCTCTCTCTCTCTCTCTCTCTCTCTCTCTCTCTCTCTCCATGCTCACAGCCTCAGGCATGCCAGGCATATGCACTTTCACTGACCTACATCCACAGTCCCCTGGATTTCTGTTCCTGCCAAGCTATAACGAGGCACCCTGGACTCTCACCAGATGATACCAGAAAAGTAAAGCCAGGGCCTTGAACATGTAGCCATGCCTGCCAGCCTACCAGTGGAAGCTGTGGAAAATGTGAAATGCCAGCCCTTGAAGGAAACTATGTGATGCTAGACCCCTACCTCTTTTGTTTTCCTTCCTAGACATGAGCAGTTTGTTCTGACACATACTTTCTGCCATTACCATCCAGATGCCTAAAACAAATGGACCCACACAATCTAGATTAGAACTCCGCACCCCCCAACAAAACCAAACCTTTTCTTTTTACTCATTAATTATGTCAGACATTTTACTACAGGGACATTATGCCAACTAATACATGCTATAATATAGATGAACATAGATGATATGCTAAGCAAAATAAACTGCCAACAAGTAAGGGAAGCACTGTGAAATCCTGAAAATGAGAAATCCTGCAGTAGTCAGTGAGATGGAAAATGGGTGGTGATTCAAAGAAATAAGAGGGACATGGGGAATGAACAGTTGTCAGCCAAAGAGTGCAAGGGTTTAATTTTCAAGAGCTGTGGAGATGGATGGATGGATGGTGATGATGACTGCACATCAATACAGACGTGATACCACTAAACTATGCACTTGAACAAGATGACTGTGGTAAGATTTATGGCATGTATCGCTCGCCACAATAAACACTTATAATTAGAGAATTAAGAAAGTAATTAAAAACAAAGCCTTAGTGGATAAGTTCAAGGACAGACTAGAAAACACAGTCACTGAACTGGAAAATTGGGACAATAGAAATTATTAAATCTAAACAGAGAGAAAATAGATCAAAAGAAACACAAACAGCTTTTAGGACTTGTGAGCTAAAAAAAAATTACAAAAACCAAAAGATAGTATTGATGTCATCAGAGTTCCAAAGGGAGAGGAGAGCTTGGGTGGGGTTTAATTTGCCCTCAAATAAATAATTGGCTGAAACTTCCCAATTTAACAAATTATACAGATTCAAGAAGCCAAGAGAAATCAAATAATACCCAGCTGAAGAAATCCACACTTGGACACAGCACAGTGACTTCCCCAAACCAAAGACAGAGCAAACCCACCTCTGAAAGTAACAGCAGTGCGTTGACAGCACAGAAACTGGGGAAACAAGTTGAACGACAGCAAACTTTGTTCAAAACCTGGAGCAATGAAGGCAGTGACACATTTTTCAAGGGCTAAAAGAATATGACTGTCAAATCTAAACCCTATACCCAGTGAACATATCCTTCAAAGATAAAGAATTGATCCTAGTTCCTCTGGCGGTGTGAATTATACGCTGGTGATCCTTTGCTCTAGGTCTACAAGGTGTATTATAAGAAAGTCTTATATGGTCCCTCGCAAAAGGGGGAAGGGACAAGTCCCCCAGAGCACATGGGAAGTGGGGGGGGCAGTGAATGGAGAGAAAACTAGGAGAAAGAGAAGGGGAGGAGAGGAAAGCACTGTGTCTAGAAAGATTGAGTCAGGGTAGGAATAGAAGACAGAAAGAGAGAGAGAGAGAGAGAGAGAGAGAGAGAGAGAGAGAGAGAGAGAGAGAGAGAGAACATAAAAAAGGGAGCCATTATTGGTTTGAAGAGAAAACTGAACCTAAAGAAAGGTCTAGATCTACAAGACTGACTCCAACTAACAATTTGAGCAACAGTGGAAAGGCTACCATAAATGCCCTTCCTGATAGTGAAATCATCAACTAAGTTATCCACCATCATTGAGCCCTCATCTAGTACCTGTTGGAAACAGAAGCAAACACCCATAACTAAACACTGAGTGGAACTAGAATCCAGATGCAGAGAGAGAGAGAGGACAAGACCAGGTTACAGAAACACACAAAGACAGCTGATCTGAACAAGAAGGAGCTAATGGGCCACCCAGACTGATAGCTGGGAATCCAGCATGGGACTGACTCAGACCCCCTGAATATGGGTCTCAACTAGAAGGACTGAGCAGACTAAGGGACCTCAGACAGTAGAACCAGGATGTATTCCTGGTGCACAAAAGGACCTTGGGGACATATCCCCCATGGAGGGATACTCCCTTAACCTAGAGATAGGAGAAAAGTCCTAGTCCCTACTTCAAATGACTTGACAGATTTTCATGACCCCACCTGGGTAGCATAGTTCTACATGTGGAATGGGGGTGGGGGGATGGGATGGAAGGGAGGTCAGGGTTCATGTGAGGGGGAAAGAGGGTAAGAGAAAAGGAGGGAGGTAGGGAGGGAGGGAGAGAGAGGGGGGAGAGAGGGAGGGAGGGAGAGGAAACTGGGATCAACATGTAAAATTTTTAAATTATATTATTATTAAAAAAAAGAATTAATGTGCTAACACAAGAAAAATGATGCCCATTTCTTACAGGCAGAATAATAGCTTTAAATAAAATAGAAAGTGAAATATTTAAAAGGGGAGATTGGAATTAACTCTTGAACCATCAGAAAAAAAAACAAAAAACAAAAAACAAACTTACAACAAACAAAACCATGCTTGTCCAGTAAGTAAAAGAGACTTTACCTAGTTTCCTAAATTACCTTCCATGGTAAAGCAAGAATTGTAATCCTGTCTGTGCAGCTTCAGTTGTCTGTGCAAGGGTGTTTAAGACAATATATGGACAAGGAAGACAAGGAAGAGTACAGGGAGTTGAGATTTTATACTTCATAAGAATCTGCAGTATGATTACATCAGTAGTGCACCATGGTATGTTAGACAGAAAACTATCATGATTGCGACAACCACAAGTAAAATGCTGTGTAAAGGAGATGTGATCAACAAATGGAGAGATGCTTAGCTGTTAAGAGCATTTGTTGCTCTTGCAGAGGACCAAAGTGTAACTCCAAGCACACACAAGGCAGCTCACAGTAGCCTGTAACTCCCCCCGCCAGGGAGTCTCATGCCTTCTGATCTGCTCAAGCACCTATACACAGGTGTATACGTACATGTACATACACACAAATAAAAACAAAATAAATCTAAAAAATTGCACTTAAATAAAAAACAGGACTTTATAACAACATTCAAATAGCCTAATATAATTCATGGGAAATAAATGAGAGAACTAGAAAAAATAGAACATAGAAAAGAAAGACCAAAACCTTAAAAGATATCTTCCCAATAAGATGCTATCCCTAAAGTGTTAAAAGCCATTTCAAAGTCAAGTCCTCCAACTATGTCAATTTAAAGCCAGAGACTGACTATGAGCTCTAGCAATATGGCAACCCAACTACTTTCTTGTGTAAGAAACTCATCTTCCCCAAATTTTATCTTCTAAGTAGTAGGCGGGTCTAGCAAAATTCCAGGATATAATCAACAAATAGTGAGGGTTTTTTTTATTTGTTTGTTTGTTTTATTGTATTTTGTTTTTCAAGACATGGTTTGTCTGGATAACTTTGGAGCCTACCAGGGCACTCACTCACTCTGTAGACCAGGCTGGCCTTGAACTCACAGAGATCCACCTGCATATGCCTCCCAAATGCTGGGATTAAAGGCATGCACCACCACTGCCTGGCTAACAGATAGTTCTTATTTTTAGTATTTATACATGTTAAAATATATGTGAACATTTTTTATTTCTATACACAAACAATATAGGAGACCTAACGTGGTAAGGATGTCATTTCTCTCCAAATATATTTACAAATTCGATGCTGCGGCATTCACCAAAATCCTCAAATGATCCTTTGTGGCTATAGATAGAACTATTCTAAAATGAATACTTATATGGAAATCCATTTTGATAGATATGATCTTATATTATTAACAAAACAGTTTCCTAAAGGAAAGACAAAGTAGGAAAGACTAATATACCCAATTACAAAACATTTGGTACAGCTCCTATGATGAGGACCAAATGGCACTAACAGCAGAAGGAACACATGTGTGCGTGGTGCCAAGATGGTTGTGAGCCTTCATGTGGGCACTGGAAAGAGAACCCTGGTCCTCTACAAGGACAGTGAGTGCTCTCAACAGCTGAGCCACCTCTCTAGCCCTACCTATCTTATTTTTGACAAAGGCTTCAAAACAGCATAAGGGGGAAGCAGACTTTCCAGCCAATTGGAAATAAAAGGAGAAGCTAGAATAAATGGAAGAAGAGACGAAGAAAAGCAGGAGGAGAATGAAAAGAGTGGGGGAAAATAAGCAAGAGGATGAAGAAAAGCAGGAGGAATGAAAAGAGTGGGGGAAAATAAGCAAGAGGAAGACAGGGAAAAACGGGGAGATGAAAAAGGAGGACATCGACCTAAGTTTTATCCTTTCAACCAAGATTGTGTAAATTAAGTCCAAGTAGATCACAAACTACAATATTAAAAAGTAAATAAAAGGTTGGGGTGAGGTTTAGCAGTAGTCTACATGCTTGGTGTCTGGGACACAAAGTTAGTTCCCAGGACTGGGAGTGAGGAGGGAGACACAAGAGAAGGAGGAGGAAGGGAGAAGAGGCAGGGGGAGTGGGGGATAAAGGACAGGGATGAGAAGCAGAGGACAAGACAGGGGAGGGGAAGGGGGCAAATTTTTTCTCAAGTAGAGAAAACTTCAGAACCTAAGGCAGAGATTCTAGACTTGACATCAAAAGCACAATCCATAAGGGGAAAGGGTGATAAACTGAACTCTGTCAAAATTATAAACGTCTACTACCTTATGAGGAAAAAAAGGGGACTGTTGCAAGAATAAGACACCAAGTAGCAAAGCAGGAGAGAATATTTGGAAGCTACACTCAACGAGGGGTTGGGATCTGTACAGATTAGCAACTCTAAAACCTCAAGAGGGAAACACAGACAATCCAATTAGAAAGTGTACAAGCAGCAAGAAGAAACATTTCATCAAAGGGAACCTGCAGATGGCAAATAAGCACATGAAAAAGACACTAGCCAAGGGGGAAATGCAGATGGGAACCATAATCAGGCGGCACCGAACACCATGCCAAATGCTGTTGTGATGGGGAAAGGCGACGCCACTCACACCTTGATAGTGGGAATATAGGGTAGCTCAGCCACTGTGGAGAAAGTTTGGTAGCTGATTAACAACATCAAGTGGCAGCTACTATATGACTCAGAAATCGCTCTTCTAAGCAACTCTTCCAGAGAAGGGAAATTTTACTATTCTCATACAAAGGTATACACATGTTTACAGCAGCATTTCATACAGCAGCAGGAAACTGAGAGTGAGCTAGGATTAAATAACCTGTGCTATGTCCATTTACTGGGCAATAATAAGGAATGACTATTGTCATATACAGCAACGTGGATGACTCTGCAGAAACTTATACACTGCCTGTTGCTATGTAGGTAACATTCATGAAGTGATCAAGGTCAGATTCATAGTCTCCAGGATTGAGGAGGAAGTCTAGGCTGACATGACAACTGTGATTACAAAGAGGAACTTGAGTCTCATATGGCATGTTGACTGCATCATCGGTGTTAGTGGTGACACTGTACTGTAGTATATTAAGGTTTGTGTTGGGGAGACTAATGAATGGTATGTGGAACAACACTATCACTTCTTACAGCTATAACACCTCCAACTTTAAAGAAGATGTCCTTAATTTTTAAAAGCACCATGTCGCAATTTTAGATATACATTTGTAAAATATGTATAGCATACAGAAAGAGAATTAAACACAAGTATCTCTCTACCAAGGAGAGATAACCTCTTTGAAATCTTCCTGACCATAAATAACTTCAAAGAACAATAATTCCTATTAAATGGCAGTGGCCCCCAGCAACCCATTCCACCATAAAAAATTGTTTCAATTCAGACGTGCCTTCTTCTCCTCCAATGGCCTGATGCTGTCCTCTGTCCAGTGAATTACTAATCTTCCTCTCCCAACTCTTTGGCTAATTTCCCAAGGGCTTACTCATCTAACTCCAGGAAGGGCCAGATCCCACTGGTCTGAGAACCAGTGAAAGCAAAGCCCGTGTGTAATGTATGTGATATATCCCATCCACGTAACCAGCACCTGGAATAGATCACAGAGTGTGTGTGGGGTGGGGTGGGGCTAAATGATGCATCAAGGTGACTCTGAGGGAACAGGGTGGTGCATGAGGTGGGCAATGAGATGAAACAGAAAAGTGACAATGGCTGTACATAACTGGGACCTGGTGGCCTACTGAGTCAGGTGACTCGCCATCTGCTCTATAGTGAATATCCCAGCCTAAGTGGTGCACACCAATATGGCAGCATTTGAATAGATTACTATAAAGAATTCATTGTTTTCCTTGCTGTCACCCTAGATGACAACTTCTCCATCGGTAAAATGATCACAGCTGATCTGCCTCTGGGTCATAGGGATATCAAAAACATACTGAGATCTCTGCAGCACCCCCACACCTTTTAAATTTCACTGCATAAAAAAAATAAAAAGTTGCCCCATAAGAGAGACTTTGTTACTCACCCAGGTCCTTAAATATCTAATAAAAAGAGGTCATTGGCTGACAACATGAGGATTCAGAGTTGAGTTTACAAAGAAAAGAATGCACAGAAAATGAAGACTTGAGCAGAACCTCTGATAAAGTGATTCCATTCTGCCAGATAGCTCTAACAGAAACACAAGGCCCTACTGGCAGATGTTTTGTTGCTCCTATATCGCTATGACTTGGCAATTCTGCTTAGTGAAGAGGAATGAAAGCAGAAAAAGAAACTGTTACAAATGTATTTATAGCAGCCTTGTTCATAAAATCTAGAAACAACCCGTGTCAAATACCAGGTAAATGGAAGGGCAGAGTGTGGCATATTCACATAATAGAGTACAATTTAGCCAAATGAAAGCACTAAAACATGCACCCCACAACGATGAGTCCTAACTGAAAGCACCAGGGGAACACAAGAACTCAGATACAAAAGAGCGCCAACTGTTTGCTCTGGGCCATATGAAGTAAGGAACAGACAAAACTATCCTATCACGAGAGACATTAGGACAGAGGCTGCCTCCCAGACCAGACAGTAGAAACATGGTCACCATTGGTAGCAAAGTAAATACAGTCACATGTCACTTAAGGAGGGGAATGTCCCAAAGATGGGTGGCAAGGTGAGTCTGCCATTGTGCAAATATCGCAGAGAGTTTGCACCGAACACTCACAAGACCGGCAACTGTGAGCCCTCTGGCAATGGTGTGATGTAAAGGGGCTCGATACTTGAAACTTTGACCCTGCTTGTGGTACTATTTTGGAAGGTTGTAGAGCCTCTAGAAAGTGGGACCTTGCTGGAGGGAGTGGGTGGCTTGGAAGTAGGACTTGAGAGTCTCACTCCAATCTATGTCTTACCACATGGTAGGATTCGTTCATCTCTTTTATAGTCTTCTGGGGCCAGATGCACATATGTGGTCCTCATCTATAGAGGCATAGTGTGGGTTGTGACTGGAAAGAAGCTTATGTACAGTTTAAGGGGTAATGAAACCATATCTTGCTAGGGGGAGTGGTTTCACATGCATGTATAATTACTGGACTCATCAAATGCAACACTTAGGGTCCACACTTAGAGTCTATGTGTATGACTGCATGTTAGCTAAATCCTAATAAATAGCTTCTTTTGCTAATTTGTTGAATCCTCCCACATCCATGAGCAGGAAAACTTTATCCCTACTAGGAAATGCCTTTTTAATTCATAATGGAAATTCAGTTTTGATAGCATCCTTCCATTGTGTTTGTTGATGGCACCAATTAAATTCACTACTTGTTTTGTTCAGGAAAGGATGAGAAAACAAAGGAGGAGAGCAGATGCCTAATACTCTCCCTGGCGTCCAGCTTGATTCTCCATCCACTGAGAACTCACAGTGTTCCCTTCTTCCTCATCCTGGATATACTTGAATTGGTTGCATCCATGGACACCAGTGCCTGAAGCAAGTGCAGTATGAGAGAATGATTTGCATGGTACCTGCCCTAAGTACCACACTTCCTTAGAAATGCTCCCCTGCAGGAGCAAGGGAAGAGGTTCCACTGGGATGACAAGAAATGTGTATTTTGAAGATCTGACAGAATTTTGACCACAACAAGAGACACAGAAAAGCATAGAGTACACTGGGAAAATAAAAAGTATTAAGAACAGCAGGCTGAGGACAGGGCTGTTAGGGTCAGTCAGGCAACGCCTTGCTCAAAGTCATTCCATATTATGTGATTAAACAGTTTTCAGGCTGAGCGTTAGTTACCCTGGGAGACTCTGTTTCATAGGCAGCATGTGACTCCATTTTGAGTGAGAAGGATGGCTGCAGGCTGAGAAGAGAAAGGAACGTCACTGGGGAGGGATGGAACTGTGGGAGCACTAAAATGCTATCAGGGGATCCAGGCCCAAGAATGGTATGTCTGACATTCCAAGGAAAGTGTATGACTCTCTTGCCCAGAACCCATGAAGTTATTGACAACAAACACTGAGATGGCATAGCCCCAAACCAACCTATCTTCTGATAACGTTGTGTGCATCAAGTATGAAGGACTCCTTGACTGGGCTCAGTCTCCTGCCCACCTGCCTGTGTGCCTGCTCTTTGCTGTTTCTGACCCACTTCTATTCAGGCCTGGGTTCAACCTTTTCAACCTCACAGCTGGATCAGTCCTACAGCTCCATTCTTTAACTTGACTTCCCCCAGCAGCTCTGTCCCAGCATGGGTCTAGTCGTTATCTTATCTATACAGACTCTTTCTCTCCCCACTTCTGAAACCTTCTGAATATTGCTGTAGCCTCTTATGTGTATTCATTCTGTAATCTATATAGAGATAGATAGAAACATACATACATAGTTGCTGTGTGCTGTGTGATATAAGAGTCAGTGGTTAAGACTGGAATAAAGAACTTACATTTGCCTCTGCCAGGCATAGCGTATGAATTCCTGTCATTTAAACCACTCAGCCTTGTGAACTTATTGTTATTCAATAAATTCTTATATTGTGGAAAGACACAAAAATCTTCCTGCATGTTTCTGGCATAGAACACCCAGAACAATAGCTCAGTGAGTAAAAGCACTTGCCACACAAACATAAATACATTCGGATTGCTAGGACCCAAGCAAAGCCCAGACATAATAGCATGTATTTGTAATTACAACAATCCTACAGTGAGATGGTTGGAGATAGGGAAGTTTCTGGAAGCCTTCAGGCCAGCTAGCCTGGGGTGCACAGAAAAGACCAAGAGATCCTGTCTCAAACAAGGTGGAAAATAAGAACTCCTTCTAAAGATGGCACACAAGTAAACACACTACACCATGATAATGCTAAAAATGAATAGTTACTATTCATTGAAGATCTCATTGCCTCCAACTTTACACCTGTTTCCTGAAACTTCAGGTCATCTCCTCACTTTACAGAGAAGAAAATGAAGGCAGTAGACAACTAAAGGACTTGCTTGGGGGTCAGGTATACCTGAAACATCTGCATTTGCAAGCTACAACGTTAGGGCATCTCTCCAAGTCCCAGCAAAGGGAACTGTACAGGGACAAAATCACAAATCAGAAAGAAATTGATTCAAGATTTTTCTGGTCTTGACAGCCAGGGGAAATAGGGAAGAACTAAGGCAAGAATAGAGGGTATGAGGGACAGTAGGTTACTTGCTGTGTTCCTTCCAACAAGAGCCCATTTCTGTGTCTGAACTAAGATCACAGTAGAGAGAACACATTTTGTTAAAGGACTACTCATGATGGAGACAATATGCTCACTGACATCTGGTGGAATGTATCCCACTAGATTAAGACGGGGCGGGGGGAGAGACTAGGGGTACATCCTCCAACTAGTGTTAGAGAACAGGTGGTATTGCTGCCAAGGTCAGAGAGCAGGGATGGAAGCAGATGAAGATGGACAGCTAATGAATACATTTAAGATCTGAGCCTTGCTGGACTTGGCAACATCATGAGAGCTATGTGATCATGACTGAAGAACAAGCGGTGAGATCAGAAACCAATCTCCGGCAACAAGGCAGCTCTTGAAGACTGCACTCTGGTGTCAGAGAGTGCTGATGGGGATTTAACACTGCTATGGTTTGGTTTCTGTTATTGTAGCAAAGTGCCTGGGGCTGGATGCCTTTCAAAGAAAGGAGAATTGTTCTGACATGGAGTTCTAGGGACAGAGAAGTCTTAAGAGCATGCTAACAACATCTAGTGAGGGCCTCCCAAAGCTGCAGAAGTAGAAGAGCAAGCTGTTGGTTTCAGAAGACAGAACAAGGCAGCTTCATTTAGAGCAGGTTGATCTCCAGTTTTTAAGATCTCTAGTTCTTCAGGCTGTGAATACCATTCACCCACTAGAGATGAACCAGGGTGCAGACAGAAGTTTCTATTTTGTTCTGTCCTGCCTGGTCTTGTAGCCATTCAATCCTAAATAAACACACAGAGGCTTATATTAATTATAAACTGTTTGGCCTATTGCTCAGGCTTATTACTAACTAGCTCTTACAACTCAAATTAACCCGTAATGCTTACCTATGTTTAGCCATGTGGCTTGGTAACTTTTCTCAGTGAGGCATCCTCATCTTGCTTCCTCTGTGCCTGGCTGGTGACTGCATCTCTTCCCAGAATTCTTCTAGTCTGCTCAATCTGCCTATACTTCCTGCCTGGCTACTGGCCAATCAGTGTTTTATTAAACCAACACAATGGACAAATCTTTACGTTATCCCACAGCACCAAGGAACCAGCCGGCAGAAAGAGGATCCCTCATTCCTACAAAGTTGAACATTTGTTTGTGGACTTTCTGTCAAAGGAACAATAGTTGTATCCCACATAAATAAGTAGAATCCAAGTGTAGTGGTTTGGATGAGAATGACCCTCATGGAGTCATATATTTAAATGTTTGGTTGCTAGGTGGTGAAACTATTTTGGTAAGGATTAGGAGGTGTGGCCTTGTTGAAGGAGGTGTGTTACTGGGGGAAGGCTTTAAAGTTTCAAAGTCCACATCAGGCCCAGTGTCTCTCTATATCTACCTGTCTGTCTGTCTGTCTATCTATCTATCTAGCTATCTATTTATCTCTTGTTTTCTCACTCTCTTGCTCTTCCTTCCTCATGAATCAGATGGATGTTCCCTGCTACTGCTCTAGCACCTGCCTATGCCATGCTTCTCACCTTCATAGTCACAGGCTCACCCTCTGAAGCTATAAACAAGCTCCCAATCAAATGCTTATAAGTTGCCTTGGCCATAGCTTTTCTTCATAGCAACAGAAACACAATTAATACACCAAGTGAGCTGTTCTAAGGGCTTTCCCTCTATTGCCCCTTTCCCATCAATAATTTGTGCTGGCCAGTTTATGTCAACTTGACACAACCTAGAGTCATTTTGGAAGAGGCAACATCAGTTGATAAAATGCCATCACCAGATTGGACTGTGGGCAAGTCTGTGGTGCATTTTCTTGATTGATAACTGATGTGGGAGGCCCCAGATCACTGTGGTTGGTGCCACCTCTGGACTCCTGGACCTGGATGGTATAAGGAAGCACACTGAGCAAGTCATGATGAGCAAGGCAGTAAGCAGCACTGCTCCATGGCCTCTGCATTAGTTCCTGCCTTGAGTTAGTGCTCTGACTTCTCTAGATGACAGACTACAAGCTGAAAATTAAAACAAACCTTTTCTTCTTCAAGTTGCTTTTGGTTGTGGTGTTTTATCACCGCAATAGAAACCTTAACTAAGACACTATTGCAAACCCTCAATGACAAGAAGTTGAACAAGTTCAGACTATAGACTTAAGGAAGGGATGAATTGCTCAGTAGCTCCTTGTGAATCCATGATTCCAGTGGAAATTTTAAATGCCCCAGATCTCTAATGTATGTGGCTTTGAAGTCTCAGTCCCAGAGGAGAGAGTAAGGGGTGGGAGGGGGACTGATTCAACATTTGGCAATCCACTGGAGTATGTAACACTTGGCATTTTCCTTGCTTCATTATTTAAAGGGCAATTCATTACGTGCAATGGAAACAAATAAAAACTCTATTTCTGACATTTCTAAATCTGAACCCTGAACTCTCCATAAACCTCCCAGTTTCAAAATAATTATTTAAGCAAAGCCCTGGTGTATTCTTTCTGAACCATTGAGTGGTGTTCCTAACGGTCGGTGATGCAATCACCCCAGTGTGGTGACTTGGGTATTGGGCTTTCCTGAAACATATTAAATGGTCCCCTATGCTGAAACCATTAAAGGCAATCCTGTCCTCACAGGCCTCAATCAAATTTGCACAGCAATTAGTCCTACCCAGAGTTTGATACATTTCTTAATTATAAAACAACTTTGTACTCCATTGGCCCTTTCAGATGGGTTAAGAGAATGTTAATTACCTCCTCCTGAGACATCAAAGAGTTTTTGGTAGTGGTGTGTGTGTGTGTGTGTGTGTGTGTGTGTGTGTGTGTGGTGTTTAACTCCACTTTATGGGTGAATCAGAGAAGAAGCAGGAACTAAGATCTACTGGATATTTACTATGAATTTGGGTCTATGCCGAGTGATTTCCACATGGGCAAATAAGCCCTTGGAAAATGTGTGGATACTACTGTTCTACAGATGAGATTAGTTTAGAAAGGGTAGATTACCTGATACTAGTCAGTAAATCTGTCTGATTACAATTGAGTTTTGTTCTTAGTAGCCCTTGAGTCAATGATGACTTTTTGCTCTTAGTTTTAATTTTGTTTGTATGTATGTTTGTGTGACATACATGTTGTGTGCTCATAGTATATGTGGGGGCCAGCTGTCTCTCTCCCCACTCTTTTTTTTTTTTTTTTTTTTTTTTGGACAGGGTTTCTCATTGAACCTAGAAACCACTGATTCTGCAAGACTAGCTGACGATCAAGCTCAGGGATTCCTCCTAACTCACCACCCCTCCAGTCCCCATGCCTGCCCAGGACTGGGATCTCAGGCGTGCCACCAGGCCCCAGCCTTTTGGATGCAGTTCGATCCAGATTCCCAGATCCGGGTCTTATGTTTGTGAGGCAGGTGTTTCATCACCTGAGCCATCTCATCCATCCCACCTGACTTTTTCACAATGATCATTCACCATATGCATTTTTTAGCAACTTCCGAATGTCAGACAATGCTATGGGCAATAAAGATTATTGGCCAAGTCCCCTCAACCAACAGCTAACTCCAACATGGCATCACCAAGCAAAGAGAGCCTGCCTCAGCCTGGGTGGGAGTTGTTGTCCTCACTGGAAATCACCCTGTTTCATCCTGGTCCTAGGAGATAGTCTTAGCTCTCTGCAGCCCCTACCTCTGGCATTAGAGAATGCTGAGCATTTTCTTCCCTAGCAACCTGGCCCCACGCCCTGAGCAACATCCCTCCTCCCTCACCTATGCAGTGGGTTGTTTTTTATTCGTCTTGTTTTGTTTCGTTTTGGGGGGTTGTTGTTGTTTTTCTTTTTCTTCATTGTAATCTTCCTAAATTACACATTTCATAAGACCATCAGGAAAAAGTCAGAAAATGAGGCTTCCAAGAAGAGAGAGGCAGAGAGTAGGGGTTGGGTGGGGAGGGGGAGAGGACTCTTTCATTATCACGACCTGTTCCACGCACACCATCTCCTGGTGCCACCCTCGCGCTGGATACGAGCCATCCTCCCGGCTAATGAGCAAGGCGCTGGAGATAACTAATCCTAATGCAATTACCACTCGGAGCTGCACTGATAGGTCCACGATGCTCCCCGCGTGCCCAGCAGTCTGAGCCAGGCTGGAGCAGCTGGGCCTCAGCCTCCTGTCGGAGACGTTTTGACAGCTGTATACAGTCCTGGGCCCCCTCCCACGCCCGGCGTCCCGGGAGAGTGATCTTTTCACAGCGAGTCCCCATGAAGCCTGTCGGAGGTGAAATGAAATCTTAGCAGCTTGGGGGGCGGGGGCGGGGGGTGTACGAGCTCCGATGCTATTTCCAGGACGGTGATGGGAGCAGCAGAGGCTTGTCCCCCTACCCCCCTCGCTCACCCCTCCATCCCTGTGGCGCCCCGAGGCCTGACGGGGTGTGCGGGCTGCGGTGACAAATGGCAGCGCAAGCAAGGCCAGGCCTTCTCCTTCCTGGTGCAGCCGGCGTGCTCGCGAGGGGGTGGGGGGAGCTTGCAGCACACTTGTTCCTTTGTTTAGCAGAACCACGTGCTCTGTTTGCACAGCAGCATGTGGTACCCCAGGAGGAAATCAAACCAGCATTGAAAGTTCAAGGAACAGCCAAGCTCTGCTGGGAAGTGGCGGGGGCCAGGGCCAGGATGGAGCAATGGAGTGGGTAGCCTGCGGACTCCCTCCCAGAGAGTCTGAAGGAGGGGGACTCCAGGCCAGAGCTGTTTGGGATAAAGTGGACTGTTGGGTTTTGGCAAGGAATGCACACAAGAGGACTTTCTGTACCCAGCGATTCTGTCTGACAAGCGAAGAGGACATTGATTAGGGCGGCAGCCTTCTATGTTGAACGGTTTTAGAGTTAATAAAGGCGTCTCCCAACCCCGATTTCATTTGACACTTACAAAAACCCTGTGATACACAAGAGTCTTTCCTTCTAGAGCTTGGAAGAGAGAAAGGGAAGGAGCCCCTGAACCTTTGACCAAGATTCTGCCTTGCCTTAAGGCCTGGTGGTAGGACAGCTCCCATCGGGCTTATAGATTCAGGAAACAGTCATTTTTATTCTACAGAAATTTCTCATATTCTTTCTCTCTCTGCCCCCCCAACCATGGTTAAACAAATGCAAAAAAAATAAATGATACACAATGTCTGCCATAAAAAGGATTGTTTTTTTCCAAATCCAATTTCCCAAATACATCCACAGTTCAGCATTTCAGCCGTCATTTTATTTTCATTCCTGTCTGGACATATTCATGTGATTTATGAGTATTCAAATCTTCACATTTAATAGAACTTTATTAGACACACCATTCACTTTACTCATATACCAAAACATCTCTCCCAAATGGAACGCATAGAGCTGGATGCAGGTTCTTTTAAATAGCTGCATGGTATGTTTATATTACTTGTGTGGACATTATTGAATTATCAGATGTTTCAAGTTTTTGCCTACTAAAACAATGCCAAACTTACAGACTTGGATATATATTAGTTGGGAAAGTATTAGTTTAGGATGAGTTCCTAAAATTAACAATTCAAAACAGTGTTGGGTCAAAGGGAAGGCATATTTTAAATTTCAATGGACTTGGCTAAATCACCAAGCCAAAACAAAAAAGTTACACCAGTTTGCAATACATTCAAAAAATTTAACTAATACTGTATGATGATGCACGAATATCTGATTACTGCTGCTCTCAGATAGCCAGAGTGTTTGCTGATCACCCAGGAGACAATCTGATGAGATATCCATCTATCCGTCTGTTTGGGTTTTGTTTATTTTCTTGTTTTGAAACAGAGTCTTACTATGCACCCATGGCTGGTCTGGAACTTACCTTGCCTCAGCTTCCTTCCTAAGTGTTTATGGTCCAGGTATATGCCACCATGCCCTAGAAAACCCAATGTCTTCAGTAATGAGTTGGCGATGGCTGCAGCAAAAGAACAACAGCATCTACTTTAAAAATATGTTTAGTGTTTACTTATTTTACTCTACAAATTATTGTCTTTTCCCCCCATTTTTTGAAGTTTGTTCACCTATTTTTATTGATTTGAGAAAATTTGTTTTGTAATTTGTGAAGGTTTTTTTCCTTCAGTTTATCTTCCTATAATTATGAAAATGCCTAACATAGTCTTATCTGACAGTCTCTGCTTTGAGGTTTCATGCCACACTTAGAAAAACATTCTCAAATTCCTGAAAAAAAATTAAAAGATATGCTATATTTATTTTCTTTTTAAAACTTTTGCAATTTTTTTCCCATTTTATTTTAGAATTCTTTATCAAGTAAAATAGGCTAGATGCCTTTTTAGAAGTTGGGACTATATATGTAGTGTTTAAATTCACAAAGCTTATATGCTGATATGAAAACTAAATAGTAAATGAATGAATGAGAAATTACAACATTCAGAGAGCTGTGAAGAATTAATGGCAAATAAAAGAATATCTACCTAGGAAGAGTGGTCATAGGAGGTGAGGTTTCAGCGAAGTTTCGAGGATGAGTAAGATCCTTCCAGAGAGACAGAACCACATATGCAAAAGCCCTGAGGAGGAAATCCATTAGAGTACTGGAGGGTCTTACAGAAGGTGGTGGAATACAAGCATGATGAGCTAGGGAGTGAGTCAGAAGACAAAGAACCTTGCAGATATGACTTCAAAGGAACACATTAGCAGGTACCTTACAGGCCTGAGTAAGTGATAACTGTGTTTCAAGTGCAAAGGGAAGCTGCTGGGTCAGCTGACCTATGGTTGGCTTATTTATATATTCATTTTTGATGCTGCTGATTGAACCCAGGGTCTCAAGCATGCAGACCATGTGCTATACTACTGACCACACCCTTAGCATCTCCTTTTCCTTATTTTTAAAAATTCTGACAGTTTCATACATGTATATAACAAGTTTCAGTCATCTTCAACTCCCCCATTCCTCTTCCTCATTCCCCTCCCTCTCCCACCAAAATACTTTCAAATATGTCTCCAAAAGTAAATTAATTAACAATCAAGTCTCTAGTGCTCCAAACTACTAGGTTTTCTCTGTCTATCATCTGATGCTGCAAGCAATGACTGGTCCTTCCAGAGGTTCCACAGCAGCTCTGGCTCCCCACACCTCCAACTAGAAGCTTCCTTCTCCTGCCCATATGCTTTTCATCCAACCCCAGAGAGCCTTTCCAATATTGAACAAAACCCAGAAGAACCTTCATGAGTTTGTTCCACCCCACGTACATCTTTAGATCCCTCTGGTTCTTCCTTTATAAAGCGGCCTTTGATCTCTTCAGCAACATCCCACCCTCCCCAAACACATCATCTCCCTCCTTTGTCTTAAAGTGACTGCTGGTGTTTGAATTATGAAATGTCCCTCTAGGGACTAATATATTAAAAGATTGGTCCTCAGTGCAGCTCTACTCAGAGGTGGAAACTTGAGACAAGGTGGATAATGAGGACTCTGATTAAACATATTCCTAGTTGAATGGACCATCAGGAGGACAAGAAGAAAGAGGATGTATGTCAAAGGTGATATGCCTTTAAAGAGTACATCTTGCCTTTAGTCCCTCCTTCTGCCCCACAATGCTCAACCTCACTCCAGGCCCATAGCCATGGAGTCAACCAGTCATAGATAGAAGCCACTGGAACTATGAGCCACATGAAGACTTCTTCTTGTTTGTCTGTGGTATCTTCTCACACAAAGGCAGGGTACCAAAAAACTCACTGCATAGATCAGAGTTAGACGTACAAAGCTGGCCTATTCCACCTGAGTTCTGATCACTGTTTCTTTTCCCTAGTTAAACATTGCTTCCACTTCTACAGCCTCACAAGTTTGGAAAATAGGAGTAAGGTGAGGGCCATTTCTTAGACTCTGCCACTGGCACTGGTGAGGAGAGCTCTGGAATCTGGGATTTTTTGCCTTGGTGTTGATATTTCCTTGTATGCTATTTTCTTGTCCATTAAATATAGTAGTGAAAACATCAGACTTGGCTTCCTTATTCCTCTTGAGAAATCTGTAGCTCTACAGACCCCTCCTGGTACCTGTCCATCCAGACTGGCAGAGGGGAATACCCCCAGGCAATCCCATGGCATTCTCTCTTTCTAAAAACTTTCATAGCATTTTATTTGCTTATTCAGTGTAGGGGGAGGTTGTGCACATGTTCACACATGTGCATGCATGTACATATGCGTGATCATGTGTGTGCTTGTGCACCTTGACCCACATTTGAAGGTCAAAGGACAATTTTCAGGAATTGGTTTTCTCCTTCCACTAAGTTGGTGCCAGGGAGTCAGGCTTGTTAGAAGGCACTTTTACTCCCTGAGCTATCTAATAAGCCCTCCATGGTATTCTAAGCGTTGGTGAAACTGGCACACGTAGATATGACCAATGCCACTCTTATAGTGAAAAGTTCCATCTGTGCAGGACTCTGGCCATAGGTCCTTACTCCAAGGTCGTTCATTTGACCAAAGCCATCATTTAAAACCTACGACTCTGAAAACATAGGTTTTGAATAGGTGTGTGTTTTATAATTTAAACTTAAGTCGATAAGGAGTTAGGAAATGGAGGTGGGGGGATACACAACCCTGTGAATGTACTAAATAGCCCTGGCTATCCAGCTTATTGAACTCAATTTGCCACGGTGGAAATGAAAATTTAAGCATAAATCTATGAATCGAACTCATTATTCATTGCGCATCTACTTGGTTACCATTTATTCTACTTCAGATTCAAAGGAAATCTAGACTGTATAAACATATCCGCCTTCGATGAGGTCAAAACTGCTAAGCTTGGAACCGAGCTCTGTGCACTCAGCATCCCAAGTGGAATTTTGTGACACCAGAGAACTGCTGGACTAAGAGCTATGACCTAGTTAATCCCCTACTTGTCACTAGAGATCATTGCACTCCATTTGTCCATGACACCAAATTCATCCTGGACACATCACTGACAGCAATCATCCTCCCTACACTTCATAAGAGAAACTTAGACACTGCCCAGCCTGGATATAAATTCTCATATGAAAGATGCTTGCTCAATGCCCCCCCACACACACATCACAATCAGCCAATGTGCATTTCTACCATCAACTGATGGAAATTCCATTAAAGAAAAATGAAGCCTTTAGGTGCTCTTAACCTTAGAGCCCAAGGCTGTTCTAAAAAGGGAGAGAGGACACCAGGGTCAGTTTTCCTCTCCTGATACGGGGGTTCCCACTTCAGAGAGGGCTGAGCTGCCCTCCTGTGATACAGGGGTGCCCACTTTAGAAAGGACTGAGCTGTTCAGGTGGAGGCCATCTGTGAGCATTTGAAGCATTAGAAACTATGGCTTCAAAATTCAATGCTGTACTTGCATTTCTCTGTCTGACCACTGTCTCTTGAGATAACTGCTGATTTCTCCCTTCTAAACAGAGGGTAGAGAGCCACACTCTCAGAACACTGCTTCACAATAGGGTTACATCAGAGATGCTCCCGAGAAAGAAGACCTGTAGTTCTCATGACCCCCCCCTTCTTCTTTTCTTTTCTTTTCTTTTCTTTTCTTTTCTTTTTTGTTTGTTTTTTTGGGGGGTTTTGTTTGAATTTCTGGTGATTTATTTCATTTGTGTAAGTGTGCGTGTGTGCTGGGGGGGGGCTTAATGTTAGCAAACATTATAGGAACATTAAAAGTAGCAGAAAAAGGAAAATGAAACTCCCATCATGAATCCCTCTAACAGAAACTTCCTGAGGGCACACTATATGCCACATTGATATTTCTGTTACATATTACTAAATAATAAACCACCTAGTGATACAATAGCTGAAACAACTATTGTGTGTGTTTGTGGTTCTGTGGGTCAAGAATTTGGAAATGACCTAGCTGGATCCATTTGACATCTGATAGGCTGGAAAATAAGCCCTTAAAAGGTTTCTTTAGTCTCCTGTCTGAAATCCCCCCCCCTCTCTCTCTCTCTCACTCACACACACACACACACACACACACACACACACACACACACACAAGGTGTCTCATCATCCAGAGTTTCCACTCTTCACTTGGGTTTCTCACAACCTGGTCCTATTTCTTACAGAATGACTATAGCTTCCTCATGGTAAATGTTCTCAAAAACCCAAGCAAAAACCTTGGAAGATCCTGAGCACTATCATTCCTGCCACATTCCACAGATCAAAGTGTAAATGCCATTAAGATGGATCCAGACTGGAGGGAAAGGAATACCTGGATTGCACCTTTCCACTCAGATAAAGGCAAATTAAAGACATCGTGGCGGGCATGTAGAAGAAGAGGCACCATACCCACACCCAGGGCTGCAGGACCTACATATACCCAGTCTCTGTTCTGACAGAAAGAACAAGCCATACAAATGAAAGTAATGGAAGAGGTGTACCATGAGACAGAAGCATGCAAAGGAGAGCCCAACCCAGAAATGAGAAATCAATATAAGAGCAGTCAATGATGGATTTCAAGAGTATGGATTATTCCATATAACCCTGGGTGGTGCTTGAGATTACAGTGAGAAAGGGAAGAAACAAGACAGCTCAAAAAATGGACAAATACAATGGGCCAAATGACCCAGGAAAAGGAGAAGGGGAGAGTACCTACAGCCCAAACCTGAAATCCTTTCAGTCTGTGTGAAAAGTAGAGTGAATGGGTGGGGTGAACACTGCACGGTTGAGTGGAAGAGAAAAGAATAGGCTGGCATATAAACCACCAGCCTTCCATGTTAAGGTGAATGTTCATTTAAAACAATTGCACAAGAGTGTCCATGCTACTCATGGCATTTATTATCCATTTACTATCACTCTGTGATGCTAACATCTTCCACCTTAATAAACAAACACACTGCTTAAAAACCATATTAAATATAGCAGTCCCTTACTATGGAATATCAGGGTATTCTGGGTTTCCTGGGGTTTTGTTTGTTTAAGTCTGTGTGTGTGTGTGTGTGTGTGTGTGTGTGTGTGTGTGTGTGTGTGTGTTTTACACACTTGAGTAAGGCAAGCTTGAAGCCCCACACCCATGTGTGGTCCGCAGAGAACAACCTGGAGTTTCATTAATCTTTGCTTGAGGGCATGCCTCTTCCTGTTGCTACTGTGTGTCCTAGGCTTTCTGGCCTTGAGCTTCCAGGGGCTCTCATGTGTCCACTTCCCATCCTGTCATAAGATCACTAAGATTATAGGTGCATGCTACCAGTGACTCGCTCACCATGAGTCCTGGGGATCTGAACTCAGGTCCTCATACTTGTCTGTCAAGTGCTTTTACCCACTGGCCCATTTCCCTACTCCCCAATTTTTTTACTCTTAATAGTTTTCAATAACTTCTTGGCAATGGAATTTGTCATTCAATGCATATAAGCAGTATTGGGGTGGCTAAATGTGGGGGGATTCTATTTCCTCCTTAATGTGAATTTTCTGGACATAATAAACACATCAAAGGTGAAATGAAGTGGTTAGACTCTAAACTGCATGCTATAAAACCTGACCCCCATTATTTGCTCTTAGATGCTGTCTATAAACTGTTTGGAACTGGTTTGGTATAGGAAGGACAGCAATGGGTTGTGACTGTATCAGAGACCCAGACTGAGTTCAATTCCAGTTAAACATGTGAAGAGGGTGAACAGGGACCTTATTTTATTCATGATAACGTGCTGGCTCCATCTTTTAATGTATTTAATGATCCTGTGAGCTTAATGACTACTGCAATTAAAGCCACCCTGTTTAAGCTCCGTGAATTACATTATGCTTGTTAGTGGCTGCCTTTGATAAAACATAATAGCAAGGCTTCTCTTTTACATCATAACTCATTTTCAATATTGCTTTTCTCTGTCCTTACCCACTTGATTGATTACCTGGTACTTCTAAGAAGTGCAGTAGATGGGGATTGAGGGGAGTTGTTCTTCTAGGGTTGGGATAAGCTGGCAGCCTGGGGAGACAGACTTCTGAATGGTCAGCCTAATGGCAGAGGTGGAGATGAGGGTGGCTCATCCAATATAATAGAACTAAGTTTACTAAGATGTGCAAAAGGAAAATAGTAACATGTCCCTGCCTTCCTCAGATTGGATGGCCAGTCAACAACATGAAGCCTCTACAAGGAGGATTAGAGCTATTTTCTTACCCAGAAAAAACAAAGCAGACAGACGTAAGGGCCAGGCCCAAGGCATGCCTGGTTGTGTCTGCTTAACTTTACTGAGGAAATGTTTCGACACAGAGCTGGACCACAGCTGTCAGTTACTGTCTTCTTCCATTTTCCTTTGCCAGTGGCCTGTCCTTCAGCTTCAAGCCGCTGCCTTACATTATGGTGACCTGCTAATGTGTTCTGTGAGACTTACCTCATGCTTGCCAGTCATCTCAACCTATTGTTACTTGGGAAATAATACAACAGCAATAGCTCACACTTGTCCACCACTTTACAAGTTATATTATTTAAGTTGAAATCATACACAACAGGAGTCTCCAGCCCTCTGAATGAAGTGACTGCTGACCAATTACTTTTCAGCAATAATGTCAGTGGAGGAAGCCCTGTCACAGCACAAAGTCTACCAAACTGGACTATCGCTTTAGAAGGTAACTTCTATAAGTTCATAAAAACACCCTAACGTCAAATTATAAATATTAAATGAGTATCATGGATTAAAATGAAATTGATCGAAGAATACCTTTCTTTAAAAAATAAAAAAAAGCAAATGAAGTAAATAAAATAGCATGAAGTTATTATAAAATGTAGAATTGAGGTCAGTGAAAATGAATTTGACAAGAAAATGTATGATTAATGCAATCTTTCAGGGACTAAATTTGAGGAAGAATACTCAGAATATTTAAAATATGTATGCTTTTGATGTTCCTTTTCTATTATCCTAAGGAAAATACCTGAAATTCAAGGGCTTTTTAAATATATAAATAAAGATCTTCACATATAAATCATTTATAATAAAAGATAATTGAATCCAATATAAATGGCTGGGTAAATTACAGTCTATCTACAAGATGGAACAGTATATAGTCACTAAAAATACATTTTGCTAAGATTTTTAATAACACCAAGAATGCTTCTACTAAGTGAAGATATCATTAAATTGTGCATTGAAATTTAATCTCAGAAATTACAGAGCAGTAAAAATAGGACAAAGGATCTTAATATTGCCCTATGGCTTCTTCTTAAGCTATTCGTAGTCTCCAAATGAGAAAATGGATGCCCACAGAGATTCCTATTGTACTCTACAATGAAAGGTTCTTGGGCTTGTGAGACCAGCAGTGACCAGAATGCTCTGAGGGGGAAATGGTCTGGTGGACTTCGAGCTGTGACAGACAAGATTAATCAGGATCCCTGCTCAATGTTATGACTGAAAAGCAACCAGCCAACAATAGCAGCTATGAACCTGCCACATAACCTTCACTCAGAGGTCTGGAGACTCTTGTCCATGCCAGACCTAAGTACCTCCCAGCGATGACAAACAGTGACCATTTCCTGTCAGGTAGTGATGATGCTGTGTTACAGTCCCAGTACTAATGGGAGTCAAGACTTGAGACAGTTGCCTCTGAAACAAGGGCAAATGCTAAACTAAGGAAACCCATCCTGTGGCAAGCTGACAGGAGGAGACAGGCTTTTTCCTGGAGAGCTTCAGGGAAACAAGAAAAAAGGAAGACTTAACAAAAGTGAACTTAGTTGCAACTCACATTCCAGTCAAGTAGAATAAGGTGGGGAGAAGCCATTGGCCGGGGAGGAAGAACCCTGGCATTTCCTGGGCACAGAGAAAGAGGGTGGTCTGGGAAGCAGTTGTGTGTGTTCTCGGGGGGCATTAATTCACTTTCCTAAGTCAGTAAATAACAGTCATAACTAAGTCTCTACTCATTACTGCAGACATTTTTGGTGCTTGGCTCACTTGCTGAAACACTGAAAACCACAGCACACTCCACAAACCCTCGTCAAAGACTTGCACATACTGTTTTTAAACAACTGTCATCCCTCATCATTGGATTGTGCCTTTCAATTTACAAAGGTTTTCTCTGTGGCTTATCTCATTGCTCTGCACAGCCACCCTAGGAGACAGGCAGTGTCGCCACCATTTCAATGATAAGGAAACATTTTTTTTTTTTTAATCTAATGAATCCTCCCTAGGATTACCTCACTAGGAAGGGACAGTTGTGTTTAAGACCTCCAAAGTCCAGAGCTGTCCTTGACTCAGGGTATGTCCAAATCCTCTTTTCCTCTTTCTTGGTGTGATTTTAATCACTGTCATCTCTGTCTCCTTAGATGCTGGAGTGCAGAGGATTCCGTTTAGATTGAGTTTGAGCTCATCAAAGAGATTGCCTCCTTTCAAAGGGCTTTCACACTTCATTTGTCCTTACAACTTCTCAGGTAATTCAGACAAATTGAAAACTTTACTTTAGTCTAAATTCACTGAAGGTAGAAGAGGGGGTGGGAACAGCTAATTGATTCACCCTTCAGCTTCACTGTTGTGTTACAGACTTGAGAAGACAGGATCTCCCACACACTGACGATGGTATGATTGCCCTCGCCAGGTTATCAGACTCCTGGAACTATATAGTACATAATTCTCTCTTCATGAATTACATGTTTGTTGCATCACTTTTTACAACCAAAAGCCCCTTATCCCAAGGGGGGAAAAAACAGCTCATATGGTTTCAAGTAAGCCCTCCACTTCCAGAATCAAATATGGCTGCCAAGTAATGCCATGAGAACCAAATGGATGACATCTGGAAGGGAGAATTGAAAGCCCTCAGTTTCATTACCCCCACCTGTGTCTTTATAGGCAGCGGGGAAGGGAGAGGTGAAATAGCCAGGAGAGCCCTGAAATCTGCTTCAGAGGAAGGAGTGGTTACTATGAAACTCACAATTCCTTGTCTGCGTGGCCCTTGCTTGCCGAGTGGAGTGCATTTCTAATGGAAAAAGGCAGAAGACTGCATGTTAAGTAGTCAAGCTCAGTGGGTCTTTATGGCTGTTCATCTCCCCTAAACCACAAATCCTATTGCTCAGATCATGGGGCCGGCTGTGGGATCGAACTGAAATTTAATGAACAGATAAATCAGTGATGTTTATTGAATACCTCTAGTGTTTCCAGAGCTGTAGAAAGCATAGCACAACATAACTTACACAAATCCTTTCATATTTCTTGCTCTGGAACTCCTCCCATCTATGGCATCTGGACACTATAACACTGGCTTTGCCAGACTGAGAATTATTGTGAAGCTCCAAGAAGGTAACACAATGTGGAGAGGATTTATAAGCAGTAAATGCTAAAAAAAAAAAAAAAAATGCCAAGTGTTATTGTTATTTGAGGAAGCTTTGGCCCTGGCCTCTTGTATAAGGACCTTAAAGCATAAACATATCAAATTTAAGTACCAGTACAAGAGTTAAATTATGAAAAATATAACACTATCAACGATGTGATGAAATAATTAATGTGTAATTACTCTGCAAGTGAAGGGTAGGGACTTTGAGATTTATGACTTTAAACCAGGTAGCAACTTCCATGTGCTGCAGTGATGTGCATGGGAGACACATTGGATCTAACTTGGGAAGATGGTTTGGCCCATTTTCTGTTACTGATAGAGCCACACAGACAGAGTAATGAAGAAAGACACAGTTGATCTAGCTCATTGTTCTACAAACTGGGAAGTCCAAGATCATGGTGGTTGGTGATGGACTTCTAGATGTGTCATAACATGGCAAAGGACATCACAAGGTGACTGAGAGCAAGTGGCATGGGACTCTCTGTCTTGCTTATAAAATCAGCAAATCCATCAGAGGAACCTCATGAGTTCATCTAATCTCAATAGCTCACTTCCAAAGACTGTTAGCATGTGACCTTGCTGCTTGACTTGCCAATGCATGAATTTTTGAGAGTCACATTCAGAGAACAGCAAGGGATGAGTAGAATGAAAGTAACATAGGCTACCCCTGAAGTTGACCTGAGCTAAGAGAAGGCATGAGGAAATAGGATCAGAAACCACCTAGCCTACTAGAGGAGTACATCTAAGGTCAGAATTTCTTTATAGTCAGAACATGGTGGCATTGGTGGAGAATAGTTACCTACTACCATCATATCCTGCAGATTCAGTTTGGAACCATGTGGGATGCCATAACCAAAGACTACCTAGACCCTTTACTCTTTATCACTATACTCTCCTCATTGACATTTGCCATGACTATTAAACTGTAGAGGGCCTTATGGAAAGAGAAAATGGTTGTCTAACTGCATTTCCTCCCTGAAGTGACCACAGTGGTACACCAGCTAGAGAACTAATCCCCAAGGAGAGAACATATAAGTAAACAAGAAATATGCTTGATCTCAAACCCATCCTTTAGCTAGAGTTATGCTAAGAAGGTCTTTTATGTATAACGATCTACTCTACTGGGTCCCAGGGAAAAGGGAAAAGGCTGAGGAGCATATATGAATTGGTTACCAAGCCTAACCTTAACCCTAACTCTAACCCTTACCATTAGAATAAGGTACTAAGAGGGTCAATCCCTTGACCATTCATTCACAGACTCCATCAAAAACTCTAGTCAATGAAAGCTATGAAATTCCATCCATTCATTCTGTTGGCTCATGGCATGGACCACTAGACAGCTCAGAACAAGGTGCTGACCTTGTTCTAACACCACCAAATGTAGATACTTGGGAAGGATGCCCCTACTTCTCCCCCTCTGTCACAGCCATCATAAATAGCAGGAATGGGGCTCAGTAAATAAAGAAACTTGCCACCAAGACTGGGGACCCCAATTCAATCCCTGGGATTAAATCCTATAGGTGGAGGGAAAGAACCATTCCTAAAAGTTGTCTGTCTTCTGACCTTTATGGATGTGCTATAGCATATGTGTACACACACACACACACACACACACACACACACACACACACACACACACACACACACTTTCTCTCTCTAAATAAATAAATGTTTTAAAAAATAATGATGGGAATGGTAGAAGTAACTGGAGAAGGAAAAGAATAAACAGGTTAAAAAAGTTAATTTTGAATTTCCTAATAGTACTTCACCTGTGTATCTCCCAGTGAGGAAAGCTGGTTATGAAATGAAGAATTTACTTAAAAAATCATCACAGAGCACACAAGCTAGACAGGGGTTTTTGACAAATGAAATCAATACTCTCCCAACTCAGTCCCACACCTCTTCTCCAAAGCTAAGTCAGTCACAAGTCTTGTTGCTTTTCTCTCTAAAACCTTTCCTACTTCTAGATCATTCTATGACAAATATCCCCATTTTGTCTCCGTGTCTCAATCCTGTCCCCCTCTTTAACGAATCTTGTCTAGGCTGGCAGTGGCTTCATAAGATGTTCACCTGAACATATTACTCCTTGGTATACTATGTCATGACATTTCCCCACTTTCATCCTATTGCCTCAAGGATTGAGACTGGGCTCAGCATGGATTTCTAACTTGGATACAGACCATGTCTCCAATTTATTTTCTCCTGGTGGCCCCTCATATCCCAATCTCTAGACATGTCCAACTGAATAAAAATATGTACTGTTTTTCCATACGGTCTTGTCTTTGTCCTCTGTTCTCCATGATTTTCTACCTCCCATTCATTCTCCTAAAGACCAGCTTAAGCCAGCTTAATGGACCTTTCTTAGTTGGGACTGAAGAGATGGCTCAGCAGTTAAGAACACTGGTTGTTCTTCCAGAGGACCCAGGTTCAATTCTCAGCACTCACATGGCAGTTCCCAACCATCTGTAATTCTAGTGCCAGATGATCCAATACCCTCTTCTGGACCCTGTGGGCTCCAGGCATGCATGTGGTACCCAGACACATAAAAATTAAATTTAAAAATTGAACTTTCTTCTTCTGGAAGCTTCTGCAACCATTGCTCTGGTTTGATGCTCTGGATCCTTCCTCAGTTTCCTCATAGAGAACCACAATGACTTGCATACATTCTGTGTCTCCTGCCTATTTCCTGAAGAGGTGGAGACTAGACACACAAGGTATGTATGCATCAGCAGTCAGTCGAAATCATTCGAACCTCAGTCTTTCCTCCCTTAAGTGCTGAGGCAGCTGTTTCTGTGTCCATGTACCTCACCCTAGTACATCAGAAGGAATAAGAGAGTAGGGTATTAGGGGAAGGGAAGTAGTTTGTGACAAACACTGAACACTGACAAAGATAATATTTCTAGAATAAATCTAGTGTTCTCACTTGGTGTCCTTTTCCTCTTCTACAGAGCATCCTGCTCTTTCTCTAAAATGTCCCTTACATTTGCTCCCATCTTCCTACCATCATTAAGCCACATCTGACTAGAATATGTCTGACCTGAGACAAACTGGAAGAATTCCCTTGACCTGTAAAGCTGAATGCTCTTTCGGAAGCCAGTATTAAGTTTTTGTTTCCCCGTACATTTTCCTAAAGTTGTCATGGTGACATCAAGGCAATTTTAGACAGGGTAGTTGAGTGATGAATCTAGATGGAGTGCTTAGTCCTACTTCTACTGCACACTGGGGTAACTTTGGTCAAGCTGTTTCCCATCTTTGGGTCTCAGTGCCTAGGAAAACATACTTGGAGAACAAGTCCTGTTGTTCTGGCCCCCTGCTGATGTTCCCTGAGGACCAACACTTGAGTTCCTGAGTTCTACCCATCTCATTCCCATCTGCTCATTTTCCTCTCCTCTTCTCTCTCCACACAACCCCTACTAAGCCTGACCACAGACCAACATGCTATTGAAATAGATTCCATTATTAATTTTATGTCAAATCACATCCTCCACATAAAAAATGCTAAGTACAAAAGAAGCATCCTTTCCATTGTGTTCCAGAACCCCTCTACATTGAAAATGACCTATTCAAAGGAGCCAAAATGCTTTGGAGTTGAATTCACAAAGTAACATCCACAAGGTTTTAATTTGGGTTTCCAGGCCTCTGCACATGAGGTCTATAAATGAGACGTGTTGCTACAATCAGTCCCGTTGGGAGAGGCTGGATGTAGACTGAGAACAGCTGTAGCACAGTAATCCAACAAAGTCAGCTTCTGAATCAGATATGAATTATTGGTTCAGTCACAAGGCTGTGGATACGATTTCCCTGTAGGTACTCACACATGGCCTTTGCAGAAATGAAAGTATTTCCCCTCCCCACTTTGCTGGTTTAGGTAATAATGTGCTTTCATTCTGCATAGTCTCTTATGTCTCGGCTTCCTTTCTCTTTGTTCTCATTTTGATTTTCTCCATGAGGACTCAGAACCACCACCTGGGCAGATGAAACTAACATTTCCTGTAAACCCCTGGAAAAACCATGGAAGCCAAGGCTGTATGCTGAGAATATGAGAAGATCTTGAGAAAGTCCCAGGACCTGCTTTTTAAAATAGTATGTGTGTGCAATGTATGTGTATGTGTGTGTAGAAGGTGAGTGTGGACATGTGTGTACAGTGTACATGTGTGTATGCAGTGGGTATGCAATGTGTGCATGTGTGTACAGTGTGTGCATGTGTGAGAGTTGTGCATGTATGTATGCAGTATGCACATATACAGTTTGTGTGTGTGTGTGTATGTAAAATACATGTACACGAATGTGCACATTTGTGAGCATGCACTCAGATTCAAAGACCAGAGAACAAAGGTTTCTTCTTCTCCTTTATTTTGCTCTCCACCATTTCAGCTGGGGAATGTGGCAGCCAAGCTTTTGGTGTCTGTCTGTCTGTCTGTCTGTCTCTGTCCCCAACACTGAGGTTACAGGCATGCCCACCTATGCAGTTTTTAACATGGGTGTTGGTTATTCAGACTCGGGTCTTCAGGCTTGCACAGTAAGCATTTTAACCTACTGAGCTGGTTTGCCTGCAGGAACATTGTACTCCAAACCAACTGCAGGCCATGCAAGTGAGACTAAGGCCTTGGGGATGTCTCTAGCACTGGAGTGACTCCACTGTTTTACAGTCACTTATGTCCTAAGAATGTAGAGGTAATAAGAGTATAAAACATCAGCTTCTTGAAGGTGGAGTTTAGGGAATGATCAAGTTGTGAGACAATGCTTATCTGCTAAACCAAACTGGGTAGCCAAAGCCTCAGAAAGTGTATCCATTGTGGTTTGGACATAAAATTCCCCCACAGGTTCCACACTGGCCTGCACAAAGGCCTGAAAGTAGGCTGTCTTACAATTCACTTTAAAATTGTAAGTTCAATGAAAGGGATACACAGAGAGTTACCTGACAGAAACATATACAAAGAAGGACAGGAACTGTCACCAAGCACCACAGACCCACCCTGTAGCTTCAGTCTTTTCATCTGTCGCCGGAGGGTAACAGCATAACACACAAGGTGTTAAGAAGTGTGAAGTGAGATCAAAGTCTCCAGTGTCATGTCTGGCCCAAGTTTGTTCTGAAGAAAAAGTAACCACAGGGCTGAAGAGGCAGTATCAGTTAAGAACAAGCTCTTACTGCTTTTGCAGAGGGACCACAGTGCACCTCCCAGAACTCATATGACAGCTAATAGCTGTCTGGGACTAGAGGATCTGATGCCCTCTTCAGGCTTCCTCAGGCATTGCATGCATATGGTGCACATACATACAGGCGAAAACACTCAAACACATTAAATAAAAATGAAGAAACAGAGAGGAAAGACAGGCAAATGGACGGAGGGAGAAAGGAAAACAGGGAGGGAGGTAGAGAGGAAGAGAGGGAATAAGGGAGAGAGAGAGAGAGAGAGAGAGAGAGAGAGAGAGAGAGAGAGAGAGTGTGTGTGTGTGTGTGTGTGTGTGTGTGTGTGTGTGTGTGTGTGTGTTGTTTTCTCTAGGATAGTCAGGAAGGAGTTGGCTAGGAGATGTCCCATATTCCACTCATGCAGATGTCAGTTGAAGTGAGAAACACATAAACAAAAGAATTTTGTGTGTGCTTTTCATATATTCCTGTCACCTCCTAGATTAGTTTTTCCACTTCCATTTATGTCACTGAGGTTACTAGAGAGACCTCTCCCCCATCCCAGTACCCTCCCTTAGCAAGCTTCTTAGGGAGCTCTGTTGATCTCCTGCTAAGCTCCTCTGGAGGCTTTCTGTTCTGTTCCCTCCCTCCTTTCACACTAGAATTAAGAAACCTGTAAGTTGCCGCTTATCTCATTATCTCCTGCCTTGCATTTTAATGTGTTGCCTCTAAAAGGCCCCTTGCTTGCTATTCTAGTTATGTGTGTGTTTGTTTGTGTCGCCCAGGGAAATGCGCTACCCATCTTCCAGTCATGCACCGCCATCCTCCACAGCTACAAGTTGGTTCTCTCATTTGTGGAAGGAAAAAACAAAAATACAGAGATGGTTTGAATATTTTTGCATCCATAGGAAGCTGTGAATAGACAGACTATCCTGAGAGTCAGACTCCAAAGCTCTGTACAGAAACGCAGGTGAAGAATTGGGAATCTTCCCAGGGTACCAGAGCTGGGCCAATGAATAATTCAAGGCAAGCGGCTCTTAAAAAGGCAGTTACCTGCTTTTCCAGATCATTAGAGACCCTGACAAAAAAGGTTTTATAACCTAATTTAACCAGATAATGAACCAGATCATCCAGAAAAGAGCAAGCTCTTTATCGTGCCCAAATTATCCAGACTTCCATCATTATTAGGTAACTGACAACCTTCCTCTGTTCTTACCACGTGAGGTTTATTTGCTGGATGGGGCTGAACCAAGCCTTGAGCTAACAGGTGATGAGACCAGGAGCATGGAGAATTTGTTCACATGGTTGCTCTTTTTAAGCCCTGCACCTCCACACACAGCCCAGGGGAGGCTGAAAAGCTATTCACACGAAACAAAAACTCCTACCAGAATAAAAAAAAAGGGTAAATCTCTGATTTGGTGGATTTTTTTTTGCATAGATTGGTTGAAAGTATGCTTTTGTGTATATGATGCCATGATTGCTACTGTTGGAACTGTTACTGATAAAACTTTCCCTTTGGATTATCAATGTCTACTTCCTCAGAACAATTCATTGACCTCTTTGGGGATCTGCCCACTGCTGAAAGCAAAAGAAGATGCTTAGTATCCAACAGTTGCCTGATCCTTTACAGTTGTCACTTTAACACAGAAATGGCTTCTCAGGGAAGGCTTTGTTATTCCCTTTTCTGGTAGGAAGACTACAGTTTTGAGTATCCATGGGGCCATGAAGGCCAGTGTCAGGCCCTGGCTCAGCTTGGGAAAAATCCCAAATGGAGTCTGTCTGCACGGTCTGGACAGCCCTATATAGTCACTGTTAGTCACTGTGTACACATGAATCTCATTATCAGCATTACCTCTTTAGCTGTTTCAAAAGTAGTAATTAGGGGGCTGAGGGGATGGAGCGCTGGGTAAAGCACCTGGCACCCAAGGATGAGGACCTAAGTTGGAATCTCCACACAAAACCTAGACATATTTGTAACTCCAGTGCTTGGGAGTGGGGGGAGTAGAGACAGATCCCCTGAGTTTACTGGCCAGCAATTCTAGCCAATCAGTGAGAGAATTTATATCTAAAAGACAGTGAGAGAGTCTATACCAAACAATAAGGTGAATCATGATTAAGGCAGACACACAGCACCAACCTTGGCCTCGACAAGTGACTAACACACACATGTACATATACCCACCACCCACACACGCCAGTTCTTTTAAGATTATAAATCAGGACACTGAGAACATTACAGAAGGACAAAACAAAATGTGTGATCATGTTTAACTTTTCCAGAGTAGGATAGTTTGCTGACTGTGAAGCTATGGCCGAGGGAGTCAGCCTGAATTGGAGTCTAAATCTGCTACTTTTTAGTACTGTGACCTTTAGAGGTGTGAAGCTAATCACTCTCTAAGCTGTATTCTTCATTGTAAAGTGAAGGGTTATATTAAAGCAGTTGAGGCATGCATATTAGCTAGACTGCAATGAGCACCAGATAGCATGAATCAGAGTCACCATTATGAGATGCTAGATGGATGATGTACATGGTTCTTCATCAATAGCCGGTGATCTGGATAAATTCAACTGGGGACGGTTAACATTGACATAGCTGGACACTGTTAAAAATGCTCTGTACGCGTTAATGTGTTTAATTAAAGCCTGTAATGATCCTCTGATATGAGCAGCTATTATTGCACAGCTTGAATGTGAGAACGTAGAGGTTGGAAAGAATGGGTCTGAGGTCACATTACAGTGAGTAGCAGAGCTACGTCTTGAACCTGAGGCTGCTAGCTTCAAAATCTACCATCTCAGTCACTGTCCCCTTCCACTCCAGCAGAGCAAGGTGGCTCCTACAGTCCCACACAGTCCCATCACTGCCACATCATCCTCAATTGTGTATCATTGGCCCTGGGTGCCTCATTTGCTAGGATTTCAGCATCTCAGCCCTTCAGAGCAATGGCATAAATCAAACCCCTAGGGATATGTTCGCTGTTGTTTTTGAGTTTTGCTCATTTGTACTAGTGGACTCAATCACAGGAGGCACACAAAAAAAATGCTATTTTCTATGTAACCACAGAACCTATTTCTCCCTTTGCTTGTAGGAGGGTAGCAACAAGCAAACCTACCTCAACCAAGTGGTGGGAGAGAGAGATGGCCCATTAAAAGTTCTCAGCATGTGATGGTACATGTGTGTATGTATGGAGATGAAACATATTACAAACCCCAAAGAGCTAGGCACTTCAAGAGTGATACACTATAGACTGATATACCTGTGTAGCCTAGGGGAGATGTGGAACCCTCTCTGCCCCTGGGTGCATGGGTGCATGGATACCAGGCTTTTTCAGGGGACCACCAACCAGCTCCCAAAGCATGACAAGGAGACTTGCTGTTACTTTCAAAGGCTTGTCCTGGCTGCTGCCTGACTTCTTGCCCCGGGCATGTCTCTCCTCCTCCTCTTCTTAGCCTAGATTTCTCCTCCTGTTTGTTCTCTCTGCCCACCAGCCCTGCCTAGTCTTTCTCCTGCCTAGCTATTGGCCCTTCAACTCCTTATTAGATCAATCAGGTGCCTTAGGCAGGCAGGGTGAAACAAATCAACACATCTTTACATAATTAAACACACATGCTTACATCATTAGACACATGTAGTTCAGTTAACACATTTTTGCCCAGTTAAAATATTTCACAGCATGGATGCATGCTTACATACACACAAATGACACAGACACACCATAAATAAAATGCATACTGCACACATACATACCATATACACCATACATCACACATGGACACAGGAGCCACACAGACACAAATGCATACCACATATATGTGTGTGCATATGAACATATACCACACACACACACAGGTTATACATACACGTACACCACAATCATTACATATGTACACCATGCATGCACGTACATATGCACCCAATACATACATGTGATATACAAAAACAAAGAAAGGAAGGAAGAACAGAAAAGAAAGACAGGAAAAGAAGGGGAGGGAACCTGCTAGAACAGTAAGCCAGGTCCAAAAGTGGATTAAAATAAACTTCATGTTGCTTGCAGAGGCAAAGGTTCTCCTGTTTCCAGGAGCCTGTGTTTTCAGATGCTTAGCCAAGCCTCAGTTTCTCTCTTGCACTGAATGGTCTGCAAGTGCTGCTACCTCAGGGGACTCCGCCAGAACATACCCACACACCTCTGCGACCTCTCGGGGCTGCTTCTCTTCCCTTCACGAATTCAGGCAAAAGAAAATCAAAAGTACAAATAACTGTTGTAAGAGGTTGCTCCTGTATTTTGTCTAAGGATGTTATTTGTGTGTGTGTGTGTGTGTGTGTGTGTGTGTGTGTGTGTGTGTGTGTTATTTTTATTATCCTTGGCCTTTTTAGGATTAATTATAGTGCCATTTTTATACATGGCAGCAGCAATCTGTCACCCAGAATTACACAGCAGGCCACCCAGGCTCCATGCTTTCTATTGTCCTGAGGTAAATCAGAGTGGCTTGCAGGGGAGCATGCCACAACGTCCTGATGGCCAGGCAGTCCCCTGTCACAGTCCACACGGTGCCCACCGCTTCTCTCTTCTAACCCTAAGAGGGTCCTGAAAGGGAATTTGTCCAGGAATGGCACAGCCCCACAGCTAGCTGGCTTTCTAAAGCGCTGAGGTGAAGTAGCACTTTTCTTTTTAATACCCCCGTGGTGTCGAACTGGGATTGCAGCCTGCTCCTACTTTCAGAGGCCTCCTTGGTAAGAGAATGTGTTTTATCTGCAGATACAATGACTGTACCCCGTACCCTGCAGTTCCCATGAAACCCTTGCCAAAGCCCATGAATGCTGTCTTTATGAATTGGTCTTGCAGGTGTTCGGGGGGTATGTAATCACTAATGAATAGTCCAGAAACACACAAACTTCTCAGCCTCTGGCACTGAGAGCTGCCCAGCTTTACAATTCTGTGAGAAAACACACATGCAAGGAAGGCTTTCCCTGGGCTCCAGCATTGCCTGAGGTCAAGTATTTGTCCCAGTCTGTCTCCAGGCTGGTGGCACTTTCTAGAAAAGAAAGGATCTGTAGTCACTCCATGGGCTAGGAAATGTGTGTCACTTACACAATTTCCCAACCTGACATGTACCAAGCATTGCTTTGGCTAGGGTCCATCTTTATGCACAGGTCATTTATACAACCAAACATGGTAGGCCAACTTGTGACCTAAAGAGCCAAAAGACACAGATCCAGGTAGACTAGCTACCCTGAGTCACTTAGCATTGTGACCAACTATAAGACAAGAAGCAACTGAAGGGAACAGAGATAAATGTGGCATCTTATTCCATCTAACTAAGATAAAGTCTTTAATTACAAATGTGTGTGACCAACCACAGTATGTTACAGTTGGTGTATGTATCTTAAAGCATGAGTTCTAGTCAACTGTCCTGTGAATTTATGGTAGCCATCGAGACCACAAGTAGACAGATAGTTATTATGTTATTAGATACACACACACACACACACACATTTCTATATAAAATTGTTTTTTTTTAATAGTTGATGACTACATCTAGCATAATCAATTTTACTTTGGAGTCTTTTGTAACCTATTTTGTTCATTTAAAAAAAACAAAAACACAGATTTAATGAGAATGTATATCTAGCCTCCCAAAGTAGTTAGGAACCTGGTGTCTAGAGCCATGTATTTTCAATGTGTATCTACAACACTAGCAAGATATTTCTATAAGAATATGCAGCAATGAAGTAAAGTGTGCATCCTCACAGATCTTACTCAAGTAAAAACTGCATGGCCGTTTTAAAAAGCAATATAATGATATCTATACACACACACACACACACACACACACACACACACACACACACAACACACCTACATATTTAGAATTTACTCCTGGTTACTTAGCTTATATCTGTGAAATTATTGACACCAAAACAAAACAAAAGCAAACAAAAAAAAAAACTCAACCACAACAAAAAAACAGATGGGCAGGCATTATTCCTAGCATATTAAAGAAACACAGAGAATGCCTGTTGCTAAGAGGATGGTTGGAAAGTGGGAATATTCCACACAATGGAATATTATACAGTCATGGAAAAGGATGGGCCAGTGCTACAGAATATGTCCTTGTGAGATGTCCAGTTAGTAGCATTAAATGATGAACGTGGCGAGACTGTTATGCAACTGCCGTCCACTTAAGATGTACTAAGGTGGAAGGTTATGTGATTTGTATGTGATGATGTGAGGACATAATTAAACAAGCACAGGGAAAGACATATGGAAAGTTGTTCACAGTTCATTCAGAGGAGGAGGAGGTGAAACTGATGAAGAAAAAAATGAAAGTCAGAAGGAGCCCTACACAAAGAGAAGCAGGACCAATCATCAGCAACAAAATGTACACAGAGAACCACCTCCTTTTGTGCTAAAGTCAGATCGTGTTTATGGTCATAAAAGAAAGGTCTATAATATAGATAAATGTAGAGTGAGTCTGCTGTGACACTAACTTTGTCAACTTGCTTTTAAGTCACTGAGGCTACTATTATTATTGTTATTATTATTATTATTTTATTTCTTTGCTGCAGACTAGTGCTTAACATCTTGGACAGTTTGTCTGGGAACTTAGATTAAATCATAATGGCCAAAGTAATTTTATTTTAAAAGTGAGTATTTTCTGTTTTGAATCAAGCAACTCATCCACCTATCAATCTATTCCTTCTTGGAAGAACATAAGTACCAGGGTCTCTGATGAAAGAATAAATGGGGGCGGGGGGAGAGAGTACAGAAAAGGGGAAATATTTATGAGCTCTTGCCACTAGTTTGTCTAGTTGTTAGTGAGTGCCTGTGTGCAGCATATCACAGACACCCACAACACAGGCTTCCAGAGTCACAAGTGCAGATCCACTTGTCACACCTCCAAAGGCCACATGAGAGGAACAGAGGCTCCGGCCAGGCGCCGTTCTGCCTGGTGACCTAGAGGCTGAGGAATCTGATCAGGCCACTTTGCAATGCTGTCCACTTCAGCTACTGCCCATCAGTGTCTATTCCAAGAGAGAACAAAAGAAATGACCAGCCAGCAGTGTTTGGCCTCCCTGCATCATCCAGCTCCATCACATCTTCTGGTCTCTACCTCCAGACCCAGTGCACAGGAGTCTCTCTAGACAAGTGGAGGATGAAGAATAATCCTGGGCATGATGGATTGTTTTGTTCATCTGTTTCCCCCCCCCCTCTCTCTCTCGTGTGTGTGTGTGTGTGTGTGTGTGTGTGTGTGTGTGTGTGTGTGTGTGTGTGTGTGTGTGCCCGAATGTGTATATGTGTGTGCTCATGCATGTAGGGGTCTGAGGCTGAAACTGGAAATCCTCTGGCTGCAGTCCTCTGCCTGATTCATTGAGGCAGATCTCTCAATCAAAATCCCAGAGCTCTCTGGCTAAGCCAACTTGCTCTGGGGACCTGCTGTTTCCTTCTTCTGAAGCAGAAATGACAGTGGAGCTCCCCTGCCCACTGGTGTTTACGTGGGTCTCTGGGGATCTGAACTCTGATCCTCACTCTTGCATCACAACATTTTAACCACTGAGTCATCCCCAGGACTCAGTGCTGAGTGACTGCCTCTAACATCTTACCTCAGCTCCCTAGAGCCAGTGACATACACTTCAGAATGCCTTCTTCCACCTATGAATTTCTAGGAAAGATACAGAACACACTGACAGAGGTCAGAAACACACGTCCAGCAACTTGGCGATGATGACAAACATTTTAGAGAAAATGAACTGTCAAAGATTATTGCTGTGTTAGTGTTTGACACTAGGTCAAATACTCAAGAGAAACACCTCTTAAGGGAGCAAATATTTGTTTGGGTTTATAGTTTCAGGAGGTTCAGTTTAGAGGGGTTAATTAACCTGTTTCATTGCTTTGGACCCGTGGCAAAGCAAAATACCGTGGTAGTAGGAGTGTGTATTGACCAAAATTGTTCGTCTCACTATATGAGATAAACTTTTATGCATCTCACCCGATCCCATAGCTGTTTATAAAATAACACTCTGAGGTTTAGTATTAATTATAATCATTTGGCCAGTGACTCAGGCATATTACTGATTAGCTCTCACAGTTAAATGAACCCTTTTTAATAATCTATGCATCACCATGTGGCCTTGGCTTACCAGTAATGTTCTGGCATCTTACTCCTTTAATGGTTACATGGCATCTCCCAGACTCTGTCTCCTTTCTCTCCATATCTTTGTTCCTGGCTCTATTCTGCCTGGCCATTGGTCAAATAAGCTTTATTCACCAACCAATAAAAGCAACACATATTCACAGCATACAGAAGGGCATCCCACATCACCTCCTGGCAACTAGGAAGTGTGACATGTATGTGGCCTCACAAAGTTTATCCTTCTAGGACATGTTCCCAAATAGGCCTGTGATAGTGTTGTCAGCTTGACAAAATCCTGAATCACCTCAGGGATCAGGTTCTGGCATTCCTATGGGGGCATTATCTTGATTACTTTGAGTGGGGTATGCCACTGTGGGTGGCAGTATTCCCTGATTGGCAGAGGTATTCTTACAATTTCACATTTTTATTTTTTGTTTACACCATATTTAAATACAATCATTTCATCAAGCCATTCAGATAAAAAAAAATTAAATAAGCTATTTCACCTTCTTCAAAACTTGATGTGCACTTCATAACAGACACACAGAGGAAATCTGAACCAGGATTAGCCCCATTCAAGGAGTAATCACATGAGCCTGATGGATATTACCTGTGTAGGGCAGCAGTAGGTGTAGAGAGAGGAGATCAAGGATATAGCTAACATCCACAAAGTGATGCCACCTTCAGAAAAGGAAACTGCTATGTCTCTATGGAAATGCAGCAGAAAATACCCATCCAGACCCTGTACTGACCGCCAGAGCCGGATCTTGAAGCTCTGACAGAGTGGGAGACCTAGCCAGTCAGAAGCCAGCATCTGGTTGTCTGTAACAGCTAAGAAGGCTCAGGGAGGTTATGGGAAGCTTGTCTCCAAAGTGCAGGCAGACATCTTGGGAGCTTAGAAGGCCTCTGTCAATAAGAAGTCGGGCTCTATAATCATTCACAGCCACAGTAAACCTCACAGGAAGCTGATCTATAAACCAGGCTCATTAAAGCTGCAGCCAGGACAGCCCCACCCCCTCTAGATCCCCCAGTGAAACCTAAAACTTAAGCTGTTTGGAAGCTGCTTCTAAAGAGTTTGGGAGTTGTTTGTTTGTTTGTTTGTTTGTTAAAAAAGAGGCTATGGGTGTTCTGGACAGTCTAACCCACCACTGAAATAGAGTTCTAGGTTACTGTCACATTCGTTCTAGGGCAAGTCCCTGAAGACAAGCCCTAGAGGCAGTCAACTCTAGCTTACTGGGTGTCTAATACCTTTGTTTTCCTCTCTGGTGACTGTAGATGTGTTTCATAGAGTGGCCATACGAACACCTCCTCGTCAGGAGCCAACTCTAATAAAATGGGTTCAGGCATTTGATTCCTGGCAAAAAGGCTAGGGAGACATAGCACAGAAATAAAGTCGGGCTGTAAAAGTCTAGAAACCAGGAAAGGGATCTTGTGTGGAAAGCTGAGCTGCATCAGCTCCATGGCTGGAGTTGTTGCCTCTATTCCCTTTGCACACTGGAAGCCTGGATCCTGCTGGGTGGTTAGAAAACAGCCAACTGTAAATGTGAACAAAATCAGGAAGAAGGAAAGAAGGGAGGGGAGGGAGGGAGGAGGAGGGAGGGAGGAGGAGGGAGGGAGGGAGGGAGGGAGGGAGGGAGGGAGGGAGGGAGGGAAGGAAAAAAGCAGACTATCGAAATGGAGCAGCTGGGCTTACTCAAATATCCCTAGACAGGCTCACCCCAGCCATGCTCAGAGATCGCCATGTGCCCACGGAGTATTTCTGACCCCTCTCCACATTCTGTGTCTGCCACAAGCTCTTTCTTCTACCTCCTTAAGTGACAAGCCAGAGCACCCATCACAAGACAGCAAAGCACCTCTTCATTTTCCTCTTAGCGCTCTCTGAAACTGGCAAGGATCTAAGGACCAGTTGGCCAGGAAGAGGTGAAAAAGTGAGTAGAAGCTGGGGATGGCCGATTCGAAGGTGAGGAGCCCTAGACTCCTGGGAGCTACAGCTCTCCAGCTTGTGCCTGCTCCACCCGGCTCCTTCTGAAGGGGTTTTAAAAAGTCTCAATGTAAACTGTCAGTGCTGCTTACAGTCTCACTGAGCCACAGGATTGTGAAGGAACAAGGTTTCTTCTGACAGTGGGTACCACTGACCACCACAGACATTTGTGGGGTTTTTTTGCTAATTCCTCTTTTTCTGTGAGGCTAAGAAATTTTGATATGAATAGAGAGCAACTAAAAAAATTGCAAGAAAACAAAGTGCCACCACCTCATGCCCTAACTCGTACCAATAAGGAAGATGAAAAGGGAGATTCCCACAGAGAATTGCACTAACATAACCTGAGAGCCAGGCTGAACAGGCTGACATCTACCTTGCTCTAGTACCCTCACCCCAATTCCCTTCAGAAAACTGGGTACTATTCTTCACTACCTGAGCCTCAGTTTCCCTATCTGTAAAAATGGGAGCATCCAGTTTTCTACCTGATATCCTATGGGCAGCCTATGGGCAGATCAATACTGTAACATTAGAGTGGAGGGTGATAGGCTGTCCTCTGCCAGATTATAAGCACCATGCATAGGAGCTGGCTTCTGAACAACTTATGTCTCCTCACACCTATAGCAGAATGGTGACTGGTACACAGTGAACACTCAAGAATGTGTAGTGTAAATCTTTGCCATTGTCCATTCTAGTCAAGCTCCTGTCTGCCATCTTTGATTGCTCCCAATAGCTGCCATACTGCACATTGTAAGAACTCCAATACCCATCCTTCATCCCCTACAACTTCTCCCTCAACAAACCCCCCATTTTCAGATCTTTACTCCTACCCCAACTTCCTTGCTTTGTAAGTTGCTTCCTGACTCTGCCTGTCCCTCAAGGTACTTTTCTTGTTGTGACAATATACTTGGCATAAGCAACTGGAGAAAGAGGGGTTTTGTTTTGGCTGGGGGTTTGAGGGTGATTTTAAATCTTGGCAGGTTGACAATCAAGGTCAGCCATCACATGTATGTTGTGTTGGTCACTGTCAAATCAAACCTTCTCAATGATAACTTTGCATTTTGAAGTCTCTTCAGAGCCAGGAGTGGATTTTATGTACAAGCCATACCATACATATGGAACATACAGTAGGTCATATGTAGGTGCCATACCCTACATACAGCACTCATTGGGTCATACGTGTATGCCATATCTCATGTAAAGAACACAGTAGGTCATATGTATATTCCATATCCTATATATGGTACTTGGTGGGTCTTGTGTATATGCCATAGTCTATGTATGGAACACAGTAGTTTATGTATATACCATACCTATGTATTCATTGGGTCTTGTATATGTGCCATAACCTATGTATAGGTGCCTAAGGGTTGTGAGAAGTGTAGTTGTTTTAACATGTGCAGCTCTTTATAACTCACCTGAGTTTACAAATGTAGGGGGTTACTTTAATACCATCAATCCCAGGTAATAGCCCTTTAAGAATTTCCCCACAAACTTCTAGGTAGACTAGGTACACAAAAGCCAAAGTCCAGCATGAAGTGTGTTGGCTCTGCCTTTCCATTCCTCCTGATCATCTTCTCCTGCCTTGGAGATGCCTCTTAGGGATACAGCTCAGTGACAGAGCACTTGTCAAGAGTGTACAAGGCCCTGAGTTCAATTTCCCAACTCTGCAAAGAGAAGACTATGCCTGTCTCCTTCTTAGTTTATCTATGGCTGTTCTTCACACCCTTGGCACATTTTCCCCCTTCCATGTATCCAACTCGTACCAACCTGCCAGACCCCACTTTCCCTTCTAGGGCTCTATGTAACACAGCACACGCAAAGAGGGACATTCCCTGGCCTCCTGCAGGTCTGGCTCAGACACAAGCAGTACCTGACATTCCTTTATTTAACACAGAATGTACCAGGTACCTGCGATATATTAACATCGTCTTCCTGTAATTGTGCCTTCTCTGCTACATTGTATTGGGAACTCTTCGGAAGAGGAAACCAGGATCTTGAATGTACTCAAATGATCCACACACATGGCACATGCATGCCAAATGACTGATCAAAGGGAATGTGCCTCTGTGTTGTTATACACATTGTTCTACTTGCCTAGAATCCCCTCTTCAGCCCTCATTCCTTCCATCTGGCAGGCAAAACCCTCAGAATCTTCTCTACACTCTGCTAGTTTTGCCTTCCTACAATAAATAACTATGGTCAAAAAGCTGGACAAAGGGAATAAAGCTATAGCCATCAGTAGAGAATGAGCAGGGCTGAACCATATTGTCTGAGAAAGAATGCACATATTAGGAGCTTCCTGGAACACACTTGGCATTCAGTCTGCAGGCCCAGGGAGAAGAAATCCAAACAAAGTCCTGATACACTGGAGGCAGGGATCAGAGTCTGTGCAGGTCCGGACAGCTACAGTATAAAATGAAGCAAGGCTCCTGAAACACTACCTACTCTCAACCTCTTTTTGTCCAAGAAATTTTTATACAACCCAAGATACATATGTATTATAACATAGGTCTGCAAATCAAATGTATGCTTGCAATACATCATAAGGAAATTTATTTTTTAAGATTCCTATAATTTTACTTATTAAATATGAAGGTATATTTGCATGCTAATGAAATGATTGTGTTATTTATTTTTATGCAGAGAATCAAATCTTAATGGAATTTTTGATGATGCAGGATGGAGAGCATCTTCAGTTTTGTCCAGAGTTGATGGATACTTTGATTTTATTGTTAAATTGTCATTGCTGAGAATGTCATGCCACATAAATAATAATACAAAAAAAAATGGCAGAGGTTTTGGGCTACTTTCGGAAATTGCTGGGAATTCTGAGTTCTATCAAAACTTTAAGGAAGGAAAAATACCATTCTCACAAAAAAAATTTTTTTTAAAGAAAAATGAGCATTCTCTTCTAGGGTAATGCTATGCTACCAGGACCAATTGACAAAACTTCAAATCGATGCCCTTTATAAATATGGACACAAAAGTGTTAAATACCTATTAACATATTACCTTAGCAATGCATAAAAAAGATAATGGATCATGATCAAACACTGTTTACAGCAAGAGTGCAATTATTAATTTAACATCAAAGATCAACTATTGGTACTCACCAGCACCACGAGGCACAGGAGGAAATTTTGTGATTGCTTCAATGTATGTAGGAGCAATGAATTTGGCTTTTCACAGCATGCTAGATCAATATACACCCAGCAATCTATTTATATGCAGAACCAATGAAAATGGTAGAATATTAAAAATAACATGACTACAATAGTATCTAAATCATCAAATAACTGAGGATAAGTATAAAAATACTTGTAAGACCTGTATACTAACAACTACAGTGTTCATGACTCAATTATTAACATATACCATGTTTGTGAATTGAAAAAATAAATATTAAAATAAAAAGCCTCTCTCAAACTAACCTCTATTATCAGTATAATTTAAGTAAAGAATATTACTATTAGTGGGTTCAACAAATTAATTAAATTTTTAAAATTTTTTATTTTATGTGTGAGTCATTGTATGCATGTATATGCACCATGTGCTTACATGCTATATGAGGATGCCAGAAGAAGGTATCAGATCACCTGGAGCTGGAATTACAGATGGTTGTGAGCTGCCTGATGTAGGCCTTGGGAACTGAATCTGGGTCCTCTGCAAGAGCAGCAAGTGTTCTTAAATGCTGAACCATCTCTCTAGTCCCTTGAAAATCAAATTTAACTATCCACATGGCAATGCAAAGGACTTTTAATACAGTTACATCATTTCAGATACAAAACAAAGTTTGGGGGCTATGCTGTCTGATCTTATGGTCACTAGAAATCTTACTAAACAGGAGGGCATGGTGATGTTGTGTAGATAGTGATCCAAATCGGGGACAATTTAGGACCCACCCACAGGTGGTCAGGTGAGTTGAGTTTCAGCATTTTAGAAAGTTAAACAAACAATTGAACCGCCAAGGATTAAAGGCAGCAAAGACATTTCAAACAATGATGCTAGAACCACTGGTTCCTAATAGAGAAAACTACAAATCTCAACTTTCACTCCATATCATACATACAAAGCAACTCAACCCAAACTTTCAACCCAAAGTTTGTAGCTACAAAATGCCTGGAAGGAAATGGAAGAACAAAACTTATCTAAAGGATAAAAATTCCATCTAAATTAAAATATTCTGTTTTGTCCTTTGAAATATACTGTTAATAGGATAACAAAGGAAAGCTGTAAATCAGGATAGAGGGGGGCAAAGTTTTTTGTTATTGTTGTTGTTGTTTGTTTGTTTGTTTGTTTTAGATTTGTATCCAAATCTAAGGATGAGGGAGAAAAGAGGGAAGGAGGAGGAAAAATAGAAAGAGGAAAGAAGTAGTAAAAGCCAACACACAAGGAACTCTTCAGCAGTAAGCATGGAAATAACAGGTAAATACACAATGAGTCACTGCTACATACATGCTGAGTCATGTTAAGTGCACAGAGCCACAGGAATGTTTCTTCATTCCCTGTAGACGGGCAAACTGGGACTTCAGGAAAGTGTGTAGTGGGTTCTACTAAGGTTGGGTCACATTCACTTGCCTTGAGACCTAACATTGTCACATGTGCAGCCTCACCCCAGGGTGAAATGTGCATCTACACAGTCTCATTCAGAAATGCTTGATACTGACTAACAGCCCCAAACCGGACAGAAATGGAACGACTCTCCACAGGTGGCTGACTGCACACAGTAGGCAGTCTGCATAATTGAGTACTTCTCAATACTGAAGATAATCATTTCAATATTTACCTCCTAAGTAAATCTCGAAAACACTATGCTGAGTAGAAATATTCTCCAAACAAATGGGACTGACTGTATGATTCCATTTATGTGATATGTTACAGCAGCCAGAACCATAATAAAGACTGCACTCATGAAGTAACAGAACACAGACCAAGAGGTACTGGTGGTTTACAAAGCGTCATGGCTGGTAATAGGAAGGTCATGTCTGAGTTTTGTGGTGCTTTTTAGAGTAGACACATTTATGAAAATTCATCAAAATATACATTTAAGTGAGTCCTTTTGTGTGTGTGTGTGATATATGTGCAAGTGTACATGTATGTACACACTTTTGTGTGTGTGTGTACACGTGGAAATCACAAATTCGTCTCCATGTCTTCTTCAATCATTCTGCCTTTTTGTTTTGTTTTTTTGGCTTTTCTGGGACAAGGTTTCTCTATGAATGCCTAGCCATCCTAGAATTCACCCTATAGACAAGGCTGGCCTTGAAATCACAGAGATCTGCCTGCCTCAGCCTCCTGCAAGCTGGTGCTTAAAACATGCTCCACCACAGCCAACCTCTGCCTTATTTTCTTGAGATAAGACCCCTCACTGAAACTAGACCTTACCCCATTCAACTAGGCTGAATGACCAGCGAGCTCCAGGATTCTCCTGTCTCCTCCCACCTCACCCTAAGAGTTCAGGCATGAGCCACTGTCCCCAGCTTTTGTGTGTGATCATTTTGAGGACCCAAACTCAGGACCTCATGCTTATGTGTTGAGCCCTTTACCAAATGAGCCATCTGCCCAGCCCTGAATGAGTCCATTTAGTGTGCATCATGTATACGCAAATCATACCTCAGTAATGTTGACTTTAAGTAATCAAATGGAAGGGTGTGAATTGGACTTAAATGCTGACTTTGCCTCATTCTACGCTTTTATGCAGCAGTGAATCTGCTCATCAAAACATTTGGTGGCACAGAGTTGGAGGACGTTTGAACTGTTCTTCTGACAAGTGTTTCCACATCTACTGTGCCCTAGGCATTTGTGACCATGATGACGGAGGAAACACTGTGTCTTCTCATGGCAGTGCTCTAAGGGAGACTGTGGAGCGGTAGAATGTACACTCTAAGAGGAAAGAATCTGAGAGGCCCCAAGATTCTCTGGAAGGGAGGCTGGCAGAGTCCAAGTGGGAAGAGAGGGAACTTTGGGACTTACTTACCCAGTGGAGGGGTGTGTATCACATTACAAAGCCTCTGCTGTGGAAGAGGGGAGGAATTTCCAGGGAACTGAAGGAAATGTAGTACACTGAGCCCTAAGAAAAATGAATTGAGACAAAGTATGAAAGGCAGGAAGCCAGGTCCAGGCCACAGAGGGGCCCTAAGCAGGCGCTTCATGTGCTGATCCCAGGCTGCCTGGGGAAACTAGCATCTCTGTCCTAGGCTGCTAGCAGTGAGGGGAGAGACAGGTGGCATCTGAAAAAATAATCAGTAACAGTGAAAGTTCCTCAGGGATGCTAGAAGTGGAGGTGGGGCAGTCACCATGTGTCTTTAATGGCAGTCACCTTTCTGCCCCAGATGACTTTGTTCAGAAAAGCATTCTTCACTGGGCATAAAATACAGGCAAAGAAGTTAAACTGAGGGATGAATCCAACTTTCTAGTGGGAGGCAGAGAAAGGGGAATTCCAGACCACTGTACATGAGGTCCTGAAGATGGGGGTTGTACACAGCCACTATGAGGACAGAAAAGGGGCATCACAACTTTTGGGAGGATGAGATGACCATCAGAGACACGGGAGGAGAGAAAAGGGGGGGGACCAACTTTTTAAATCTCCTCTCTCTCTCTCTCTCTCTCTCTCTCTCTCTCTCTCTCTCTCTCTCTCTCTCTGCCTGTCTGCCTGCCTCTCTCTCCCCCCACTCTGTGTGTATAAGTGTGTTTGTGTGTGTATGATGTGTGTACAATGTGAGTATAATATGTGTGTTCATATGTTAGAATATAAACAGACATGTGGAGTCAGAGGACATCCTTGCATGTCAGTCTGTGCCTTCTACCTGGTTTTGCTTGCTGCTATGTGTGGCAGGCTAGCTGGTTCAGGAGCTGCTCTGGCACTCTCCTGCCTCTGGGATTAGAGTTACACTCTGGGAGCCATCTCCCCAGCTCAGAAAAGCCACTCTTAAGGTCTGGCCAGAAGAAACAGTTTCCATGAAGGACAATAAGGAGGAGAATCCAGGCAATAGGGGGAAATCCAGACAGAAGTTATACTATAGAAGCTGGGAAGGGAAGTGAGCCTTTCCTGGAGAATGTAGGTATCCAGGGTACCAACCCTAAGACAAGGCTAACAAGGCACCTAACACAGCCCTGAGGAGAGGCTCACACAGCACTGCAGGGGAGGGGGAGGGCATGCTGACACTGAATACTGTGGAAGCCTTACCGACTTTGAGAGGATCACCTCCTGTTGTCACTAAGCAGTGACATTGGATAGGAGACAGGGTCCCACTGTTCTAGCTCTCCCTGTCCCAGGCAGACTCAAGAACTGTAGTTCTTGTTACCCCGCTGACTTACCCACTGAGCTGCATGGCCACCCATTTCTCCAAAACAGCCTCTGAGGATCCATCAATATATCATTCGAATCCTCTGTACCCTGGAATGGGATGCTTGGGATTTCTGTGCCTCTTTCTTGGGCCACTGAGAAGCAGGCTGAGTAGGTAGAGAAGAGGCATGCATTTCCTCGAGCCCCTCAGCCCCACTCTGTTATTCCTCCCACACCACAGAGGCATAACTGGCAGAACCCGAGTGAGAGTTACCACTGCATCCTGTGTGTGGGGTGGTGCAGGCTGCATCTCTCTACCTCCTTCCCAAGAGCAAGCTCTCCAGCACTCCCTCCCTCCTCCATCTAATCCCTTGACTGGCATGCTTCTCTTTCCTATCTGGGAATTATAGTTACTCACTTTCACAAGGGCCCAGGCTGACTGTCTGCAGATACCAAACTACCCTGCAGCCAAGGAGATGGCTGAAGAGATCAGCAAACCCTACCTAGGAGCCAGACATCCAATGGATCTATTCTCTGCTCCTTCAGCCAAGAACCACCCCTGTAGCCGGCTCCTGGGGCCCTTGCCAGGTTCCTGCTATCCTTATGTCCAGGATCCTGCAGGGGAGACCTAGATGGCACTGAGCACTAGGGCTTCGCCGGCTGCATCCCTGCACGTGCACACAGGCAGGTGTCCCTCCCCTCCCCCTCGATGTCTGCACAGGGCTGCAGTCCTTTGTGTCTGAGTCTCCTCGAGCAGCGTCTGCTCTAGACTGGGTGGGGTGGGGGAAGCCGGAAGCGGCGTCTGGGTCTTGAAAAATGCCTAGAAGGGTGGACGTTTTCTTTCACAACCCTGACCCCTCCAGGGCCTCAACCCCTCCCCGTCACCCCCCTCCTCCTCCCCCGCAAGTCCACTCACCATCAGCTCACCTCGCTTTCTCAGTTTCCTCTCCCACCCACCCCTGCCCAGGTCATCTGGATGTCATTGTCGCTGCGGTTCCCCAGCTGTAATTTGTCTTCTCAGTCCCCACGTGCACGAACCTACACGTGCTAAAGCACCCCCACCCAGTGTACCTGTACCCCTACAACTCCGTTTCTGGGGGAGATTCTCCAGGTACCTTATTCCCTGGCTATGTGGTCCCCATAAAGAATGGACTTTATCTCGAAAGAGAAACGAAAGGGGCCTTGGGGATTTTTAATTGGAGCAGGAGAAACTGTCGGGAAAGGGGCTGCATTTTTGTTGAAGAGTGAGCCGGCTGCCTGTGAGGTTTGGGGCAGTTTAGTCTTTTTCTAAAGAAGCTACAACAAGAGCAAACTATTTCCCCATTCCTCTGAATGCAGACCTTTTTTTTTTCTCGGGGTGGTGGCTATGCAGCAAACCTCCATTAAAATGTTTCCTTTTATTTAACCTAAAAAACTGTTGCTGCATTCAATGACTGCTTAATTTTATATTTTTTTATGCTAACCGGTGTGCTGAAAAAGATCAGCAAAAATCTAGGACATTGTTTCTTTAAGAATCTAGACAAAAACACCTTAAATGAACTCTGAAGCAGACAGATGAAGGGGGGGAAAAGCCCTTCTCCGGCCCTTGCTGCTTTTTGCCATTATTCATGATGTAATTTTTCAGGTGTTAGTTTGGCAGAGAAAGATTGGAACTGGGCTTGTTGCTAGGACATGAATGAAGAAGAGGAATCTCATTGGTTTCCTGGTACTTGGCAGGAACCAATGAGAATGAAGGGGATGGAGTTAGGAGGGAGGCCACCACCATCACCAAAAAAAAAAAAAAAAAAAAGAAAGAAAGAAAGAAAGAAAAAGAAAAAAGACTCCGGCCAGACTATTAATGCTTTTCTATGTTAATGCGAAATAGAATAATTATGAAATCATGGTGGGGTCTCTTTTAGGGTATTTTAGGGTGTTGATGGGCAGTGAGACTCGATGGACCAGGGCTGAAGTTGCAATTAAAAGACGGCTTTGTGCAGACTACCCTGGGTTTCTCTCATAATTCACTGCCATTGCCAGTCTGGAACAAGAGGCAAGGCCGAGAACATTTAACACTTTAACCCACTGCCACACACCACACAGTTTGGGGACTGTAATTATGCTAAAGCTGGAGGCAGGAATGCTGTTGCGAAGGTGCTGAGCTTCTTCCTCTACTCTTGATCGGGACTAAATGAACCCCAAATAACCTTCTGCCGTGTAAGTGAACTGGCTCTCTGTGTGAACTGGGACTCAATATGTTCCCTGCCCAAGGCATGTGAGCAAGCTCCCATCACCACATTGCCACCAGCGTCTCATCTCAGTGGGTAACAAGACTGGGCCCAGCCAAACCTCCAGTACTGATGCCTTTTCCGTGGCAGAACACTGCAGCAAAAAGAAAAAAAAAGTCACTGGGTTCCCAGACCAGCGTTATAAAATGGTCTCCCACTTAAGCTTTTTGAGCTCCCAGCTAGCATAGTAAGCAGTTCTGGGTGCCAATCATGCTTAGTCGCTTGATTCCCAGCAGTCTTTGAAACTAGGGAAGGAGAGCTGTACCCCTACAGGGCCCTTCTTTTCCTCCCTGAGTTCTACAGACCTTACAAACACTGCAGTTTTCTGTCACCTATTGTCTGAGCTGCAGGCTGTATCCCACACTTTTTCTTTAATAACTAGGCTGGGCTTTGAGCTGAGTGATTTGAAACACACAAAATAAATTGACTTCTATTGGGTTATAGACCAGGCTGGTTTATTTACACCCTGGAGGAGGCTCAACCTCTGCCAGATCCCCGACTTCAGAGATTTTGTGGCTGGCATCCAGCAACATAAAAGGATGTTTCCTTGTAACCAGAGCACTTCCTAAAACCACAGGCAGTTTCAATCAATTACCATCTCTGGATGCAATGCAAAAATTTTAGGGGACTCAAAAGGACCAGGAGTGTTTTCGACCACAAGTCTTTCTGGATCCACAGCAGGAATTGATCTGATTATTGATTTTTTTTTTCCTTGTCAATTTCTGGGTCCTCCCAAGTTGCTTCATATTCGGGAGGATGGAGGTGGGGCAGTGGCAGATATAGGAAAAGGTAAGGCAACAGAAGCTTTCTAAACAGGCCTTCTTTTTTCTCTCAGCCAAACAAAGCCAAAGATCTGTTCATGTCCACCCCACAGCACTGACAGAAAACACAGCTCCATGTGTGGACCCTAATTGCACCCTTCAGGTGACAGGTACCATGTGAGCCTCATTTCAAAGCCAAAGTCAGGGTTGAATAAATCTGATTTCAGACAGTCGGCATTTCAAAATAAAAGTCTTCCGTCTGAGCCTCAAATGGAAATCTCCCTACAGTCTTTAGGAATCTAATACAGTGCACTCAGGCAGGCTGTAGACTGCACATTGTTCTTAGTTCTCGTAAAACCTGACTGCCTGGCAGAGCTAGCTGTCCTGTCCCAACTGAGCAGAGCCCCTGGGACCAAGGCCAGAAGTGTAACAAGCACAGGAAAGATGTTACCGTCTGCACTGGAAAGTTCAGAGCCCTGCAACTGCCAAGGGAAGGAAGGGGGGTCCAAAGGAAGGCAGAAGGGCGTTTCTCTCTTTATATTTCAATGTGTCGATGAATTGGATATTATTTTATATTTACTAGAAGAAATAAATGGCTAAAAACCATAGGATCTGAGCTTTCTTTCATGGTTTAAAAAAAGTAAATAAAAAGTCTGGAGACTGCTTGCCTAGCAGGCATGAAACCCTGGACTCCATCCTACAAACTGAGTGTAGACACCGGAGATTCAGAAGTTCAAGGCAGCTGCCCAGCAAGTTCCAGGTCAGACTGAACTACGTGAGATGGTCTCAAAAGAACTGATAAGTAAATAGAAGGTCCATGAAGCCAGATGAACAAGCAGCATCAGAAAGCCAGCACTTGGACTGGAGGGATAGCTCAGCTGTTAAAGGCTAGGCTCACAACCGAAAATATAAGGAACATAAGCCATTCCAAGCCCGCCTCTGACATGGAGCCTCCAGACAATCCGCTTGGCCTTCATTAATGCCATACTAAAGCATTCTCTTTCCTCCATGCAGGGAACTTATGGAGTTCTGCAAATTAAAAGGTCTGTTTAGTAATGCCCAGTGAGCCTGGGTCAGGACCAAACAGGGACACTGCATTCAAGTGAGAAAGAGGGCCTCCACCACCAGACTTCAGAAATGAACACATTTTCATTGCCACTGCATGAACTACAAGTTAATTGTGCTTTGTTGTAAGGAAAGCAAATTACACTGATTGTACAATAAAAGCTATTGTCAGTTCCAGTATATCCATCATGACTCCCAAAGATGCAAAAATATTGACTGACTCTAAATAGCATTTTCCTTTTCTCTCTAGGCAGCAATTTTTAAGGTACAGAATGGCTAAAGATAGTTCTGTTAACTTGTCAAAAGGCAGAAATTCGACAAAAGAAACAGTGGTTATGAACAGATCAGTCATTGTCTGGGAGTAACCAAGTGTTCTGAGGACAAGGCCAAGTATAACAGGACCTTAAGAAAGAACATATATATCTTAAAATTCCCAATAGTACCTACAGCAACAAGAATATAATGAAGCCCACTGACATCTCTCAAAAGAAGGTAATTAATTAAAGTAATTAGACTCCACTGAATTATTAAAATATGAAGTCTTCTGCAGGATGACCAAAAAAAAAAAAAAAAAAAAAAAGCAGAACATTTTTGCTGTTCAAAAATTAAAACCAGATTCTGGTTCATTAGCTGAGACGGGAACTCACACGTTTTAGCCTACAATCTTATTCACAGATGCGTAAGTGTCTAATATTTCACACCTTTGTAATGGCTCTTATAAAAAAGAAAAGGGGGGACAGGGGAGAGAAGCAACAACCCGATTTCAATTATTTCATTGCTCATAGAAGAGAGGAGATCTTTGGAAAGAAAGACAAGAAATGCCTGGGATTGGCTTTATAAATGTCTTCAGGCTTAAAAAGGACAGGTGTGTTAGGTGCAGGACTAGAGTCAGGCTGAAGACAGTGAAGGACAAAGGCATTACTCAAAACATTCCTCAGTGGTGCCTTCATGGTGTCCATGTTTCTCTTGCCGGCTAAACAAAACTGCACTGAAGGCTGACTCACAACCTCTCGCCATATTACACGGCCCCATATTTTCCCTCTCTCTGAAACCTATGCCTCCCAGACACATCTATCTGCTTCCAAATCATGCTCTTACTTGGCTCAGCCCTGGCTGGAGCACACTTGATTACTTAATGGGCCATAGCCTCTGCTTCTGTTGCAGGGAGAACCCAGGTCCAACTCCTTTGCTCCACTCTCCCAGGAGTTCACATTTGGACCGGCACCAATTATGGCTCTCCCGCTCTGAAACCCTCCATTTTGTCCTCTGCCTTCAGAGCAAATGCTGTTTGTGGCCTTCTGGCATCTGCCCTCACCACATCCTCCAATGGGTGTTTAATGTACCCACCAGTATATTATCATGGCTTGGTCTTACTAAACGTATTTGGACCAAAGACTGTGTATATAATTAAATGGGCTAGCACACATGACAAGTACCCAGGCCTGGTTTGTGCTTGCTTCTTTACCAGGCATCACTGTCTTAGGACTGTGTCTTCCTCCCCTGTGCTCTGCCCACCATGCAAACATCTCACTGTTTTGTTGATGCTTCTCCATTAATATGTCTATCAAAAGTCTATCAAAGCCTACCAACCTTCCTGGCTTCACTGAAACATCGTGTTCTACAAAATCCTTTCCCAGACTCAGCCCTATTGCCCTACCCAGCCCCTCTTCAACATTTTGTCTCCATCTCCCTGAGCATCCTTAGCTTTCTATGTTTTACACTGTGGTTTTGAGCAGGTATGGGGGGAGAGGACACAGCTATCCTTACATCCACTTCACATTTGTAGCAGAAACCATTAGTGTTATATAGTATCCAACTCCCACCACCTGGTCTTAGAGTCACATGACTAGTGTAGAACCAGGAATGGACTGTGAGTGGTGGAAACAGCTCGAGTCAGTGTTCCTTCTCCTCCCTTCCTTGGCAACTGTGGAGCTCACACTGAAAAGTTCAGATCGAAGATGGCAAGCTTTCCTGAGTATGGGTTCCAAGTGATGCATGGAACAGACAAGTACCAACAACTTTTTTCTGCATGTGTTACCTGAGCAAGAAATAAATGTTGTTCATACTAACACTTTGAGTGTAGACTTTTGTTATTTCAGCATAATGATGTAATAGCCAACTTTACAATAAGGGAAACTGAGAGCGCAGGAAGTATCTAATATTCAAATAAGGAATAAGTGATGTACAAAACCTCTGGTATTATTCCTCAAGAGATATATACATTTTTTTTTCTTTTGAAACAGTCTTTCATTGGTCTCACCAAATAGGTTAGGTTGGCTAATATGTATGACGATGCACTTTGTCACCCAATTGAATTTCAAACATTTGATTTTGGCTGTTTAACTATAGTGTAAATCCCTCATATGTTTTCCCAATTGTTCAAGGAGCCATCTCCAGCAGCCCTGCACATGTATGTAGTCAGAACTGTTGAGTCTACTCAACAGCAGAGTCTACTCCATCTAAGGCCAAGCATCTGATAAGGGATTCCCTGCAGCTACTCCTGACTCCATCAGTCAGCAGGATGTACTCTGATGCTGGCCATGTGGTGTTGTGGTCATCCCAGCTAAGACTCCAAAGCTTCTCGGTTAAGATAGAGGACTGAAAAGAGAACTATTTTTTTTTTTTAATACTTCAAGTAGTATTCCATTAGTCTAGACTGTATCAAAGCTTTCATTGGACAGCATCTCTCTTATAAAGAAAATACAATGATCAGATCTCCAAAATTGAATTTGAATGTCCCCCTCCCTTGCTGACTCTAAAGATACAAATAGACACCAAATAGTAAAGACAGAGTCGAAGGCCCAATCTCAGAGCACTTTTCTGCCATCTTCATTCCAGATGGACGAACCAGGTAACGTGTGCCATGCCTTCTACCCACAGAGAAATTCTTCCTGTAATCAGAACCTGAAAGTCCAAGCTCAGTAGAGATCTTCCTAGTGAAGAGCTAGACCTTCCTGCCTGGTGTGCCATCTGCAAGAGATAGAGAGCTGCCTCTCACCTTCCCTCCCCAAAGAACTGTTATAGAAAACACTAATTAGAATAGAATGAAAAGAAAAATGCTTTGAAACAGAATTCACTAACATTTTCTTTCATGTCTCTTCAAAAAAGCGCAGACCCTAGAACGCTTATGCAAACGCCTACAGTTGGACTTTCGAAAGCACCTAGGATATGCCCTAACTGCTGATGAGAAAAGGCGTCTCAGAAATAGAGGCATTGTGCTCCATTCACTGCCAGGGTCAAGGAAGCTGACTGGAGGGAAAGATGCTGCAGAGCAAAAGCAACTCGGTGTGGAAGGGGTGGGTGGAACCTGGGAATTTTCTCTATGGATTAGGACTTAAGAGCCAAAAAAGGGTGAAAGGAAGGCAGGTTGAGTGAATGTAGCAGGAGGAACTCTCCACATGTGGTGTATGCTCTGAACTAGGATTCCCTAACTTCAGGACCCTATCCTCAAAAAAATAAAATATCCAAACATTTTTAGGAGGCTATTACAAACTTAGACCTCGTCTGGAGTGAGGTAAACCGATTAAACTGGGTTCTTTCCCAAGATTCCAGAATCTTAAACAGAGCTTGGGAGAATCAGACAATCACTGCCACTTGGACATTCTACCAATGGTGACTGTAACTGTACCATAGGTCCAGGCACCTCTCAACTGCCCTCTTAATTGGTGTTCTCTTTGCCAGCTACTGTTAGGGGCTCTAAAAGCCAACTTGCCCTGTGGGGGCATTGCCTCTGAGTAGCAGATGATTCAGAGCTGCCAGGGCTACCGGGGTGTCAGGCTGCTCAGAAGCACTGAATGGGCAAGGTCAGGATATCCAAGGGGGAAAGGCTGGCTCAAGTTGACCAAAGGCAATCTCAGCCCAGAGACACCGGCTTTGTCAGGTCACTGTTTAAAATGCAGCAGGGAAGCAGAGCAGCTCTCTGGAGCCAGGTGGGAGCCAAGGCCAGTAATTAAGAGGTAAGCAACACTGTAGCCAGTGGGCTGGGAATTCACTAAGCAGATGGTGGAGGCGGAAGTGCAGTTGTTCCCCAGCCAAGTGCCCTTGTGCGCAGATGTCATTGTTGGGTGTGTGTCCTACCAAGGACTCCAGATCTTTGACACAGCAGTGCAGCTATCCTGCTCCCCATGGAGACTTATGATGGCACACCCGTTCACCTTAAGATTGCTGCAGATGGCTGATCTTAGCCACAGAAGCCTCAAATTTAAGGGATAGATTATTCTCCTGCTCAGCCTTTGAGATTTTCTTTTTCCTCCTCTCCCCTCCCTTCCCCTCCTCTTTTCTTTTCTTTCTTTTTCTTCCTTTTTTTCTTTTCCTCCTTCCTTCCTTACTTTTTGCTTCCTTTATTTTTTCACATATAAGAGTGAATATCACTTACTGTGCCCATGATCTTGCACCCTGGAAATTTTAAGACTACTAAGGCATGATTTCTACATTCCAGTTCAGTTTAGTCAATGACACACTGTCTCAACACACTGAAATGATATAGCTCCTGAAGGTAAAACTTCACATACTGTTTTTCATATTAGGGTCAACTCTGCATGTGAGGGTACTACACTGTCAGTGGCTGGCTTTAAGTATCAAAAGTACACAGCATTTCCCAGTTTGACATCTCCAGTCTACTTCTCTCCTTAGCTCTAATTCATTCACCACTCGATTACTCAGTCTGAGCCTGGTGGACTTCCCACACTTCCTTAGCATCTGCCTTCTGTCTCTCTTCTCCTTCGGGTCTTCTGCCATCTCTCCATCAAGCTATCATCTTCCCATTCCATGGCAGAACCAATGGCTCACGTAGTAAATCCAAGAATTTCCCATGATACTTCTACTCTGACTCTCCTAGCCTTCCTTCATCCAACCAATTAACACATCTGAGGGAAATCTGACCTCTCCCACTTCTTACCAAGTTTTTAGTTCTAATCCTCTCGATGATTGTGGCTCCTGTTTTGCAGGCGAGAGATTCCATACAAATTCAGAGGTTTCATAGATGCAACCATTGGGGGAGGGGCATGCCAATAGATTCTAGATTAACAACCCAGGTCATTGGCTGCTATAAATGAGTGTTTATATCTGTTTAATAGTTTTAGATGTTAAGCTACTTAGGGACAGGGCTCCTCCATGTAATTATCTCTGTAGGGCACCTGGCACGGAGCCTCATATAGTTAATCCCTTAATTAAGTCTTTTTGAATATCATATGGAGAAGAAAATGAACCATTCATCCAATAAATATTTATTGAACACATACCATGTGTAGGACCCTGTGCTCATTTTCATGGGAAAAACAAGACTTAGAGAGAAAAGAAAGAGGAGGCTAACCGATCACACAGGGTGGCAGAGATAGGAAGGAATGGATGTTAGAGTTCCGGCTTCCCAGAGTTCAGCAAGGATGGAAGGATGGATGAAGTAATGATGAGTTTGTTGAAATGTAAGGATTCTCTGAAAGGTCTTAGAAAGGGTCAGTGGCACCAAGGTCAGGGTTAAAAGTAGTGGAATTAGCATTCAAGCCATAACTCACCTCAGACACTAGCAAGGATGGTAGGTAGGGGGTAAGATAGTTCAATACCATTCAGAATTCATGGACCAAGGAAAGGTTCTAGGAATCCTCTTTTACTACTGTTTTCACATTGCTGGTGAGAAATGGGTTATATCAAGCCCTGTCACAAGCAGTGGGACATCAGAATGCTAACTAAGGATGTGGGGGCATTCAGGTGTTTACTCATGCTCTGTGTATATGTAAGTGCTTCCCAGGCATCTGTCATGCTTCCTAGCAAGATGAAATCCCTTTGAGAGTGACTCATAACTATGGCTATCATCATTGCAGGACAACTCTTCTGCAGGTGCAGACATTGAACCCAGGGCATACTTGCTTATGTTAACCAAGAGCCTACCACTCACTGAACTACACTCCCAGGTCTGCAACAACACATTTCACCATGCATTATTTTACTAGCTTCTCTAAGCACCTGCAGTGAAGAGGCTGGCTCTCACCCCTCTATATCCAAATTCTTATACAGAATCTCACGGAGAATCTGAGGGTGAAGCCAGTTCTATGCCCTACAAGAAGCTGGGAGCAGAGGTGGTGTAGACCCACAGGATTTTGAGCACACACCTAACAAAGAGCCCTCCTTTTGAGTTTGCTCAACAAAGGATCATTGAGTTTTACAAGTTTGACTGAACTAAAACAGCTGTGTGAGTAATACTTTAAAGAGGGTGTGCTGGGCAAGTTTCTGGTCCCAGGTTTGGTCACCTGTAGGGGGAAGATCTTGGTGCTTCTGGTTTGAAGTCCTGGAATAAAGAGCTGCTAAGTCCTGCCTCACACTGAATAAAGTCCCTATACCCAGTCACCAGCAGATGTCATTCTTAGACAGAAGATTCAGTCACCAAACCATCTTCAAGTTACCCCAGGTGGGATTTACACTATGACTTGAGTCTGTCAGGAACTTTTAATTTTTACAAACATCTGACAGACATGGCTAGCTTGGTCCCGAATCTAATCATCAAACCACAGACTTCTTATTCTTGAATAAGAATATCATGAAGAAGGGGATCAAGGAGAGGGAAAATATTTGAAATTAGAAATCAAGAAAGTATAGCCAGAACAAAACACACAGCCAACACAATTACACAGTGTCTGTTTTATGGTTGTTCAGTGATCAGAACATACCCAGTGGTTCCTGGCCTGGAATCTTCACAGCAACAGCTCCCAGTTCTGGTGTTAGTTCCATTGTTGCTCATCATATGTATTCAGAGATAAAGTGGCCACACCCCTGCAGAAGTGGCAAAAATGTATTTTCTATTCAGATCAGACAGGAACGGGACTCTGAAAATCTTTTGACTTAATGTGTGTTTGCTTATATTTGTGGAGACCTTCTAGTTAATAGGGCTACATCTAGGTGTGTCATAGTTAGGGTTACTATTGCTGTGACGAAACACCGTGACCAAAAGCAACTTGAGGAGCAAAACGTTTATTTCACCCACATAAAACCAGCCATCCCACATGGTCCCTTGTCAGCTTAACATACAAACCCATCACTTTTCAACTAGAACCTTCCCTTTCTCATTTATCCTCCAGATAGCATGTTAATATTAATATTATAATATAAAACATAAATAACTTTAAAAATCCTAGTCTTTTCAAACTCAAACACATTTTAAAGAGTGGTGCAATCTCTTTAAAAATATCTAGTCACTTTAAAAATCCAGCATCTCTTTTAAAAGTTCAAAGTCCCTCAACTGTCGGCTCCTGTAAAAATGAAAATTAGGTTAAATATTTTCTTACGTCAAGAGGGAAGAACCAGGGCAGTCACAATTTGAACAAAGTAAAACTAAACTCTAAGAGTGTAAAAAACTCACTGTCTAACATCTGGGATTCATTCACAGTCTTCTGGGCTCCTCCAAGGGTCTTAGGTTACCTCTACTGCTCTGTCCTCTGCAGCATGTACAGGTTGCCTTTTAGGCTCTGGCAAGCTCTACTTCATTGCTCTGCTCTTCTTGGTGGTCATTGCATGGTACCAGCATCTCCAAATGCTGAGGTTTCTGCTGCTAGTGGGCTACACTTTTGCCAATGGCCTCTCCCAGGCTCACTTCATGGTACCAAGCCTCAAGTTCTCCCCATAACCTCTGGATCATGGGGATTTTGCTGCTACTGTGACTGTAGATTATTTAGTGGCCTCTCCTGGTCTCTTACAGTGCCAGGCCCAGCTGCTTCTCATGACTCCTGACACCCTCAAAACCAATACCACCTGGGTGACTCTTATACTACCAAGTTCGGCTACCAAATGCAAAGTACAACTTTGGCCACCTCTGGAACATAGCTTCTTTGTACTGATTCTGAGGAAACACCTCCCAAAAAATTGCACCTTAATGACATGAGTACCTTTTAAATCACCACTAATTTTTCCGCTCCAGCTAACCAGTGTAGAGTATCCCAGCAAAACAAAGGTTTACTCCAGTGACTCTGGTCTCTTGTTAATCACAACTGATTCTTCAGCCCCAGCTAGCCAGAAGCACAGATTCTCAACTCAAAATAGCAAACAAATAGTCTTTAAGTGAATCTCAAACTTCCCTTTGGAGCTCCACATGCCAGGCTTCCATCATCTGCATCACCCTCAACACTCTTATCTTCCAGGCACCTACTGCATGCCTGTAATCCCAGCACTTGGGTGGTGGAAACAAAAGGATCCATGTGACTTGCTGGCCAGCTCCTGATTGGTTAGAGATCCTTTCTCAACCAGCCAATTGACTAACCAATAAAATAGAGGGGAGTGTGATTGAGGAAGATCACCAGTGTCAATTTCTGGCTTCTGTACATATACTTGGCACATGTGCTTGAACACATATATGAACACACAGAGAGAAGAATGCAGAGATGGAACCTCAATAACAGAAACTCAGTTAGAAGTGAATCACTTCTAATTGTTGTTTTCTACCCAAATAGCAAATTCTCATATACGCACTCACGTGGGAAACTATGTGTGGATATATATGCAGCTCCTCTTTCTTCCCATTCAATGGTGTGCTCTTTCTTTCCATAAGAATTCATGAAGCACCCACTGAGGACCAGATAGTGTGCTGAGTCCTGGAGATTTAGAGCTAACGACTAACTACTACAGTGACATTGACATAGTCAACTAGACAAAATGAACAAAGCAAGCAGTCATGACATGTGGTGGTTTGAAAGAAAATGGCCCCAAAAGGGGAGTGGCAATATTAGGAGGTGTGGCCTTATTGGAGGAAGCATGTCACTGTGGATACAGGCTTTGAGGTCTCATATGTGCTCAAGCCATGCCTGGTAACACAGTTTACTTCCTGTTGCCTGAGTCAAGATATAGGACCCTCAGCTACTTCTCTAGCATCATGTCTGCCTGCATCACACTTCCCACCATGATAATAATGGACCAGACCTCTAAAACTTTAAGCCACCTGATTAAATGTTTTCCTTTATAGGAGTTGCTGTGGTCATATTGTCTCTTCACAACAATAGAAGCCCTAACTAACACATGATACAGCAAAAATATGGGCACAAAGTTCTCAGAGAACAGAGGGGAGTACTATTTTCTATACTGTTGAAATCTCACTGATAGCCATTTAGCTGATCTGAATTCCCAGTATCGACCGAGCAGAAGCCAAGACTCTTACTGGAGACTAGCAAAGGGAACCACCATGGAAACAAAGAACCCTGGGACCACTGGTTGGTTCAAAGCAGAGCCTGAGGCAAGTGTGGCAGCTGAGATGTCAAGTGCAGGGGATGGAAATGTGCAAAGGGTCAGAAGAAGGAATCATGATGGCTGATTCTAAGAACAACACTCAGAGCCAACTGCTGTGATTGGACTTGTGTATGCCCTGTGACATCAGCAATGAGTATGGATGAGCTCAGGAACAGAAATAGAAAAGACCCAGTTGAATAATCCTATTGGCCGATGCTGGGGAAACTTTGGAGAGGAATCACACTTGCTGGTTTTGAAGTCTGGGTGGGAGTTTCCGTCAAAGAAAATTCCATGGAACTGAGTGTTGCTATCTCCATGTGCCTTTTCACAGTACTGTCTGTATGGTATCCCAGGCTGTCTGTCCCCAGACACCAACCTAAGTTTCCACCCCCACATGTTCTCCATCACATTTGCATGGCTCATCTTTGTTCCGCAAGCAGCCTCCCATTCTTTTAATTTTTTTATTGTCCCCTTGTCCCAAAGTGCCTTACCTTCTTCTGATTAAAACTGTGTATTTTTTCCCTTAATTTTTTTTATTCTTACTTTATTTATTTATTTTTTGTTGTTGTTCTTTGAGACTGGATTTCTCGGCATAGCCCTGGCTGTCCTGGAACTCTCTTTGTAGACCAGAATAGCCTCTCAGAGATCCACCTGCCTCCATCTCCCAGGTGCTGGGATTAAAGGTATGTACCACCATCACCCACCTAACTACATTTCTTTGCATACCTCTAGCCCAAATAATAGTCCTCCTTGGAAGACTTCCTCTCGCAGTATCAATGCCCTAGGAAAAAGGAGCCATTCCTAAGATATCTTAAGGTCCTCCCTGTCCATGCTTCTCTTCTGCCTTTGGTTAAACACCGTGTCTCAAATATTTGTTTGATAAGTGAAGAGTATCAGCCCTAAGTCAGATACCCACCCCGTGGCAAGGAACCAATCTGAAGTTAACTGACATGCTTTACCATGTTTTAGGGTAAAAGTGATCTAACAATGAAGTGCACAGTATAGTGTCTGCCCTGGGAGGGCCTATAGGCCATAACAACCAGTTAACCAATCAACACAAGCCAGGTTGTCCAAGCCCAGAAGCGCACCAATCCTGAGACTATTGTAAACTCTTAAACACTCCTTTTATGCTGCCCAATAATTTATCATACCCACCCCCACCGGGGTTTCTCCAGGTCCTTCTCATGCCATCTGCTGTGATGAATGGATGAAGAGTCCAAGTTAATGGAGTTAACTCGTAAGAGATTCTTTGCTTTTGCATCACAACAGGTCTCTTGGTGATTTGGGGGTTCAGGATTTGGGCACAACATTAGTACCTGATGAACTTTGAATATACACATCCTCCATTCACCACTTATTAACATTCCAGTAAGCTACTTTTTTTTTCTGAATCATTTGAAACTAAATTACAAGCAAGCACTCTGACACTCAGCCCCAAACACTTCAGCATGCCTCTCCCAGCCATATGGACTTCTCCCTATAAAAACACAGCAATCTTTTCCAATCTAATTATTGCCCTTCTCCTGGGATATCTAGGTTCCACAATTGTGTCAGAGATGTCTACCAAATCTTCCCTCTTTAGAATGAAGATCCAATCAAACTCATTCGTTGTGTTAGTCAGCTCATTTTTGTCTTCATTAAGACATTACGATAGTCAAATATTTCCTCAGCCTCCGAGTGTCAAAAAATCTTAAGAAACTCCAGGAAAACCTATTACCAGAAACAGGGATGAGCCAGTGGCCCAGGAAGCAAGAGTTATTTATGGGGGTGTTGGTTACCTCCAGTGGAGAAAGACAGTCCCCACCATCACCTGGAGCAGTGGTTCTCAACCTATGAATCAAGATCCCTTTTGATGGTTGCATAACAGATATTTATATTATGATTCACAATAATAGCAAAATTACAGTTATAAAGTAGCAATGAGAAGGGTTTTATGGCTGGGGGTCACCATGACATGAGGGACTATATTGAAGGGTCACAGCATTAGGAAGGTTGAGAATCACTGCTCTAGAAGATCCTCAAGGGAAGGTGGCAAAATTGAGGGCAAATGTTTCACCTAGCTTGGAGATGGGATGCCTCCTACTATCATCTACTGTCACCTACTTTACCCTAAACCTAGCACTGTGTTCCATAAAAACAGATCACTGCATGACAGTTACTACCATGGTAGCCCATGTATAGGCACTGAAGCCCTTTTGAAACCATAACTGATAAATTAGAGAAATTGAGGGTACAGGGCAATTCTCATCAAACTGTCTGGACATGGGTATTTGTTTAAGCAGAAAAATGGAGCATCCCTCAAGAACTGTTGAGCGATTTCTCCCCCTAATTTCTCACAGAAAATAGCAACACAGGATAGGCAGCCATTGAAGGGCTTCACTGCACAAGGGGAAGAAGCTGGCTTACTTGAGAACAGTATACCAATAAGGAAAAGAAAGGGTCAGCCATTTCTGAGGAGCCAGAAATTTTACACAGAGATTCCAGGCTTAGACTTGAACTTGTATGACCTTGGCCGGGCTGCTTAAGTTTTAGGAACTTCTTAGAGCAGAGGAAGTTAGGTTAGAATTAAATCACAGTTACTTAAAATAAAAATTAAAACAACAAAACAAAACTTCTGTCTGTATATTACAACCACTTGGTGGGCAGCCCTACAACTTAGGATTTTTTTTTTTTTTTAACCCATTCCTTTTCTCTGTGATGGAAGTAGCTCTGGGTGGGAGGCCGCTGTTTTGTTTTGCTTTATGTCCCCACCCCCTATAGGGTCACTTGGAGCCTAAGCTGACCTGGAACTTATTAAGTAGCTGAGGATGCCCTTGAACTTCTGATCCTCAGGAATTTGGGAGTTACTAGTGTGGATCAGCAAAACTGGTTCAAACTGATCTTAAGTGGGCAGGACTGAGACCTTCTGCGTGATAAGACGTTCAAAACCTGATTCTCAGAAAGGAATTAAGTAAGTGAGCCCGTGAAAGAACACTGGAATCCTTCCACCATCCCAAGGATGTTCCAGTGTCTCCAACTTAGCTCATTCCCCCACCTCCTCACCCCAGGCAGTACAGTGACTGGGGACACATACGTTTTTGTTGTGTTTTGTTGTGTTGTGTTTTGTTTTGAAAGAGAAAGGAAGATCCGGGAAGCCCATATCACAACATATTCTGGAGACATTCACCACTACCCACCCACCCCCAAGCTTGCTTCACAGAGCTGAGCGACCACTGAGGAGGAACGAGGGAAGGAGCACAAGATGGCCGCTCAGCCTGCCTGCTTGGCAGATTCCAACCCCAGCCAGCCACCACCAGCTCTCCACATGCAGGACTTGAAGCATCTGCCAGACGGGTGCTGGCTTTTGATCAGAACCGTGTCGAGCCAGAGACCTGCAGGGAAGCCGGCAGGCTCCCTGGAATTGGCTAGCAGGAGTCTTCCTAGCTTCCTCGAGCGAGTTACTTGAAGAATTTGAGCACAGACTGAAAACATGGGTGGATGGGGGCTGCATAGCAAAGACCGGGCCTTCTTTTTCTGAGGCCAATTCATTCCAGCCAAGGGAGGCCAGACACCCTTTCCCCTCTGGCGGATGGAGCTGGATTTGGGGCTGCATTTGCAGATTTAGCTAGTGACTCTGGGCTCCGAGTCATTTAACCTTGTGGGATAACACCTGTAAAACCCGAGGCCACTAGAGCGGGTTCTCGGTGTCCCTGTGGGGTGTGTGACACTGCAAAGGGGCTGTTTACAAGACACATGATTACTCCAGCGGGTCCACTCAGCAAAGTCTGCTGGAGGCCTCATTTTTTTCAAGAGGTCCACTGGGGCTGCTATCCTAAGGAATCGCAACAGCTTGCATCCTTAAGGCAGATTCAGAAATCCCCCAAAGCTGTCAGGAGTCTGTGTCTGGCCCTGGTAGGAGCAGCCAGGCCGAGGGTTAAACAGAGGGCTAGCGTGTTCTGAGCCTGACAATAGCAGTCTACATGACTCCAGGCCTCTTGTCTTTCATGAACCAGTTCAGCTTATTGGCCCTAACCTTCAAAGAACCCAGAGGTCCCTGCCTAGCTCGATAAATAAATCCAATTCTACTCTAGCAGACTTCGACAAAGTTCAACTGTTGGCTCCCTCCTGAATCTCCCTGTTAACTCCCTCCGGGCACTCTAGCCCCGTGCCTGTTCAGTCGTCCTTTCCTCTGGGGATAAGTCAGCCTCTGCATTTTTTTGTTTTAATACTTTCAAAGGATGAGGAATGTTGACACCCCTGAAACATGCCTCTGATGTCTGGTTAGACTTCAGACGGCTGCATGTGAGCGTGCACTGACGCAATCGGGCCGATTGGGTTAAACCAAATATTACAATCGCAAGAATTCATCTGGAACTAATAATTTTGAGGCCACCGAAAGTAAAAGGGCCCCGCTTTGGGCCTGGCCAGAGGCAGAGGCCAACTCGGGCCAATGCTGCCACCTGCCGTGGGAGCGGGAAACAGGGCGCGCCGCCTCGGCCTTCCTGTTTTGTTCGATACCCCTCTGCACCCACGCAAGGCAGGTTCCTCGCCAGCCAGACCAGGGCTATTTTAAAAGACCAGCGTCTGTCCCCAGCCATTAAGGTAAAGATAGCCAGTCTGGCTGCTCACTGTCATCTCTGAAAAAGGACCATTTCCCAATTATAGTCCCAGGCCTGGCTAGCAGGACACTCCGGACTAGTCGGAGCTCCATTAAGCACGCAACCTCCTTGTACTTCAAAGGGACGTGTCGCCGGTTCACTTAGAGAAAGGCCCATTTAAGAAAGACTGTTTTATTTAGCAGGGGATGAAGGAAACGCACAACTCTGGGTTCTGTAGGCACATTGCTGAACTGCAAGTCACGTGCCAGATCCAGAAATGATGAAAACATCTGTTTTTGCTTTAGCCCAGCGAGGCCCGGACGGTGGGGAGGGGCAGGGACGGGACCGAGACGGCTTTGCTCACGAGCGCCATCTGCCGAGCCTGCTCGGGAAATGCGTGCATCCCCGACACAATGCAGGTTGCTCACCCCCAGGAAGGGACAGAAGATCCACAGGTGGGGGGTCTCTGTACCCGAGAGACCACTCTCTTCAGAAAACAGCCCTGACTGTGACCCTGGAACTTTAGAAATCTGAATTGTCTCAAGGTGTTCTCAACAAAGAGATCTGTCCCTGGAGACTGCTCTAGGGCAGAGGAGGAGGCCGAGGGAGGCAACGAATGAATTCCCAGGTTGTAAAGGAAAGAGGTAAGGGGGGGGTGGGGGGAGGAGAGGTGCTCTTGGTTTGCAGACAGTAAAATTTGCGGTCCCTGCCGGCTGAAATCTCCCAGAACAAAGAAACCACTTCCCAGCTCCCGCCCTGCACTTCCTCCAACCAGCTCTCTCTCTCTCTCCTGCTCTGGTGGTTTTGTGCAGTAGGTTTGAGAATGCTCCAGAATTCAGCGAATACTATTCTGGTCAGGCAGAGCTTGCCCATCCCTTGATGTGTAATTTACCCAACCTTAAGAAGCCGGTGCTGGATCCAAGCTCCGAACAGGAGTCACACTGACAGCCATGACATGCCACCTTAGCGTTTTCTTTTGAGGGTTCCACGAGTTACTCTTGCCTGCCAGGTGCCCAGCTCTCACTTGGCACACCTGTTTGTTATGATGTGTATGTATGTGTGTATGTATGTATGTATGTATGTATGCATGCATTTCAAACACGTCCCAGGAAAATGTGTGCTCAGAGTCAAATCAGTGTTGCACACAATGACAGCAGGGATCTCAGATGCAGGGAGGGGATTACAGATGCAGCTAGGATGTGGGATCCACCTTTGCTCGAAGTCAGTCATCTCCATGAGGATTCCTTCCCTCAGCCCACTTCCACCCTGCCCTTACAGGTAAGCCCTTCTCAGCAGTTCTGGGAGCAGAGCCTCAGGGAACCATCAGTTGCACCCCACGACCCCATGTCAGAATTGCTCTGGGGCCCCAACCCCATTCCCAGCATCTCTTCCTTACCAGATGCAGATGCTAAGGCTTTACTGTGGGACTGTATGAACCATGCTTCACACAGGAGGCAAAGAGTTAATAAAAAGAGAAAAAAGTCTGGCCAAGATGATTCAGGCTTGCCGGGGACTCCTGTGTCTCTTGAGACTGGCTGCTGAGCACAACCTCAGCTCTGAGGCAACATTCCCCTGTGCAGCCCGACTGTCCTCTAACCTACAAACTTGCAGGTTTAAAAAGGAAAACTGGCCTATCTTTCCTACCCTTCTCTCAAACAAGTATAGAAAGAGCTGTCCTTTGTGTGGATCAGGAACCTGTCTACAATCTAAGGCATTTCCAAAAGAGACAGTACTTCATTTTTATAGCTGGAGAAATTTTTCTAAGAAGCAACCCTATTGTCAGCATTGTAGTCTTATCCCCACTGGTCATATCTGTTTCAGTGGCACCATGTTTTTAGATTGCTAGGGCCCAAATTAACCTTCTGAGTCCCTGCAGGCTCACCTGTCCCCAGGCTCAGCTCTGGTGCTGTGACATTGCCCGTTCTCAGTAGTCAAGTTCATTTCTTGTTTCAGGCCATAAAAAGTGTTAGCACATGAAACTTCCCTTTTGTCAGACTTAAAATTGGCCTAGCATGGAGAGTTTTGTTGAATTTTCTTTGTTTTCTACAGAGGAAACTTAATGCTTACTGTTGTGTTTCTTTTCTGGTCTCTTGACCCCCTCTCTCATTTCTACCTGGTTCTGCAACAGGTCTGTGTTGGGATGCACAGTGGACAAGTTATGAAACTTTTTATATTGTATTGTCATCTCAGAACTCAGATTCAGAGTGTTTTTATTAACATCAGAAAAATAAAAATCTCTGAAATGGGTTGCAGTAGTAAGACAGGAAGAAGAAGGAGAAGAAGAGGAGAAGGAGGGGGAGTAGCAGCAATGTGGGTCAAAAATAAACATGGCTGACAGTGGTCCCTTCCATGTATACCTCCCAAACATTTTTTTTTTTTTTTTTTTTTTTTTTAGTTCTGGCCGAGACTCTCTTATCCTCCTATAAAAATCATTTGTTCCCCACTTTTTTCCATATATCTTGGTGTAACGCCTTCACACAGAGACAAATAACCTTTGTTCAAAGCTCTTTTCTCCTAAGCTGGGCAGAATTTTGCAAGTTCACTCTGCACACACAGGCTTAGAGTCTCCCTTCCAGCTCCAAACAAACCATAATCCAAAAGCGGCTCTTTTAAATAGAGGTTTCTTCTATGCCTAAATTCCCAAGTAAAAAGAATGATGACCGCTACTGCTAGTTTTTCCAGTTAAATCCGATTTTTCTCTGAAATGCTGCTTGCTCAAAATTCTGGGTGTGAACCTCAGGCTGGGCTCCGGGAACTGGAATTCTCGAGCTATCTGGAGGGCCCTCCAGTGGCCAAAATAATACCTGCCATAAACAAAGGGCACCAAAGCCAGTATTGCAACAAAGACAGAAGGGTGGTCCCTAGCCTGTGTGGAAAATCCTGCAGAGCATGATCCCTACATTTTGCTCTATGGAGGTGTGTCTCACATAAACGAAGCTAAGACAGACTCTCAACTGGAAGGATGATGACGTTATTTGCATGACAAAAGAATCCTTCATGAGATAAAAGAGGGGCAGGTTTGAACTCCTTTAAACGATAACCCCCTATTTTTTTTTTTTTAAAAGAAAAGATTCTATTGAACTAGGAGGGAGGATGGAATGCAAATTTCTAGAATGCATCTGTGAAACCTAACAGGGTGCACTTGGGCTTGCTCTACTTGACCCCTCACTGACATTTCTTTCTACCCATGAAAGCCCCCTAAGTACTATGACCTTGAGATTCGGAAGTAAGTGAAGGTCAGAGTCCTAGGAGGTGAGATAAGAAGGGAACGGCAGGCTGAAGATCTGAGCCCAGAGAGCCTTCCTAGAGAACTTCGAAAAAGCAGATGGCTCCCCTGGACCTGACAGACTTCCGGTTTTCCAGAAAGAGTTCTAGGTCTTTATAAATTAGTACACCATGTCACACAGGCAGGCCTCAGTTTCTCCTGGTGTAACAAACACAGGGTAGACAACACAAAGCCAGACACAGATTTCTAGGGACTGTGGCTCCCTGCTCACTGTAATAATCTTTGTTACCTGGAAGCAGAGTAGACAGAGAGGGGAGGGAGAATTCTTCCCACAAAGTCCCTGTAGCGCGGATTCATTCTGAATCCCTCACCTTTCCATATTCATATGTGTAACTAGCAGTCATGCCAAACCACCATGCCCTCTACCAATCAATACACACACACACACACACACACACACACACACACACACACACACACACACACACTGGCCTGCTGGATGCTGAGAGAAGCAGAGGTGAGGCAAGGATGGAGAGAATAGAGCTTACCCTCACCAGTCTCTGCTCCATCAGACACTGCTGGCAAATGCCCTTTGTGCCATCAGGGTCTGCACTCTAGACAGAAGGCTGTGTCTCCACAAATGTATAGATTGAGATCATGCTCCCACAATGGGATAGTATTGGGAGATGGGGGTCTTTGGGTCATGAGATCAGAATAGGATGAGTTCACTCATAAACAGCTGTGTCAAAAAGCTGCCTTCCTTTTTCTCCATTCAAGGAAAGAGCAAGAAACCTATAAAGGAAGGAGGGGCCGCTACAGGAGGGATGAAATCTCTAGAGCCTCTATCTTGAATTTCCAGCCTTCAGGTCTGTGAGAAACAATATGGTTTATAAACCACCTACTTTGTAGCATTGTGTTACAACCACCCCAGTGAAGTACTTTGCAGCATTGTGTTACTACCACCACAGTGAAGTGCAAAAACTGGGTGTTGTTTGTTTTGCTGCTTAGCTGAAGCAGGGAGCCAATGTCTGGAAACTGGACAAGAGCTGGTCCAAGTCCATCAAGCTCCAGAGAAAGGACATGCATGGAGATGAAGTGCTCTATGGCAGATGAATGTGTAGCAGCAGGACCACAAATTCTCAGGTGGCAAAGGACTAGGCACAAGGCAACAACCTGCTTTCTAAGCATACCCACTTCCCTTTGCCCACTGCCACCAAGCATGCTCCAGCCTTCCCAGACTAGCATGGCCTTCTTTTGTTCTGTTTCGGGCATACTGTCTGATTTCTCTGTCTTTCAAGCATTTGTGTGTTTGCATGTGCGTGTCAGGGTGGGGAAGCTGAAATCACTCCCCCCATTCCCCCCATTTTTCTGTATTCAAGCTAGTCTCCATGCATATTGTACCCTGAAAATCAGGGACACCTACAACTTCCTCCTCTGTGGAAATAAAGCATGTCTCACACAGGGCTACAGGGGACTGAAGGGAGACACTTGTGGGTGATACTCATAACTCTGGCATGTGAGATGCATTGTATAGTGTATTCCATGGTCTGCTGGCATCCTCACAATAGCCAGTGAGTTAGATGCTAAACCATCTGTATTGACAGGGAAGGAACAATAGTGGGTAGGATGTTAAGATATGCAGCATCATAAGACTCCTAACTCAGGATTCTGCCCCAGAGTCCAGACCCCAAAACATGTGATTCAAAGATGACCATGGAGAAGCATGTCAGGAACACACCTGAGCTCATAGCCCTCATTCTTGAGCTTGCTCTGGTAGTGAACACATGCCGATTCTCTTTTCTCTGTGCCCTGAGCACCGGGGTCCTGCAGATTCCCACTCACCACTCTGACCTCTCCAAAGCAGCGTGTCCTAAGGCCACTTAACTTCAGAAGACTCTCCAAACAAACATTACTTTGAGATCCTGTCATTCTGAAATCTCTCTCCAGACGGTGTGCCTGCAGTCCCACTCCTAGTAACTCTGGACAGAAACTTCCAGGATACAGCTCCAGCCTGGCAAGTTTTGAACTCCACATTATTTAGCCATTTTTTATGTTTATGTTTATTAAGTTGTTCTGTCAGTCGGAGGCTTCACCTCCTTATGACAGGGGTTTTTGTCTGGCTTGAAGAACAAGTATACTTGAAGAATACCCAGTCAACGTTTGCTAAGTGAAACAAGCCAGCGTTCACACGGTCCCACCTGCTGGGCTATGCCACCAGCCATTTACATGTCCTAAAGAGAATTCACTGCCCTTTCCACGCAGTCTTTCCCACTCCCTTCGTGCCCAGGTTAACAATATCAGCTACCCACTTCATCTTACAGGCCAGGGATATTGAAACATTCTAGCCCTGAACCATTTTGTTCATTTGTTTGTTTGTATATTCCTTCATTCCTCTGGGTGTTGTGTGTGTGTGTGTGTGTGTGTGTGTGTGTGTGTGTGATGTACACAGGTGTGTGTGGTGTATATACACATTGAAGTGTGTGCAAATGTGTATGGTATGCTCATTTATGTAATGCATGTGGAGGTCAGAGGCCCACATCAGGAGTCTTTCTTGGTATCTCCCAACATTATTCTTTCGAGACAGTTTTCCCTCTGAATGTGGAGCTTTCTAATTGGCTAGACTGGCTGGCCAGTGAGCTGCAGGGATCTTCTTGTCCCCACCGCCCCCAGAACAGGGATATGGGCTTTTCAAAATGGGCTCTGGGCATCAAACTCAGATCCTATCACTTACCTGGAAAGGACTTTACTAAGTCATCTGTCTAGTCCTCTGTGCCACTCTCTGGGGGTCTCTGATGTTTACTTGAGCTTTTTGGATGTCATTGTTCCTAGGATTCTGTAAAAGCAATCTCTGCCCTTCTCTCTCTGGTGAATTAAAGGCATGATAGAATCAGAAGGGAGAACAATGTGGAGAAGTCATCAAGAGGGAGGGGTGTGGACTATGATGATGGCTGCTGGGAACCTTTAGAAGCTATAGCCAAGAAGCGTCTTCCCATGTGGAAACTTCTGCAGATATGTCTCTATCAGGCATTCCCACCACCCTTTGGAGTCACTTCAACATTATCCCACTTCAAAGACAAGAGAATAAACACAAGATATTTGGCAAGTTGTCAGATAGCCATAAATATCAACCTTTGCCTAGCCTCTCTCAAAGTGGGATCCAGTTGGCATGCTGTATGAGTTGACTTGCTTTGTTTTCTAACTTTTCATTTTGTCTATCAAAGACTCTGGGCTGCAAAAGTCATTACTTTCTTGACTGATATGTGCCTACACCCATTTCTTCCAGGGATGGAGAAACGGGCCAAATTAACTACCCTCAATAGGTTCTTGTACAAAGAGGTGGCCAGTGAAACATGGGCAGAAGTGTTGGAGGGGTGGTCTGGGAGAACTCTTTTAAAAGAGAGTTAGTACAGCTGTGAGATCTCTTTTACACTCAGTGTGGGGATCGCGGTAAGCACTGAGTGGCTGTGTAAGGAGAGGCCGGAATTCTAAGAGGCATTGGTGGAGCCTTGAGAAGCAGTGGGTGTGTAGGGTCTGACATGGGTATAGCCATATCAAGGACCCAATGCCTCAGACCCAGGGGAGCAGCCGGCCTTCCCCCAGGGTGAGGCTCAGAGGGATGGCAAAGCCTCCTTCAGCTCTAAGTGTGAATGTTGACAGTGTGTGTGCAATTTTCTTTTTTCTGGACCATTGACCAGTGTGTGCAAAACCTAGGAAGCATGGCTTCCTTCTCCCAAATGGCTGCAACTTTAGACTGCTGGCTTCCTAAGTCCTCCAACTGAGACCTCCTAACCACTCCTGCTTTGTTGTACATAATAAAAGCTTTCTGGCTTGTAGTTGTGTATTAGGTATATCCCTTTAGAGAAAGCACATCCATCTGACCCTAGGTTTTCTGTACATGTGTTTGTTGGGTCTGTCCTTTCTTCACTGTCATTGCCCCAGTCAGGTTTTCAGGACCAAGCTGTGCAGGATGCAGTACCTCACATTTTTCTCCTCCATGTTGAGCCTTCAGTCTTGATGGATGGAATATGAGTTCCATGTGAAACTTCAGAATAGAAAGCTAAAGGCAGAAAGTAGTGCCAGATGGTGGAGCAGAAACATGGAGAAGACCTGGATATTTGAGTTCTAGCCTAGGACAACCTTTCAATGAAAGCAAACACACAGAGCTTGCTTTTACGGCCATGGAGGATGCATTTTCGGTTATATGAAGCTGAGCTTCACACTAGCTGATTGCTCTTTGGTTACTCAAGATCAGGTTATACACATACACATGCAATAACAATTAATGAAGGGGAGTGGGCAGGGGTATATGGGAGGATTTGGAAGGAGAAAAGGGAAACGGGGATGTGGGGGGAAGGAGAAATATAATTATAATCTCAAAAAAATTGACTGTATTTAAAAATCAGGTTAACCCATCCCTTTACTCATTCAACAACCTTACAAAGAGTCGAAGGCTATCCTAAGCTCTGTGGAAATTAACAACCAGGGGTGATAATGACAGATTTTGTTCTATAATAGCATCCCGCTTTTAGTGAATTCATGGATCTCCACTTTGTATTGTCCCCATAATGGTTGGGATGACTTATGCTCTTGAAATAAAATGTGTCCTGCTGGCTTAAATCTAGAATGGTCTCCTATGTATTAAAAACTTGCCCCTTAGCCTGTGGTGCTTTTGAATGGTGATATAGCCTATGGGAAGCAAGGCGTGTTAAGAAGTTGGTTCATTGAGCTTGGTGAGGAGTGAGGTCCTTTGAGGATATATGGAGAGCTCAGCCCCTTCTCTCGCTTGACTTCTGGGCTTTCTCCTCTGTGGCATGCTGCAGCCATAACATACAGCACTGCTATTGGGTTAAAGTACCAGGGTCAACTGATCGTGGACTGAAACATCTGAAACTAGGACCCAAACCTTTACTTTGAGTTGCTTATCTCAGTTACTTTGTCATAGTAACAGAAAACTAGCCAGTACTCTCCCCATCAGTAGCTATCAGAACCGCTCCTAGTTCATGTATGAAGAGCATTCTCAGATGAGCTTGGATTATCTTTTAAAGAAGAGAAAGCTCCTAGAGGTCTACCAGCTCCTATTCAAGCCATGTGAACACAGGAACAGCTGTTTGTATCAGTATTTCCAGAACTATGTCAAAGAAGAGGTTGGAGCAAAAAAGTCCTACTATAGGACTCAGAGAAAGAAGCAAAAAGCAATTTGTTAATTTGTGTTTTAGAGCTTGTGTTGCATGGGAGCTGTGAACTTCTAGGCGTGAAGACTAAGGGGACACACCATAAATCCTTAGGGAGAGAGCCAGAGGCCTGGGGGTATAATCCAGTCGTAGAGTGGTACCTTAGCATGCACTCTGTGTTCAATCCCTAGGACCAAAAGGTGGGGAAGAGCTGAGCAGTCCTGGGGAAATAATCTTAAAAGGTCGGCTACTCTTTGTGTATTTTATACACCAAGAATATTGTCTAGCTTTGTGCAGTTTGCTAAGGTTATTAAATAAGCTTTCCATTCCTGAGCACAACATATAGGCTAAAGGATTGTATTGAGGCACTGGGGCTTCTGAACTTACCCCTCCTTCCTGTTGAGAAAGACCCCATGCAATAAAATAGCTGATAGAAAAGGGTATCAAGGTTTGGGTTAAACAGCTAACAATGTGCTCTTCTACCCCTGAGACAGAGGTGGAGCCTGTGCCTTCATCAGGGTATCACACTGAAGCCAATCCCCTCACTCTACAGAATCAGGGCCCACAAGCACAGTCTGAACTTCAGGGCTTTAGGATGCAGAATATACATCCACTCATTAGCTGAGCTCTTAGGCAAGTTCCTTAAAATCGTTCATTTTCATTACCATACTTTACAAAATCCCAGGGGATTCACAATGGCCTCTTGGCCCTGAGGATTTGTTTTAAGTTGTCCCAGGGAGCAGGAATCATGTCAGTGTTGTTCACATTATATTCTTAGTGGCTGAGAGGGTACTGGGGAGGACTCTTAAGTTCTTAGGTGTATGTTGCTATGGGATCCATGACCTGGGGACTCCGCCATCCAAGGATGCCGCACCCGTGAGATCAGAGTACCTAGCTGGCAGAGGGTGTTGGGACTGAAGCACTTACCCGCCACTAGAAGAAGCAGCTGTTGCTTATTACAGAGTAATGGGCTTATATACCCAATCCAGGGGATGGGCTAAGCATAGGAGGAAGTCATGCACTACCCACACCTGGGGTCAAGGTACAGGCAATGTGTACCAGGAAGTTCTGAGAACAACCTTGTTTGATCAACCTTGACAGCAAGGAAGTTCTACAGCTGGGTAGGGAGGAAGAGAGCTGTAAGGGACAAGTGTTTAAATTTCCCATTAGTTCCTCCCTTTTTATTTTTTAAATGAAGCAATCCCTGTCTTAGGTCACCTGGGGAACAAATACCTTACCCATCGTGGGGAAATGCTCTCATCATTCCCTGTCTTAGGTGGCATTGATCCCGCTAAGAGTTGCCCATCATTGGTTATCACTTCTCCAGCATCTGTAGCCATACTTAGGCTGGTTCAGGTTATACTGCCAAGGCCATGAGTGCCTGTCGGGTGACACTTGCCTGTCTATTGTACTGGTTGCAGAATCCAGATTCAGGCACCAATACCCAGGACCCTGAGTAGGGATAATACAATAGACCCCGACCAGCGCTGTACCCATTCCCCCACATGGAACATGAAATTTCACAAATTTTGTTTCTAAAACCCCCTTTTCAGTCACTTTTCTATGTAAACAATATTTGGGAATTTGGGTGTGGTTCTTTCTAAACTGCTTCCTGCTGGTAGGGGGCGCTGCCATGGGGATCCTAAGAAGATGCAGAAATCCTGGCTATAGAGGTCTGCAAGGCTGCTTTATCCCCGCTGTTTTGAATGTTGGATCACCTAGAACACTGCTTCAGGGGGTCTTGCTTGATCAAACCATGTTAATCTGGAAGGAATCCACAGAAAATAAGAAGCAATAATAGAAATTCTCTTGCCCAGTCATCTGTCCTCATACTTAAATTTTGAAGTCAAGGCATTTTTAAAATATATAAATTGGATTAATCCAGCAGCATTTCTTTTAACAGTTGTTGCTATTTCCTTATCTTCCTTGCCTTATCTGAAGAAAGACCCTCACGACCATGTCCCCTATGAGTTTTTTGTTTTGTTTTGTTTTGATGACAACACCACAGCTTATGGCAAAATTCACCAGCCAGCTCTAAGTCCCCACCAACTTCCCCCCAACTCCTCCTCCTCCCATCCCATCACATAGATCCATGGAGAAGGGTACCTACCCAAATGCTAGTAACTTTTAGGCATTTCCCTTCTTTTTTCTAGAGCTGGGAAACAACCATGGCTGGGGAGTTAGGGTCCCTTTACTAAATAGTGAATGTTATCACCACACTTGTGACCTGCCCTACTGGTGTGCCCACATTGTCTGTACTCTCTTATATCTGCCACATTGTCCATTCCCTTTGATGAGAGGCATTCATAGGTGACCCTGCTGTCTCCTGAAAAATGAAATGAAAGCTTGAAGAGCTATAGAGGAAGAGACTAAACATTCCTCCTTTGAGCCCCCTCAGAGTGGATGGTGACTCTAAGCTCTTCACTACACTGACAGAAGCAGGGCAATGCAGCTGACTACATGGTGACTGACAGTTCCCTGGTTCCCCTTGTCTTCAAAGTAAGTCTGAATCAAAACAACTTGTAGAAACCAAGGAGGAAGATACTGTGGTTCTGCTTCTGACAACTGACCTCAGACTTGACTTTCAGTTGAATCAAGAATAAGGGAAATAGCTGTGATTTGGTCCTCTCCCGTGTGTGAATTTATTCACTACAGAATCATAAGTGCATGCAGCCACTGCTAAAGAGCAAAGCAATAGTGGCACAGAGGCACACACACACACACACACACACACACACACACACACACACACACACACACACACACCCAGATGCTCCCAATGCTTGTCTCTGGGGCTACTAGGAAGTCTCATTTTCTCCTTGGTGCTTTTATTCCCCCAAATTTCTATTATGGATACAAATTTCTTGTCTAATCCCCTTCTAATGGAGGAGCACTATTTAAAAAGGTAAAGCAGCTTGTTAAATAAATTCCTGATGTATACACCCAAATCTTATCAAAAGGGGTCATGTGGAATGGCTCTGTAGTAAGGAACAACATAGAGTCTGGAAGCAGGCTTCCTGGCCTCCTATCTCAACCCTGTTTCTTTTTCTTACTTGATGTGACCATAGGCAAATGTCTTTACCATTCCTTGCTTCAGAGTTCTTCTCCATGACAATGTCAATACTCTCTGTAGAAGGTTGTGAGAATTAAATGACTTTAAATGAGCCACCTTCAGAAGAATGTCAGGCCCATAGCAATTACACATTTAATACTATTGCTTTCTGTAGCAGCATTGCCATTGATCAAAAGATTTCTAGCCCATGTTAGAAGAGTATTCCTTTCAGCCTTAAACATATCTTGTTAACTATTCATAAACATCCATGAACCCAGTTCCCTCCATTCTTCTAGTTCTTGGGGACAGGCAAGCAGCTTAGGCCTCCAGTGTACTTCTGAAGCCAGCAGCACGGTGTTGGGTTGATTTACTGTCCCTGAAAAACACACATGCTCACACGCATCCAGATAGCTACGCCACAACCAGGGCCAATTCATCCCGGGGTCACTAACTGGCTCTGTCTCAACCAGAAAGAGATGAAATCCTCTCTTAATTATGAATCCTCTTCCCTTGATCAGCCCTGAAGGCTCGAAGGAACTGAGTACAACCAAAGGGCACATTTCAGGAAAGTCTGATTTACATTTAAATCCGAGTCTTTTTTTCCCTCTCCACAAAGTTTGCTGATGCCAAGTTTTAAATATGAAATGTCATTGTTTTCATACAGATATTACCGGTTGTCATTTTGGCATTCAATGGGGTTATGATATTACAATGAAAACATTAGCATTTTCAAAAGTCTATCACCATTGTTCTTCTGTAAATTGTTGTAGCTCATATTACTCTACACATAATCTCTTTGAAAAAAAAAAAAAAGAATGGGATATTAGCATGAAAGCCAGTGGGCTGTATGATGAGAAGGGTAGTCCCCTCCTTTGTCTGGGACGTTAGTGGTCTCCTGCTAGCACTGTCACCGCCCTAATGGGACATGCAGCTGCCCTGTGCACCACTGTACCCACAGTAGTGAATGAAAAAGGCAATGAAAACCTCCCATAATGTAAAGGAAGCTTCTATTTCTCTAATCATGAAAATCTCTACCCCCCTCCCCACAAAATAGCATTTTTTTTCAAGACTTCATTCTTCTACCATCAATAAGCAAGATTTTGTGTGGCCTAAACAGCTTTCAAAGAAACTTGGGTGTATTTGTTTATTTATGCCACTGAATTTAAAACGTTTTTCTAGTTGGAATGTTTCTAAAAATGTCTGCCCTGTGGTCTTAAAGTAAATAGCATCATCACCCATATAGATGGGGCAAAATAGCATGGCCCTTAACATCACAGCTTAAGGGAGTTCAGCTAGTTCTTCCTGACTCTGTCAAGTTACTGCATGTAACAGCTTGGGGGAGCTATTTAGAGCTGACCACTTTTCTTTTTTAAAAAATTAATTTTTTTTATGTGCATTGGGATTTTACTTGCACATATGTATGTGAGGATCTGGGATCGCCTGAAATTGTAGTTGCAGACAGTTGTGAGCTGCCACATGGGTACTTGGAATCTAACCCGTATCTTCTGGAAAAGCAGCCAGTGCTCTTAACAACTGAGCCATCTCTCCAGCTGAGACTGTCCTCTTTAAAGCAAAGATCCATACCTAAATCAAAGGATCATTTTCAGAATTAAAGCCTCTTCATAAATGGTTTAGTATAATGACTAACAAATACAGATTCCTAAAAAGAGAACCAGCCTGGAGAAATGGCTCAACTTCTAATAACACTGGCTTCTTCTCCGGAGGACTTGGGTTCAATCCCCAGTACCTGCATGGCAACTTACAACCATCCGTAACTGCAGTTCCAGGGGATCTGATTTGTTCTAGTCTCCTCAGACACTGAATGCACATGGCACCCAGATATAAACACAGTCAAAACACCAACACACGTAAAATTACATCTTAACAAACTATAATTATAAGTAGATGGGTTACCTAATGTGTGAGACAGTCTGTCCAGTGCTAACCTGCCCAAATAAGCTGTGGGGACTGGAATGCCCTTCTAAGAAAGGCATTTCTGTTCCTATAATTCAAAGGTTCTTTGCCCTTCTATTATTGTTGTGGTTTCTGCCTTTAGCCCTTCATGGTTTTAATTTGCTGTAGGCTCAGTGGGAATAGAAGGCCAGCATCACGTGACCTCGGTGGACAGATGAAGTCAGAAAGGGTCAGGAGTAGGTAGTGATATGTCCCTAAGATTCAGAGACACAGCCAATGTCTCCTCAGAGTTAAATCTGGGGATCAATGCATAGCAGGTGAGGTTTTAATTCAAACTGCTCTGGATATATTAATACTGTCTACGGTGTTATATGGGACGGAGGAACTAGTTCAAGAATGAAACAGATGAGTCAAAGGTGCAGGGACCAATAGTGTCCCAGTCCTGTCACACATGGCTTTTCAGCTTAGACCCCATTGGCAAGACCTTCCCAGAAGAAATGGCTACATGACACTACAACCTGAAGGGTCCAAATGGAGAGAGGTGATTCTTGATACAGTGTCAATAACTCATTCACTATTTATTGGGTAACCATGAATCAAGCCCCAGTTCTTCGTCCTTCCTAATTCCTTTGTTCTTCACCCCTGCCCAGTAAGTCATGGCCTGTCTAAGTCTGGCTTCCTAGGCAGCTCTCCCCACAGTGGGAAGATATGCTGGCCTTGTGACTTTCTGTGACCAGTTTTCCATGGCCAGTTATTAGCTAGATGGCATGATGTTACATGCCAGCCTCATGAGGTTGGTTAGGGTGTGTTTGGCCATGAAAGAAGAATACACAAGTAGTATGTAAGCTTGAAAACCCAAGATTAGGCCATGACCAGGTAACTTCACCCAGGTGACATGACTCCCCTTGGGATTTCTGGATCCAGTGTGTTGAAACATTGAGATCGTGCTGACACTGTGGGCACAGGATTACAGGTTATGACCTGTGGTCAGAAAGACCTAATGTGGAGGCTGACTTTGCCATTCACTCTCTGCTTTCCTCTTTTTTCCTCATCCATGAAATTGAAACTACTTCAGACTTTTGCTTTGGCTCAAAGTCCAAACAAAAGCAACATGCCAGACTTGCTAAATTTTAGAAAGCTACCTGTCCTTGACCATATCCTGATCTAGATGGCACTCATTGGCCTCTGAGAGCTAAATGCAACCCTTCCCACTTGTGCTCACTGTGCAGGAAGTGTCCTTAGGCACCCAGTTCATCTGCACAGCTAGCTCTGCTTTCTTCTCAGGTTCAGAAAATTCGTTCACCAACTGTCTCATACATAGCTACAGTTCTCAGGGAGGCACTGTGGAAAAATTCTGTTTACTTCAAAACAGTCACCACCACACCTCCCCACTCATCAGCCAGCACACAAACATAATGTTCTCCATGGATCCACCATCCGAGACCAAGTCCTTAACAAAATCATCCCAGGTTTTAATGTTCTCTCCTCGATGACATAAATACCATTTTCAAAGAGACGAGTCAGCTGCTGCTTGGAGACTGTGTTAGCCATCTTTATTGCACTCAAAAGAACAATGTAAGACACACACAGAGGATACTCAAATAGTTGGTGGCGGTGGTTTTTTGTTTTTAATTCTTTTTAACTCAGTTAAATCTTTATTCAGTGAAAAAAGTTGACACCAAGACAAAAAAAATTATCTGAAAATTGTGCAACAATGTAATAAAATCTTCAGCAGAAATCAGTGACTTGGAAACCTAGCAAGGCGACTGAAGTTATAAATACCTAATTTTACTTTGGAGAGAAACAAGTACACAGTGTTTAAATAAGAGCAGAACAGGCCTTGATTTTGCTGCGGATACTTCTGACTTTGCCTAAAGTGTCTAGTAAGTCTTAACAAGAGTCTTTAAATGAGCAGTGACGGGGGATATCTGAGGGTAATAATGTTCCACTTCGGCGTTCATGCTCAGCCCATTGAAGTTATTACACACGAAACGAATACCATTCTTGGGTTATCACTCTGATGAGTAAATCTATAATATGGCTGCTCAAAACAATACAGGCAGAAACACATGCAACTGATCCTCCCTCAGCCACACTCAGCAGTGGTATTCCATCTGAGAAAGCACTTCTCTCTAGTCCACAGTGCATATCTCTTGTGACTTATTCCATATCTCAGTCTTGCATAGGAAGTGATCTATATAAACGTAATGCTCTGGCTTTTATTACATAAAAGTTGTACCTGAAAAGCAGCACACACTCCAGCTAAGAAAAATATCATAGGAATGTTGAAATACAATCCCAACACACGGAAGTGTCTGCAGAGTTTAGAGTCAGTTCTTACAGTGGCAATGGGGATGGAATTCAATTTAGTTATATGCTTGAATTTCTCCAAAGAGGACCTCGTCTCACCTCTGCCATAGAAGAGACTTCTCAGGAACTCACTATGGCCCCCCTTCCATGGGACAGATAACTAACCTATGGGCGTTCAGTCCCAAGGAATAGAGTCTTATTACTTGTGCTGACCACTGGGGGACATGTGAAGGCAGGATGCACTAAGGAGACACTGGTGTTTATCTGTAAGAGGCTCAACATTACCGTCGGCCTTCCTAGTTTCTTCTAGACACCTAGTGTCTTCTGAAGGGCCTGTTCTATACATTGGAGAGTGGAGTTTAAGCTAGCAGGCCATCTATGTGGAGAGGAGAGAGCATGCAAGTGAATGTCCCTTGCCAGCTTGCAAACACACCTAGTGATGCAATCAAAGGTAGTGCTTTCCTCCAAAAGCCAGAGTGCCAGCCAGTCACCCAGCAGCAGGCCAAGCTCTCTGGCTTGCCAGGCATCAAGCAGTAGATTCTCACCTGTGTGCTCACATGTGACCCCTCTCCACAGACCTTAGAGGATCTCTCCTGTGTCACTGTATCTACACAGACCTATGTCCCTCAAAGCTCAAAAGGTATTCAATACCGGAAGGAGGAAAAAAATTGGTTCCCACACAGTCAACAGGGAACCAAGTACCTGGTGTCCCAGTGTATTTGATTCCCTGTGAGGAGGTAACTTTCCAAGGCTACACATTGTTTAGTTTTAGTTTCCTTTGTCACTCTGAACTCTTGCCGATGACTTGCATACATCAAAACCTCCACAAAGCTAAGCAGAGGAAAACAGGAGTGCGTGCTTGAAAAGTTCACAAAAATATACAATTTACACATAGCTGCATCTATCTGGCTTAGTCTTCGGGACCTCAGCTCTGCTATTTATACAAAATATTCTAGCCTTAAATGGCTACATGTTTTCAAACAGCACAGTGCATCTCCCGAGGGGAGGGGTGGCGGTGGGTCTGTACAGTACTATGGTTCAGCATCGCGAGGCCCTGGAGACTGGCCTCGATGCTTGGCAACAACTCACATTGCCTGCAGGAGACATATGCTCTGTGAAAAGGCTTGCCTGCAGAATAATAGACAATAATGCCACAGAGCCTTTTACACCAGCTTCTACAAATGCCACCAAAAACTTGGCAGGAAAAGAAAAGGAGAAAATATACTTTCCTAGCAGTTCAATTCAATGGCTTGCCTCCCACCAGACTGTTAATCTTTCAGCTACTTAAAGACTTTGTTTAAGTGGGGGTGGTAGGGCTGGAGGAACATTGAGCAAAAAACTTCAAAGCAAGACAAGATAAAGCTGAAGAAATTCCAGTCTGGGGGAAATTAATGAAAAAGAGGGTGAGAGGAAAGAGGAGAAAAATAAGTTGTCCTAGCATTTGATACCAGGAGCTACAGCCACATAGCACACTACAGATCTACAGTTCAAAATGCTCATTTAATATACATATATATCCTAAAAAAAAAAAAAATTGGCTCTTACTTTCCAAACAATCCTCGGGTAAACTGGGACTATTCCCACCAAAGGATGATAGTTTTAGTTAAAAGAAACCAAGCACTTGTGAGGAGGGACACACTGCATGGAAGGGGAGGCAGGTTTCACAAAACTTGCATACAGAAAACATGTATTCAGAGGCATAACTTTGGAATATTCCCAGAGCTTGCTGCTTTTCTGCTGGCAGGAAATCCTTAGTGAGGTTATACACACGGCACAAGTCACGACACACTGGACATCGGTGCCTACACGCTGGACTGAAGAAGGATGTGTTGAGGCCACAAAGAAGTCCACAGAACTTTCAAGTGGCCATGACATGAAACATGGGGGTGTGGGCCGTGTTTAGACATACATGGTGTTTCACAGAGAAAGCAAATGAACAAATTAGCCAATGGAGAAGTCGAATGTTTAGATCACCTCCATCCCTGGCAATACCTACAAACTCTCTAGGGATGGGTGGGGGCACAGGCTAGGGAAGTGGGGGTAGGAGGAAGGGGTTGAGGTGGGGATCCAGAGAAGGCACTGACCAAATTCAAAATGACTGCATATATCAGTATGGACTTTTGAGGACAATTCAGTGGCTTAAACCCAATATAAAATTTTATACTTGAAATTCTTTGGTGGTGAGTCAAAACAAAAGAAAAAGTCAAATTAAAAATGGAGACACGGCATACTATATATTTGCAATGCATATCTATCATGGCACAGATCTAGAACTTTCTCCCACAACTACAGTAATTTTTTTTTTCAAGTGACAAAGATCCCAGTGTATAAGAAAGCAGTGTCAACACTTGGCAGTATCCAGAGGTACACTTTGTACAGAGACATACACGGTAAAAGCCCACGGATTCCTAGAAGACGGGGTGTGGCTTACAGGGTTTCCTAGGCTCTAGTTCAGCTGAATTGGAACCTAGCACTGACTCAGAATTCTTTCCTGTCCCTGACACAAGCAAACTGAAGCAGATTGTTCCTGCTCCTCCACTCCCCACCCTGATGGGCAAGGGGCCTTAACACCTGGGGTTTCAGACAACCACTAAAATGTGGCCTTATACAGAGTCCCAATAAATTAACAAAAACAACAGAAACAGGACCCTTCCCCACAAGACACCCACACACTTATGTAAACTAAATCCAAACAAAATGTAAAATCAGAGCAGTTTTCAAGGAGAAATGTGATTCTGCCCATCACTCTCTCTTGAAGTTTTTTATTAAATACATTTCTGTGTCTTAGAAAAATAAAAAGAATGGTCAATTTACTGAACCAAAATGATCTCACAGACTTAAAAGCATGCCCAGCAATTGACATCAATGTCAAATTAATTCAACCTGCTTTCAAGTTCACAGTTGATACTACAAAGTTTATTCATTCCTTTCTCTCCTTTTTTTTTTTTTTTTTTTTGTTTGTTTTGTTTTTGTTGTGGTGGTGGTGGTTTTGGCCCATATAAAAATAACATATTGCAACTCAAAGTGCATCTTTTAAAATAAACCATCAACTATCTTTATCAAATGAAATATTTACACCATTTGGTTTCTAATGAGAAAAGCTCCTTCACGCTATCACCATGGGGACATCGTCTGAGAATCCAGTTATCATAGGAGCGTCTTCATCGTCCTCTCCTGAAGACAAAACAGTCAGGCCTTGGTGAGTTCCAGCAGAGTTTTATAAGACCCCCCACATGCCGCCACTCTGACCATGTCCCTTACAACAACCCCCAGCTAAACCAACACTAACTGGTCCTCAGCCCTAGCTTGGTTTTCCTTGGCCATGCTCAAGTCACCTACTTCCCTTCCCTTAGTGACCAAACTTATTTTAACTGCTGTTAGAAGTAAAATCGGTAGCAAGGTGGATCTCATCCCCCTAGGCTTAAATGGGTGGACTGGTCTCTCCTACTTGAATTATCTGTCATCTTTTGAATTGGAACTGCTCTGAGGAAACAGAGACTGGTTGGAGGGGCTTAGGAATTCTGAGGGCAGCTTCCCAGACTTCATGGCTGTCCCTTTGAGTCTCCTGTTGCTTGGCATCTAGTGACTACTGAATGGCAACCCTGCTAGGCCAACCAAAAGGAGGCACCCATTTATGCAAGGCACGCCAGGGCTTTCAGATTAGCAAAAACAAAAACTGAGATCTCATATGATCACCGGGGAGGAGGACACACCACTTCATAAAGAGAAAAGCAGCAACAACTAGTCTATAGGAAAAGTAAACCACAATTCATATCTGGTGCCTTGCATTTGGGGAAGCCTTTCCCACACACACTTTCTTACGTAACCTGGCTACCAGCTCTCTCAGTTTAGGGTTTGCAGCATTCAGAGACTTCTCACAGGGATCAAAAGATTAGCCTTCTCCTTACTGTACTTCACCCCACATAAAGAAGAGGCTGTGCTCAAAATGGAAAGAGGAGTGGCTGACCAAAGGGCTTCATGCAGAAGCTGACTGAGGATGTGATACTTTCATCTTGAAGCCCTCCAGAGGAAGGATTAGACCAGGGTCAGGTGAACATACTTGAGGATCGTTTGAAGTTTGGGGAGCATTCAAACCCAGGCCCTAGCACTCTCTGTTCAAAGGGTACCTCTCTACTTCTCCCCTGTTAGGGGCCAGAACTACACAACTAAAGAAAACGTGGTATTTTGGTTAAAAATCAAGGAAGGCAGAGATCCCAGACAGGAGTGACACTGGAGTGATGCCTATCCTGAAAGGATAAGCTGCTAGAATCTTCCCTCTTCCCTGACCACATCTTTAGCTTTATGGTGTTTGCCCAGGCACCCCTGGCTACTTACCCAGGTCATCCCCAGAGGAGAAGATGGCCGAGCCCAGCCTGGAACTGTAGTGGCTGTTGGCAAAAGCAGTAAAGCTGCTTTGTAGGCGACGATGTTTTGTGTAGAGGATGGCAAAGCCGACACCCAGGCTCAGCAGGATCAGGAACAAGATAGGGACCACTACAGCAGCAACATCAGTAGACCTGGCAGCCTGGACTGCAGCTGTATCTCCACCTGGGGAGGCAACATTCCCCGCAAGTGAGTCTCCTACCCGAGGGCCAGAAAAGGATGGCCCAGGCAACTTCTCCAGGCCCCACCCACCCAACAAAATAGGAAGGAAGGAATGGAGGGAGGGAGGAGAGAGAGAGAGAGAGAGAGAGAGAGAGAGAGAGAGAGAGAGAGAGAGAGAGAGAGAGAGAGGAAAGAGACCAGAGTTTGCAAGGGTTCCAACAACCAGCTTTCTTTTCTAGTGTGACATGGTCCAGCACATGTGTGAAGCCTGATGTTTCCCAAGTACTTACCATGAGCCTGAAGACAGTGGGCCTTGCACATGCAAATACAGTAATTACATTAGACTCCTAATCACTGCCTTGTTGGTTATTTAGATAATCTCTTGGAAGGGAGACCTTTGTTGGGACATCAACACTGATTTCATTAGCATTATTACTTAAGGCCGCTTGCTTGCCTACATAAGAGGATGTGAAATCAGACCACTAATTAAGGAGATTGCAATTATTTCCCCCTACTTGGCACCAAAGTCACTCTGCACTGCAATTACCTGAAGCTCCGTTAAGTGACACAAACGAGATTCCTTTGCTGTGATACTAAAACTCAACAGCTCACCAAGTTTTACGGTGTTTTTTTTTCCTTCTTCCTCTTTCACTTAAGTAAAAAAAGAAATAATCTTTGCATATACATGTGACATTTTTAAAAGCTTGTTACTAAGCCACTTGGCTGTCTGTAACATGACAAAGATGCTGGAGCTCTGGAGAAAGGTCTCTTCCCATCCTTCAACTCCACATCTGTTGGAGTTGGGGCTATCATCTTGAGAGGGAGTTAGATTTTCACATTAGAAATCTTGGGGCTAGTCTGAACTTGGGGGCAGAAAAACAGAGTTTTGGAATCAGTTTTTAGCAAAGGAGGCAGAATGACCTTTCCTCGGGCACAGTTTCTATAGACCGTGGAGTTGCTCCCTGGTACAAGAGGAGATGGCATAAGCAAGCTTCCATCTCACAGGGACTCAAGCAGACACAGTATCCATCAAAATAGACCTGAGAACAGCTTTTTCCTGTATACGTAATCTAGCAATTCAGTATGTAGGTCTCTATTTAAATTTCTTTCACTTTCTGAACAGGAAAAAAAAATTTTCCAGCCTACCCCAATGGTGAGGTGATAAATTAAAGAGCTACTCACTGGCTGGACGTCTCAGGGTTCAATCAATGATTCCCTAAAAGCAGCTGCCAGGGGCCTCACAACAGACAGTTTCCCCTAATGTGCATTTCACAGACTAATAACTGGTTTTGATTAAAACCAGGGCTTATTAAGGAAAAAGCACATTGTAAAGAGTTTTGCTGTTTGTTTTCCGTAGGACCTTCCCAGAGCCTTCACTATGCCATGACTCTCTAAAGGGAGGGAGAAGAAGAACATGTTCAACCTTCCTAAAGCTGCAACCCTTTAATACAGTCCTCATGTTGTGGTGACCCCAACAATAAAGTTATTTTTGTTGCCACTTCGTAAGTGTAATTGAATCGTAATGCAAATATTTTTGGAGCTAAAAGTTTGTCAGAGGGGGTTGAGAACCAATGCTCTATTTTGCAGAGGTTGCACTGGGCCCAGCCCAACAAGGATTGTGAGGGAACATTTAACAGCAACCCTACCTAGTTCTTGGCTAGAGATAAAGGTATCTGCAAAGTCTAGCAATAAGATTATTTGTTGAAATCCTGGTCAAGCTACCACAATGCAAGTACTATCCTTACAAAGCAGCAACAATGGGCCCAAGGCTGGTATCTGTGTGTTCTAAAGATAAAGATCCCAGGTTGTGATAGGAAGCAGTAGGATGAGCTAATGACATGGAGAATTACAGGTCTATCAGCATATTCAAGGCCCCGAGCAGTCTCATGAAAACCACCAACGGAATTCTTGTTTGTCTGGCCTGATGGATGCTTAGTCATCATGGTCAGCTTGACCAGATTTACTCAGTCATGTGAGAGATTGAGGTGTATTTCTGGGTGTGTGTCTGTGAAGGAATAAGCATGGGGGGGGAAGGGAGGAAGGGGGAGACCCACCTTCAGTGTGGGTGGCAACATCCCCATGGACTTGGGGCTAGGATATAACGAAGGAGGAGAGAGGGCTAAGCACCAACAACCTTCCACTTCAGCTTCCTAATTGTTAATGCAGCCTAAGCAGCTGCCCCAGACTCCTGCTGCCACAACCCCTCCTCCATGAGGGGTTCTATCGCCTCAAACTGCCAGCCAAAATAAATCCCCCATTCTCAACTTGCTTCTTGTTATGTTATCTGGTCACAGTAACAAGCCTAAATATGGCCTTTTCTGAACTTTACACTCAATGTGGTACCTTGCAATTCTAGTTCTTTCTATAGAAATACCATGGCCAATGAAGACGTATTTATTAACTGCACCAGTATCAGACTAAATTGGTACCTAAGTGGTTTTCTTCTTTCGGCACACAGACAGTACTTGAGATGTGTTTTAGGAAGATCATCTGAAAAGCATCACAACCTCTCCTTCCTTGGGACAGGAGAGAGACAGGACGGCCACACAGCAACTCACCTGAGCTCAGTTCATCATACAGCAGCACGGCAGGCTCTCCACAGATCTGGCTGCCAAAGAGACATCGCGCTTGGACCGTGAAGGTGTAATTATGACCCATCTTCAGGTTAGACACTTTAAAGAAATTGTCAGTGGTATTCCCAAGGTAAGCGGTGAGATTCATAGCACTGTCAAACATGTGTATCTCATATCCCTGAAAACAAGCACACAATGGACCATTCAGAGAGAGGTTTGAAGAAGGGGGCCTGATGGTTTCTGTTACTGGCTCCAGTTAGTCGTGAGTCCTTACCATGGGATTTTATGGATGCTGATACACTTTACGTTTTTCGCTAGTTCTTTTGATTATGTGATTGAGATGTTTAACTCAGAAAACAGGACTTTCCCTACTGACATGGTGCAGAAAAGGAAGGGTAAGGTATGGCTGCAGAATCATTCTACCCATTGCCTACTCAAAGTTCCAGGCAGCAACTGCTTATGCCCAGCAAGACCAATGTCTCAAAGAAACCGGCATGTTAGGAATCAATACTTTGCAGTAATGGATTTGACTAGTGACACCTCCTGGTGGCAGTGGGTGCAGGCAAGACTAGGGAAACTCAATCAGAAAAGGAACTGTTGAAGGATTACTATCATTCACTTCCTGTCCCAGCTTTCTAACTCTTTCTAGGCTGATCCTAGAGCCAGACTGCCTGATGTTGACTGAGAAGCACTTAAGCAGGTTGAGGGCTCTATTGACAGGAGGACAGTATGAAATAATCTTTCCCCTCATTGCCTTAGGAAGTCCCAGATTGTTGTTGCTGGGAAACAGACAGGCCAGACACAAGATGCTGGCTGGGATCAGACTGGTGGTCAGCTTTTCTGCTGCCCTCCAACCTCCCAGTGTCAAACTCTGCCCACATCTGAGCTCACCATGCAATCAGCCTCTTGGTTCCTACTCCACTGACATGTCTGTAATGCTAAGCCAGGAGGAGGAGAGGACATCTCGCTACACCTATGCCAGCACCCTCCACTAGAGATGGAATACTGACCTGAATTCTCAACCTAAAACTGGGCTTCTGCTGCCCATACAGCCTCCTCTAGAGACAGCTGGCTGCCAAGCTCCCCAACACCTTCCTGGCATCCCACCCCCACACTCCTTCTAACAAGCTAGTAATGATTATTTACGATCTGTTGTAAACCTGGAGTAGAACATCTGTGAAATATGTAAAGATACAAATGAAACAAAGAACACAGCCATCAACCACCTATACTTTCCCCCTGTTAGGCACTTATGGTTCCCCTGTCTTTCTGTCATGAAGCAGAGTCTATAAAATTTTAACGCATTGCTTTCCCAACGTAAAATCTTAGAATAACTAAAGTCAGGGAATGCAAACATTTCAGTGTCTTTGATAAGTATTATCAAAGAGCCTTCCAAAACTTTGAACCACTCTACATTTTCAGTGTCATTCCCCAGCTATTTCCCACACTGGCATTACTCCCCCAGAGGTCTTGTAGGCTTGGTGTCTTTGTCATTAGCTTGCTAGGGGTCTTTTCTTTTCCACTCACAGCTGCTGGAATGCTGTACCTTCCGTCCTTTCAACAATAGAGTATTCCCGAGTAGATTTCATATTCTTGAGGACATTCACCGTGTAAATATCACAGCTATGGGAGCTGTGAGGAGTCTCACAGAAGGTGAGGACTTTCAAAGTCTACCTGAGCCGGTGACCACAGCTGGATCATCACAGCCTTACTTTGCTTCCAAGGGGACCAGGGACCAAGCCAGTTCCACTCAACAATGAGTCCACCCTCCTGGGCAAATCTGTTGGAGCTCACTCTTCCTTCCTTCCCACAGTGTCAGAGTACTGGCCTGCCAATGGCAGAACAAAGTGTTTCTTTCACAAGCTAATAAAGTATCTTCATGTTCTTCTTGCTCCTTTGAATTACTCTGAGGAGACAGTGACATGGTACTAGTCTGAGAGTATGGTTTGGCTTCCTGGCACTGGAACCACCACGCCGCCCCCCCCAGCTCTCAGGGGGTCGGAGAAGCAGGGGGCACTTGGCTCCAGCCCTCAGCACAGTCCAGCTGCAGGAAGCATCACAAGCTCCCACCCATTTCTTTCCTCCAAGGACAAGCGTGTGGCTGGGAGTGCTGAGTGCAGATTCTCGTGTTTCACGGGCAACACAAATATCTCACTAATCCACAAATCGCCCTTTCACACACAAGTTCACTCCCCTGCCTGATGCTTTCCTTCTTTCCCTCTGTCCTTCTTCACGCTGTCTGCCAGCCTGCTAATGAACTGGTGTCTGAAACAGCATGTGAACCAGAGTTCCGAAGTCACTGAGGATGCAGGAGCAACTTACCCTGGTTTCACTGAACTGCTTTTCCTTTAAAGCCAGGCTTTTCCAAAAGAGAAGAACGTGGTCATTTTCTGTTATGATTTTTAAGGCATCGGGCGCTGATAATGAAACTGAAAAATGAAAGAGTGAGCCATTTGCAGTTAGTACACAGATAGCCAAACCTTTGCTTCCTGTGATAATGACAGGATAATGAAAAAAAAAAGCATGAATACTGCTCAGCATAGCATTAGGCTAGTGGTGGTGGTTATGAGTCCTTTAACCATCAAATCTGTACATGAGGCAGAGGCAGCAGGAACACATTATGTCTGAACACAGGGCCCTAGAGGGACTGGAGAATGTCCCAAGTCCACCGCATGCATCACCAGCCTAAATGGGCCTGGATCCCCACTGCTGCAACTGTTAATACTGTTTGCTCACTCAGTGGGCAGGAGCCTAAGCAACCTTCCAGCCCACAACATCATTACTTGTTTCCTTCCATTCTATCTGCCTGATCAACAAGAGGGCCACTATGACACGGTCCATGCCTTCTTTGTAATGCCTGTCCTCACTGGGAAATACGGCTGGGTTTGTTAACTCTCCTGAGCATTCCTACTTTCCTCCCCTAGCCATGGTAAGACATTCTAAAGGAGGGTAGTGTGAAAAAAAGACTCAGAGACTGGATGTGGCTCATTGGTAGAGTGCTTGCCTAGCATTCAAGATGCTCTGAGTTCAAGCCCTTGAATTGCATTACACACACACACACACACACACACAGTACATACATACATACATATATACATATTTTAAACAAACTTCAAGAATACAGAAAATAAGTATTTCTCAGACTACCAAGACTTAGCTCCCTCACCAAAAGCCCAGGAAACCCCACATCCCTGCCTTGGCTTGTAGCATGAACAGAAAAGAACAATGCTTGCATGTCCTACAAAGATAATGCAGCCTTCCTCTGTGCCAACTTGTTCAGGCGCAACAAGGCCTTTCTTCCTCTCCCCTTACCTGTGGTGATTTTTATGCTGGATTCCTTGCTCATGTTCCCCAACTGGACAACAATATGGTATTTTCCTCCAGGTTCCAGCTTGCTAAGGCTGTACTCCACAGTACTGTTGCGAGATTTGACTTTGTAGCTCCTGTCCGTCTTTCTGATCAGATCTTTCACTGCAATTGCATAGAACTAAGACAGACAGAGGGAGGATCCGAGTTGTAATCGATGTCAGGCCTTTTACTTGAAATCAGCTACTTAGGAGCAATACCTTATGCAATGTAAATAACATTGTTCTAGTAAGTGTTCTACTGCTGTGAAGAGACACTCTTATAAAAGAAATCATTTAATTGGAGTCTTGCTTATAGTTTCACAGGTTAGTCCATTATCAGCATGGCAGGAAGCGCTGTATGCATGGCATTGGAGCACTAGCTGAGAGCTTTTACATCCTGATCCACAGGCAGAGAAAGAGAGAGCCTGAGCCTGGAATGGGCTTTCGACACCTCAAAGCCCACCTACAGTAACACACTTCCTTCAACAAAGCTAAACTTACTCCAGTTTCAAATAGTTCCACTCCCTGATAAGGGAACATTCAAATATATATATGGGACTGTGGGAGCCATCCTTTTTCAAACCACCACAGCCATGTCAGTTAACATACCACCTTGTTCAGGAAGTAATGACAAAGGACAATGCATGTGTAGGGCCCTGCATGGACCTCCAAGGCACTGTGAGCAAGCCTGAAGCTGTTGGCTGGAACAGTCTGCAATTTTAGCTGGAACATCTTGCAACAGAGTAGTTCTTGGTACTCTTCTTGATTTGCTAACACACATCTGCTGGGGAGGAACTAAGCCTGAGAACTTGCACACTTGACCCTTGATTGTTTTCCACTGTGCTGTAAGTCAGTATATAAGCCCACCCCATCCCCTCAATAAACGGCATTCAGCATTCCAGCTGCACAAATGACCCCCTGTCTTGTCTTTTATTTCAACCTCTAGGCCTTTGCCCGGTTAGTGGAACAGATTGTAGCACAGGCAGGGTGTTACAAGTGGAGGTCCCACCAAGACCGGAAGAAAGGATCACCTAAGAGATCACCCTCAGAGGCCGGCCAGCAAAGTAAGTGAATAAGGGTGTATTGAAGGATGGGTGCCAGTAACGCTAAGGGTATTCTCAATGGGCAATTAGTGGCCCTATTGAAAAGACAGGGCACCAGGATTAAAATTAAGACAGCTAAAACTTTCATTGCCATATCAGAAAAACATAGTCCATGGTTTATATACTCTGGAGGCTTCAACATCCCCGATTGGGAACAGGTAAAAAGAGATCTCCAAAAGGCTTATAAAGAAGCGAGGCCTGATAATTTCCCTATTGCCACCTTTTCCCTTTGGCATTGCACCCCTGAGCAACAGTGTCAAAGTAAAAGAACAAATGGCAGAGATGAATAGGACTTTTGAGGATTTAGAATCTGTGAAATCTATCAGAGAACAAGAAGGATCTCAACTGGAGATGATAATTCTACCGTAAATGATGAAGAAGATACTTTGGAAGCAGAAATTGAACAATTAAAACAAAGAATTTCTGAAGCTGATGAGCGCAAATGCTGTCCACAGTGTCACAACCCCTTTTCCTGTGTTCCCTTTAGTAGGGCCTTTGCACCTCAAAGGATAGTGGAGGAGGTCAAAGATTTTATATCCAAGATAGAAGCATTAGGAAAGGAAAGACAAGCTTTTCCTGTGATTGAGACCGTGAATCCTCAGGGTAATAGGGTTAGAGAGCACAACCCACTAAATTTCAAGGATATAAAACAACCTAAGGAGGCTGTCACTGCTTTATGGGCCCAATGCTCTTTTCACTTAGGCAATTTTTGAGTCTTTCACAGCGTTTTGCATCCCTAGTGATTGGATGCAGCTCTGTAGAGCCACACTGAGTGGGGGCCAGGTACTAGCCATTGCCTTTTCTCAGAAGGTTCTCACATTTTTCCTAACCACTAATTATAGTTCGGGTAAAGCAGCTATAAATTTAAACTTTAGTCCAAAGGATAAGAATTTTGGAGGAAATCTCAATTGTTCTTAGCAGGTCTGCCGACTGGTTAGCTGCTGGGTGTATGAAATATCAGCTGTCGTGGTTCTCGCACTCCGGGTGATTCCTATGCCGTAGACCTCTACAGATGACCAACTTGTGCAGCAGAGAGGAAAGAAGATTTTGGGATCACAGCTGCCAGTGCTACCTCAGCCACTGCAACAACAGTTTCCAGGATAGCACTTTCCCAATCTGTAAATACTGCAAGCACAGTGGATCAACTATCAGGTGAATTGGCTAAAGCCTTAGCCACCCAAAACACATTAGTACAAATAAACTAGTACAAATTGGCATTTTAAAACTAAATCTACAAACTAGCCTCCTACAGGAACAATTGGATTTATTGTGGGAGGCCCATATGGCTTCTTGTTCTCTCTCTCTTTCACACGTATCTGTGTTACCCCTGCTAAAGTTGACAATGCATCAGTTGTAGTTACTTTTCTCCAGGGATACTGAAGTGATCAGTTTTTAATTATATACATGCTTTAGCCATGCAGATCATTACTATCAATGAAACTCGAGTACCACCTGCCAGTGCAGAAAACCTTTTACAAGGACTTCAACTTGCCGGCAGATTAATTAGAGAACAGGCAAGCTCTCTCTCACTGGGGCTCATCACCCTTGGTGCTATCTGCCTGATCTGCCAACACCACCACAGTATTAGACAGGCCCAGACCAACTTTCAAACAAGACAGATTCTACTTTCTTTAGCTCAAGAAAAGGCATCTGCCCAAGTATGGCTCAACGTACAGACTAATCATCAGAGATGGGAACAAATATCCAACCTAAGACAGAAAGGTTACAGGCCTGAGTAACCTCTTCAATAATAGGTAAGGAATTATGCTGACATCCTCTGCTGCCTAAGACAGGTGTTAAGTTTATATTAAAAGAAAGTGGGACCTGTAGGACCATGCATGGAGCCCTGAGGACCTTGAGCAAACCTGAAGCTGTTGGCTGGAACATCTTGCACCAGAGTAGTTCTTGATTTGCTAACACACATCTGCTGGGGAGGAACTAAGCCTGAGAACTTGCACATTTGACCCTTGATTGTTTTCCACTGTGCTGTGAATCAGTATATAAGCCTACTCCTTCCTCTCAATAAACGGCATTCGGCATTCAGCATTCCAGCTACAAGAATGACCCGCTGTCTTGTCTTTTATTTCAATCTCTAGGCCTTTGCCCGATTAGTGGAACAGATTGTAGCGCAGGAGATACATGCGTGTGCATATTCTATACAGATACAATCCTTTTTTATATACGTCCAATATGCAGTTGGTTGAATAAACAGATCTGGAACTCAGGCACAGGACTGACTTTTCTGAACTTTGGAGTCTGACTGGTGTCCTTCAGAAAGTCTTCAGTGTAGCCAGGGTCTATCTTTGAACAAGTATACAACCCCAGAGCTGTATGCATGCACAAGTATCAGCTAGAGAAAGAATGTGAAGGGAAGGAGAAGGGAAGAGGAAAGGAGAGGAGAAGGGAAGATAAGAAAAGAGAGAAAGGGGAAGCAGGAATGCAGAAAAGGGAGAGGAGGGAACGAAAAGTAAAGGAGGAAACCAAAATACTTGGAAAAGCCACATTAACTGTGACATTAGCAGCTCAGCTTCTGTCTCCCGATCATAACAATGGTTTCTGGATACTGTCAGAGGGGAAGACCATGGAGGAAGATGCTCAACCCCCATGACAACAGTTTCTGGATACTGACAGAGGGAAAGACATAGATGAAGATGTTTAACCCCAGCTCTAAAGTACAAACAGTCCCACCTCCTCTCTCCAGGCTGCTGCTTATATTGGGACTGTGGAGGGGAGGCGACATGTAAGACACACAGAAAATTTGGTCACGGGGGAGAATCTAGGATTCAAGAAGTGTCTAAGCAGCCAAGAGGAAACCACCACATTGCTGGGGTGTAGGGATAAGGGACAGAGGCAAAGCAGTCTAGAACAAGGAAGAGAGGGGTATTGCCAGGATCAATACCCTGTCCTATTTTTCAGTAAGGGTTAGAAAACCGAAAAAAGTCAAGGTGACAGGCATTTTAATCTTTGAGGGTCTCAGGATCTCAACCACAAACAATTCTATTGGTAGAGGCACAAAAACAGACACAGGTCATATGTATACAGATGGTAGTGGCCCTGGTACCACATTAGTTTAAAAAAAAAAAAAAATAACCCACAGGCTGGATTTGGCCAGCCAGCCTTTGTCAGCTGGGCACTGGTTAATGGAGGAGATGGGAGTAGCTGAGGAAGGACAAAGAAATATGGTGGCAGGGAACAATGGAGGAGGGCCAGTTCAGAAGGGGTCCCACACAGAAATGGGGACAAGGCCTGCTGAGCTCAGCTGCTACCTGTGTCACACTGGTCACACCACCTGACGCCTTCCACAGCACTCCACATACCCAAAGCATGCTAAGCATAAGCATGGCAGGCTGCATGCCTTCCCACTCACCAAGTCCTGGTCAGGAGAGTCATAGGGTGATTCCCACTTGATGACTGCTGAGGTTTTGCCTATCTGGACTGCGTGCAGATGACGGGGTGGAAGCCTGCTATCTGGGATCATCTTCACTACGACGTAGTCAGAGGATGGCCCTTGGTAAGGGATCAACACCCGGACCTAGGGAGCAAGCACACACGGAAAAACAGTACCACATGGGCTCCTGCAACCTCTGTCAAACTACTTTTCAATAAGCTAATGACACATGACCACAATTAAGATTTCATTAGAACAAAATAATATAAAATAGTTCCCTGCCTGGCCTACATTGTTTGTGTGTGTGTGTGTTTTATCTTCCCTCTAGAAATGCCCTAGTTATGTGTAAGCATAGACACACCTTTTGTAAGCACACAAACACATACATGTGTATGTACAGCCTATCTTTTAAAAATCGTTTTCACACAACCATGCTTCCCTTCCTAAAAATTAATAGCATGGGTTCAGATTTTGTTTTTTTATTTTGTTTTGTTTTTTACATATGAATACGTTCAGCACTGGCTTCTTTTGGACACTTCTATATCCTACTCCATGACTAAGGCATAATTTATTTTACCAATCTTTTCTTAAAAGATATAGGTTATATCAAACCTTTTGTTCTCACAGGTAATACTTGCCTATGTGCTAGTTACTTTTGTTTTGTTTTTTTTTTGTTTTTGTTTTTTTGTCAACTTGACACAAACTAGAGTCATCTGGGAAGAGGGAACCTCAGTTGAGGAATTTCTCCATCATTTAACCTGTGGGAAAGAAAATAACCTGTGGGCATTTTCTTGATGGATGATTGATGTGGTAAGGCCCACCTGGGCAGGTGGTCCTGAGTTGTAGAGAGAGCAGTCTAAGCAAGCCATGGGAGGCAATCCAGTAAGCAGCACTCCTCCATGGCCTGGGTATCAGCTCCTGCCTCCAGTTCCTGCCCTGCCTTCCCTTAGTGATGGACTCTAACCTGTAGGATAAAATAAACCTTTTCTTCTCAGGGTGCTTTCGGTCATGGTGTGTATCTCAGCAGTAGAAAGCAAAGTATGGCAGCCCACACCTTCTGCTACGTCTTGGCACACACTCCTGTAACATTACAGATGATAGATTGCTAGGAGTGGACTCTGACAAAGGCATTTTATGTGTCTGAGCTTGTGATTCATTCGTTAAGTGACCAAACTGGCTGTGGGAACTTACAAAGATGAATCTAGGTACCCGGATCCCCCATTCTACTAGTGTTGAGCTCAGGAACCCCAATGCTTTAAGCCTCCGTTAAATGCAGGAACTCCTGTTTCCCTGCTGCAGAAAGCTTACCAGAAACAAATACTGCTCATCCTTGCTGACAATGACTGTCTTATTGTGGAGTGAAGTGGTTAAGCTTCTAGGGTTTCGGTAGAGGTCAAGGAAGGATGTGGCATAGAAAATGCCATAAACCTGGTAAAAGCAGAGAAGGGAAAAGGCCATCAGCTGATGAGTCACTGCCCTCATGTTCTGAAATGGCTGACTTGAGATGTTGGAAGTGCTTCTAAAGTGCCCAGAGAAATTGTCCTTCAACCTTTACTGTGTTGACTGCATTTAGGAATGGGCATGCCCTGTGTGTGCACCAGCAAAGGAGAGCATGAGCAGCTCCTGTTCTGACAAAGCTTCTTCTCAAGGAGGGACAGGCAGGGAAGGTAAAAAAGGAGCAATTCAGCCATGAGAGCAAACGAGATGCACTGGCCACCATTCCAAGAGGGCTTAACAAAGAGGGGTGACATTATACAATCAAATGGCAGTGACTGGGGAGCTGAGTGGCTACACTGAGAGGTCAGAAGCTGTGGAGGGAGTTGTCATGTGAATGTGGAATCTCAGCAGCCTATGGAATGGACACAGGAGGACAGGTACAGCCAGTTTTCCCAACCCTTCAAGTTTTCCTTTAGTGGAACCCTGGAAGTCTGCAGTCCCTACCACTGTAGAAACTGGAAGAGGCAGTAACAAGGTATCAGCCAATAAGATGCCAACAGGTGTCAGCTAATGAGATGCCAGCAGGTCTCGATCAATGAGATGCAAGCAGAAGTGCCCGGTGGGAGGGTCCAGCAGGCTCTTTCAATGGCAGGACAGCCAGCCTATCATTCTGCCCTCCTGCAGCCCAGGGTTCAAACAATGACTGCAGCTCTAGCAGGCTGTCTGCCCAGGAGATGACATTAAAGATGCACGTCATTGGCTGGAGATGGCAAGGTCTATGTCATATCCAGGGTGAAAGTGTGTCACTGTAATAGAGGGAACTTTACTTGACTAAGGGTATGTCTAAAACACTCTGTGGTCCATGTAGGAAGCTGAAGGGATCTCAAACCAGGGAACTGAACTAAGCATACCGCAAGAAATGACAGCTGAGTGAGTGCATCTGGGAAGGAACAAACTGAAGATGATAAAGTAGGGTCAGAATCCTTCCTCCCTCGAGTATATGCACAAGAAGCTAGAAGCCTGCAGAAAAAAAGACTGCATGCATATCTGCAGGTACCCTGGGCATAGAGAGGGGGCTGCCTCGTGATGTCAATGTCCCAGCCACAGTGCCACTTCCTGTAGCTCTGCTCAAAAGATTTGGAGAAGGGGGACCTTGGACAAGTAACTGGGAGGAGCCGGGAAGAGAGAAATTGAGGGAATCAAATGTTGGAAAGCAAATGCATATGGGATAGCATGAAAGGAACAAGAGAGCCACTGGGCTTAAATGGAAGGCCATGGTCCCAGTAGGGGCTTGGTGCTCAGAAATAGGATTACCTCATTATAATAGGGCCTGTGGTACATGGGTTGGAGTAGCTAGTGATGGGAAAGGACTTCCAGAGCCCTGGCCATGGGAGTCAGGACACAAGAAGAGTACCTCATAGATGATGAAGACAATGGCCATGAGTACTGCCAGAGTATTCAGTGAAGAGATGGGAGCAGGTGATGGACACCCACAGTGGGCCTCATTTGACTCATCACATAAAAGCTGGCTATGTGTGACCAGTGAAGGCACAAGCCAAAGCCAGGGCACGGCACAAGGAAGGCTGCTTTTCTAAACTGGCATGTAAAGAGACGCTCTAGTACTGTGTGATGCCCCACTGTTCTAGAGACCATATCTGACTCTGGAGGACTGCTCAGTGGGACAAGTGGGCGGGCCTGCACCAAGCTGAGCCTACTGATAGAGAATAACATCTCCTTGTGGAGATGTATACTTTCCTTCAAGGTAAAAGGGAGTGCTAAGGAGGGCCCAGGCTTCTGTCACTGTCTCTTGCTCAGCATCATATTTTGGGGCATGCAAAAGAGCAGAACTCCATTAAATTAAAAACCTTGACCAAGCTCACCCACCACCCAGGATGACTTCCTTAGTACATGACTACAGAACTCTGCATGTGTGACAAGTTTCAGGAACTGAGGCCAATGGAATGAGGCCAGGGAAGCAGGGCCTGGAGGGGATGCCAGCTCCCTTCAGAAGATAATCCTGAGCCGCTGGATGGCTTGTGTTTAGAGAAAGAAAAGAATCAAGAGCAGCAACAGGGAAGAAAGTCCCATGGCTGCCCAGGGGCCTAAACTTAAGCAGGCTTCGGACTACTTTGGGATGGTCATTCTTGTCCACTTACCACATTCTTGGGACCAGTCCATGTGCACTCCACAGCAGTCTGGTTGACGGCCTTGGCTTTGAGACTAGGTGCAGGTGGACGGATGCCTTTGGTCAAGACGTGCTCGAATGCCAGGGGACTATCCCCCAAATCTGTGTTGGCCCAGGCGGAAATCTCATAAGATGTGTGAGCTGTCAGATTGCTAACTGTGAAAAGAAGGAAGGGGAATGCCAGGGATGTGTATAAGTGAGGTGTGTGTGTGGGGGGAGGGGGGTTGTTTGGGTTTGCACACCTTACTTTTCAATAGTTTGAAATTCATTTAATATTTACCTGGTACTTAACACATGTAATTCTTAGACACTAAAAAACATTTAAAGCTGACTGTGTGGATATACAGTTGGCAACACATTCCCGCAGTCATATGGCCCTGTGTGACAGGAGGCCTGAGACTCACACCCATCAATTCAGCTACTCCGGGAAATCAGAGAGCATCTCAAAATCTGTGAACCAGGACATCCTTTTCCGTGTCTGCTAGTAAACATGGGCAGATAATGGAGCTGGAGTGGGGGGGAGTCACATTCTTCAGTGTTGGGGCCACTGATAAGTTGCCCTCATCCCAGTAAATAACCAAGCACTCATGTTCATGAAATCAACCTCAGTGAAACTCATAGTTTCACACCAAGCACTCAGCTGGCTTAAGGCAGGAGACTGCTAGCATGAGGTCAGCCTGAGCTACAAAGTGAGTGCTGGTCTGGTATGAAAAACCAAGAGCTATGACCCAGTTCAGCTACAGAGAGGTCCTGGGTTCAATTCCCAGCATGGACAAAAGGGAATAATAATAATAAAAGATGATGACAACAGCACACCTGTGGTTTCTGTTTCATAAGACTATCAAGGAAGGACTAAAACTATGATTGACTGTCCTTTACAAACAGGCTGAAATGAGAAGAAAGGAAAAAGCTTCCAGGCCATTCACAGCACTTACAAGTAGCTCTTGGTGTTGAAGGCTTTCTCTTGGAAATACATTAACATCTTCAGAGGGACCATCTTCAGATAAAAGGATTTTAATGGAGCTCAGAGTTTGCACAGACCTAAGTGAGGACTAGTCCACCTATTCCCATTTATTTGCTCTTCTGTGCAGTTGACAATTCTTTCCTGAATGCCAGTATACACCAAGCCTTGTCCTACCTCTTACTGAGGGAGAGTACAACTAGAAAGAATGCAAGTAATGGAATCTGGATGGACTCGTACACAGGGCAGAATCATCTCTAGGGGTTAAACTGACTCCTTGCAGGTTCCTCCTCCTCTCTTTCCCCAGCTCCCACTGAGGGCCACCAGGTTTAGAAGGAGGTTTGAGGGGAGCCAGCAAATCAGAGACTTTCCCCCTGGGGCTAGAAGGATGCAGCCAGTCCTCAATGGGCAAAGACTGTCCATGCACAACCATCTCCAGAGAGGGTCCCACTCGTTCCCAGTCTCCAGTCCCCACACACAAGCCCTGCTCCCAGGAAAGCACTGGTTTACTCCTCCCTGCTAACAGACCAGCACAGCCCCAAGGTGGTACCTTTGTGTGACACTGAGCTTCCTTGGAAGTTCAAGGTTTTCTTTTCTTGTTTGTGGGCATCGAATGACCAGAAAAGGTTCACCACATAGCCATTGACCTGCCAAGAACCAGGAAGCATGTGACATGATCAGCTGACAGAGCTGGGAGACACACACTGATACACCAGGCAGAGCTGGTCTTGTTAGCTGCCTCCTCGTCTCTTTTGATGAACAGCACTCAAGTTGTGCTATCATTAAGGACATTCAATTTATAGTAAGTGGCAGTTAAGGGGAATACCTCAGCTTAGGTTGTCCTCTTAGTCAAGGCCAAGAGGTCAATACAAAAGTTCACAGAATCAGGAAAGTTCTCTACTACAGAAGGTTTCGAACTACAAATCATTACATGTCTTCATGATCAACACTACCAACAAAGGTCCACACTATGCCATCTCTTCTATTAGTCCTCGCTGAAGCTAAGAACACAATACTGAATGTACTTAAGTGCACAGCACAAGGACCTGAAGACCCACCCTGTCACAACATCATGGATGGAGAGGGGTGGGATGAGGAACCAGCAGATGAGGCCCAACATTAGGGAAGTGGATTTCAACTTGAAAGATCACAGGGACAGATAAGTGGGCTATGCAGACGGGTGCTCAGAGGGACCACTGGTGGCAAGTGAGGAGTGACTGAGTAGACATAGAGATGCATGGCAGATGGGTTCCCAAGGCATCTGATTCTCCCAAGAAGCTTGCTCTACCACAATGGGAGCTTCTGCATTAGCACAGAGCACCAGGAAATCCAATAAAGCTGAAAATTACAGGGCACACATATTCTGTTCACACCAAGTGTTTCTGTGCACTGGAGCTGTGAACCACTTAATTACATGGTTAAAGAAGAAAGGCACCAGGCTGAGGCAGAATAATTACATATGGAGACTCAAGTTGTTCTTCATGGGGGGAAAAGGAAACAACTCGGGTCTGGTATTTCAGCTCCACGAGATTATGTCCTTCATTGCTCCTAATCTCCCTGCCCTAAGACACATGAGTTCCCACACAAAGAAAAGCCCCACCCAGCTGCCAGTCTGAGAACTCCATAGTACCTTGATGTCACCGTCCATGGTCAGGGTAAAGCTCAGAGAGTTTTCATCATAGCTGTCAACGTGGACATTCGGTGCTTGAATCACTGAAAAGAAAAAGGAGTCAAAGAGAAACCATACCCACACCGTGGAAAGTGAGGAAGGCGGACCCTCCCAGCTTTTATCTCAACAGACAACACGGCCTTTTCAGCCAGGGAACAAAGGACACTCTGGCTGCCTTTGTCCAGCCATTTCTTCTACCACCATTGCCCAGAATGAGGCTGGGCCCACTGTTGCTTGGTGAACACACAATCTTAGTCATCTGGTCAGCTGACCTGGCAATTAGGTTGAACAGAAAAATTTCATTGTGCCAATGTCTGCACATAGCCCAGCTTCGGTTCGGCCTGGCTCTTACAGAGTCAGGATCCCCAGGAGTGAAGTCTTTATGAGGAACCACAAAGTTCCAGCCTCCCTGTGTCCTTTATGAAGGATGGGACTCGTGGAAAGAGAAGCTGTAAGTTGTAAATGTGTGTGTTGCGGGTTGGAAGGGATGGTTGCTTCTGGAATTTGGGAAACCTGAGTTCAAATTCTTGTTCCCTGACACTCACTGAGTCACCTATCTTCATGGAACCTAGAGTTGGGAAAGTTAAAGGTGCCAAGTGCACAGTCACCGTTTCCTTCCTTTCTCTTTTCAGTCAAGTCTTGCTTAATGAACAATTAGTATGTTCCAACAGATGGGAGCTGCAGCTGACAGCAGAGGGCACAAGGAGAATGTGGCCAAGACAAAAGCCCCCATGTTCTCCTGATGGGCATCAGCTGAGTAACTGCAATGTCTGCCCACAAGAAAGGCGACAGCGCCTAGCCTAGTGCCCTCTAAAGGAGCTCCAGAATCCAACACGGTCAGAAGACACCACTTTAGTGACAACCAAAGTGGTATTTAATGCCCAGGACACAGCCCTTCTAAAGGCAAGGGAAGGGGGTGCAGGTAAAGGACATGCTGACATCTAGGAGGCCCCGTCAGATGATCAAGCGTGTTGTAAGACCAGGCTTGAGAAAAACACAAGGACCAGGAGAAAGGCAGAAGCTTCGGGCAGCCAACTCAAAGCTAGATAGCGCTTGGTGCTGAGGGAACGTCAGCACGGACTCTAATCATAGTGACCATGGGCAGACCATGACTCTCCAGAGCCCAACTCCCTCAGCTACAAACCATAGACAACAATACTTTACTCACAAGATTCACGTATAATGAAAAGTACAGTGTGTGGCATACAAGAAACACTCCACACATGGTGGCCTTCTCATTGGAGCCAGCATTCACCTGCTGCCTTCCTCACAAATGAACCTGGCTGGCATCACTGCTGTCTTTGTCCTTCATCTCTCTTCCAAAGTCACTAAGACCCTGGGTCACAGATACTTCACAACAGAGCTATTCTCTGCCAACAGCCAAAATTACCAGGAATAGAATGAAGGAAACTATGACTCAGGGTAATTTTCAAATGCATATTTGACTTTTGCCTACTGGATTCGGGAACAAGGTGGTCTTCCAAAGTCCCTCCTTTTCGATTTGGATGATCTGTATACTTTGGCCCAGATTTTGTACAGAGATATGATAAGACAATAGGATCTCAAGGAAAGTGAATTCAGCACAACCTCTTTGGTACCCGCCAGCATGCTGACTGGCTGCCTCCTACCATGATCCCCACAATCACACAGACTTTAGAGTAACTGATGTGAGTCTTAATCACTGAGAGCTTCTCACAGGTTCAGATGAATGTAGAATCACCCTAAGGCATCCCACACCACAGAGATCGATGGGTTTTAATATCTGTCATGCCATGTGGTGAAAGTCCCCAGGGCCAGGGCTGTGCTGAAGAAACCACTCAGGAGGATAGGCTTCCATCCACTGTTCAGTGGGTGCCGGTACCCTTCATTCAGCGGCTTGAATTTACTCACCCTCCATCTGAGCTTTTAGTTCCCACTAGATACCAAGGGTGGAGTGAAGCAAACAACAAAGATCTCAGCCCCAAGAGGCACCCATGCAGGATGCAGAGCAGCCTCCTGATAGGCAGAGCAGCCCAGTGTAGGGACCAGGGGAGGTGTGCAGCAGGAAGGTTAATGGCACAGGCTTCGGGGTCAGGTATGTGAGGTTCTAGTCCCAGCTTTGTCATTTATGTGTGTTCTAGACAAGTAACATATCACTTTCCCCTCCCTTGTCTTTCAGCTATTCTGAGGGACCAATTAGATAAGCTCATGTGTACAGAGCAGTGAATTATGAGCACCAAGGGTTAGCTCTGGTCCTATGTGCCATCCCTAACCCTGACAAGCTTGTCAGCGTAACCAAGGGAGAGGTGCACAGACATCTGTGAGATGCCCTAAAAACGCTACAAGTGAGTGTGCAAACCACATCCAGCTTTAGTGAAAAGGGCCTCCTCCTACTTCGGAATTTGCACAAGTTCACAAAGGACCTTTCGAAATCAATGCTTGGAGGAAGAAAATACATAGTGGATGCCCAAAAAGACTTCCCATCTTTGTAATGCCAAAGGGCGCCTATGCTGGGGAAGAGGGGGCTCAGAGGGGGAGGCTTTCTAACAGATGCTTCTCCTCTCCTGATCAATGAAGGTTATTCCAAAGGGCTTCTGTCTTCTCTAAAGCCACAAGCGCTTCAGTCATTTACCTTTTCCTTTTATGGTGGTGATGGATTTAGAATCGCTCCAGTTTCCTATCCCACGACTAGTCACCGCAGCCACCTTTTCAAATCAGAGTGTGAGTTAATAGGAAATAACAGTAACATGCTATACAGTAAGAATTCTGAATGAACTAAATGGCTAAGGATGCAGCAGTGAGGGCAGAAAAAATATATAGACAGAGTGACCCAGGACATTCAGAGGCCCCAGCAAAGGAATTAAAAGGACCAAGAGGCAAAAAGACTTATAATAGTCCCAAGAATATAAAATGTTCATTAATCTTATAGATACCCAGGTTCTTGTAAAGGGCAGGTATGAATGTGTGTGTGTGTGTGTGTGTGTGTGTGCACATGTGCATGTATGTGTATGATCTCTAAGCTCTATATCCATATACAGACACATATACATGCCACTTAGCACTGCAGCATCCTGTAGGTAATATTAAGTAAAGAAGAGGTGAGCACAGAAGGACAGACCCCAGAAGCAACAGAGTGTCTGGTTAGAAGAAGCAGGGAGAGCTGCATCACTGCAAGTTACTGGTTATCTGGGGGCGAAGTTGAACTTCCTTCTTTATGACAAGGCACTGTGTGTTGTGAAGAACACTAATACTCATTTCTTAAAGGGTGACCAGCCAGAGCCATCTCTCTATGTTCTAAGACTAGCCAGTGGCTGGAGAAGATGTAGTCACTCACTCGGATGGTATAGAGGGCATTGAGCAGTAAGTTCTTTATTTCTGTAGAGTTGCTAGCAGCTCTCTGGGAGGCCCACATCTTGGAACCACTCCTGCTGTATTCCACCTACAAGGAGAAGCTCAGCATGAGTGGAGGGTAACCAGAGGTCGGGCCTGTCTAATTCCTTGCAAAGACGTACATGGGCAAAGAAAGGACACAGAGATGGCTGGTGTTAATTGTTAACTTGAAAGTATCTAGAATCCCCAGTGGGTATCCCTGCACGAGATTATCTGGATTAGGTTAACTGAGGTGTAGATAGCACACCATTTCCATGGGCTGGATGCTGTATAAATGGAGGAAGTGCTGAACACAGGCACCCATTGCTGCTTCCTTTTACTGTGGATGCAATGGGATTAGTCATGTCAGCTCTATGGTCCTGAATTCCCTGCCATTGTAGATTATACCCTTGAACTATGAGAAAACCTTTGTCCCTTAAGTTACCTTTGTTGTAATATTTTATCTCAGTGACAGGAAAAAAAAAAAGGACAGCTCTGCAGTGTTCCAACACATGGATCATTATCCACAACACCTAGTGACATAAAGTGCTTGTAATACTCTAGCTCTCTAATACCCACATCAATGTCTGGACAGTACTTACAATGTACTCACGAATGAGGCCATGGGTATGGATGGGAGGAGCCCAACGCCCAATGATTACACCTTCCTCTTCATTGTTGAGTGACAGCTGGAGGTTCTGAGGGGCATCTGGCACTAGAAAACAGTTAATTCAAAAGTCAAGTTCTTCCTGCATTCAAAACATTTGATCATATGAATAAAAAAAAAAAAAAGGACTCTACCAAGAAACATTCAACAGAAAAACAAAACAAATCTATATCCCAGCAACCAAATAGTATAGTTTAAAGGAAACCCTGCTGTCAATGGGACAATGCGGCCTTGCAGACCACTACAGCCAGGATTTCTGCATCTTCTTAGGATTCCCCCATGACAGCGCCCCCTACTAGCAGGAAGCAGTTTGGAAAGAACGACGCCCAAATTCCCAAATATTGTTTTTATTCCCAAATCTTTGTTTTCATTTAAATAAAAAAAGGCATGTATAATTATGTCCAGCATAAAATAAATGTTTAAAAAAAAGAAACCCTGTTTAAAAATTCTTTTCAAAATGTACTAGAAATAATTTAACCAAGAAGGTAAATGATTTCTACAATGAAAAATTTAAACCACATGTAAGAGAGGTTGAAGGGAACACCAGAAAATGGACAGGAAGAACTCATATTATCAACATAGTCCTGTTATTCAAAGCAATCTACATATTCAGTGCAATCCCTATCAGAACAGCAATACCATTCCCCACAGAAATAGAAAAAAAAAGCACACTTTTTACCCTATGCATTAGGTTTTACATATGCATTAGAGTTCCCAATTTTGTATTTTACGGGATTTCTGTGTGTGTGAATGTGTGTCTGCACTAGATGTGTTTCTTGTGCTTTTTTTTCCTCTTGGCTTTCTTTTTTCTGTTTGTTTTGTCCCATTTTGGATGGTTATTTTATCTTACATTATTATTACATTTTAGATGCCTGTTTGTATTCTAATGAGTGGGGATTCAGGTAGGTGGGGAATGGGGAGGAACTAGAAGGAGTTGGGGGAGAGGAAGGTTGCAGGAGAGGAAATCAAAATCAGGATATGTTGTTTGAAAAAATTCCATTTCAATAAAAAAAGAAAGAAAAAAGTGAGGTATGATGGTTGGTCACTGGAGGAATTGGAGAGTAGGAGGGGTGAGGTGTATATAATCAAGATATATTGTTTATATGTGTGAAAATTTTGAAGACACATTTTTTAAAATTGCACAGAACTTTGAAAAACACCCCCCACACACACACACAAATACACACACCTGCCAAAAGTCAAAGCAATCCTGAAAAACAAATACAAGGCTGGAGACAGCACACTGTCTCACCTCACAATATACCACACAGCCATAGAAACCAAAGAGGCGTGGAGCAACAGAACAGAACAGGGAAGTCAGAAATGTGTCCACGTGTTTGCAGCCCACTGACTGTTGTACAATAGAGAAGGGCGAGCCTCTTCAACAGATGTCCCTGGAAAAAGTATAGACTCGTCTACAGAAGACAGCTGTAGCCTATTCATTCACTGTGTCCAAACTCTAAACAGATGAAGACTTAAAACGTAAATCACCCCAAACTAGGAAAGTACTCAAATTTAAAATACCTGGGGAAAATGCTTCAGGTCATTCATCTGGGAAAAGGTTGGCTTTAAATGTGACCCCCAAAACATAGACAACAAAACTAAAACTTGTGTAATGAGACTACAGCAAACTTACAAGTTTCTACACAGAGAAAAACAAGCAACAGGGTGAAGAGACAGCTGCAACAAACAACAACCTGGCTTTGCATCCTCGGTCCACAGCATCCTTAGGGAAAGGTCTGCAACATGTTCTAATGATTGTAATCTGGGGGCTTGGGAAACGAGTCACTGGGTAAAGTACTTCCTGCATAGGCATGAGGATCAGATCCCCAGCACCTATGTAAAGGCTGCCCATGGTAGCATGTGTCCATAGCTAGGCAGCCTAGCCTAAACAGTGAGCTCCATGTTCAGTGACAGACCCTACCTCAAAAACTAGATAGACAGCATGGCAGAGAGATCATGCATTGGCCTCCAGTCTCCACATTAGCATATAAGATGTGTATACATGTGGATGTACATACATGTATACAACTATACAAACTTCAAAAATACATTATAAACTGGCATGACAGCGCACATCTGTCATCCCTGCTGCCTGGGAAGGAGAGGCAGGAAGATGGCAAATTCCAGGCCTGCTAGGGCTGCAGAGCGAGTCGGAGGCCAGCTGCAAATTAGTGAGTATCTCAAAATACAATTTAAAAAAAGGACTTAGGGTGAAGCTCAGTGGCAGAGTGCCTTCAGGTATGTGCAGGGCCCTGGGCTCAGCCTCCAGGATTACACACACACACACACACACACACACACACACACACACACACACACACACACGCATGCACGCGCACCCACACACCCACGCACTCACTCACGAACAAATCAACTAATACTTACAACCCTCTGGAGTCCTCAGGGTCACGAAATCATTGGTGTTGTGCACTTTGCTGAGGCAGTGAACCTGGACCTTAACATGATACGTGGTGTCTGGCTTCAAGACTTTTAATACAGTGCTTGTTTTATTGCTGTGAGTTTCCAGGGTCTTCCATATGCTCTCTCCAACCACCCTGACCAAAACAAGTGAGACACTGTCACTGAGGGGCAGTGTGGGGTGACGGAGATATGTGAGCCATGCACATCACAGGAGAATTCACAGGGCATCCTGAGTCAATGGCAACTGCAGCTAAACTGGGACCCACCTGTAGTAGACATTGTAAACACAAGAAGCAGAGGGCATTTTTTTTGGTCGCATCCAAGTCAAAGTCACATCCCCAGAGAAGTCAGCTGTCCATTGGAGATTCTGTATTTTGTATACAGTTAACTCATCTACAGAGACACAGACAGAAATCAAAGTTCCATCTTAGAAATCCTTGAATTTCAAAGAACTCCTTTGAGGTAGAGCCACTGTGGTCTAAATCGTTAAGAGGACATAATCAGTATATGAAAGAGATCCCAGAAAATGTGATGTGACAATACCCTCACTACCTTTCCTAGGCTTTCCTAAATTTCCCATTTTGCCTCCCCTCTGCCTGATCAGTTGAAACTTGATTCTCAACAGAAGATGCTGCAAGTTGAAGGATGGCACATACTATAGGCAGCAATTAACCCCACCTGCAGCACGGGCTCCGTGAGAACAGTGAGAACAATGCATGTCCATTAGCAAGGGTAGAGATCATGAGGAGCACACCCTGAGGCCTTTCACTGCTAGGGAAGAGATGGCTGTAAGGTCCATCAGAATTAGGCCACACCTCCCCTCAGTTGGCACTCCCAGGTTGAGCACATTTTCAAGAGGAGGCAAAGTTCCAAAGGTCCTAGCTAGAAGTCCCCACAGCAACGGGAGAGTGGGGTTGTCACTCACCACTGCAGGCTTTCTCGTCACTCTCATCTGAGCAGTCCAGGAAGCCATCACAGCGCTCGGAGAGAACAATGCAGGCCTCTCCATCCTCACACTTGAACTCCCTGCTCATACAGGTCAAGGTGCTGTGAGTGGCTGAAACAGAAAGGACCTCCTTAAGCCCAGAGGGCAAAGGATATGTGGTACTTTGGTGTGGCTGGGCCCAGGTTCACCACGTTTAAAAACAGTAGGCTGGCTTCTTTAAACTATTGATTTATGCTCCAAAATTCTCTGGAACGGGAAGTAGAAGGATGCTAGCTAGCCACATGGCGGCATTGTAGTCACCATGAACTAAAATCTCCCTCCAGGAAAATTGGAAGCTTTGAGGTCAGAAAGACTAGATGAGGGTTTTGTTTATGCTTGTTTTTGAGACAGAGTCTCAACTATTTCAGCCTTGACTCCAACTTGAGACAACCTGAGAATGACTTTGGACTTCTGATCCTCCTGTCTCCATCTCCTGAGTGCTAGCATTAAGGCTTGTATAACTATATCCCAGGTTATGCAATGCTGGGGACCAAACCCAGGGCTTTGTGCATGCAAAGGTATGCTGGCTAGTTTTACGGCAACTTTACAAAAACTGGAATCATTTGGGAAGAGGGAACCTCATGTGAGAAAATGCTGCCATCAGATCAGCCTGCGGGAAAGTTTATGATGCATTTTCTTGATTGATGACTGATGTGTGTGTGTGTGGGGGGGGAAGCTTACTATAAGCGAGTGCTTCCCCTGGGCTTCTGACACTGGGTAAGAAAGCAGGCTGAGCAAGCCAGTAAGCAGCACTCCCCAGTGGCTTATGCTCCAGTTCCTGTTACCAGACTCCATCCTGCTTGAGTTCCTGCCCTGACTCCCTTCGAGGATGGACTGTGATATACAACTGTATGTTGCAATAAATCCTTCCCTCCCCAAGTTGCATCAGTCACGACATTCATCACAGCAGTAGAAATCATAACTAAGATACCAGGCAAGGAGGCAAGCACTATACCAACTAAACTCCATCCTCAGCCCAGTCAAGGGTTGAAACCCTTATTCTGTGGATCTCAAGCACCTGCCAAAGTTCAAACTACTCTGGAAGGGGGGCTAACAGTCCCACTGCTACCTATGTGTGAGGATCTAATGAGCTCAAGCACCTGCAGAGGCCTGGCCTTGGCCAACACTGACAAATCACAGCTATTTCCCCTGCACTGATGAGTATTCTGTTCCTAGTATTTACTGGTTTACAATCTAAGAAGGCACTATGTTTTCTGTGTTGGGGAATAAGAATAATTGGATGAATGGCAATAATGTAAAGAGGGACGCATGCTCAAGTGGTGCTTTGAATTTCCAGAGTCTTTAAAGTAATTTGCCAAGAGAATGAGGGGGTAAATCTAAGAGTTGTGAGACTTATTTCAAAGAAGGTTATTAGCCAAAGGTACACGATCTCCATTGTAGAGGAGAGTCAAAAAGGGAGTGGTGACAATGTCATTGAAAATGCTCCTAAAGAGAGAGCAGGGTGGCTACAGAATCCAAATCTCCTGTCCAAGGCTGGTCTGGGGTTGGGTCCTCCATGCCTACCTGCCCAATCCTGAATAAGGGTACATCAGAGACATTACACCCACTAGGGGTCGGTAGGATCTGAAGGCAACTGTGAGACCCCCAAGTCAAAGACTTCCACATTCTAAACCATGGGAGCTGTTGCTATAGCAACAGAAGGTCTAGAAGATGGAATTGGGTTAAGGGCCATGATGGAAAAAGCTCAACCTATGTGAATCAAGTGGGCTCCAGCTACCTCCATATCCTTCAGAATAGAGAGCTTCCTTGTTGCTGTCAGAAAGCGATATCCAAAGGCAGAAGGGCAGATAGATGCAAAGTTGTTGGCTTTGAAGGTCCCAGATGCTGGAAAAACCAAGCATGAGACTATTCCAGGAATCTCCAGAGGAGCCAGCCCCATCCACACCTAGGTTTAAGCCTAATGACACCCAGGTCACATCTGACTCAGAATATGTATTGCTTCATGCCATTACACATAGGCCACATATCATAGTGGCCAGAGAAGACCAGCATGCATTCTAACCTTGGTGTCTGCTCAGCTCTTATGTGGGAGGTCCTATCTTCTTTTTATGAGCTGAGTCTATAAATTCTCTAATGGGCCTCAATAACAAAGCCTCTCCCAGCTCTTCAGCCTTGCCTGCTTGTGCACAAAAACATCATTTTCCACTCAGCAACTACACTAAGTGTCATCCAGGCATACAGAACTCAGGTTAAAAAAAAATCCAACCTTAACCTAAAATACTTTAAATACATTGCTTGATTTAACCCATACTAGGATTTCAGTACTAAAAGAAAAATTATCGCCAATTTTCTAAAAATAGAAAATTCGCAATTTTGTTTCCTTACAGTTGCTTGATGACACTCTTAAAAAATTAGATTCCCAGGACTTGCTCCAAATGCCCTGCACTGGGTGCGTGCTGCTTTCCAACTCCACATGACTCCTGGGAAGCAGACAGGATCAAGTGTCTCTGCTTTAGAATGAGCACCACTGCAATCCTGTCTTCCTCCTAGAGCATCACTTGGACTGACAGCATAGTGGTGAGACCCAGGAGGAAAATGGGTGGTGTTCTCAGGAGCCATCAAGATGCTCAAAGGGGAGGTGTAAAGAATCCCCAGAGGACACACAGGATAGGCCAGGGAAGAAGGAAGTAGCGGGAGGGGTTAAGGAGTGTTGCAACAACTATGTTCAAGCACTGACTTTTCATAGGGGAAGATCTGAGGCCTCTGCACAAGAGTGTCTGGGATGGAGGAGCAGATTTGTTGGTACTTGGAAAAAAGGAGCTGATAGGAAAACGAGAATGGCTAGTTCCAGGTTCTCTGTGCCAGGTTACAGTTTCCCTGTGGATACCAAGCTCTCTCCCACAAAAAAAAAGTGATGTAAAATAGAGAAGATAAATAAACACAACCTCTGCACCTCTGCCCACATACTTCATTTCTAAGTGACTTATATTCCCCAACAGGGCATTGCCTCTATGTAAATACCCATGACACTGCTTTGTTTAGGAAATAATACAAGGAAAGAGCCTCCACATGTTAAGTTTAAGTGCATTTTTTTTATTACTTCCAGCCCATGACTAGTCAAATGCACGGGTACAGAATCCATGGGCACACAAGGAAAAAGGAATGGCCAAAACCATTTATGAAGAAATGTTGTGTGTAGTGTGTACGCATGTTTGCATATGCACACAGAGGCCCTAGGTTGGCCTTGGGTGTCTTCTCTGATCATTCTCCACTTTATTCACTAAGGCAGGATCTCTCAGTGAACCCAGAGTTCACTGATCAGCTGAGCCTAGCTAGCCCGCTCGCTTCCAGATCCCTGTCTCAACCTTCCAAATACTGAAATTATAGATGAGCTCCCACACCTGCCAGGCTTTTATGTGGGTGCGGAGGATCCAAATTCTGGTTCTCATGCTTGTATGGCAAGTGCTTTTCCCATGAAGCCACCTCCCCTGCAACCCTCATGAAGATTTTTACAGCTAGAATCCCCTTCTCCAGGCAGAGCATGATATTATGGATAGCTATTATATTCTGAGCAGAAAGTGACTTGTCTTGGGAAGTGGAAGAGCAAAGTTTGTGTGGCATATGGGGTGTATTAAAAAGAGGTTTGAATATTGTTGCTATGTTCTCACAAGCCAAAGAGGGACTCCATGCATGTATGATACAGGCACTGCTGCCTACGACAGAGACATGCAACATGACTGTGGATGACTTGCCTGCATAGGGTACACTCTACCAAGAGGACTGCAAACATATATGCCTCTCTGGGGAGTGTAGGAGACAGCAAGGGACATCCCAAGTATTAAGTGTGTGGCAGGGAGGGTGCCAAATGGCAGAGTGGGTGACACCACTTAACCCGGGAAGGTGCTAAGCTGTTCGGAAGGGGATTGTCTTAAAAACCACAAGATTCCCACTACAGAAATCTTCCAGTTGATAGCAGGGCAACTGGGGGGTCTGAGGCCATTTTGTGGAACACGACTTAACACTTTGGGAATAAGTACACATGGGTTTAAAACCTGGAAGTAAGACTGTCATCACTATTTAAACTGATTAACAAACACACGAGTGATGGGTACTGAGCACAGAATGTGGGGTGCTGGACACATTTCCTGTTTAATAAGGCAATCACAATAATGGGCCAAAAGGAATCATGGGTAATAACACACCTTGATTTTAAGGCCTTAACTAAGCAACACCCCTGAGTGAGCTAGATTGAAACAGCTAGGTTGAAAACAGTGATTTAAAAGATGCCAATTAGCGTGTTCCAATCAATCACCCAGGTGGGAGGCCCTGCCTCTTTTCTTTCCTGTTAATTATTTTTAACATGCACCCTATGTGCTGGCTGGCCCTTGGCTACGATGCTCCCACTGTGGTTTTGGAGAGTGAGAGGTAACCCTGGCCTGCTAACAGAATGTTGGGGGGGGGGAGGAAGCTTCTCCATTCTTTCAACACAAGTGTCTGCTTTTACACTAACCTGTATTTAATGTCTCTGGGTTGGGCTTGGTGCAGTCTCCTCTGATATGAACATTCAATGTGGCATGGCAGCAAGACCACAGCTTTCTATCTGAATAAACTGTCCCAGTGCCACTGACTGGGGGTGGGGTGAGGTGAGGGGTGAGGGGTTGGGGTGTCTCCTTGAAGCTAAATCTTCATTTTGCTAAAAGAGAGACAGTACCGAAATGGCAAGGAGATTTGGAGACTGAAGGAACGTAAGTGAAGGACTGGGAAATAGTGAATGAGACATAGACTGCCCATTTGCCTTCCTTTTCACCTGTGTGTAGATGTACATGTGTGCACGTGTATGGCTGTGAGGACAGACTTAAATATCATCCTCACGAATGCCATCTACTTCCTTTGAGATAGGGACCTTCACAGGCCTAGGGGTCACCAACTGACCTAAGGTGGCTGGTCAACCAACCCCAACAATCCTCCTGGCTCTGGCTCCCCATGCGCTCCCCAGCCCTCCCTTCCCCCGTGGGTCCTAGGGTTTGAACTTGGGTCATGGTGCCTGCACAGCAAGCACGTCCCTAACTGCCAAACCTCGGTGCCAGCTTCCCGAGTCCTGATTATTTCTCAGCTACTTTGTGGCTTCGTGTCACCTGCAAGTGTGGCATGTGAGCATTCATGTTTTTGCTCAATGTGCTGGGAACATTTTAAGATGGACAGAAAGTATATTAACAAATTAAAAAAGGAAACCTCACATGTGCAAATGAAAAGCAGCAGCAACTTGATCCTTGTAGGTTACATCTATTTCGTGCGGTTGAATTAGAGGAATTGGCTGCTAATAGACACTGCCTTTGACCCAATTCGCCAGGAAAAGGCAACATTTGATGGGTCTCCCTTTGGGGCTCAGTCTTCCCCTTTTTAAAAAATCTTTAAGAGGAGGGGGGGAGGAGAGAGGGAGGGAGGGAGGGAGGGAGGGAGGGAGGGAGGGAGGGAGGGGGAGAAAGCACAGAATAGTGATAGATGAGGAGGATTGGAGCGGCTTGGATAAGAGAAGATACTCTGACACTCTGCTACATGTTCACTAAGCAAAATGAGGCATGCACGAAAAAATGTGCTTCCTGGTACTATTAGGTATGTGACAAGGTAGGAGGACATCAGTGTCTTCAGTGAGTAGGTGAACGATGGATGGAGGGGATCAGGAGCAGTGTCCCCATCAGAGAAACATGTTGACAGCAGGCAGAGTAGCATCATTCTAGCCTCCGCTTTCTCAGGTCAAAGGTAGTTTCCGTGTATGGACAGCGACTAAAGGTGCTGACTAGGTGCTGTGCCAAGGATTAAACTAGCAACCTGAGGATCTGTGTCTTTTCCCACCAGAGCAGCCTGCTTTCTCTCCTGGACCCTGAGCATCAGTCAGCGAGCAGGGCAGTCAATGTGTCCATCCATCACCTACTCCAAGCAGCTTCCCTGGATGCATCAGGGGAGCAGACAATGGGGCAGGAGCCAGTGCAGAAAATAGCCTCACTTCACATGGCAGTCAGGTCAGTGTGGCGCACTGTTTCTCTCTAAGTGTAATTATTCCAGGAGCAAAGCCCCTGGTTCTTAACTTAGGGCTGCAGGTGATCTGCAACAGTCTATTCTAAATGCCTCAAGGATGCTTTCTGAATATTCCCACAAGGCCATGGCTTTACAAAGTGGTCCTTTTAGGAATTAAACATATTTAGGGGAAAAAAAACCTCACTTAAGATACTTTTCTTCCATTGAGAAATCTTTCCCCTGGGGATGCTCCTAGTATTTAACATTTAGCCAGCTCATTCAATCCAGTATCACTATCATAAACTCAGCCATGTCCTCATAGATAATACAATAAACACAGAGACACACAGGAGCCAGCTGCGCAAAGATACAGGCAGAAGAGTGGAACCTAGAGGTCTGCAAGGCAGCCTTGAGAAGATACTCACGGCAGTTGGCTTCATCCTGGCCACCCTGGCAATCCTGGTGGCCATCACAGCGCTTCCAGTTGGGGATACATTTCTTTGGTTGGTGACACTCGAACTCAAACCTGTCACACCGTCCACGCTGGGTGGGAGTGGAGGCAGCAGTAGTGTTAGCTAGAAAGACATTTTTTTTTAAAATACATTACTTTTTAGTACGGAGGGAGCTTGCCAGAAAGAGCAACCATTCAACTACTGAATATGCCAGGGGAATGCAGGCCTGCAGTAACTGCAGGGCAGGGGGCAGGGCGCAGGCACCTGCCAGCTACTGCAGAGAAAGCAGGTAGGAAATCACACCTTGCATTGTTCCTCACAGGGCCCCACCTCAAACTTACTTGCAAGATTCTCTTTAAAGACATGGGCGTGGGTAAGAAGAAAGGAAAGCAGGCTGATGAGACCAAGTGATTAAGGGGGCCAGAGGAGGCTGCATCTGACCCTAAGCTATTGGAAGAGAAAGCTCTGACCCAGCCAGTTCCCCCAAAGGCTTAGAACCCACCTCTCTCACCTGAGAGAGAAGACTGGGAAGGGTCAGGCAAGGGTGATTGAACTAGAGAAAGTTTCAAAAGTGGTCTCATTTACTACTATTCCCTTCTGGACCCAGCCAGGAGACAACTGCCCTGTATGTGAGCAGGGTTGGGGGAGCCGGGAGGGCAGAAGCCTGGCTAATTGTGGTTTGCAAAGAATCAAGACAAAGGGGCTATAGGAGCAGCCATAACTGAGCAAGAAGATGCTAATGATCACAGAGGCACTGAACTCACAGTCAGCCAATGAGAAGTCAGGTAACTATGAGACCCTGACAGTTTAGGCAGGAGGCCTAGAGCTGTCTCTAAGGACACTGACCAGCTTCAGGGATAAACAATGATATTACCAAGGTCTAGGGTTGCCCAGCAAACAGGCTAGCCACAAAGCACAAAGCTGGCACACCCTCCAGCATACTCAGAATCACTTAATGGCATTTTAGTTCCCATCTTGCAACACAAGTAGCAATAAAGAATTATCTAAGGAAAACCTTCAGCCTCCAAACAAAAACAAAATAAACACACACACACACACACACACACACACACACACACACACACACACACACACACACACACACACGTCTCCAAGAAAGGTTACTTGGAGGAAATAGAGATTTGTAAGAAGCAAAGAAGCAAATGTCAGAAGGCTGCGGCAATAGATGGCTTAGTAGCTAAGAGCCACTGCTCTGCAAACATGAGAACTTGAGTTCCAGTGCCCAGCCCCCTTTTTAAAAAGCCACACAGATTCGGTGAGGGATTGTTTCAAAGCATTAAGTTGCAAAGTAATAGAGGAAGATGCCCAATGCCAGTGTCTCTGTATGTACACTCATAGGCACAACTTGTACACACACATCCTGTACTTAACACACCCCAGCACCAAACACACACTAAGAAGGAAACTTCAACTATTCTTAGTATTCTTACAGAGAATATATAAGAAGAGGCATAGTACTAAAAGGAACAATAATGAAAAATGAGAGATAACTGAATCTGGTCCAACAGAAATGAAGAAACCCAGAGGAAGAGTAAAGCAAGTATCACAGAGAAGTGGAGGGAAACGTCTGGGAAGATGACTCAGCGGGTAAAGTGCTTGCCTCCAGGCTTGAGGACTTGTGATCCCAGTGCTCCTAGGGTGAGATGAAGATGGGGATTTCCCAGAAGCTTGGAGGCCAGCTACACTGGCAGACACAGCAAAACACAGCAAGACACCCTGTCTCAAACAAGGTGGGATCGAAGGACCACTGCTGTGGTTGACATCTGACCTCCACATCCGTATTGTGAGCAAGCACACATACGCACACACCACAGAGATACACACACAAAGGATTTAAAAAGTAATTGATTTTCTCTAAGACTACAGGGAGAGGGGAAGGTGACAAGTTGGAGGGTAATGTGGATGACTGTTAGCAAAGCACATGGTATCAATGAATGAAAATATCCTAACAAAACCCACTGTCGTATACACTAATGATTTTAAGAACCAAAATTAAAAAAAAAAAAAAATGAGTGAGCAACCTGCCAGTTAAAATGAGTGTCTGCTTGTTAGGATATTTGTTTAAAAGTCACAACCCCTTCATCACCAAGCCCTACGCCTGCTTCCCCTCACCCCCCGATTTTCCAGGCAAGAAGCCACTGGTGACTTTCAAGCAGGCAAACGGTGGGATGCACACAGAGGAAGATGTCACTGCAGCCCTAAGATGGGCTCTGAAAAGGACTGTTCAGAGTATGGCAAACAAGTGTCAGATCTCCTCTTAAATGCAAGCTTGGAACTGCCTCCCTTTCTGGGAAGGATACAGCCTCCTCAACCCTGTTCTGCCTGCAGGACAGAAGTCTCCAGCCTCAGCTGTTTCTATATTCAGCCACTAGATGGCAGTGGTCACCCTTCTTTTAGAGGGAATGCCCACCAGTCAGCAAGCAGAACAACTGGGTCCTCTCCCAGTTTCTACACACAGAAACCACTTCCTTATTTTCCCAGCTGTAATTCTTCATTGAGAGAGAGTCAGGGGTAGAAGGCAGAGTGGCTGGGCTTTTGTAGCGGGATTCACACAAGGTAGCAAATGCCACTGAACAAAGCAGGGCCAGGACTCACCTAGAGAGGGGCAGGCTTCCTCATCTGAGCCGTCAGCACAGTCTCTGTAGCCGTCACACACCCAGGTGTCCATCACACAGGCCCCGCCACTGCAGCGGAAGTAATTGGGCAGACACGTAGAAGGCCCAGGGGTGGGGGAGGGGAAAATATGTGAATCTGAGGGAAAGCAAGCAAGATCCCAAGTGTCAGTAGAAGCTTGATCTCAGATAAAAATGTGCCCAAAATCTATGCTGATGTCCCTGCTTTAGCAGCCAAAGGAGACTAGTGGCAGACACAGCCCTGAACATCAGCCTGTTTAATTAGCATTTACAGAGGGTTCCTAAGGGGTTTCCAAAGAGGTAGCAGTCTTTCCCTCCTGCTTAGACTATTTGATTGATACACTACAACACTTGATACAGAGTTAATAGTCACAAAGGGCTCCTGACTGGTGGAGGAAGTGAGCGGACAGATGAACAGCGAGGCATAAGGCAGCTGGAGAATTCTCACTGAAGCCTAACATGGCTGTAGCTGAAACGCCACAATGACCCAAAATGAGAAGGCAAAGAGCAAGTGCCCCACACCAGGACCTGGGAACTTACTAACTTGCACGTGGTTTGGGGCCCTCTGGCATTCCATAGGAATACATGTGGGGATCTGCAGAGTAAACTTTGAGAAGCAAGGCTCTAGGTCCCTTACTCTCACTACGCCCGTCAGAGTCAGGAATGGGTAACCCTGGAGACAGTGGAGATCCATCACACAGATGGTACATGGAAATTCATGCCAGCACTGGGGCGAAGACGGACGTTTCTGGAGTCCCTTGGCCAGCCTGCTTAGTGCAATTGTGAGCCCAGGTCCTCAAGTAAGAGAACGTCCCAAAAATCAAGATGGAAAGTGCCTGAAAAGTGGCACCAGGGGTTGACCTCTGGCCTCCATAGGCAACATACAAAAATGAAAACGAAATAAAGGAGATGATGACCAGGAAGAACTCAGCATCATTCCTCCCTCACAAAAAGCCAGAACAGTAAGGACTGAACCAATGCTGGCTGGTGTCCAGGCTGGGGCTGACCCAGTCCCCAAGGCTCTCACCTCCACAATCCTTCTCATCAGACCAATCCCCACAGTCATTCTCTCTGTCACATTTCCACCTGTTGGGGATGCAGTGGCCATTCTCACAGCGGAACTGAAAGTAGCGGGAACAGTTTGGGGCTTCTGTGGGGTTTTCTGCAGAGAGCAAACACTGTCAGTCATTTTCCTGCACCAATGTGAATGAACACAGCACTCCCCCTTTGTGGATCTCCCCTAGGGCCAAGTGCAGGAGCACCTGCACTACTCTCCCAGAGAGGATAAGGCATCCCCATGGATTCAAAGAGGGATGAATAGCATCTGCAGACAATAGCACCCATCTTCTCAGGCCCCAACTGCTGGTTTTCTGACCTACTCTGGTACCCTAGGAATGGTCACTCTGAGTTTTAATCATGACACTTCATCAAAGACACGAGTTAAGGGTGATGACAACCCAAGAATGACGGTATGGTCTCTAACTTTCGGAGGGAGGTACACTCCACAGCATCGGCCATCATGATGGTTAATCTGCATGGTCAACATAGAGTGGGATTTAGTCATCATGGAAACATACCTCTGGGTGTGCCCATTAGGGTGCTTTCAAACATATTTAATAGAGCAGGAAAGACCCACTGTGAGTTAGGCTAGCACCTCCCGGGGGCTGCAGCCATGGACTGAGTGCATAGGAGAAAGTAAACTGCTCAGCATTTGTTTCTCTCAGCCTACCCACTGGGTACACTATGTGACTGGCTGTCTAGGTTGCTGTTGTCATGGCTCCCTTGTTGTGGTGGACTATCTATACCCTTATACTATTTAACAAAATAAAACTTCCTTCCTGAAGGTGTTGTGCATGTCGACATGAGAAAAAGTAACGAAGACACCATGCTTCCTCACCTACTATATTCCTTATAGTAACATGCTCCTCCCAACAGGAGAAGGAAGAGAAGTGGGATAAACAAACATTTCCCTAGCACCTCCTGGATGTCAGTCTCCCTCTTCACTGCATCCCTCCTGTGGGGATTTGAGAACAGGCAACATGTGCCGCTGAGGAAGAGGAAGGCAAAGGCTCCAGGTACGACCTCTGCAAGCTTCCCCGTCCTACAGGCCTCCCTGTAACTGGAAGGCTGGCTGAGGGAGGCCGGTCTCTTGGCTTCTTACCACAGTTGGCTTCGTCAGAGTAATCACCACAATCGTCCATCCCATCACATTTCCAAATCAGGCTGATGCACACTCCATTCTGACACTGGAAGCCAAATTCATCACACTCCTTGTGGAACTCAGGGTCTTGAGCTAGAGGGGGATAAACATCCATCAGGTCCAGCTCATTTCCATGCTAGAGAGTCCTCATGCAAAGGTCCTCTGCTGAGAAATCGCAGAGCTAAGGGGGCCTTGAGAAACTGATGGTGGACTCAGTTCCTCACCGCATTAACCAACCCCCATTCTGCAAGTTAACTAATACACTCCGCATATTCGCATGCGACATAAACAGGGTTGCACCCCTAAGGCCCAGTACTCCGCCTGCTTTGGAGATAATGCTTTTGATGAGGAAGTGTAAATTAAAGCAAGGTCATCAAGGTGGCCCTAATCTAGTATGACTGGTGTCCTCAGAAAGTAAAGTCCCTACTCTTCAGCGGGCTAGAGAACTATCACTTACACCCAGGGCCTCAGTGCCAACCAGGACAATGTAGTAGGACCCTGTTTCTTTAAATAAATAAATATAACAAAAGTGAAAGTTCAGACAGATCCTTAGAGGAGAAAGATCATGTAAGACACTAGTAGACACAGCACCTACCAGGGAGAGAGGGAGGCCCCAGGCAGTGCTACCAACATCCCAAGAGTGGACGACAGAGCTCTTGTTGGTTGAGCCAGGCAGCCAGTCTACAGCATTTTGCTATGATAGCTCAAGACATGCACAGACCTAGTGTTGTGCTTTGAATACGAGATGCCCCCAACAGGCATTTGTTTGATCATTTGGTCCCTACTTAGTGACACTATTTTGGAAAGCTATGGGACCTCGGAAGTGGGATGAAACCAGGAGCCCAAGTAGATTCTTTAAAACTGTTTCTACCAGGGACATTTTGCAGCAGGAGAGGTTGACTGTATACAACATGGGGATCTGTGCCATGCAGCAAAGCTGTGCTACAGAGAGATAACTCTTCGATAAGGATGGCAGCCAGTGCCAGTCTCTCGCAAAAGGTGATCTTTGAGCCAAGGTCCTCATCACTCATCAGCCTCATCACATTTGTGTACCAATAGATACAAAGCATCAATGCTTCTGTGAGAAAGGGAACAACAAAGAGCAGGCTGGGGCACTCAGACATGACCTGCACCCAAGTCTTACGTGCCCCCTATTGTGGCCAACCTCCCCACCCATTCATTCACTCACAGCATCCAGCGAATGTGGCATCCTCGTCGGAGCCATCTCGGCACTGGACGATGCCGTCACACACCATGGAGTGGAAGAGACACTGCTGGCGGTTCTTACACACAAAGTCCATGAAGCGCGTGCAGAACGGCTCTGAAAGAGCAGTGAGGAAGGGCCATAAGCATCTACAGCTGGTAGGGATGCTCTACGGGCCTGAGCAAATGCACACGGACAGACATACCACTTGTAGTGATGGGATAGCCACTGTGAACAGAGTGCCTGTTTATGCAAGGCCCTGAGCTAAAGCACTTGCCATTAAGTGCACCATTAAACCTCCAAGGCAACATTATAAGACATTGTATTGTCACTGCATATAAAACAAGAAAATAAGGATGGCAGCAACAAATATTCTTTCTGTCAAGGGCACATAGCTGACTAGGGAGAAGCCCACACTATCACCCAGAGCTACCTGACACAAAGCCCAAAGTTTAAACATGGTTAATATGATACTGGATCTCTGATATGGAGGTTAGCAATCACTTTCTATAAGAAACCAGTGTTACAGACTGAATTGCACCCCTGCCTTCAGCTCCTCTGCTGAAGCCCTAAGACCAACAAACTATATCTGGAGACAGGTCCTTTAGAAAAGCCATTCAGGTTAAATGGATCATTAGGATGAAAGAAGTGACAACAGGATAGGTGTCCCTGTAGGAACAGACATCGGCGATGCATGCAAAGAGACCATGTGAACCCATAGTGAGAGGGAACCCGGGTTTGAGTAACAACTGCCTTTGAGAGCCTAATCTTGAGTCAATTCCCTATGATATGCCCTCTGTCCATGTGTGTGTGTGTGTGTGTGTGTGTGTGTGTGTGTGTGTGAACAAACATGTCTAACCTAACATGATGCTTCCATGGGAACCCCATGACATCAGACTTTGTTTCACAGAAGGCTAAAATACAGCTTTTTTTTTCCTGCCTACTGGGTTTCACCACGAAAACAAATGATACTCCGTGTTCAATGGATCAGAAGAACTGGCTATGGGAGGAATTTGGCCACAGGCCAGTCATCCATGTCTATACTAACATTTGCTTTTGAGTGATGGTCTGGGTCCTACCTAGAGGCCAGATCTCAGCACCTGCGCTAACACATTTGCTCTGGCCCTGGACTGTACATTAGAACAGCATGGAACACTGTAAGAGATAGAAAGATCTCAACATCCAAACCACACTCTAGACGAACTAACTTGGAATGCCTGGGGTAGCTCTTTCTTTTAGAAGTCCCCAGCTATTTCCAGCGTTCTCCACAGATGTATGGCATAGACAATCTTCTGAGGATTGGAAATGGGATAGGAAAGGGCCATCTAGACTAAAATATTCCTCAAGTGATATTCAGTAATAAACATCAATAAAACCGTCAGGCAGAAGAGGGAAGTGCCCTTGTGAAAACAATCGGATGGCTGGTAGCACACTTGGCAACCAAATGCCCGGGTTTACCTAAGAATGGCCTAATGCCACAATCACCCTGCTTACCTAAACACATCTTTCTCCCTGGGCCTTGTCTCCTTGACTAACTCATCCTCTGGGTCAAGAGCTCTGGGGCCAGGTACTGAAGAAATGAACAGACTGCAGCAACCACCAGGCCAGAGGATGAACTTACCACAGTGCTGCTCGTCAGAGCCATCCAGGCAGTCTCGCAGGCCGTCGCAATGCTTGCTGGATGGGATGCAAGTGCCATTTGGGCAGTGGAATCCATTGCACTTTTTCTCTGAAATTGAAGTCAGTCACACAAGAATGACCAAGGAAAAAACAGGCAGGCACCCACAGTTGTCGGCAGGGTACGAGCCCCATACCACATCGAGGGTAGCTTGCTAATGGCTAGCAAAGTTACACACTCACATATATTTTGACCCTTCAATGCCAAAAGCAGATATGTGTTCCATTTACGCAACTAAAAAATAATAATATGTGAACACAACTGCAGCAGAACACAGTGTGAGTACAAATGGGACATTGTGACACTTTGTCCCAGGGGCAAGCCGTCTGCATATAGAGAGGTACTGCTCAATAAATGGCTGAACACTGGAGTAGAAGTTGCTATAAAGAGACCGAAGAAGACTACTACAAAAAATTTCTTTCAGGATATATAACCATGTTTAAAAAAAAAAAAAAAGGTACAAAAATAACATTCACGGTATAGTGTGTGTACATGAAGCATAAAAATAGTTTTGAAAAGAGGTACAATAAAATAGGCACAGTCAAAAAGTCCTAAAAACAGCTAGGATGATGGAGTCTAACATCAAGGGAGATGACAAGGAATATGAAGCATAGGACAGACAGAGAGCACTTGATACAATCTAGCAGTGAAGAGAACCACGGGACAGCCTGGGGACTTCTGCCACCTTGAGTCCACACTGTGCAAAGTGTCCCAGGAAATAGTTCAAAGGCAAAACAAGCCTTTGAAGGACATGGAGGGTTGTGCTGGCTTAACGATGAGAACAGAGCGCTCTGAAATGCCCAGCAGAGAGCAACTAGATAAACCAGATGCTTGTAATCAATATAAAATAAATATGTGTCTTTCAGAAAAAAAAAAGGCTCACTACAGGAAATGCAGGCATATGGAAATATCTAATTTTAAACTTTGAAAAATGAAAGAAGATTCTGTAGGACTTAGATAGTGACATTTGTCCACAATACCTCTCCTCCTACAAAAATTCAGAATGTCAGCAAAAGGAATGTTAACAGTCAAGTAGAAAAGCACTGTATATGCTGTTTTATGTAGGGTGTGTGTGTGTGTGTGTGTGTGTGTGTGTGTGTGTGTGCGCGCGTGCATGCGCGCGCACCTATGTGTGTGAGATTGCTAACCTGGGATAATAGTTTCACCTGCCTGCCACATCAGTTGACACTCCCCTGGATGACAGACCCTGGGGAAGGGCCAGGCAGGGGCCAGGGAATTTGCATTTACCACAGCTGACTGGATCCTCATCAGAACCGTCCTGGCAATCTGCATCACCATCACATGCCCACCGCTGGGGGATGCAGTGGCCATTGTGGCACTGGAAGTTGGAGGCCTCACAGGTGTGATAGATGGCTGTCAACAGAAAAGAGGACAGAGTCATTCTTCCTGTCCCTCCTCCCCCACAAACTACCGGAACAAAGTTCTACACGAGATATCACAGTGGGGACTTTGGGGGCAGCTGAGTTTCGCCTTGGTGAAGAGTTAGGTATCTAGGGCTGAACTGAGGTACAGGTAGTTTTTCCTTAGTAATATCTTTGCTGCTAAAGAGATGGGTGAGGGCAGGGGACTGGAGACCAGAGAGCAACTACAAGTAGGGAGCACTATCTCCCTCCCTCAATATCTGCCAGCCACTGACACACAGAACGTGTCTGCCACAAACCACTTGTAAAAAGAAAAGAGGAGATGGTGCTAGAGAAGCAGCCGTTGCTATAAAAATGGCTCCTTTGCACAAGGGCCAATATCACCAAGACTTTCTCAACAGGCATCTGCAGGTTACACAGGATTATGTAAGTCAGTGGACAGGCCTGAGCACCCACAGAAGAGACTCACTCTTTACAAGTGCTGGAGCATTTTACAAGTGAGAAGCTGGCTTGGAGCACTTAGGACACACACTGACTTAACAGCAGCAGGCTGTGCTGCCACTTTCATGTTCTCACATAAGCCCTTCCGAAGATGCCATGAGGTAAGAGGTGCAGTGTGTTCTGGAGGGAAGGTTCTAGACCTCCCTCAGCAACTGTGTGGAGGACGCAATTTCACCTCATTATCCTGGCTTCTTGAGAGTTCCAAGTTACAAAGTGACACAACTTCATGTTAATTCTAAGCAACACTATCCAGTTTTGAATGTGGAAAGCATCAGAGCCACAGCACACAACGGGTTCACCCAGAATCTCAAAGAAAGTAAGTCTGGAACGTGGAATGATCTAAATCCTCTCTAAAGGCAAGAGCAGCATCTGCCACACGAAGCATACAGTACAAACACCTAAAAAGAAGTCACTGAGACAAAGAGATGCAGCATTTTATGTGGCTTTGGTTTACACATTTATGTTTGTTTTAGTTTGCATCAGGATCTCTCTCTGTGTAGCCCTAGCTGCTCTGGAACTCACTACTTAGATCAGCCTAGCTTTGAACTTGCAGAGATCTACTTGCCTCTGCCTCCCTGGGACTGAGTGCTAGGCTTAGAGGCATGCACAATACCAGGCTCTAGAGGAGCTGTTAGAGACTAACAGCCTCACTTGTGCACAAGTCATTAAACATATCTCCAAATCTCAAGGATTAGTTCATGTATATAGTACCCACATCCCCCAAGCCAACAGTGAAGAAAGAGGAAGCGGTTTTTGTTTTTTTGGTTTTTTTTTTGTTTGTTTGTTTTTGTTTTTAATCTGTCCACTACTGAAGAAAAGCCAGAACTTATGTGCTTCACAGCTGACATGAAGAAGTACATTGGTTCCCCTGACTTACTGGGGACACTGCATGGATGTCTAGAATTTTAGGCACTACTGAACACTACATACATCTGTTCTAATATATACATATCTATGATTTTAATCACAGAAATAGTAGTCATAAACAATAGCTAACAATACAATAGAACAAGCATAACAATATGGCATAAAACTCATTTGCAAATTTAAAGCTGTTTATTTCTAGAATTTTCTTTTTGGATGGCAGTTGAACACCATCCAAAGACAAATTGCAGAAAGCTAAAACATGGCCAAGGAACTACTGTAGCCTAGACTGGTTCCTTGTTGGTCCAGCTATGTGAACAGACATCCTCCCAACACAAGGACACAAGTCAGGGTGTGCTGTTGAGAACAAGCTATGGATTTTTATCTAATTGAGATGAATGGTGGTGTTGTTTGGCTTTGGAGGTAGTGGAGGTGAGAAATATGTGGAGGAGTCCAACATATCCACGTGGGAGTTTATTAGGAAGTGGGGAAGAGTTTGTGATGATCAGACAGAGTGAAGAGGGGGGGGGGGGGAGGAAAGAGAGAGAGAGAGCAAAGACCTGCCTACCTCTTTAGAGAAAGAGAGTGGGAGTAGGTGGAGCTTGTCTCTTAAAGGGACCTTTTGCTCCTTCATAGAGAGCCAGGGTACTGCTTGCCATTCAGCCCAAGCAGCAGGGCCAAGAAACCTGGATGCTAACAACTGGTGGAACACTGTTGATGGGTTGGAAAATTTGATTTATAGTATCCATCAGAATTTCTATTGTATTGAAAGCTATTTTTTTGTAACAGCAAGAAATACCCAGAACCTGGTTCTTCACAGCATTTTAAAACAAGTACCATCCATTATCTGTCTTTTCATCTCTTTGAAGACCAAAGAAGCACATACATAAGTCTATGGGGAATTTTTTATGTTTACAAGCCCAGGTACTTATAATCCATTAAACATCTTTAAATATATATTCCTGTTTTAAAGAAAAAAGAGGAAAATATTACCTGAGGTTTTGTCCAGTAATAGCCATTACCTAGACTCTCTTTGATTCATTGATGTAGAGAGTTTAACCACCTCTAACAAGCTTCAGCCTGGCACAAAGTCATCTAAAGCTATTACCATAAGAATCTACTTGTTAATCATCCTGTAGACTTTGTTTTTAATTGAAATTGAAAACAATCTCATTGCTTTCCAAATGACAACCCTGGGAGGCGTGTTTTAGATCTCCAGACTTTAGCCGGATGCTGAGACCAACAAGATTCATCAATTTGCATAGTTTTTTTTTTTTTTGTTTTTTTTGTTTGTTTGTTTTTTTACATGCATGGAATGTATAACTTTTTCCTTTTCCAGATTAAAAAATAAAATATTCTGAGTAATTGATTAGTCCTCTGGTTTTAAGTGTTTGAGAAATGACATGTGCTCAAAATACTACTTCAGTTACCAAGATGGAAGAGATTAATTTCTCCAGGCTAAAGGATTTGGGGGACTTAAGGACTCTGCATGAGGGGATTCACTGTAGCTTCCTATCACTTGACTTTCCCCAAGCTATCAACATCTGTTAGAAAACCTAAGCAAAATCATTACCCAAATGTAAGCAGGCCTAAACAGATGAATGATGAAATCTAAGGAGGAAGACCACTGTCTCATTTCTTACAAAGCACTGAATTAATAGGGAGCACATTAGGGGAAAGACATGTCACTAGAACTAAATTTGAATAATTAATGATATTAAAAAAGCATAAAGAGAATTAGAAAGAATTACAGGTTACCTCTGAATAATAACTAAATAGATTTAGCTGAAAAGAGAACTGATGAACTGGAAGGTAGTTCCAAAGAAGCTAACTCAGAGTCCAGTGAAGAGTCCAAATGAGTAAATATGAAGAAGAAAGAGGGAGCACAGGGTGATGTTGTACAACAAAGACCTGACATACATTCTCAGGTCTTAAAAGGAAAACAAACCCAAAATAAATTAGGTGAAATTCTATAATGATGAAAACTAGAGTAATAAAAATGTTATTATTACAGATAACCTGAGAAAAGAATTAAAATCAGCACAAGAGTCTATAAGAACTAGAATAATCAATCCCATCAATAAAATTACAGAAAAATACTATAAACGTAGCAATCCAGACTCATTTGAATCTGAGACTAAGGGCTAGAGACATGTTATACTCACAAAGCCTGAGAGCCTAACACTCATGTAAGAACCCTGAAGGCCCAAACATGGAAGGAGGCACTGGATACAGGATAACTGATAAAGTGACATACTGGTTATTAAAAGTAATAAAACAGAAGGAAGCAAGAGGGTTCAGCAGATGAAGATATTCGCTCTCAATCCCAATGACCTGAGTTCAATCCCAATGACCTGAGTTCAATCCCTGGCATCTACACTGTAGAAGGAGAGAACTGACTTCTGAAAGTGGCGTGTGCACTCGAGCTGATGAATGGATGGATGGATGATAAATAGACGATAGATAGATAGATAGATAGATAGATAGATAGATAGATAGATAGATAGGTGATGGATGGATAGACAGATAGAAGATGCAGTTAGGAACTTAAGTAATAACAATGACTAATTTTAGGCACTAATTAATTATTTATTTAGAGGTAATGAGAATCAAACACAGGATTTCCAAGCATGCTGGCCAAATGCTCTATCACTAACCTACAGTCTCAACCCTGATGCTCAATTTTTTTAAAATATAAAATTAAAATATTAAGTATTCAGTGCTTTTAAGTACTCAATAGTTTACTAAGCATTTTAATTTTGGAATTGTGGGCAGGGATTGAAAGTGTTCATATACCTGAGAGAGGAAGGCTATTAAGAGTACAAAAAAATATGTTTAAAGTGAACATCAAAACAATTAGGGTGTGTTGGAAGGAATAAAGACCTCGAACAGACACTGGGCACTCACAACACAGAGAGCACAGTGAGCTGAGACCAGCAGGAGGGAGCCGCCCTAACCCATCTTCTTTGTCTTAATTCAATAGGTCAGGAAATGAAGTGTCATGCCTGTGGCATAATGAGCTCTGATTCAGCCTCCACTATTCTGAGCTGGCTAGGAGAATCAAGCTTGAAAGGATTCAGAGAACCATTGGCATAAGCAGTTAAATGGCAAAACTGGAGTTCCATCATCGAGCCCTGCTTACCGGAAACCAGAGATAAAACCTGGAGTTTATGACATGCCCACCCACAGTATTGAAGTGTTAATTCGTTCTGGAAGTCTGGATACAAGCTTCTGGAAGCTGGGCTGGTCTAACATGGCAGTATTAACAAGATGTTCAATCACACTGTAATTTACATACTGAATGCCCAGGTGCACCCTCCTAACATATTAACTAATTATCTAGCTAAACTCAAGCCTGCAGACAGCACCTGCATGCTTCTGGGCCCATGGAAGCTACTTCGACAGCCCAGTTTTCCTCCTCAATAGGCCACACATGCTGCACAGGAAAAATATCCTGCACCCTTCTCAGAGCAGAGGCAGACACCCAGACCACATCCAAAATCCACGTGGCCTTCTCAGGGCTGAGCCTGGGGACATTACAGAGCATCCTAATGATACACAGGGCTACTGTTCTGGTTCTGGAGTACATAGGACCAAATTGAATTTCAGTTGCTAGAGGAATCCAGGAACTCAGGAAATTTTCTATTCTAATTTTAGTTTTTGAAAAATTATAGTCATATAAAAGCATAGGGTCAAAACAAGGGTATTAAAAAGGCTGTGTTGTTTGTTTCTCATAATCTTCCCTACTCCTTGAACTACCCAGTGTTCACCACTCCAAATTCTCAGTAACACAGACCATAATATAAACTCTACCATGCATTCATTCACAAAAATAATGTAGAAAAACCGAGAGGAATCAGAACACAGTCCCTATCTTACACCACCTAGCATTAGTTTCCCACTCATGAGGTTTCCAACTTTATTTCTGTTGAACTCTTACCTTAAAGAAATGCAAGCCCAGTTTGCATTTTAACTGTTTTAGTGAACCCTTGGATGCTCCATTTTAACAACACAAGCTAGGTTAGTGCTACTCACACCATAGATTTGACTGCTCACATCCATCTGTAACTCCAGTTCTAGGGTGTCTGATGCCCTTCCCTGACCTCCTCTGAGAGCACAACATGCACATGGCACAAACATACATGCAGGCAAATACTAATGCACATAAAATAAAAATAAACCTTAAAAAATACTTGGTTACTAGACCATCAGTCAGTCTGTGTGAATGGTTTACTACTTACTGGTCCCAGAGAACTAAGAAAATGGATACACACTATAAATCCCTCAGGACACTGAAGTTCTGCCCAAAACTCATGCCCTCATCACACACCAGCTCTGAGGAGGGCTGACCTAGACGCTATTAATGCTAATTCTCAGCATCTAGTTTCTATGCTCACTTAAAGCTCAATGCTAACTAGTACCCAAATAGATGAACACTGTTTACCAAGTCTAAGAAGTACTGACCAGTACAGTTGGCTTCATCAGACCAATCCCTGCAGTCGTTGTCTCCATCGCAAACCCAGGAGGAGCGGATACACATCCCAGAGCTGCAGTTGAACTCATCGCTTCGGCACTGATGCATCTCTGCAGGGGAGGAAACACAGGAGGGGTGTGGAGAAGGTGCACTCAGAATTCTGCCTCTGAGCTAAGCATCTAAGAAGTCAGAAATGGACAGTGCCACTGATCCTTCAGTGTGAACACAGAGACCTTTGCCAGGAGCCATCCACCATGGATCAACCAAGCGATGGATGGGAAGCCCTCAAACCAAGGATGTCAGATCACCTGGAGTAATTTCTACCATGACTGCTGGAAACAGGTTCTAGCTGTGCTAAGATACTGCCACCCTGTGACTCTGAGGAGGAAAAAATCCTCATCCATTTATCATGGCACCCACTTAGCCTACGCCACAAATATTTCTTCACCTGCTGTGGTAATGGAAAGTTGGAATGCAGTGATGAGAGAGGCCAGAGAGCAGAAGTCCCAAGAAATAGAAGATCCTAGAGATGCACTATCAAGGAAGAGGCCATGTGGGCTGATCACTGGAAAATGCTCCCCTGGAGGAAAGTGGGTTTAGTCCTGAGATCTCTGAAGGAGGAGACACAGCTCAGGACTTTCCTCTGGGATGCTAATGATTTGATCTTTAGAAGGGGAGGTTCTGGAGGCCAGTGATGCAGTGTAGCATCACCAAGGATTTCCTATATCTTTCCCAGGCCTGGGGGGAATCATGAGCATGCCCCCATCCCCAAATCCCTACATGGAATCATCACCAATGCAGCAGAACAAGAAACTGGACCTTTAGAAGGTAACTAAGAGCAGGATCTGTGACTTCACTGAGGGAGAAGGCTCTCTTCATCACTTCTGCCATCTAAGGACACAGAGAAGCCACCATATGATAGGCAGGGCCCTCAGGAGACAGCATATCTGCTGGTGCCTTGACCTGGGAATTCCCAGAATCCAAAACAAGGAGAAATTAATTAATCTCTATTGTTTATGTCATATGGTCTCATTTTAAGCCTCACATAAAACAGGAGTGGTAGAGTAGGTGACTGGCTCAGCAGATAAGAATGCTTGCCCTGGAAGCCTGACACCCTTGTTTCCATCCTCAGAACCCATGTACAAATAAAAGGAGAGAATCTGCTCCACAAAGTTGTCCTCTGACCTCCGCATGTGTGCCATGGTGCCTGGACACACACACACACACACACACACACACACACACACACACACACACACACACACACACAAACTTTAGAATTAATTTTAAAGATGAAAGCAAACAAGAATAGCCAGTCAAACATGGGACCCAGGGCAGCTGTCCAAGTTGCCTTCCTCAAAGGCAGGTTAATAGCAAAGGTGCTGAATGAGGCATTCATGAAGAATGAGTCTGAAACTTATGAAGTGGACCAGAGAGCTACAATGAGTAGGATCTTGTGGTGGGGCAGGATTGCACCATGAACCAAGAATGGTCCACGGGATGACGAACAGGGATGCTAAAGCTATTGAATACTTAGAAGTTTGCCTGGAGAGCCAACTAGACAATAGAGACTAGGAACCATGTGGGGTTACACTTCTTCTAAGGAAGGTACATTTCTACCCTATCCACACACTTCAGCCTTCAGAGTTCTGGGACAGAAATGAAAGAATGAAGAAGAAAATTGTAGATCTCAAGAGTCATTTTTAACGGCATTTGCTGAAAGAATATTATGGAACAAAAAATAAAAAATAAAACAAAAATCCCCATTCCTCCTCTAGCCAGGGCAGGGTACACTCTGCAAAAGTTGCCCTGAATGTGTCCACTAATCTGTTTGTGTTAAAATGATTTGTGAACAGTCCTTGTTCCCTTAGATCTAGTCCTTGTGAGTCAAACCACCTGTTCATAACAAACAAAGCAGGCCTTGTCCATGTACACACAGCTTGGCTGGACCTGACCTTGTGGACACAAGGGCCAACAGGGCCTCAGCAACTCAGCACCATGTCTGGGTTGGTGTCTGGGTTGCATTCTCACTTCCCTTTCAGTCTGACAGGTTCCCAGGCTGGTACCCTGCACACAGAGTGCAAGGAATCTCCTTCTGCAGTAACAGCACAGGACCAGTGCCTGCAGAGAGAGGGCTCATTGAATTGGCATGACAGTGCCATGCGACAGAAAGGCATTACAAAAGGGGAGGCATGAGCCCCAGCTCCCCATTCTGATGTGAAATGGTCCTGTCATCTTGAATAATCCCACTGAGGAGATGGTGAAGATGGACACACCCTCCTAGTCCCTGCGATGGCAACACATTACTCTTCCAAACACAAAAACCTCCGTTTAGAAACCCATGCTAAATCAATGCTGTCAGCTGACTTCTAACAGAGTTTATGACATTAGATTGGCTTTAAGAAAGGACAACAATGAATCCATGCAGCTGGGACCAGAGGCGTGTATCTGTACTCCCAACACTCAGGAGCCTGGGTTCAAAGCCAAAGCCACCCTAGACTATATAGAGACCTTGTCTCAAAAAAAAAAAAAAAAAAAAAATTAAAGGTCACAAAGGTAAGATCCTGGGCCATTATCCCCCTTGATCAAGGTGTGTGTGTGTGTGTGTGTGTGTGTGTGTGTGTGTGTGTGTGTGTGTGTGTGTGTTTTTGGGGGTATTAAGGACCCAATGAGTCTGGAAAGTGGGGGGTGATCAGAAAGACTACTCAGTGAGGAGGTACTGACTGTGCAAGCCTGAGTTTGATCCTCATGACCAACTTAAAGGAGGGAAGGTAACAAATGACTCTTTGGAGTTGTTCCCCTCCACATACACACACGTCAGCCCCTCCACACACATACAAACCAAGACACACACACTCACATAGACACCAAGGACACACACACAATGGCAATAGATAAAAGGAAAGAACAAAGACCTCATTGAATTCACTCAGAACACATACATCCTTGCTTTCACATCCATGTTTCAGATTGGAAAACAAAGGCTAATCAAGAAGTTAGCGATGGAGACTAAGTGTAGTTGCCATCATCTAACCAGGAATCCAGCATCTGATTAGTCAGAGATGAGTGTTTCCAGAGTCTCTGGATGCCCATGAAAGAACATGACGGGGCTCAACAAAAAGTGAGCAGAGAAGTGACTGGCCCTGCAGTAAGGGCAGAAGGGGTCATGCAGCTGGAAGATGCTAAATCCCAAATGTCCATTAGAAACTCTCTACTCCAGCCCACCCCATAGACCAGCTTAGCCCCGTGAGCAGCATGGGGACCCTCCCCCAGAACATCCCCTTACCACAGTGACTCTCATCACTGTTGTCCCCACAGTCATCTTCAAGGTCACACTTATAGGAGAGCGGAATACAAGTCCCCGACTCCTGGCACCGGAACTGAGTGTCTGCATCACAGACTGTGGTGGCTACAGAGGGAAAGACGGGACACATTTGTTTTATCAGTTCATCCTGTCCCCTTACAAACCTCCCACCAGAACAGCAGCTAAAACTAGAGGGAGGCAGGCTTTAATTAAGAACACCAAGAACTAAGCCCAGACCTCATGACAGAAACAGATCACACAGGGACCTGAAACTCACGCGCAAGTTACATAAGGGCACGTGTTTCCAGGGCTAGGAGAAGAGTGAGAGGTTGATGTAGCCCCTAAAACCCTTTCGGACTGTGAAGCACTCTTCCCAAGCAAGTGACATAAACAACATTGTCTACAGAGCTACCTCAAGGGAAGCCTGAACCCATACCAGCGCCTAACACATCTTACAGGTCAAAGAAAAGCATAGCTAGACTCCTGCAGCAGAAACAAGTGTATCTGCACTCCGTGGAGGCTGGGGTTCGAATCCTAGCTGTAACTCTTCTCGGCCAAGCAATTTTAACCTCCCTAAGCTGCATTTCTTCTGTGGCAAAGTGAAGGTAAGATAAACTGCGCCAAGCACTGCTGCCTGGCGGTAGCACTATGGATGCTGGGTTACAGCAAGCAAACTGTAGAGATAAATAATGAACTCCTATAGGTATGTCTTTTCTCCCTCATCGCACCTCCTGTCATATGGATATGTAAGGAAATCTATTACCTCCCTCTCCTAAACAGAAATGTCCTGGCTGATCCAGAAACCCTGAGGCCCAGGAAGAGGCCCCTGGGACACATGCAGGGGAGGAAGGCTGCTCTCCTCCCAAGCCTCCAAGGAGCTGGACCAAGAACAGGACAGAATCCCGCAACAGAGAGTGGAGGCGCACAGTAGAATGCACCTCCAAATGGCAACACTGCTGTTAGGCGTCCCAGCAGCTCTCATCCGAGGCTCCATTTCTTTCCTGTAATTGAGCTAGTGGTAGGAGGCAGGGGATGAATACAAAATGACAAGACTGCAGGGGATTCATGTCAAAACCTGAGTGCCTCACATCCGCCCAGCTGGAGGAGTCTGTTTAACAGGGGGAAATGACTGACAATATCCCTCCCAAGTCGCCTTCAACCCCCCTCTTCTCTTCTCCGGCAGCTGATAGGGTGTCTCTGTAGTCACCCCATGCCACAGCACCCTGCCACACCTGCCTTGTTCTACAACCTGGCCTGTGGACAGGGCTCTGCTCACCATCTGGATAGGCATGTCACCCCTCACTAAGGAGAGGCTGTGAGGGACAGATGTGGCCCCTCTGCTTGATTCCCAGGAGAGAGTCTTTACATTCCTTATCACCCATCACATGTGAGGGCCTAAACCAAGTGGGTTCACACATGTGCAGAGAGGGGACAAGAAAACTTGTCTGGGGGCAAGATGAGGGTCTGTCAACCTCAGCTGAGAGTCACACCAAGGCAGGAGGAGGGCAGAGCCATCTAGTCTCTGTATTTCACACACTGCAGGGGTTCAAACGGTGGGTTCAAGCTGCCAGAGCTGTCATGGGGCTAGACTGTGGGAGGGCAGTAGCCACCTGAGCAAACACAGAAGCCATGACTTCTGTCCATATGCGGAGTGATGAGGAGACCCTGAACCCAGGGCACAGGGAAGGCCTGCTGCCTCACGTCCCACACATGTGGACAAATGACTTGCGTCTCTTTACCTCTTCTATGCCTACTGTCTCAGCAATTTCCCACATCCCTGTATGGAATAATTCCCTTCCATTATTTCCTTTGTGTACTTAATACTGTTTATTAATGTTTGAAAAGAGCGTTGCCTAGCCCCTCACAAGCTTCACACCCTCCTGCAACAACTTGGATGAATGGAAAAGACTGGTTAAACAAAGCAACAACCAGAAGCACAATCCTTTCCCAGCCTGCCATTCGGGATACCCTTTCCTGGATGGGAAAGACATGCACTGAGGCCAAGGAAGATGTAAGGGTACAGCAGGGAAGGGCTTTGCAAGGCCCTTCCTTGCCATGCACCTGATGAGTTTAGGCTAGATGCAAACCAGATCACCTTGTTCTAAAGTTCCTTCTCTATGAAGGGCTCTAGCATGTGCTCCACTCAAGGCCTACATAAATCTGCCAGGGCCTACAGGCTTCCCTCATCAACAGGGTCTTACAGTCTACACAGGGAGGAGACAGCCTCTGGGTAATTAGTTTGAAAGACAGGCCTGACTGGGTTTCTGGCTTCCCTGTTTACAGTCAGTTTCTCTCTCATCCAGCCTATTCTGCCTATTTACCCTTCCGAAGGCAACTTCTTACCACGTCTCATGGGTGGCTCCCATCTGCTGATTAGTTAAAATCATCTCCCTTCTGCCTGGCACACAGCCTGCATCAGCTAACTGAAACAGCATAGGCAGACCTGTTGCCTGGCTTTCACATGTCTGAGTGCTGAATTTACAAATCAAATGGTCACCTGTCACTCATTCTGGAGCTACCAGCTGTGTTACAGTGCACACAACAATTGTTAAGTGAGCTCAGTTTCAGCCTTGAAGGCTTACATATAAGTAGCCATGTGGCTTAAATTCACATATGTAATATAAAATATTACCATACAAATAACCCATATTTACATCTGTTTTTGTTTGTTGTTTGTTTCTGTTGCCCAAACCCCATCCATTTAGATAAATACCACGAAAGTGACCAGCCAGTATCCTAAACCAAAGGCCATGACCCAGAGAGACCAGCCAGCCTCCTGAGCAATAGTGCATGTTTAATGTCCTGGGAGTTCTCCCACGCCTGGAGACTCACGGCAATTTCTCTCATCACTCATGTCCCCACAGTCATTGTCGAAGTCACACCACCAAATGCTGTTGATACAGTTGCCGTTACTGCAGCGATACTGGTTACGGAGACAGGTGTTCTCTAAACAAAGAGATGGGGTTGAAACCAGAATTAGTCTCACCATGAGACCACATAACTTTCTGTTTGCAGTTTCCAATTCTCTCCCCCCAACACCATTCTGCCACAGATGGGATGGAGTGGGGAGGGAGGGCCAAGACGGCACACATGCAGAGGAGGCAGGAAGTACCCCCACCCCACCCTACCCCTCTTTCTTCTTTAAATTAAAACTAAGATGAGGCAGCCTGCAAGTGTTTAGAGGCAATTACTAGGAAGAAAAGGAAAATGCTGACACCAACTGGGTCTACTAGGGAACAGACCTTGCCATCAGCAAAAATAAAATACAAATTATACAAACAAGTCTTCAAGTGGCTGTGTGTACAGAGTATCAAACATACCGAGGCGATAACATCTACCGCTATAATATACACCTAGTTGGCTCCCTATACTCTCAGCTTCCATATTCAAGATTCAGCTAACTGAACACCAGAAATATTTAGACTGAACACGATACTTTCCCTCTCCTTGGTATCATTCCCTGAACAACACAATTTAACACCCATCTTCGCAGTATTTACATTGCGGCAGGTATTATAACAACCTAGAGAAAGCCTGGATGTATACAGCAGGTGGATATAGGTTACATGCAACTGCTGTGCTTTTTTTACATAAAGGACTTGAGAATCCGTGGAATTTACCATCCACAGAAGTCATGGATCCTGGGTTAGGAAGGAATGATTTTATGTAGTTAGATACAGTTACACCAATACATACACTAATTTAATAACTGAGCAACTTAGTAAGATTTTAATAATGTGATATTCCCCCTCCTCCCTCTCCATCTCTCTCTCTCTCCTTTATCTCTCTCTCTCTCCTTTCTCTCTCTCTCTCTTTCTTTCCTTCTTTCTTCTTTCTTTCTTTCTTTCTTTCCTTCTTTCTTTCTTTCTTGGTTCCATGGCTTCCTCAAAGCAAGAACTTATATAAGACATAAAAGTGTCCAGCACACTGGGTCAAGGACACCGGTGGCCTGTGTGAACAATCAAAACCATTCCAACAGTGCCTGGGGAAACCTTTTGGCCTCTTCTTATAAATTACTGTTGACTCTCTTTCCAAATAGCTTTAAGATGCCATTCAGAGCATGAGAGGAAGTCTCCTGTTTCTAAGGAATGAGAGTCATCTTTTCCCCACTTGTAGTTTTTAAGGAAGCTGGATGAAAAGGCTCCCATTGTCCACTTGCCTGCCCTGGCCTCAGAGAAGTGTGGTTAGGGTTACAAAGCAAATATGACCTGGAGAATAAGGAAACGCAGGGCTTCAGCCATTAAACCAAACACTTCATGGCAAAGCCACTTTTGCTGGGCTCTCACAGACAAGAATGTGAGGTTCAGAGACTGAGTCAGTGGCGACAGACAACAAGACAGGAGTGGGGAGTCAGATTCTCAGAGGAAAGGACTTTAAACCATTTATTCAAATTCAAACTGGCTAAAGATGAGGCTTCTCCTGTCATTTACTAGCTCATAGCTTGGAAATCAAGACTTTTAGAGCCTGGGCAACACAGATCTGAAAGTCTGAGCTATTCCCAGCTCTGCAATAGCAGAGGGAGAGCAGTCTGCTCTGACGGAGGTTAGCCAGTTATGTCTGGAAGGCAACCTGGTCCACTGTTTTAAAGGCATGTGTCAGAGAACCTGTATGAGAAGAGTGAATGAGTACAGGAATAGACAGAACAAAAGCAAGCTGGACCTGCCATTTGTCATTAAATCAAGGGGCACAGCTATGGCCTTTATATAAATAACCTAGGATCCTTGTGAACCAGACTGAAGAACCAGAGGCCTTAGAGCCCAAACCACAGCCTCTCAGTATCTAATGGGTCTCATTTCCAGCTGGGACATTTTCTAATAACCAAAATGTAGGCAACACTGAGATCAGAAGGGAGGGGGAAGAGGGGTAGGAAAGAACAGGGACACACCTTCTTTGACGCAGGTATTGTTCTTCCTCTGAAAGCCCTGAGGGCAGTCACACATCAGGTCCCCAGACGAGAGGACACTGCTGGTCACACCTTCTGGACACCTGCAGCTTTTGGTGTTGTTGGCCTTAGGGAGACACAGTAGGCTGCAGGGCTGGGGTACACAGGCATTGCTTCCTAGAGAAAAAACACAAAAGCAGGACTTGGGTTAATAGGCAGCAGGAGGGAGCCAGAGAACGGGAGCCACTGCAGCTAACCTTACAGGGACCCGAGTAGGGGCCTACAGCTCACAGTGAGGGCTTCTCAAATCACTTGTCCCTGTAAGTGCTGGGCCCCGGGGAGCTGGAGAAGACCTGAGTTCCATTCCCAGCACCCACATGGTTCACAGCCATCTGTAACTCCAGTTCTACGGTTCTGATGCCTTCTCCTGACCTCTGTGGGTACCAGGCACATGTGTAGTAAACACACTTACATGCAGGCAAACACGCATACACATACAAATGAAATTTGAAGAATGGCTAGGGCTCAAGGGAAGCACGTGTCCCTCCTGGTGGTATGGAACTGAGTTACTGTAGGCTTAAAAATCAACCAGGAAGCCGGAGTGAGGAGAGGGGTAACAGAGAATCCACCATAACAGCCTCATTGCCAGAGCAGAATCACCAGCCAACCAGATCACAAGCTCTATTCTTTCTCTGACATCTGTAGGAATCCAGGGATTCCTTTACCTCGAACACCCACATCCCTAACTATAGGAATCATTACAGGGATACTCCTAATGACAAACAACAACTCATGGGATGTGTTGTTGTTTCTGTCACAAGAAAAGGAGGGCTCACAGAATCAGTTCCTTAAACATGCTCAATTATAGGATGACATTTGCACATGAACTGTGGTCATAAAATGATATGAAGGGCATTTTCACGTGCGAAATGAATGGCCCCAGCCAAACAAGCAAAAGTGTGGGTCCTATTTAAAGATGCTGATCTGGCAAAGCTGGATGGTGCTTCGATATGAGAGGTCATGCAGGGCAAGACCAAGCAAGCCACCAGATCTGAGGACAAGAATTGGGCAGGGCAGAGCGTTCCAGGTGGCACAAAGCCACAGAACAGAACTCGGGAGAGCTACATGACAGAGCTCAGAGGGAGATGGAGGAGAACCCATCACAGACCCTTTACACAGGATGCCAACAATGTGCAGTATAATGGCCCTCAGGCCAAGGAAAGACCAGAAAAAATCCCCTTTAGGAGACCAAGCCCAGATGTCTTCACAAGGCGTACTCAGAACGTTTTCAGACTCCTTTAGGAAAATTCCTCCAGAATCAGTTTAAGAACCCAAAACTGCCAGCATCTCACTTAAGTATCTGAATGTTTGGCAATTATCAAATTCATGTTGCCTCAAGTAACAGCTATCCACTCCCATTGTGGATGCTTGGAAGCCTGTATTTACAGTAGGCTCTGAAGAAGAATTAAAGAACTCTGAAATGCTTCAAGCCATGGCAACATCAACTAAAGAGGCTCATAATCTTGCAAAAACGACCTCTTTAAAGGATGAAAGAGAAACTTCCTACCAGGAGAAACAGCAGGGGCTCTACATAAAAAACAGCCAGATATCAAAACCAGAAATGCCTTCACTAGCCACCAAGGATCTCAAACCCATGAACATTCCACCTAAACTAATTTCGTTTTTTGCTGTTTTGTTTTCTTGCTTTGTATTGTTTTATTACAGGTCAGCATCCATCAAATCGAAGAATTCTAAATTGTTGTCACATCATCAAGTCACGGCTGGAAGAAGGTGCAGTGGTTGATGGCTTCACGGACACTGAAGTTTCTTGGCTCAAGTTCTCACCAGACGGGTTACTGAACCTGGCTTTCTTTCACATAGGCAGTGAAGACAACGGGAATGTGCAAAGGCATTAGATTTGGGCAAGGCCACTGTGAAATGCATCAGTATAGTGGGAGTGATAGAGCCAGCGCCTAGAAATGCACCTACCATTACTTTATGCTTGGCTACTAGAAAGCCCTACAGGTGTTAGGAGTGAACAACAAAAACAATGACCGTAGATAGCCTGGCACTGTATGCATCCTGCATTGGGACACTCTCTCAGGGAGCTACAGAGAGGCAGGGAGATTAAAGTGAAAGATTAAGCTTATGGTTGAAGGGCCTGCACAGCACTGGTAGCCAGACTCACCACTGAAGCATTAGCTCAAACTGTCTGGGAGGCTGGGAGCTGGCATTTTTGGCCCTGGAAAAGTCCTTCTCAGTATTAAAGACCCAAGAGAATCCCAAATGGGGAGCAAAGAGATATATTAAGTGCCCCCAGGCCAAAGTGACAGTCACCACTGATCCTGCAACCCTGTCTGGGTCCTTCCCACCAGCACCTCTATCTCAAACCAGGCCTGCCTCAGGTGCAGACACTACCCTAACCCCTTCAATTGTTCTTCTCTGGCTAGTTTAAGTGACAGTCACTCTGCAGGACACGAAGGAGAAATGGCAACCGTGCTGAGACCCTGTCCAGCATACACAGTACAGGGGTTTGGACTCTGACTGCTCCCCAGATGTGTGTGGGCTGGGTGTGACTGGCCCTCAGCTTGGGTGCTTGGGTTGCTGGGCTAAGAAGGCAGCCACCATGGGACGAGGAGAGCATGAGACAATCGAGTTCACTGGAACAGTTGCTGGAGCAACTGCCGGTACATAATCAGCATGCCATGAGCATTCAGAAAATGGAGCCATGCTGCACTGGATAGCTTCTTAGGGAACATTCTGTGGCTTGCAAAGTGAAGCAGAGGGGTGGTGTCCTTCATCCCAGGCCTAGAGAAACAGTGCTGAGGCTGCTAAGCAGGGCCCCATCCACATCTTACTTTAAATCGGGTTAGCTGGAACCGAATAATATCCTGTCTCAAAAAACCTAAAACCACAGAACCATAAAAACAGGTGTCCCCTCCAAAAAGTAGAAAATAAAAAAGAAAAAAGAAAAAGAATAAGATAGTTTCTCCATTTAGTGTCAGCTCTTACACTGGTGAGTGCCTTTGAGAAGACTAATATCTATGATTTCTTTCTTTGATCTACAAACCACGGATCATAATACCAACCCTCTGCCAGTCCTGAAGTCACACAAACAATACTGACTTATATTTGTACAACGCTTCATAGTGTTTGAAGGGAGTTCTTACACAACCTTCCTTAGTTCCCAAGGGATAACCCTGGTTATCTATAACTGTATTATTTTCCCCGTCAATTTTCTCTTCATGTGGTGAGTCAAGAAGCACAAAACAGTATCTATCAACCATATAGTTCAAAACAGGGAGCCCAGTAGTGTGTCAATAGAGGCAAGTCAGCAGACCCAGCCAGCTACTTAATCCCATAGAGATAGAGAAGGGCATGCTTAAAGAGAATTCTTCCCTGCATAGCCTCAACTTTCTCCTGGAGAATCAGGAGCCTCCTTCAAGATAAGCAAACAGGTAGCCAAGGAAGAAGGGAGCTTCCACACCCTCAATTCTGGTCTGTAGGACCAACAGGGCAAAGTGCAGTGGGAGGTTCTGGAACCCTGAGCCACCCATTCTAAAAGAAGCACAGCCAAGAGTGGGTGGGGCACACCTGAAAATCTGGTGCTCAGTGAGCTGAGCCAGGAGGGTTGAGAAGACCAGGAAAACCTAGATTACATAATGAGGCACTGTTTCAAAAAGAAGACAACAGAAAGAATCAGGCATGATAGTTCATGCCTGTAATTCCAGTACTTGGAAGGCAGAGGAAAGGGCATGGCCAGCCTGGGCTCCACGGTGAGTTTCGGGCTAGCTTGAGTTACAATGCTAGAATTTGTCTCTGAATAAAAATAAATAAAATAAAAACAGAAGCTCTTCCCCTCTCTGCTCATCCCTTCTTTCAACAAATCATAACTGAGCACCTACTAAGTGCTACACACTGGTAAAGTATTGAGGAGAGAAAAGGCTTTGTTTCCTGAGGTTCAGATGTTCGAGGTGGGAGTGTGAGTGAAAGCAATACAACCGCACAGAGCATGGCCACAGAGGTAGGAATGTTCAAGGAGCAGGCAAGCATCTGGGCACCCAGCATGCACCTCTCCTTGTGAATGTGCCAAACTGGGATTAAGCACATGCCGGGCCTCTCACAGCTGCAACCACAAACCCATACCACCCATCAGTGAGGAGCCCAGGGCAGGAAAAGGGTATAATCACCCACCAAGCCCCAGCACTCCAGGCAGGCAGAACATGCTGTATTCCAGCTGTTTGTGTATCATTAGAAAAGAAATTAAGATGTCATTAGGAAGAAATTAAATAATGTGCATGTTGTCGTGACAACAGGGAAGCAAACTGCCAGATCTTGCAGTCTGAGTTGAGATTGCCCACATGCAGTCCCTTTCTGGGGACCAAGTCTGGGGAGAGAGAAGAGGAGACTGCCTCACCAGCATTCTTTCCTTTGTAGAAGATCTTCATGTCCATCAGGCCTGTGAGCTGGCTTGCTAGGATCTCCATCCGGGAGCCACTGTATTTTGAAGCTCTGAAGATGCTAAGCTGTGACCAGTCATCCCAGTAGATTTCATTCTAAAGAGAAAACCTTCACCTGTTAATCTAGTTCAGTGAGTGGTCCTCCTTTCAGGACACTTCACGAGGACAAGGGCCTCTCCACACCACCACTATGTGGGGACAACAGACAATTACTGAATAACAGTCTTGGTCAAGATTTCACTTAAGTCCAACTGTCAGAGCCTTTATTGAAACCTCACCAACTGCCAACCAGGAAAAAAAATGGCCTAGAAGAGACTAGTGCACATTTAGTTGGACCAAGTAGGAGCCTCAGTGCTGAAATACATTTTCCCATGTTGATCAGGAGCATTTGCTCCCTAGGTGAAGCAGGTGGTCCACAGCTCATCCTCAGTCAGCTGGGAATGAAGCAAGGGTGGGCCATAGGGAACAGAAACATGACCACCAGAAGTGAAGAGCAAGAACACTCAAAGGAAGTAAGCCCAACTTTCAGCCTGTGAGCCGTGGTAGAAGCCTAGCATCCCTCCATGAAGGCCAGAGAGAAGTTAGTGCAGATTTGGAAGAGACTCAGTTTCCAAGACATTAGACAGACTCTTTGCAAAAGCCCAACAGGCCCCAGATATGCACGTCACATGTTCTTCCTCTGCTCTGGCAGACAGCACAAGGGTACATGGCAGGACAAGACTCACCTTAAAAACAGCAATGGCGTAAGGGTGTGGGAGGTTATCCAGGATGACCGAACGTTGCTGGCCACTGAAAGTGATGCGCTCGATACAGTCCAGATAAGCATCTGTCCAGTAGATCCACTGGCTGTCCACAGAGATGCCATTGGGCCACTTTACATCCTCTGACACAAGACGATAGGCTGCAGAGCCATCCATGTTGCTCCGGTAAATCCCAGGTTTCAAGTCTCCCCAGTCAGTCCAGAACATCACCCTAGTCAACAGAGGGATCACACAGTCTCATGAAAATGACAGGACAGCCCTGCTTCTGTTTCCAAGAGGCAGAAGAGTAATCATTAGAACAATCAACACCAAAACAATCATTATTACTATTATCTGTCATGATACTATTTGAGAGTCTTTCAGAAATTTAAAATAGTTGAATTTGACTCAAAAATTCCCCTGCTGAAGTCCATCTACAATCACATTATTCCAACACTATACAAAGAAATGTACATAAATGTATATTAATCTAAATGCTAACTGGTAGAGGAAGTGTTGCATAGAATAGAATATACAAATTGCAATGCCCCTAAAATGTTGTATGCAAAGTACTTGAAAACCTACATATTTGTATTTGCTAGTTAGTTCTTCTCAATGACACAAACTAGAGTCACCTCAGAAGAAGCAACCTCAATTGAGGGACTGCCTCCATCAGACTGGCCTGTGGGCCGGTCTGAGGGGATTATCTTCAATGATGATTAATGCAGGAGGTTCCAGACCACTGTGTGTGGTGTCACTCCTGGGCAGGTGGTCCTGGGTTATATAAGAAAGCAGGCTGAGAAAGCCATGGAGGGCAAACCATAAAGTGTGGTCTGTTTCAGTTCCTGCCTTGGCTTCCTCAGTGACGAACTGTAACCTGTAAGCAAAACAAACTCCTTCCTCCCACCAAGTTAGCTTTGATCCAAGGTTTTAATCCAAGCAACAGAGAGTAATCTAAAATATTACATGTGCTCTGATATACGATCAATCAATCCACATGTCTTTTGACAGGTAGGAAATCACAAATACCCTATGATTCTATCTGATGTGATGTGTTGTATGTGTCACTAAGGGGCGCTAGCTATACTTAAAGATCATGACTGAACACCAGAAAAAAAAAAAAAAAGAAGAAGAAAAAAAAACTACTCCTAATAATACAAGCAAAAAATTAACAGTAGCTATTATGTGTGACTAACGGTGACTATTATGTAACCGTGAAGCGATTGTATCCTTAGGCTGTAGGAGGATGAAGGGCGAAGAATGAGAACCCAGCAAACATAAGTTTCCTTTCAAAATCTTCCGTTCTCTCTTAATGTCTTTAACCAAGTCCATGGATTTCTTTTAGACTTTTTCTTTAAAAATAGTGTCTCAATTATAAGTATACCGGAAGAGGAAAGTCAACCTGCATCTCCTTCTTATCTATATTCCCTGTGAATAAGGAGTTAATAAAAGGCCTCCATACATATCCCGAGTGCATGTTAATTTTAAATAAGAAAGCATGCATATACTGGGAGTTGTGTGTGTGTGAAAGATTGATTGAATTAAATAAATGTGAGATGCATGAAACTCAAGATAAAAAAAAAATCCTTGCAATGTACCAGTGCCTGCCTGCTTTACAAAGACTCCCTTCAGTGTTACCTTTCCTGTAGAAACACCACACAGATGGGAGGCATCCAGAGACCTTTGGAGAGTCGGATGCTTGCTAATGAAATACGCACAGGGTTTCCAGAACACAACTACCAAGCTATGGCTTCAAAAGCCTCAGTCGACCCATAACCCCCACCATGATCACGGCAAGCAGAAATTTTGCCCCAAGTTTACATTTTCATGTACATTTGTTGTAGTAGGGAACACAATGCTGACTCCCCACAGGGGACACACTTACCCCTCTTGGGGCACAAGAACTAGCGCCCTGGGCCGATCAAGCACGGAAGAATTGACGATGGTCAGTCGGAAGTCACCATCTGGATTAGCTACCTGACAAAACAAAAGTGGGATGGGGGGAGATGGTGAGGGATCTGAGCCACCTACAAAACCCACACTGTGAAAGCCCTCCATCAGGCCCTGCCTACAGGCACACCCTGCATACCTACCTGTGCCTGAGTACCACTCTAGAACCACTGGGAAGCCTGTCTTGATTTCCAGTCAGAAGGCACAGATCATGTCCCTGGCTGAGAAAATTTTCACATGGACTGAAGGGGAAACTAGAGCTGTGTGTTTCCTGACCCCAACCCCAGGGCATAATAACTTGAACAAAGGTAAATGATGTGGTCCCTCCAAGTCCATGAAGCCCCATAAATGTCATCCTTCAGTACTTCCACACAAGCTACACACTTCTTCCTGCACACTTGAAAGCATCCCTAGACCACTGCTAATTCCTATGACAGTGTTGGTCCTAAGTAAATAGGTGTTGCTGAGTTGTTTGGGAATGGATGGCAAGGAAAGAAGTCTGCATATGAAGTACAATTTTGTTTTTTCTTTTTCTTTTTTTTAAAGAATATTTTCAATTCATGGATGTAAAACTACAGATTTGGAGGGCTGGCTGTACCCAACCGCCATCACCACGCTATGTGCATTTCCTCTGCCAGTGTCCCTCCAGCATCAGGTTCAGATAAGAGGGCGGCAGCTTCTCCAGTCACTTCGTCTCTCTTCGTACCACCCACTCCCCAACCACACAATCACATGACTCGCTTCATGTTCTTACCAGAACCCCTCATCATCAAGACAGATTTCTTTATCTTCTTATCACTTTGCTTCTAACACTGAGCTAGTTTGTTTGTGTGGTTTTCAGTGGTTTTGTTTTAAGACAAGATCTTTGAGCACCTCAGACTGGCCATTAAACTTAGTATGTGGCCCACGCTGGCCTCAAAATCTTGATCCTCCTGCCTCAGCCAAGCTCTGGGATTACAGGTATGCACCATCATAGCAGCTCCATTAAACTTAATGCCAATCGGAAAGAGAGCGTGTGTGTCCTTCCCATTCCTTGATCACAGCACCATCAACCTTAAGACCAGACCTGGCACAGGACCTGCACCAAGGAGCACTCATTCAACAGCTAAGTAAAGGACTCTGGCTCTCAACATTAAGAAAAATGAGATTCAGGAAGCCCCTTGCTGCATGCCCCATAGTGGGCAGGATGATGCATGAATCCAGGACAGCCTTCAAGCCTGTGTCTCCTTCTCTCTATATCACTTAGCTTTCTGTGTTTCCCCACTGTGTTTTTCCCCATTAACCTGACAAGTCACACCTCCATGCAGTGCCAATACAAAGAGCTACAGGAACAGTATTCTAAGGCCACAGCGGTAATCTGCCAGATAGGGTGCACATATGATTCTTCAACATGATACTTTGGGCAGCTTACAGGCCCTTCATCACCTCATGTAACGGTGGCTATACAAGGTAGAACAGGTTTCTGGACAGCCAAGTAATAGATAGCTAGAGATCAATAATGATAATGATAGAGTCATTGTCGTTTTAGATAATAATGGACTGTTATTGCTAGGATGATTACAACATTATAAAATCATCATCATTATTGTTATTATATGATACTTCTGCTAGCCAAAATACAAACTCTTCTGCATCTTAAATGGCACCTCTGGCTTCATGTCCTCACTTGGGTTCTTCTGAGTTGACCCCCTTTCATCTCTTCAGAGGTTCAGCAAGCTGAGGCCCTGGAAACCCTGGGAAATTTCCCGAGTTACATGACACACTGCTTTCTGTCTTTGTGTCAGAGCTGGCTCAGAGCCCAGCCGTTCCACCTGCTTGCCTAATGAAGAACATAGGAGTACTCGTACCTCAATCTTTTTAAAGCCAGCATCCACCCAGTACAGTAATTGGCTGAGGGGTTCGAAGGCCAAAGCCTCCACAGTCTCCAGGCCAGAATTGATGATAACCTCTTGCCCAGTGCTCCCATTCAAGCAGAGTCGCTGGGGAGAGAAAGCAGTAATCAACACTATGGACTGTGCAGCAGACCCAGGCCAGTCAGCCAGCCCCACGGACAGTAACCCTGCCTTCAGGTAGCTGGTTTGCCAAAGGCACAAGGTTTTATAGGAGGAAATGTGGGTTAGATAGTAGAATCTTCAAGACCCTACTTTAAACATAATGACAGGCAGAATTAGTCATTCCTGTTACTGAATGCTAGTATTATAAACACAGATTACTAAACTATGGCTTGTCTCGGAGTAATGATCTATTCATGGAGACATAGGAATCTGCTGCTTTAAAATAAATGAAAAACAGACTGCTGATACTTTTTAATTCTCCTGTCTCCTTTCACAGTCTTCTACCCCTTGCAAGGCTCTTGGACATTGGGTATCACTGTTGGGGCGGTTACACTCAGTGGCCTTCCCTAACCCCAACCCTCATAATGTAAAACTTATATTAGGTCAGGACTTTGGAACCAGGTAGACAATGAGTCACTATGACAGAGCTGTCTTGTTGTCTTTTTTGATCCTGTGGCTTGCTTGCTAGATAAGTGACCTGCCACTGAGCTACAGTCCCAGGTTCATTTGGGAATGGGGAAATGGCTCAGCAGTTTAAAGTGCTTCCTGTTCTTGCAAAAGAAAGTCCCGATCTCAGAACCCACATGGCAGCTAGACAAACATCTGTATCCTCAGTTCCAGAGGTTACTTCTCCTGGCCTCCCCTGGCACCAGGCATGCAATGGTACATAGACATACATGTAGCCAAAACACCCATAAAGTAAAACACCATAAAGTAAAATTAAAAACAAAATCTAAAATGCATACATTTGAGCATATGAGTATATGACCAAGTGTCTGGACCTATCATGGGATCTTTAATACCTACATTCTATGTGTGTGTGCATGTCTGTGTCTGTGTGTATGTGTGGTGATAGTGTGTCGCTGTTTTATTTTTGTAGTCCTGAAAATTGAACCTGGGCCCTTGTGTTCACTAGGTGAACACTGATCCACTCTGCTATATTTCCCCTGAGTATCTAGGCTGAAACCATCCACACCCACCCACCCATTCCCCAACACACAACCTCCCACCATGTCCAACTACTTCCTGGTTCTTGTCTGAGTTTAGGAGACTTGGAGTGGGCAGTTGTGTGAACTGAAGATAACTGGAAGGCCACTACACTTTGACTTGGAGGGGAAGATGCTAAAGAGGAAGGTGGCAACTGACAATCCCACATCACTGGCCCCAGAGCCTCCCCAGCAGGAAAAGTGAGACCTCAGATGCAGTCAGGGATGCAGATTGGGACCATCCTTTATCTTTCTCACAGGGGCAGAGCCAGGCAGGGGAAGAAAATTACAACAGAAAAGCCCAGTTCTGTGTAGCAACCCAGGAATGGTTTACCATGTGCAAACTGCTTGTGGCTCACCTACTTAAGCCTCGATTGGAGCCTCTCAGGACTGAACAGTCAGAAGTCACAGCTTCAAGACTTAATCAGTGGCTGACAGACTCACCTGGATGGTGTCCAGCGCCAGGTCTGACCAATACAGGCAGTTGCGTTCATAGTCAAAGTCCAGGGCCACAGCTGCCCGCAGCCCTGAGAGAGGCAGCTGCTCCGTGGCTCCCGAAGCCAGGTCATAGCGGTAGATGGACTTCCGCACAGCATATAGGATGAACTCATTTTCTTCTGCAGACACAAAGCACCATGATAGCCAGGGATAAAGACTGCCTAGCAGGCCTGGCCTTCTTTCTCACACACAAACCTCAACCTCATTGTCACAAGAGTAGATCAAGTGCAAGAGCTTAGGAATCTAGACTCAGGACACAGAACAAAATCACATTTCTAACCCGGTAGATGCATTTCTTTATCTGTGTTTTGTTACACTGCAAAACCAAAAATTTCAACATCCATATTTCTGATCTCTGCCTAACAGTCTTCAGTCACACTCATCAATGTAGGCGACAGACAGGTCATTCCATATCATATCACCTGATAGCCCCATAAAACCATTATCGTGGCAACTACTTGCTAACTTCTAAATTTTTCACCAAATTTGTTCACTCACATATACTATTCAAAATGGCCTGTGTATGCTTTAGGGTCGACCTGTTAAGTTTCTAAAGCAATCATACATTTGTTCTGGAATGAATACAAAATGTTCTACAGAGTAATTACAAAGGTTCTGTTTCTGCTCAGCAAATGTTTACACAATGTACTTACTATGTACCAGGCATTGTTTAATCCTCAAAATATCCATGAGATTGAAGAATGGGTATTAATTCACTCAAGGACACACAGCTAGGAAGCAAGCATCTGGATTCAGAGTCTATGTTTTAGCCTTTATACCATGCTGCCTTTAACAGGGCAGATCCTCGCGGTGACATTTTTTTAAGGCATATAGAGGGTCAGTGTGCTTCCGAGTGTTACCTAATATCAGACAACTAGTAATTTAAGGCCTAATACCCCCTCTTTCTACTTAAAAAACAGCCTAGGAGTCATTAGGACTCTTCCAAAGGAGTACAGAGCAATGAGCATCTCTATCTACAGCACACATAGAACTCTGGGATAGTCTAACACAAAGAGGTGCCTGAAGATGGCAAGACTAGGAAGGATGTGTAATGTGTAAGCTCAATGTCCTTCAGCCACACCTCCCCCTCAGCATCTCTTACACAGCTCTGTCATTTGACTGTTCACCTGTATTCTTCTATATCTTGAGCAGCAAGTCGATTTTAAAAGAACCCAATCTAGAGATGCAGGGAAAAAATAAAGCACAGAGGCAAACCCCAGAGGAACTACAAGGATGCCATTCAGAAGAAGAGATGAGAAGAAGCCTGGTCCTAGGGCAAAACTAAGGACCACACCCAGATGTTTCTTGAATCTGTGCCTGTCCAAATATTTTATTTGTGTCATCTCTCCAAATAGACTAACAATAAAAATACCTCTTTTAAAAAAGCAAAACAAAATGTAAAACATCCACTGATGCTATGCTACATTCGGGACATGTGGAAGCAAGATGCAAACATGAATCCTTTGCTACAGGCTTGAATTGGTTGTTGCCCCTCTCTCTTGTCTTTCTCTCATCCTGTTAACTCACTGAACTCGCATAGCCTTATAACCACCTGCTGGCAAGATGGATAAGCAGGTAAAGATACTTGTTGCCAAACCTAATGACCTGAGTTAGATCCCCAGAAACCTTCCAGTGGAAGAGGAGAATCAACTCAAGTTGGCCTCTGAGCTCTACACTTGTTTCATATGTGAAAAGCTCTGGGCTAATCCCCAGCACTGCTCCCCAAAAGTTTTAAATAATAGACAAATCTATCTAAATCTTGAATAAGTTAAGTTTGCCTCTTTTTCTTTATTTTCATTTTACTTCAAAAATACCCAAGGTACCACCATATGGTAACTAATGTCTCCTTTTGGCTGACATTCACCCAAGGCAGGGGGCAGTGTTATGATAATGCAGGAGAGGAACCTTGTGTGACCCAGGCAGAAGGACAAACATGCCAGGCAGACAGAGCTTAAGAGAGAAGTTTTATTAGCAAGAGGAGGGAGGAAGGGGAAGGAAAGAGAACAGAGGTAAAGAGACACAGAGACAGAAGAGAAGAGAAGAGAAGAGAAGAGAAGAGAAGAGAAGAGAAGAGAAGAGAAGAGAAGAGAAGAGAAGAGAAGAGAAGAGAGAGGAAAAATCCTGCCTACCCCAGGGAAACAGCAGGAAAGAGAGGAGGTGGGGAGAGGAGTGGGAAAGAGAGCAGAAGTGGGGGAAGGGGTGTCTTTCTTTTAAAGAGTCCTTTGCATCTGCATGCAGACTATGCAGTCATGGAACCCCGGGCTGACCAGGGTACTGCCTGAGTGCATTCTGCCAGGTGACAGGGGCAGGCCAGTGTAATGCCTGAATCCTTAGCAGCAGGAGGACATAGGTCACAAGATGAAAGCCACAGCCCAGTAATGACATTTCTGACCCACATCCCTCTGCAGCACCCAGACCCTCACTGCTCCTTTGTTTCTTCTAAGAAGCCAGGGCCCTTAAAGCATAGGAGACAAGCAGAAGGGCTTGCTTAGGAGGCAGGCAAAGAATACATGCAATGCTCCCCACATGTGAGTGAGTCCTGACCTAGAAATGGAGTAGGCTTTGGCTGGCGCAGCCATGCACAAGCACAGCCTAGAAAGATCCATTGTTACAGTAATCATAAAGAAGAAAAATTGTTGCATTTAAAAAATCCTTCCAGATGCCCACATTACCTCATCTTTGTAAAGATGTTATGGTTCCCATTAGGCCTAGAAAACATCTTTTTTTTTCCCCCCTCTGAGTACTTCCTTGCTTGCATTTCGGGGATGACCTACCCTAAAATGAGACTTTTCTATTTCATCCCCTGCTCCCTCCTCTCATATAGGAAGAGGAAATAGCTTTCTTGCCATTTCTGACAGCTTTAAACAAACAGTTGTGTCCCTTGCTGAATTACCCCTAGAAGTATTTATGACAACAGTATGTACTCTAGGCCCTCAAGAGCGATCACTCAAACCCTCCTCACCCAAGCCCTCATCACAGCAGCTCGTGAAGGGAACTCTCGAATATTATCTGCTCATTTGTAGGAATCTGCTGAATTAGTGGTTCTTTTTACGTCTCCACAGTGAGGTATGTTAATTACTCTGGTAATGATGGAAGATTAAATTAAGGGGCTAATGAGCTTAGCATGAAAACACCAGGGCAAGCCGAGGAGCAATAAGCTGGCAGGAGACTGCCTTGCGCTGCCTGCCTGTGGAAGATGGAGGATGACGGGTCTGTGTCGTGATTCACTGGGAGCTCCTGACACTTAGAGCAGGACCGAACTGCTGATGAAGAAGCCAGGGCACTCACCTGCCCTCACTGACAAGTAGCAGCACGGTGAAGCCTCTGAGGGAGTGAGGAAGCCCTGAGTAAGTAAGACCTGGAAACAGTGAAGGAAGAAAAGAGGCCAAGCAATCCCCTTTTTATTTCTTGTGGTAAGTGTGTGTATCTCTGTGTCTGTGTGTGTATGTGTATCTGTGTGGGTGTGTCTGTGTATGTATGTGTATCTGTGTGGGTGTGTCTGTGTGTGTTATGTGTGTGTGTCTCTGTGTCTGCGTGTTGTACATGTGGATTTGTATCTCTCTGTGTGTGTGTGTGTGTATGTATGTATGTATGTGTGTGCCTCTCTGTATGTATGTGTCTATGTGTGTCTCTGTACGTGCCTGTGTTCATGTGTGTGCATATGTGTGTGTATGTCTTCATGTGTGTCTGTGTGTATACATGTGCCTCTGTGTATGTGTGTTCGTGTGTGTGGTGTACATGAGCATATGTGTGCCCAGCTGAACATCACGTGTCCTGCTCCATCACTTTCAGTCTTACTCCCTGAAGAGAATCTCTCACTCAGCCTGGAGCTCAGCTGGTCTCCAGCAAGCCCCAGTAAGCCTCCTGTTTCCACCCCTCCACAACACTGAGCTTACAAGCTCACACATGATTATGCCTGGCTTTTGTTTAGAGAACTTGAACTCAGGTTTTCATGCCCATATAGCAAATGCTCTTGTCCACTGAGCCATGTACCCAGCACGAACACCTTTTTAAGGCATCAAATTTGTTGTCTATATAACTCATGTTACATCACCACTACACAGCTAAAATGTGTTTGAAATATACTTATATCTTCATAGTCTCTCCAAAGAAGGTCTTCACCATTAGTAGGCTCAGTGAGCACGGGGAATAGGACTAACACTTAGATGCCATTTGGATCCTGTACCTTCAGGACTGAATTTTACCACTGTTGATTACTAGATACATGATCTCAGGAACATCTTTTTCTCTGAACCTGCTTGCTTCCTCAGATAGATAGATACACATGCAATCATTTTTAGTAGAGCCAATGATGTCTGCATCCCTGGGCTGCAGAGAGGATTCAACTGCCAACACATGAACAAGTGCATTGAAATCTGTGACATTCTAATAAAACTAAGAATTATTATAAAATAAGACAGACCGCTTAGCAAGTTTAGAAGGAGCCTCAGTCTCTTTATATTCAACTTGGACAAACTGAGATGCACATCAAGGCCTGAGACTGCTCCCCAATGTCCAGTGCTCAACACACAACAGACACCAAATAGACTAGCCCCCTAACACCTGACCTGCCACCCAACAGTTCCCATTCTTTCAAGGTGGGAGACTACACATGTGTTGCATGTGCCTGCTAAGCTTAAGGAAGGAGATTCCATGATGCTTAAATTCTAAGAACTGCCACTTGCCTAGGGGCGGTGAGACCAGAATAACCCAACCAGCACTCAAGAAGGCAAAGAGAAGAGGCTGCCTGTCTTACCTGCCAGGGGACAGGGAACCAGCTCCCCTTCCAGCCGCGCTTCCACATCTCCTCCACTGCAAGTGTCCCCAGAAATCTTCCGATAGCTGTTACCCCCACCACCAAAGCAAGAAGTCAGAAACACAGAGGGTACATATGGATCATGGAGGTCCCCCAAATGAGCACATACTCCTGGCTATGAACAACAAAGTTAGAAGGATGGGGTTTAGCCGCTCTGAGTCAGTTTCACTTGCAATATTTAGAGTGTGTAGACCCAGACAATTTAATGCATTGCTTGGGGAAACACTTAAAAATATCTCTCTTCTATAAACTCCTCTGAAGATGTTTCCGCAGCTGAGGATGCTCTCAGCCTTGCAGAAAAGCTTGTAGACTTCCCTCACTGGCAACAGAAGACTGCAGGTGCCATTAATTGAAAAAGTTGTCCAACCACCTGCAGTCTTTAACTTGGGGTTTGAGAATTTAGGGTGCGGGCAGAGTCACATGATCCTCAGAACCCCCCCTCCTCCTTCCCCTTGTGAACTTGAGTCAGACAACTGTGCAATACATACCCTCTCGTTCTCCTGTATGTAGAACCCACAGGACAAGGCATAGGAGGGCTGTAGGGCTTCCCAGAAAACTCAGGGTCTGGAACACAAACCTCTAGGGAGAGGTCTTCACTCAGCTTGAAGCCAAAGTCACTGAAACGGCAATTGGAGTTCCTTTAGACCATGGACATGTACCATTGGCACTTCAGAACCAACCCTGCAACCTCTATACTCTACCTAGTACTTACAATCTATGGACTACTCCACTGGCCCTTTAAGGAACAGCCACTTTGTTATACTAAGCTACATCTGCATAGAAAGCTGTGTTTCAGAGACACATCTGGAGAGCCACTCTAAGCTACATACAAAAAGGATGCAAGTCATCATGCCAAAGAAAGATATCTGCACTCAACTGCCTATCCAGACTCAGGGTCTGTTGTTCTTAGCTGAAAGGGAACACTGGGGCCCAAACTACAGTTCTGTTGGCAGAGTGCTTCCTAACACACACAAGGCCTTGGGTTCAATAGCAGCACTAGGTGTGTGGGTACAAACCAGCGAGGTAGAGAAAAGACAATCAGAAGTTGATTTGAAGTAGGCTTGAAGCTAGCCTGGCATACAAGACTCTATTTCAAAGAAATAAATAAAATGGGGGACAGGGTGGTGGCAAGTAAAATCTCATGAACATAAGCTGGGCACTGTGTAAAACGCGGGCCTCAGTGGTGCCTGTCTATAATTCCAGTGCTCCTACTCCAAGAAGGGAGGAGCTAGGAGAGGTTACATACTTAGAGCTAGCCAGCCTACACAGAGCAGAGACAAGAGATTTTACCTCAGAACCAACCAAGGTAGGAAAGAACCAGCTCCCAGAAGTTGTCTGCTGGCCTCCCACACACATGCCTTATCACAGGTGCATATACCACACACACACACACACACACACACACACACACACTGTATTAGCCAATATTTAAAGATTGTGATACTTCCTCCTTGGCTCACTGGGAGAATTAAAAGAAGAATGTAAAAAGAAAAAACCTTAAAAAAGATTTTTTTTTTTGAAGTGCTGGAATCAAACTCAGGACTTTGTCCATGCCAGGTAAATGCTCTATCTATTACTTCCTGGTCTTAAAAATCATGTCACTTAAGACCCTTTTCCCATACTATCTAAATCACCTAAATGTCTCATCTTGAACTTTGGGAGATGACAGTTTAGTTCATCCTGTAATCTGGAGACTGCATCAGCCAAACTTACAGCCTGGTGGGTGAAGTAAGCAAATGCTGGTTGAATTCTAAGTCTTCCCCCATCTCCATGGAGACCACATCAGTCAAACTCACAGCTTGGTGGGTGAAGCAAGGAAATACTGGTTGAATCCTAAGTCTTCCCCCATCTGCATGGTTTCTTTCTCCAGGCTATCCTTCCCACTTGGAAAGTAAGGCAGCTGCACTGTGTTTTCCAAGGCTCAATGCAAGCTACCGGTTCTTCAAGTCATAAGAATTTTATATTCATGAGCTGGACCCCAAGAGCTTCACTTCCCAGCATTGAATTCAACATTTATTAAATATTTCCTACATTTTCCTAGATTAAAAGTACAACCAAATTACAGGACAATGTAGTTTGCATTGTAAATCCACACTTAGTGATCTGTGGAGAACCCTCCAAGGGCAGTGATTTTATTACTCTCTCTTTCATTCAATCATCCATTTGTTACTGAATGGCTACTCTATGAGGACCTGCACTGCTGGAGTGTTAGCACATTGCTTGTTTGCCTCCATAGCCAGGCACCCAGCTGTGAGACAGCTTTCTTGGTCTGAGGGTCACAACAGCTTCCTCCTCTCCCACAAACAATGAAAGTCTGCAAAAAACATCAACATCACATCTTTAAAAGTGCCTGTCCCATAAAAACTGTTTTAATTACATGTGCAAACACATGGATCTGCACACATATGTATGGACAATGGCTCACAACATGCTTTACTAAGGGTTGCACTTAAGAATTTGAAAGCTGCAGGTCTTGGTAACGTGGAAAAATAAAATAAAAATGCAAAAGAAACCACTCTTGAAATCAGAGAACATAGCTATCAATAGTGCGGTGTCCCACTATGGTCTGAAAAGGCTAACAGAATTTACCTGGCTTGCAAACACAATGGTCTGCCATGGCTCTACCCATGGGCAGGTATCACCACAGCTGGCATGTCCTTATCTCAGCTCTCATGGTGTCTTGGGACCATTTCCTTTTTCAATGCCATAGTCCAATCCATACACTATTCTCTGGAGTCACATGACCAGAATGGCCCCCTTCTTTTGGAAGCCAAGGCAAACAGAGGGCAGCCTGACATCAATGAGCCCTTGGCCATCTGTGCAGTGCCACGGGGGTGGGGGTGGGGGTGGGGGGGAGGGCACAGGGGTTTTCCTGGTCTACAATAAAGACTTAGCACTCAGCAGAAATAAGGACCAAGCAACTTCTAGCAAACCAGTGGCATCCCAGCCAGTTTTCCTAGACTATGGAACTTTTGCTTGTTTTTTGGGGGGAGGATTTTTCATTTCTTCTTTAAAAAAGCAAAACAGAACCAGGAGGCAAGAAAGCAAGAGTTTTGTTTGATTTTCTCAAGTAACATTTTACATTGGCTTAATTTTGTTTCTTGGTAGAGTCATTGTTCATGGCTGAAGGAGGCTAGCTAGCTCCAGAGCACCTACAGATCCCAGATGTAACTGACACCCCTGTTGAAACCTGCAATAAGAATGAATGCAAAGGACTGGGGATCTAGCACCTGGAAGCTGCTTGAACCCCTGTTCCAGCATGCGTATTTTACCAAGACCCATATGTGTTTGGACAAATCTAGGTGGCTGTTTTTATAAAACCAGAGTCTCCTGGATCACAACCTGTCTTCCTCTGGGATGTCTTTCCTTCATCTGTTGGTGCTATCAGAGGCATAGCTAAGTAGCACCCCTAGAACCATAAAGCCTAAAACATTTACCATGGGGCCCTCTTCCAACCTCTGATCTAGCATAATCTCTGGCTTTAAGCTGGCCAAGCACAATGATGCTAAAGGTAAAACATATGTAGTGCTTCAACCACCACAGAAACAAATGCTCTGAGTAGGCTGTAAACCCACATTCTAGCTGCCCGCCCTTAGCACCTGACAGAAGGGACCCCATACTGTGCACTCAACAGCAGGAACCTTCTCCAGCTAAGCTCTGCTCATCTATCTCATCTCTCCTCAAAGGCCTTTGAGGCCTGTCTTGCCTGCAGAACTGGGTCCCTCTCCTGCAGGACCTCAGCTTTCACTCACTGCCTGACATCTTTTCCACCTCAGTTCTACTCACGGACCCCATTCCACACACCCAAACCAGTCATCCAAAACAGACTGGCAGTAGCAGGCACGCTCCTGCCCCCACATCACCACACTGCTGCTGATACTGCCATGTCAACATAGCTTGATGCTTCCTTAAAGCCCAGCTCAAAATTCTGATTTTCCTATTGCAAATCACAGCCTTCTCTTTCCATGTCCACACTAAAGGCAGTCATGCAGTCATTCTTGCTCGATGGTGGCTTCTTGCCTCCTGTCATGGGATTCATGCAGATGTCGATTCCATTTAACAATTACCAGATGTGCCCTGGATAGTTTCCTCAAGCAATAATAGATGTTGCAAAAACTCATACATACATACATATAAACATCCTCCCCCCCCCCATTTCAGATAAGAAAACAAGTCCTCTCTAGTGAAGGAGATCTATAGAAAACACGTTCCCCAAAATGGGACTTTCAGCATGTTCCCTTCAGGGGTCCTCCTAGAAACAAACCCTGACTGTGAGTCCCTACAGAAATGACTGAAGCTCTGGGAGGCCACAACTCTACTCAACTTCATGGCTATAGAATTTGAAGACAACGTTAAGTAAAAAGTGTCTCACATAGTTCCTGGCTCACAGAGCACGCTCCACAAATGCTATCCCCTTCCTCTGAAAAACAGAGCATGCTCTCCCATCTTTTAGCCTCCCACTGCAGAGCAGATATGACACAACTCAAGGTCCCGGGCATGGAGGAGAAACACACCACTCATAGTCCTCCCGGGTGCAAGAGCAGTTGGACACGACCACTGGCCGGTCAAAGTCTTCCCCGTTAAAGCATGTTGCGTGGGGGGTCCTCCTTTTGAAAACTGTCTTGTGTCCTAGCAAACACTCGTTTCCCCGCTCATCAGATGGGGACCACAGCTTGTAGTCGTTTTCTGTGCAGGGAACCCCTGAGAACAGAAAAGGGCAGAGCAAAGTATCAGATACAGGCTGTGCAGGGTTTCCTGTCTCCCCACCCTCAACTCAGCCCTACTTCCAGTGTCTCTGTGGCCACCCAGCAAGTGCAGAGCAAAAAGCTACCCATCTCTAGTCATGGCATGCTGAGGGTGGGCAGTAGTCCCGAGAATAACATAGGTGCTCCCCTGAGAAAGCTGTGGAGATGCCAGTCACATCTGACTTCTGAATCATAAAATTTGAGGTACTTGGGAGGGCAGTGTTGGTAATGATTGCTGCTATTTATTTGGGTTGATTAGTGTACTCTGTGTGTGTGTGTGTGTGTGTGTGTGTGTGTGTGTGTGTGTGTGCGCGTGCAGTTTGGGATTATTTTAAACTTATTTATTGTGTGCCCTGGTGCAAATGTGGAGGTCACAGGACAACTTTGCAGAGAAAGCTCTCTCCTTCTGCCTTTACATGGGCTCTCAGGATTGAATTCAGGTCTTCAGGATGCACAGCAAGCATATTTACATGCTGAACCATCTCACTGGCCCAGAGTTTTGGGTGGCTTGCTTGCATGTTTTACTAAAGAGAGGACCTATCTACAGAGTTCAAGTGAACTGCTAACTCCTGTTCCCCATGCCTCACCCGGCATATACCAATACTTAGCCAAGTCTCTAAATTATTATACTTAGCCAAGTCTCTAAATTATTAGGAGAGTTGGCAAGTCCTTTTATAAATAGGTGCCAGGGGTGGAGGTGGGGTGGGGGTGGGGGCTGAGCTCTCTCCTAGGGAAAAAAGACACTTTGGTAGGTGATATAGGGTATTGCTGACCCATTCTGCTTCCTCAGGATGAAGGTACATCTGGTAGGATGGGCTGAGAGCACTGAAGGATGTGTTTGCCCTACTTGACGGTACAGGATCTTTATGTAGAGAGACTGGGAGATGACAAGATAACTTCACACTTATTCCACCAGCCCACATCCATTTAAAATGTCAGTAGTGTGCCTATGGGAATTCTATGCTTATGTCTAGGTTGGTGCCTTGTATCTTTTTTTATATGAGTGTCAGATTAAATACTACCCAAAGCTGATGCATACCTGTCAACACATTGCCATTCAAATTAGCAAAGAATTATTAAAAACCCTACCATCTGTTAGGCATGAATGAAACTCAGTAGGTGAAATAAAAGTATGTGCAGGAAAAGTCCGTGTTTTGAGGAGCCTTATGGACGGGTGATGGAACACGGTACATAATTGCAGACACAGATGTATAGTTCAAGATGTGACAGATACGCTTATTTTGGAGCATAAAAAAGAGAGACATCTTTTGATTGAGATGTCAACAGAACCGGTGCTAGATCCTGAGGCCAAGGCAGAATGGATGGCAGTAAGTAGACACAGGGTATGGGGGGGGGGCTTTCTGGACAGCTAGAGAAATATCAGCTGAGCAGAAGCAAGAAAGGACAGAGGGCGATGAGGCAATATGAAAGAGCACTCAAGCATCCATCAGGCCTCACTGCTTAAGGATCCCATGTGCACCAACAGATCAGAACTAGACTAAGGGAGCCTCCAAAAGACCCTAAATCAGTGCTACTCCAGGTGAATGCTCCTGACGACCCAGGTGTTAGTCCTGGCCTATGGCATTGTGGGTAAGTGGTGGGACTTTTAGGAAATGAGGCCTGGGGGCGGGGGGCTGGAGAGTACAGTCATGAGGAGTGTGATCTTAACAAATGTATTGGGATCCCAGCCCCTTCCTCTTCTTCCCTCTCTTTATTCCCTTCCTAGACAGCATGAGGCAGGCAAACTTCTCCTACCATAGCTCCTAGTACAGCCTAATAGGAAAATGTCAAGGAACTACAGCCCAAAACCGTGAGCCAAGATTATGTTTTCTGCCTTTTCCCTGATAGGGAGCTAATACAGAAATACCCACTGAATAGGGCCTCTAATTGCACCCATCCAGCCTTCCTTCGCTCCCTCCATACATACTTTAAACAGATATATATTTAAATATATTATATGACAGGTACTGCAAAAAGAAACCAGGACACAAAGAATCATTAACAGTCTTTTAATACTTGAGTAAACCAGCAAGCACCTGTGCCCTGTATCTTCCACTCACTCACTTGGGCACATCTCCCCTAGAGAATCACAAACTGAGGATACTGCATCTAAGTTGCCACTCTGCACACTCCTGACAGTCAGTCATTATGTCTGTGACCAGGGCCCAGGAAGCAATGACTTACCCAAGGCATCAGTGGCATTGACCTGCAGGATGAGCCAGCTGTGGACATTCTCCTTATTTGAGCCAAAGATGGTGAAGACGGTACTCTTCTCGCCAGGTTCTGTGAGAAGCCCATATACAAACACAGGCTTCTCGGAGAAGACAAACGTCTTCCAAGTCTCCCCTTCATTGGTGCTGTACCTGCCCAATGCAAGCAAAGGAAGCCTTGAGGTTATAGTCCTTGGAAGTCAGGCCTCAGTTTCCACATATATTATTAGTGACCATAACCAGTGCCCCATTAAGAAGAAATGACAGAGTTAAGTTTATGATTGTGCCAGAAAAACAAGAAAGTGTTAAGGACAAATCCTGTCACCTGAAAAGAATACAAGAACTGGGGTGTCACTCAGTGCTATGTTGAATCTCCAACATCCCCCCTGGAAAAAAAAGACACAAGAACTAGCTGACTGGACTCTGAACAGCCAGATTTAGGACAAATTTAACACAGATGAAAAAGATGATGGTAACATGACAGAGTGAATAAAAGTAGGGCATTGGTAGGATCTCTACCAATGCTGACAGAGAGAAAGGAGTAGGAGAAGGGAGGGAAGAATGGAAAGAGGGAGGGAGAGAGGGAGGCAGAGAAAGATAAAGGAGGGAGGGGGAAGAAGGAAGAAAATTATTTTCTTATATTGGTACATCACATAACATCGTTAAAAAGTAATAACAGAATGTGAAGTGTTATCCTTCTGTAATCGCTACTGTGATAATCAAATCAGACAAGAATTGGATGCTAAAATCACCATGTAAATTTTCAGGGGACTAGGATGCCCATCCAGACTAAAGATATCAACCCACAAACTAACCATTCACTGCTAGGGAAATGCAACTTTATGGAAGGCAATGAGCCATACCCTTACCCACACTTAGCACCATCAGTGGGGTAATCAGATAGAACACCGGTCCTTATTCAACACAACTTCTCAGTACCATCCAATGTAACTGAACAAATGTAGATGTGGGACGACATTGATGACAACTGCTTTCATATAGTTAGATACACATATATCAGCCTGAGGAGAAGGTGCAGTGGGTAAAAGCAGTTGATGTGTGAATATAAAGACCCAAGTTCAAATCCCCAACACTCATGCAAAGCTGGATAGAACTACTTAGGATGTAGAGACAAGAGAATCCCAGGAAGCTCATGGGCCAGTTAGCCTGGTGAACAACAAGTAGACCCTGCTTCTAACAAGGCAAAAAGTGCCAACTCCAGAGGTTGTCTTCTGACCTCCACACATGCTGTGACATGTATGCATCACTCTGCACATGCGTGCTCGCCCGTGCGTGCACACACACACACACTAATTTTTTTCAAATTTTCATTATTAGCAAAGCCAAGCAAATAAAATATTAGAGAGGGTTTGTAATAATGTAATGTGTAAATCCAACCTAGGGTGTAGTTCTGCAATGACTGAACTCTGAAGCCATCATCATTAGCAATACCAGACAACTGAGCAAATAGCTGCAGAGAGTTCTTTAGTCCATCTTAGTTTTCATAAATGTGACCAGAAAGGAAACATCTTTACCTACTGCAGATACATGTTTATGGACACAGTAAGCCATGAAAGGACAGGAATCTGCAACTCTTCAAATGTCTCAAGCTCAAAGAAGATAATGGAGAAGACAGATAAATACACAGATAAAAGAAACTAAGCAAGCTGGCACCTTCGTAAAGACTACCAGAGTATTCTTTACATTGTTCCCAGATTTTCTGTGTTTATAAAAATTAAAAAAAGGCAGTTGGAAAACAGGTGCTGAAACAGAAAAAGACAATTCCACGACTTCAGAATAAAAAGGAACACTGGAATAATTACACTATTTTTAAACTGTCTCGCAGAGGATAGGGTATCATTCAGAGCCCCAGAAACCTCAACCCCACATTTTTATCTTTTGTTAGTCAGTGAGCTGTGATAACCACCTGATTAAAGTTTTCTTTAGAACCCAGGGGCTACCAAGCTTCCACAAAATTATAACTACAGAAGACCTGTTTTTCTTTCACTTTTCCTAGAATTTGGGGATTGACACAAATCTCTTGACAACCTCACTCAATCTCAACATCTCTTCTCATACTGACATTTGTGAATTGACCTCTCTACACCTGGAAGCTAAACCAAGTGATGGGGTCTGCAGCCACCCAGGTCACTGGGGGACTAAGTATCCCTCATCTAGCACAGGGCATATGTGAGAACAAATCTTTATCCAGCCCCCATGTTTGGAGTTTAAGTGAGGTTTAAATAAATATGGCTAACCCACTCCATCCCTTACTTTTTCACTAAAATTAAGAAGCTACAGGCTCAATACCACTCCTAAAACTACCTTCAGAGTTGGTCCATTAATCAGACATGCTTGGAGTGGTCCACCTGTTCAAAGATGATATAGGAAGTCCACGTATTTTAACATGGTCAAGTTAATTCCACTTAAGAGCTCCTCCAACCAGATATGATCCCAAGAAATAATCATTTCTTTATAGATTCCCAGAAGGTGGGGACAGTAAGTCATTAAGGAGACAAACCAGCAGGTGTGTGACCAAGCACAGCCTCGTTTAGAGCATGGCATTTTTCAGGATGCTGAAGAAAGGATGGTCATTTAACAACAGCTACAGCTAAGGGAAAATCTAGGTCAGACCGATCCCCAACATTCTGCTACCAAAGAGGGCTCACTAGTGAAAGAAAAATGTCTCTTTTCTTTCTTTTTCATCTCTCTTTTCTTTCCGTGTGTGTGTGTGTGTGTGTGTGTGTGTGTGTGTGTGTGTGTGTGTGTAGCACAGAGCTGTATGTATACATGCATAAGTGTGTGTTCATATGTGCAGAGCTGTATATATACATGCAGGAGTGTGTGTGTATACAGCTATATATACACATGCATGTTATGTGTGGAGACAATAGATCAATACAAGTTGTCATGTGTCTCCATCACTCTCCACCTTATTTTTTGACACAGGGACATTCACCCTGGAATGAACAAATTGGCTAGCCTAGCTGGCAAATGAGATCTTCTTCCTTAATCTCTGCCCTGCTCCAAAAGGGCTGAAGTTACAGATGTGAGCCTGCCATTTTACATGGGTGCTGGGCCCCAAATTCAGGTCCTCACACTTGTACAACAACCACTTTGCCCACTGATCCATCTCCCAAGCCCTAATCTTTACATGTCATAAAACATGATGCAGCACTTGACCCTTACTCTGCTTATTAATGAAGAATACCAACTGTTAAGGAAAAAAAATGGCATATTGCTAAAAACTCTCAAGAGGATAGGAACAGCAGATATATATCAATATAAAATAAAAGAACTACAAACTTTTAAAGGGTGGAAGCAATAATAATTACTAAGCATATGATATTATCATGTGGCTGACAGAAAGAGCCAGATCTTTACAGAATATGTTCAATAAAGATGGAAAGATACATATCATCAGATCAAAGATTTAAGGGAAGATTTAACATAAATCAACTTCCTGAAAGTTCATTCCTGTCATGACTCTTGACAGTTAGAAGTCTATTTGAAGAGAAACCAGACAGTTCAAGAGTCAGGACTCATGATTCAAATTACCAAATCAACTAGTTGAATATTGCCAGTGGGCAAGTGGATCAGTGGGCTGAAGACTAGTGGGCTGGTAAGCCAATGAGCTAGTAGGTCAATGGACATGAGGGGAAGTAGATTGGTGGGGCAGCCAGCTGGCTGGAAGGCTAGTTAACTTCTGTAGAGGATTATAAAGGAACAACATCATTGGAAGGCTAGTTAACTTCTGTAGAGGATTATAAAGGAACAACATCATTGGAAGGCTAGTTAACTTCTGTAGAGGATTATAAAGGAACAACATCATTGGAAGGTTAGTTAACTTCTGTAGAGGATTATAAAGAAACAACATCATTGGAAGGCTAGTTAACTTCTGTAGAGGATTATAAAGGAACAACATCATTGTTCTCACGGCCAATAGCAAAAAGAAAACAGATTTTGCAAAGACTTTGTATTTCAGTTTTACCCTTATTGTAGAATGGTTTTCAAGCAGAACAAGGGGAAATTAAAGGAAATGGAACAAAATGAATACCTATTAGGGAAAAAGAGGAGATAAAGATAAAATTATCTCAGTCCATTTCAATAATTTCTACAAGAGTCTGGACAGATCCTAAAAACCAGAAGAGGAACAGTCACTTTGTTTACCTGAAAAAGAAAAGGAAGTTTTGAAATGGTTATAAAAGCACTTACTTAAGCAAAAGGAAGCCACAGCTGAGAGCTCAAATGGTTTCTTGTCACAACAAGCTAGCCCATTTCCTTTCCTTCTGATTATTCTTGATATGAACAAAAGAATTGTGTTAGTTACTTATCCTGTCGCTCTGACAAAACACCCAACAGAAACAATTTAAGAGTGGGTTTGTTTTGGCTCACAGTTTGAAGGTACAGTCCATCATGGTAGGGAGGTCCAGCTGACAGAACCTTAGGGTAACAGGTCACATTGCATCAACATGGAGCAATGAATATGTGTGTCAGCTCACTTTCTCCTCTTCATTCAGTCCAAGAACTGGTGCCATTGAACTGGTACCACCCACAGCAATTAACTTAATTGAGCTAATCCCTGCTACATGCTCAGAGATTTGTTCCCATGGTGATTCCAAATCCCATTAATTGATAATCAAAACCAACCATGATAAGGATAATGATGAGAGAACATTTTTTTTAAAGAGATTGTTGTGGACCACATAGATAACATGTATTCATTGCTGGTGAAATGAACCCAAATGGGCTGGTATCTATTTTATCACAAACCAAAATAAGACTTCTATTTCTCATACTTCAATTTTCTCCACACGCTGGTCAGCAGTTTAGACAGTGAACTTGAATGTGACTACATGATTTGCAAAGGGCATACAGCCAATTGTGCACATATAACTTTAAAAGTGCTAAAATTAAATTCAAATGCTTTCAGGCATCCAAAGAGTAAGCAAAAATGAGAAAATTAACTTCCACATGAAGTTCCTGAGACATACCTGCTCAGATTTAGGATAGGAGACACCTGTACATCTGTCCTTTAACAAGAGCTATCAGAATATGGAGTTCTGGAGGTTCAGTTGACTGAACTGAACTGCTAACAAAAGTTATATGGTAAAAGAACGATAAAAATGAAATGTTGGGCCAGGGGGATGAGTCAGCAGTTAACACTTATGCCAGCTAAGCAAAAGAACCATATTGGCATGATGTCCCTCCTCTAATCCTAACCTCAGAATGCAAAGAAATGGGATCTCTGGGGCAAAATGGCTAAGGAGATGAGCTGTATTGGCAAGCTTTAGGTTGGACTGACCTTGCCTCAAAGAGCTAGGTAGAAGCACAATCAAAGAAAATTCCTATTATTGACCATGAGCCATCACACACACACACAAACACACTTCACACATGTGAACACATATACTATAAAAAATGAATGGATACAACTCTAAAAGCTAGAGCTATGGCAATGATAAACCAGCAATTTCATGGAATAGGGAGGAAGGAAAGAGAGAAGCTAAAGGGGAGGTGCCTGCATGGGTACCTTTAGGGAGGTGGTAAGGCACTTTGATATGAGTCGCTAAGAGCTGATTGAGATCCAAAGAGACTGTGGTTTCTTTGAGAGTCACCAAAGTGGGAGTCACCAAAGTGGGAGTCACCAGTTTGAAAGTGCCAGGAATGTCAGTGCATATCTGTCATCTCAGCACTGGAGAGGCTGTGGCAGGAGGGTCTCAAATAGGAAGACAGTCTGGGTTACACATCAAAAAAACTCTATCAAAAAAAAAGAAAAAATGGAAATTTGGTCTTAAGGTTTTTATTTGTAGAAAGTATCCTGAATCGGTAGGTATTAATCCTTCTTCGTGTTTCATACTATAGAAGTCAGAACTGAGGCCCACATCTTAATATAATGATATCGTAAGGTGGATGGAAAAAAACATCTATGTGACGATTTGGGGTTCAACACAGCGAGCAAGGAAAGGAAATGTGAGTGTTTCCCATAGCATGAAAGATACTCAGGATTACAAGGGTGAGGCCCTCAAATGTCTGAATGGCTTTCAGATGAAAGGAAGTATGTGCCATATGATACCAGAGAACAGAACCAAACCAGGGAATGGAACCTAGAGTACAGAGAACTCAGGCTTCCTTACCAGAGAGATACCCTCACAAATGGACAAATGAGTATGTGAACAAATGAATGGCTCAACCTATCCCAGAAGGAAGTGACAAGTTCCCCATTGCCACAGTTGCTCAAAGTCTGGCAGATTCTCCATCCCAGGTGACAGAGGCAGAACCACATGACACAGCACAATCCAATCTCTTCTTGACTCAACCTTGGGACTTGAAACAGCCACCTGGTTCACTCTGACCAAATCTGCCTTCATGGCATGGCCCTGTCCCCCTTGGTCTATGCCTCTGTTTTCTGTGAGTAGTAACCTTCCGGTTAACCAGAAACCACACCCTCTTGCCCAGTCTTCTCTGAAATACACTTGCTATAGTCATTCTTGCAAAGAAACCCATGTCATTCCTCCATTTAAAGTCCTCAAAAGCAAAGTTTCAGTCTCAACTGACTATATACCCTCCAGGGTACAATTCCAACCTACAGGGCATGATACGCCCATTGGTGCAGTAATGGCATGACTGTGATAAGAGTAACCAACTGCATTCTGATTAGGTATTAGGCCACTTCCACAGGAGGAAACTCCTGCTTTGTACTACAAACATGGTCAAATACCTATGAGCAGAAAGTCAAAGGCCTTAGCACAAAGCCAACTACTGTTGTCTTGTTAAGTGGACATGATGTCAAACTTATGAATATTGATGCTAATATCCATAGATTAGTGCTGCTCTCAGCCTTGGGCAGAGAAAGTTTGGTCTGGGCAACAATCGATACAGCAACTAACAAGTAGTCAAACAGATGAGAGTGTCCAGCCCTACACAGGACATCTCTATCACCCCCTTAAGGCCCAAGGAACAACATCAAAGAAGGGAGGAAAAGAATGTAGACACCAGAGATGACAATGACTGCTGTGAAATGCCACCTTCTAGACATACATGGCCATTGCACTTGAACTGCGCACTGCTGTGGTTACTCTCACAAGACTGGGCCCATCAGCATCTCATCACAAGTGAGGGAGGGACTAGTGAGGCCCCACCCCCCTGAAGGAGCTGTTAGCAGTTAGTGGTAGCTTGAAGAAGGGAGGTGTTATCGGTGGTACGCCATTAACCAGTAAAGTTGCCTATTCTCTGGCAGAAAAGCCCCACACCTGTGCTCATGTCATCAACTTTAACTGAACTCAGAAAAAGAGCAAAGAAACAAAGAGACTTGTAAATTGAATAATCTGTTGGAAAGAACAGTTCAGTGGGAGAGGGTGAGGGTGTGATGAGGGTAAAAATGACCAAGAGTCCATACATATGTGTGTGATGTGTGTGTACAAGTGTCCATACGTGTGTGTGTGTGCAAATATATGAAATTGTGAAGGAAAAATAACAATAATAAAAACTTAAAAAAAATCTGTTCAGTGAGTCAGGAAAGGGCCCAAGAGATTTGCGCCTGCCTAATGCCTACCTCAACCTCATTTCTTATCACTTCACCTCCCAACACATATTGTGCTCATGCAGAGGCCACAGGGACCACAGATTCACACTACCACCTTTGCTCAAATCCTCTCTCCCTCTCTCTCTCTCTCTCTCCCTCTCCGTTTCTCTCTCTCTCCGTTTCTCTCTCTCTCCGTTTCTCTCTCTCTCCGTTTCTCTCTCTCTCTTCTCTCTCTCTCTCTCTCTCTCTCTCTCTCTCTCTCTCTCTCTCTCTCTCTCTCTCTCTCTCTCTCTCTCTCTCCGTCTCTCTCTCTCTCCCTCCCTCCCTCCCTCCCTCCCTCCCTCCCTCCCTCTCTCTCTCTCTCTCTCTCTCTCTCTCTCTCTCTCTCTCTCTCTCTCTCTCTCTCTGTAAATGTATGCCAGGTGTATAAGAGTACTACCACCAGCAGCAGCAGCAGCACCACCCCTGCAACCCGACCAAATCTAGATGAAGGCTTCAGATCAGATCCCCTGGATCTAGACTTATAGGCAGTTGTGAGCCACCTGATATCAAAGCTGGGAACCAAACTCCAGTCCTCTGGAAGGACAACAAGCTGAGTCATCTCTCCAGCTCTTTCTAGCACTGGGACTGTGTACCAACTTCACTTTTTAGCTCACCTCAAGCTTCGTCTCCTCTGACCTCCAACCTCCCAGGCAGCTCTGCCATTGTCCAGCTCAGACTTGGCCCTGCATTAGACCTCATACCTTACCCTACTGTGTTTACATGACCAGAGCAATGAGTGTCTTCTACATTGCGGTTTATCGGTAATAAAACCTCCACCCACTTCCCTGTACTGCCCCTCACACCTCGTTTACCACCACAAAGAATAATAATCAACATTTGTTGCAGGAAATTAAATGACCCACACTGAATTTTTTTTATTTTTAATTTTTGAGCCTGCCCAAGTTTTGTAACAGTTAAAAAGTTACAAAGGCATCTGTTACATAGGCCCAGGGGATCAGAGGAAACTACACAAGGTAAAAATGATGGCAACTGAACCACAGTAATACTATTTAGCCAGTGTTTATAAGCCATGGAAGAAGCCATTGCAGCTTCCTACGCTTGGCAGCCATGAGGCTGCCTCCAGAACACAGGTCCAGAAAAGACAGCTACGCTGCTTGCACATAGCCTCCAAATCAGTTTTGGGGATTCCCAGAGGGGAGCCCTATGAAACTAAAGATCCCCTCACACAGAAAAGATGCTTTAGGGCAAGTCCAAAATACTAATAACTATCAACATCTCATCACACTGACAGGCGAACTGCCAAGAAGAAACGGAAATTGGTCTCATCCCTCAGGATCCAGCTGACAAACTTCTGCTTGGATCTTTTTTTCTGGTTGTGGTGCAAAACCCAACAGCGTATTCTCTACAGGATGCTGTGTGTCCTTAAGAAGTGGGAACCACTCCTCGGTAGCCTCCAGGCAGGTTCCTGGGGAAGTATGCTGAAGGGTGCACAAGTGACTCCCGAGCCCCTGGGCTCTTATTTGCTCACTTCAGACAAGCAGACACAACAGCCAAGCAAAGCGATACACTTCTTGATCTCGATTTCAATTAACACCAACAAAAGTAACAGTCTCAATGGAGAAGCAAGACAGAAGGCAAGCAGAAGAATCTTAGTTGTTGTGCTAAACAGAAAAAGAATGCCATGAAAATAGTACATGAACCACCCAGCAGGAGAGCAACAAATAACCCCAAATGCTGTTTTTCTGTCTTTAACCAATGTTCCCCTCTCCACTACTTCTGCCCTCTGACTAGAATGCCAGACTATTACAACTAAAGGAGAGGGACCCCATCCTACTCATCTTTAGAGACATGGGGCCTCCATTCCTCGATTCAAAACAAGCCCCTCCTCCCAGGCTTTCTCTCCAGCTGACTCAGACATCGTCCCATGGGCACAGGCAGATCCTGAACCAGACCCCACTCACCTCCCCATCATTGGTGTCTAGCACAACATCTGGTTCGCTATAGATATTCAACAAATGTTTGTGTAATTGACCTGAAATGATTCCTAGCAAAAATCTGTTTATGTTTCAGTGTGGGTGCTAACTCCCACAGATCATACCATGTACTTGTGTGGAAGATAAGGAGAGCGGATTGAATCTTCTCTCTGGCTGCCCGGCTTCAGACATTCAGGAAGCCCCCACTGCTCATGGCTTGTCATTTACAAAGAACACAACAGCAGTGGTCTCCCTTGGAGCTGTGCAAATAGCACCCTACCCAGATCCCTTCCCATATTATAATTCTGTGTTTTATAAAAAGAAAGAAAGCAATCTCAGATGCCCAAGTATGCATGACCTATTTATCAATCAAATATTTGCTAAGTGTCCACTAACTTGTATAGACTAGGTATACAGGCCCACAAAAGCCTTACTAATGAGCTAAGAAATCCAGGCACATCGTGAAAAGGAACTAAAGTATGTAGGAAATCAGAACACAAGCAATCCAAATTACTAGGGCAGCCTAGAAATTCTGAGGCTCAAAGGACATAGAGGTTGCTGTGGCCAGAGAGCTCAGATGGAGCAGAGGGCTAGAGCCCTATGCCGGTTTTGTCAGTGTGGGTGGGAAGGCTTGGTGTCCTGATGATGGAGCCTGTCTTTGGAAGGTGGACCACATCATGAGGGCTCTGTCTTTATCCCTTGCTGGGCTCATACCATGATGGCATTATGGGGAAGTGGTAGAAAGTAGGGGATGGAGCTTAATTAGAGGAAAGAGGTCCCCAGGGGCATGGACTGAAAAGCCGTACCTTGCCAGCATGGCCTTCCTGCTGAGTAGCTCTGCTCAGCCATGTGATCACAGACATGATGAATTGGCTTTGCCTCCCAAAGGCAACAAAGCAGCCGAGTGGGACTGAAACCCGTGACACTGTGATCCCAAAACAAACTCTTCCTTCTTCACCTTGTTTCTTCAATGTATTTTCCATAACAACCCAAACCCTAGCACGTGGTCCTGCTCACGACTGCACAGTCTTTGGAGACTGTAGACTAACTCCACTATTATCCTCTGCTTTTTAGACTAAAGAAGGAGGAGCAAAGGCCTCTGAGCACAACACATCCAGTAAACACCACGTGGCCACACAGATCCGGGCCAAACTCGAGCTGGTACTTAGGACACATGTACCTGTCAAAAGGAGGCCAGGCCATATTTTCCTGTTTGCATGTGCTTTATCTGAACTGTGCATTGCAGGCACTTCCAAATGACCTGCATGAATAGAATAAGAGCACCATTGTGCCCATGATGCCCACCATCTACAAACCCCACAGCCATCACGAAATGCCCGGGGAGGGCATTATGGTTTTCTGTCAGCAGGCTTATTTTTCTGGCCATGTTTTGTTGCAACTCGTACAGAATAACACTGCGTTCCCTGGGCACATATGCACCGACAGATGGTGTAAGAGGACTAAAATCACACTAGCTCCTTCAGAGGAGCCAGCTCGGAATGCTAATGAAATCTGCGGTGAAGTTAAACAAGGAAAATTGAGAACTGACTCCAAAAATCCGAAAACTAAAACTATACAAAGAATGCAATCTCTATGCCCAGGAAACCAAGCCCTGGCCCCTGGATGCCTTCCTCACATAACAGTTTACTAACCACGACAATTACTTCCTCGCCGACCTTACAGCTAGAGGATGAGATGCTTGGGGGTGGAGGAACCACAACACCCTGTTCATCTGCAGATGTACAGTGCCTGGCATAACTATCACTTGCTCCGTGTGTGAGGTGTGAGTTAAATGAGTAGACACTCAAACACCAGCAGACATGTGGGATGGCCGCTCTGGGGATGCCATCCTCCGGGGAAAAAGCGATACGGGGCATCATGTACAGGCACAGCACCCCTTGACTCTAGGCTCCTAATGCTGTGACCCTTTAATACGGTTCCTCAAGCTGTGGTGACCCCAACCGTAAAATTATTTGTATTGTTACTTCATAACTGTAATGTTGCTACTGTTACTAATCATAATGTAAATACCTGTGTTTTCCCATGGTCTTAGGTGACCCCTGTAAAAGGGTGATTTGATTCCCTCCCCACCAAAGGGGTTATAACCCACAAATTGAGAAGAGGTACCCTAGAGAAACAAGCGTCCCATGCCACCCAAGGCCAAGAGCAACCAAGAGGAAAGACAAGACCGGCACTGTGGTTCTCTCTGACTCCAGGAGGCTCGGTATATGTCCACTAAAGCACAGGGGAACACCATCTGTTAATGTCTCCTTTTCAAAGCATCCGATTCTTGCTCCTAGCCAGTTCTAAAATGAGAAAAGGCAAGAGGAGCCTGTTTCCTTCTATGGCACAGTGTGATTACAGAAGCCCACTCTGCCTCCCGAAATCATCTAGCCAAAGGGTGTGGGTCAAAAACATGCAGAAATGAGGGCCAGTCTGTCCTTTCCCATGGTAATCCCTGGTTAAATAGCTTCATGAAAACAAGCAAAGAAATGGCCCTGGGTAAAATCAAGCCTTAAGTGGGGAGAAGTGTTTTCTTAGACATCACCCAAGACCAAGTATCAATAATGACTGTATCATCAGCTAATGGTTACTTTACCTTACTGAGCCTTAGTTTCCTCATCTTGCAAAATGAAGCTGTTAACCCCTAACATCCCTTCCAAGTCCACCTATGACAGCCCCCAAGACTAAACGTAGCACAGCAGAAGTTACCTGGTTGTCAAGTGGCAAGCATTCTGCAATCACCATCTTCTTTTACTATTGCTTATCATTTGACTATCAGTCATTCTATGTACAAACCTTTGGATCTGCCACTTCTACAAAGACATATTCAAAACTCTCTAGTTACATATGGTAGAAAGCAGAAGGGGAAATTAGCTGGGTTAAGGAAGAGAAGCAGCCAGAAAGAAGAAGGAACAACAGGCAGGGTAGCGGAGAGGGAGGAGTTGAGCAAAAGGAATAATATCATGTATGTTAAAACAAGTAAATAAATAAGACCACAGTGAGACTCTTGACTTTGTATGTTAACCTAAAACAATTTTTTAAGAGAAAAAAACACAGATAGTTTTTAAATTGTTATTCAAAGGAATAAATATCACTCGTTTCTCATAGCCCCCATCTAAGACAGAAGAGACTAGTTATTTCATGAAGAGTTGAAATTATTTCCAGAAGTCTCAAGTTCTCTGTCAAGAACCTAGCACTGCAGAGGGAATCCAATGGTCACCACAGACACTAATTTGGGAGAACAGTTTGATGTCAAAAGAAAAGGAATAGGCAGGGCACAGTAACTGGCACCTATAACCCCAGCACTTAGGAGGCTGAAGTGGGAGGGTTCCAAGTTCTACACCAACTGGAGCTACATAGTAAGTTTCTAGACAGTGAGACCTTATGTCCTTATGTGGGAGGTGGGGTGGGGAAGGAAGGAGTAGAGAGAAGGATAGAAAAGATTTTGTTAAAAAAAAAAAAAAAAGAAGAAGGAGGAGGAGGAAGAGGAAGAGGGGAATAACCAGGAGTACTTACTTCAGTTCATTGGTCTCCATGCCCTGGGCAATAGCCATGATGATGCCTCCATGGTCCCCCCACGTATAGTAATGAGGTCCAGGAAGGGCCTGAGTAAGAAATAAAAAAAAACCCAGAAGTATTACACTGCTGCAGAGGTGAATGTAGGAACTATGCACACACACACACACACACACACACACACACACACACACACACACACACACACACACACACCCACAGCTATGACAACTTCTAGAATGCAGCTTCCGGTGTTGAAAACAGGTCCTTATTCATTTTCATTCATGTCTCACAGTCCTAGAATCCAAGAGCTAAGTTCTCATATTCCAGAGTTAGATTACCTCAGAGAAAGAGAGGGAGAGAGAGAGAGAGAGAGAGAGAGAGAGAGAGAGAGAGAGAGAGAGAGAGAGAGAGGGAGAGAAAGAGAGACAGAGTGAGACAGAGAGAGACAGAGTGAGACAGAGAGAGACAGAGAGAGAGAGAGGGAGAGAGACAGAGAGAGACAGAGAGAGACAGAGTGAGACGAGAGAGAGAGAGAGAGAGAGAGAGAGAGAGAGAGAGAGAGAGAGAGAGCACTTGCCTAAGATGCATGAAGCCTTAGGCTTCATCCTCACACTGAGAAATACAGATGTTAAGACAGTAACAAAAAAAAAAAAAACCTTACTAAATTCAAAAGTATGAACAAAACAGTTATGCACCAACTAGAGAAATTTAGTTTCTTGCCCCCAAAAACATATACTAAGAAGAAACTTCCAGCCCAGTGGTGAATTGCACAAGACATAGGCAGCCAGCAACAAAGGAAGGAGGACATTGAATCAGCTTATTTTATGAGGCTGGCTAAGCCAACACTGAAACTTACTAAAGACACTGCAAATGGAATTATTACCTACTAGTATTTCTCACAAAGAGATCCTTTTCATTTTTAGCATGTCAAACCTAGTTCTATTCAAATAGGATAACGTATCATGGGATTTATTCTGTAACTGAAAGTTAGCTTAGTATTCAAGCATCAGTTAATATAAGCCATACAGTAACAAAGAAAATCTACACTACTATACTGATATAAAAGTGACATTTGACAAAATTCAATATCTGATCCTGATTTTTTTCATTAGAGTTATCAACAGAGTAGGAATAACAGGACTTTTCTTTATTTTGGTAAGACACACACACATCACATACAATCAAGGACCTATTGTTTGAACAGGTGCACACCTGTAATCCCACTATTCATGAGGCTGAGACAGAGAACAGAAAGCCTAGACTACCTGGATTACAAAGAGAGACACTGCCTTAAAAACAATAAGCAGATAAAATGTTTCTCTTTCAGACAGAGAACAAACTGGAATACTCATTCCTCCTACTTCTACTTAACAATACATGGATGCCAGAGTCACCATAATAAGAGGAGAGAGAGAAAATGAAAGAGAGAACACAACACAGAGGGAAGAAAAAGAAATAATTAATAAAAGATTAGAAAGGAAGAAATGTAACTGCCTTCCTTTGCATCTGGTTCGATTGTTGATAATAAATCCACATACATAATAACTAACTAAAATGAATTCATGCCTTTGGCAAAGCCATAGGATGCTGAAAGCATTGTTATATATTAGGATAAAAATCTAGGAATGAATCCAGGTGTGGTGGTGCATGCCTTTAATCCCAGCACTGTCAGAGGTAGGTGGATCACTGAGTTCACAGTCACCCTATTATATATAGCATGTTCCAGGGCAGACAGACCTTGTCTTTAAAAATAAATAGATAAACAAACAAACAAACAAACAAATCTAGGAATAAACTTAAAGTAAAATTCCATTTTCATTAACACCAAGTTTAAATTTCTAAGAACAGCAAACATATATATTATAACTCCATGGAGTACTTGTCTGGTACGTGGAAGACCCTTGATTCAATCCCCGTTGAGTTAAGAAAAGAAATCAGACATGGCAGCATGTGCTTGCAATCCCAGTACTCAGGAGGCAGAGACAGTACAATCATGAGTTCCAGTCTGAGCAACCTAAAGAGATGGACATACACGACTTTTACATTAGAAACTTAAAGATGCTAAGAAAAATTAAAGATGGCATGGAGAAATAGCCTACAACGGGAGATCAAAAGACTCAGTGTTACTACGAAGTCAATTTACCCTGAAACTGATCTACCTACTTAATGCACGCCAGTGAAAGTCCTAGCGAAAATGACAGGGAATGCGGAAGCACAAAGGACGGTGAATAATGAGAGCAATTTTGAAAATAAGCAAAGGACTTACCCTAATTGATTCCAACACTGGCTATAAGGCTTTGGTAATCAAGACAATATGGTCATGGTGGAAAGCAGACACTTAGTGCCTCAATGGAACAAACAGAAAGCCCTAAAATATACCCACATATACATGGCAAATTGATTTTCAAAGAGGTACAGGGCAACTCAACAGGAGAAAGAGAAGTCTTCCCAACAAATGCATGAAACAGAGAGTTAAAAGAGATATCGACAAGTGGTTCAATCAGATTAGAAATGTGAAAAAATGGGGAAGGCAATCTTTCTCTTATGACAGATTCAGAAATTTACTCTAAATGAATCACATATTCAACACAGCTCGAAACTACAGAACACACATGCACACACACACACATTGGAAAATTAAGTGTCACAAATTAAAAGAGATCTACCATTCCAAGGATTGACAAATTGATTGGATAAACAAAACACACTGTTATTCCTACGGTGGGCGACAAAACTCAGGATCAAAACAGGAAAAAGCCAAAAAGGCCACAGGCAATGAAGTGACAGAATCCAGGAAAGAAGAGTGAACATGGCATTGATATAGAACAGCACTTACATAGAGTTCTAGGCTTGATAACAATAGGAAGAGGTGGTTACAGATAGGACAAGGGTGGAGAGAGGAAAGCATATTATGAGAGAATACAAAAATACTTAAGGGGATGCTTGATACTTGAATCTGTGGAGATGAGGGATGGATCTTATCAGACTGAACACTTTGACAGATTTGCTGTAGTTCACAGCTCTCCATCAAGCTGTTATAAAAGAAAGTAAGAAGGAATCGTGCGGATCAGAGAATTTGCATAACTAGCTGGTTGGGGAGCAACCAAGGCACTAGTGTTCCCTGCAGCAATCTGTCACCTGTATCCTACACACACACACACACACACACACACACACACACACACACACCCGTGTAGGGGATGGCTGATGTACATCCCACATGGGGCCTCTGTGGTGAAGGCTACCCACAGGGACTCTGATGCTCCCTCACAGGTAGTCTCTGCCCCCCACCCCCACCCCTAGTAACTTCTCTGCTAGTTCCCAAAACAAGGTCCCTTGGGTGTTGACTACTTCCTGGCAGGTATTACGTATGCCTGGAGAGAGTCTCAGACAGCTGCCCTGGCAACAGCCAGGCAACACTGCTCTACTGGAGGAGGAGCAAGACACAGATCTCTACCCAAAGGAAATCACTTGCAGATGTTCCAGTCCCGGTTGTCACCAGCAGCAGAAGGTACTAGAAGCCTGCAGGCCTCTCTGCTGATGAGAGGACAGCCCACTCCAAAGGAAGCAACAGCTCTGTGGCCCCGGGCAAGCAGCTGTTCCATCTTTCCCATGGGATAGGACAAGGATGACCTGAAAATTCCAAACCTTGAACTCTTGTTTAACCACTATGTCCTGATCACTTCCTTGATATGAATATGGGCTTTCATTTTCCACTATTCTGGTAGAAGCCTTGACTGGTGCATACATATATGCGTGCGTGTGTGTGTGTGTGTGTGTGTGTGTGTGTGTGTGTGTGTGTGTGTCGCGCGTGCGTGCGTGCGTGCGTACATGCAGACACTCACATGCATACACACATACACACACACATACACAGTGTTCTCCATCTCTCATGTAGAGGGATGATAAGCAAGCCTGGACCACATATGAGGGAAAATATAGAGCAATATTTACAAATTACCCAGAGCCAGACTGTAAAATTATTGTTTTGCATATTGCAGATTTAAATGTGGAAGTCTGCATACTTCATTTTCCGTAGGAAGCACTGTGGGGATGGATACTTAAGCCTGCTGACTCGGGAAGTCAGCCACAGGACTCTGACCTGATGCTTCACAAATTCCTGTACACTGATCTGCTGAGGATGTCAGGAACCATCCAGCAAGGGCCCTAGTCCCTACAGAATAAGACTTTCTTTGCCTTTAAGTCACAGAAGGCCAAAGGGCTTTTTTTTTTCAAGTTTGGGGACTCTCTAACATCCGAGGCTACAGCGATGACTCCTGCTGGAGAACTAGCTGACCCTTGATAATGGACATGGTCAGTGCTCAAGATTCAAATGGGATGTGCAGTGTTGAGACAGAAAGTGATCTCCTCCTGTAGCGTGGGGAAGGTGAAAGTACCCAGTCAGCATGGCTCAGAAATCAGCAGCGTCAGAACCACCACAACTGCATTGTAATTCCTGACACATTTTCTCTATGTCAGCCACTGTTGCAGCCCAGGGCTGAAGTAGGAACCAAAACAGATTCTGTATCCCTACCCCTGCCCCCATGGAATGCATAATCCTGGAAAAGTTGGTCAAATTCACAGTTGTTTCTAATAAAAATTGAAAAAGTCTGTTTTTTATTTAAAGCGATATTTTAGCAAAAGTCGTGAGCACATTATAGGGTGTGAATACACAGGAGTGTGGCTAGCACTTTTATGGAGCCTTGGGTTTCTGTATAAACATATGGATCATATAAGCATCACAGACCTCTACCAGGAGACCACTGTGGCCCTGAAATGTTGGTGCCCAGTCCACATGCTCACACTTAGAAAAGCCCCACCAACAAGCACTGACCTCTCTCCACCGGGCTCCAGCACTGCTAGAGATGTACACATTAGTCTTGCTGGCCAAGTTCTTTCCCACAGAGCCTGAAACACAAAAAGGAAGAATGACTATTCATTCAAGAAAATGCCAGAAATACATCTGGCCCCACCAGACATCCCCAGTAGTAGCTAGTCACTAAGATGAAGTTTTAAAGTCTTGGGGAGTGGTCATGGCTGGAGGTGTAGATGATGGCTATTTATCTGGCTGCACATAGCCAGCCCACCAAAGCTCCTGTGACAGCAATGCACCTACCTGTGGCAATGATGAGGCCGGGAGCTGACTCCTTGGACAAGATAGGCATCCTCCGGAGTTGGAGGTTGAGCAGCTGACTGAGACGCTGGGCCAAGTGGAGGGAACAACCTTGGGAGAGCTTCAGAAGGAAAATTCCAGATGGGATCAGTATGCAGCACATGCCTAGGACTCCCTCAAACCCAGGAGTCTATCCGAGGACCCCATAGCAAGACCCAGAAGAAGGTCCGGCCCAGAAGAAAACAGACTTACAACCCAGTGGTCTCCAAATCTCCCTAGACAGAGCGCATCTTCCGAACCAACATAAATGTCTACCACTGAAGAAAAGAGAAAAAAACTTAAAGTCCTGAGACTCCCAGGAATAACAATTATAAACCAATGTCAACTCAAATTGAAAAGAAAGGCACTCCACGGCTGGTGCCATCCAGAGACCCTTCCCAGGGATTCAGAAACAAAGAGAAGTGAAATGGTGTGTTGACATTCTGAGACAGTGCAGGTGTGCCTCAAATATGATTCTAGCAGTTTTGTCAGAAGGGAAAGAACCAGAAGTCAAAAAGACTCATTGGTACATGGCCAGATGCATCACGCACTAGATAGGAATGGCCTAGGGGTCGTTTGGAAGCCTTAAAGGCATATCCCACATTTGCACAAAGATGAAGGCTTTAGTGTTATGGAAGCTGGCTTCCTCGCTGCCTACTGATGCTGACTGAGAGTTCTACAGACAACCACAATGCTTCTGCCTCATTCTCCTGGCCAGAAAAATGATGGTCAAGATATTTCAGACATATTAGTGGTCAAAACAGGGGAACTCTGTGCTCCTGGCACAGGTAAGAATGATGACAGGATGTTCAATCTGTTTCTTTTTGTCACGCACAAAGAAGAACCTTCCTGCAAAACAACCTTGCCAGCTTCCCAGTTTGTTCAATTAAAAACAGAAGGAAGAATTTTTCCTTGCCCACCTCCTCTTCTCACTCCTGTTACTTCACCTACAAGGAGGTCAATCCTTAGAAGTGCTTCTGCATCCTCATGTCCAAGCTTTAGTCATGTATATCACTATACAGTCTTTTCTGCACCTGTAGTGGCTTGGATTGAAATAGCCCCCAAGAGTCCTGTTGTAACGATTTGGTCACAAGATTTTGGTACTTCTGGGAAGTAGGCAGAATCTTTAGGAGGTGTGGCCTATTGCAAGTCATGTCATTAGCTGTGCCTTTGAAGGGGACAGGGGGATGCTGGCCCCTTCCTCTTTGGGTTTCTTATATTCATTTCCTATCTGCCATGATCAAGCAAACTTATCCTCCCACGCATTCCCACCAATTGTTCAGCCTTGCCACTCACTGGCCCAAATCAACACAGGCAAGCAAGCTCAGACAAAAAACTACTGATACCTCTGAAACCTTGGGCCAAATATCAGTCTTTCTCCCTTACAAACTGATATTGACATTCGCTTTGTAATAGTTACAGAAAGCCAATATTCCACCTATGATAGTTAATGTTCATTATCAGTTTGACTGGACCCATAACCACCTAGAAGATACCCCTCTAGGTGTGTCTGTGAGGGTGTTTCCAGAGAGGCTAAACTTAGAAGGGAAAACCCACCATCCCATGGTCTGAGGTCCCTGCCTGAAAGAAAAGAGATAAAGGCGAAAGCAAGCTAGGCACCAGCACTGAGTCTTTTCCACCACAATGGATGGTAGGTTCAAACTCTTGAGCCAATTAATAACCCCTTTCTTCCTTAAATTGTTTCTTATTAGCTATTTGGTATATAGCAAAGAGAGAAGGACCCAACCACCACCTAAAGTAAGAATCAGAAACTATTAGCTGATTGATAATCCTAGTTGTAAATCTGAGAAATAACAATGCCACTGACTGTTTAGCCAAACTCCCTTCCCACCACGGCATGTTCAAAACAGCCTAGACAAATCCAGATCAAGACAGGCCAAACTTCTGAGATCCTAAATACTAAGGTTTACCTGTGTCTGTTTATAGCCCCCCTCTTTCCACAGTTACATTTCATGTGGTATAACAAAACTTGTGGCCCAAAAAGAAGAAAAATTAGGAAGTACATTCTAACTCAAGAGTCTGGAAAAGAATTTTCCCAAGGCGAAGAATACTGATAAGAAAATAGAGAGACACCATAGCTTACCATGAACAAATAATTCAAAAATCCAAAAGATTAAGTGACTAACTAAAATTAACACTAATTTCTTCTTCTAGTTTCTTTTTGTCTGCTGGATCCCTCAGATGAAAAAGAAATAAAAGTATGTGGGGAGAAGGGGAGTATCACAGGAGACCAGGGGACACAAGAATCAACTCATGAGAACACTTAGTGGAACCAAAAAAATAGTTTAAAATGCTTAGCTTTTCAGATAGGCACATAGGCAGGGAACACTATACTCATTCTTTAACACTGTAGGTTTAATATAAAATTGGTATTGTCATTTTTATAGTAATTCCAGGCCAGAAGAAAAATTATACCATCATGTGTCTTTTAGAGTTAAGTCTAAACACTGTATTTAGACACACACTACCAAGAGAGCATCAATTTGAAACAGTTGTATACATAAGCTTGAACAAAACATGTCCATCTCATGTTTAAATAAATCACATGTCCTGCTAATGGGATAAATACACCTATGTGACACTGTCACTCTCATTTTCTGTCCCACCCTAATCTTCCCACTGAGTCTTTCATCAAACTGACTCACCAAACTCCAGCTCCCCAAAGATGTGATATCCTCAAAAGGAATATGGTATGCCCTCATGTTGAAGCTGCAAACTAGCTCACACTCATTAGTCAAGTAATAAATGTGATGTTGTGTATCATGTGCTTCCTTCAAACCTTTTAAATTAAGGTGGGTGTGGCAGCACTCTAAGTACTTAGGGCACTAATGTAGAAAGACTGCAAGTTCAACACCAACTAGAGCCACATAATAAGTTTCAGGTCAGCCTTGGCTACATAGCAAGAGTCCATCACACAACAAAACGTAACACAGCAAAACTTGAGATACAGGCTAAAGGTGTAGTAGCTCAGTAAACACCTGTTTAGCCTATGAGACCCTGAGTTCAATCTCTGAAACACCACAGAGAAAAAATTTTCAATATCTCACGGTGCCCCTGAGCTCATCACAGCCCCCACCATGCCCTGGGGGGAAGCGGGGCCAGAAAGGACAGATGTGCATATGAAAGTTTGTTCCCTGTGGTATTAACAGGGTGTTCTTTCATCCTGCATGCTTCGTGGAAATATTGAATATAGAAAACTGCTCCAGACCACAACTCTCTGCTTTGTATCAAAAAAGCCAAACACGATTAAAGCAACTGTACCTCACAATTGATTTTCTCTCCATATCCCGTGAAGGCCGGGGCCTGAAGAAATTCCCAGGTTCCCCCTTTGTCAAAGGTGATGACCGACCTCATGTTCTCCTCATTCATAGAACCATTCATCAGGGTGGCAATGTAGACTCCTTGTAAGCCTTCCACACGGTGAAAGTCAGCAAAGGGCTCATTTGCAAAATACCTGCAGTCAGAGAAAAAGAAGCAGCCATCACCCGAGACTGGTATTTGCTTGCCATTTTGAATTGTGTGTAGCACAATATTGAACCATCTTAAAGCACACAATAGCACTGGCATTAAGTATGTTCACAATGTTGTGTGACGTGAGTTCCAGAACGTTTTCATTATTGGCAGGCACTGTCTGTTTTCCTTTGGTTCCCAGGCCTTGGCAACCATAGATTTGCTTTCTGTCTCTATGGATTGCCTGGTCTGGCTACTCTGTATAAATTGAATCATACAATGCCCTTTACATCTTGTTACTTTCACTTGCATATTTACAAGGGTCATCCATGTAACATATACCATACCTCATTTCTTTGTAGTTAAATAACTGGCTCTTGAAAAATAAATAAATAAATAAATAAATAAATAAATAAATAAATAAATTGTTTTTAAGGGCTCAGCCAACCAACAACTTCTAAAAGGACATTGAGAATGCAGAAGATGCCTTAAAGCAGCTGACAGAGCCACATCAATCCCTTCACTATGAACACTGATCCAAATCCTTGGAGAAGCCTGGACAAGTGGGAAGCCTTGAGTCAGACATGCCAGACACTAGCAACAAAGCTGAGACTCACAGTCTAATCTGGCCTGTAGAAATATGAGCATTAAGCACCACAGGGTTACCTGTCAAGAGTTCTAGCAGCATTTAATGCAGCTTTGGCAGAACAACAGCACAGCCAGCCAGCATGGCTCCACAAAGCCTGAGGCTGCACTTGTTAACACAAGGATGTCCCTAGTTTTCTCCGCTGTGCTAAGAGCCCACTCACTCACCCACCAAAAGGGAGTTTTCATTAACGCGGCACACGCATTCCAAATGTCTTATCTGTGAGGAATGGTCACCATGGTTCTTGGGTGGCTTTTAGAAGTGCACCCTTTACGTCAGGGTTTCTTAGCTATGAGCTGCATAATAAAGCAGAAGACTAGTTATGTCTTCCCCATCCTATGTCCCTGAGCTGGATGACGGTTGGGCCACCTCAGAGAGGGAGACACACACTCAGACTACTGCTACAAGAAAGGGGACAATAACTAAGTAGTACTGGGCTGAGGGATGGCTCCGCTGTCATAATAAGTAAAGAGCATTAATGAAGCTGCTCTTGGTTGGTAGAATGAGCAGTCACTCAACACATACTGGGATATAGACAGAATCCTCTGTCATAGGATTCCTTAGGTCTCTATCAGGAATGGGCTAAAGGGCCCTGGCCTTCTGCACTGCTTACCTCCATTGCCTCTGAAATCTGCCATCCTGAGGCCCAATGCTTGTTTTGCTCAAGTGGGAGGCCTGGATTTCTCTCAGACAAGCCCAGGTTCTTTTCCCTGCCCATCTTCCTGGGGTCTTAACATTTAGTTCCTGTCAGCTTTTCCCTTACAATACCTCTGCCCTAATACCAATCCATGCCTCATTTCCCTCTTTGGCTTGCACTAGACCATAGACTTCATGTCAGTATCCTCTTCCACAAGCCCCTTTTCTTCCATTTTAACCTCAGCGGCCCACCCCAAGGCACTTCTTCCCTTCTTTCCTGGGTACCTAGAACTGAAATTTGCTAGGCAATTTACCAAGTAACCCCCCCCCCCGCGCCTTCAGCCATAACCCATGCAAAATCTACATCCTGGCAGCCATCCCCATGTGCTAGCCAAGTGCTCCTTCTTAAATTGCCCCAATGGGTAGGCCACGTGTTTAGCACATTAGTTCCTACAACAGTCCTACAACCTGCTATGGCTTCTCATGAGATCCTTCCAAGCACAAGCAACAGATGCCAGAGTGACCCCATATTAAGAGTTCCCACGCCGTTTCTTTAAGGAAATGAGAGCCAGTTCCTCGGCACCATGTTGCCCTACTCAGTTCAGAGAAGTTTATTCTAAATAAGCCTGCCATGTCACCTGATCCTTATCCTATTTCATCTGACTGAGACTGAGCCACAAATGGCAACAGGTCACTGAACTGAGCAAATCTGCAAGTGTGTCACCCTGAGATAAAATGTAAAAATAAGAAGAAAGCTGAACAGGATGTTGGCCCTGCTACTTTAAACATGAATCTATTTTCAATGTCTCAAGTGGAACTCAGAAATCACGGGAGGAAACTGTCATACACAAAAAGGTAGTCTATACGTATAGAAAACCCCTGTGGTGCCATAACTGAGGTTACTGCTTCCTTGGTAGTCTTTTCCAGGTTGGGCTCCCACTCTGTCTTTTCATGAGAAAGTCATCTAATATCTGACAAATGAGAAAGATGAAAAAGTCCTTAGCAAGCTGTATGCTATTCACTGCATAGCTAGTCTCCAGGGCAGTGGGGTGGGGGGCGGGATGGGGCTCTAAAATTGTCAAAAGACCTGAGGGACAATGGCTCATAAATTTTAAATAGTAAAACAAGTAAACTCTACTAGTCACCACTAAAGGAAATGAGGTGCTAACATTTAGCCCATGGGGGTAACCTTGAACGTGTTAGAAGCCAGACACAAAACACCACATACCACTGCACGCTGCATGATTCCACATATACCAAATATCCAGAAAAATAAGCCAGAGTCCTCAACTGCTCCCAAGGCCCTCAATAAAGGTAGTGGTCAAAAAGCATCCAGAAGTAGAGGCACAAGACAGTCTACACTTGTGATTGCCAGTTAAAGGGGCATTGACACTGGGACTATTGTTATCACATACTACCTTATAATCACCTCTAAAAGAGGCTGTCAATCAGTCATTTGGAAGCAGGGCCCCTGTGTTCCCTGAAGTGATGGTATCGGTATCTTCCATTCTTGCCCATTGGCTCAGAGACCACAAAACCCAAGGGAGAGGTTAACAGAGTGTCTGAGGTCCTAATGTCATCTAGAACAGCAGCACTCAGCCTTGGCTGTGCACAGAAATCCCCTGGGGACAACCTGAACCTTACCGTATACCAATTCGATTGCAGTCTGAGGACACCAGATGCAGGGATGGATGCGGGGCATACTTGGAAAGCACCTCAAGCAAGGGGCCGTGTGTGCAACTAATATTGCAAACCACTGAAGTAAGGAGAGGCTGGTGACCTTTGCTAACCCAGGAAGTGGGGTGCACTGGAGGGGGGTGGACGGGACATGTTCAGTCTCCTTACCTCACCAGGGTGTCGCTGCCAGCCCCTCCTGGGCTATAATACAGCACGTTCTCCAGGGACAAGGAGAATTCCAGCCCCTCTGCCTCTGAGATGTATAAGTTAGTACTGTTGTTGCTGTGACTCACACACACGAACACCTGGTCCTCTGAGGCATCTGCGATGTAGTATTCCTTTGGAACCCAAAGTCGGGAAACACATAGTCAAAGACACAGTTATCCTTGTGGATGGGCTGCTCACACACACACATGAAAGCAATAACTCCAAGTGTCCCAGTGATGAAAGTGGCTACAAAGGCAGTGGCCAGGGCTTGACCTGAAATGCCTTTCCGGTCCGTGTGTCCATGGCTGGTCTACACATGGAGCTTGCTGGTAAAACACAAGACAAGAATGGACCTCTGGGGGGGGGGGGGGTGGCTGGAGAGATGGCTTATTTGGTTAAGAGTACTGGCTGCTCTTCCAGAGGACCTGGGTTCAATTTCCAGCACCCACATGGCAGCTCACAACTGTCTATAACTCCAGTTCTGGGAGATCCAACACCCTCACACAGATATGCAGGCAAAACACCAATGCATATTAAACAAAAATAAATCATTAAAAAAGATGGGCCTCTGACCTCCATAAGTGACCTAGAAACCTCTTTTGGGTAATGATGCTTCCCCCATTTTCTCCAGCAGACCTTTCATGGCACAATATAGATTAATACGAGTTTCATTTCCTCTTCTTTTCCCCAAGGAGACTAAGAGAGCCCTTAGAAACAGAAAGGATTGATCAACACTCCTGTTACACACCCCACTGAGCTGCCAGCCAACTGCTGATGCCAAAGCCTGCCGAGGAGACCTCCTCACTGAAGCCACTGACTGCCCTGGGACCCAGAGTGCTCTGTCCTAGCTATCTGTGTGCATTGATATTGGAGACTTGAGCAAGGCTATGAATGCTTTCTCTACTCTGTCCTCAGACTCTTTAACCTGTCTGTTTCTACAAAGTAGAACCTGAATGCACCCTTTCAGAACCTGTAGCCATCTGCAAGGAATATAGCATGTGGTTAATAAGCAAATGCCATGCACAAGTTTCCCATTGCTTGAGGACTGGCATATGAGGCCCCTGACCGGCACCAACCCCTCTGCCAATCCTACTCCACTTAAAGCAGGAAAGAAGGACTCCCATTCAGCTCCACTTAAAACAGTGAAGTGCACAACAGCAGACCAACAGACCCAGAGTATAACAGGTCTCTTCAGAGGCCTCTCTGGAGGGTATCCACAGGAAGAATGTAAAATGCTCATGCCAGCCAGCAGGACATTCCCATGATGCTTGGAGACAAGCATCCTTCCCCTGCCCCCTTCCAGCAGACTTCACTCACATTAATAGGATGCTTTGTGACAAACTGGGCTGCTCTCATAGGCTTCCGGCCAAAGGAGACCCAGAGCTGGACCGATGACTGCTGCTGGCTGCCCGGAAGATGCTGCCAAGGAAGAGGAGAGAAAAATTAACCGTGCCAGATGACAGTCCCTCAAAACATGGGGAAAAAGAAAGTTGGACCCCTCTGATTCCACCAAAAACACAAAGCAGTCTGAGACTTGCCCTGAGCTTAGCTGTTTAATACAGGACACCCAGTCTACACCTCCTACAGATACTCAGTGGCTATCAGATGAGGAGGGACAGTGACATGAAAGGAGAACTTGAACCCCATGGAGGGTAGTGGAGGCCACCAATGCAGATAAAGGGGCTGCAGAAGGGGAGAAAGCTGTGGAATACGGACAGAGCAGAGCCTGTGGCTTTCAGCCAGCACAGGTTAGACCAGCCACACATGATACAAAGCCCACAAAGCTATCCAATCACAAGTCTTCAACTTGCAAGGTTTGGCAGAATCCTTGGTGGCTCCATGTACCAATTTCTGAATATTTCCTATGGAGTGGGATCCTCTGATAGAATATATTCCCTCTAATAGAACAGAACATTCAACATAACACTGAATATCCCATGTTGCATTGTAGAGATTTTAAACCATTGCTGGGATCATGAAAATGTTAAGGTGTCCTATGCACAAAGAGCGTCTGGCTACCAATGAATACATACACCCATGAAATACATATATTGCATGTTATATTTTTTTCAATGCTTCAAACTCTTCCCTAAAATAAGATATTTCCCCGCAATACCAAAGGTCTGACATTAGCTGAATTTTCAACAGAAGGAATACAAAGGCCAATAAATATATTAAAAAGCATTCCATGTCCTTAGCCATCAGAGAAATGAGAATTAAAAGTACTTTGAGATTCCATCTCACACCAGTCAAAATGGCTATCATCAAGAAAACAAATGATGGCAAGTGTGTAGAGAAAGAGCCCAGAAACAGCCACCTACAGAAGTCAGTGTGGAGGTTCCTCAGATGTGAACATAAAACCTGCTCTGGCCCAGCTAAGCCACTCCTGGATATACATTCAATGACTCTGTAGGCATTCCACAATGATCCTTGCACAACCAAGTTTAAACCCCAATGGCTAAGAAATAGAACAAGCCTAGATGCCTATCAGCAAAGGAAAGATACTGAAAATGTTATACATTTACACAATGGAATTTTATTCAGCCCTGTAGTACAATGAAATCATTACATTTGTAGGGAAATGTATACAACTGGAGGTAAGCCTGACTCAGAAAGACAAATTCCATGTTTTTCTCTCATGTGTGCAGTCTGGAGTAAAGTGTGTGTGTGTGTGTGTGTGTGTGTGTGTGTGTGTGTGTGTGTATACACACACATGCACACATTCAGGTGAACACACCTGTGTGTAATCATCGAAGTGGAAAGAAGATGAGAGAGCTTAAAGTTTGAGGAGAGGAAGATGCGTTAACCTTAAAATTTAAAAAAAAAAAGAAAGAAAGAAAGGAACTGTAAAAAATTTTCAATAGTTATTTCCAAGGCAGTTTAGGAATATGGGGAGAATATATTCCTATATACTATACTATACGTACATGCATACAAACACACACATACACACACCACTCTTACCCCATAAATACAAAGTCACAGATGACTACATCAGTTCTTTTTCAAGGATTCAAAAGGCACCCTTTCCCTGCTTCTGAGGGAATTATTCCTAAACTGAGATAATCCTTATTCACTTTAAGGTATTCTGAAAGCATTACTGTATTGTTCTATGGCTACCAAGAAAAATATTAGCAAAGAAATCATGACACACTACTGACAGGGCAGGGCATTGTCAGGCTCTGATGCTCCTAATAAACCATGGGGGTTTGTTAGTTCATTTTTTTTAACTGTTCTTAGTAAGCTCTATGGAAGGATTTAACTGTACAAATCAGTACAAGACAAAATGAAGAGCTCTGCTCCCACTGTCCTTCCCTCTTCCCATGCCACCTCCCAGGGAGTCCTTGCAGACAGCTCTGTGCACTTGCACTGTCACACATAATATGGTGATGACAATACTGCCTTCCCCCAACACCAAGCCTGCCTTACTTCCTGAACAACAGGGCTCTGACTAACACTCACTCAGAGGAAAGATCTCCATGTTTTATGTGTTCCTCATCATGTATACTCACGTAGTCATGTTCTGCTTAATGAAATACTGGCTTTTGGGGAAAGCTATTTAAAGGCACCAATCATCGGGTACCTCTACCAAATTGGCCATTCTGGCTTTCCTTTAGTCTTCCCAACTGAGTAAAGACGCAAAGGCTAGTGAGGGCACGTTAAGAATAGGAATAACTCCATAGAGTGGTGGAATGAAAAGACACAGTCATAACCCTAGCTTTAGCTTGCTTGTCTACCTGAGGCAGCATGGGAAAGAGACAAAATGCCCATCTTGGCCACTACTTTGACTTCTATTCCGCTATCAGTGGCCCAATACAATTCCAAACCTATGTGTGCAATTCATTGCTTTGCACACAAACTGGGTCATAATAGGGAAACAACTGAGCAATTTCTTCAAAAAGACAAGATGTAAATCTTGCTAACCTACAATTTAGTCTTTCTTCATTGATCATGTATCTCAGCTATCTTTCCATTTCCCTGATGATGAGCACCAAGATGATTTCCAGAAGCACTGTCTAATAAAATACATGGGCACATACCATCTCTTTTACAGCTGTACACCACTTGTAGAGCAAGTTCTAAGGTGAATAAGTTTTGTTTTTTATTTTGTTTTGTTTTTTTAAGCAGATTATTTCCCCCTGAGACAAGATCTCATGTAGCCCAGGCTGGCCTTGAATATACTATATAGTTGAAGATAAATAGCCTTGAATCCCCGACCCTCCTGCTATTACCTCTTAAGTGCTGGGCTTACAGGCATGAACCACCATACTAAGCTTGTCAAACTTTCTTTTTGGCAGAACTCACACTTGGTCAAAGTGCAGAGAAAAAGTGTCAGTCATAAATGGGACATCTAGATCAGACCCATCCTCCCAAGGTTCAGGGAACACTACAGAATAGAGGCAATGAGATTCTAAGAGCCAGTAGTTGAGAGGACCCGTGCAAAACAATGTCTTCTAGACATAACAGGACCAAAGGATATGAACATGTGCGGTTATGGCTGCGTGCACAAGACCTGTACAACATCAAGCCAGTCAACACTCCTACATGGTGTGGAGGGCTCACAGCCTCCACCACTAGTGGAGTAGCTGCTGATGTGGACGGCTTCTGGGAGAGAGAGTCTGTTTTCCCCAAGAGTGTGGCTCCTGGTAGGTCAAGCATGCTCCAGTGGTGGTCCCACACCCATAGTACATGGGCAGCACAAATTGGATTCAGTGAGTTATAAATTAAAACAAAACAAACAAAAAAGGGCATGATGTTATAAGAAGTGTGGAAGGGGGGGATGGATCCAGGGGGTGGGGGGTGGGAGGGAGACTATGATCCAAATATGTTGTTCATATATATAAATTATAAAAAGAATTAATAATAATGTTATAAGAAGTGAAAAACTATCCTAGGGGAGATAATTAAATAAAGGGTAGATAGACAGCTAGTGGGGCTGGCATATGTAAGGGATGCTGAAGGTGGATGAGGGCAATGAGGAGGTCAGATCAACATGAACCATTCTTTTGTGTAAATTAGGAAAGGACCACGATAAAGTTTACAAAGTTAATGTTAATTGGCAGTATTTCCAGAATGACATGGTAAGGAGCTCTGAAACTCCCCCCCATTAAAGCAAGAAAAACACAAACACTCTCAAAACCAACTTTCCCAGGTTTCTGAGAACTACATAACGTTTGGCAAAACTCCAAGTGGCATTTATTGAAATACAACAGCTGGATCTTGGCAAGCAGGGTGAACTTTGCTGTGTTCTCACATGTCCTACTCTCGCCTGACTCTCTCTTAACTCTGAAGTAGCCTTGGAAACCCACAACCTCATAGCCATAATAGCTGAGGGGCTACTGAACAGGACAGAACTGTAGACCCCCAAAAAATTCCTGCCTGGTGGCTCATATACCTAACACTTGACCCAACACACACACACACACACACACACACACACACACACACACACACACACACACACGCACGCACGCACGCACGCACGCACGCACGCACGCACGCACACACGCACGCACACAGTCCAATAGCCAGTCAGGGTGTGCCTGGGGGACAGCAACTGACAATTGGCAGTTTAACATCGAGATTGCCAGAGGCAGCAGGGCTAACCAAAGCTTAAAAAGAAAACCCAGAAAGAAAATTGCCCTAAGAGGCATTGTTTGAAAAGCTCTGAAAAGATTTCTAGGAATCTTTAAGGCTGAGCACATAAGAGCTGTGAGTATGCTCTAGGAAAAATAAAACAGAGTCTGGCCTTCCTCCAGCTAACCTGGAGGGCTCCACAGAAGGCAGAAGCAGAGGGTGGGGGAGACTCTGGAACTCACAGACAGGGAACAGGAAGTTTTACCCTAACACACCCCACACCGTAGTCCATTAGGAAGGCAGAGTCGCCTCCTCAAAGCACTCAAGGAAAATTCTAACAATCACTGCTGTCTGCTAAACTAAACCACAGACAATTCGGGATATGTACAATAAAGGAACAGCACATGAAACTCACCGAATAAACAGCAACAACAAAGAACAGCAACATAAACCCGGGGTGTAGGTGTCAAGAGCCACTGTATCACAGTAACTATGTGATTTTTCAACAGCAAAATGTCCTGGTAAGCTTTAACTGACAACTTGACACAGTCTAGAGTCATCAGAAAGCCAGGGTTGAGGAATTGCCTCAATCTCCAGGCCTGTGAGCACGTCTATGGGGAACTGTCCTGGTTGTTAATTGATATAGAAGGGCCCAGTCCATTCCCTGGGCTGTATAAGAAAGCTAGCTAAATGCAAGCCTACAGGCAATACACTGGCAAGCAGTGTTCTTCAGATGTAGCAGACAAATAAAAGACCCAGAGACAGATACTGGGGTTCAAGCTTCAAGCTGAAGATCAGAAAAAAGCAAAGCAGCTAACCCATTAGCTCTTACCTCTACCTCAGACTGAAAAGTAATCCTGGTTCCACCAAACCTCACACTGCAATCCCAGACTTCTCTGCTACTCAGATTCACTCTGACTGCTATGCTCTCCTCAACGTGGCTACAGAATCATGACACTGAGCCTACTGAAGACCCTGCTCCTATCTTTTCTACCTCTCTAATGCTGGGATTAAAGGTGTAAACTCTGTTACTCTTTTAGATGGATTTAATCTCACGTAGCCCTCTCTCAATGATCTATCTGCCTTTATCTTCTGAGTCCTGGGATTAAAGCTGTGTGTCACCACTGCCTGATCTCTATAGCTTCGGGCTGACTTTTGCTTTCTGAACCCTCAGCTTTAACAAATCATAAATAATGCATCACCACATTCGGTCAAAACTCAGGTAGATGACTTGCATGGCCTGTAGGAAGCCATACTTAGCATATGGACCTGTATTCTCATATCCTATACAAGTTACTTTTCTGTTGCTGTGAAAAACTACCATGACCAAGGCAGGATGAGAGTCCTCCACGGCATGGAAGCATGGCAGCAAGCAGCAGGCAGAAGGCCTGCAGAAGCAGGAAGTTGAGAGTGCACATCCTCAACAGCAAGCATGAGGCAGAGAGAGCAAACTGGACGTGGCGCGGGGCTTTTAATCTCAGAGCCCACCCCGCAGTGATCTGCTTCCTCCTGCAGGCTGCACTACCTAAATAATGACTCCAAGTGTTTGGATGCCCAGCACTTCTCCTTCAAACCCCCACACACCCCCACGCAAGTAAACCAACTCAAAAGAAAACCGCGTCTCAGGCGTTGACGGTAGATCTTATCCGGCAAAAAAAGAGGCAGACTCTGTCAATTGTAGACACTAAGGTAATTGGGAGATACTGTGGTCAGGTACATTGTCTGCCACGCCCAAGACCCTTGGTTCAATCTCTAGTAGCACAAAAATGGGGCAGAATAAGAAAAAGGAAATAGCAAATGTAACAAATAGATATTTAGATTTCATCAGCATTAAGATTATCTTTTGCTAACAAGGACATAAATAAGGAAACGAAAAGATAAGCCCACAGAATAGCAGAGAGTGTCCACAACTTATATATCTTATATAGAGACTCTACATGGAATAAAAGAATCCACGAGCGGCAAGATAAGTCTGGTGTTAAAAAGTGTGCACGCTTGCCACATGCACGCAGGTGCCCTGCCCACAGAGGCCAGAAGAAAGCATCAGAAAACCTAAGAGCTGGAGTGACAGGTAGTTATGAGCCACCTCTGTGGTAGCTAGGAACTGAAGTCCTATGGAAGAAGAGCTGCAAAAACTCTTAACTGCTGAGCCCTCGCTATAGCCCCCTTCTCAACACTCCTGAAATTCGCTCTGATGCTCAGGGGTGGGGGGAGTGCATTTTGGCCCTGCAATGTGTCCTAATAACATCTGCCCTTTGGCAATGATGCAGCACATGCTCCTAAGACAAGAGTGTGGGCCTGCTCACCCTCCCTGTGGAGTGGGTGGGGAATGGGGTGGGAGGGGGTTGTGGGCATGGGAGGATGGAAGGGAGAGGGAACTGGAATCATTATGTAAAATAAGAAAATAATAAAATGAAGAAGAAAAAAAAGAGTGTGGATCTGGCAAAGCTTATCTAGAATCACAGACACAAGTGGCCTTGGAATCCAGGGACCTATCCACACACAGGAGGCAAAGTGTGAACACCATTGACTAGGCGGCACCGTCTCATGAGGCTCTTGGGTAGAAAGAGGCTCAATACAATAAAATCTAACTGTACTAGTTAGATTTTATCTCACTGTGGTAAATATTGAGATAAACCACTCAAAGAAAAAAAGGACTGATTTTGGCTCATGGTTTTAGAGGTCCAGTCTACAGTGGCAGTGAAGATATATCTTTACAGACCCTTCCGGAAAACCTCCTATACTTCTCAATGCAAAATCAACATGGCAAGACTAGCCATCATGCATCATTCCAAAATTTTAAAATGGATTTGTGTGGGTTGTTTTAGTTGTGTGGGTCCACAGCAGCACATGTCTGACTCTTCTTCATACTGCTATGGGTGTCATCACATCAGTGACCATCAAAGCAGACACCACCCCAGGAGTTACAGAGACTCCGCAGATGTGCTAGAGAGTGAGGGGCTGTGCCTATCGGAGTGGAACACAGACAGCTTCCACTGTTGTCCTTTAAATGAGATCCAGGAATTATAGACTAAGAGAAGGAGCAGCAGCCATCTACCTCAGACCCCACTCAGGCAAAAGCAAGGACAAGCCAGTGAGTGTAAGAATTGAGAAATTAAAGCCACACATTAATTCCAAGCCAAAGACTTCAAACAGAAAACGCCCACAGCCACCGGGGAACCAGAGATAAGGTTTCCGGCTGCAAAAGAACTCAAGGTTATCTGATTTGGGTCAGGAAGCATCAGTGCTGGGGCCTGTTTTCTATTACCCTACTCAGGTCCAAGGCAACTGGGGCAGGGCATGTTCTCGAGCTACTCTGGAAGCATGTGTATGCATATATGTACATGTTTATGTGTGTACATGTATGTTACATGGTTATGAAGGATAAAAAGCCAGGCAAAGCAAGAAAGGGATGATCTAGGGGTCAATGTAAGTAGAAAAAAACGGCCACAAGTCAGTGGTTTAAAAAAACATTTGTGGGAGCTGGAAAGATGACTCTGAGGTTAAGCTCATGACTTACTGCTCTTTCACAGAACAGAGACTCCATGACAGCACTCACGGCAAGCAAGCAGCAGCTCACCACTACCCATAACTCCAGCTCAAAGGGCTCTAACAACTCTGGCCTCCACAGGCACCTGCACTCACGTACACATTCCCACACACATATACACATAAATTACAAATGTGAAACAAGTTTTTACAAAATTAGTTTATGTGCATTGATATTTAGCCTGTATGTATGTCTGTATGAGGATGCTATGGTACCCCAGAAATTGAGTTACAGACAGATGTGAGCTGCCCCATGGATGATGGGACTTGAACCAGGGTCCTCTGGAAGAGCAGCCAGTGCCTAAAGCCCACATGTCCTCTGACCTACACACACACACACACACACACACACACACACACACACACACACACACACTAAAAAGATAAATAAATGAAATGCAAATTTTAACAAAATAAGAAAACATGGCCGGGCGGTGGTGGCACACACTTTTAATCCCAGCACTCAGGAGGCACAGGCAGTTTGAGTTTCAGGATGGGCTCCAAAGCTACACAGAGAAACTCTATTTTGAAAAAAAAAAAACTAAAAAGGAAGGAAGAGAGGGAAGGAGGGAGAGAGAGAGGGAAGGAGGGAGAGAGGGAGGGAAGGAGAGAGGGAGGGAGGGAGGAAAGGAGGGAGGGAGGGAAAAAGGAAGGAAGAAAGGAAGGAAGGAAGGAAGGAAGGAAGGAAGGAAGGAAGGAAGGAAGGAAGGAAGGAAGAAAACACTTTTTTGCAAGGTCCTAAATGAGAATGCCCATGGCTCTTAGCTACCTGTACCCTCCTCCAACCTTCCTCTCTGCTTTCCCTGCCAGCAAGTACCCTAGAAGTCTATGAAGGAGGCTGGCCTACTTCTACCCTGTCTGCTACCAACTGCAGCAACCAATGAGAACCTGGAGAAAAAACACTGGATCTGGCTTCAGTTCCTAACTTAGCAGTGACAGAAAGCAGGACAGACTCCAGGGTACCACAGTCAGCGAGCAAAGCTGCAGCTCCCAGGACCAGGGATCCAAGATGCTCTTGCCAGAGCCCACCTTGTTCCTTTGAACAGGGTCACAGAGTCCTGTAAAGTAATCCGCTCTGGTTTTTAAACCGAGCAAGCCTCCATTCCAGCACCTGGCTCTTACACCTCAAACCAAGGAGAAGGAACTCCTAAGGCTCAGCATTAAGCAACTTATTGACAGCTGGAAGCTTAATTACTGCTTGTCTTTGACTCCCACTAGCCAATGACTGCACATCCTATTGGCCATGTAAATTAAAGTGCCCAAAAATCTCAAAGAGATGAATCTAAATTAAAAAGAAACCAACCAGGCAGTGGGATTCAAAAAAAATAGTTCCCAAGGGCTGTGGTTCCCATCTATATTCTTTTTATTGAGATTACAGGGAAATACGTTTTTAGGTGCTAGGGAGATAGCTCAGTTGGTAAAACACTTCCTGAAGAAGCATGAGGATCTGAGTTCAATCCCCAGTACCCATTGTAGAATGAGAAACTAGACCCAGCAGCTCTGGGGCAGCTTCAACAGATGGTTCCCTGGAGCTCACTGGCCAGCAAGCCTAGCTGAATGGATAAGCTACAGGCTTGGCCTGTCTCAAAAAGTAAGGGAGAAAAACACCTAAGGTCCTAAGGTCAACCTGTGGCCTGCACACACACACACACACACACACACACACACACACACACACACACACACACACACAGAGTCACATATACATATAAACACACACACCAAAATGAAATCTGTCTTTGTCTGAGATGCTTGGTTACCAGGAGACAAACAGATTCCTAGATCTTCTGACACAGTGATTGCCTGCTCTGAATTTCTCTACTCTGTTCTGGTACCTTCATTGCCCTTCAGATGTGTTCACTGACAGCGAGGATCCTTCAGCTAAGTCACCCCAAGTATATCATCTATTTGATTTCATGCAAACTCACCCAGGCGGATGCCAAACCCAGCAAAGCAACTGTTGGAGCAGCGTACTGCTGAGCATACTCAACTTACCACCACCTTTGTTGCAAACATGTACTTGTCCCGAAGCTGGAAGTCCTTCACTTCCTCCAAGATCACTTCCTGGTTTTCCCGGGACTGGAAGAAGTCTGTACTCCGAAACACTGTGGAGAACCCGAAGGGTTCATGCCGCTCAATGTAGATAGTGTTTGGCTGGTCATAGGGTTCGATTCCCCTGGAAGGAAGAAGCAACTGTTACTGCAAGGACATTTTGCTGGGTGGGCAATTGCTGAAGATCTAAGACCCCATGGTGCCAGTTACAAATGGCACTCTGCCTCAAGCATGTGCCTTTGCTTGTTCCTTAGCTAGGGACAGAAGTTTGGAAACTACCACTTGTAAAGTTTTTACTCTGCTATGGCTGATTCTGAAGCATCCTGAGATTAGCTCAAGGCAATCTCTGGCCCTACTTTCAAAGAGCAGGAAAGGTAAATGGCAGGGTGGCTCTGAATAAAATGAGCATGGGCTGGAGGACCTCGGCAAGTTCCTGGCCCCAAGCTCAGAAGCTCAGAGGTGAGGAATTTTCCCCAGGTGCCATAGGCTAAAAAGCACCACAGTAGCCAGGGCACATTAGGACTCTCTGAGACAAGTGGCCTATCCCTCAGATCTTTCCCTCTCTGTCCCTGCTGACATCACTAACCCATGCCATCTGGAATCATCCTGCCAGTACATTTCATCCCCCAATAGGCACCTGCTTTGCCAAAATACTAGATATCCTCCAGAGAGGGCAGGCACACTTGTCCCTCTTTGCTTCTGTGAACACCTCTGTGTAAAGGTGCCCTCTGCACCAACTCCAGCCCTTATACCTAAACCCGACTCTCCTCTGAGATCAAGCTCAAATCACTGTCCTCCAAGAAGCCTTCCCCAGTGCTCCTCTTTCTCCTCCCAATGTTAGCCACACATCTCTGCAATAGTCATTATCAATGCTTCTATAGGAGTTTTAACTCAAGGTATGAAAGTACTGGGGCTGAGTGAGTTTTGGAGTCAGTCTCATGACAATATAATGGTGCCTCTTATCCACTGCATTGCATGTTTTTGTGCAATCTTCCTGGACACGTCACACTGGTGAGACTGGGATAATAGAATCCCTGGCTGAAGAGATGCTCACTGCATTGGATGCATGGACCACAACTATAGCTACTAACCCCAATTGCCAATTCAGGTCAAGATCAGACTACACTGGAGAAGGTCTGAATCTGAGCTAGTGCCCTCAAATACAGCACCACCCAGAGGCTGGGAAGACCACTGATTGGCCCAAGTTTCCCAATACTCAAAAAACAAATGCCAAGGCTGATTAACCAGCAAATGAAAAATTAATTGGGAAGTCAAGAAGAGAACCCCACAGTAGCCATGCAGAGATGACTCAAGCATGGAGCCCAGGGTGTCATTTATGTGGCTGCCTATATACACAGTTCTTCTGCATGCCCTGTGACACTTAGCATAATGAAGGTGAGGATCATTTCTAATTCCTCCTGAGATAGATGGTCAAGGGCACGTTCATCGAAGGAAACATATCCTTTTCAAAGGAAGAAATGGAAGTGGGGGGATGGCCCAGTCAGAAAAGCAGCTGTAATACAAAGCATGAGAACCTAAAGCTGCCTTGGCCATGTGAAAGTGGGGTGTGGTGTCTTACAGTCCCTGTGATGGGAAGTGGAGAAGACGTCAAGCCAGTGAGCCCCAGGGTCAATGAAAGCCCCAATCTCCAAAACACATGCATGTGAACATATACAGGAAGGAGGCAAGAAATAGAAAAAGAGAGAGTCTCATTTCACACTGGGGGAGGACTTGATGTCGACCCTACAATCTGGACTCTGAGCAGAGTGGTGGAGAAGCCAGCAGCCTGGGCCCAGCGTGGGAGAAATCCATTCTTCCTGATCAGATGCTCGTGTGGGGGCGACTGGTGACATGTTCTCTTCTCCACAATTAGAAGTACTGATTAAAGTACTTCCTCTAGCCTAGAGGATATGCAAATGCAAAGGAGGCTGCTGGGTATTTTTAAAAGGCAGAGAGGAAGAAACCCTGCTTGACATATTTTGAGATGAACTCATTTCTATTATCCCTTTCTCCAGCCAAAAGAGGAAGCCAGGGTCTAGAGACAGACCACCTCATACCTCTCATCCCCACCCTCCTTCCTCATCCACATTTGAACCTCCTAATCCTGAGATTGGCTCCATCGACAGGCTCCTATGCACTGGCATCTCCTCATCTTCCAGCTTCTCTCCAGCTCTTAGATACTTCTCCTTCTGCCTTCCAAGGGGAAATTCTATCCATTAGCATAGTCACCCACTAGGCCCCCACCTACCTCATGCATAGCCTCACCAAGAAGCTGTGTGGGACACTCTTGAATGCCCCCCACCCTCTTACAGGTCTTTTCCTGCACTGCCTTGCCAGTCTCTAGCTCTGAACATATATTTTCTAGCTTTCTCTGCCCTGGCCCCTGCCTCCCCAGCCTGATGCTCCCAGGCTGACAGGCACAGTGGAGTAAGATCTTGTTACTCTCAGAAAAATCAGATTGCACTCTTACTTACTGTAAGGGAAATTTTGATAGAAATCGCCCCCAAACAACCTAAAACCCCAATACTAGCCATCTAAGCATCTGAAATAAAGTGAGCCAACCTCTCCAACACACCTGTGTGCCTGCAGAAGTCACAAAACAAATGTCTAAGATAAAAACCCCTGAATTTAGCAGCTCTGATGGTTCACCCTCTCAATATGCTGTTGTTCATTAAATTGATAAAAGGCCAGTTTGGGGACTGGAGGGGTGGCTCAGTGGTTAAGAGTGCTGGCTGCTTCTAGCGAGGACCATTTCCTAGCACCCAGGTGGTAGCTCACAACCATCTGTAAATCCAGTAATGCCTTATTCTGACGACTGTATGTAACAGGAACACTTGTGATGCGTAATTATACATGCAGGTAAAAGACTCATACATACAAAATAAAACAAATCGAAACAAATCAATTTGTCCTCATAAGGCAAAGGAAAGTTATGACGGTCTCCCTGGATGGAGGCTGCCCTCACCCAACAGTATGGTTACAATTTTCCTCAGACACCCACAGCCTCTGCCCAAGGAAAATAATCAAACGGTCAGAAAAACTGCTTGGTATGAAAAGGAAGTCCATGTGATTTAAAAGATGTTTAGCTGTAGGGCCCCATACTCCTTCTTTTCCTTCTTCTTCAGCATCCTTTGTTACTAAGGAAGTAATATCAACTCCAAAAAATTCACAGGCAGTATTTACAGCCTATTGGTCCATTACATTTAATGTAGACAAAATTAAGCATAAAGCTCCTATGACAAATAATAACTGCCAAACAAGCATACACATACAACCTGTCTTATGTCACACAGAAAGGGCCTCATCTCAACTATATAAAAAGTTCCCAGGAATCAACAAGAAGACTAACAATCAGAAAAAGAGCAAAGGGCATTAGCAGACATGTCCCCCAAAAAGGGCATCTTTTTAGAGGGGGCACAAGGTTTCTCTATAAAGCCATAGCTGTCCTCAAACTTGCTAAAAAGAGCATTTTTTAAATCATGCTTGACTAGGAGATCCATGTCATTGCCAAATATATAGAAAGTTCCAGGCCATCCATGGTTACATGAGTCCTATGTTAAAAAAAAAAAAAAAAAAAAAAAAAGTTCTTGAGTAAAGACATTCAAATTCATTCATAATGAGAAAATGCAAATCAAATCTAAATGAGACAATGTGCCCTTAGCTGAAGAGAATGAAGAGAAAGACACTATTCTATGCTACTGAGATGAAAGTAAATTTGACAATGTCCATGGAAGATTTGGCAATGTCTACCCAAGTCAGAATTTCCCTGGGGACTCAGCAGAGTGCAAGACTAACAAAATCGCCTCCCTTTGATGCTCTCACCCTATTGCAGACAAACAGTTATAATATGCCAAACAATTGTGTGCTCCAAGGCAATAAAGGATTACACACAAAAAGAATAGCACATAGCTGAACTAACAGAGTAATCGTTGTCATCTTAAGTAGAATCTTTAGAAGGCTCCCTACAAAAAAAATGGCTATTACTTACAAGACAACAGACAGGGGTGCTGGAGAGTGTGGAGAAAGAGGGAATCCATGTGTGGCACACAGTGTGAACCAAGATGGGTGAGGATCCTAAGGAAGTTAAAAATAGAACTACCATATGACTGAGCAGTCTCTTTCCTGGATATAAACCCCAAAGGAAATATAATCACTGCCTCTGAGATCTACGCTCCCATGTTTACTGTGGCATGATTCACAAGAGCTGAGACACATAGGTGTTCACTGACAGAAAAAAAATGCATAAAGAGATTGTGGTATATAGATATAACGGAATATTAGTCAACCTTAAAATGGAGCTATTGTATGATAGGGAGAGACCTAGAAGACTTTCTTAAGTCAAATAGGCCAGACACACACACACACAAAAAAAAAACATGTTCTCACTTCATTCAAAAATTTAAAAAACCAAATGGGAGTGGGAATGGGAGAAGAAAGTTAAAGGAAATAAAAGTAGAGAGCATGGAGGATAAAGAAGTCTAGAGAGCTAATAGAGGATTAGACTTCATAATTGTAGCTCTTGTTTGGGATTTTTACTAAATGAATAGATTGTAGCTGCTCCTGTCTCACACACACACAAGGATAGTCATGAATGATGCTGCCTATTAACTTGCTTCACTGTGGGTACCACTTCACTATCTCTCTCCCATAACAACATAGTATATACTCTAATAAACATTTAAATGAATAAGTGAGATCTGGTGAGCAATCTCAAGGACTGATAAAGTACGAGGGAAGGCAGTAAGCGCAAGCTAGGAAAGAAGATTCTACCCAGAGGAAAGAGCAAGTGTACAGGCCCTATGCCCTGTGGTCCATGTGTACTTCCTCCAAGTAAACCATGATGCATTCAATGGTTCAAAGGAGGGATGCAGAGATGGTGCAGTGGGAAACATGTTTACTATACAAGATTGAGGAGCTGAGTTCAGCACTCATGTAAAACATGTAGTGAAGACTCCTGTCTATCATAGGAATGTTAATGGGGGGGGGGAGTGGGGAGACAGGTAGATCCCAGGGACTCGATCGATGGCCAGCCAGTATACTCATATTAGTGAGCTCCATGTTCATTGTGAGATTTCATCTTAAAAATATGGTGAAAAGTGGTTGAAGAAGACAGTCAGCATCAATCTCACATGCACACATACCTGGACATACATGTGCACACACATGTGATCATCTATACACCACACATGCACAAAGTTCAAAAGGATTGCTCTGCCTGTGTTCTAAGGATGAACTTCCAGAGGACAAGAGTGACCCCAGAGAGACAGCTGAGACTCATGAGCAATGGCATTGGCTCCAAGTAAAGCCATAGATGAACAGGCATCTCTGGGTCCATTAGAGGCTGGGGAGATGGCTCAGTGAATAACATGCTTGCCATGAAAGCATAAAAACAGAAGTTCAGATCCCCAGCACCGAAGAAAATAACAGGCAGGTGTAGAGGCAGAGAAGGTTCTCTAGGGCAAGACTGCTGGCTAGACTAGGCAGAACCGGTGAACTCTGGATTCAGAGAGAGACCCTTTCTCAATAAATAGGGCAGTGAGTAATGGAGGAAGACATGGATGACAGCTCCAAGCCTTTACATGTACATATACCCAGACTCACTTTGTGACCAGATAGACTGGCCACAAACTCACAGAGATCTACCTCTGTCCCCTGAGTGCTTGGATCAAAGGTGTGTTCTACCACAATGCCCTTAAAGTGATCCTAGACACTGAATGAGGAGGTGACAATGACATATACCAGGTAGGAGGATCAAGAGTCAATTCAGGAGACATCCGTTTATGGTGTCTCTCAGTTACTCATGGGATCGGAATGACCAAATAAGACAAACACAACCGCCATATAACAAGGTCCCAAGAATCTGTCCCATACTCACTGCAAAAGTGCAAATACCTGTGTTCAAGATCTCATGTTCCAGTGCTGTCACAGTACAAGGTGACAAGCAGCAGTACTTACTTAAACATAGGTGTTTCTTATGGATGCCAGTTTGTCTACCTCACTCTCCTTAAAACCTACAGTGGCTCCCTGCTGCTCTCAGAATTCAGTCCTTCCTTCCTCAAATACTGTAGATTCTTTTCTCTCTCTCTCTCTCTCTCTCTCTCTCTCTCTCTCTCTCTCTCTCTCTGTCTGTGTGTGTGTCTCTGTGTGTGTGTGTGTGTGTGTGTGTGTGTGTTTTTGGGTTCTAGGACATGCAAGAGCTTCAAGGTTCCCCTAGGTCCTCTACCCAACTGAAAAACACTCCCTTTCTCAGGGCCAACTGGTGAGTTTGTCTTCTGTGCAATTCTGCTTCTCAAATCACAACAACATATGTCTTGAGCCAAGTGCCTTACATTTTACAGGAGAGTAAAATATCCACTCACTATCTATTATGACTGTTTGAGTCTACCATCTTCCCTGTGGGATCATATTCTGATCATTCATTTCTAGCTGGAAGCTGTTGAACCTAAAGGAGGTAGGGCCTGGCTGGCAGAAGTGGGTGAATAGAGTCAGGCCTTCAAAGTCATACCCTGTTCCTAGTTCCTTCCTCATTCTGTGTCCTGTCCTTCTGTGATGTAAACAACCCATCCAGTATCTCCCACTGGCCCACCATATTTCCAGCATGACAAACCAGGACCTGCTGACACCATGAGCTAAAATAATCCTCCCTTAGCTTGTTCCTGTCAGGTATTTTAGTCCCAGCCATGCCAAAGTAACTAATCCAATCTGAAGGAGCTAAGGGACAGGAGGTTTCCTTTGTATGCCAGGATTTGTCATGTGGCTCAACTTACCAAGAGAAGGACTTCACATGCTCCTGAATCATGATCCAGGTCTGGCCAAAATCATCCGACTTCCATAGCTGCAGAGACCAAAATGACAAGAAGAGGCCATGACATGAAAAGAGATGCACCATATGACAGAAACACCAACTGAAACCCCACCCACTGCAGGGCACTATGAGGACAGGCACTCAGGCATATTACAGCAAACAGAAAGAAAAGAAAGGGCAGATCTGTTCTCTAGAGTGGCTGGAAGAAAAATGAGGGCGAATTGTTATCCACTTGTGAGCTGCCTTACCACTAGAGTGAGAAGAGGTTAGGACAAAGTATTTGCCTGGTATGTACAAAGCCCAAGGTCCCTTCCCTAGCACTGCAAAAACAAAGCAAAAATGCAGTAATCCACCCAACAGTGTATGATCCCTTTGCAAAAGAAACTCAATCCTGGCACACACTGAAGTCCAGGACATTGAAAACACTGTTCTTAGTTAAAAAAAAAAAAAAAAAAAAAAAAAAAGAAGAAGAAGACGTATCATGTGATTTTACTTATATGAGGGACCCAGATCAAGGCTGAAAGAACAATAGTGTCCAATGAGTGACTGGGGGAGGAAGAAACAGGAAGTGTTAGTTTAACAGTTCTACAAGATGAAAGAAAGTTCTGGAGCTAGATGGTGGTGATATTGTGCAATACAAACGTAACTGATATCAGTCAACTAAACAAACACACAAAAAAAGTTAGAATGTTCTAAAAAGAAAAGTATACTAAAAAGAGAACAAAAATACAATCTGTAGACTATGGAATAGCTTGATGGTGGCAGAATACTCATCTGCCATGTAAGAAGCCCTGTGTCTGATACCCAGCACTAAATAAGTAAATACCCATTGATCACTTCAGGTGACTGCAGAAGGTACTGCCTAAGCCCAGAGCAAAAAGATCTTCTGATTTTTTTGACCACAAGGATCAACTGAATGTATGAATTTGGCCTGTGAGTAATTTGCCAGCTCTTCACCAAAGCCGGTAGACACCAGAGGCTTCCACAGAACCCAGCACAAAAGATTAAGAAGCTTGAGACCAAAACTAACAATACTCCACCTCTCCTAGTAAACCGACCCTGCCCCCAAGCTTTGGTTACTCCCCAAGACTAGCAAAGGTAAACAGATCTCTGTTTTGGTTAAACAACCGCAGAGCAAATGAATTATTCCAAGGCCCTTTCGAGCAAAGGCAAATCTCCCCAGCCAGGACATAAGAAAGGACTTGCTGTGTTCACAGCTTTATGCCTTACCAGTATTCACAACTGGACACATTTGAGCCTTGAGACAGAGCTCCTCCACAGGCTCTAACTCACTTCTTAGTTTCCTTCAAACTTGATTCAAAATGGGAAATACAAACCACTCACTTTATAACTCACAGGCACACACAGACACAAAGGAAGAATATTAAAGTATATAATAATGTCAATCGAATGCAAGTGCAATGTGCTTAAGGAGGAGCAGGGTGAAGCTGAGTGCTAGCAGTCTGGCCTAGCAGGCCCAAGGGCCTGGGTTCAATCCCAGTTTGGCAAAAGTCAAGCAAATCAAAACAGTAGAGGACAGAGAAGGCAAACAGAAATACATATGCCAGGAAATCCCAGAAGAGTTCAGACCCCAGACTTCTCATGTGGCTCTCTAGTCAAATTTCAGGGCCTACACTTACCCCATACACTTGCAAACATGCATGTACACCAAGAAAGGACTAGTGTTGAGGTCACAGGGCCTGCCAAGTGTTGGGTGATAAGTTATGGCAAGGACATAGAGAGAGGATGCCAAGAGGAGTATACTTTCCTTAGCTGTGGTAAGTGAAATAGTAGCTACAAAGGCTAAGCCTGAGAGAAGAGGAGGAAGAAGGAGGAGGTGAGGTCAGGAAAAGGACACACAATCCACCCAAGCAGAGCAGAAAATCCCAGCGCGCGAGCGCACGTGCGCACGCGCGCGTGCGCGCGCGCGCACACACACACACACACACACACACATTCAACACACACACACTCAACACACACACAACACACACACTTATGTGTCCTCTAAAGGCCTCTTACCTGCTTGTTTGGGTGAGACCTGTCAAAGCCCAAGAGGAGGTTGGAGGCCTTGCTGTGGAGGAGGAGGTCAGCAGCCGGGAATGGGATGGAGAAGCCATGGATAGTGCTGCAGAAGTCAAACGTGATCCAGAGGTACTGGGCATAAGCATCTACAAAGATGTACTGCAAGAGAACACAGGCAAGCTCAGAGCACTCTGTCCAGAGCCACCGGGCAGGTCCCTAAACCATGTACAAGTGCCCCTGTATTGGTGGGTACAACACCAGTAGGGTCCCATCCTTTCTGTGCATCTCCTGGCAACCAAGATGTTGGATATATCAAAACATGTTCAGTTAAGACAGGGGTGCTGGGTTGGAGATAGCTCAGTTGGAAGGTTCTTGCCTTGTATACACTAGGATCTACCTTTAAAAAAAGTGAGGCCATGCCTGAGGACCAATACCTGTTCTCTAGCCCTCATGTGATGCACAAACAGCCCCGGTGAGGCCATGAAGGGATCTTGTTTATCCAGGTCATAAGGCTGGCAGACTTTTCTGGTGTTTCTTATTCCTTCCAATTGACTTGGCCATTCTTGCTTACAGGCAGGCCATTCAGGCACAGTCAGAAAGTGGCTACTGGCAGCCAGGATGGAGATGGCCTGCCCTTCAGACTGTATGAACTCAGATGAGGTGCCATCACTCCAACCATCTCCTGGGCAGCCCAAGGTCACACCTTCCCTGGAAACTCATTAAAATCGCTACCTCTAAGGTAAGCTGCCCCTCCTTGCTATTGTGCCAGGTGACTCCACAAGCCTGGGGAACCAATTGTGCTGCCAGGCACACTCTTGAGACACGGCTGAAGTGGCTGTGGGAAGCTGGGGCCATGCCTCATTTTGCTTCTTAATAGGTCACTGACTTTAAACAGCTTCTGCTGGGATGGCAGCAGCTGCCACCTCAAGATTTCCTGGTGACGGGATGAAGGTAGTACAATTTAACAGGTGAATACTGCCGACCATCAGTCACATGCTAGTGGTGCTGCAGTAAGAGTAGCAGCCTACTATGAGAGGTAGGCATGCTCACAGCTAGCCACACATGAAGGTTAAATGGCCAGTGACACAGGCAGAGCACTGGGAGAGCCTATCCAGTCCAAGGTGTCAGAGCTTATATAATGATATAGGACTCCATATAATGATATGGGTCCTCCCATATCAATTTATTCATCAAGAAAATACCCCCATAGACTTGACTTTTGATAGAAGCAGTTTCTCAAGTGAGGTTCCCTCTTCCTGACAACTCTAGTTTGTGTCAAGTTGACAAAAACTAACTAGCATGGCAGGCATAGCATCCACCGGGAAAGATTTCCATGCCTGGGAGAATGTAACTTTGGGCTCAAAGTAGGGGGTTAGGAACTATTACACAGGCTTGATGACAGGCTCGGAGTCCTAAGACAAGAACAAGCCTAGGAAGCTCAAGTGAGAACCTGGGGGGGGGTGAGGAGGAGGGGCAGCCATGCCCCCAGAAGAAAAGCAGCCCAGAGAACCAGGCAATGAATCAGATTGAGAGCCATGGGGACCCAGCACCACCCACAGCCAATCCTTCACATTCAAGAAGGCCGCCAATGCAAGGGAATCTGTCCAAGGACATTTCCCTACATGACAGATGAGGTTCCTGCTACAAACCCGTCATCAGCCTGTACATGAGCCGCTACCCTGCACTGGTTGCCACCTGGCTCTCAGTTGTCCCTCCTTTGCATGTCTCTCCTGTGTTTCTCTTGTACTTCCTCCCCCAGCATCTAATGTAAATCTCACACTCTGCAGAAGCCTAATTAAATCTCTGAAAAAGGTAGTAAATGTTTTGAAAGCAAAAACTACTCTAAGCAAACTCGATGCAATAAAAACAATTAGGATCCTAGCAAGAGCATCATAATTTTTGTCATAGATATCTTCCTTAGAAACAGCCTGCCTTCCAGTTCTCAACCCATCTTAGCTCCTCAGGAAGGTGAGGCTTTCGATTAGAAAGGACCGCTCTAAGAATCTGTTCCATGCCTTCCAATGGGATCACATTTGTGAATCTAAAATACCATGCAACTAGCCATTTTTATGATAAGGCCGAACGGGTTTTTCGTTTGTTTGTCTGGTCAGCTTGATTTGGTTGTTTTTTAAGAACACTTGCTCCACACTAGGCAGGGAGTTAGAAGTTTCTCAGGCTGTGTCTTACTCAGGCTCTTCCTCATTCACAGTGACTCAGTGTTTTGGGTCATTCTGTCACACACTCCCCCCCCCCTTTTAATAACAAGGACACTGATGCTCATGGCAGTTAAATGCCTGAGATGATGCAGGAGCAGAGTCATACCCAGCTGGTGCAGAGCCCAATTTTTAATAGTCTGTCAATCCTTAGTGCTCTCCAAACCAAAGGCAGCACTTCCTGATCTGAAAGCATTTCATGGTGTGATTTAATTCATGTATGTGCTGCTTCTCCTCAGCTGCTCCTCAGTTTTATCCTGAAAACTCATCTTCCTTCACCTTCTGCAACATCCTTCTGGAGCCTCCACATTCCTTCCATGACAATCTTGGACTTTGATTCTGTACAGATTCCTCATCTACACACACACCCCACCTTGGAAGCTTAGACTCATGTCTTTTACTAATGTAGTATTTCTTGCATGCGGCTTCAACCCCTGTCTTTAAGAATGAATACTGAATACTTGCTACAGTTTGGGTGTGGTTTGTCCCATAAAGGTTTACAAGTTAGAAGCTTGACCCTCGGTGATGTTAAGTGATGAGACTGGGAAGATGCCTTGGTCAGCAAAGTACTTGTGCAACCATGAGGACCGGAGTTCAGATCCTCAGCAACCACACAGTTCCTCCTTCTAATCCCATCACTGGGGACTGACAAGGTTTCATTTTGCAGGCTTCTCTCTGTTCTTTCTCTTCGAATATATTACACATATTGGTAGGAGCCACAATTCCCCAGAAATGTTCCTGCCCACCGCTTCCCAACACAAAGATTCTCTCAGGGTTCCCCAGAGCCCGCAAGGTGAAAATCAATCTCCTCCACCTCCAAATGGTAGCCAGGGTGGCAATGCAGAACAGCCATCCCACACAGGCACCATAAGCCAGTTCCCTGGAGTCTCTCCCTGACAATGCCTTCCTCTTTCTTGCAGGCTCCTATCAACTCTACCCCGCCCCTACTGACAACAAATGTCCATTCCTGAAGCCCCATTCCTAATCCTTCATGCTCCAGAATGTCCTCACTATCTCACTTAATCCCCCTACTCCATTTAGAGACAGGGTTCACTCATCTCCCAGCATCTCATACACGTGATATGTCAAGTGTCACACACATGGTTGGAAAGTACAGAATGCCTAACTTGCTCTTAAATCTCTAAATGCCTGGCTGTGGTGGCACCTGATGGCCAACCCCATGGATTGGCTGCCAGACCTGACCTACTAGCTGCTTCCTAAAGTGAAGTCTCAGGACTACTCAAACTTCAGCAACCTGTTTGATATTCCAGGGGTATGTCTGGAAAGATAAAGTGTACTGGCTGGTTTTATGTCAAAACTTGTCACAAGCTAGAGTCATCAGCAGGGAGGGAGCCTCAGTTGAGAAAATGCCTCCCTCCATAATATATAAACAGGACTATAGGGCATTTTCTTAATTAGTGATTGCTGTGGGAGTGTCTAGCCCATGTGGGTGGGGCCACCCATGGGCTGGTGGTCCTGGGTTCTATAAGAAAGCAGGATGAGCAAGCCATAGGAAGCAAGCCAGTAAGCAGCTCCCCTCCATGGCCTCTGCATCAGCCCCTGCCGCCAGGTTCCTGCCTTGCTTGAGTTCCTGTACTCACTGCTTTTGATGGCAAACTGTTATCTGGAACGGTGAGTGAAATAAAGCCTTTCTTTCCCAGTAGCTTTGGTCATGGTGTTTCACCATAGCTATAGGAACCCTGACTAAGACCATATGTTACGAATTTTTCTACACAATGGAGTTTCTCCAGCTTTGATGCAGGAATCTCGGCATGATGGATGATGAGTTGGAAGCAGAGAAGGCAAGTGGGGAAAGAAGGGAAACAAACTGTTTACTATTGCCCTATGTCGGTCCAAGCTCAGCCAAGAAAAGGACAGGATTTATCCACACTACTGCTATGTTTAGACTGTAAAGCCCAAGTATGCTTCAGTGGCCCAGTGATGAGCGTGGGCCCAGCATTGTGCTCTCTTGACAACAAGGCACCCTTGTATGACTTCTCTCAGGAAGTGGTAAGTCTGGTGGGGCAATATTTGCCTTCCAGAGAACAAAGGTAAAAGTAAGAAGTGATACCAGCATAATCGGTGTCATCACGTCCTTCCGGAGACATCTGGGGAGGATGATGACCTTAACTGGGGAAGTAGACACACTATAGAAAAGCCTCTCTCCCTCCTTGTAATGAACCTCACCTCCAACCGTCATTATGTTCTCCAAAATGCAGTTGCTTTGTTTCCTGAGTCCATATCCTTGCCATCTCCAGAGCATGCATGACCAGTTCACCATGAGAAACCTAAGATGCACACCAGGAACCCATGCTATAAACACCCTGCCCCCACCTCTCCATGCAATGCCTAATCCTTTTATTGTGGTCATTCAGGTATCCCTACTTCCTTCTGCAAAGCCCATGTGCTCTGCCTGCTCTGTGTTCACAGAAGCCCAAAGCATCCTTCCTGTCTTCAGCCTCATGGACTACACAGCTATACATAGCCAGAAAAGGGCAGGAAGGCACAGCTTGCCTACATGTGGACCCTGAGCCAGAAGGGAAACACTGAAACTAAGAGAGAGAGCCAGGGTGGAGGAGGCTTCGAGACCAAGACTTCGGCCAGAGTCAGCTCTGAGACAGAGTGGAAATAAGAACAGTTAAATGTACCCTGGTTTGCTTCTTGAGGAGCAAGGAACACAAAGAACTATCTAGAAGAAGCAGCCAGTGCCCTAGCAGAACCTAGATGGAGGATCTCACCTCTTACAATCTCATAAGGTGGTCATTCTCCACCTCTGGGAGCCCTCAAGACCATCCTGACTGGTCCTAAGGAAGCCTCGGGAGGGGCTACTAAGAGCAGTGGAAGTTGAGACTATCTCCAGTTCCTCCAATTTTTCCTTGTTTTCCCCTTGAGAAATGGTACATATAGGTCATCAGATAGGGCTGATTATTTACCCAGCAGGTACCAGTAGCAACTATGCTACTCTTTTTTTTTTTTTTTTTTTTTTTTTTTTATCAGCTGGTAAACAGCCATTGCCAGGAAACATCTGAAGTGCTTCCTCCTAAAGCACTAGTGGCCAGGCCCATATGGAGGAAGGGAGGAGATGTAGGGGGAGGGAGTTTTGGAGGGTGGAGAATGACAGGACACCTCCCCAAATCCAGCAACTAAAAGACCCTCCCATTGGTCAGGGTAACCACATGAATTGTTTAATCTTTTCAATGCAGCCCCTGCTAGGAGACCCAAGGCCTTGGAAACCAACACCAAAGCCTTGGAAAGACCCAGTCTTGCCCCAGTGGGCAAGCAGAATGCAGCAGCTTCTCTTACCTCAGGGAGCTCTTAACTGTTGAAAGGGTTTTTCTACCTATGGACTTTCCAGCCCTGGAAACACAGAGTAAAGAGCTACCAAATAGCAGGAAACCCTAGCAGGCTGCCAGGTTCCCTTCAAGCTCTGCCAGTTCCATCTGCCTGTAGCTCAGGAGAAAGGTCAACACTTTCTCCAAACGCAACTGCCTGGGGCTACTGACCAAAGAAGCAAGGCAGCTAGTAACTGGGGAGACAGCAGAGGCACACAGCCGTACCTGCTTCATGGGGTTTCTTTTCTATGTCCATATAGGTTCAGAAAAGAGGGAACGAGAAATGCAAATGTACACACACACACACACACACACACACACACACACACACACCGAGCACAAGGCAGGAACATGTTGATAGTGCCAACAAAAGCAGTCACTCTTGGAGGCCCAGGATTAGCACTGTGTACCTGAAAAAAAGGCTCCAGCCACCAGCAAGTCAGGCAATTTATTGGTTGGAAGATTTCTGTGGTTGAACCTAACCTTGTTTGTCCAGAAATCCTGCCCGACCAGTATTTGGTCTGATTATTCAAAGATCCACCTTGAGAACTGTATTCTGTCACCAACTCACAGGTTAGACCAAACAACAGTAACTGGTGACCCAGCAGTTATGGGATAGCAAAAGACCCAGCACCCTTCAGTGCAGCCATCTTCAGTGTCCTGAAGCCAGGGCCTCCTTACCCTCTTGTTGTCGGCAGGGCTGTGGTAGAACTGGGAGATCACAGCTTCACTATTGTTTCCCACTCCAAAGTTCAGCTTCCCTGAAATCCTATTGAATGACTTTCCGTAGTCATAAGACACATACACCTGGAACAGATGGAGAGAGAAAAAGAAGAGTCAGTGAAATGCTGAACAGAATGGTCTCTAACTGCACCTCCACATCCCAGATTCCCACTCCTGATCCTGATGGACCATGGTTCCCCAGGAGTCCATGATATCGTGAACTTCTGTCTCACATCACATAACCCATAAAAGGAAAGCAGGGGACTTCTGTGACTGTCCTCAAAGTTGGGGCGGGCTGGGGAGATAGAAAGCATGAGAACTCTGCAGCCACCCCTGGGCCTGGAGCACAAAGCCCTCTCGCCCCAGAGGTAAGACCAACGCCCAGGAGCAGCTGGCAGAAACTGGAATATAACATCCTCTTCCAGCCAGCTGGAGTGCTCCAGTCCAGATGCAGTCAGAATGCACTCTGGGAGGGAAAGGACTGAAAATTTTCTTTTATACATCTGTTGAAATGTCCCTAAAAGATAATCAGGATAATTGAATTCTTCATCCCTCAACCAGGAAGATGGCATCCCATACCAGAAGAGAGAAACCCATCAAAGGCATCCAGCGAGATGAAAAGGAGAAGGTGCTGAGTGAGAAAAACAAAAACGTACACAAAGGGAAAATGGCAGCAGGCTGAGAGGGGGAGATTCGGTGGTACAACACTTATCTAGTATACACTAGGCCCTAGTTTGACTCCTAGCACAAGTGTATACACATACACACTTGTATATACACAATCGGTATCAGAACCCATTCCTGCACTAGTGCTTTGTGACTCTACAGCATGGGAGACCTTAGCAGCAGCAGCAGCAGCAGAAGCAAGATGATGGACCCTGCCAACAGACTTGCTGCTCCTCGTGGTTCCTGGAGACATAGTAACCACAGAGACACAACCTAAGAATAACTGTCATCTACTCACTATGCACAGAGACAATGTAGATCCCATCCCAGGAATGAGCTTGGGTTGCCTGCACAGCAACCCCACCTGGAAAGCTCAATTGCAAGGTCATTTCACAAAGAAGACCATGGGGCTTGCTAAGGTCACAACCTAGAAAGCCATCAAGGCCAAGGGCTGAAGAGATGGCATAGTGGTCAAGAGCACTTGACTACTCTTCCAAAAGAAGAGAGTTAGGTTCCCAGCGTCCACATCAGGGAGCTCACAACTTGCAACTCCAGTACCAGAGATCTGATACCCTCTTCTGGCCTCCACAAGTACCTGCATACGCATTCACATACACATAAATTGATAACAAAATAAATCTAAGATAAAAACACAAAAACAAACCTGGGGAGAAGGTCCCTGACCCAGGCCGGCTGTCTGCCTTCAAGATAGCGATCTCAAAATCACTATTATCTCAGGTCACAAAGCATAAAATGGAAACTGTGGGGTATTTTCAAACCAGGCTTTACTACCCAGGAGATATGGCATATTGACATAATCAAAGGATAAAAAACAAACCAGATAGGTAAGTATCACACTGTTAATTTTTTTTCAATTATTTATGGGAAAGATAATGGAGGAAAGCATGGAAGAAAAGCAGCAGGTAATTTCCAAGGAGTGAATGGCTAGACTCAACCCAGAGTTGAGTCCATCTCAACTTTTGAGTTGCCATCTCTGCCCATTTGATTCAACTACAAATAAGCCTTGAGGGTTTAACAGGAGCCAAGTCCAGTGCTAGGCACCAGATACAAGGAGAATAACAAAAGACATGGTCATCAGATAAGGGTGGACCTGTGAGTATGTGAAAGCATGCTTGTTAATGAGGCCATGAACAGACTGTAAAGGACAGGAGGCTGTACACAGGGAACTGAGAATGTGGAGGGCATTACCATTTAACACAGATCAGGGCTAAGGGAGGCAGGGTGTCTCTGCCTCTAACTGGGTCATCTCAGAAAGAGCCATTCACAGGATGGCACTGCCACAGAGGCAGCTGTGGCCAAGTAGCAGGTTGATAGTTCACATATATCCTGAGTGGGTAAAAGACCAAGTGGAACTTCCATGCATTCTGTTTGCCAAGAATAGACATGGTTTTCCCAGGAAAGTTCAAGAGTTGTACAGTGCAAACTAATGGCCTCTTAAATAGAAAACTAAGCAAATCCTTAGCTTCCTTCTCCAGCTCCCACATCCTGTGATATGATAATCCACTGTGAGAAGCACAAATGGGATCCTACGTTTACATCGAAGTGAGATTTTTCAGAGTGTAATAGTTCCTCCTACACTCTGGTCGCTCTTCTTCCTTATAAATCTGGTAAGGAAATGGCAGCTCCAGGGTACCTAGAGTTTGCCAGTTAGTCAACAAAGACATTTGCAATGAATAAATATGATTATAAACCGAAGAGTGAGTAAATGAATGCGTTGAATCAATGAACAAAGAGAGTGAACTGAACTAATTGGTGAGTCATGGAAAAGACGATACCTACACTGGATTGGCTCCAGAGTCCCCATGGATACCAAAATCCAGTGACATTCAAGCCTCTGAGGGGAAAAAAAAAAATAGCATAGGAGCCAAATGCATTCTCCCATATACTTTAAAACTATCTCCAATTTGCTTATAATAACTAAGACAACATATGTCCTATAATATGTGAAAGAATACCAGTTTGTACTGCATTGTTTTAACAATGACAAGGGAGAGAAAAATGTCTGTTCATGTTGAGAACGAATACACCCTTCTGCCCTCACCTTTTCAGCTCATGCCTGGTAGAATCATGGAGTAGTGCTCTTGGACACAGAGGATCTGCTATAACTTTTGAGATAACAAAAGCTAAGAGTCACAGCAGGAAATGACTAATCCAAGGTCACATTGGTAGTAAGTGCTCAGGCTTTGCCAGCCTCTTGAGATTCCAAGCCTGCTTGTCTTTTCACTCTGCAAGTTACCCTCATGGAGACAGTCCCCTTCTCCATACTTAATGTGAGGAGTTGTAGCCAGCAGGGAGAAAAGTCCTAGGCAGGCAGAACACATAGACTTCCTGAGATTCTCAACCGCAGGGCTGCCACAATGCAGGTGGCAGTAAAACCTCTTCCTCACGGCACCTGCAAACAAGCCCGACCATCTCATGGGTCTTCAACTTAATAGAGGTTAAGAGGAAGTTGACAAGGACCCATCCTATGCCTGAAGTCTATCACAGATGGCTCATCAACCTGCCTTGTCCAGGTTGAACAATTCCAACAAGCTATTTTTATCCTGTCCTTGTAATTTCTTACTTCTCTCTGGCAGACACAGACAACACTCAGGGCTGGGGCACAGTTATCCCTCCACAGTGACAGCACACAAAAGGTCTCTGAGGGTTCTGTTAATTCTAAGGGGCTAGGGGTAGCTCCACCCTCTCTGTACTGCACCCCAATTACAAATTCTATTTGGGGCTGTCTGTTGCTCATGGCAGCATGATGACGCTGACTCACTGGCCACTGTCATCGCCAGGTGAACGGGAGCAGACAGCCTGAGCTGGATGTCTGCTGCCTGCACTGTTTGTTTCCTTCCGACACAGGTTTCTCCACTAATTAGTCCTCTCTGACCTCAATATGACACTATCCCTTAAAGAACAACAACAACAAAGAAAATCTAACATAGGGGGTTCTAAACTGCCCCAAGGTCCCAATTAGATCATTTCCTTACCCATAAAGATAGTCCTTTGAAGTGCAGTTCCATGTAGTTTAAAATTATATAATAATAATGGAGGGTAGGAGGAGGTCACACTGAAATGACAGAAGGCAGCCCCTCCTCTGGCACTGCCCCAAGCCTTTTATAGCACTGCTGTAATCTTAGCGGGCTTAACCAATGCCCAGGCAAGACACTGGCTGAACGCAGTTTCTGAGTGAAGTCTAAGCCTGGCATGGTAGCTCACACTATAATCCCAGGACTCAGGAGGCTACGGCAAGAAGAAAGAAGGAGTTCAAGGCTAGCCTGGGCTGTATAGAAAGTGCCAGGCCAGCCTGAGAGCATGCCCCAGAGAAAAGAGCAAAAGAAATGAAAAAGTTATAATCATGATAAAATAACAATAGTAATAATAAATGTTAAAAATTAAAAAAAGAATCTGGGGCAGCACCTGATATGCATTTCTAAGCAACTCCCAGAAAACACTCCTGTGGATGACCTACCTACCGTACTTTGGGTACCGTTCTGGTTTGCTTTCTGTTGCTGTGATTAAAAACACTGTCCAAAAGCAACTTAGAGAAGACAAGTATTGGGGTTTTCATAGCAGAAATTCAAGGCAAGAACCTAGAGGCAGAAATTGAAGCAGAGGCCATGGAGGAATGCTGCTTACTAGCTTGCTCCCCATGGCTCCCTCGGCCTGCCTTTCACACAACTCAGGACCACCAGCCCAGGTGTGGCACCACCCACAGTGTTCTGGGCCCTCCCACATCAATTATTAATCAAGAAAAATGTGCCCGCAGACTAGTCTACAGGCCAATCTGATGGAGGCACTTCCTCAATTGAGGTTTCCTCTTTCCAAATGACTCTAGCTTATGTCAAGTTCACAAGAAAACTAGCACAGGTACCAAAGTTCGGGAATGGGGGGTGCAGTACTGAGAATCAAACCCAGAACCTTGTACACCCAGAACCTTGTACACCCAGAACCTTGTACCTAACTGTGTGTAGCTCAGTTAGGTACAATCCACTGTATTGTACCTAACTGAGCTACACAAAGCACCCCAAACAGAGAACTAAATCAGGTTGGGATCAATAATCATGAACGGGAACCTCTAAAGCAGTGAGTCAAAGTAAATTTTTTTTATAAGCTAATTATCTCAAGTATTTTGTTACAGTAACCAGAAAAATGACTAAGATAATATAAATTATTTAGCTCAAAGTCAGATTATTTACAAATGGCAGAGCCAGAGTTCTAACCCAAGCATTGGGCTGTCAGAGGCACTCTGTACTATCAGCAAGGACGGGAGTTCTGCCACCTAATTGATACAGGAGGGAACCAATATTATCACACTAGTCTAGAAGCAAGAAGAGTGAGTAGTAATATTCATGGCATCTTGGTGGATTCTGATCCTCTGGCGGATATTGTCCCTAGGTAGTGTTTTGGGTCAATTATATTACACCTAAATACTTCATTATTCCTGCTGGTAGTTAAATGATTGTCTTGGGTTGGTTTATTTTGTTTTTGTTTTTTGTTTGTTTGTTTGTTTTTTTGGTGGGGGGTATATTTGTTTTTGGAGACAAGAACTCACTCTGTAACTCAGGTTAGACTTGAACTTACAACCACCACCACCACCACCAGCCTCTGGAGTGCTAGTATCACAGACCTGTGCCACCATATTGGATGTCGAACAAATACTTTCTAAAATACATCAGACAGCAGAAATAAAGACTTGGAAAAGTCTAGATAAACCACATCCTATGCTGCAGTTCATCTGCTCATTGCAGGGATAGATGGCCTTTGCAGTAGACGATCCTCAGTGATGATTACTGATGACAGGTGGTTTGGTTTGGTTTCGTTTGGCTTCAGAGCAAGCCATCTGGGATCCCGGTGCCCAGGTCCAACCTTGTTTACACACAGAATACTCATGACTTCAGCTGTTCTCTGCCCTTCACACAGGTCCTTACCTGTATGCAAGCTCTTTCTCTTCAGACAGGGGTTTTCTGATCCATGCTTCCAGTCCTCCTTAAGGAACATTTGGATTGTTCCCTCACCAGTGCCACCGACTCTGCCTCTGAGTCACAGTTTATTTTTGCACTAACTTTTCACATCCGAACATCTCTCAGCTTCAGCTGCCAATTCTTTAATGCGGTTTGTACACGGATGGAGGAAAATTTTGCCATCTCTATTTATTAACTCTGGACATTAAGTTTCCTTTCCATTTAATCTTCTCTCCTACGTCATTCCAGGATAATGACTTCAAATGGCCAATAAGCTCTTCAAAGCACATACACCAACATTTCCACAGAGTGAGAGCTGAGTGGGATAGGCCAATAATACTTGAGTGGTCAAGGCTCCTGGTTCACTCGAGACTGAGGGGGTCTGAAATGTGAACTTTCCATGTTTGACACAGAAAAATGGGTCCTTCTGGTAATTCTAAGTCAAATCCATGACTGGGCCTACATTTTCATTACACTCCCCTACTCATTCACTAACATGTTATGTGATCTGTTGTGAATTCATTTGTTCCACAAAGCCCTTCTACATGGCCTTCAAAAATATGAAACAATACTTAAGTATGTTTACCTATTTTGCAACGACCAATCTTTCCTGGAAAAGGGATTTTTTTTAATTCATAAATACCCTGAAGATTCCTCAACATAAAGCAGCACAGAGCTAGCTTCTGTGCCTAAAAGGGATTCCTAGTAACAGGTACGTGGTAACTACAGAGGGCAGTGGGCACTCATACACAGCCACCCATGTGTGACCACAGCTTCAACATATTTATTTGTAAAACAGCCTAAGTTGTTGCCCCAAACAAGTCCAGCCTTGTTCAAGAGCAAAACACCAAGACTAGCCATTATCTGCATTATTCCATGCTCCATGGCTCAGAATGCTCCCCAGACACAGCTCTGCAGCTGATGGCCAGCCCTTCTTCAAGCCTCCCTGACTACAGCTGCCCAAATTAACTCCTCTAGAAAACATCCCGAGACTCCCACTGAATACATCCAACCCAGACAGTACATACATTGGGGGGCAGGAGGGGAGGAGACCATATGTACATCCATGAATCACAAGAGTACCTTTAAAACAAGTGTACTGGGATCCTTTGGCCAGAATACAGGGAAAAGGAAGGAATATAGCATGTTCAAGCCACAACCTCACTCTTATGAAGAAGGTAGACACCAACCCCCAGGCTTTGCCCACCAGGAGATTCCTGGATTGAGACCTAGAAGCCAAGGACCAGCTCTGCCCCTAATCCTAGATTTTTATTTGGCCTACATGGTATTTGTAAGAACTATACTTTAGCTTAATAAATAAAAGCTTAATGGCAGAGAGGTTGCCTAGAACGTGCAGGGCCCTGTGTTACATCTCCAGCACCATAGAATAAAACAAAAGACCTATGACCTTTGGCTGACCTCAGGAGATCTGGCTGTACTGGACCAGTAACCTGCATGGCCTCCAGGACCTAGGACCTGTTCACTACAGACCTGAGAAGTATTTCTATGCCTTCTTGGTGCCTCTCTACCACTGACCAAGCATCAGTGACCACATCTCCTATCTCAAAAAACAAAAAAAAAACAAAAAGAAAATCAAAAAAACAAACAAAAAAAAAAAACCACCATGGGGGGGTGGCTTCCTCCCATCCTGGATCTGGAAGTATTGAACAGGCTTCTGTGTTTGTAACCTTTATTTTTAGTTCTTCAATACATCTAACCAACACATCATCAAGAGAAAAAGTGCAGATTAAAAATATAAGAGAATTTGTATCAGCTGGACTTGATAGGTCATGCTCATAAACCCAGCATTGAAGAGACAGGGACTACAGGACTGCTATGAGTTCAAAGCCAGCCAAGAGACAGCTAGAGAATCTATGGAATGTGCTGGAGAGTGAGACTCTGTAACAACAACAACAACAACAACACACACACACACACACACACACACACACACACACAAAAACATAGATAGATAGATAGATAGATAGATAGATAGATAGATAGATAGATAGATATAGATAGATAATTAGGCAGGCAGACAGACAGGATGGATCATAAAAAGATGGATAGATAGATGATAGATAGATAGATAGATAGATAGATAGACAGATGAAGACAGGTGAATGATAAATACACAGATACATAGGAGACATATAAATAAATAAGTAAAGGAGAAAGAGAATGAATCTGTCATTCTAATCAGCCTTGCTAGCATATGGAAAAGACAGATGAGTTTAACTCCATCTGGACCAGCACCATGCTCGGCCCTGGACTGCTCTTTGGCATTTAGCTGAGCAACCAGTGCAGACCACCTGTGAGTTTTGAAGCTATCAATACAGACCACCTGTGATGTCACAAAGCCATCCTTACCTGTACAAATCTACTTGGACAGCTCTACTCTACCCTGTGTTCAATATGCAAGCTCACATGCATTATTTTCCATATCTCTTCAATGACATATAGTTCCTACCATCCATTCTCTAATTACCCACAATTTGTTTTTTGTTTTTTCTGACATGACAACCTGAAGGATTGGAATGGTCATGTCGATGACCCCCAGGAGGGCCCAGCACCACGGAGATACTCACATCACTGCTCTTTGGCCTCGCCAATGCTAGGCTGTCTCGGGCTAATGCCACAATCACGTTGCTTTTCTCTCCAGCCCAGTGCACCACCATCTGATTGTGGGAGTCATTCAGACTGACCTGAAAGAGACCAAAAGGAAATCAGCACCTGTGGTGAGTGACAGCCACACACATTCCAAACCAAGACTGCTGCAGATGTGGAGCATGGGGTCAGGGCAGCCTCTTCTCACCCTCTGCAAACTCTCCCATTAGCACCTTCCCCAAGAAAAAACAGCAAGCCCTCCTACACTCAGTTACACTGTGGGTGGATCTCTTGGGGAACATGACTACACAAGGGACTCCTTTGCTTTATTTCATCCCTAGTGAAGTCACCCCATAAGTGTGATGTGCACTTGTAAGACTTTAAATTAAACACTGAAACTTCCTGTTCATTCAAAAAAAAAAAAAAAAAAAAATCACCTTGCCTGGGAATGGTGGGGAGGAGATGGGACAGGGAATGGATGAAAAGGACAACATTTTTTTACATTTACATTGTGTGCTGTGTGTGTGTGTGTGTGTGTGTGTGTGTGTGTGTGTGTGTGTGCTGTGTGTGTGTGTGTGTGTGTGCTGTGTGTGTGTGTGTGTATGTGTGTGTGTGTGTGCTGTGTGTGTGTGTGTGTGTGTGCTGTGTGTGTGTGTGTGTGTGTATGTGTGTGTGTGTGTGTGTGTGTGCTGTGTGTGTGTGTGTGTGTGTGCTGTGTGTGTGTGTGTATGTGTGTGTGTGTGTGTGTGTGTGTGCTGTGTGTGTGTGTGCTGTGTGTGTGTGTGTGTGTGCTGTGTGTGTGTGTATGTGTGTATGTGTGTGTGTGTGTGTGTGTATGTGTGTGTGTGTGTATGTGTGTGTGTGTGTGTGTGTGTGTATGTGTGTGTGCTGTGTGTGTGTGTGCTGTGTGTGTGTGTGTGCTGTGTGTGTGTGTGTGTGTGTGTGTGCTGTGTGTGTGTGTGTGTGTGTGTGTGTGTGTGTGTGTGTGTGTGTGTGAAGGTCAGAGAACAGGACAACTGTCTGCAGTCAGACTCCTCCCTTCACCATGGGGATCCCAGGAATTGAGCTTAGGTTATATGTCACCCATCAGAAGGAGTAACTTCTAATGTTCTATAGCACAGTAGGATGACTATGACGGACAACAACAGTTAACTGTATTCAAAATAAAGACAATTTTAAGTACTCTTGACAGAAACAAATGACTCTCTGGGGTGATGTGCTGCCCAGTACCCTGACCATTACCTGGATGCTGAAACATCATCAAACTGCACCTCAGGAACATGGACCAGTATGTGCCAAAAGGCCACACCCTTTTTGAACTTCTTTCTGGGCATCGTAACTCAGCTTTAGGTAAGAATGAAAAATGAAAGGAAGGCTTCCTTATGCAATTTCTCTACCTTTTGTTGCCTTCTGGGGGTTTCTGAGACCGGGTCTCATTAAGTAGCCTAGTGATCATGATCCTCCTGCCTCAGCCTCAGTGTTGAGATAGCTGAGTGTATTACAGGACATTTAGTTAACTTTTAACATGTCTCAAATAAGGAAATGTTTCTAGGTTCTAAATGAAACTGCAACAGTAGCTCTCAGCCTTTTAGTTTTGCAAACCAGTAAAATAAACACAGAATAAATAGGCCAAATGAGGTCTGAATGGCCATTTCTGTTTTGTCTGGTGAGGATATAGATAAGCCACCATGCCACAGCTTGACCAGCTACTCTCTGTCTGCTTCTTGAAGACAACACAGACTCTTGCCCTGACTGAGACAGTAAAGTATATCCCCAAGACAACGCTCCAGGCAGAGGTTCCTAGAGACATCCTAGGGACCACACCAGCACCGGACCCACACCGTCTGTTTTCTTTCCCCATCCACGGGCAGTGCCAACTCAGATCCCAATGCCCTAGAGGCAAACAGAGTATTGGATAGAAAGCACCTGGGGTCTTGATAGGTGGAACTGCAGCTGATAAGAAAAGCTCACTTTGAACTTCCCAGAATTGAGAGGTAGATTAACACGACTAAGCTGTCAGGGCTGGTTTGTTAAAACCGAGGAAGGATATAAACACGGAGTAAAGAGCCATTCTTTTAAGTCACTTTTGCCTCATAGAAAAACTAACTGTGTGACTTTGTTATCCTCTTTTCACTGTTGGACCTCTGTCTGGACCACTCTGAATGTGTGTGTTCTCTTCTTAGTGCACTGATAGACATCTGTTCCAAGACTGACTTTTCAGAACCCTGGAGCTTTACAAGTTACTCAGCCTGTGGGAACACCAACAAGCTCCAGTTGCCTCACTGAAAAGCAGAATGAGGCCTCTCCAGACCCAGAGCTGTCCTGTCTCCTGCTGAGTAGTGTCTGGAATCCAGTTATCTTAAGACCAGCTCAAGAACCATCTCAGGCCCACAGGCAGGGATGTCCAGCTTGAAGGACTCAGCACCTGTCTCTGGCCCTGGAGAGCTCACCCTACCTGGCCAACACCAACCCTAAAACTAATGAGTTCAAGTTGAGCAAACCCACCCTTCCCGCAGCAGATCTGGAGCAGAGGAGCAGAAGCCCTGCCCCCTTCCAGGCCCCTCCCTCTTCCTTTCCCTTCCTTCTCCACCCTGATGTGCCCCACCCACTCCTTGGGGGTGCTCTCGGATGTCACAAGGGAGAAGAAAAACACCTGGGCCACAAACTTGGCAGCCAGCTCCACCGAGGATCTAATCTGTAACCGCCCTGCTTTGGGTTTTAAGCACCTGCATCTAATTGGATCCAAGAACCAACGGTTTAAAAACATATATCTGAAATGAAACCGTTTCAAATAAAAAAGACCCTTGATATTTCTTTAGAAAAATATGTCACTCCAAAACTCCACTTCTCACTCCCAGTAGATAAGTCTAGGCAAGCATCAACAGAAGCGAGCAAATAAAAAACTAGAAATAAATTATTTAACTCAAAAAACTGCTAAGGGAGTCTCCCCAGCAGCTCAAACCTTCCTCTCACTTCCTGTTCCCTTCTCCTCCCTTCCAACGGGGGCTTCCAGGAAGCAAGTGGAAAGACTAGAGACCCACCACCATAGGCACCTTGGGTCCTGGAGTTAAAATCTTCTCCCCTACAAAGAAAGCCATCATCTACCTGCACCCTAGGAACCAGAAGGGGGCAAGGAAAGAACTATGTAAATGGCACTAGGAAAAGAGTAGGAACCTAGGAGCATCACCTGGAGTTCACACGGGGTCTGAGATGAGAAAACCCTCCCATATCCAGCCTGGCCATCCTCAAAGCCTCGGGCAAAGCCATCCCTCCAGCAGGTTAATAATCAGAGGACACTTTGAACAGGCTACAAAGTGGTAAGGGATCAGAGTGGAGAAGAGGTCTGCCAACACTTGCGGAGGTCTTTGTAGCAGAGGGCGGAGGTTTTGCTAACTGATCCTAAGGGATGAGGGATGAAATGAACACAAAAGAGGGGCATCAAAATATTCCAGGGTGGTATAAAGAAAGCCTCTGGAGGGCAAGCTTGGTGGAACACTTCTTTTTTTCTTTTTTCTTTTTCTTTTTCTTTTCTTTTTTTTTTTTTTTTTTTTTAAGCCTTTTCTCTCTGATGTTCCCTTTATTCCTAAGAGCAGACTGAAAAAGGGCAGCCCATCGTAGGGAAAGAGAAAGCTCTCTGGCAAGCAAAGGCTTGTCCAAGGGTCACCGGGCTCTCACACAAACAGTCCCGCTCCTTGCCTTGGCAGAGACGTCAAGCATATCCAGTCATGAGAATAACTCCCTAGTGAGTCACCACTAATCTTCAGGCAGCCCCGGTGCCCATCCCCCCAGGCACAGGACCAGAATCAGTAGCAGGAATCAATGCACCCCAAGGACAAGGGAGCCACGGGAGCGAGGTCAGCAAGCTGTAAATTTTATTAAGGCCAAGACATCCAGCCTATTTTCCTCCTCTTCATGCCAGGCATAAGGCAGGAAGCAATCCCCAAAGGTCTGTCTTGCCATCCTCCACTGACTGTGACCAAGAAACCAACAGCCCCCAAGATCAAGAACCCCCAGATTCCCATGGCTGGATCCCCTTCACGGTGGTTTCTAGCTTGTTTGTGTCCGTTGCCCTCCTCCACAGCCAGCTCTCCCTAGCACAGGCCCTCTAGGGTAGCTGCAGCATTGCCTGCAGCTTGGTTCCACCACCCTCTCCCACTTAGTTCCACACACTGATGGAAGAGACACCGGTCTGCCAGGGGGGTGGGAGGAGGTGGGAGTATGACTTTTCCAGGAATATAACCTTGATATGTAGTCAGTCATAGCCATAACCCCAGGGTGTGAACAACCTTCCTTCTCTTGTCTCTGGCTCACAGGCCATTGCTGGAGCCTGATAAATGAGACACAATTAATTGGGGCTGTAAAGGAAAGGCAGCAGGGAGGGGGCTGAGCAGAAAAATTGCATGCCATGGGGATGAATAAAAAACTGCATCTTGGGTAAAAACTACATCAGGTAGGCCTGGCAGGCCTCTGCTAGGCTCACAGGCGAGGGGTTAAAAGAGCCCCAGAGACCACCTGGTCTAGGATGAGAGCCCTGGAGGCCACCCATCCAGGATCAGACCTCCAGAGGTCACTCACTGTAGCATCACACCCCAGAGGTCACCTGGTCTGATATCAAAACACCAGAGGCCACATGGCCCAGGATCAGGACCCCAGAACTCACCTGTTGAAAAGTAGAGACCTAGGGGTCCACTGGACCAAGATCAGAAGCACCTGCCCCATCCCATAAACGCTTATTCAGAAGCCCAGGTAACCCATGAATGGGCATTTGAAAAAAACCCATTAAGAGTCTCAAACAGCTCATTTAGATTCATAGATGAATCTAGTCCATTCTCTTTCTGCCAGAAAGTGAGAAGCCAAGTAAACATTATTTAGGGGGTTGAGATCATCACAGTCTTTGATGGGGACATGGGAGAGGGAGAGAGCTGTCCATGAGAATTTGGAATAGTAGTGAATGGAGACTTCATGTAATGCTAACTCATTGATAAAGATAAATCTTAAAAACAATGCCAGAAACAAAGGTCACATACTGTATGACTCAATTTTTACAAAATATCTGGGCAGGTAAATCGACAAAGACAGAAAACAGATGGGTGGCCACCAGGAGGCTGGGGAAGAGGAGAGAAGGGCGTAACTGATTTTCCTTGGGACTAATGAGAATGTTATAGACCTGGACAGAAGCAATGGATATGCAATGCACAGAATATACCAAAGGCTATTGCATTTTCAATGGCAGTTATGCAAATTCCCCTTCATTTTCTAGAGCACCTCTATGCCTGTGTGGAACACTCCATTCTCTAGCGCAGAGCCAATATCTAGGAGCTCCTACTCATAATCAGTATGTACCTTCTTTCAGCTCACTGAAGGCCCTCATGCTACCAAAGGACGAAGCTGGAGGCTGGGTCTCTGGCCAAAGCGATACTCTGCAGAGTCAGAGTACGCACATCAACCTTGCTGAACCCCACTGGTGCAATGGTCAAGGCTCAGGAGTACCAGCAGGCTCCCAGCAATCACCGCTGCTCACCTCAATGTAGCTCAAAGTCTTTACCAAACATCACCACCCCTCTAGCTGTGCCTCAGTCCTCCAGCATGCCCTAATGATCCACAGAGGCACAATGGCTAGCTTCTCATTATTCCCTAATGATTCAGAGTAGGGGGAGAATCTGCTGCTATCCACTCTTCAGGCTCTGGGTTGTTATAAATAGAAAGGAGAAAATAAAGTATTTGTTGTATGAAGGAAGTGATGCAAATCCCATGAAGTACACACTGCAATATGCTAGCTGCCCCACACTCTGTGGGCTCTTTAAGCATGTCTTACCTCTGAGAGCACACTAAGGGCTTCTGGGAGAAATTAGGGTTGCAGGTCTAAAGAGAGAATGAGGAATTCCCAAGGAAGCCATCAAATTCTGTATGGTCTTTGATGAGAGGGGGGAGCTTCATGTAATGGCTCCACACCCCTCTCCATTCATTTCTTCTGCCATTTCCTTCTTCACACGGGCCAAACACAACGCTCAAGATGCCCTAGACACCCCAGCTTGACATCCCATGCCTCCTACACAGCAAGTCACCCTGGTTCAGTTCTCTGCCTCATTGACCACGAAATACCGAGAAGCATTTTTAAAAGTTCAACAGTGATGTATAAAACAAATACCCTTATCCTGCAAATCTGAGGATAGAGTCAGCAGCCAAAGCTCCCCCCATCAAGTACCTGACACCAGGGGGCCCTTGGAAACCAAGGATGGACAGCCCATGTTCAACAAGGAGTTTTTCCAACCAGGTGACCTAAATGTGAGGTATGCAGATCAGCTCCCAGTGTCCCCTTTCTGGACCAAGTTCCCACTATATTTAGAAAGCTCATTACCCTCCCTGGACTCCCTACCTCAGGAGAACTGAAATCCAGTTTACAAGTGCTCCCTGAAGACAGCCCTGTCCGTGGGTTCGGCACACTCTCTTGGCCTTGGAGTTGACTCAAGATGCAGCCTGTACTAAGGGAACTTGCTAACTAACCACTTAGCTGACAAATTCATGCAGCCCATTTTATAGATGAGGAAACAAAAGAATGGCCTTGAACTAAAATCTGGCATTTCCCTGCCATCTTCACTAGAGTTGTGAGGTTTCAATAGATGGATAGGACAGACAGATGGATGGAAAGAGGAACGGAAGATGGGAAAAGGGATAGCTTTTCTTCCTACCACACCATAAAGACAATGACCACATTCTCATTGGCTTGAAGTATCAGCCTACCTGTCATTCACATGCCACACCTTCCAGGCAACACTGTCACCTGACAATGGCATGTCTTGTTCCAGGAGGGCTCCAGAGTAAAAGGGGAAAATCTGTCCCTTCCTTTGCTATCGTGTAAGAAAAAAAAGAAGGAACTGTCAGAGCCAGAAGGAAGCTCTGAAAACACTTAACAACTTCTGGCTAGAGAGGCTCTGCTCTGAGAGACTTAAAGAGAGCATTCCATACTGCCTATAGACAGGATCTCCAATGCCTCCCACACAAACACAGTAAGCATCCCCAGCAGTACACACCAGAAGCTGATGCTCACCTGCGTAACCCAGGCTGCCCTGGAACCCACCATGAAGCTCAAGCTGACCTTGACGTCCCAATCCTCCTGCTTCCACTTCCCCCAAAGGCACTCACTTCCACTCCTCAGGTTGGGGGCAGGGAGATTCCAGACCACCCACTTTCCCCAACCCTCCAGATTGACTCTGCAGCGTTGCTATAAATAGCTGCTTACTTTGTTCATTCAATAAATGTTTATTGAGCATATACTGTAAACCAGACGCTTCCCTAGGTGTTAGGAAAGCACCAGACTTACTGGTCTTGCCTGGCTTCTCTTAAATTAATAGAGGAAAGATGCACCAAGTAACCAACTTAATGAGTGCTTAAATTCCAGTTGTCAGACAGGCCCTGACTTCCTGTGGAGAGGAGAATGACACTTCCTGGTAGAGCTAATAAAACAAAGATGAGCATAGCAGTTAGGGATGGAGAGCTGGGCTGGGGCAGAAGTTAAAACAGCCATGTAACCTGAATAGCCTGGAGTTCGGGGTAGGGGATATGAGAACCCTGGGTTCTAGGGGAAGGTGAGTGAAGGATTTCACAGAAAGGAAGAAAGGGAGGGAAGGAAGAAGGGACAGAGGGAGGGAAAGAAGGAAAAAAGGAGAGAGGAAGAGAGGGAGAGAGGAAGGAAGACAGAGAGGGAGGGAAGAAGGGAGGGAGGGAGGGAGGGAGGGAGGGAGGGAGGGAGGGAGGGAGGGAGGGAGGGAGAAAACAAGCTGTGGATATCTACCCAAGAGGACCCCCTATACATGAGAGGCAATGGTGTCACATAAATTTAAACCAAGTAAGAGGTTTGTTATGGGTCTTGTCACCACAATTTGCTAGCTGTCTAACTAGGGGGAAGTCACTTCTCTGTCTGAGCTACAAGATATTCACCTGGGAATGAAGATGAATAGTAAATCTCACCCAAGTTCACAGGACTATTGCAAGAAACAAAATGTAAACCATGGGTGTGTTTCATAAACTTCAACACTCATATACATTATTTACTTTTAGGTATAAATGACTTTCTGCCCAAGTCAGCCATCCTTTACAGCATGGTTCCATATAAAAACCTAACATTGGCATCATCAGGGCTGGAACAGAGACCCAAGAGCAAGATTTGTCACATGTCAAATAGTAAGACACCACACATCTCACTGACTCTTAAATAGCAAATGACACTTTCAGGCAGCCTCCCCCATGCTTAACAACAGGGCTCAGAAAGCTGGGGGAAGCCCAAAGTCTAGGTCCCAAGATGTTACCACTAAAATGACACGACTCCCTAACTCTGTCCTCGCCCCAAAGGCACAGCATTTAAACCTGTCATCCCAGAGCAGAAGACCCTAAGACCTCACCAGCAGCTGCTTTTCCACACTGGAAAAGAACTGCAAACAAGATGACTAATCCACAAGGCCCAAGCATCTCAACCCAGAAAACCTAGGAAGGCCAAGTTCCCAGTAACAGGAGCTGGCCTGGGCACTGCCAGAGGCTCGGCCTGGTGACAGGAGCTAGCAGCAACCCTCTCCTGCTTGCCTGGCTCTCCAAATCTGTTCTAATAGCCTATTTTGCCCATCCACACCTAATACTTCTCCTCCAGCTTGGTCACCTCCACCTTAACACGCCTTGCCAACTTCAGCAAACCCCATGCACAGTTAACTGCAAGATGTATGTTTATAGCTAACTTCTCAGTGAGAGAACTAAATACATGCCAATTTTAGGTAAATTTTAGGTATGGTGTCATGTTACTTAATTAATTGGGCACAGGTTTCAAATATTCAAATTCCTTTAAACAGCCTTGGATTCCAGATAATTTGCCCAGCTCTGCTCTGTCTCCACCCCCTGGAATCAAGGAATCAAGGTCCCCAGCAGCTCAGCTTTGATTCCTGGGTCTCAGGATTGTCAAGACTGAGCCGCCACAAACATCACAGTGAACAGACAAACAAGGTTCTATGGGGTCCAGGGCCAAACACCATCCAGAGTTACAGACTAGGAGCCAACTTCTTTCCCAAGTGTCTTTTGTTCAAAAGCTCCTGGGGGAGTGGGCGGAGGGTGTTATCAGGATACTATCCCTCAGATTACAATGACACCACCATTACTATCCCTTGGATTACAAAGACAGCAGTACCCTTAGCATCCTAAAGCCCTCATTGGCCCTTACCCACTTAATCCACATAAAAACTACTCTAGCCACCCACCTTCTCAGACTTCCCTTCAATCAGCAGTCTGAAGAGAACGCTCTCCACACCACAGATAAGTCTTCTTTCAAAATAAAAACAAAAGCCCTAGTAGTCATCTTTCGGTTGTTACTGGTTTTTGTTGTTGTTGTTGTTGTTTGTTTGTTTGGGGGAGGAGTAATGCAGTACATTGGTCTCTACATGGGACACAATGTATTTGATATCTGTACATCTTTTTATTGCCCTTGTCTGCCACTCAGATTTGGGATATAATCACATCAGCCTGCCTTTCTGAGAATTCGTAGCTGTGTTTTTAATCTAATTCAGGGACCTGGAGATAAATCATCCTGAAGGGTCCCGATTTTCCAAGCCAAGAGCCTGCAGCGGCAGCAGCAACAGCAACGGCATGCTAAGTTAAAGGGCCAGCAAGACAAGAGGGCCAGCTTTAGATGCAGTGACAAAGACCACATGCCTCTATTGTTTGTCTTTGTGCCAGCTTGAAGGGTCGAAGGGATGAAAGACAGACCCAGATCAATCTAGGTATGTCAACAAGAGCACAGGAAGCAGAGGGCAGGACCGAAGAGGCAGCCTTGCTGTTAAGGCACTGTTTACATCTCACTGCTACATAGGACCCATAGGATCTGCACACCTCTGCATAGTCTGATAGCCCTAGGCTGTTTGCATAAACTCAAGAGAAGGCACACACGTTTGGAGACTCAGCCTGATGGAAGGAGGCAATTGTGCAGAGGCAAACCCCCAAATGAATACAGTGCCCATATGTCCTCCACAGTGCCCCACACAGCCCTCCCTAGCCACTGCAACTTAGCATTCTGCAGCCTCTAAGACCTAGTGTTTGCTCAAAGCCCTCAACTCTGGTTTTCACTTCACCTGTTTATGATAAGCTCCTCACCGGTGAAGCAGAAGCTAGGATGTCTAGGATTCCTACCACTCACTAGAGAGGTGTGCTGGCAGGAAGTACATGTGGCTATTAAGCCTTAAATTCATTAACATTCAGTGAAAAGAAATTCAGTTCTTCCACTGCACTGGCCACGTTTGCCTAGCAGACATACTGCACACACAGATGCGGATGGGCACTGCCTGTCCAGCAATGTTCCATTGGAAGATCAGTTACACGGCCAGAACACAGGATCAGACAGCTAGCTCTCTGTGACAGCAATGATGGGCATGGAGTCACCATCATATTTCACAGTTGCTCAGGGCTGAGGGTACAGCTCACAGAGAAACGTGTGCTTGACATGCACAAGGTATTGGGTTCAATCCTCAGGACCACACACACAAGCATAGTTACCAATTACCCAGTAGACACCAGAATTTTGTAATTACTCTTTAATTCACAATTGCCGTTATGACTGTTACTAAGTCCCACTCTCGTGGAGTCTCTTCCACTATTCATGCTGCAATACTGTCCTTTGATTTTTACTCCAAGCATCTCACAGTAAGGTAGGATTCAGCCCACACCTTGACCCTGACCAGCAGCCCACCCACTTTTCCTACTTTTTGGCATCATCAGCTGCTTTGATGCTAAAAGGCCACCCAGGCCACTTCTTCGAAGGCCTAAGGTTCCCAAGTCGATAAACCAATAAATTAGGTCGAAATTAACTGTGACTCATTTTAAACTGAGGAAATTGATTTCTGAATGTACGTGGCTGGACTGAATACGTCATCTGCCAGCAGATCCTAGCCTACCTGGAGAATGCACAGGAATGCCCGTTCTCATTAACAAAGCAAACACCTCCTCCCTGAAACCCCAGACAATTTCCAGAGAAATACCAATCCCCAAATGTTCAAACCAAAAGAGAGTGAACTCTCCTGTCTTTCACATTTATTTAAGCCTGAAAAAAAAAAATGAAGGAAAGGTTCACATGACACCCCAGATTTAATGCAGTTCCGTGTAGTCAACTATCAATTATCCATAACTGTCAAACATTCCAAACTCCACTATGGCTTTCCCTGAAGATATTTATCTAGCCATTTCCCCTATTGGCAACTAGAAGAATATGAACTCATTTAATATTCACCTGAGCAAAATTTAATTAAGAAGGTAAACTGATGCTTTAAAAGGGAGAGAGACTAAATAAATATATACAAAAGCAAATAAATTAGTAAGGGTATTTTGTGATTTTCAGAATATCAGTCTGCCCCCCATATCTCTCTACAATGGACTGGGCAGGGCTGGCTTGATATATAGCTAGCTGCCTTGGGATTAAACAATGATGCCACAAAGATGCCAGTGATCTCTAAGAAGGAAGAGACTTCGGGTAACAATGCAATGATCCTATAGCTTCTGTTCTTTGCCTTGGGATCTGCAGTCTTGTTAGGATCTCCCTCATGGATCCAGGTCTTAAAGCAACTTACTAAGCATACCATTAACTCCGTTTTGCAGTTTACAGTGAAGGTTGTCAAAAGGAACACAAAGCTAAGATCTCCAATGTGGTCCCTATATTCTGACATCTCACAAAGTGGGGTTCCATTCTCCAGGGGCTGCTGAAGGTCCACAAGCTCTGAGGGGACTCCACAGTGCTGACCTCCTGTCTCACACTGAAGGTGCAGGGAGGACTAGCCTTACACCTGCCTAGAAAAAGACTAACAATCTATTTTATATGTGACACTTCAAGGAACATCTGACCACCCATGGCCACCACGCCACAAACATATTTAGAGTTTAAATTAATCCCATTATTCATGACACCAAGGGTTCCAGGTGACAAAAGGCTGCTGATAGCTTGATTGTATGTACATCCACGTTACGTAGACTTAGACTATTTCTGTAAGGACACACTAAAACCTGGTGGCAATAGTTACCAACTGAGAAGGGACATGCTCATGATACACGAGAACTTGAAAGAATTCACCACCACCACCACCACCCTATCATCACCTCCCTAACCCCCACCCCTTATTCCGCATCTCCCCCTCCCCCACCTCCCCTCACTCCTCCTACCCTACTCCACCCCACCCCTATCACCACTCACCCCTTCCTAGAAATGGCTTTGTCAGCATATGTTACCTGCTGAAGGCTAGGGAAACAGTGGGTGAGATAGCATCCTTTTAATTCTCAGAGCCTCTCCTCATGGGCTCCTTTCCTCCATTCCTCCATCTCAAAGCCACTACTGTTCCAGGCTCCAAGCCACTGATAAGCCAAACGGTGCCAGACACATCCCAGAACTCAATAGAGGGAATACAGGCACAGTCAGGAGAGGTATTTCAAGGTCACATGCCTGACCAACCCAAGAGGCCAACCAGGTCATCGCATACGCAGAGCCCAGCTCGGGACAGCCAACATGCTGCCTTATCATCTTCATCTGGAAGCACACAGGTCAACATCCCAACTTCAGAATCAACCAGCCAATTCTTTCCCAAGCGAGCCTATCATGTAAGAATCAACACCAGAGTGATCTAAAGCCAAACAGTATTCTCTCTTCAAAGGAGGCCTTTTGTCCAAGGCCCTTGTGTTGTAATGGACACTTTGTTTTTTGTCTCAAATCAGGGCACTATATCCTTTCTGTCCTCTAAAATACAAGAATTAGGAACAGAGAGCTTGTTGCAAACAAAATAAACCTGTAAATCTTGTTAGGCTTTGTGCCTCATTCCAAAGGATCCCTACCCCCACCTCCGAAATATAAAAGTACCAGTAGCAAGAACCAGTACGAGAGTCCTAAAAGGGAGAATGGTAAAAAATTGAATCCTAGGTCTTTGTTGGGATTAACTCTCAGAAAGCACAGGAAAGCCAGAGCTAGAGGACCATCCCATTTGCTCTGGCACCATGGAGTGAATTGAATCTTCTGTCTGTCTGTGGCCTCCCTGTGGCCCTCCTTATACATAACTTTATATAACCTAATGGGCTCCCCACCCTCTGTGTCTCTTCTGGGTAGAAAACAGACCCACAGATAGTTATTAAGGGCCTCCCATACCGTGAAACACAGAGAAGGACCAAACCAGGCCTTCAAAGGAGCCACGGGAAGATGAAGCATTAATTATAACCCAAGGCAGGGCTGGAACTAGGCTTAGAACTGCTCCCACCGGGCTGGGAATACTAGGGGCTCTGGAGTGTTAGGGGAACTGAACAAGGGCTCTGTAAGCCAAAAGTCGAGGAAGATCTTTGGGGAAGAGGGCAAAGCAAGGGTGATGGCAGAGAGCAGGGCAAGAAGAAGTCAGTGTGGTACCACGGGTGGGTGTGAGTGGTGTCAACACCTTTAATCCCAGCACTTTCAAGGCAGAGGAGGCAGGTAGATCTTCATCTTTGAGTTCGATCTGGTCTACAAAATGAGTCCCAGGACAGCCAGGGCTACACAGAGAAACCCTGTCTGGAAGAGTTGGGGGGGAGGGAGGGGAGAGGGAAAAAAAGGAGAAGTCAGTGTGGCAAGAACTATGGACTAAGCTGGGCTTGTCAACACACACCTGTAGTGTCAGCACTCTGGAAGCAGCTAAAAGCCAGCCTGAGCTTCATGGGAAGTCTCAGGCCAGCTTGGGCTAAATGGCCACACTCTCCCCAAAACAAGTTTTAATTAATTAAATATATATTTTTATATATTATTAAATTTAAAATATATAATAGCTTCCTCCTTCAATTTTGCTATTATTATTATTATTATTATTATTATTATTATTATTATTATTATTTGGGGGTATTTTTCCAGACAAGGTTTCTCCGTGTATCCCTGGCTGTCTCTTCTGTAGATCAGGCTGGCCTCAAACTTGAACTCAGAGATTCACCTGCCTCTGCCTCCAGAGTGCTGGGATTAAAGGCGTGTGCCACCATGGCCCAGCCTTAATTTGACCTTTAGGAGAAAAAAAAAGAAGGTTTTCTTTGTAACCTTTGAACTTACGAAGGAAAGCCCTACTATCTGGTCCATTGGTCCCCACTATAACAATGTGTTCCTGGGTGACCATGTCAGACCAGTTCTCCATGTTAGAAAATCTCCTAAGAAGAAGAAATACGGTCAAAACGACAAATGCTTCACACCCTAAGTCAGAAGGGCAAAAGATCAGATGCTCCAATACAATGTGCCAACCACAAGCTCCTTTCCCTGGCTAAAGCGTTCCTTCTCTCCTCCAGGAAGCTAGTGGCCTTCCTGCCACCTCCCCGGCTTCTGCTTCCAACCCTGACAAGTGTCCCTGTGGATTCCCTTACCTTCACCAAGATCCAAGGACAAGAAGCTGCAGAGCATCTAAGCCTCCCTGCCCCCAACTATCACTCCATCTCCCCGGGGTCTCGCACGGCCACGGCAGGGGTCATGGCTGGCTGAGTGAGCACAGGTGAACTGGTTCCCACCTGTTCATTCACAGCTACAGCGATCTCTCCTCCTCCTTCAATTGTTGTTTGTTTGTTGTTTTTGTTTTGAGAAACACACTCCCTTCAGACAACTGTTCACCGTAATGTTTGGGTGCAGGGCAAGAGTTAAAATGAACGTATGGATTAACAGTACAGACAGCCGCATCCTGATGCATTTGGGGGTGGCTGAAGCACTATTCAAAACTGGGTCCGTCCCAGGAAAAACAGGGGCACAAAGCCACCTTTGGTACAAAGTGGATCCTAGAAAAAATTGAGTTACTCCAGAGACCCAGACAAGAGCCCCAAGCCACACTACCACTCTTTTCCTATGCTTGCAGCCTGCAGCGCTGCACCAGGTTAGAACATGTAGTTGAAAACCCATACCATGAAGTTCTTCCTTCTGTCTGACTCAATTCCTCGACTATGAAGGTTAATGGTATTTTTCATTAACCTGGGGCAACAGGGAACAAGGGTATAGGAAGGCAGCCACAGCAAGGAAGGGCACAGTGAGGGATCCTGGCTGTCCTGTGGGAATTCCTCATCCTGAGTTCAACTGCTGGCTGGATCTGCACCCTTCAGTGGAACCAGTCTGGCTGGCCTGGAGACATGAAAGCAAAGGGAGGGTTTTGGAGTCGCTCCCAACAAGAGCAGAGTTCATCTCTAGCTTGCTCCAAATCCCTGGGAGATTTTCACACGGCAAACCCAGAGAAGGCAGGAGATGAAACAACGGCACCTGCATGGATATTGCAGCAACTAGAAAATGCCTCTTTCAAAAAAGGCTAGGCTGCAGAGGACCTGAGCTCCGGGAGTGACTGTCCCCTCCACCTCCTACTCCCAGCCTGCTGGCCCAACAGCACAGTAGAGAAAGCTAGGCAGGCTGGGAGACCCATCCTCACCAGTTCCACACTGGCATGCCTGCTAAAAGTGATCTTGCTGATTTCCAAAGTTCAAAAAAGGAAGTTTAGATGGAGTTGAATGGGGGGACAAGGATCTGGGACCAAGGATCTGGGACCAAGAGGAACAGGGCAGGTGGATCCAGTAGCCTGGGTCCTGCACCCCCCCCCCCTCAGCAGTTACACGCCATCAGGTATACATTCCTGCCCAGGGACTGTTGGTGGGTGGATGTTTGCTGCTCCCACACACACCACCACCACCCCTCTATCCACAGAGCCATATACATGTTATTTTGGAAGTAGGATGTTTAGGGAGCACTGAATAGTGGCAAGGTGACTCCCGACACCCAAAGGTCGGTGGGACCATGTAAGCAAGAACTAAAGCACTCTAGCCATTGCCTGTGTGACCTTGTGTTAGTCACTGCACCTTTCACACCTTGGATTTCTTCACCAAAAACATGACACTATAGGGTGGCATGTTTTATGAGAGGCTCTCTGGCTCCAGAAGTTGATCATTTAACTCTGCGTGTAGCCTGAAGGAAGACTTTGCTATGGCCAAACCCAGTGGAGAAAGGCAGAACCCAGGCTAATCTTTCAGTTCCTACTTTAGGAAGGACGATCACTCTAGGAAGTGACCATGTTTATCACCTCCACTGGGCCCACCTTTTCTCTCCCACTGACCTTCTGGTTTTGCTGATGTCAATCTTAACCTCAGGAGACAAAAACACCAAGCAAATCAATACTGCCAATGCTGGTGATAACAGACAAACTCGGCTTGCCATCCCTAGTAGTCAGCGGGGGCCCTAAGAGTGAAATGTGTGTTACTTATGACCTAATAAACCCATTGTCTGGATAGAGATTAATCCTTTAACGAGTAATAAGTCCACCGATTTCTTCCAGTCCTTTCAAATCCCAGGGTGTCATAAGAGATAATTCTTATCTAAAATAAAGTCATCACCCTGAAGGGGTGGGAAGGAAAGGGGGTATGCCACACTCCCATGAAACTAAAAATCCAGCCTTACACACACACACACACCTACACAATTGTGGAGCTTTGAGAGTTGCCCACCTTTATTGGGGTTCATGAGGGTAAACGCGGAAAGCCCTCCTTTGTAATTCTATGTAAGTACTTCACAATTGCAGGGTTCTTGCCCCAGCTGCAAAGAATGGTAAAGGGGGGGGTTACCTTTTTTTTTTTTTTTTTTTTTTTTTTTTTCTTACAGAGGTATAAATGATGCTGTACCTGCCGGAAACTACACTGGTCTGTCTGCATACAGCTTGGGAAAAGAGGCGCTGCACCCTTTGAGTTACCTGGGATACATTCACTAAAATCGACAAGAAGAAGGAAAAGATCTATGCGACCGAGTGTTGTCGGCTGTACTCATGTGATGTGGGGGAGAAACAGAAGAAAAAGAGAGAGAGAAAGAAACACATGCCAGCCTGGAAGTCCCCAAGCGGTGCCTGCACCTGGGAAGCGACTGCAAAGGATGGGTGCGGGGGCGAGGAAGTGCTGGAAGAGGAAAGGGTTGGAAGGAGGCAGCTTGCAGAAGTGCTCACCTGTCCATACACCTGGATGGGTTGGGGCTGCACAGCAGCGCTCCGCCGCGTCCTGAGTGGCTTCCCGGCCGCCGGGCTCGCCCCCCGGGCATCCCCGTGCGTCCCCAGCCGCAATTCGCGCGGGTCGCCCTGCACGACGAAGAAGCCCCGGTCCTGGGGCAAGGGCGTGCGGCCACCGTACAATCTCTGCGTCCAGCCCCCGGCGAGAGCCCCGGGGGGCAGCAGCGCGACCAGGGCGAATAGGAAAGGGAGTCGCGACTCCCTCCTGCTGCTCGGTGTCGCCATGTTCGGGCGAACGCTCCCGCAGGTGGCGCCGCCGCCAGGAGAGAATGTGAAGCGCGCGCAGGGACAGCGCCGGGCCAGAACCGAGGCCGCGCGCGCCGCTCCCGGAGCTCCAAGCCGCCCGGGCCGCTCCGCTGCGCCCGCCACCGCTGCCGCGGCCACCGCCGCCGCCGGGTCCCGCTCGCTCGGCGCCGCGCCGTCACGTGTGCGCTCGCAGCGCGTCCCCTTCGCGCACTTTCTTCGCTCGCCGCGACTGCGGCCCCGCCCCCTGAGATGGGGAAGTCAAGGCAGGGAGCGCCCGCCTGCGGGCACCGTAGTCCCCGGCGTGCACACCTCGCCCTCTCTGCCGCAATGAAGAATTGTGTGGACGCCGTGCACCATTTCCCCGGAGTGAGTTGGCTACTCCACGGATTCCTGAGGTACCCTAGTCGCCCGAAATCGCCTCCAATCTCCGCCCCTTGTGCAGCCACTGGACCACCTTCCTGGGCCTTGGCTTCATGCCCACCTCCAATGGCGAGCAGCAAACCACAGAATTAGCCCCAAGCACACCACCGACAAAAGTCGAGATGAACCTGCACGGTTGTAAAACTTACATGGTTTCAACTATGGCACAGAAATGTACTTGAAGGGCCACAGCTCAAACTACCCTTGGTGAAGCTAAACTGCCCCTGTGTCCAGCAGAGCATAGCAGACAAACACCCTGCACAGAAGCAATGAAACCTAGGCTGCACCTCGCCAGGAGCTTGCCCCACCCGGACCATTGCACAGTTACACAGTATGGTCCTGCACACATGGATACCTAGGCATGGGCCAGGGCCCCACCGTGGTCTTTTGGGACACCTTAAGGTGTCCCAGCACTGAGCCACTCTCAGTGTGGCAAGGTGAGTGTATCTCGCAGTCCCTTCAGCCAACACTGCTAGTTGTAAAGGCTGTAAAGATTGAACCTGTACAGGAGAGGGCAGGTGCTCAAGGAGAGAAGAGAGTGCGCTTTCAATGCACCTTAAAATCAGCTCCAAGAGCCAGGTTTTTCTGGAACTGCTTTTATACTTTTATACTTGTTCCCCCTCAGTTGGTGGGAGCAGCTAAGTATTATGCTGTATTTTATCCTGTCTGTCTGGACTCCGGTCCTGGTTATTGAGATGATTGAAGGCAGAACAGAGCTGCTGCTGAAGACTCTTCAACAAGCCAGTAGCTTGGTTGTCTCTTGTCTGCCTGTCACTCAAGTTCCTTCTAGTTAGCTTAGTCTAGCTCCTTCCTCCAACCAAGACCTCCATTGACAACCTGCCAAAACCTGACATGATATGAGCTGGATTTGTCCCCAGGTTGCAATGTATGCCGTTGTGATGGTGTCAGGAGCTGGGTGCCTTTAAGAGTCAATTATACCACTGAGAGGGAGTTGTGTCCTCTCACAGGGGAGTCAGTTTGTTCTCCTAAGAGCAGCTGATAGAACTTTAGCTTAGGTCAATCCTCAAAAAGGTAATGGCAGCCTCTTGTTTGGGCTCTTCCCCAAGCACAAGCTAGTCCTGCTTCCCATGTGAACTAAGGCTTTCAGAGAAGCTGAGCAGACACCAGTATGATGTTTATGGACGTATCAGTCTCTGTAACCATGAGCCCAAAATTTAGCTGTTTCTATGTCACCTGGCCTCTATCAGAACAACAGAGAAAAATGAAAGAAGGCCAACGTTTCTTCACTTCCATAAATTCAGCATTCTACTGCCCTGCTCCATCCCTTTCTCAGACCTTCGCTCAAGTTCTGCAGCCTTCCACCCAGCCACTCTCTATTCTGTCCCCTTGTCAGATGTTGTCTTTCTGTTATCCAACTTGACATCGTTACTGAGACACCTAGCTGGCTCCACAAAGCCACTGAACTATTGGCACCTCCCATTGCCCATCAAGACCAGTCCTGCCTACCCAGACCACCTACCTTAATGGATAGGAGACCACTCAGGGGTCCTCAGCACTTCTGCTCCCTTTGACTTCCCATAGAAAACGGTTAGAACACCCTGCACGTGACTTAATTATTGGTTGTTTTCCAACCTATATTTAATGAGAACAGTCTTCTGTGAGTTAGCATCTCCGAAGAAAACAAAGACAGGTGTCTTCTAAGTGTCATGTGGAAGATGGAGAAGCTGTTTGCTCCTATGAATTGCTGGCTTGAGCTTCAGGTGGCAATTTGCATGGAAGGATTAGTAGGGCAGGACCAGCTACTTGCTCATTTTAATTTGGATTTGTAATTTCAATGCTATAAAACTGGCAAGAATGCTCAAACACGGTTAATTTACTCCTCGAAGCCCTCCTCTCTAGTCATTATCTACATTCCTAGCCATTCTCAGGTGAATAATCAGCACCCTGGGAGACTGTGGGCAGCATAAGCACAGGGCAGGGTAGAAAGAAACCTCACTGAATCTTGAGTCAAAGGTCCAGCTTCCTAGCTATGGGGACTGAGCTAAATGCCCTCCCTGGAGCTTCAGTTTTTCTCTTCTATCAAATAAAGATCTTAATTCTTACCCACCTCCCTAAACCGTTACAATACCAGAAGAGATCTGGTGTGTAAATAGCTGTGAAATACCCACAGGGAAGAAAAAAAAAGACTGTTCAGACAGCAGCAATGGAGGCCTGCACCAGGGTTCTGGTATTGCAGTAAGTTACTACATGGCTTTTGGGGGGGGGTTGCTTTTTGTTTGTTTTTGTCCTGGTCAAAGAGACCCTCCAGGCCTGACCATTCTCTGCCTTCCAACCCCCCATGAAAATGTGAGGCAGGAACAGTCATGCAGCAAGATCACCCAAAGCTCGAGTCAGAGATGAATTGTGCAATGAGTGGGGTGTTTCTCCTAACTTCACAAACAGATCTGGGTTGAAAATGAGCCTCCACTTCCTCTGTCCCTGCAGGACTATAGATGAGGAAGGCAGCATTCTAGCCCCTCTGCCTTAACCATGACCTTGCTTTTCTGCCCTAACCATGGCCTTGCTTTGATGCTAGACAGCATCACTACAAAAACTAACAGGCATGGAGCCATGGAGATGCTGTAGCAGGTAAAGGTACTTGTATCCAAGCCTAGTGACCTGAGTTCAGTTCCTAGAAACCACAAAGTAGAAGGAAAGAATCAGCTCCTGCAAGTAGCCCTCCGATCACCACATGCACGCACCCACACATGTCATAAACCTGTTGTCAGTATGTTTGTATGTTTATGGCTCATAGTTTATCAACCATAGACTTTTGTCTGCCATAGGCAAATGCTACCCTATCCTTCGGTCCTAATAAGGGATCTGAGCTAGAGTCAGGGTAGAACTTGGGGAAAATCATAGCAATCACAGGCAACATGGCTTTATACAGATCGAGTAGAAAGACTTGGGGAATGGCTCAATGTAAGACTTCTTACTACACAAGTGTGAGGACAGGAGTTCAAATCCCTAGCAGCCACATAAATGCAAGCCAGGCAGGGCAGACTACCTGTCATCCCATGCAACAGAGACAGGAACTCAGAGACAGCAAAATAACTAGACATGCCAATTGGCAGTCTCTGGGTTCAAGTGAGACACCTGTCTCAATGTAAGGTAGAGATTCATCAAAGCAGATAACCTGTGTCAACCTCTAGCCTACACACACACACACACACACACACACACACACACACTTGCAAGTATCTCTTGTGTGTTCATGCATATAAACAGACATGCAAGCACACATATATGAGAACACATGCCACACACATATACATGAATAAATAAATAAATAAATAAATAAATAAATAAATAAATAAATAAAATAGCCAGCAAGGGCTGGTCGTGATGGAACATATGCATAATCCAACATTAGGGAGACAAATGTCTATAATCCCACTGCTGGAAGGCTGAGGCAAGAGGATCATGAGTTGTTTGATATAAGCCTATGGAACACACCAAGCAAGTCCCTGTTTCAAAAGACAAAGCAAGGACTCATAAGCTGGCTCAGACAGTAAAGGCGATTGCTGCCTGAGTTCAATCCCTAGGACCCAGCCTGAGGGAAACAACCAAACTCTTACAAGTGTCCTCTGATATCCACAAGGTTATAGTTCATGGTTAGAGAGTTTAACTAAAATACACAAGACCCAGACTCAGGTCCCCAGTGTGACAGGAAGAAGGGAAGGAAGACAGGAAAGGAGGAATTTTGCAATAATGACAGCTATAAAAACAAAGGTGGGGTGCTAATTCTGAAAAGATATTTTGATTCCTTTCTTACCTGGTGGCCTTTGTGAATACCCTCTCTCCTTGCTGGACCCCAGCTAGCCAACTTTACCCATTTTTTTACTTTTCAGAGAAGCCTCCTTCTGACCTAGGTGAGTAGTGTCCCTCACTCTATGGAGTTCCAGTCTCCTCTCTTATATGTAACTTTGGGTATTTTCTTTCAGGTCATGTTTCTTTACTCCATTTTTGTCTTAAGACGCAAGCAGCAGGAGGTGTGACATCTGCCCGTGTTAGTCACATCTATAGTCTGTGAACAGCAAACTCCTGGCACTTGGTGGGAAGGATGGGTTCAGTGACATAGAAAGTACAGAGGCCGAGGGAGCTGGCCTTTTACCGTATGAAGTTTCAGTTTTGAAGGCCTAAGAAAAGCTGACAATGGTCAAATTAGCAGGAGAAGAGGCACAAAAACTTACAGTGTGCACTTTCCATGGGAGCCACACAAAATACAAGACTCAAAGAAGAGGCAGATTTGATGTTTGTAGAGCCCACCCCTCTGAGCTTCAGAATTGAACAGGGGCCTGTAGTTTCTGGGAGGTGATGGCTGAGGTTACATAAAAGAGAGGTAGAGGAAGCAGACAGCAAAGGAGGTTGTTCTGCAGCGATGGGGCCCTAGCTAGCAGTTCCCAGAACTGGTGCAATGGACTGATGGATCGTTCTTGTGTGTTTATTGCTTGGTGAGATTCCAGCAAGGGTGCTAAAGACAATTACTTGAGTTCTTATTGAGTAACATCCCCTGGCCAGATAAGGGAACTCACTGAAGGCTCCCTGCTAGCTTCTGTAAATAAAGTGGGGGTTGCAGACAGAAATCAGCCAGACCTTGGTTCTCAGGCTACTTCTGAGGCCTATGCAACCTTACAGTGGCTATATTGAGGGTTTCCTTTTCTGCTCCCCAACAGACCCATGCAAATGAGTGGAGAGCAGAAATGACACTGCCTCCCACTTTTGGTAGCGATGGCAGATTATGTGACCAGTGTTGCTGGGCTTGATGGCACATGCCTGTAATCTCCAGAATTTTTGCTTCAGATGAAAGCCTGAGCTACATAGGGAGACCCTGTCTCAAAACAAGCAAACAAAATTAAATAAGAAAGAAAATCACATAAGTAAGCAAAGCCCAGGAAAAAGGACAAAGTTTAGGATACAGAAACTTCTAGAACATAGTGAGCAGCTGAGGTTCTCAGCTTTGAATACATTAAGTTTGTAAAGGGGCTTCTAGAAATAGAGGTAACTTACCTTTGCATAGCAGCAGTTCATATTTGCATAAGGGTGTGGTCCATTGTAACTCACTGTGACTCATTGGACTGAGCCAAAGCCAGAATTATGGCCACTCCCATTTTAGAAAGTAAGAATGGGGAGGATAGAGCACTTGATTTACAATTATATGGGGCTATTAACTCACATGTACTAGGGAACACAATGAAACCCAGGTTCTCTGAGGTTTATAGCCAAGGCTGAGAGCCTCCTTACAAAGGGGAGATCTGGGGTTTCAAGTCCTAGAATAAAAGGGCACAGGAAACAGAGGGGGCTGCATAAACCCAGAGAAAAATGCAGGCTAAGAGCACGGTATCTAGGAGCTGAAGCCACTACAGGGCTCTACTGCAGCATAGTGTCATGTGACTGTCCAACAGTGAAGACACAGGATCATGTCAAGCCATAGGACTGTCCTCAGCTTCATTATAATAACATTTCCATGTCATTAGCCTTGCAAAATTCTCTGCGGCTGTTATGCTTTTGACATCATGACACTTCAAAAAAAGCCCCATATAAAAGCCAGAAAATGGGAGTAAATACTATTCCAGGAAAATCCTTACCATTCATGGGATTTCCTGCCTTGTCCTACCTTACCTGAGTAAGCCTCCCCTCAGCTAATATATTCTTCCTAAGACACCAGCCAGAAACCTGGCGATCTGAATTATTTCACTGAGAGTCACGAGATCTTAAAAACACTGAGCCAGAGTCTATCAGCTCCACAGTCTTCCTGGAACTGTAGGATCAAGACCAGGGCAGAAAGAAGAGCTAGTGAGTATCCCCCTCTTCTTAGCCCTCAGCAAGGTCTTCTCTGCAAGTCACAGCCGACTTCCACACCAGGCATCTCAGGTGTAATGCTGAGTCACTCAGCCCTCTAATATTCCCATGTTCCATCCTGAGAGATTCATCCTTCTAATCCTGTTTTCCATAACTGGCTAGAAGACTCACTGAAGCAGGGATTTGTTTTCCAGGGGCCAAGGCCTGTGAAAGAGTATAGGTTTCTAAAGCTGTCATTGAGTTCTGGTCTTCCTCTGGCTAGATGGCTCAGAATCAACTTAACTTTTCTTTCTTTTCTTTTCTTTTTTTTCTTTTTTTTTTTTTTTGGCTTAACTTTTTCAATTAATTGACAGGTTTTGTTCTGACATTTCCATACTCATATGACATGCTGTGTTTTTAGTCATCCAAGAACTAGATTTTTGAAAATTTCTTTTTCTTGAGATAAGGTCTTGCAGTATGGCTTTGAACTTGAGACCCTCCCACCTTAGCCTGTTCAATCCTGCATCACAAGTATGTTTGTGCCGTTATGCACATTAGAAGGAGGAAGCATTTACTCTTTCCTGAGTCAAGTGAGTCAGCCTGGACAAAGATGAGTCCTTTTGCTGCAAGACACTTTTTTGTGTTTGTCCTGCATGTTGTCTGTCACTTGATAGGGTATAAATGTCCACAAAGATATGGCCAGTACCTGCAAGGGTCTTAAAGAGAGATAAATCAAGACTAACAGAAGTGTGTGAAACCAGAAAGAGCTCTACTATGAGTCGTGAGGTACTGAGTATTAAATCTAGAGCCTGGTGCATGATGGTAAATGCTCTCAGCTAACTGAGTTACACCCCCAGGTTCCAGAGCTCTAAGATCTTAGATTGCAAGTACAAGGTCAGCCTGGGCAATTTAGCAAGGTGTCATCTCAAAATAAAAGATATACAAAGGGCTGAGGCTGTATCTCATTGATAATAACAGATGGAGGACACTGCAATACTCCAAGAGAAAGCAGGAAGTTATTTGGTGTCTGAAAAGAACAAGGAAAGTTGTATGGATGAGGAAGGGTATGAAAGCAATTAGCTAGGGTGGTACCTGCTGCAAGAGATACCAACAGTCCCCTCCCATGATACCACTTCAGTTCATCCTCAGCTAAAACAGAGTGTCACCTGTTTGCCATGCATATAATCTTCCAGAGCTTGCTGCAGACTGATCAGACATCTGCCATCTCTAAATCCATCTCCCTGGCAATTTTACACGGTGTCATCAGCTGAATTAACACCTGTTAAAAACCATCATTCCCACTAGACTCAAAGCAGCAAGCGCCTTTAATGAGGACCTGCAGAAAAGAATACATTTCCTCAGAGCTCTTAAATAAATGACATTAAGTCCTCTATGCCAAATAAATTATTGAAACAGCGATTAGGGTTTGGATCGTACCAACAGACCTGCTCAGAGGCATATGTAACCTCATTTGGGGTTTGACTGCCACACCCCCAGACCAGCAAACTGCCCAGCCTCCTCCATTGATGGGTAAGTGAAAAATTCATTCCTTTTTAGCATGTATTGAAACAAGAACTTCAGTGCTAAATTAGCAGTGGGTTTTGTGTATGAATTTTCTTTGCATTCTAACATTATGTAAATGAAAAACCCAACGAAGTGCAAATTAGGACTATTCTTAATTCTAAAAGGCTGCTATTCTGTGATAATGACGCCATGGAACACTTCACAGTCTGCCAAGCACGGTGTGTGGTTCCTGCTCCCCCATCTGCCCTGTGAGACTCTCAGCAGGGGGACACCCACTGTGTCCTCATTTTTTCTATTGCCCACTAATGTCAATCAGATATAATCCACACATCCTCTCCCCTCTTCCTCCGTATAATTTCATCTTCCAAGGATCATTTCCTCACTAAAAACAGAACATGAGGTCGAGAGAGACTTAATCTGTATGAGCAATGGTATTACAGGATATTAGAGGCTTGACATTCAGGAGGCAGGTCACCTGGATTTTATCCCAGTTCTTTCTGGACCAGCTGCCTCATCCCAGAACCCTACTTTTCTTCATCTGGAAAATGAATTAGCTACTTCTGCAGGTTTAAAAGATTACATGAGATCAGACACCTTGAGGTTTAAATCTAAGCCTGGCATAGGAGACTCCTTCAACAAATAAAATACCTATTTTGTTTGCAAAGTTCAGCTTGGATATAGTTGTTATATCAGTTTGACCATTCAGCTGCTGGCAGGTTTTTATACGTGTTTGTTTGTGTCTGCTTCAATTTTGACACCAACAACAAAATCTAAATGGGGTGGGGGGATAATTCAAAGGTAGAAGACATACCTAGCAATGACAAAGCTCAATTCCCAGCACTTTCTTCAATAACCTATCCACCCACCCACCCACCCACCCACCCACCCACACACACACACACACACACACACACACACACACATACATACCCACACACACACACACACAGAGAGAGAGAGAGAGAGAGAGAGAGAGAGAGAGAGAGAGAGAGAGAGAGAGAGAGAGAGAGAGAGAGCCTGTGTAGAACAGATCAACTCTCAGGTGTCACTCTCTTCTTCATTCTTCATGTTTCTTGGGAAAACCTGGGTTGCAAGTAGATGCAATAATGCTCGAAGAACAGGACTCCTGAAACTTTAAGACAAACCAGCTTCAGTTTTAAGACAAACCAGCTCTTAAGCATAGGGACAAAAGGCCAGAAGAACTGTACCCTGTGAGTATGCTCTAGAGGAGTGAGCCTGCCAGGCCTGCTGATAAATTCAGTTTATTCTTATTTTACTTACTTTTTATGTATGTATGTCTGTGTGCCTCAACCATTTCTGATGTTTTCAGGGGCTGGAAGATGGCATCAGATTCCCAAGAACTGGAATTACAGATGTTTTTGAACTGACATGTGGGTACTGGAAATCAAATCCAGGTCCTCTAGAAACACAGCCAGATCTCTTAACCACTGAGCCATCCCTCCAGCCCCCTTCCTTGGATTTGCGTGCTTTATGCATGCAAACCCATTCCTGGTAGCTACATTTTCTAAATAGTATTAATTTCATTTATGAAAAAAGTATTCCTAGTTCCTTTATACTAATATATCACAATTCAAGTTTAGTTTGTGATAGCTGATGGTCTCTTGTCCAGCATGGATCCTGTCCAAGATGCTTTACATGCTAATCACATCTAAGAACATACATTCCTAATGAGGATCTTTACTTGTTAATTGTCTGTCCTCAGTGTGGGTTATAGTGAATTTATACATAGCATTGTTTATAATAAAGCATTTAAAAGTCAATCACAGATAGTAGGGCAACTGTGAAGAAAGACAGGCTTCTACCAATACTGAAACTGGAAAATAAGTGTAAAAGAGTGGATTCCCAGAATGGGGTTATTGGTGCCTTCAGTTCTCTGACACCCAGCATCTACTTTAACACGGACAGCTAGATAACATTGTGTTCATTTAGGCATCTCCCAAAAGGAGCCATTTACCCAAATAAGGACTTCATGCCTCCACTGTGGTCAGCTAGATAAGACAGCCCACACTCCTGAGTAGCTATTACAAGTGCTTTGGGTATCCTAATCCCAATCAATACAAATGATTTTTTTTTTACAGTTGGTATAACAATATAGAGAATGATCTTCATTAGTGGCTAACTAATTGGCTGGGTGAACATTAGAAATATGCTCTCAGTAAATTCAAAAGTATTTAAGGATTAATGCCTATCAAAATCATAGTAAAGACACACTGTTGCATCATATGGACATGTGTGAAATAGCACAACTCCCCTAGCCTCAGAGATAGGAACTAAACTGGAAATGCTGGCTCCTGCCTATAATCCCAGCACCTGGGAGGATGAGGCAGGAGGATTATAATGAGTTTGACACCAGCCTACACTACACAGTGAACTCTTAGCCAGCCTACACTACAGAATAAGACCTTCTCTCTCTCTCTCTCTCTCTCTCTCTCTCTCTCTCTCTCTCTCTCTCTCTCTCTCTCTCTCTCTCTCTCTCTCTCTCTCTCTCTCTCTCTCTCTCTCTCTCTCTCTCTCTCTCTCTCTCTCTCTCTCTCTCTCTCTCACACACACACACACACACACAAAACACAAGGAGGGGGAGAGGAGAGACATCAGGCTAAAGAAATAGCTCAGTATTTTAGTGCTTGCCTCACAAACATAAGTGTCAATATACTTTGATCCCCAGAGCTCATACACAAAAGCTTGGCATGATAGTGTGTCTTGGTAACTTCAGTGCTGGGGAAGCAGAGACAGTCAAGTCCTTGGAGCTCCCTGCCATCCGGCCTTGTCTACTTGATATTTCCCTCCACTGTGCTGTCTTCCACATATGCATGCACACACATTCACATACAAGTGTGCATGTTCTTTCTACGTCTGATAAAACACATTCAAGTAAGGTGTGATGAAAACACCTAAGACAGAGCTGGGGCTTTCCTATGCCCTATTGTTAATAACTGTTTGACTAACATGTGTGGTGGAGTCTAATGTGAGGTTGCTACTGTTAAAATTTATCTGTGAGGGCCTGTGCTGCAATTAACCCTGACTATTCTAAGCCAGTCCCTGTTTATCTGTCAAAAACAGGCATGACGAACCTAATCTAGGACAATTTCAACTTGTGTTACAGAGTTATCTGTTAGAAAACTAGGGTAGGGTTGGAGAAGCGGGGAGGCGGGGGAGGGCAAGAGTTTTCAGGACCAATGTATAAGCTGAGAGAAGGATTTGTTATATGTCACAGAGACCCAGGATGCTAAAGTTTCTACAAGACATATGTTTATTTCCCTCTATGCTGGGCTCCACAGCTGCCAGCAGTTCAGGCTCCTTATACTTCATTTCTCTGCTATACCAGGTTATTTGTTTCATCTTATGGTCCACAGTGGCTCATCACCTCTTCCTCAAAAGCCAGAGGGAAGGAGAATGGGGCACAAATCAATATGAGAACATCACTTCCACTCACATCCTGATGGTCAGAAGTTAGTACTCCACCATTTACCTGCAAGGGATGTTGGGACACAAGCTACCACTGAGTAGTCGTGTGCTCATTCACAAGTCAGGGATTCTCTCCCTGTGAGAAGTGAAAAACAAGAAGAAGCCTTGCTGATTGATTGCTTCCACAATCATCAGGAAGTAATAGAGTGAGCAGGGCTGATAGCTAGGAGGCAAGCCCCAATCCTGTTATTTTAAAAAACACTGAAGTATTCATATACCCAGTGGTAAATTATCATTCCTCGAACCCCTGAGCAATACCATGCCACTATTTAGGTCCCAGCTACCCTGCCCCTCTTCCAGGATGCTTTAGACTTCTATTGCCTGACTCTCCAAGGATCTCTTTTACTCTGGCCTAGCCCTCTCACTATAATCCTTGTACTGATTTGTAAGTTCTCTTGCCTTAACCACTTCGTAAATGGTTTATGTATAAGGTAGCAGCAATGTCCGGAAATGAATCTATGATACTCTTGAAGAACTCGAGACTTTTAACCTAGAGTAGAGGAGATAGAGACAACTCCACTGTCTCATCCAATCATTTATAATAACCGTTGACTTTTGAGGTTTTTTTTTTTTAAAGTTTCTTTTATCTATTGACAATGTACTGATACTTGGATTGGGCTGAGTACTTCATATGTGTTCTGTTAGACTCTCAAAGCAAACCTGTATGATGGGAATTATTTTCATTGTATGAGCAAAGTTGCTGAAGATCAGACACATAAAGACAGGGCTGGGAAGCCAAGGAAGGTTCTTGCCATGAAGCATGATGATATGAATTCAAACCTTAACTCCCACTTGAGAATCCAGGCAGATGTGTTGGCATCCTAAAACTGGAGAGGCAGAGACAGGTGGATCTAGGAAATATCCAGCCAGTCTAGCCAATAAGTGAGCTCCAATTTAAGAAAAAAAATCCAGGCTCAAAAAATGAGGTGGAATGAATGATTAAGGAAGATACCCTCCATTGACATCTGGCCTACACATACACACAAGACACAAAGAGTCAATATGCACACCCCCACATGTCTGACTCCAAAGCTGGAAACTTTCTCCATAGTGCCAACAAACTCACAAACAGAATGTTTGAATAACCTACAAAGAATTTTTTGATAGGCAAAGAATCAAGTAAACACTTCACAAAGGAGAAGGCACACAGAGCCAAACAGTGCACAAAAATGATGCTCAGCATTGTTGATTATTAGGGAACTGCAAATGAAAACCGCAATGGCCTTGCCACATACCCACTGGACTGATAACAATAAAACTTAAAATCTCAACAATGCCAAATGTTGGAGTAGCTGTGGAACAGCTAAATCTTCAAACATTGATGGTGAAAAATATGGAATTGTTCGGCTATTTAGAAAGCTTGCATTTTCTGCCTTTTTTTTTTTTTTTTTTTGCTTGCTTTCTTTCTTTCATTCTCTCATTCCTTCCTTCCTTTATTTCACTGTTTTTGAGGCAGGGTCTTCTGTAGCCAAGGATGACCTGGAACCACAGGCATGGACCACCATTCCTAATGTATGCAATGTTAGGGATCAAACCCTGTGCATGCATTAAGCAATCGCTCCATCAACTGAGCTATATCTCCAGACCACACTGGCATTTTCATATAAATATTTTTAGTCTGTTTTATGATTCAGGATTTATAAGATAAATGAAATCATATGTCTACCAAAAGTTCTGCATAAGAATGCCCACTGTGGCTTTCTTTCTCAAAGCTTAGCTTTGGAAACAAGACAAATGTTCATTCACAAGTGGAGAATGGAAAACCAAGCTGAGGTATTTTCATACAAAGAGACCCTGTCCAAGCACAAAAGGAACACACTATTTAAATATGCAACATAGATGGATCTCAGAAATACTATGTGAAGTGTATTTTTAAAAAGCCAGGCACACAAGAGAACACATACCAATTACTTCATTTATGTGACATCCAATGTACAGATCTCATTTAGAGGAATGAAAACTCAGAATCACAGCTGCCCTGAAGAGGGTGGAGGGAGGACTACTAAACAGAGAATGTTGTGGAAGAATTTCTGGGTGATAGAGTTAGAAAAAAACCCACTTATTTATATATCTAGTGTGTATATGGGGGCAGGCATGGTCTGCATGTGGTGGTCCAAAGACAACTTGCAAGAGCTGTCTCTCTCCTCCAACCAGGTGGGTCTTAGAAATCAAACTCAGGTCTTCAGGCTTGGTGGCAATTATCACTACCCACCTGGCCATTTCGCCAGTCCAGTTTTCCACTTTCTGATTATGCCATTGGATACATACTCAAGTCTATCCATTCAACTCAATGAACTATATACTTTAGGTCTGTGTATTTCCCTACGTGTAATTACATGTCGGCTAAAAATTAATTTAAAATAGATAAAAGAATGAAAGAAGGGACCCCTTCCACTATACTGTCCCTAAGCATGTGAGCTTCTGAGATAAATTGATGCTTATCAGAGATACTGTTGGGAGGTTCAGACTGAAAGTTCAAATTAAGTAACTAAAAACACCAGGACTTTTGAGGTCGTAAATATGCAGGATCCTGGAATAGCAAGCTGCCTTCTGCTTTAGAGAACTCAGCTCTCACAGTGGGAACTTTATGATACCCAATCCTTGAAACTGGAGATGGGAGATGGTAAAGTGCTTGCCAGAGCAGCGGAAGAGCCTGAACTTGGGTCTCTAGTGCCCATGTCAGAAACTGGATATGGTAGCTCATCCTTATTATATGGCACCAGGGACATGAAGACAGGAAGGTCCCTAAGCTTTCTGACCAGCCTGACTTCACAATTGGTAAGCTCCTGGTTCAGTGAGATAACCTGTCTCAAATAAGTAAACAAACAGATAAATAAATAAAGTGATAAATGTGCTGTGGAACAATCTTTGGACAGGGTAAATATGTATTACCTCATTTGGTTGATAAAAAGCTGACTGGTCTATAGCTGGGCATGAAGAGATAGGGTGGGAGAGCCAGACTAGCAGGATACTGGGAAGAAGGGCAGTCTTGGGAATCACTAGCCAGATGCAGAGGGAGCGGGACATGTACAAACCGAGGTAACAAGCCACAAGCCACGTGGTAGCACATGGACTGATAGAAATGGGTTAATTTAGAATGTGAGAGTTAGCTAGTAGCAAGCCTGAGCTATCAGCAAAGTATTTATAATTAATATTAAGTCCCCACATTGTTCATTTGGGAACTGGCCACTAGAAAAGTCAGCCTACAGAAATGACTGAGGAAGACATGAGAGTTTACCTCTTTGCACCACATACACAAACATGTATGTGAAATTTTGACCCAGGTATCTACATACAAGTGCCCATCTAAATTCGCATACATACTCACATATGCATACTCATATATACATACACACAAACATAACTTTTTGAAATATATTTTTCTTTTCTAAAGTTTTCTCTTTTTATAAAGGGGGCCATTTTTAATTACGTGTGTCTATTGTGGGGGTATGTGCACGAGTCCCTGGAGCTAAAGGAGCTGGATCCCCTGGAGTTGGAGTTACAGGTGGTTGTGAGCCCCTTGACATTGGTGCTAGGAACCAAACTCTGGCCCTCTGGAAGAACAATGCACGCTCTTAGTCACCGAGTCACTTCTCCAGTCCCATCTGAAGCTTTTTTATTTAAAATTACATATGATCTTTACACATTTCCCTTGTCAACATCCTTTTACTCTACTTCATATCAATTCCTGCCCCTCCATGAAGACTCTAAGGAAAAGTTATGAGCACCCATAATTTCCCTATATACTCCTCTGGTTAAATTGGAGTTCTACTTCATGCTAGGTTTACCTGTGGCCCAGTGTTGCTCCCAGGATAATGACTAAGGGTCCTTTAAGCTCAAAGATGCTAGCTATTTGAACATGAGATTCCAAGCTTAAAGAATGAAGGCAAACATTCAAGCCATGAGCAGCAGCATCTTCATCTACTTCTACACGAGACACAGCCAGTGTCAGGGTCTGCCTTGTAGCATTCTCCTGTAAAAATCATATTACTTGGACTAAGGTTGAAAACCCCATCTCCAGCAGACAGAAGGAAGAGTTGAGACTGAACTTGAATAGAGTTGGAGTCTTGCAACCTTGGGACTGACTGGATGGGAAGGAACTTTGCTCAGTCAATCATTGCTGGAGAATGAATTTTTGTAAATTCGCGAGGATTGAGAAAATAGAATAGATAAAACTCAGGGCTAAATGTACAGCCATGTATTTACCTAGGGCTTTCTATTACGTCATAGCCTACGCTAAATACTTTGTGTCCATTATTCTTACTTAATCTACATTAGAACTCGGTACAGAGGTTAACTAGAGTGATCAATATTTCCTAGCTAGTGAGTGATAGAACTGAATCTCGTTTCCATGTCTGTTTAACTCCAGACTCCACACTATTAATTACTAGGCTGTTCTATGTCTCAGAAAGGAATTAGCAAAGGCACTGTGCCCTATCTCTTGGTTCAAAGTTGGTCAAGCAGCTCAAGCTCAAACATTCCTTTCCATAGCCCTTGCAGTGAACTGCCAGTGTCTCTCACATCTTCAGCAAGGACATTCTTCCTGTTTTACCCCACTTTTGTTCTGTCATTGGTGATCCACATCAACCTTGATACCAAACAATTTCAGTGGCAGGAGGAAGATGCCAAGTGGCTGCAAACAAATTTGACACATTCTAGCTCATCTTCTGATTATCCAAGATCAGTCAGGTCTCCATAGTCTGTTGTTTGGAGGAATATTATTGAGGGGATAGGATAGTATAAGAAGTAATGGTTCCTTAAGAGATATAGCCTCATTAAGGTGTCATTACAGCAGACTACAGGGCATATGGTAACATGAAGTTGTGGTCCAGCCAAGGAAAGCCCAAGGGACAAATAAGCAAGACATGAGAAATAAGAGCTGGAAACATTAGTAATGTTGTGCTAAAATTTCAGAATAGTCTTCAACTTTTGGTCATTTTGGATAAAAAGAACTAAAACCTCATCTAGTATATTAAGCACTTGATAGGAACTCTTCTCTCCTTTCTCCCTGTTTCTTCTCTGTGGATGAGGGTCAGGCTCTTGCACATGAAGGGCCCGTGTTGTGGGTTTTCATGTTCTGGATTTGATTGCAGTGGTTGTCCAGTAAGACAGTCACAGGTGCAGAAGAAGAAACAGGGAGAAGTTTACTTTGATAGAGACAAGAAGCAGCAGTTCATGGGCTGTTTTCTGGAAGAGCATAGATGAGCAAAGTTTTGCAGTAGCATGTTTTAATCAAGGCGAGACACGGGGCTCTATGCAGGTGAAGGCATTTGTGCCTAATTTAAGTTTCAGGGATTTTTAGAAGGAATTAAAGAGAACTGTGAACTTGGCTAACATGCTGACACTTCTCACCTGATGCTCTGACTAAACACACAGGCTTAAGCACCTCTTCCTGTTTCTTATGCAAGAACCATTTGGGCTTGCAAAAGCGCAGAAACTGTCATTGTCATTGTTTACCTCTGAAACTTTGGTGAGCCTATCTCAGAGTGGAGGTCTAATGACTATATAAGACAGAGAGAGAGAGAGAGAGAGAGAGAGAGAGAGAGAGAGAGAGAGAGAGAGAGAGAGAGAGAGGGAGGGAGGGAGGGAGGGAGGGAGGGAGGGAGGGAGGGAGGGAGGGAGGGAGAGGGAGAGGGAGAGGGAGAGGCAGACAGACAGATAGACAGACCCAAGGACACAGTTAGACAGAGACTGAGGGAGAGAAAGAGAGAAAAGAAGGGCAAGGGTAAGCTATCCATCGGCTTAAACAGCAAGACAACCCGAGAAGCCAGGGCCAGGAACAAATGCTACACTTGAGTTTGAACTGGGAGAGGTGTCAAAGTAAGGACATAGAATAGACCAAATTTGTGGGCTGGCCTATTTTCTTGAGAGCCCTCTTTAAATATAATGGACATAGAGAGACTGAGAGAGAATTCTACAAGTCCCAGTGATCAAATGTACTGGACTACACTCGGAGAGGCTTACCAGAACCATGAGCTAGATCAAGGAGCCACCATCAATCTCATGGGCATTGTCCACTGGCCTATAATGTGGTCCTTATCCATTTTTTCATCACCATCTGTGTTAGAGGACACTGTATCACTGGGATCACAGGAACTCTGGCTTCCAGTTGGCTGTGGTCAATTTGAGGTCCTGCTAGGGAGCCATAGTATGACATGAAGAGCAGGCTGGTTCTTCCCCTAGCTTCCTTCCTTTAAGATGGTCAAGGGTTAGCTAGGTCTCTCTTCAGATGACTTCAACTCCTCTTGGGTTGTGGTCCTGCAGACATATACTCTCTCTCTCTCTTGGCTCTAATGACTGGCTACAAATATTGCCCAGTCCTTGTACATTTCACACACACTTTTGATGCAGAGAATCATGTAGATCAAGATGACCTCAAACTCCCAACATAGCCCAAAGCTGTAATGAAGTCCTGATCTTCCTGCTTTCACCTGCTAAATGCTCAGAGTTCAAGTGTGCATCACCATGCCCATCAAACACTTCTTAAGTTATCTGATTGCATGTTCCTCCAAAGGACAGCTTCTTTTCAAAGTGGAATTTCACATAGCAATGACTGGCCTCAAATTACTATGTAGCCAAGAATGATCTTGAACTTCTGATCCTCTAGTCTCCACCTCCTTATTGCTGCAATTCCAGGAATGTGCCATGATACCTACCTAGTTTTATGTAAGCAAGCACTCTAGCAACTGAGCTACATAACCAACCCTCAGAATGCTTCAATAATAATTACCTGTCAGATTGACAGCACTGTAATTAAAATCTGAATAACGGTCCCTAAATACAAGTTTCTATCCTGAAAATATCCTTGCCCTACAACTGCATCAATGTGAATTGTTGCAAAGGGAACTTTCATTAGTTCTTTGGTTGTCCCTGTGTTCTGTCTCCAGTGAGAATATGCTCTCTTATATGGATTGTGGTACCTGGGTAATACCCTTGTTAAATATACATAGGTATTAGATACACTTGCTTTTTTGCTCAATTGTGTACCAAAGCCATATTGAAATAGTGAATTATTGAAAGTAACTAAATATTAATAGATTAGAGTGCAGTAATTCAGAGCACAGGCTTTTGGCTTAGACACATGGAGACACAAATCTTAACTGTGAACCGGAAAGTTAATCTCTTCAAGTCTTGGTTTATCTTTTCCATAAAATAGTCATATAACTGGGATCAACTGAACAGTTTGTTGCTCCTCTTGATTCTCCTGTTCTTAGAGACTTCACAAGTCACAGGGAAAGCGATTACTATTGCCACTGTGATTTGGGCCCTGCTGTGATTGGTACCTATGATTTCTGTCATATACTGTACAAGCATTGCTTTGAACAGCACACAGCATGGTAGTAGGGTCATTCTCACAAAAGCAAGGATGACTGACATTCTTCTCCCAGGAGGGATGTATGGTCTTATGATATCATGCATCCAGCTAGTAGCTAGCTGTTTAGAATTGTTAGTATCACATCTGCCCAAGCTTTGATGACTACTTTACAATGAACAACTTGTTCTGTCTTAGGCACAATCCTCAGATAACATTCATGCCTAAAATGCTTGGGCTAACTGTGATGATCCTGGCTTGCAATTTATTTGCCTCTTGGCATGTATGTCCCAAGCACCAAGTCTTATTGGAACTTCAAGATCAGAATAGGGGGTCATGAGATGTGATGAGCTCACATTTGCCTGAGTTTATTAGCCCAATTGATTTCTAAATAAGGCTCTCGATTCCCTTTCCTCCATTACTTATATGGTTCTTAATAGTTTCATACATGTATGACAACTAATAACAATGTTTTGACTTTGGGTTTTAGTATAAATATCCAAGAACAAATTCAACTGAGTACATCTGAGACACAGATTGTTCAGCTGGTACAACAATAGCAACTACTTGTTATGTGTGTTGTAGAGGCTAAATGAGATTCATACAGTGTGAACACTGTAAGCACTTGAAAAGTGTTACCTGCCATCATTGCTGTTAGTTTTAATTTATAGCCTCCTGGTAACATGGGCACCTTTTCAAGTGCATCTGCCATCTGCTTATCAGCCTTGGTAAGGTGTCTGCTCAGATCTTTTTCCCATTTTTAGTTGAGCTCTTGACATTCTTATCACTGAGTCTATGAATTCTTTGTAGTGTTTGGACTTTATCAGATTTGCAAATAACATGTTCCTACCTACCCTCTGGCTCACCACCTCATGCTCTTGATGGTGTTGCTATAAACAAAACGCTAAAAATAATAGTACACTCTGAATTATCTCATATATTTAGTGGGTTAATATTTTAAAGACTCTGAAACAGTTGCTGCCATATAGTTAAGAGCTACATGGTGTCAGTAAATACACAAGTAATATATAAGTATAAATATCCAATTTGAGCCATTCCTACCTAATTAAAAAGTGATTCTTAGTCACCTCTCAAACTATCTTCTGACTTCTTCCTGAGTGTTTTGTTGGAAAACCTTCCTGAATACAGCCAAAGCTTATGGCCAAAAGCTATTTTAAGTAACTTCCCCTAAATATTTTATTTCTTACACAAGAGCACCCCTATCTTTTGAGCACAGTGGAGATTGCAGCTGAAGCCATGCTTCCTAATCCATCCACTCTCCTTGATCCCACCCCAGGGACAGAAAGCAGAAGCAAGCTTGGAGCTCTTGAGTCTCTCTGTTAATTTAGAGATTTATGTCTGTTTGATTGGATGATAACTCAGGACAGTGAAGACATAAATGTTTTCTTTTAAAAATGAGTCAGAATTACTGTTCTCTGATGTCAAATTCACGATAATAGAGAATATGAATTTCTTATTTAGATCAGATAAATGTTTTCATGACTGAATTAATCTTTGATTTTGAGGCCTATGGCTCATTACAGAAGAGAGGGCCTTTGTGGTACATGATAAAGGCTTTCTCTTTTACCCATCCCTTCCCTGTCTAAGAAGAGATACTTAGCTGCCTCCTATTCTAAGGAGTCAAGAGACCCTGATGCCAGGACCTTCATTGGAGCTGCAGAGAAGCATTGTGGGTGTTTGGACAAAGGTCCTGACACATGTGAAGGCTGGCCATGTGACATTTATTTTACAGGTGGAAAACAGGACTAAAGTCAGATTATTTCTCTAGGGATGGTGGTGGATTCTAAGAAAAAAAAATGATTAGATTGGAAAACTGAAGAAGGAAAGGTTAAAGGAAAAAGACTAAGGAAAATGAGATGGAAGATGGGTGCCTAGAAACACGGGACTGAGTGGCCATGAGTGATGCCCTCAGAGTGCCTCAGCAATCAGACCATCCATGTTTAGACACTCCTCAAGAACACATGATCTTGAATAGGCACAAAACTTGATTTCTCTTATTCCCTTCCCTCTGTATTCGTCCTTCAGATATGAAAACTAGGGCTAAGACTGGCTTAAGTGATAAAGGGAAATTGTCAACTTAAATCATCAAGAAGCCTAAGAAGTGAACTGACTTCAGGCTTGGCTGGACCCAGAGGTTCAAAATATAACACAGAACTGTCCCCTCTTGGTTATATAAGCACCCAATTGTGTTTGACAGTTCCTTTTTCCATATGACATCACCATGGGTGATCACTGGTTATCTCTGGCTTGTGGCATCCTTAGAGAAATAGAAAAGCAGAGAACCTTCTGTCCCCAGTCATTGTTCTACTTATCAACCCCCAAAGGAGACTCTGTTGGTACTGCATGCCCATCTCTCTACTTCCAGTAGGATGACATGTTTTGATTGGTCAACTGGAGACATATGCACATGCATAGGGTGTAGGCAAAAGGCATTCATTTTTCCAACAGGCAGCCTTGACAAACAGCTGTGTGAGTAGTCTACTTTTCTAAACTGCTCAACTGAACTATTTTCACATCTGTTGAGTCCGGTGTAGGTTCTGTTTGGGAAAAGAGTTCAACATCATCATGGGCATTGTGGGCAGGTTGGGGACCATCCTTTCAAAGCTCTCTGCACTTCACAGATGACAAGGACAGCACATAGATGCTGCAATCTAAACTAGCAAGTTCCTCCCTGATGTTTGGCTTTCATAGACCTGGAAGGTGCTGTGAAGTGCTGCTGGGGAAGAAAAAACATCCGTGTTCTTAACCAGTACTGCATGCTCTAATGCCAGGACAGATGAGCCTCCTGGTGTAGTAGTGGCATGACTGCTATGAGGGTAACCAAGTGCTATGAGAGTTGACGTCAGCTCCAAAGGGAGGGGTTTCACCCAGGATTGTAAACCCATGACAAAAGCACATAATGTGGGGGACTCATAGGTACTAGGGAGAAGCCCTCTGGTATTATTTTACTAAATAGCCATGTGGCCAAACCATGGTCTTAATATTTATGTTTATACTCACAGATTTGTGTGATCTCAGCCCTGGTCAAATAAGCTTCTTCTTGCAGTGAATAGTGGTTAATGCAGAATCATGACTGGTCAAAATACTAAGTGTAGGTGACTGTGAGTACTCAGCCTAGATGAGTCATCTGTATCAATCTTCTCACATCCTCCCACCCAAGGCTCAGGGAACATGAAGGAAAAGTTGATAGAACAAAATGAAGGGATGGAAGATGGGGAAGAGAGATGCAAATTCTTGGCTTCCAGATGTGACATAGCTGATGCACACATAAACACACAGCAGAGATAGTTACCTACTTAAGACTTATACAAGATCAAATTGGCAAAGCCCCAGTTTGAATGGAGAAGGAGGTTCCAAGACTCCATCCCTTTTGGAGGAGCTTTTGGCAGGGTGGTGTGCTTGTGGTCAGAAGTAACTGGACTCAGGGGTTAGTAACAACAGCAATAATAATAGACATGAAGTCCCTTAGAGAGACAAAGGGAGTAGTAGTGGGTGGGTGAGATTAAAATATGTTGTATATATGTATAAAAATTTCAAAGAATAAATGACAATTATTTTTAAAAATGGGTGGTTCAATTTCACCTCACCAGCTTGCCTTTCTACCTCAGCTAGTGGCTAAAGACACACCCGTGAGACACAGTGTGCAGCCACAAGTCACATTGTGACATTTGCCATATGTATTTTTTCATACGCTCAGTTCCCCAATAGGTTCTAGGGTAAAATCACAAGGACAGAATAAAAATAAGCCACACTGCAGTACTCAGAATTCCTCTGTGATAATCCTATGACAGCCCTTTATTTTTCAGCGAGGGGCTTGACAGCTCGATTTTTAAATTCATCTTATGAGATAGCTCCAATTTAATGACCAATTTCTCTTTAATAATCTTTGCAGGCCCCCTGGAGTTTTGGCCATTTAAACAGAGCATAATAGAATTTCCTCAAGAAATGAAAAGTGATTTCTTCATATAGCTTCTCAGGTTCAAAGACATTTACATACTCAGTTCATCTGAAAGGCTAGAACAATAGCACTTGTGAACGAGAATCTCTCCTATTCTCAGAATCTTTTCCCCACTCCTCTTGGATTTTTCAGGAACCTAATCTGGAATTATCCATTTCAGGAGGTCTTTGTTGATCAATCACTCTTAGATCTGATTGTGTATTTTTTCATCATATACACAAGAGCTGTGGATAGAGTTTCAGTCAGGTTCACGAGTGGATCTGAAGTTTTGTGAGTCTTAGGATAGGAATGTGTCCCCACATCCTTGACTGTCAAGGTTCTTCTATCTCAAAAGATAAGACAAAAGATGGGCTGAGGGTGTTTCCCAGGGGTGAGCACTTGCCTGGTGTGTGCTATACTGTGGGCTTGAACATTAGCACCACAAAGAGAGAGAAAAAGGGGTGGGGCACCAAGGATATGTCCCTGCACCCTTAATGTGAGCTCCTGACATTTGCCACTGCATAACTCTGGTGCCACTACTCACTATCTGGTGGCAATATCACTTTAAAAGCCTAACTTCTCTTGCATATAAACAGGATCTGTGGGTAAAAGATAGACACAGAGTTCTTCCTGGGCATGGTAATACACACTGGTTATCCCAGCACTCAGAAGACAGGTCAGAATGGTAGTGAGTTGCAGGTCATTCCATTATATCTAACAAGACTCTGTTTTTGATTCATCTATTTACTGATTTTGTTTTTGAGATAGGGTGGCTCTATGTAGCCCTGGATGTCCCGGATGTTGCTATCTAGATCAGGCTGGCCTTGAACTCAGAAAGATCCACATGCCTCTGTCCCCTAATGACTGTTTCCAAAATGCTGGGATTAAAGGTGTGAGCCACCATGCCCAAAAAAACCCTATTTTTAAAAATAGGAACAAAAGCAAAAGAAAGTAAAAGAAGGAAGGAGCAGTGGAAGGAAGAGAAATGTGTGTTTGGACCTCTTAAGGACGCTAGCAAAACCTTTGAAGCATATTTGTTTGCTGAATGACATGATTGTAGAAGCTACTGAGTCCATGAAATATCTTTCTCAGTTTGTTGATATCTGAAATTGTTTTCCAGAAGACAGCTCCACACTCTAAATTAGAAATCAAACTGAAGCTACAAAGGATACTGAAGAATTTAAATCTATCCATTGTCTCATATGATAGATATTTGATGCAGCATTTAGTCGTGGCTCCTGTCATTACCTGTGATTGACAGTGCTAACTAGGCATCCCTTATCCATGACTGACAGTGTTAATTGGTCATCCCCATTCAGCCTGTGGTATATGTCAGAACTATCCACACAGGGCTCTAAACGCACAATGAAAGTGAATTGAGGTGTGAGAGGTGGTACAAAGTCCTTTTTGTTCTTTGCTAAGACATACAAGACAGGTTTCCTTCCTTCCTTCTTTCTTTCCTTCCTTCCTTTCTTCCTTTTATTATGTTTTGGTTAATTTGTTTTTGAAATGGCATCTCGATATCCAGCACTGACTGGCCTAGTACACTGCAAAATATCCTAGGCTGGCCCAGAACTCACAACGATCCTCCTGCTTCAGCTTCTCGAGTAGCTGGGATTATAAGCATTCACCACTTTGCCCAGATTGAAGTTGACCCTTTTGTCCCCAAAGAACAAAGTTTGATTGAAGGATTTGGGGGAGGAGGAGAAGCAAGAAGCAATTGTTACTGGTTATGGAGGAAAGGACAAATTCCCTGGCCTCATATTTTGTATGCATGCATTCTTCCACAGTCCCAGTTGAAATGACTGCCCCACTGACATGACTCTTCACTGGTCCCAAATCTTATGCCTTTATTTCTTTGTAGATTTCAGTCTGTCTATCTCTCCCAACGTTCAGGCACTCCCTAGGAGAAAGGAACTAGATTATGTTCAAGACCTTCTGAGACCCTAGAAACTTGGCTTCATGTTTCTAACTTCAGGCTCTCTTCTGCTCGGTCTTCCCCTTCTAGACTGACCACCCACAGCTGGTTGCTAGCATAACCCAACAGGAAGTCCTGGGAGCTGTCTTCCTTGTGCACTGATCCTATAGCCACCCCCACCCCAATTTTTAAATTGTAGGTCCTTAACCCTATAGGGGAGTCACATAAACTGAACTGAAGTGGGGGTCATAAAAAGTTGGTCAACATTAAAAGGTTTCTGTACGCTCAGGCACAAAGTTCAATTCAAAATTAAATCTATAATGTTCCCAGGTGCTACACTGGCTGTGATGAATCACATACTGTCATTGTAGACTCTGCACTGTGCCGGCCCTCACATGGCATACAACAATGAATGATGCCTGAAACTCCTGAGCTCAGATCCAAGATTATTTTCTCTTATGAATGGCAATGTTTTTACTGTACATGTTAGATTTTCTGTTGTCATCGAAACCTAATGGCCTAACTACTCAAAACAAATACTTTCTAATGATCTTATGATGCATCAAATTGGTACCTCTCTGGTTGTTTGTGTTAGATTGCTTGGTTGGTACTAAAGATTGATGACATGAATTTCATAAGAAAACTTATTAAATGAATTTTAGCTTCAGATTAGGATGGAGTTTCCAACCATTTCTGAAGTAGCCCTAAACATACTATGCATTTTTCAAAGTGTTGTTCACATCACTGACAATAATATATCATAATATTGATCAGCTCTGGCAAATATTCATGACACCCTGTATCCTCCAGTGTGCAATGCTCAGCCAGGATTTCATTATTTGTGAATAAATAAAACAAGCACAGGTATCTCATTATTATTTTGATTTTAATGTTAAAATCATACAGCAAAGAATTGTTTTAAAATACACTTGGTCACTTGGTTATCATGTGCTATCATTATTATCAGCAAATATTTTAATTTTCATACCTATTTTATATGCCCATACATTCAGGGTTTCATAAAAATTCTCAGGCAAAAGGGAATATAAACGACTTGCTCAGTGTGGGGCTTATACAGACTATTGTGAGCCTCTTTTTTTTTTTTTTATTTCCATCTTTACCAACCTAGAAAATGTTGCTCAGGGATTGGCAGTTAAATACAATGATGTCATTGAAAACTCATTTAGGGTGCTACTGGCTAGGAAAAATTCTTACAGTTCAGTTGTAACTTTCCTGTAAATTGTAAATTAACCATGTGTGTCCATGCTTACACATCCTCTGTTTTGACTTCTTTTTCTATTCTGAACAAGAATAGAAACTGAAATGCTTCAGATCAGCATCACAGCCCCTGCTGATTCTATGCTTTTCTAGAAAGAATAGCAAGCTGCTGGTGAATGTACCCCATGTGTGGGGCATAGGGCTTCAGCTATCAACAGTTTTGCCTGTCCTTTGTTTTCACTCATTCTTCTCAGCTTCAACAGCAGATGGCACAGGCTGAGTGACCCCAATGCAAGAATCTGAAATCTGAAATGCTCCAAAACCTGAGGGGTTTTTTTGGGTGCCAAAATGACAGCGTGCGTGGAAAATTACTTATTGTAAAATCAGTCTCATGCAAAAAAAAATTACTAAAGCAATTATGTAAAATAGACATATATGTAAAAGTTATATATGAATCTTCTGTTTAGACTTGTGTCTCAAATAATCTCATGTTGTATATGAAAAAAGTTCAAAAGCTCAAATATGATGATCCTGTTTTGAATAAGAAGTATTCAACCCATACCAAGATAAAGAAAAAACACAGAGTTGGAGAGAAAAATAATTCTCCACTCATTGATCCATCCATTAATTTGCCCTTTTATTCATTTTATTACCTATTAATATATCACTATGAATAATATCTATGACATTAGGCCTCAGTAACAAACAATGAGATGTAAATACCACTTTAGGAACCTGCAGCTTCATTGTGGGAGCAGACAGTAGTCATGTAGGCAACTAAGTACGACTGTTACCAGTTGTGAAGTTTCTGAAGAAATAGACAGGGTGGTAGGATAGAAAATAACACAAGGACACAGATTATGGATGGTGGTATGTATAAACCTATTTCCCAGAACAGCCAGTAAAGCAGTGTTGAACTGGGCTTGGGGCAGGGGTTCCAGATTGGTGGTAGCTCCCAGCTAGGTGGGTCAGGTAACAAGCCTAGCCAGAGGAAGGTAGTTACAGGGCCCAGGGATGCGACTTGTGAGGGCCCAGTCTATGGACTAGATGGCAGGCTGCTTTCCACCACATCTGTAGATACTACCCACCCACAGCAAGGCTGCACCCACACCTTGCAGCAGGATCCATTCTGCCTCATTCCATCAGACAAAAGCAACTTTTCCTCCCGGAAACGAGATTCCACATATCTGCGGTGTAAATCTGCTCTTAAGTCTCTATGGTGTGAGCTGGTTCAGAGCTGAGCAATCACGGGGCACATTATCTAGTGAGAGGCATCAGAGGCCAGCTGGGATCTTGGAACATAAGCAAGCTTGTGCCCAGGAGGGTAATGCGGAGCACACCATTCGCTGCAGATCTTGAAGCTGTAATAGAATTGGAAGGAGAGTTTATACCTGAGGAGAAGGAAGAGGGCTCTGAGAGTACCATGAGCAAAGACACTCAAGGAGGAGAAAGTATGAACCTGGGGAAAACCCAATTTTCTAGAAGTTTAAAGATCAAATAGCCATTGAACCACAACAGATTCTCAGCTAACAATCATGGGACTGGGTTCATCTGTATTCCTGGTGAAAATATCCACCAGTGAGAGGGTGTTTCAGGTCATTTCCAGGGTGCCAAGAGAACCTCTGAATTCTGGGTAGTGTCTGAGTGGCTGAACTCCCCAGCAGTCTGGGAGAGGGATTCACTGGGGAGCCCTGGCTTCTTCACCTGTGCGGGAGAATGATGAAGCCCAAACACACACAGCACTGTGTGGAGAAACAAGAAAAATAGATGCGACTTATGCCAGCCCCTTGAAGTCAGAAAAATGTGCCATGTCTACTTGTAATTCTCTCTCTAGGGCTGTCCTGGGAAAATAATCATACTACAGTAAGAGGCACGTAGTAGAGGCTGTCTATGATGCCATTTAAAATGGTCATGTTAGTCACAGAAAAAAAATACCCATTGACAGAAAATTAAATACATTTTGATAAAGAAAATAAAAATAAAGGAAGGAAAGAAATGAGAAAGAAAAAGAAAAAGTAAGGAGGAAAAACAGAAAGCATAAGAAGAGAGCTGGTTGTTGGTGGCCCACACCTTTATTCCCAGCACTTGGACAGCAGAGGCAGACAGATCTCTGTGAGTTTCAGGCCAGTGTGGTCACAGAGAAAGTTCCAGGACATCCAAGGCTACACAGATAAATATTTTCTTGAAAAAAAAAAAGAATAAAAGGAGGAAGGAAGGAAGAAGGGAAGGAGGGAGGAGAGGAAGGGAGAGGAGGAAGGAATGAGGGAAGAAAGAAGGAAGAAAGGAAAGAAGGAAAGAAGGAAGGAAGGAAAGAAGGAAGGAAGGAAAGAAGGAAGGAAGGAAAGAAGGAAGGAAGGATAGATAAGCAGGGCAAAGTTATACTACACTAGAGACTATGCAATGCTTCTCTTAGCTTTGTTGTCACAATGACAAATACCCAACTTAAAGTGGGGCAGGGTTCATTTAGTTCCTGGTTCCTAAGGGTTAATTAAGTTCATGACTGGTTGGCCCCATGCACTTATACAGAACATTACAGTGTCCAGGAGGTGACACAGAAAAGCTTCCTCACTTCTTGAAGAACAGAAGCAAAGGAGGAGGGACTGGAGGTCAGGGATAACCTTCAAGGGCATTCCCACAGTAATCACTTCCTCCAGCAATTTCATATTTAAATTTTAACAGAGACATTTCATTTTTAGGCCATAACTGATGCAGTCTTAGTTACTGTTCTATTGCTGTGAAGAGACACCATGACCAAGGCAACTCTTAAAAAAAAAAAAAAAAAAAAAAGAATTTACTGGGGGTGGGGACTTGCTTACAGTTTCAGAGATTAGTCCATGACCATTATGGTGAGGAACATGATGGCAGGCCGGCATGACACTGGAGCAGTAGCTGAGACCTCACATATGAGGCATAAGTAGCAGGAAGAGAAAGGAACTAAGCCTGGTGTGGGCTTTTGAAACCTCAAAGCCCCACTCCCAGTGGCACACCTCCTCCAGCAAGGACACACTTTCTAATCCTTCCCAAATGGTTCCACTAACTGGGGACCATCAAGCGTTCAAACATATGAGCCTATTAGAACTATTCTCATTCAAACCAACACAGACGTCTTTATAATGAGGTGGCATTTGGGTGCCTCTACAAAGAGGGGCAGGAGGAAAGTTTCAGGTCCGAATGAATTCAGGGTTTTAAAATGTTACACACACACACACACACACACACACACACACACACACACACACACACTAGTATGGGTTGGGACACAGGGGCAAAGTGAGAATAGCAAAGGATGAGTTGAAAGTGATGGGAAGGACTATGATGTGAAATGTACGCAGCCATTGGAGGACTTGTAGGCAGCATAGCAGTTTGCCCTTGGCTAGCTTGTTTAATCTAATTTGCATGCACTCTCTGGTTAGTGCATGCAAATTAGGTAAGGATGGGTCAAGAAGTGAAAAGAGGATAAATTAGGAGTCAAAGAGAATAGTGGCTGCCAGTGACAGTCCTGGACAAGGACAGCAATATTTGTCTTGGAGGCTGACATTATGGAACTTTCTGGTACACTGAGTGTGCAGATTAGAAAAGAGAAGTGCATGTATACAGGTGTGTAGATGATGGTGCTGTTTGCTCAGTAGAAACATTGGGCTTGGTTTACAACCTCTTGCATGCCAGATCTCTGTGTCTTAATGACCAGTTTCTCTTACCCATTGAAAATTCTTAGCTTGAACAGAAGAACAGAAAAAGAACAAGACAGAATGTGTTTTTATTTAGATTATTCATTCATTCATGCCCATATACGTTGAGCATCTGTCGTGTTCTAGGCACTCTTATGCATTCTGAGATTGCATAAATTTTTGCCTTCGTGCAACTTACTTCCACTTGCTGTGTATATATGCACATACATGGAAAGATAAATGTGTAAAGCCAAGTGTGGTGGTTCACACCTTTAATCTCAGGGCTCCAGAAACAGAGGCAGGCCTTTGTGAGTTCAAGGCCAGCTTGGTCTACATAGCTGAGTTGCAAAGCAGCCAGAGCTATATAGCAACACCCTGTCTTTAAAAAGAATGATAAGTACAGTAATACATTAATTTCTTAGTATTGTGAATTTTAAAAGGCATATCAGGGTAAGAAGTGTGTGTATGAGAAGAGGGTGGATTATCATAGTTTAGGAGGTATGTCTCTGATAAGCTATCACCTGGTTGGAAGTCTTCGACAAAAAGCAAACCACATGGATTTGTGGGGCTACTCAAGGCAAAAGAACAGCAAGCAGAAAGGCCCCATCAGCTCTATCCCAGGAGCAGTAGAGAGGCTGGTGTCACTCCTCCACTGATCATCATTTTTTTCCATTGTGAAAAAAAAAGAAAACATGGAAAAAGCAACTTAGCGCGGAAGTGTTCCCAGTTCAAGGCTGCAGTCCACATGCTGGGGAAATGAAGATGACAGGAGCTTGAGGACATTCATACTCAGCAGACTTCCTGCCTTTTGTGCAGTATAGAACAGATGCCCAGGGAATAGTGCTGCCCTGCTTCAGGGTGGGTCTCCCCACCTCAATGACATAGTCAAGATAATCCCAGAGGCTAACCTAATCCAAATAACCATGCACAAGTATGGTTTGCCTACTAGGTGATTCCAGAGCCTGTCAAATTGACAATGAATAGTCACCATCATGATGATGGGAAGGTACAGTGGGAGGTGATGCTGGAGGGGAAGTGGGGGACCAAGTCTCTTAGGACTATATGGTAGGAAATTTGGATCTGGTCGTAAGGTTAGGAGCCATTGCAGTGTCTCTGCCTTTTTCCTTTCCTTCCCTTTCCTTCCCTCCCCTCCCCTCGCCTTCCCTTCCCTTCCCTCCCCTTCCCTCTCCTCCTCCCCTCTCCACTTTCCTTTCCTTTCCTTTTTAGTGTTTTGCTTTTTGAGACAGGGTTTATTTGTGTAGCCCTGGCTGTCCTGGAACTCACTGTGTACTAGGCTGGCCTCAAACTCAGAGATCTGCCTGCCTTTGCCTCCTTAGTGCTGGGATTAAATGTGTGTGCCACTACCTCCTGGCTTCTGTCTTCCCTGAGGACTCTTTGAAGAATGCAATTTACACCCCCTGTTCCTATTATAGGAAATGATATTTTATTCCCAACTAGTCTACAGCGAAGCATAAATAGATCAATACCTCACACCCATCAGGTTAAAAAAACTTACTTTAATTAAAATATAATCTAAAAGCATATTTTAGGATATATGCTTCAAAAGTATTGAAAACAAGATCTTAGAGAAATATGAATACACCTGTATCCATAATAGGGTTACTCCTAGTAGATCAGAGGTGGAAACAGCACCAAATATCCATCAATGTATAATTAAATAACAACCATTGGAGCATTATTTAACATTTAAAAACGTGGGAATCCATTCACAAGTTACAACCAGTGTAAACTCTAAGATCATTGTGTTAAATGAAATAAGCCAGTCATAAAAACTCGGTGATTTTGTGGTTCTACAAGTGTGAATTACATAAAAGTTGTCAAGTTCGTAGAGACAGAGTAGAATGGTAGCTGTTTGGCTAGCGACTGGGGAAAGGAGGAGTGTTGTCAAACCAATAGTTTCTGTCTTGAAAGTTGGTAAAGTTCTGGAAATTGGTTGCACAGCAAGACAGATACCCTAACTACTGAACTGCATATTGAGAAGTACTCAGGTAGCAAATTTTGTTGGGAATGGTTTACCACAATAAAAAAATCCCTTATTGTTTGTAACCGTCTTCCCTAAATTAAGGGTTTCCTAACAAGATGCAACTCAAAGACTGTAACTGGGGATAAAGGAAACAGATCAATAATAAAACGATGGCAGAAACATATGTGTTCTTAAAAGTTTCAAAGCTGCTGACACCCTCATTCCTGTCCCTACCCAAGTCAAGATACTGTCACCCAGACAAAGCAGCTTGAGATATGACAACTTACGTTGGCAAATTCTGTTCTTGTGAGGAAAAAGAGGGCATATAACTGAAGGAAAACGAGGAAAGGCTCATTACTCTTTCAATCACCAAGTACCTTTCTTCCATCTGTCATCAACCTAAGCTATAGTTCTTTTAAGAAGATTTATTTTATTTTAAAAGTTGTGTACTGTGTGTGTGGTACGTACACATGCTCACATGTGCCTGCAGAGGCCAGAAGGGGGCCCAAACTCCTGGAACTGGAGTTACAGACGATTGTGAGCCTCCCACTCCGGATTCTAGGAACCAAACTCCAATCTTCTGCAGGAGCATATGAATTCTTAACTGCTGTGCCATTTCTCTAGACCCCAAGCTACGGTTCTTCATCCTTAACTGCATGCATGGCAATATCCTTGTCATCATGAATATATGCAGATAGACGAGACACCCACTAAGATGCTCTCTTGCTCACCCCTGAATTATAAATCTCTTCCTTTCCTTTTGTTCATTACCTACTTTTCTTCCCTTTGTGTCTGAAGTAGGGTTCCTATGCTCAGTCACCCCTGGTTCTGTCACTCTGGGCCTTTGAGACTTAAACAGTTGGTATGGGCTGCTTTACTTAAGGTTTCTTATTATGTGACAATACCGCTACCAGGCAGAAGGCTAGTCCCTCAGCCTTCAGGCATTACTTCAATTCCCCTCCTCCCTGATTATCCTCTATGAAAACATGGAGTATCTTCAGGTCATTGCCCCATCTCAGGGATTCAGTTCCGTTCTAGTTATCATGGTTAATGTCTGAGATTTTAATGTTCCCTCCTGAGCCATGCTTCACCCAGCTAAGTCAGGCTTTGGTGATTATTAGAAAAGAGGTGACCGACATGGGGATTTGATTGGCGTAGTTGTTATGAGAGGTATATTTTTTAAACCACTAACTTATATGACAAATCTGGGAGGCTTTGTTTGCTAGCATAATTAATTTTATTGAAGAGGTGTTGTTTTTTCCTAACACTTTAGACAAGCTCACTCATCTATATAAACTCTGGAAACCCATTAATATTGTTTTGTTTAAGTACCCTTACAGAACCTAGGCCAAACATCAGCAATAGAGTTCAAGTGCTTGCAATAGCTATCCTAGGAATATTATTATCCCAAAGCCACAATGGTTACAGAGTACTGAAGGCAATGCAGGAAATACATGAACAGTCATGATTAATTCACAATTCATTATTTCCTAGCTAACATCTTCAAAACTGAGCATCTGCTTCTACCTTTCTTCAACAACCTCCTGGGATTGCCAGGTGCTCAGCCACTGGCCCCACAAGAACAAGATAACATTTGGTGACTTTGCCCTGTGTCTTATGTCTTCAACTGGCTTAACTCTGAAGTCCTTCCATTGTGACTAGCAGATGGGTTTGGGTTCCACATTAGGCTTTCACCTGCTGCATTAAGTGAGGGTATCTTCCCTATGGAATACATCCAGTGAGCCCACTCGTTGTCTTTAAAGAAGCTGTTCTCATAGCACAGAGAGGCAATCTGGCTTTGCAGTACATAAACTGCAAGCATCTGTCCATCCCCCAGAGCAGCAACCACTGCCCCAATCTTTCCATACTGCCCATGGGAATGGATTTTAATAACTCACTCTTGTATTTTCCAGGTCAACTGGCATTTATCGGGATATTAACAAACCTAGTTCCTGCTTTTGGCCTGCTGTCCGCCAATCTTGCTGGCAAATTCATTTGTCCTGTTTATAGGTATCCTGTTACTGAGGCATTTCTTTCCCAGTATTAAAATCTACTTCTTTGAGATTCCAGCAGATTGCTTCATGGACTGAGCAACCAAGCACCTACTGGGTTCTCAGCCTTTTCCATCTCCAGTTCAGTTCATTTAAAGCAGTATTACTAGTCCTGCGTTTACCCCTGTAATAGATTTTTTCAGTTGTATAGCTGTTCCTGAGGAAGTATTAGATCTCCTGAAACCAGAGTTACAGGTGACTGTGAGTCATTTTTGGACACTGGGAATTGAACCCAGGTCTTGTGGGTGAGCAGCCAGTGCTTTTAACCACTAAACCATCTCTCCAGCCCCACTGGCACACATGTTGGAGCTTAGTGTTGTAGGTCACACTGCATGAGTGAGTTTCCCTTTCAGAGTGCAAGGGAAAAATGATTCTCCATTTTAAAGATGATATTGCAAGATCAGAAAGAGGGGAGCGAGAAAGAGTCATTGGCACATCCACTGAACAAAACTCACCAGCTGTCAACATCAGTTGTAGAGGGAAATAGAAACTGAAAGCAAAGAGAGTCTGCTTTCAACCCCTTACCAAGGGAAGTCTAAAACAGAGGCATCCATTCGGACAACAGTGTGGAAGTTATCATTATGTGTCTGCGACTTTGGAAACATGACATCAAACTGTGTTATTTGTCAAGAACCTGAGAACAAAAGGATTTGAGGAAGGGAGGTGAGAGAGATAGCATCATGCTTCCACTTGAAAGGCTTTTTCTCCACCTCTTCACTGCTTTTTAAAAAATCCACAGTTGTGGCTGGTACTCAGTAGCACAGTGCTTGCCAACCATGCACAAATCCATGGCTTGATATTTGTCATCACTAAGAAAATTAAAATCAAAACAAAATTTGTGCTTGTAAGGTTTTAAATTTTTTTTTTTTACTTTTTGAGACTATAATTACATCAGCTCCCCCTTCTCTTCCCTCTCTTTAACGCCTCCCATATACCCCGCCTTGCTCTCAAATTCATGACCTCTTTTTCATTAATTATTGCTACATACATACATACACACATGTATATGTATATGCACATTTATAAGCATATGCCTAAACACAAGAGTACAACCTGCTCAGTCTATATAATGATACTTACATGTGTACTTATATATGTTCAGAGATGATCATTTCCTATTGAATAATCAATTGGTGTGCTCCTCCCTGGGAAAGATCATCTCTCCTGCTCCCAGCATCCCGGTCGTCTGCAGCTCCTTATACAGAAATGATGCTCTCAGACCCCCTTCCCCATCCACGTTAGCATGCCTATGGTTGCTGTCTTTTTTCAGCTCGTGTTTAGGCAGTCATTTTGGCGAGACTTTATGGAGATGTAGCCTCTGACATTACTACAGCAAGTTCCCTGATCCTCTGGCTCTTAGACTCTCTCTGCCCCCTCTTCTGCATTGACCCTGAGCCTTATGTTCAGGAGTTGTGTTATAGAATTTTTCCATCAGGAGTGAGCTCCACAGTTTTGCATTTTGATTGATTGTCATTTTCAATAATGGTCTCTAACTGTTGCAAAGAGTTGCGTCCCCGACGAGGGGGTGAAGACTACACTTATCTGTAGGAGTTTTTCAAACCTCCATGAGTAAGAAAGGAAATTTCACTTTTCTGTAAGCTTAAACTTTGAGGAAAGAAAAAGCACTTTAACTTGTTTGACATTAATTAATTGACAAAATAAACACCTCATTCTACATAAAATCTTCTCAGTGGGGTGTAGGTGTGGGAAAAGGAGGCCTGTGGTGGGGATAGCAATCTCAGAGGAGTGAGCATCAGACTCTGCATATGACAGCTGTCTGTCACTGCAAAGATTATATGCCCATTCTGCCATGTTGCCACTGTGTCTGTGATTTTAGGAATGGGGATTTTTTAAAAAATTAATTCTCTCTGTTTACTATATTTACTTTACAACAGGTTCACAACTGATCCCAAGTTAAATTTGGATAATGCTTACTAACACACTTTCTTATGTATTTTTAAATCTCCATGTGTGTGCCTTCATTCACACATGTGTGTTAATGTGAGTGTGCACAACACAGGCTGCATCACACATGGGTATGCCAGAGGACAAACTGAAGTATTGGTCTTGTCTTCTGCCCTGTTTGGCTGAGCCAGGCTTGCCTGCCTGCAAACCTCCAGGCGTTCTCCTGTTTCTGTATCCCGTATTTGTAGGAGTACTGGGATTACAGATGTGAACACTACTGGGTCTGACTTCACTTGGTTATGGGAATTTGAGTTCAGGTCTTCACAGTTATTCATCAAGCATTTTATCTGTTAATCTATCTCCGCAGCCTACTCTCTTTATTTCTAAAGCCTAACTGAAATATAATTTACTTATAATAAAGTTCCTATTTTCAGTGACTCTGACTAAGGCATGGAGCTGTTCCCCATCCCAAGCTAATTTCAGAACATCACCATTCCTTGTCCTCATCCTCAGCCCAGGGAACACCTTTCATTCACATTGTCTCTGCCTTTTGGAGACATTCTCTGTAAATTAAATCTTATGATAGATGATCTTTTTTTCTGTGGTGACTGTCACTTAGTGTCATGGAACACTCTCCCATGTGGAAGTGTATATCACTACTTCATTCCTTCTTATGGCCAAAGGTGGAGATAACAAAGACTGTGTAACCCTTCATTGGTTGCTGGGTTCTGGGGCCATTTCCAAGTCCAGGCCAATATAGTTAAAGTTGCTCCAGATGGTCACATATGACTTGTTTGTGTGTGCATAGACACCATTTCTTCCTTCCTTCCTTCCTTTTTTAAAGATTTGTTTTGATTTTTTTCACCACCACCCCAACCCTCTGTGCTTCTGCATGAGTATGTGCACATGAATGCATTACACACAGAGGCCAGAAGAGGGCATTGATTCCTTGGAACTGGAGTTTTAGGTAGTGAACCAACAGACTTTCCCTCCATGATTACTGTATCTTTGAACAGTAAGCCAGAATAACTCCTTTCTCCCTTAAGTTGCCTTTGTCAGAATGTTTTATCATGGGAACCAGAAAAGAAACTAAGGCAGTCATGTGACAGTGGAGATGAGCTGGCTGAGGCTGTAGGGTTATTGAGCCTGGCTGGAAGATCCTGTGTGTTTGTGGTCTTGGCAGCCAGACTAGCAAAGAGGCCACAGAGCAGGCACTGCAGGCAGACATGTGGGATGTGTGTCTCATCCACTATCTTCTTGAGCTCTGGGAAAACTTGGAGAAGGATATTCATTTGTCCAATCAGAGATGGGCTTTCATTGCAAACCACTTCAGAGCCCACAGACCACAGGGTTCTGGGATCTGAACTTGGGTCCTTTGTGAAAGCAGAAAGCACTCTTAACTATTGAGCCACTTCTCCATCTCTTCCATTTCCTTTTTTAAACCAGAGAATACAGTCCTCAAGCTGTCCCTACTTCTCTTCACTGTATCTTCACAATGCCATGCATATTCAAAAGAATGTGCCACAGACTCTGGAGGAGAAGCCCAAAAAAATTGTTTTATAGAATGACTTTTACTCACACATCACCATTGGACAAAGCATGATCTCCCGGTGTAATTGCTGTGAGAAGACAAAACCCACTGCACAAGTACAATTAAGTGTATTGGTTGTAAGATAGTTACTTTCATGTGTACAGTCTAATTATAGCATCCCGGAACCCCAACAGTTTAGTCTAACACCTTGCAGGTAGTTAGCTGTTTGATAGATATTTGCTGACTGATGTTTTCAAATGCCCACCAAGTTCATTTTTGGAAAGTGAAACATCAAAAGGTTCAGTGTTTTAACAGCATCTCCCCATTTTGTGTAAACAGCTAAGGTCCTTTGAGGAAACACAATAAACTAGCCTAAGAGGGCCCCAAGTTACAATTACATATTGGGCATCCTTATTGATCTTTCTTGGCTTAGAAATCCCCAGTTGAAGTGATTGTTTGAGGACTTGGGCTGTGGAGGGTGTTTGTGTTGGGTCTTTGTGCATGTTCAGTGGACTGAGATTAAATCTGCCTAATGCACAGGGGAGGCAAGTCTCTCCTAGAGAGCCTCAGAACCTTGCAGGCACATTTTCCTACAAGGTAGATTGGCCTGTATCCAAAGTAGGCTAACTTTGTCTCAATCACTTCTTGCACTGTTCCAAGCCCATGTGGTTAAATTTGAGCTGTTAACTCCACGCACTCCAATCACAAGGAAACCCAACCCTCCCTGTGGCTTTTCTGTGGACACGTTAGCCACCATATTGGGTCCAGGAACCTGCTAATGCCTCTATGCCTGTGGTCTGTGGGCTCTGAAGTGGTTTGCAATGAAAGCCCATCTCTAATTAGACAAATGAATATACTTCTCCAAGTTTTCCCAGAGCTCAAGAAGATAGTGGATGAGACACGCATCCCACATGTCTGCCTGCAGTGTCTGCTCTGCGGCCTCTTTGCTAGTCTGGCTGCCAAGACCACAAACACACAGGGTCTTCCAGCCAGGCTCAATAACCCTATAGCCTCAGCCAGCTCATCTCCACTGTCACATGACTGCCTTAGTTTCTTTTCTGGTTCCCATGATAAAACATTCTGACAAAGGCAACTTAAGGGAGAAAGGAGTTATTCTGGCTTACTGTCCAAAGATACAGTAATCATGGAGGGAAAGATGAGGTTATAAGAGCTTGTACCAGCTAATCACATTCACAGTCAGAAACCAAAGGGTGATGAGTGCACAATACTCCCTAGGTCTCTTTCTCCATTTGTACAGCCCAGGATCCCAGGCAGGGAATGATGCTACCCACAGTCAGTGGGCGTTACCACATCAATTAGCATAATCAAAATTATCTCCCACAGAGTTGAAAAGAAGCCCGTCGACCAGACCATTCTAGATTCCATGGAGCTGACAGTTAAAACTATCACGATGTTCAAAAGTGCTTTCTATTTTAATTTTCAAAACATATGTTCTCATGAATATGTTCACCCATCAAGAATGCTGGCTTTCAAATTTATTGTAGACTAGATTAGGAATGTAGTGGCAGGTGCCTGTAATGTCAGCACTCAGAAGGCATAGGTAGCAGCAGCATAATGAGTTTGAAGCTAGCTTGGTATTCATGGCGAGTTCCAGATCAGCAAGGGCTACCAAGCAAAGCTCTCTCTATAAATAAACAGGATTTAAAAATATTTTCTCACAAAATATTAAACTTCTTCGTAGATACAAATTTAAAAACAAACTCGACATTTTAATGTTTCTTCATTGTTCAATTATCTTCCTTAGGAAAAAAGAATATCATGAGCTGAAGAGATCATTGTATGTGTTTGTTGCACACATGTGAGGATCTGATCACAAAACCCATATAAATAAAGCTGCACAGGTGTCTGTACTCACAATGCTGGGGGTTAGGGACAGAAGGATTGCTGGCACCAGCCTAGCTCATGCTCCAGTGGGAGGCTCTGACTCAAGGACATATGGGAGAAGATGATAGAGTGGGACATCCTACACCCTTTTTGCTTTCTGTGAGTACATGGATAGGTCTGCACATGAGCATACACACATGCATCATGTACTCTGTGTGCACACACATGAGAAAGACAGAGACAACAAGAAGTGAAGACATCAGAACAAAACAACCATAACAAAAATAACTCCAACAGTCTGAATGTCCAGCATTAAAGGAAGCTGAGACAAGGAAATTAGGAGTCTGAAGCCAGCTTGTACTACAGAAAACAAATAAAGAAGAGACAAAAATCTTTTTTAAAAATCCCAAGCAAAACAATAACCTCCCATTCTCCTTAGTACCACATTCCTCTGCTTTGGTTCCTTGCTATTTGCTGTTGTCTAAATACTAAATGGAAAATTCCAGAAATAAAAAATTCATAGGCTTTAAATTGCACACTGTTCTCTGTGGCATGATGATATCTTTCATTGTGCTGTTCTACCCTCCCAGGTTGGACATCATTTTTTTTTTATCAATAAGATGTTTCTACACAACTCTCACATGACATTCCTGTAGTCATTGTGTTTCTTATTATTTATTCTTGTTAAATGTACTCAATTTGTAGATCAAACTTTATCCATAAGTTTGTACATGTGGGACAATATGTATAAGGTTGGGTAACATCCACAGTGTCAGGTGTCTGCTGGGAGTCTTGCATAGCATCCTTTTGGATATAGGGTACCATGGGTGATGTCTTGTTAGGCAATTACATTTCTTCTCCTGGGATTACTGCTGTCCAACTCTATTCTTATGCAGTGATCTCCACTTTTCTTTCCCCTTCAACAATAATCCTCCTCATCTTTCTCTGAATTGTTGATTCCCTTAGGCACTTTTATTTTGTGTACAATCTTTCCTTCTCTCCTCCAGCCTTGTGATCTAAGGGCACTTTCTTTTTCTTACCCAGGGACAGGCATTGATCCAATTGGCCAACAAGAGCTCTTTCCTGTACTTTTCCAGCAGAACTGAGAGGGAATAAGACTCTTTGTTTTCTGATGAAAATGTTCTCTTGCTTAAGCAGGTCCCAGATGGCTTTTGTCAACTGTAACCCAAAGCTTTGGTTTCTGTCTGTATTCATCCTGTCCGTGTTTTGTGAGGCAAGAGAGATGACTCAATGGTTAAGATGACTTGTTACACCCTCAGGAAGACCAAAGTTTTAGATCCCAATGCCCACATAACAGCCATATAAACACCATCCATAAGCTGGCCTCAAGTTTGCTATATAGCCAAAGATAGCCTTGAACTCTAATCCTCCTGCTGCCACCACCCAAGTGCTGGAACTATAAGTGCACACCACTGTACCCATCCAAACTGTTTTGGAAAAGGAAATAAAGAGATCAAAACAAAAGTATCACACCACTTTGAAGATTTAGGCATCTATATGAGCACCTGTAACCCTAGCTGTAAGCTAGACAGAAGCAGAACAAATGCAGCTTGCTGGCTTCTCTTCTAGCTGAGAAAACCTGAGCCCTGGATTCAAAGAAAGACCCTGTCTCAAAGGAATAGATGAAGAGTCATAGATAAGGGCACTTTATACAACTTATGGCCTCTGCCTTTGTATATCTGTGCATACACACACACACACACACACACACACACACACACACACACACACACAACTTATGGCCTCTGCCTTTGTATATCTGTGCATACACACACACACACACACACACACACACACACACACACACAACTTATGGCCTCTGCCTTTGTATATCTGTGCACACACACACACACACACACACACACACACACACATACACATTCATAAACAAGCAAACAAAGTACATCTTCAAAGTGGTGTGATACTTTTGTTTAGAAGCTTAGTCCATTATCATCATGGCAGGAAGCAGACAAGCATGGCACGGGAACAGTAACTGAGAACTTTACATCCTGATCTGTAGGCAGCAGGCAGAGAGAAAGAGAGGGAGAGAGGGGGGGAGGGAGGGAGGGAGGGAGGGAGGGAAGGAGAGAGAGAGAGAGAGAGAGAGAGAGAGAGAGAGAGAGAGAGAGAGAGAGAGAGAGAGAGAGAGAGAGATGCTGGCTTGGCATGGGCTTTTGAAACCTCAAGCTCATGCCCAGTGACATACTTCCTCCAACAAGGCCACACCCACTCTGCGAAGGCCAGCCCTCCTAATATTTCCCAAACAGTTCTGTTAACTGGGAACCAAACATTTAAATATATGGCCTTATGAAGTTCATTAACATTTAAACTACCACAGGAAACATCTGTTTGGGAGAATTTCCCATTTATTGGTTATTCGTTAGATTATTTGTTCTTTTCGTTTCTGAGCTTTTTTAGAGCTTTGTGTATGATCTAGATACCAATCTGTTGTTCTGTGAGTAGCAGGTAAAGATTTCCTTAGGGTATGATGGTTGCCTCTTCACTCCACTGTTTCCTTTGTGGTGTAAAAGGTTTAAATGTCATATGATCCAATTCTTGATACTATCTCTTGAGCTGTTGTGGTCTTGTTCAAAAAGTCCTTTCTTAGGCTTCTACTTTGAAATGTTTCCTCTGTTTTTCATTACTTAACTGATATATTAATGCTTTTGATCTATTTTAACTGATTCTAGTAAAGGGTGAGAGATAGGGCTCTAGTTTCATCCTTCTACATGTGGACATCCTGATTTTTCCCAGCATATTTTGTTGAGGAATATCTAGTTGTTGAATACACATCTTTCCACTTTTGTCCAATATCAGATGGCCCTAGAAGCACAGGGTTACTTCTGTGTTCTCAAACCTCTATTCCATTGTGTTGGTCTATAGATCCATGTTTTATACCAATGGCATGCTGTTCTTGTTACTATTGCTTTGCAGTATAATTTGAAACTAGGTGTGTGATGCCTCCAACATTACTCTTTTGCTTGGGGTTGCTTTCTTCATTTTGTATTTTCATCAGAATATTAGGATCATTTTCTAGATCTGTGAAGAATATCATGAGAATTTTGATGGGAATTTCCTGAAATTATAGATTGTTTCATCAACTTGACAATTTCTCCAATACACCCACTCTGTTGCTTGTTTATGAATGTGTATGAGTGTATACATAGGGTGTGTGTGTGTGTGTGTGTGTGTGTGTGTGTGTGTGTGTGTGTGTGTATGCAGACCAATTTGCATCTAACCCTCCTCCCCATCTGTCCATGATTGTCTTTCCTCCTTTCTGTCTCCTACCCAGATACTGTGGCAGGGTCTCCCAAGGCTCCATTATTTGTCTTTGTTCCTTGTTTTCGGGTCCCCAGAATAGATCATACAATAGGTACCCTGTCAACATGGTGCCCCAATACAGTACTCCAAGACATGGGGATCAATGCATTTCTCTAAAGTTGGCTTGCCATTCTGAAAGAGTCACCATTACATTAAATCCATACAATGGACTTAAGGCTTTTGAGAAGTAGGGTTTCTCTAGTCTCTCTCTGTCCTTCTTTGTTTTTCTGTCTCTGTCTCTCTTTCTCTTTCAGCTAAGGATTGAACATGGGGCCTTGTTCTGGGCAAACATTCTACCACTGAACTGTTATACCCTTTCCTTCCAGGTTAGCTTTCTAAATGACAGATGACTTCAAAGTGTTGAAATGGAGAGGAAGCTAGGAATATTGTAGTGAAAGAATGCAGGGAGCAGAGGCTTTTGCCTGAGGTTGGGCACAGGCTGTATTTGAGACAGTACTACATCCATGTACTATATGCTACCATGAGGTCTGTACTTCCTAGGTTTCGTGCTTTTCCCTGGCTCTCCATACGAATTTCATTTGGCCCATAGAATAGAATAGAAACAGCAATAGAAACCCTAACTAAGACAGGGAAGAAAGGGTTTATTCAGCTTTACACATCTGTATTAGTTAGGTTTCTCTAAAGAGAGAGAATAAATCCAAACCACAGAAGCATAAGGCTGAATGTCAGGATCTCTCTCTCTCTCTCTCTCTCTCTCTCTCTCTCTCTCTCTCTCTCTCTCTCTCAAGACAAGGTTTCTCTGTGTGACAGTCCTGTCTTTACTGAAACTCACTCTGTATACCAGGCTGGCCTCAAACTCACAGAGATCCACCTGCCTCTGCCTCTGCCTCCCGAATGCTGGCACTAAAGGTGTGTGCCACCACCTGTTGGCCAGGATTTCTTATTAAAGTCTTCTTTTGGCTATCACAGGAGCTCCCTCAGAACTGGGAGTAGAGTTCAGTGCTAGATTACCTACAATACACGAGATCCTACAACTACAAAAATAAATAAGTAAATAAGTAACTAAATAAATCCAAAGCTTCCTGAACCACCTACATACTAAACATTTCAGAGGTGTATAAGTAAATAACAGAAGGAACAGATACATGTCCAGTAATCTTAAATGTCTTCGAATCCTCCAAAGTCACAGTGGTGTGGCCTTAAGCCATTCCAGCAATCTGTCTACAAGAGACTCATCCAGCTGTGGAGAAGACCTGCCTATAGTATTAAATATCCATTTATCCTCATTTGTCAGATGTGTCCCTTTACCCTCCCCTGGGATCGGGGTCAATGACGCCCTTCCTCCCTCAGATTCCCTCAGCAACTACTTGGGGATACTTTAAGGACATTTTAAGCAAACTACACTGTGGAAATTACTAGAAGGCACAGCCTCAGCGGAGGACGGCAGTGAGACCGGGTATAGAGTCACTGAAGGAACAGACTATCAAGAGCCTTGGTTTAAAGGTAAATATCTCAGGTTAGAATAGGCCCTCAAAGGGAGTGGCATTCTTAGGAGGTATAGAAGTATGGCCTTGCTGGAGGAAGTGTGTCACTGTGGGGGTGGGCTTTGAGTTCTCCTATGCTCAAACCACTCCCAGTGTCATGGACTACTTCCTGTTCCCTGCAATTTGTAGGGCTCTCAGCTCCTTCTCCAGCACCATGTCTGCCTGAACACTGTCATGTCCTACCATGATGACAATGGACTGAACCTCTGAAGTGCAAGTGAGCCTCCCCAATTAAATGTTCTCCTTTATCAGAGTTGCCATGATCATAGTGTCTCTTCACAGCAATAGAAACCCTAACTAAGACAGGGAAGAAAGGGTTTATTCAGCTTTACACATCTGTATTAGTTAGGTTTCTCTAAAGAAACAGAACTGTATATACATAAACATACATATATATACATATATCTACATACACACACAGGCATCCATACACACACATATATATGTATATATATATGTATACATATATATGAGTGTCTGTTATATATAATAATGCATATATAATCTGAATCTATATATACATGTATATGGAATTTATCAGAATGGCTTGGCTTACAGTGAGTCAACTAGTCCAACAATGGCTGTCTATGAATGAAAATTCTAACAATCCAGTAGTTGTTCAGTCCAGAAGTCTGGATGTCTCAGCTAGTTTTAGTATACTCCGAAATCCCAAAGAAGTAGGCTCTAACGCCAGTGAAGGAATGGACCTGCCCATAAGAATGAAAGCAAGCAGGCAAAAAAAGAAAGCTTCCTTCTTTCATGTCCTTTATATTATAGCCTGCCAGAAGGTGCAGCCCTGATTAAAGGTGGAACTCCCACCTAAAAAGATCAAATTAGAAGTGGGTCTTCCCACTTCAAATCATTTAATTAAGAAAAAGACACTCACAGGTATAACCAGCTTCTTGGAGATTAGCAGATTCAGGACAGGCACTCAAGCAGGAGCAGAGACAGGAAGTAAAGGAGAGACCATGGAGAAACACTGCTCACTGGCTTTCTTCTCATGGCTTGCTCAGCCTGCTTTCTTATACAACCCAGGACTGCCAGTTCCCAAATCATGACACAAAGACTTATTAAATACGAAAGCTTGGCCTAAAATAAGGCTTGTTTCTAACTAGCTCTTATAACTTAAATTAAACTGTCTCTATTCATCTACATGTTGCCACATAGCTCATGGCTTTTTACCTCTCCTCCTTCATGTCCTGCCTTTCTCTGTTCCCTCGGGCATCTCTCTTGCCTAGATTCATTTCTTCTTTTCTCTCTCTGCCCAGAAGTCCTGCCTAACCTATTGGCCATTCAGCTTTTTATTAAGCCAATCAGAAGGTACCTTGGCAAAGACACATCTTCACAGCATACAAAAAATTATTCTATAACATGGTGACACCACCCACAGTGGGATGAGTCTCCCACATCAATCATCACTCAAGACAATACTCCACAAACTTGCTTACAGGCCAATCTGAGGGTGGGATTCTTTTCCTAATTGAAGTCGCCACTTCCCAGATGATCTTGGCTTGGGTCACAATGACAAAAACCTAACCAGTACAACCCTATTATAAACGACACCTTTAAAAACTGCATCAAACTACTGATATTATATAGAAATATAATTGCTTTTTGCGGGTGTTAACATTGTACCTCCATGACCTTACTGAGCTAAATTCACTTACTTCCAGCAAGGTGAAATTTAGGATTGATGTAAAGGAACCATTTCCCAAATATATTACGACACTGACCTTGAATATGGTGATTTCACACCTTTTTGATCTGTAAGCCTTTCTTTCTTGGCCTTATTTCACTGATGGATGCTAAATGGATTGTAACAGCAGCTGCTCTCTCTGTTTCCAGTCTTGTGAAAAGCATTTCATTCTTTTTGGTAAAATATGGTGTTAGCAGTGTGTTTTGTAGGTGCCTCGATCAGTCTGTTCTCATCAGTTTTTTGCTTGTTTTTTGTTTTATTGTAATCAAAACAAATACTTGAGAGTATTTTAAATTGTTTAAGAGAAGGAGACAGTTTTTGTTTGTTTGTTTGTTTTACTTCAGTGAAGTTTAATAATCTATTATTAAGCTTTTTCTTTTGTGGCTTATGTATTTTGTTTTAAGACTTACATTGTGAATGTTCGTCGTATGTGGTACGGCATTGCATAAAGACATTGTCATATAAGTAAATATTATGTACTGAGCATGTTTTCCCTCATCTGTCTTCCTCTCTTCACTATTCATCCCTCCCGATTCACTTTCCTCCACCCAGACAGTTTCAGTTCTAGAGGATTTTTACATTGACTCATACTTTTCATAGGATTCAGTAGGGTGGAGCCATTGTGGTGAATCCTGCAGTCAGGCAGAACATCACAGCAGCAAGAATGTGTAGTGCAGCAAGGCTTCTCATCTCCAAAAGAACCCCCAGTCCCTCAGTCAGCACCAACAGCTGGATACCACTGTTCAAATGCATGAGGCTGTGGGCCATGTTTCACCCTCAAACCAACCCTTTGAAAGAAGGGGTTTCTGGGAATGGGTTTATGGGTTATAGCCTGGGTCCTAGTTCCAGTCCAAGTTCTTCATAACTTAGTCTGCCAAGATGCAAGCATACAGAAGCTACTTGCTCTCATCACTGCGAAACCACCTCCTACCATGCCTTCTAGTCACAATGGACTGTGTTCCCTGAAACTGTGGGACAAAATGAATCTTTTCACCACCACAGAGAATGTCCGTTGCCATGCCCCTCCTGCCATGATTCTCATGCCAATGCTCCCTCAGAACCAAAACAGATCCCTCCTCCCTCGAATTATTTCTTACATGTATATTACCACAGTGATAAGAAAAGTGACTGATATGGAGAATCAGTGACAAAAGGTAGGGTTATTGTTGTGACTCTGAGAATTGAAGCAGGTAGTTTGTAGGCCCTTGGGACTTATTTGGGGAAAGGGTGTGCAGGAGTTCGAAGTTATGGGCTAAAATGTCTGTAGTGCTAACAACAGAGCTGCATGAGCTATTCTGGCTTGGGTGAAGAAGTCCAGAATGCAGGCAGAAATGCAGATGTTGATGGCCAGGGTCATAATGTTTTATAGGAGAATAATGGACCACAGACTATTCATACAACATTTGCCAGAGCATCCAGCTACTATCTGCTTGGGTCCTGAAAAATCTGAGTTAGGCTGAATTCAAAAGGAAGCGAATCAGGTGCTTAGTGAAGGAAGTGTTTCAAGACAGGACAGTATTCAGACTGTGGCATGGTTAACACCCTGTTCTTAGCCTGATTTATGTTGAGAAAGAACAAAAGGTGGATCGCTAAGATGTTAAAAAAAAAAAAAAACAAAACAAAATGTAGTTTAGCAAGGGAAGGCACATGAGCAAATTAAAGGCCTGGGACAGACAACACAGCAGTAATTCTTGTTATAAAGATTACTGGAAGTGAGGAGAAACTTCACAGTCTACACTGGAAAGGTGCCCTTAAAGCAACTATCCCAAATCAAAGGCTCTGTAGTATAAAAATGCAAATTCATTTGGGAAGAGAGTGCTTAAACCCCTGTAGGGGTTTCTTGCGCAAAACAGCTTGCCAGGGAAGTGTTTTGCAGGTTCAGTCACCAGGTACACAGAGGGCACAGTAGCTGTTGTCAAAGAGCAGCAGATTACATTGCAAGTTGGCAGGAGAACTTAGTGGTGATGTCCATGTGGTGCTGATTATGTGCAAGAACAAAACTACAGTGTCACAGAGACTTCCAGCAGGATTTCAGGAAGGTGCAGAGGCCAGGTAGTGTGTAGCAGGGTTGGATTTTCTGCAAGGAGGCCCCAAGACCATTAAGTGAAGCTGTAAAGATGAAGCCTGAGTTGTGGTGGAGACCTCAGGATATCATAGATACCGGAAGAGTGGGCTCAGTCCTTTGAGCAAAGCTGTAGGAATGGGGTGGAGCCAGTCTAAGACTGGGGTTATAAGTGCTGCCCGTAGCAGAGCTGGAGCGATATGACTATCCAGGCCTATGGGAGTTCATCTGGCACTGCCATGATCCCTGAATACTGGACATGGAATTTCATGGTTTGATGTTTGCCTTGCTAGATTTAAGAATTGTGTTGGCACAGTTTCTCCATTGGCTATTGTATAATGAGGGATTGCTTTTTTATTTTATGGTGATTCACATTAAGAGACTGACTTCAGCCTCAGAAGAGACTCTGAACTTTGTATTTTTCCAAAGAGTTGGAACTGTATGACTACAGAAGTTGGACTTTTGGTGTTGGACTAAATGCATTTGACAGTATGAGATGGTTGTGAGTCTATGGGGGTTAGGAGTTTGTGAACTGCCCTTCACATGTTCATATATTTGAATAGTTAGTCTCCAAGGGTTGGCTGTTTGGGGAGGATGTGAGACCTTCAGAAAGTGGGTCTTTATTGGAGGCAGTTAGCTACCAGGGCTTGTGACCAATTCTGGCTGGAGTTTCCACTCTGCTTCCCAGTGTGCTGCAATATTAGTAAGACATTGCACTTTTCCAGCACCATGGTATGCCTTACCCCATCATGATGGACTGCCCACCTTCAAACCACAAGCCAAAATAAAACCAGCCTCATTTGTGTTTCTTTGGGTATTTTATCACAATGATGAGAAAAATAACTAACACATATTCCATTTTATAGTGTGCCCATGATGGTGAGTTTTAACTGTCAACTGGAAACAACTAGGAATTATTTGGGAATAGAATCTTAATATGGATCAAGTTGCTCTATGGTCAAGTCTATGGGGGGTTGTCTTGATAATTTTAATTGATTGGGGTGACCCTGCTTAAGTGTAGGCAGTATGATTCCCTAGATTTTGGTCCTCAATTGTATAGAAACAGAGAAGTAGCTGAGAACCAAGGATGCTCTTGACTCTGAATGTGATATGGTTAACTTTTTTTTTTTTTTATCTTTTCCCACCTTAGGTTTCCTGCTATAGTGTACTATTAACCTGAACAGTTACCAATGGCTATTTAACTGTTACTTGACCCTGTAGAGTTGGGGGTGAGGAAAGAATAGCTCCCTTTCAAGGTAGGCCTCCAGTGAACAGCTGTACAATTCATTTCAACATGTTCAATTCCACACAGGTACATTTATCTTCATCATTTTAATCTTATAGCTTTCTGTCTTTGGTTCTAGGGGTACAATAGAATATTACAACCTAATCTATATCTCATACCTGCCCAAACAGATGATAAAATGGGCAAGTGAAAAATCAAGCCCAGATATCCACAATTCTAGCACTCAAGGAGTCTAAGACAGGAGGATGCTGAGTTCAACACCAGCCTGGGCTACATCATGAGTTCCAGGACAACTTCAGCTACATGGTGAGATCCTGTTTCAAGGAAAACACAAACAAATAATCAAATATGGAGAAAAAGAGAACCTGTCCAACAAAGAAAACATCATTGTGGTCTCATTCTTAAGTTACTTCAGACTATGCAACTCATTGCTACTATTACTGACTGTAGGACTTAACACTATTTAGTTACTTTACTACTTAATGAAAATATAACCCTTCATTCATTAATACTATGTTACTTTCGTAAATGTCAAAGAATACTATTTATATAACTATAATGAAAAATATTGACCACAAACAGATAAAAAAATGGAATTAAACAATTTTGAAACAAAGGGGTAAAACATGACTAAGTCATCTTTTTCAAAAGTAGAACGGAGGGTAGATATATAAAACTGATCAGCCAATATGTAATAATATAAGGAAATCATTTGTAAGTCTAAAGATCAGTGTTAGAAGAAAGAATAACTGAAAGCAAATTTGTCTGGGATGGCTTTACAGACAGGAGCTACAAACAGGTAGGAGCTGCCATGTGGGGGCTGGGAATTGAACCCAGGCCCTGTGGAAGAGCAGTGCATGCTTGTAACTGTGGCAACATCTCTCCAGCCCCTGGGAGTGGCCTTACAGACAGGAGGCAGACGCAATAGCTTTCTGTGTGTTTTTTCAGGACCACTTATTATTTATTTATTTATTTATTTTTAAATTAAGCTCATTTATTGCTTTGTAGAACTAAACATTAGCTTTTAAAACTTGGTTAATTGAGCTTCTTCACAAGCCTCAGTTTCAGAATCTATTAATCACTTCTCAGATGTCATTGCCTAATATTTTAAAACAGGAGAGGGGAAGATAGCTTTCTTCTCACAGTATAATACTGCCTTTGGTGTGTGGTTATCACTTGTGTCAGAAAGATAAATTTAATCACCCTCCGGTGTCCTATTGTTATGAAATGACAGTTAATGCAATTTATTCAGTACTCTTGCTCCATTACTAACGTGTCACTCAGAATCAGGCTCTAATTTTACAAAATGATTTAATTTTTGTTCTGGATTTAAAAAATTATAATTTCTGCCAATTTACTTTTGTTAAACAGCCAGGAAAATTCAGTGAGAAGTTAAGATGTAATTCCCTAAATTGTTTCAGTACAGAGAGAAAAATTATATAAATATATATATTGGGGGGGCATGGGGGAAAATGTGTGTGTGTGTGTGTGTGTGTGTGTGTGTGTGTGTGTGTGTGTGTGTGTTTATATTAGAGGTCATCCAACCAACCAACCAACCCTCTCTATTTGATACCCAGGTAAACTGAGATCATGATAAAGGCTAGAATTTTAGCAGCAGGCTAGAGATGCCATAACATTATCCTATTAGGTACTTTAGTTCTGGGCTTATGTGGTCACAGAGGCTGCATCCCATCCTTTGTGTCACATGCAGTAGCTGTCTAATTTGCATATCCCTTCAGTCAGCCAATACTGACTTGCTCCTGATGTATGTGTGGAATGAACACTGAGCTCAGTTTCTCATCTTGAGGAAGGGATTGCAGAGGTGTCTATAGGACCTGGCACTCTGCTCCTTTGCAGTGAGTCCTGACACTCACTGTGCCCAGGAAAGACTGAGGTATCATGACCATCGTGACATGCCCTCTGGCCTCTGAGGAGGGAGGCAGAAGCTTTTAAGAATAATGAGCCATTGTCCCTAGAATATCCTCCTTTGTTCAAAGCAAAGCTTGTGTTTGTGTGGGAGAGATTGTGCCTGGCACAAAGCACTGGGTACATGAACACTGACATGTATCTCTGGGGTCTTTTAAGATCCCTATGTATGAGGGGTAAGGATGACAGATGATTGAAAGCCTCATCCAGGTGTCACAGCAAAGGGACAGTGGCCAGGGTCAAAACGATTATATGGGTGGTGATATACTGGCTAATGCAGAGAATATAAAGTGACATTTTGTTCTTTTTGTTCTTTTTATCATGATACTAAGGGCACTTTGGGGGCAAGAAAAGATGTGTGTCCCTAAAGAAAAGCCACAGCTGTGTTAAAGATTCTGCAAGACTGATGATTGATTGATCGACCAATTGATTGATGATTGATTGATTGGAACTTTAGCAATTATTCAGAGTTGAAACATTGAAGGTCTAGAGCCAAATTAATTTAGTCTACCTTCTGTCCCCTTAATAGTCATTCATTATCAACTTTATATTTGAACTAATACCTTCATGGGCATTAGGCAAATCCTTTTGTAATGTGCTAATAGACCACCAGCTCCCACTGAAATCTAAGAATTTCATGGGATAGCACTTGAGGCCCTAGCTGAGATTTTTCCCACTTTGGTATACCAGGTCTACCTGAGAGTCCCATCAACATATTTTAAACGTGCTTTGGCTTACGACTTTCTTCTTTATTCTGTTACTATACAAATTTCACAAAATCGTTAACCACTTGGAACATGGTGTTTGACTAGCTTGAATCAGTGCTCCTGGGTCATGGTGTTGGCAGTGGAGGACCAGAAGGGACAGTTTATGTTTAGACATCATAGTGTTGATATGGGTATCCAGTATGAGCTAGCACAAAATGGCTGGTATTGGATGTCCTGGGACTGCCAAGATCAACAGTGATGCAATCTGTTATATAACTATTTTTGGCTGAAAACCAATTTTGTGTGAGTCTACATAAATATGGCTATGAGATGAGAGACCTGGGCCTTTAATTTGGTATTAGTGAGAGTCTGGGGCTTTTCTACTACCAGCGATCTGTGTGTTTGCCTGTAGGCCTATGTGCTTACGTTTATGTGGCCTGTGTCAGTCTTTGTTGTGGTCTGTGTATGCCCATGTGTGCCCATGTATGTCAGGGTACCTGCTACCCTGGCACATTTTCCAAAAGTGAGTAAAGCCAGCCTTCAAAACCTCTTCAGCCATCCAGCCTCCCATGCCTTACCTCCTTTCCTGGCACCAGGGCATGGCCCTCATATGTGTTCATTCCTGTTTTGGCTCCAGAATGCATGTCTGTCCTTCCTGTCAGGTCAGAGCTGAGATTTCATGTCAACAGTAACTACTGAAGGTGTGTTTATGAAACACCAGTTGACCTTGGTGTAAGACTTGTAGATAGGGCAATGTCCAGCTCACCTGAGAGCTGGTTCTCCTGAGGAAGTATCTGTCTCAGTGCTGTTGGAGGTCTGGATCCAAAGCAGCCTGCAAACCCAGCCCTGGTTCCCTGGTGGGAGCCTCTGAGCTGCTGCTGACTATCAGTCTCATCTGTTGGCCCTCCCCAGGGTTCTATCAGTATCAGTGAGCATCTCCCAGAGCTCAAACCAACAGTGTTCTTTCTGCCTGAGAAGGGATTTTATTGTCTTCAAAATTGATGTTTATCCTAAACCAAACTGCCCTACAGCTTAGAACACATCTTTACCAGGCCCTTTCCTTCCTCCTCTCTCTCCCTCCCTCCCTCCCTCCCTCCCTCCCTCCTTCCCTCCCTCCCTCCCTCCCTCCCTCCCTCCCTCCCTCCCTCCCTCCCTCCCTCCCCCCCTCTCTCTCTTTCTCCTTCCTTCCTACCCTTCCTCCCTCCTCTCTCCCCTGCTCTCTCCTTCCCTCCTACTCTCCTTCTTTCCCTCCCTTTCTTTCTCCTTCCTTCTCTCTCTGTTTCTCCCCACTTCTCCTTTCCCCCCTCTTTCCTTCCCTCCCTCCTTTCTTTGTCCCCCCCCCATTAAGACAGAGTTTTACTCTGTAGCTGAGGTTGCCCTGGATTCACAGCACTCTAGCCCCAGCTCCCTGGTTTCAGGATTACAGGTGTGCATCACCACACTCAGCTAAGAACCTCTTTCAGACAGGCCACCCCCGCCTGTTGATACATTTCTCAGGAAGAGAACCTGTGGGCTCAGACCCTCTCCTATCTCTGTGCACATCTCTCCTTCTTACTTATGCTCTGTTGGGGTCTCATTCTTAAAAGCCCCTTTTCTTCTAATTCATTTTGGGGGGACAGGGGAGCAGAAGATTTTAACCTTAAAGGGTATCTGATGCCCCCTTTGATTTGATGTCAAAGAGGCAGGTGTTTGGTGGTGGCTTGGGAAGTTTGAACAACTCTTAGTAGCACCCTCAAACTTGTTTGCCCCCTCAAACACAAGCTGACGTCTTATCAGAGGCAAGCAATGTTTCCAGTCTTCATCATCAGTCACCAGAGCCCAGACTGAGAGTCCCCCGAAGGCCCATGGGATCACTCTTTAGAGTAGTGGAGTCTATGATGGATGGTGGGGCGCCTAGTAGAAATGTTCTAGATCATTGTGAAGTGTTCTGGAAGGGAACAGTGTCCAGTCTCCCACCCCTGCCTTCCTGGCCATGATGTATTTTTGTTCTGTCACTTGTTCTCACCACTATGTCATGTTGACTCTCTAAGCTCAAAGCAGTGGGGAGAATATAGATCAAGGACTGAATTTCTGAAACCATAAGCTCAAAGGAACCTTTCAGCTTTGTGAGTTGATCATGTTGGATTTATTTATTATATGAATGGGAAGCTGGTTAGATGGACAAAAGGATAAAAAAACATAAACAAAATAGGAACAAAACTAGGAATTATCCACAAGCCAGGAGTGGCAGTGACACACGTAAACACAGCTCAGGAGGATGGCTAAGGCAGAAGGAGCACGAGTTCAAGGACAGTTTGGGTCATGTAGCAAGAGCCTGTCTCTAAACAAAGAAGAAGAAACCCTCTACAAAGAGACCAATCTCTCCATCCCCGCTCCTCTGTGGTTGTGTGTGTGTGGTGTATGCACCTGTGTGTGTGTGTGTGTGTGTGTGTGTGTGTGTGTGTGTGTGTGTGTGTGTGTGTGTGTGTGTGTGTGTGTGTGTGTGTGGCGGAGTACACATGCATAGAAAACGGCCACAGGTTGATATCTAGTCCACCTTATTTTACTAGACAAAGTCTCCCTCTAAACCTAGAATTCACTAATTCAGCTAGTCTGTTTGCTAATTCAACATCACGTCTGGCACAAGTTATCTATGCCTATGCATGCTGCCATGCCTGCCTTTTTGTGTGGATGCTGAGAATAAGCTCAGATCATCAAGCTTGCACAGCAAGACCTTTACCAACTGAGCTATATCCCCAGCCCCCAACAAATGGATTCTTAATGGGCCATTTTGCAAGCTAAGTCTGGGAGTTACCGTGTATACATTTGCATAAATTAATGTAAATTTACATGTACATAAATGCTTCCTGCCTCTTGTTTCCTTTGAGGGCAAGGACTTTCTCCTCTTTTCTGTCTCAGTGGCATAGCATTAGACTTTACACCTGGAGGGCTTTCCATAAATATCTGTAGGCCCTCTGATGTCATCATTGGTTTTTTGCTACACTCCCTCAGGTCAGATGTGGTTTCAAGTTTCTTCATTGTTCCATCAAGAGCCCTGACATATTCTCGTGTGTCTATATTCATTTTCAACCAAAGTCCATAGAAGAAAATGAAATATTTCAATTGTGATCTGACCAGTTCAGAGCATGAACTACAATGTTAAAGTCTTCTATAAAGACCAATCAATGCTAACCCCATAGCCTGCACTCTATGAGCATTTATCACCTATAAACCTACCCAATTATCTTGGCTTTACCCTATATTTCTTCATTTAAAATACACAGATATTAGCATCTTTGATAAACACTTCTCTGAAAGTTTCTGTCAATTATATTTCCTGAGTACTGAATGCTGTCTTCAGTGAGATACAATTCTGCCTACATAGTTTGAGCAAGGTAGGTAGAAGTTGTCTCTCTGAACAGAAGTCGAAGCTGGTAGCTGACATCGCTTCAACAATTACAAAGTCACAGACTTCTATTGTTGAGCAACACCCAGGCACTGGCCCCATCTGCCAGGTTCAAAAGGCATGCTGTTCCATTTCTCCAAAACAGCAAGCGCTTTCTTTAAGAATGGGACTGAGAGCAAAGCAAGTACCTTTCGCTCTGTAAAGTTAAGTAATGATCACAGAGCAGCTCCGGGGCAGGGGGTGTTTGGGAACTGTGGAACAGTGAGGACACACTTGGGTTAGCAAGCTCTGTGCATGCTTGTGGAAGAAGAAAGTATTTAAAGGTGAGATAAGGAAGATCACCTATGATGCTTTCAAACAAATTTGATCCCTGACTCCATGGTGGTCACAATGGTGGCATCAGCCCAAGATCAAACAGGCAACTGAGATGTCCCTGCAGAAGTGTGTGTGTGTGTGTGTGTGTGTATGTGTGTGTGTGTGTGTGTGTGTGTGTCTAATTTTTATGAATATTTCCTACCAGGTATATTTGCATGAGACTTCCTTGCCTGCCTTTTCTTTTCTGTCTTCCTTCTTCTCCTCCCTGCATTCTTCCTCTCGGACTGGATTCAGTGGTTTCATTTCCATTCTGACAGTTTTCAGAGCTCATATCTACTGCCAGATCTTGTCATGTGCTTTAAGTCCAGCTATAAGTAAAGCTGGGAAGTTCTGTTTTTATTCTGGATATAGGCATAGTAGGAATCCTCAAAGATGCCCATGATCTTGTCCCTGGAGGTCATGACAAAGATGCTTCCCGGATGTGGTTAAATTAGGTATTTGAGAGAAGGAAAATATCTTGCTTTATCTGGGTGAGGCCAGGGCAATTATGAGGGTCCCTCAGAATAGGATTTTTAAAAAAGTCAGCTTGAGGGAAATCAGGGAGAATGACTAAGGATGCTTTGCTGCTGCCTTTGAAGATGGAAGGCAGGTGCCAGTAGCCTAAGAGGAAGGAGCCTTTAGACAAAGCAATGATGCAAATGATCTCCTCTAGCCTCCAAAAGAAATGTGGCTCAGCTTACCCTTGTTTGTTTCCAGCTTCCCAAACTATAAAGTAGTAAATCATGTTGATTTAAGACATCGACTTTACGGCGATTTGTCACAGCAGCCACAGGTAGCTAATACATTTATTCTGATTTATTGTTCTTGTTATTCTTTTACTATGAAAAAATGAACACAATGAACATGAGGATATAATTAGCATTATTCTCTATGCTTTAAAATTATTAATTATTAAACCTGTACAGATGTTTTGCCTGAATGTTTGTCTGTGTACCATGCACATGCCTGGTGCACACAGAGACCAGGGGACAGTGTATAATGATCCCCCAGAATGATGGTTGTGATCCACTATATGGGTGCTGAGAACTGAACCCAGGTCTTCTGAAAGGACAGTAAGTTCAAGGGCCATTTCTCCAGCTTCTGCCAATGTTTTGTTTATTTATTTTGGTAGTGATTTTATGGATGCTCCTAAAGATCACTTCTCCCTCTTCAAATTGCCCACAAACATTCAACTAAAAACCCCATGGTCTATCTGGCTTGAGTTCTCAATGCAATTTAATGCCTGTAGTTGGTAAGCATCCCTTTGGTATTCTCTGTCTTTCAGGGTTTCTGTGACTGTCCTATAGATCAAAGATAACAAGATAGGCTGACCCTAGCATCCTTGTGGTGGTGTTTAATAGGTATGGCTCCCATAGGCACATGTATTTAAATGATTAATCATCAGGTAGTAGTGTTACTTGAGAAGGATTAGGCCAGGTGGTCTTGGCGCACAGTTTTAATCCCAGCACTCAGGAGGCAGAGGTAGGCAGACCTCTGTGAGTTCGAGACCAGCCTGGTCTACAAGAGCAAGTTCAAGGACAACCTTCAAAGCCTCAGAGAAACCCTGTCTCAAGAAACAGAGAGAGAGAGAGAGAGAGAGAGAGAGAGAGAGAGAGAGAGAGAGAGAGAGAGAGAGGAGGGAGGGAGGGAGGGAGGGAGGGAGGGAGAGAGGGAGGGAGGGAGGGAGGGAGGGAGGGAGAGAGAGAGAGAGAGAGAGAGAGAGAGAGAGAGAGAGAGAGAGAGAGAGAGAGAGAGAGAGAGAGAGAGAGAGAGAGAGAGAGAGAGAGAGAGAGAGAGAGAGAGAGAGAGAGAGAGAGAGAAGGATCAGGAGATGTGGCCTTGTTGGAGGAAGTGTGTCACTGTCAGTGAGATTTGAGGCTTCAGAAGCTCAAGGAAGGCCCAGCATCTTTTGCTTTGTGCTGCCTGTAGATCTGGATGTAGAACTCTCAGCTCCTTCTCCAGCACCATGTCTGCCTGCATGCTGACATGCTTCTCACCATGATGATAATGGACTAAACCTCTGAAACTTGAAGCCAGCCCCATTTAAATGGTTTCTTTTATAAGACGTGTCTTGGTCACAGTATCTCTTTACAACAGTAGAACACTGACTAAGGCACTTGTGGTATCCAAGATTCAGCACATCACAGTTCCTTCACTTATCTTGGAATTGCTATCCTCACCTAGGTATGAGCATTCACCCTGCTCAATAGGAAGCCCATTCTCCCTGAGCCAGAACTCTGAAATAGCAGAAAGGCTGAGAAGTTCTGTTTCCCCAGGTCATCCCCCCAGCAGTAGTTTGTCAGTCCTGAGCAACAGAGCTCAAAGTTTTTGGCTTACTCTAACCTCAGAGATAAAGGATCACCCCCACCAGGGTTCATGGCTGCAGAAACCACAGCCATTCTTTTCATCCATCCAGGGAGCTTTAAGATTCCAGTTTCTCCACAGGCTTCATAGCAATGGCCTAATTGCCTTTCAAGAAGGATAAAATGCCCACATTTCTGAGCCTCAACCCCCAACCCCTTAGGCCTTTGCTTCTCAACCAGCAATGTTTTGGGATTGTTAGTTACCAGATCTGTTCTATCTTCTCTGAGCTCTTTGCTTCCAGAGAAACAGCCCATGGGACCACAGCCAAGGCAATGGGGAAATGAAACAATCCCAAAGCTTTCAAGTTTCCGAAAGATGAGTGCATTTTCTTCTGTGTTGTTCTCTCACCTGCTCCTTGTCCTTTCTGCCAACACTCTCTCTGCCCCAGATTCGTTGGCAGTCCAGGCAGGAGCAGACTGCCTACCAGGCATCCTCATTAAAATGCACTGCTCTTGCTAATTACGAGCCAAGATTCTCCCACGGTGGGCCTGGGCTGGGCATTATCTTCATAAATAGACTCTTTACTTTGCAAATGCTGCTGTCATAGCCAGGCATTCTCAACCTGGCACAGGCTCTGTGCATTCTTGAGTGGTGGAGGGAATGTGTCAGCAAGAGAAGGCAGAGGCATTCATGCCAAAGCGGGGCTCTGTCCTGAATTCACCCCGCTCAGTCTGGGCAGCAGGCAGCCAACACAATGGTTGACTCTGAGAGTACAACCATGGTGTGCAGTAGCATATGGCCCAGATCTTCTGGGAGATTTTATTTCCTGTCATTTTAATCTTTACAGAAAGGCAACTTATTCTATGTAAAAAAAAAAAAAAAGAGAGAGAGAGAGAGAAAGTGTAAATATTTTTAAGTGTTCTATTTTTTTTTCTTTTTGAAAGAATGTTCCTAGCCAAAAAAAAAATTCTCAAGTTGGATGGGTGTGTAGGGGGACAGATGCGTCTTGGTCTCCCAAAGATGCTGTATGCAAGCTCATCTATGAGGGTTTGTTTGTGTATTTAACTGCCTTTGCCTACAGAACTCTTTCTGTATACAATCTCTGTTTAATGTTCAGCTGCCTTTTCCAGTACTAGCTGTGTGGTTCCCTCACATATGGTCGTCCTCCCTCCCTTTTTTTGCAATGTCAAGGTGCTCCTATGTCATCTGTTAAAATACCACTGTAGCTCCCACTGTGTAGCTTGTCCCCTACCTGTCATACCTGTGGTCTCTAATCCTTACAATGTCCCTGCAGCTTTTGTTTTCACATTTTGTAATGAGGACCGTGCAACTCAGGGACACTCCTCCCTTCCCACCCCTCACAAACACACACACACACACACACACACACACACACACACACACACACACACACTCCTTTGCCAGGGACTTGATATAAGACCTGAAAACTTCAGTTACAGTTCATAGTGTACCTCAGCCCTATCCTGGATTACAGACTCCTGTGGGGGAGAGTCTGCTCCTAGGTGCTCAAGAGAAATGAGTCAAAGAAACCACCCTGCACCAAGGTCTAATTAGTTCCCTAAGATACATAGTCAAGAAGAGCTGTATGAAAAGGCGGCTCAAAGTGTCACTGCAGAGCATACGCCTTTTTGCAAATTCGGTTTGCAAAATTTACAATTAAAAGGGTCACAGGGAAGGTTACATGTCAAGGCACTGGTCTTCCCACCAACATTGGTGCAATAATAAAGCACTTGTCCAATTCTGAGGTGCAAAGGAACCATGGCAAGAGCCTTTTTAAAATGCAGGTGCAGATGCAGGTCTGGGTGAGGGAGGTATAGCTGAGCTACTCTTTGAAAAGCCAGACAAGAAGAGGCTGCTGGAAACCACACAACAGCAAATGAGCTACACAGAAGCAGAAGGGAGACAATGAGGATTTGAAGCTAGAGAGGACCGGGAGTGAAAGAAAAGTAGGGGGGATTTCATTTTGGTCTCTCAGATCTCTGCATCTTCCCCTATGTGTTATCCTTTGCCTGAAAACCCCCTTACAGAGTATTTGACCTAATAAGCTTTCATTGATCCTTAAAAACAGTTCAGAGATGATTGCCAGTAACTTGCCATTCCTCTCGGCTAGGCAAAGTCTCCTCTCCCACCTCTGGATAATGAATGGTTGGTGCATAACTTAGGTTCTGCTACCCCCCCCCCAACCATGACTGTACATTCCTTGAGGTTAGAGACTACGAATAGGTGAGATGACATGTGATGGATATTCTTTAATATGCTGAGCTTACAAAAAGCCCAAGAGGGATCATGTAGAAGAAGTCAACCATTCCTCTATCCACTGCTAGGATTCAGAATGAAGTTGACGAAAATGGATGCACAAGAGAAAAGCATGCAAACTTCATTAGCACAAGCTGAATATGGTACAAGAGTCTTCATAAAGAAATGAATGCCCAAGATCCAGAGTGGAAGTCTTACAAAATAAATGAGAGAGGGAGGGGAAACCATAAAAACACAGTAGTAGACAGGAACAGGATCAATCATGGGACTAGAGACAGGAAAGGAAGAGAGGGCAGTGAAGACTATAATAATGCCATTTAAGGTATAACCATGAAACACAGTAACTTTAGAGAGCATGGATTTGTTGAAGGCATAGGACATGGACTAGGTAGGCATCTAGACTGGTTCATGCATCTGTACTCAGTTAACAGGTCAACTACAACGGCTTTGCTAAACATTTAGAGCATCAGGCAAGGTCCATGTAGTTCTTCGTCCTAATGGGTCAGCTCAGGTCCAAAGCAGGATTCTAAGACAGAAAATGAAGCATACTAAGCACTGTGATACTAAATACACAAACAGTACACCATCGCTATTGTTCATCTGATTGGCCAGATGAAGATGAAGTCCATAGTCTTTCTCAGAGTCAAGAGGTGAGGAAACAGATCTATGACTTTTTGAGAGAAGAACTACATGGCAAACGAGAAGAAGGTAACAAAATAGGCTACAAGGATCAGGGACGTGGATATCAACTGCATCATTCTACATTGGCAGACACTAGATCACCCTCACAATGGATCTGACGTGAAAGCTGTCACCTTCAGGAGGTACCTGGGCCGAAAAGCATGATCACTCCTCACCCTTGGTTCATCAGTTACCTCAGACAGATGTTCATTCTCCAGGCAGGCTTCTCAGATGTTTGCTTCAGATGTGCAACTGATGTGTATTCATATAATTCAAACTAGATCTAAGAGTAGGTTGAGTGAGATATAACCAGAAAGAATAATTGTTAATTAAAAAAAAAAAACCAAAAAACTAAGCACCGGGCATGTGGCATAAGCCTTTAATCCCAGCACTCAGGAGGCAGAGGAAGGCAGATCTCTATGAGTTAAAGTCTAGCCTGGTCTACAGAGTGAGTTCCAGGACAGGCTCCAAAGCTACAAAGAGAAATCCTGCCTCAAAAAAAGAAAGAAAAAAAAGAAAGAAAAGAAAAAGAGAAAAAGAAAAAAAGAAAAAAAGAAAAAGAAAAAAACAAGAAAAAAAATAACTAAGCAAATAAAAATAAGTTTAAGTTTAGTTTCATTGAGACTACCAAATTCTCCATAATCTGTATAAACCCTTGAGCTGTCCATGAGTGCTAATTTTTTTTTTCACCCTTATTTTCTGAACTAGGATCTCATGTATTCAAGGGTATATATGTAAACTCTGGATCATCCAGCCTCCAAACTCTGAGTACTGGGTTTACAAATCTGAACCACTTTGTCCAGTTTGTATTTTGAATGTAATGGTTTGAATAGGTGATTCATCAAATACAGTTTAAAACACTACATGCAAATCTCCCCTCATTCCCAATGACTTAGTCCTCCTCAGGGGCAAATGATGTTATTTTAAACCACTGCCATCCAAAAAGAAAGATAAACAAGTACATATGCTTTGTTCTTGTTGATATATTTCAATTTTATTTTTTAAATTAACGTTATTTTATAAACATTTTTCTAAACTAAGGCATGAAAATGTTCTTTTTTAGGGCTTCATTATTTTCCATTGTGTGAATGTATCAAAGCTCCTTTAATCATGCCCTACTAATAGGCATTTAGTTTATGTCTATTCACTCAGTGTTGTATAATTAAATCCAAAGATTAAATCCTAAGTGATATACAGGAAGGCACTGACTGAATCCAAGTCTGAGACTGATGAATGGATTGATGACAGTGACTGCTCTACTGCCTTCTGATTGGAGTCTTTCTCTTAGCTGTAATCCTGAAACAAACAAACAAACAAACAACAACAACAACAAAAAATGGCCAATAAAATAGCTCAGAGGATAAAGGCACTTGCATCCAAGAGTGATGACCTGAGTTTAATTCTCAGGTCCCAAATGATGGAAGAAGACAATGGGTTTCAGAGGGTTGTCTCTTGACTTCCACAAGAGCACTGTGATATGCATGGACATAATTACACACACACACACACACACACACACACACACACACACACAAACACACACACACACACAAATAAAAATGCAACTAAAAAATAAAAACCACAGAAAATCTCATGAGGTACTTGGCATGCATTCAATATTTGGGAACTGTATGTTTTAACCTGTAGAGGAAGCCGTATGAGAGAGGAGCAGGGTGATGGGAAGAAACAAAGGGCTATGATTCAAAATATAAGCCAGTCTGGGAATGGAGCCCAGGACTGGAGTGCATGCTTAGCATACTCAAGGCCTGTGTAGAACCCCCAGCACCCGTCCTGGTTTTACAAGGCTGTCGAGCACCATCAGGGGCAAGCCAGTTCATTCAGGCATCCATCTCCTCAGTAACCGGCTCCACACCAGGCACCCCGGCTCTGTCCTCTGCACGTCTCTGTTCCAGAGAGTGAATTCGAGGTGCACAGAACTAACTAATCATTTGCAAACACCATGTCATGGCTGTGATCATTGGATTCATGTGGCTATGGGATCAACTCAGATTAGCCCAAAGGACGAGCACCACTGAGAATTCAGGGAGGATATAAATCTATCCGCAGCCACAGTGTACACGGATTATTTCTGAATACTGGCTTGTGAACCTGTTGCCTCAGAATTACCTAGAAACAAGCAAGGCCTCAAGAATCAGATCCATGAAACCTGTCTCTCGGCGTCTACAATAAGCTCCCGTCAGGTCCTGTCAGGTCTGGGAACTCTACCAAGACAACAGCGCAAGGAACCATGACTGCATTCAGAAATGAGGAAACTCAGCCCTTCCAGAGTCTATATATGGGACACACCAAATGTTCTGTGCTCTGGAGGCCTGATGCTAAGTCATGAAGGGACTGAGCTTTCCTTCTGGCTTCAAGATGCTCAGATGTGGCACCTTGGGGTATCTTGTCAGTCACATTACTGACAAGGGTCCCGGCATAGATGAGACTTTGTAGCATAGAGGTAGTATATGGAGAAACATGATAGGGAGTGCTGGCCAGTCTACATCTCCTTCTGTACAAGTCCTTCCAGATGTGCAATAAATGATGCAGGTAGGAAGTCTGGTTGTGACAATGGGATAGTTTGAGTTGTCAAAGAAGCTGGCCTGGGAGGGATACTAGGTCCAATGCTGGCCTGAGAGCCCAGGTGGGCAGAGTATGGAACCTAGGAGGTACACTTGCAGTAGCAGCAGGTGCTGTCTCTAGAAGTTGTATGGGCTTAGGCTAGTGGGAATGCCAAAGGGACTGAGGGGGAATTACTGTCTATTTAAATTCTGGAGTCAGTGTGGAGAGCTCTGGTTTCTCATGGGGGAATGAGCTATTCTCACCCAAAATCCTGGGGTTTGACTTGGGCCTGGGCCCTGGCTTTAAAAGGATCTGTTGGCTCTGGGGTTGGGCCATCTGGGACAGCCTCTCTTAAGCTTAACCTGATCCTTGATATAGTTTCTGTCTCCTCTGTAATTGCACTTCAGATTCAGTCTCTGAACCCCAGCCAGGATTCTAGAGCAATGGGTTAAGACACTTTGCCACTCCAGGGTGGAGCTGAGCAAACAAACCCTCTTTCAGACAGCAGAGGCAGTTTCTCTAGCATTTATGGTTGTGAGCCTAGCCTTTGACGGCTGAGCTACCCCTCCAGCCCAAGACAGTTTTTCGGAGTCCTAACCATGCCTTGCCCAGAGTTGGTGCTCGGTCGAGCCCAGTAGAGAAAGTCAGCAGTCCCCCTGAAAAGTAGTGGTGTGTAGAGATGGATGGGCTCTCCGATGGCATAGAGACACTCGGCTGGCCTTGCATTTTCCAGGATCTGTATTGGAGCTCTGAGTCTGCACTATAGTGTTTGCACAGAATGGTGTGCAATAACCCTTTGTGCTCTGAAATATTTACCACTTTCACAAATGACAAAAAAATTCACACATAGAGGTAGAAGGTGGAATATCTTTTCTCACTTGTCATCAGGGTCTCATGATTGACACTCCTATCACCAAAAACACATTAGTGAGAAAGTGTAACATGCCACTGTTTTATGTGACACGGGAGATTTCAAAAATGAAGCCTCAGGCTGGAGATGGAGCTCAGTTGATAGGGCGCTTGCCAAGTGTTTTAGCTTTGACTGTCAACTGGACAGCCTACTGTCATATGAGAGAGGAATTGATTAGAGAGGACTAACCTGTGAGCATGTTTATGAGGGACTGCCTTTACTGTTAATGGCTGTAAGAGGACACAGCCCACTGTGGGTAGAACTATTCCCTGGCCAATTGGTCCTGGCTATATAAGATAACTAGCTAGGCACGGGTCTTCAAGCCAGCCACAGGCAGTATTGCCCATGGTTGCGGCTGTACTTCCTCATCTGTGAGTGTGCTCCAGAGGCAAGGCTCTGTGGGATAGCAAGCCAGCATGCTTTGAGTCCCTGCTTTTATTTCACTGGTGATGGACTATAACCTGAAAACTAAAATAAACTTTGCCCCCTGAAGTTTCTTTTGGTCACATTGTTTGTCACAGCAACAGAAGGAAACTAGAATACCCAGCATGCAAAAGGCCCTGGATTGGATCTCCAACTCTATATTATCAGGTGTGGTGGTGCACATCTGTAATCCCAGTACTGGGGAGAAAGGAAAGGGGAGCAGATGCTCAAGATCACTTACAGCTACTTAGCAAGTATGAAGCCAGTCTGGGATACCTGAGACTCGATCTCAAAACAGGTAAAGATCCGGGGGAAACTGCCAACTTTAGAAATACATATCATTTTTGTTACTTTTTGACAATTTCATATATACATGCATTGCATATTGATCTTAGTCACTCTCCAGTTCTTCTCCTAACTCCTCCAAGATCCACCCCTTACCCCAACACCTTCCCAACTTCGGCTCTCTGTCTCTCTCTTAATTCTAGAGTATGATTTACGTGCCAGGGAATATACACTAAAACAAACAAACAAACAAACAAACAAAACCCTCAATTTTTATGTTTAGATTTTTATGACAAATACACAGCCATGTCAAAATGCCCTTGTTTGGAAAGGGTATAGACTAATGCTAATGGGCTGTGGGAAGTGGACATCCAACAGGGCCTGCCTGCCCAGATCCTTCTTGGTTTCCTCTGTGGCATTCTGAAGTGCTCTGGGTCAGAAAGGACTCTGCTACAGTCAATCATCAGCTACAAGAAAGGTAAGACAATCTCTTTATGATCAGCTCCTGCCCAGAAAATGAAGGGAAGGTTAGCTTCAGATTTCTAGTTTTGCTGTTGGCTTTGAAAAAGAAGGGGTCTAGTTTCTATAGTTTGCCTAAGGCACAGGAATTCTTCTCTCTGTGGCCTGCTAGAAGGAAGAGGTGCTATGTGACCGAGGTTGTCTTATGGGAAGGAACAGAGGCATAAGGAAGGTCAAGAAGAAGCAGATCTGAGGTTTTCCTATACCTTCAGTTCAAAGAACTCAGCATGCCAAAGAGTTGTTCTTCAAGAAGCCATTGCTCACAGCCATGTGGCCATGTCCGTATAAAGTAATGAGTTCTAGATGATTGCTTGAGTGAGATTTGCTCTAATGCAAATCCTCCTTAAGTATTTACCCATGGTACCCCAGGATCCAAGGACCAGCTCCACCCTACAGCTTCATTAGTTTCCACCTAGGACATAAACATATACAGTACTGGGTTCAAACCTAGGGCCTCACATCTGCTAGGCCAGCACCCTACCAAGTGATCTACATGCTCTGCTCAAAGATACTTTTTTTAAATTTCATACATTTTTTTATTTAAATTAGGAAAAATCTTGTTTTACATGCCAATTCCAGTTCCCTCCCCTCCTCCCCTGATCCTCACCTACCCCCCTATTGTCCCCTTTCTGCTCCCCAGGGAGGGTGAAGCCTTCCATGGGGGATCTTCAAAGTCTATCAACATCATTTAGAGCAGGGCCTAGGGCTTCCTCCATGTGTATTCCTCTATGTGAAATGGGCTCCCAAAGTCCATTTGTGCACTAGGGATAAATACTGATATACTACCTGAGGCCCCATAGTCTGCCCAGTCCTCCTAAGTGATGGAGAGACTTTTTTAAAAAAAGGATGTTTTTCCTAAAGTAATTGCCTTCTCTGTCTCAGGATTGCAGTCTGCCTTCCACAATTGTTACAAGAATGGGACTGTGATGTCCCCATGAGAATTGGAGGATGCTTCTGACACAAGATCTCTAGATTAACACAGGGGAAGCAAAATCTCAGCCTGGTGAATATTTAGAACTTCACAAAGGGAGAAACAAAAGTTTATTTCTTAAGAGAAGTCAAACATGCTTGGTTCTTAGCTCTTAAGATAAATAGAGGCACTGGCTCAATGAATTAAGAGTTGTGTGCAACCTATAATGATTCCCTCCTTTATGGTATCTCTCTCTCTCCTCTCTCTCTCTCTCTCTCTCTCTCTCTCTCTCTCTCTCTCTCTCTCTCTCTCTCTCTCCTTCTCTCTCCCTCTTGTCTATTTCTCCCCTGACTCAATCTTCCTAGTCCTACGTGCTTTCTTCTCCCCACCTTCTCTTTCTCCTAGCTCCCTCTCCACTCACTGCCCCACTCCCAATATGCTCAGGAGGTCTTGTTCCTTTCCTCTTCTGTGAGAGACCTTGAATGAATCTCTTAGAATCCTCCTTGCATCTTAGTTTCTCTGGCGGTGTGAATTATAGGCCCGTGATCCTTTGTTCTATGTCTAAAATCCAAAAGAGGGAGCCATTATAGGTTTCAAGAGAAAACCAATGTTCAGAGACCTACAAGACTGACCCCAACTAACAATTTGAACAACAGTGGAAAGGCTACCATAAATGCTTTTCTCTGATAATGAGATTGATGACTAACTTATCTGCCATCATAGAGCCCTCATCTATTAGCTGATGGAACAGAAGCAGACACCCACAGCTAAACACTGAGCCAAACTCCTGGATTCCAGATGCAGAGAGGGAGGACAAGACCAGGCTACAGAAACCCATAGAGACAGCTGACCTGAACAAGGAGGAGCTAATGGGCCCCCAGACTGATAGCTGGGAAACCAGCATTAGATTGACTCAGACCTCCTGAATATGAGTCTCAGTTAGAAGGCCTGGGCAGTCTAAGGGACCTCTGACAGCGGAACCAGGATGTATCCCTGGTGCACAAAAGGACTTTGGAAGCACATTCCCCATGGAAGGATACTCCCTTAACCTAGAGGCAGGAGGGAAGGCCTAGTCCCTACTCCAAATGACTTGACAGATTTAGATGGCCCCTCTAGAAAGGCATCACCCTACATGTGGAGTGGGGGTGGGGTGGGATGGGAGGGTGGTCAGGGGGCATGGGAGGGTGGAAGAGAGGGAGGGAGGAACAGAGAGGGAACTGGGGTCGATATGTAAAATATGAAAAATAAATAAATAAATACATAAATAAACGAGTTGTATGCAAGCGAAAAGAGTAGAGTTTGGATTTCCAGAATCAATGTAAATGCTAGGTGGACACATAAATATTTACATTTAGAATATAACAGATATTGTTGCATCACTCTGCTTTTGAATTTTAAAATGATAAAAATCGAAGGGGTACAGACTAACCCCTTTGAAAGTTGTGTCCTGTAGCCCTCATCTAGGATGAGAAACTACTAATAGCTCCCAGGTTTGCTGAGATTGTTTTTCCTCTGAGTTTTCAATTTTTTCTTTGTGGGACCATAACCATGACATGAAATTGACCATGTTGATTGGTGTGTTTAATGCCTTCTGTATTCACATTTTTGTACAACACATCACTGCTATCCAGAATCCTCAGGTTGATACTCTACATTCATTCAAGTTTTGGTGGTTGAATACAATGGGGAGATGAGGAGTGTGTGTTGATAGTCTTCTGTGCCTGTACAAATGCTCCTCAATTTTCAGTGGACTGACATAAAATCTTGGCTTGATAGTGTGTGAAAGCTGCACACATATCTAACAGAAACCACAATTCAAACTTCAAATTTTGACATTTGACACCCTTCTTCTCAGGCTAGCAGAACTCCCAGGCTAGCAGAAGAAGCTACATTCTTCACACAGGATGGGGGCAGAGCTGTAGTAAACTATCAGTACTGTAGCCATAAGTGGAAGTTGCCTCATATTGCTGCCAAGATATAACATTCAATTCACATGAAGGACATTAAATGACTCGTTAGTCTATGGTATTTTCAACTTACAAGTTTAGTGGGACATGGCTTCATCATAATGTGAGGGACATCTATATTTTACTTTGCAAGTATCTATCTAGCTGTCTGCTAGGGCAATTGTAAACTGATAGCCTAGACTTTTTATGTCTACTTTATTTCATTCTAAGTCAAATTTATAAAGGAAGCAAAAAAAAAAATCACCAAAGGAAAAGGAAAAGTTTATTTCTTAAGGGAAGTCAAACATGCTTTGTTTCTGATCTCTTAAGAAGATAAAAAGGGGTGCTGGCCCAGGGAATTAAGGGCTTTGTGCTTGGTACAAGCATGAAGTCTGGAGTTGGGATCTCTAGGATCCATGTAAATGCTGGGTGGGCTCAGCAGCCAACTTGTAATTCCAGCATTCAGAGGTAGAAGGAAACAGGAGAGCCATAAGAGCTAGCTGGCTAGTTAGACTAGCCAGGTTAGACTAGCCAGGTTAGACTAGCCAGCTCAGCAAACTCTGTGTTCAAATGAGAGGTCCTTCCTCAGTGAATAAGATGGAAGAGCAATTGAGGAAGATCCCTGATGTCAACATTGGGCCTTCACATGCCTGCACACATACACGCATGCACGCGTATGCATGCGTGCAAACACACACACACACACACACAGGTTTTCATACTTTTGAGCATGCATAAATACAGGCATATTACATTCACAAACACATGGAAATTGAAAAGAAGGAAGGAAGGATGGGAAGAAGGAAGGAAGGAAGGAAGGAAGGAAGGAAGGAAGGAAGGAAGGAAGGAAGCTTTACAGGCAAGTGAAATCAAACAGAGGGTCTGTATGCTGTGCATTAGGCATTACTACCTGTTGAGATGATATTTATGTGATGCCTCCTGGCACTCAGAGGGCAATGAGAGATGCCTGGGTCCTTAACTCAGAGTTGTAGCTCTAGGACACCAGGTTGTAGTCTGGTGTGATTGACCGTCCTCCAAGCCAAGCAACTGCCATCTTGGGGAATTCAGCTGTGTCCCCTTTCAAAATGCTCATCCCAGTTTGTGAACTGTTTAAACTCCTTCATGAAGGGGTGGTGTGGGTCATAAGACCATCCCCTGGGGATCCAGCTGCTCACTACTACCTGCTAAGCAACTCTGCCTTGATTGGAAGTGGCCTCAGGGAATGAATAGAGTTTATGGGCAAGGGAAATCTAAGAAGATGCTCCATTATCGTGGCTAAGGGGAAGCCTCACCCCTACTGGGTATAGGCTTTCCAGTTATTGTCAGTTGGGAGGGGGGAGCACCCACACCCTTGGAAGGCTCCCCCCACCTATGCTCTGTAAAGAAGCCCAATAAACTTACTGATTCCTCTGAGTAAACTTGAGCAGAATTGTGTCTGTGTTTGTAGTTGGAACCTTATGAGAAGGGGTAGACATTGCCTACATCTCTGTCTGGGAAGAGATTTTAGCAATGGATCTCTCATACACACCCTAGGACTTAACTGCAGTTTGCAGAGGATCTCTAATGACCCTACTTTCTTGCAGCTCTTTGAAAATGCACAGTGAGCTGCCAAGACCAGGGTGTTCTTCATCAAGGACTCTGGAGGAGATAATATTTAATTTGCTTTTCTGTATGCCTTGTTATGCTGTTATGCGGGTGAATTCCAGGGAGTGATGTATGTCTTTTTGTGAAGTCAGCAAGCCATTGTTGGGCAGAATTTCTGCAGATATTGTCAGCGGGAACATAATCTGGGTCAATGAATCATAAATTCTATTTTGGTAGTTTGCCGAAGACAATGTTGAGGACATAGCTGTCCCGATGGGGAAAACTGGGGAAAGACATTCATAATGAGGCTTCGATGCAGCAGAGCAGGAGAGAAAGGAGAGAGACATTCTGCCCAACAGATTGCAGGCTTCCCTTCAACTGTTTGTTTAGTCACCAAGCAGGCAAGCAGGTTGGGTCTTTCTTTTTCCCCTCTGGGTCCTGGAAGTAACAGCATAGCAGTGAACGCACAGATGGCACAATCACACAAACAGGAATGTGACACTGGCATAAGTTCCCTGGCACAGGGTAGGGGTGTCTTCAAATGACTGCAAACTACTTAGCCTATAAAGAATCCAACTTTGTCCCTGAGAACAATTCCACAGACATTAAATGGCAGCAGTCCACATGGTCCTAGTTTATGTAGTTTAGAGAAAGCAGTTAGGTTACACACTAACTAATCTCTCTGCTTGGTTAATGATGTTCAGGTGCTGCTATTGGTCATGGAGACTGGGGCGGAGGGATAAATGAAGACTTGTTCATTAGACATATAACTTTATCTGACATTATAAATGAAAACACTGAAGATAAACAGCAGTAACAAGTCCATCATTATTACTCATACAGGAGTGACGTGTGACATCTTCACCTCAAATGCCCTTCCATATAGCTTATCATGATCATGGAGGAGGAGAAATCACCTGGGGGTTTATTCACACCCAAGGTCAGGCAACTGTATGCTTTCTGCCTACTGCAGCCTTCACTAGTCCTCAAGGCTTTGCACGAGTGAGAACAGCTGTCCTTTGTTTCTAATAAGGACAGTAAGAAAATGAACCGTAGTCATAGTAGGAGGGATATGGAGGAGATGTGGGAAAGAGTCACTCTGCTCCAAGCGTGAGACCAACGAATGAGTTACAAAGGACAATGGCAGAAAAGATGGGAAGATTGAGCACTGAAATCAGCCCTGAAATGGACCATTTCTGTACCCCTCCTTCTGGCTAATCCAGGATTCTGCTAGTCCCTTCATGAGGCCAGTCAGCCATGATTGCCGAGGCAGATGGTGTTGGCCTCCACTGGTGAGTGTCTGCTCTCCGGAAACTCCAGTCCACAGGGATTATCTGGTTAGATTTGGGAAATGAAAGATAAGTAGCCTTCTTTCAAAATAAGCAATTATCATCCCTCATTGAGGGGAAACGGGCTTCTCCCCAAGGGGGATAGGAAAAACCCCCTTGTGAAGCTTAGAAGGCATTCTTCACATCCGGCCCACAAGGGTGTCCTAAAGCTTGGTTCTTGGACCTGACTGCCCAATGGAATTACCAGCAATATTGGACCCCATAGTCCAGTTACTCAGTGGGGCTAGAAAATTTTAAACAGGTTCCTAAGTGATTTATATAAAATAAGTTTATGGGACATGCTGCAGATTAGGCCACAGGTGTCCCTTAAAGGCTTGGTCCCCAGGGTAGTAGTCTTTAGGGACTTTGGCTATCAGAAAGTCCTGAGGTCGCTGTGAGACCTAGGACCTTCCTCACTCCTTGGCTCCCTGGCTCATGATGTTCTGCCACTCCCAATGTCCCCAGATACTCCCTCCCTCCACCAGGTCCCCCCTTGTACAGGCCCAAATGTGATGAAGCCACCCTACCAAGGCCTGAAAATTCCAAAAACATGAGCCCAAACCAATCTTTTCTCTTGATAAGCTGATGGTCTCAGTTACTTGCTGTAGCAACAGGAGGCTGATTCGCATGGGAATACACTGGTTGGACTGAGCTCCTGTACTAGGCCCAAAAGACTGAGTCAAACAGGAGCTTCACTGGGGCTGAAATTCCACCACTGGGATGAAACTAAGTTGTTTACCGACCTTCTGATTAATCAAGAGGGAGTGGAATAATATCCAAATATCCAAATAAGCAAGTAGTAGTGGGCTAAAAAGGGGTGGGGGTGGGTCTGCTTTATCCTTATAAGCAAAGAGCTTGCTGTTAACCAATCAGCTTTTCCCATGTTGTTCTGTTTTCTAGTTCTTTCCTTACAAACCCACTGCTTTCCTACCATCTGAAGGGAGCACACAGTCTATTTTGTATCATGGAGGATTCCCTAAGTCAGGAAACACAAATAAAAGACAATTTGATCTATAACTTATTTGGTGCCTTTTTTTTTCTCTTGATATTCAACAGGGTACTTGGGGTCAAAAAATACATCCCAAGAAGTCTGTTGAAATATGTCCTCTTTGATATCATTCTCTGAGTTCAAACACAGACTGTGGGACAGGAAGTACCATGTGCCTACCCCCAAGAGCAGCTCCTTCAGTGCTGTTGGGTTGCTGGTTTGGAAGGTGACCTCCAAATGTCCTACAATGGAACAAAGAGGCCTGTTCCCTGGCCATCAGACAGGAGGGAGACACTTGGTGTATCCTAACACCAAGAAAACAAAGCTGTGGCTCTCTGGATTGTCTGTAAACCTTCCTATGGCCAGAGAAAGTTGTGACTCTGTTGCTCCAACCTGCTGATCCATTGTAGCTGGCAGAGGGCAAAATGTGTAAGAATTTCCAAAACCCAATAGAACAACTCTCTGGAGTACAAAGGAGATATGGCAACTCATGGCTACCTCAGAGGGTAAAAATGCAAAGGTAACAATGAAACTCCATATGTTAAGATTAGGAATCTGAATTTGAGCCATGCTGTGATCTGCCTGGATGCTATACACCTTTAGGCACATGACTTGCTTCCTCTTGGTGTCAGTGACCTCATCTGTAAGACAAGGATAATAGTAATAGAAACTGTTCAATAAAACAATGGTTGTAACACCATTTTGTTTGATTGTTGTTCTATTTTATTCTGTTGCTGTGTTAACATTTTTTGATCAAACTCAACATGGAGAAGGAAGGATTTAGCAGGTTTCTGCTTCCAGGTCACAGTTCATCATTGAAAGAAGTCAGGTGATAACTGGGGACAGGAACTGGAAGCAGGAACCAGGGGGGAATGCTGCTTGGCAGCTCTCCCACAAACCCATGTGTAGTTATTTTCTTATACAGCCCAATAGCACCTGCTTAGGAAATAGGCACCCCACAGTGGGCTGGGCCCTGTTAAAACAATAAAGAGAACCAAGACAGTCCCTCACATAGATCAGTTTGATAGAGGCAATTAGTTGAAACTTTCTTGAGTGGTTCTAGGATGGGTCAAGTTGATGGTTAATGCTAACTAGGACAGATAGGAGATGAGTCTATGCTGAGAGGCATGCAAGGGCTTAGTTCCTCTTTATCACAATGCTTACATTGGATATCAAAGGATTGTGGTGGGGGATGGGATCTGTCCAGGGCACCAGCTGGTACTCACGGCTTCCTTCAAAGTCAAAGGTGCCTGTTGTCTGGTCTTCCCAGTTTCAGCTCTTGTTAGAGAAAAGGGGCTTTCCTTTAACTCAGGGAAGCTGTCACAGGACCATAGTCCTCCTCATCCCCCTTGGCAGGGAGCCAAGGAATCAGTATTTTTTCCCCCAAGAGTTTTCCAGATGATCTAGCTGCCAAGCAGGTTTGGGAACAATGATAGGATCAGCCAAGACAATTAAAGGGGGTCATGAAAAGGCCTCTGCCTGAGCCTGGTCACTCATTCGGTGTTACAAGCATCATCAGACTGGCGATTCCACAGGCAGACTTTTGTTTGACTTCCCAAGTACCCTCATTTAAAATGTACGTAGATGGGAAGTCACAGAGTCTTAACACCTGAAATTAAATCCAATGATTTTACAGAATTTTGCCCTACAGGAGAAGGGCAAGGGGTGACTTGGGGACAGAGATTGATGTGGGAACAGTGGACAGGGTGGGGTCCAAGAAGAGAAGGCTTTGAGCCATGTGACTAGCAATGGAGTTCACTGGGTGGTAGGACAAAGGCCTAGAATGAAAGAAGCAAACATTTCAAGGACTAAATGCCTTTCTCGCTTGGTACAGTCCTTAAACTGCTGTTCACAGATCCCTTCCTGGATGACAGGCATTTTGCCAAATATTTCACCAGCAATTTGATTTTCCTAGCAGCACAGAACAATGTCCCATCATTCCTATCTTACAGAAGAAGAAACTCCATTACCTTGCCCAATGAGGCAGACAGGTGGCACTGTATCCCCAAGTCCTACTGAGCAGAGGTGAGCAGGGTGTGACCTTATGAAAATGGTTTCAGTGTTTAAAGTGCTCAACACACAAGAGCAAAGACAAGAGTTTGGAGCCCCAGAATCCACATACATTTACTGGGTGTATCAGCCCATCTGTAATTCCAGGCCCCAAAAGGTGGAGACTGGATTCCCACAGCAAGCTAGGTAGCTAGGGCAGTCTGTATTCACTTGAGGGTCTATACCTCAGTGAATAAGGTGGAGAATGATTGAGGAAGAACCCCAGTGTCAACCTTGGGCCTCCCTATGCACACGCATATGTACCCACAGACATGTGTACACATGCAAAGCACTTTGGATGTTGTGGAGAATTTTGACTGTGGTGATATTTTGTTTATGACCTAACAGATAAAGCTTGCCTGAAGATCAGAGTGCAAAGCTAAGCCACACTAGTCAACCATACCATACAGGCCAAACAATGGTGCCACACCCCTTTAATCCCAGCAGTCACACTAGTTAGCCATAGAGGCCTGGTGGTGGTGGAGCATGCCCAGAAGACCACTGGCAGTGGGTCCAAGATCTAACTCTAATGCACAAACTGACTAGTGGAGCCCATTCTATGTGGAGAGGTACCTTGCTCAGTCTAGACATGGGGAGTGGGGGGTTGCCTTGGTCCTGCCTAAATGAGATAATGGGACAGACTTAGTAGACTTCCTAGGGAAGGCTTTGCCCTCTCTGAGGAGCAGATGGGAGGTGGAGTGGAAGAAAAGTGAGGGAAGAGGGAGAAGCAACTGGGATTGAAATGTAAAAAATAAATTTATAAATTTAAAAAATATTTAAAAATAAATAATACCATCATTAGAGAGGAATATAAAATGGGAGGAAACGGGAGTCAGTCAGTTTGCAGTCACGCTGAGGACAGGTTTGCTCCTTTGGTCTGAGCCTTGGTAGAATTAAGAACTCTCTAGTGGCTGGCTGTGTTGCTTTTCTGCTTTTCAACTTGAACCCCAATATCTGTCTCTGAGTTTTTATTATTCATATTATACTTGATCTTAAAACCTTCCTTATATTCTTTCTCACCAGGAAGAACTTTTTAGGCCATTGGTTTCCATGGTTTTATTTCATAGAAATATAAGTTAATATCTATTTTTCTCCAAGAAGGGCCTGATGTTTTTACAGATGCCATTAAGTTAAGGAAACCACATGTTTAAAACCTAACTTTAAATAGTCTGTTTCCTATAATGTTCTTGGATCTAGATTGTGTCTAAGAAAATCTGGACAAAGGCTGTTTGGTCCATCAGTCTGCCCTATGCTACCCCTTCAATGAAGAGCCAGAGGAAATTCCACCTGCTCTTACCAGCTCTTGCTAGGTCCCCTATCAATGGTGACATGCTGACTTCTGTAGCCAGCAGGACACTCAGCACACAGGGCAGCCCCACTGCCCACCATCCCTCAGTAGATGGAGTGGTCCATCGTTCCTTCTGGAGAGCTGGTCCTTAGTAAGTTGAGTAGTCCACCATCCCTTCTGGAGGGCTGGTCCTTGGCAGGTGGGATCTTAAGTAGCTCATCTTAGCCTGGATCCATCACAACCATCTTCTCAGTGATTCTTCAGTCAGACATAAACTTCCCTTCTCCATACATGCAGTTGAACACCAACCTCTCAACCTCCATCTTCCATGTTCAAAATCCAGATACACATATAAGAAAACTCAGCCTACTGCTGTCAAGACACCAACACTTCAAAATCTTTCCTGAAAAAGTTGTGTTACCCTTGCTCAAAAATAGAGAAATGGAGGCAGTCCTTCAAACTTCCTGTTCTTAAAAGAAGTATTTTTATTTTATGTGCATGAGTGTTTTAGCAGCATGCATATATGTATACTGTATGCATGCTTGGTGCCCATGACAGCCATAAGAGGGCACCGGATTCCCTGGAACTGGAGTTAAGAGTTGTTGTAAGCTGACGTGTGGGTACTGAGAGCTAGACCCAGGTCCTTGGCAAGAAGAACAAGTGGTCATAATCTTGAGCCATCTCCCAAGCTCAAGCTTCTTGTTCTTGACTATTGTGTTAGTCTGGCATTTCGCTTATGAATATCATGTTATTCTTATGGACAATCATTGTGATATGGAAGGAGTAAAAAAGAGACTTGAGATTAGTAATGTCCTGTCTTGACCTGTCTTAACATAAGTGAACTTGAGCAGTTGTTCTACTCCTCTGGGGCTCAGTTTCACCATCTCTAAGAAGGGCAAGTTCAAGCACATACTAATCAGTAAATAAAGGACAAAGACTTTCTTATCCTTGACTCTTGAGTCACAGAGGTTTGCCCTAAGTATCTACTCTCTTCCTTTCCCTTCTGCACCTTCTCTATGGTCCTTCACCTGAAGGCCTCTCGGCCTTCCAAAGTCATGGGTCTTCAAACTTCCAAGAACTTCTACAGGATAGCTGGGGCCTCAAGACTACTGATATGCTGAAGTGTCCATGATGGTCTGCATTCCCTAAGAAAAAGGGCCAAAATGGAATAAATGTGTCAGGACCCTGTGAAGAAAGATGGAGGAGAAGACAGAGAGGACCACACAATTATTAGATTGTGATGTGAGCCTGACAAGAAGAAGGAAGGATGGGAAGCATGACAGAGAAGCATGAGGGCCACAGGAGGCTTGCAAAGGCCTTTGGGGAAGCCTTGAGCTACTGTTTCTGGAGGGTTGCCTGTATCTCCCAGGGGAGGATCTCTCTTATTAGCCCATGGGAGGCCCTGATGGGTTTTAGAGCAGAAGTCATCGCATTGCTCAGCCATGTTCATTGTCCCTACAAGAGCTGAGCAGAGAGGTGACAGAAAGAAAGGAAGAAAGAGAGAAAGAAAGAAAGATTTATCTCCTAATTCCACCACTCATAATGACTAAACCTTAGAAGAAAAGACTGTGACTTCTTTGGCTTTATGTTTGAGCAATCTCACCTCTAACTTTATAACAAACTATAGTTATAGTCCCTTTGAATTCTAGAATCATGGACATTCAAATTTCCTCTAGAAAATCTTGGTGAAGGTGATTATAAGGTAAGCTTAAGGGTCAGTTGGCTTTGCTCTTTCTGGGAATGAAGAGATAGGGACTTGGTTTCATGTGATCTAGTCCAGTCTGGTTTGGTCTGGTTCATTCTGATCTGCCCTTAGATTCTGGACAAGTGGCTTTGACTCTCTCCTCACCTGAGATATCTGTGTCCCTCCCTTTGAGGGTCTGGACAAGTGGCTTTGGTTCTGGTCTCAGCTGTGTCCACCTCTCTAAGGGGCTGGCTACCACCCCCTTAACTGTTGTCTGTATGATTGTCTACCAGTCCCACCTAGTAGAGCTGCAGCACATGGTCAACACCAAAAATTGCCAAAATGCAGCCCTTGGGCATCTATGAAGGTAGGACCCATTCTGAACTTTCAGAAATATCCCCCAAATGATTGTTGCACTCAGTCAAGCATGGAGGCAAAAACTTTTGTGAAGAAACCATACAGCAGAGAGCAAGAGCTTACCAACTATCCACTGATCCTAAACCATATTTGTACCTACCCAGTGAACATTCTTTATCATGGTAACTATCCTTTACATACCTTTCCCCATTTCATGTGCCTTTCTCAGCTCAGACTTATTTGTATGCAATATTTCTGAGGACTTAGTGAAGTGGTTGGATGCCTCTTCCACAAAGGCATCGGCATCCTCCAAAAGACCCAATCTATATGTCCCTCTTGCATAGTTTCTTGGGATTTTCACTTAAGGTCTGTGTGCCCTGATAGCTTGTCAGCCTCCCTTAGTAAATAAGTAATAGCTTAGTCATTATGTCAATAGAATGTAAAACACAAATATAGAAGCCCAGTAGAAACAAGAAACACACACACACACACACACACACACACACACACACACACACACTTAAGAATCACAGTCACTAATCCCTACAATGTGCCAGTCTGTGGTTACACTTTGGTGACAAGTATATGGCAACTGAATTCAGTCTTCTGAGAGCTGTTCCTTATGTCACATGCCTAATTGTGCCCACTGAAGGTTCCCATGGGAGGGCGTGATCAACTGTCCAAGTTCCTGGCATTAGTGTCTGGAAAATCTTCATCAATGATCATAGAACAAAGAAAAGGGGCTCCTTGTTCTTGGCTATGACCTCTGCTAATGTATTGAGTCTGCTCAATGCCAATACTAATTCACTCTTGCAAATAAAGGAAATAGTGATATTAAAAATTTACTGCCAGGCCCAGTACAAAGTGCTTTTCATGAATCATCTAACTTAATCCTCCCAACAGCTCTATGAGGAAGACATTTAATGGACAAAGACGTCCAATGTTTAAGAGATGATGGCCTTGCTCAACATGAAAGCTCTTGAGTGCAAGAGGTCATACTCAAGCATCAAGACCAGACAGCTTCAAGCTCTTCTTGGTCTTCCTCCTTCCTTCTGAGAGGTTGGTTTAATCTAGATAGCCCCACTCACTGTGAAGTTCTCTAGGCTGTGTCATTGTCTCAACAATTTCATTTGCTGGCTCTCTCCTATGACCTCCCCCAACTTTGTATAGCTCTTCAAGAAAGACCATCAAAGTCATCACATGATACAGAATTATTGTTCATCTTAAGATACATCCTTGGAGTCCTCCACTGACTCGGTACACTCTGATGCTCCTCTCCTGGTTAAGTATACCTATGCTGTCTTATCCCTTAAGGGTGTCAGATGGATCTTCTTTCTGGTATCAATCTTTAGGTGTTGTCCATCCCAAAGATAAAGAGCACTGTGTGCACAGAGGGCCTTACCCACAAAATTATTGCTAATAAAGCTGTTGTCAGGACTGGGTCATGAACTCAACTGTGCTTGGGAAATGGAAATGCTGCACCAAGAGGAATCAATAGCTGTCAACAGATTTTTAGAGAACAACATTATATGTCTGGGCAGGCTTAGATGGCATGTTAGTGTGATCAAGTTGTTCTGCCTTTGACATGTGACAAGTTAGTCATCCAGACAGTAGCCAGTGTTTAGTGGGTGTCTTCTGCCCACTTAGGGACATCATCACAGAGAAGATCCTCGGAGTCCTGGTCTTCATGGAGCCAAGAATCAGTGGATACAAACTGTTTCTTTGCTACCCTTACTTTTTGTTAACATTGTAAATGATTGAAAAGCTCAATGAGTTATTTTCTTTTAGTAAGTATTCTGGTTGTCTGAAGATGAATTTTAATCTCACTTTGTTATTTCTATCCAGTGCTCTCCACTTTGAGATAGCATAGTAAGAGAAGGAGAAGGAGCCAGAGGGGAGAGCAGGTAGATAGTAGAGCCTGCTCATCCTAGATATGTGTAAAAGTGATTGTTGCTATAGCTCCTACACTATACTCACCAACTTGCTTTTATTCACTCATGCATTCAAATATTCATTTACCAAATATTCATCCTGTGTTTATTATCTGCCTGGCCTTGTGCTAAGAGCTATAAGCTCCATGTCAATTAAGACATGCATCTCAATCTCCTGTCATGCAAACAAGCAATTGTAGAGACTAAATTACAGGGTATACAATATAGTGGGAGTCAAAATAGGGACTGTCTGGCTTGTAATGTGTCTTAACTGGGTTATGAAAGATAGGTATGGGCTTCCTAGGCAGATGAGGAGAAATGACAGGGGAACAGGAACAAAGGACAAAGCAAGATAAAATGAACATTGTTATGAAGCTGGAGGGTGATACATGTGCCATGATGGTCTTCTACAGACATTAAACATAATAATAGGGAAACAGTTAATTAGATCCTATGATGTTTGGATAGAATTATGTCAATCTACTGTCTCACTGGTGGCTCTTACATAAAGAAATAGCAAACATATTTGCATTGTGTAAACTGTTCTATAGTCTATGAAGTTCACCCTGTTAGTGTCAAGGCAATCAGACTGAAAGAAGTAAGAGTAAGACTAGGAACAAAGACACTGTATTTCATAAAATACAAAAGGGAAGCCCAGTGTGGTGGCACACATCTTTAATTGCAGCACCCTGGAGGCAGAAGAAGGAGTATCTCTGTGGACTTCAGGCCAGCTCGGGCTACATAGTCAGACCCTGTCTGAAAATAAATAAATAAATGAAATAAAGAGAGAGGAGAGGAAAAGGTAGGGGGACGGAGAGGGGAGAGGGAGAAGTAGATGGAGAGAGGAAGCAGGAGAGAGACTTAGGGCACACCTGCATCTGCATGGGAAATATTTCCCTGAATACGTGGATGATGGGCACCGTGGTCATTTTCTCCCCCTTGGAGTGGGAGCAGCATATGCACTGTAGACAGTTGTTTCTATAGGACCACATGGAATGGAAGAAGCACACTTCCTGAAAACATGTACTGATAGAATTACCAAAACAAGGAGAAATGTGTGCATGTGACAGATAAAACTAAGCCCGCCGTGATCACCTTCACCCAGGTAAAGCTAACAGAGGAATTGGGAGGAAGAAGCATGTGCCTTAGTTGTGTGAAGAACATGTTTTAAAGTGTTAGAATTTGTGTCAGATTAGGAGATGGACAGAAAAGAAAGAACAAGAGGCATCTCTAAGCCCCTAGAGTTCTCCCCTGGATGGGTAAGTGTGGGCTGGCAAATAGAGAGCTGGAAGGAGATGGGAATGTGTGAGCTTGTGGCGAGTGTGAGTACAGATAGTGAGTTCATATGGGCTGCAACAGGGTGTGCAGTAAGGCATGTGGCTTGCACTGAGGATGGTTAAGGAGTAGGTGACATGGTTGGGAAGAAGGAAATAGTGGATAAATTCAGAGCTCCCTCCTCAGAGGTGACAGCTATGTCAACCACAGGTCACAAGCCAATGAGTGAACTTTATTCATGGCTAGAATCAGGGTACACACAAACACTTGATGAGCGCATGCACCAACAAAGGATGTTCTGTGTATCCTTGGCTCAATATGGGACAGTTAGTTTGCCCAGTATACAAGATGCCCCTGCAACTCAGGAGCATTACATTCTGGGCAGGGATTGCTGCTGGTTGCGAGAGCACTAGCTTGTCCGTATACCTGTAACAAGCAGAACCCCCAGTTTAGATCACCTCCCAGTAAGGAATTGTCTCAGAGGAGGATGATTAGAGGTAGTGATTTCTGAAGGGCAATTTCCTTGCTGGGCTTGTTGGCAAGGAGCACAAGGATGGTGGCAGCTCCTTGTGTCTAGGGAAGGAATGGTTGGTGAAACTACAAGGAGGCTATCCCATGGGCTTATAGCCTGAGAGAGAGGCAGTGATGAGGGGAAACATGGTGACTCTCACAATACTTATGAAGGGAAGCAACATTGTGCAGGCCTTCACAGGTTAGTATTTTTGCTAAGCATCAGATTACAGGTGAGACCAGGACCAACCAGGTGTTTTAGGCAAGCAAAGTAACATAGCTTCCCAAGTTAAACAAATTCCTAAAAAATGCAACACATCTTTGCATCATTAAACAAATAGTCCACAGCATAATCAAATGTAACACATCTTAAACTAATATTCCACAACAACAGAAGGGTTTATAAGCATGTGAAAGATGTCTACAATACATTTTTTAATTGAAGAAATTATATTTCAAACCAGCAAGCATATTAAGAGCCTGGTGGAAATATACAGTGGATACATACTCTGTGAGAAAAGTTAGGCTGTCTCTTAAATTTTTTATTTGCATGCATGTGTCATTGTGAGTGAAAGCCTCATGTATTCAAATGCTCAGAATGGCCAGAAAAGAGTTCTGAATCCCCTGGAGCTGAGGGTACAGGCTATTGTGAGCTACCTGATTTGGATGCTAGGAACATAGGTCCTCTAGAAGACTAGAAGTGCTCTTAACTACTGAGCTGGGTCTCTAGGCCTAAATTATGCTTCTCAAATGTCATCCCATAATGTCCATGGAGGGTTGGTTCCAAGATCCCTGAAGAAAGGAAAGTTCATTGAAGTCCAAGTCTCCTACATAAAGTAGTGTCTACACAGGACTCACACATCTTCCTGAAGGGATCTGAGAATGGCCAAACCACCTTTAGTTCCCAGAAAAAGTAGAGGCCACGCCATGGAAATGGGTATTCTCATACAGTGTAGAGGAGGGCTGAGAGCATGCTGCATGTAGTTGCACAAAAAGTCTGGAAAATATACAACAAAATGTTAGCAATGGTTTTCTCCATACTGTGTGTGTGTGTGTGTGTGTGTGAGAGAGAGAGAGAGAGAGAGAGAGAGAGAGAGAGAGACAGAGACAGAGAGAGACAGAGACAGAGAGAGAGAGAGAAAGAGAGAGAGAGAGAGAGAGAGAGAGAGACAGAGAGAGAGAGACAGAGAGAGAGAGAGAGAGAGAGAGAGAGAGAGAGAGAGAGTTTGGCTTATTTTCTTTATTCTTGTTTTCTAAGTTTTCTTTGATGAATATCTATTACTTATATGCTTATGGCAATACTAATAATTGAGGTGAGAGACTCAAAATCATCTTCCAACCCTATGCTCTTTCTAGACTATGGCACAAAACACAGTCAAGACAGGCCTGAGAGAAATGAAGGTCACAAACCTGAGAGGTTTCATTGGACTCTGCCTCAATCTTGGTCAAGATGTTGTATAGAACTTATTTGACATGATGGGATCCTAAAGTGTCAACCCATTTCAAAGCAACCTTGCCCTTTGAATCTATCCCTGCAGGAACAAGAGACTGAGAGTGGCCAAATTGGAGCAAGAATTGAGAAACATGACAAAATGTCTTGCATCTGTACATGCATGTTTTGCATATGAGCGAGTGCCTATGCCCATTTATATGTGTGGAGGTTAGAGGTTGATGCCCAGTATCTTCTTCAATCACTCTCCATCTTATTTATTGGGGCAGGATCTCTCCTTGAACCTCACAAATTTGGTTATCTAGTTAGCCATTTCCCCATGATTCTCTGCCTTTATTTCCCAAGTACTGGGATTACAGGTAGGCTGCTATGCTCTCCTGGCTTTTACATGGTTCAGAGGACCCAAACTAGGGGCCTCGTACTTGCAAAGCAAGCACTTTATTCAATGAGCTATCTCTCCAGGTTCATGAGAAGGTGTTTTGTGTGGTGGCTTTTTCATGAGACCATAATGCTATCTTGGGTTTTGCTATGGTAGCTATGGAAACTAGATCAGATCAATACATTGCTATCCATGTCTGTGGTTATGGCAATGGAGCCACTGATACTCTCTATGTGGTGGAGGAAGGGGTTAGGGACCCTCACCCTCCAGCTGCAAGGGTAGAGATATCAACCTATATAGAAGTTGGATGGTTAACTGAAAACAGGGCTCTGGGATGTAGCTTCCATGAGGTTGCCATCTGTATGGGGTGGGACTTGGTAGCCCCGAAGCTGTTTGGGGGTTACCATGCTCCTGGAAAGTAACCCTTCAGGTATGACTGGTCTCGCTAAGTTGGACTTTGGTGAAGTCATACTTTGGTCTGTTGTTAATGCGTATATGTGGTAACTAGCTTTTCATTGTGTCTCCCTAAGAAAACAAGGCAACATATATGTCAGCTATCTGGAATTTTTACTATTGTATTATCTGCAAGCAGCATTCATAAGAACCAGCTCTTCTTCTCAAAGTGAGACTTTTTCCATTTATTTTTCTCTCTAATTTGGACAGAGCTTTGCTATAGCCACTGTCTACCTCCCTAACCTTCATTATTGGATCATAAACCCCAGCACAGAATCTGAGTCCTTGGGGTTTTTGTAGTCTGACACATTGGAAGTGTGAGATACAGCCATCTGGCAGGCTAAAAAGCAAGAGGTTTTTGAAATATTTATGTCCGTGAAGAATGAGCCATGATTTTTAACTGTGTTAGAGGTTGAGCAGACACAGCATTTGGGGCCCTGGCAATGTAGCCTGCAGTTCTCTGCTGAATCCTCCCTGTAGGAGAAAGCAGGTATGAAGCCTGCTTCATAAAGAAAGAGAAAACTGCCTGGCTCTCCTTCCCCTTGCTTGGCCTTCTGTGTGTTTTCTGAAGGAATATTGGTGGAGAGAGAGTGAACTGATGCTGAGATTAATAACCCAGGATACTCTCAGAGGCCCCATAAGCTTTAGAGATACTTTACAGAGCTGGGTGATTAAGAGTAGAAGAGAAGAGCCCATCTTAATCAGCAGTGTGAGTTTAAATTTGGGGCTCTCTGGCAAAGTATCTGCAAGGGCCATTAGCTTTCATTAATTACACAATAAACAGAGCTCTAGTGGAAAGGGGCTACTGGTTACAAGAGGCTGAATTGGGAAGGCAGTTCAGGTGTCCTTGGGTGACAGTGGCATCCTGGACCTGGATTCACAATTCTCCCTTGAGCATCTTTCTGCAGAAGAGCTGCATGGACCAGTCATTTCCAGGGTCGGGAAAGGAGGACGCATAGTCTGCATCTGAGGAGAGCATCATTTGTTATTCTATCAACTCTATTGTCAGACAAAATGGAAAGAATGAAGACCCCCCTTTCTGCTCTTTCCTTTTCTCTTATATTTCCAACCAAATTGGTGGGTATCCGCTCACTAGTGTGGATGATGTTCTTGGGGTGCTTCCAGATTATTTTAAGAAGGCAGGCGCTAGCTGAAAATGAACAGTCTGTTTTTGTATTAATTTTGAAGACCATCTGTGATGGATTTACTAGAATACTAATAATATTTTTTCTTTCCTCTATTTTCTTTGCAGAACCTCCTAAGTGTGTTCTTATGAGATATGTATGTATTTGTATATGATATATATGTACATGTATATATATATATACATGTATTTATATGTGACACACATATATGCATATGTCTCCAGGGCTCCACTTCAGAGGCCATTGTCACAGATGGCAGGTGATGATAGGACTTCATGGTGGCTCCAGTTACAGGGAGCCAACTATTGAGGCATATTGACTCTTTTCCTTAAACTTAGTATTGGCATGATGGGTATCTCCTTTCTAAACAATACTGTACTTCAGGTTAGAGGATATGTGTTTTGGGGTGCCCCTTATACCTCAGAAAGCAGAGTCACAGAAGAAATGAATGATTGGGCTACAGAGAATCTACTAAGTAGCTACTGGTGAATATTGAGTCGGACACTGTACCAAAATGTCCTTAAGTTCTCATTTTCTCTCTGTCAATGACTTGCAGCACTGTGAACATGATAGCTTACAGAAACAACCCAAGAAAGGGAAGATTTACTGGGGCCCCAGGTTCCTTAGAGTTTCAGCCTGTCACAGTGGGAAAGGCAAGGCACAGGAATTCAGTGCCAGTGGGAACACGCAGTGGGGCTGTTCACATCAAGAAGGATTAGAGGCAGAAAGCGCGGTAGGAACCAGGCCAGGAGTAACCTTCAAAGGCCCACTCCAGTGACCCACTTCCCCCTAAGGTTCCACAACAACACTGCTATCTGAAGAAGAAATGAGCCTGGGGAAGACATTGCATATGCAAACAATAGCACTACATAACAGCTCTGTGAAGGACTGGGTGACTGTTACAGCACATCACAGATGGGAAATCTATGGCTTAGAAAAACAATGCCCTCTTTAGATGACCCCTCCTGAAAGGCTTCACCCTAGTGTGGAGTGGGGGGTGGGTGGGAGGGGAGGTGATTGAGGGACATGGGTGGGTGGGAGAAAGGGAAAGAGGAAGGGAGAAAGGGAGGAAGGGAAGGAGGGAGGGAGGAAAGGAAGAAGAGGGAACTGGGATCAATATGGAAAATAAAAATTAAAAAAAAAGAAAACAATCCCCTCAAGTGTTCATGTTAATGTGAGGCCAGAATTTGAACACATATTATTTTATATAGTAATGTGAATACCTATACTAAGTATTCTATTTTCTAGAAAGATGTAGTAAGGAAGCATTTGGAAATTAATCCATCCCTGTAAGTAACAATTTTTTGAGTCAGAAGAATCATTTCCTCTCTTTAATCTAACTCCTTTAACTTCAGGCATGGGGGCCACTTAGGGATCTTCTTGATAAATTACCAAATGTGTGTTGTGGCTGTGATGTTTTGTCAACTTAACTGCATCTAGACTTACCATGGAAACACACCTATAAGTGTGTCTGTGAGGGATTATTATAGATTAGGTTGAGGTGGCAAGATTCATGCTAAATGCAGGCGGTTCTATCCCATGACATGGGCCCCTCATTTCATATAATTAGGAAGCCAGCTGATCATCAGCCTTCACAAGCCTCTGCTTCCAGACTGTGGATACAGGTCTGGCCACCATTGACCACAAGGCACCAGGTCCACCCAGCATAACAGAGTAGGCTAGAACTGTTATTCAAAAGAAACCAGTTGCTTTTTCAGTTGTTTTGTTGCAGCAATGAGAAAGTTTGCCAATATAGCATCTCTTGGTATTATCAGGAGTATAATTACTACAGGACACCCTGACAAAGAACTTATCCAGAAGGCCCAAACAGCCATGAGGGTAATTCTAAGTACAACAGCTCTCTCTGATCTGGACCTTTGTCTGTGCCTAACACACAGCATGGAATGAGCCAAAATCTAGTCTCTTTCCACTCTTCTCTTGGCATCACACTTGTATCCATGTAATTCACTCAAGAAGCTTTTGAAGGGACCATGCTAGCAACATAGTAGAGGGCACTCTCGGGGCTGTTTGTTTGGCTGGCCCACTTTCCCTGACATTACCACTTCTAGTCATATTTCCACTTTGCACAGCTGCTTATTCCTGGCCTCCCCTCAGCCTTCTGCACCTACTGCTGAAGAGCAGGACTCTTCACTAGGATTGGATTGAAGTCCCTTCTCAGGAACAACAACTATCAATGAGACAAGGCTGATGGCTGGACCCCTAATGTGTGAATTTGTGAGACAGTTCTACCAAATCTAGTCTTCAGATAGAAACAAGACAAGCAAGTTACAAAGACAGGAAGAGAGATGAGTCAGGAACAAAGATGGAGGGCTTTTCCCTTTTTTCATCTAGTACCCTGCCTCTGGCCCTTGTTTCCAGACACATCCTGTTTGTCATTTTATAATTCAATCCTTTTTTCTGTAGACTACCTTGAGATGGCTTCAGAAAATTCTGACATCTGGGCTTTGTGAGTTACTGTCCCATCTTAACTGTTCTCTGAAGCCCCAGTGTTCGGTCCATTTCCCCTGTAGGCAAATTAATTGTGCTAGGTCCTAGAGCAACAGTTTATCTCTGTGTCTATTTTCACAGGTGAGAAAGAGGCATGGATCAGCACTACTGGTAGATAAACAGCTGAAAAGCAAATGTACTGTAGAGAGTGAACATCTATTATCCTGGATTATGATCAATGGCATGTTATCTGACTGGGCTTTTTTTCTTCCTTCCTGTCTTTGCAGTCTATAAACCTGAAGATTGGAGGAGAACAAATCTTGTCCATAAAAGCCATTGCTTTTCTTTATGTCCCCAAAAAGATGTTAGCCAAGAAGACAGAAAGTCTTCACTGGTATCAAATCAAATGGGAAGGAAAATGAGCACAAGTGTGGGGCAGGGGATGGGGTGAGGTGGGGGAATCTGTGTGAGATGACACAGCTGCAGGGTCTAGGAGCCTTCATGCTGTGTCAATGTTTCAGGGTATAGTAGGGCTTCGGTCCTGTCCCCCCTGCCCCCCACACACATACATACATGCTGTGTCAAAGTTTCAGAGCATAGTAGGGCTTCAGTTCCCCGATTCATTCTGTGTCAATGTTTCAGGGCATAGTAGGACAGCTGTAACAGAACACCGCAAGCAGGTGGTGTTAAAAGTAGAAAAAAAAATGCATTGTCTTACCTCTCTGGAAATTAGAAGTTCAAAAATTAAAATGTTTGCAAGGAGGAAGGGAAGATCCTGCCCGTCTTTCCCTGGCTCCCTGTAGTTAAAGCTCATGGCATTCTCACCATGTGTCTTCACATCATCTTCCGCATGCTCACACTGCTTGTGTCCACATTGCCCTCTTCTTGTAGTGACATCAGTTTTATTGAATTAAGGACCTGCCCTTAAGGACTATGACTTCATTTTAACTAATTACACCTTATTACATCTTCAACTTAACTAATTACAACCATGTTTCCAAATGAGGTCCTAATTTGAGATACCATATGTTTGGTTTAAGAATTCAACAAATCTTTTGGGGAAGGGGAATCATACTCATCTGAGCTTAACTTGAAGCAATGAAATATCTCAAGGGTTTCAGGCTAATGCAGTGGGTATATTAAAGTACTTATGAAGCTCAGAAAAATAATTGTTTTCAACATGGATTTCCCACAAAAGACCAGGTTGGCTTATAATTAATGTGTAGGCCCCACTGACCTCAAACTCATGATCCTCCAACCTCATCTTGACAAGATCTGTGGTAGCAGACATTCTATTTTGCTTTCTATGGCTGTGATAAAATACTGTAACACAAAGCTACTTGGGGAAGAAAGGGTTTCTTTCAGCTTACAGGTTCCCTTCCATCACTGAGGGAAGCCAAGGCAGAAACTCAATATAAAACCTGAAATAGAAACCATGGAGAAAGCTACTTCCTAGCTTGATCCCCCAGGCTCATACTTAACTAGCTTTCTTATAGCCCAAGACCATTCTGCCCAGGTGTGGCATGGCCCCCAGTAGGCCAGCACCTATATCAATTAGTAATCAAGCAAATGGCCAATTGACATGCCATAGGCCAGTCTGATGAAGGCCATCCCTAAGTTAATGTTCTCTCCCCACAAGTGACTCTTGTTTGAGTCAAGTTAACAATAAAATCTAACAAGCATAACAGGTTTGTGTTAGCATACCTGGCTTCTTTAATAACTTGGTAAATTGACTGAGTAGCTAGTAAAGACCATTTTGATGAGGAGCCACGATTGAGGATTTCTACCAAAGGAAGGAATAGTCAGGAAGCAGCATGGGAAGTGTGGATATATAAAAAGAGCCAGAGGTTCTCTTAGCTCCATTTTACTATATCAGAAAGAATAAAATGGTATTGGTTAGTAGGACTTCAACCAAGGGACATGGGGCTCAAGGCAGGTCTATAATCCCAGTGTGGAGCCAAAGAGCCATTGAGTAATTGAGCCATAAATCCCACTAGATTTCTGGAGTGCATGTGGTTGGGATGAAGGAACAGTTGTCATCAAGAACTCAGAATTGGACCCTAATTATGGATGTTTTATTGCTAGGATCCCTTATTTGCCTCTGTGGCTGAGGAGGAGTTTCAGCCTCCTCATTTCTAGCCCCATCACAGAAAACAGGTTTTAAATAAAGGACTCAAATAGAGGTTGATCAAAGGAACACATGTCTGTACCAATTAGTCAGGACTGGCTGCCCAGCAAACAGGACTAACTGTATGTAATTAGATTCTACATGGGGAGAGACAGAGGGACAGGAGCTGATGGGTTCAATCTTAGCATTCATGTGATTTCTACCTGACATGGAGTGAGAAGGAAGAAAACTCAAGGTAGAGAGAAGAGAGAATGAGCTGGTTTTTACTAACTAAGTTTCATTTGCAGTTTATAATAAATCAATAGGTGTTCCATATTCAAATGTAAGACTGTATTATCTCCTCAGCTGAAAGATGAATTTGAATCATTGTTTCCCTCCATTCTGTAATCGGTTATATTGATTTCATCTAACTGGGAAGTATATTAGAACCAATGCATAATTACTGTGAAGTTGTATTCCTGTTACAGAAATAGGAATATTCCTAGGACAGTGAAGTGTTAAATATTCCTGTGGGTGATCACTACCACTCCATTGAATACCGAGACTCCAATTGTGTCAGCCCACCAATGTAAAAAATAGAGAATTCAAGAAAGAAATCCTAACTTCTATTCTATTCACAAAACCAGAAACACATAGTTTTAGAAGTCATGGTTTAGATGTTTTATTTTTTTAATTCAAACTAGCTACCAACAAAGGAATTTCTATTGACTGTACAGAAATCTGATCATCCAGCCTGTATGAGAATGTTTCCAGGGATGGATAGCTCATCTGTTTGCCAGGAAGTCAGCTTTGTTATTGGACAACAGCCTGAGAGGGGCTGGGATGAGACCCAAGAGTCTGATTGTAATATCAATGATGTTGTGTCATGTTATTGAGCCACAGCATTGCTTGACTGTGTTTCAAAATCATATTGATGCCTTCCAAAGTTATTTCAGCTAAGTAGCCTATAGATGAGGATACAGTCTTACACAGAAGTGGGGCATTCTGGGGGAGAATAGAGTGTTGGAGAGACATCCAGTTGGGGCTCTGGATTCAAGGAATTCTCCAAGTAGCCAGCTTCCCAGCAGTGAGGATGAGGTCTGATCATAACTGCTAGCTACACCTGTAGTTTACCAACCTCTAACGACTAACTCGAAAGACTAGACTTATGAGCATGAGATGTTATCAGCTTAAAATGGTCCAGGCACAAGGTTGTACAAAGCCCATTGGGGGATTAATAGAGAAAAGCAAGAAGGAAGGATGTGGGATTGACCTCCAAGGCCTGCTTAGTGTCCTCCAGCCTTCTCATGCCCACAATAGCAAAGAACTTCCTGTTGCTTATAGTTTGTACACCACTGCTAAAGAAATACTGGTCCAGGACCAGGAAGATGTTCAGTAGGTAAAGCTGCTTGTCTTCAAGCCTGATGACCTGAGTTTTCTCTGAGGGCCCACATAATGAAAGAAGAGATCTGATTGCCACAAATTGTCCTCTGACCTTCATATATGTATTGTAGCATATCTTCATGCTCTCTCTCTCTGTCTCTCTCTCTCTCTTTCTCTCTCTCTTCCTCTTCCTCTCTCTCTCTCTCTCTCTCTCTCTCTCTCTCTCTCTCTCTCTCTCTCTCACACACACACACACACACACACGGATAAAACTTTTTTTAAATATGAAAGAAGAGACACAAAAAACAACTACTGGTGTCAACACCTCTCTTCATCTACAACAGGCAAATGGTTCATATCTCAACAACCTTCCACAAGAGTGCAGCCATCATTTATCACAAGAAAACACATTATCATCTCAGAAGCATACAGGGCCCAGAAGATATTATAAGATGTGATATTTAATCTTAATTGTTAACATGATTGAGAGAAGCCATTTTGGTGTGGGTCTGTTCATGGAAGGCAAGTGTGCATGTGCATGTGTGTGTGCATGTGGAAGCTGTAGGCCAATGGCAGATGTCTCCCTCAGTCACTGACCATCTCAGTTTTTAACACAGGGTCCACTAAACCTGGAGCTCACTGTGGATAGATCTTCTAGCCAGCAAATCCCAGGTATCCCCCTGTCTTTGCCTTCCTAGTGCTGGGATTACCAATGCACAGCACCCTACCACCCTTGGCTTCTTATGTGGGTACTGGGAATCCAAACATAAGACCTCATGCTTTCATGCCAAGAACTACATCAACTGCTCAGCTCCCTAAGCCCAGAATGTCCCTATTTTCTGACACCAAAGGGCACTAGTCCTTTGATTTGTGCATATGATGTTGGGGACAGTACCAGGGCTTCACACACAGTAGGCAAGTGACAATCTTTTTTGAGAGGTCATTTTGGGATGGCCTAATAGATGAGAAGATGGTTGCTATGCCAAAATAGGCTAATAGAGGACTCTGGGTCACAGAGGTAGTGAGAGGAAAATCTATGAGGTATGGATGCATTTGAACATTTCAGAATGAACATCTGTGTTGTTCAGTAGACTATGAATATGCATATCTGACAGGTGGAGAGAGAAGGTGAGGTGTTAGGGGAGCCAAAATCAGGTGCCAGATAAGGAGAGGACCATGGGCATTGTAAGAACTTGAGAAATAATGCTGATTTTAATTGTTTTGACTTATGTAAAACCACACTAGTTTGGGGTGACCACTTTATCTTGTTTTAAAAATATTTACATCCAGATGTTTACTAGTCAATTCTGGAATTTTTATGGGGATTTGTCTGTATCTATTTTCAGTCATTATAACAAAATACCTGAGACTGAGTACATTTGTAAAGAACAGAGATGTATGTGGTTCCAAAGTCATATGCATATGAGTTGGGCTCTCTGCTTCTACTGAAGCCACTAGTTTCATCATTGGGTCTCCAGCCTCAGTTCTATTCCTAACTCCTATAGGCCCCACCTCTGGACACCAGTAACCTCTGGATTTGGTGGTCACATTTCCAATACATAAATGTTTATAGTTCTCATAACAGGGCTGGTGTTGGATTCTAGTGTGTATTTTCCAAAGCCATTTCTTTCCCCATGTTGAAAGCTAGGGTAGTATATCTCAATATCTTGTTCTCTTTTCCATGACTTCTCAAAGATTTACCAGGGTTGATGCTGAGCTTAGACCAACAGGTTCCCATGACACTTGAGGGTGTTATCCATATAGGCTGTAAATACAGACAGTGGGTAAATTTTTCTACACTGCCCAGTATATTCAACTTCATTTCTCTTTTGATGATAGTTTGTATTCATTTCAATTGGAAGATATCACAGCAATGTACAACAATGTACAGCAACATCAGAATGAACCCCACTTCCTACTACCAGTTTAAACTTGTCTCATCTTTTTGAGCTTCCTTTCTGCTACCCTGAACATTACCATATCGGTTGAATATTTTCTGCCAGTTTCAGCCCATAGGATGCATTGCCTTTTCAGTGCTGATATGCCTTGTATCTCTCCCTCTGTTGGACAATAAATAGTAATTATCATCTTTTCTTCAATTCCCAAACATCAGGGCAATTCTGATATTTTGGTCAATTCTTATGCTGACCAGAAGCCTCATTTAAACACGCCAAAAGTACAGCTGAACTGATTTAATAATATTAAAAAGGAGTGGCCCTTATGACTTAGATGTTCACTGGTTGCCAGCAGAGAAGGCTCTGAGATCTTGAAGATGCAAAGAGAATTCAGTCCCTCTGCCTTTGCTTATTGTCGTCACTTGCTTTCATGTTTCAAAGGCTCCCTGCCTTTGCCACACCCTCTAACCAGAGGGGCAAAGTTTTTTTTTTTTTTTAATTTTTATTGTGTATATGTGTGGGGATGTGCACTTGCCACCATGAGTGTGTGAAGGTTGTGGGACAAAAGTCTCTCCTTCCACCATGTAGGACCTGGGAGTCATCATCAGGCCATCAGGGCTGTACCCACTCCAAAATTCTCCCTGTTGGAGGTATTAGCAAAGTCTTGGGGAAGGTTTCTGTTGACCAGGCTCAGGGCATACCCCACCCTAAATCATTGGTTGTCATTGTGGTTGTCATTGGCCAAGATGGAGGCATGTGCTTCATTCAAGCCCCCAGACTAATGAATGTTAATGGGAGTTAGTTCCTCATAGGAGGACCACCCAGAGTTCTCTTGGGAAAAGAAGGGATTGGATACCAACCAGTATGACAGACATACCAAGTGAGTGCGCCATGCCCTCTTGTGCTTTAGCCTGTAAGTGTCATTGTATTTGTTGTGTTCTTCCCCTGTTCTCTGCTCCTACCAGAGCTGTAGCTGAGCAATATATTTGAATTTTGCCAGGGTTGTCTAGAAGGGTTCTCTAACTGGTCTCCCAGGTCCTGTTTTATTTAGAGCAATCCACGTGACACAGCTTATATGAAAGTGTATATTTAGACAAACTTACATGAGCATTCCTCTAAATCCTAGCACTCAAGAGGCTGAGGTAGGAGGATCCTGAGTTTGAAGCCAGCCTGGCATCTTAGCAAGTCCAGGCACCCCCATCCAAAGTCTACAAGAATGTGTTGTACAGATCTGTGTACCTGGCTTTCCAACCCCAACCCAGCCCCAGAATAACCTTCTAGTATGCTTTTCCAATGGGCTGCTGTCTACAGAGGCCATCATACCAGGGAGCATCAGAGTTATTATTTTGTGGGGACATAGGAGTACCCTGGTTAACTGGACTAGCTGATGGGAGGAATTCAAGAGGAAAGCAGAACTAGATCCCAAACACAAAGAAATTGCAATACTGAAACGAGAGTATGCATGGAGCATTTATACTAGTATGTAGAAGCTACATGAGGGACACTGTTTATATATTTTATAGATAGCTTGTGGCTGAACCAATGAGTGACAGTACCATTCTCTTGAAGAATGGGCAAGATGCTTCTGGCTAAAAGGAAATAGGGTTATGGGCATACCTGGCAAAGTGACAGCTCAAAGCCATGGCTAGCTGGACAGGAGGTCAGAGAACAGTAAATGATTCAATAAGTTCTCTTTGTGCAGGATGGTTGTAAATATATGGTAACCTGAGTTTAGTTTGAACTCTGCATGGTGTTGAACAATGCCAGAATTTAAAGATGGTGCTGATGATATGTTCAGTTGCTAAAAGAGAGGTGTGACTCCAAGGTTACCAACCATCTTCTTTAGTCTGAAGGGTTAATTGTCTTATGTTCCTAGGAAAGTAAAGTCCTGGGACTGGCAAGCAAGCCTTCCCCGTGCCCCACCCCACCCCCACACACTTAGAGTGGGACTGGCCATTTTCTCAACAGCAGAGTGTGGGCTGGTACCGCTGTGATCAGGACTCATGTCCAGAACAGAGTTCAGCTCTTGGGCCTGCAAGACATTTTGAAATTTCCTCCTGAGTAGCCCCATATCTGACCCCCAGCCAGCCTGGGTTCATCTGGTATTTTCTTGTGCAACAGCGGTAGCTCCAGGGGGCTGTGCGTGGCCTTACAACAGGCAGTGGACAGAGTGGCATGGAACACGGTCTGTCTGCATGCTCTGTCTGCATGCTCTGTGTGTGCTGCGATTTCCCAGCTGGTCTGAAGGTCAGCCAAAGGAACATGTTTGTGAAACTGCACAACAATCTAAGTTGCTGATGTTGGGTCCCTTTCTTCATTCTTCCTCTCTCTCCTAAGCCGGGACTTGGAGTCGGGTTTACTTCTGGCCAGGAGCTTTCCTTCTTTGTCACTTGACTGCCCCCCCTTCTTACCCCTCTGAAAAGGGGTGGGTTTCTTGGCTGTATTTCTGATGGTTTCTGAAAGGTCCTCAATTCTCAGCTGGCAGTGGCAGCTCCAAAATTTTGTGCAACATGAGACAGTGTGTGTGTTTGAGGACTTTGTTCCAAGGTGTCCTGGGAAACACACCACACAGGCAGCCCCTGCCATCCCTTGGGAGTCTCTGGGAAGGGGAAGTAAGGGATGATGGTGTGAGCCATGTTTGTGCAAGGTAGCTAGTTTGGGCAGCTTCCTATTCCCACGAGGCCTGTGTGTTAGGATGGGGTCACAGATATCTGGCCTAGCTTCAGACTAGTTTAGAAAGTGCAGGATCGTAAACAGAAGTCCTAGGGGGAGAACTCCATTTTGGAAGGCTGTGTCCTACCCTTTGACTGCTTATCAATCAGAGCCTGGTCCCTTGGTCCTTATGTTCTATTGTTAGTAGTAGGGTTAGGGTCAAAGTTTACTTCCTACTCCAAAATGCAGGTGTCTCTGACCCAGCCCACAGAAGAGTATCAGGCCACTGACACTGATCTATCAGTTTCAAACATTTTTGGGGATTTGGGAAGTCTACCCCCAACTCTTCAAGTATACTCTGCAAAACAAGAGAGTACCTGTTAGAACCGAACAGATCTGGATAAAAATTCCAATGTCCTCCAGGACTGGCAAGCCACAATCAGGGCACAAGTATCTGTGCCTGTTACATGGGTGACAGGCCCATGTCACCCCATACTTACTTCATAGTGATGTTAGTGGGCCAGACAAGGTAATAGCTGTGCTGGCTTAGCCCAGACTATGTGACATTAAATTTGCTGTGATGGTGGTGATGTTGTTGTGACTACTTGCCACTGACTAACTGGCTGTGGGGAATGGTCCCAAGGTGAACCCCTAAGTTTTTCCGGCTGCGGTTGCTCCCACAAATAGTCCAGGCAGGCTGTTAAACAACAGCATTTACACAGGGCTAATTTAGCTCAGTATTAATTCTAGGATGCAGCTGGGCCATCGCCCCATCTGGGTGACTCCCACCCATGACTGGCACACTGCCCTGCAGAAGCAGCCTTCTTAGTGGCTTCCGGATTGACCTCAGGAGGGTGTTTGCCGCTCAGCTATCAAAGGGTTGTTAATTTTACACACATACCACATTAACACATGCATTAACTGCTCTCATTAGCTTTTCTGCTGATATCCAGCTTTAAAATTATCGCTCTGGCTACGGATACCCTGCAGACATGAGCACTCATGATTGCGGGGAGGGAGATGACACCCCCACTCACCCATTAATCTAGAACAGCTGCTATTTGGGTTTTTCCTGTGGTTCACTTAGCCAGTTAGATCGGACAAGTGGTACATTAGAAACAAGCACTTTCCTGAGCAGCTACGACAAATGCAAAAAAAAAAAAGAGGAAGAAATCTAGGTGCTTCAGTGACAAGCACGTGCCCCGGTGGACCACAAGAAGACAGCCAGCGGTGCCACTGGTGGTATTGAGTGGGTGGACACCTATGCCTTGCCTTACGCTTAGCCTGCTTCCTCCTCCAAAGAAAGTTTAGACAAAAAAAAAAAAAAAAAAAGAGACTCAGCATCTCTCACAAAAATGCTGCCAAGGCCATTTACTAAGTCCAGCCTTGGGTATAGCTCAACCACTTGGGTAGAACTCTATCATTTGGGTATAGCTCAACTCAGAAGTTGGCTTTCCAGGAATATCTTTTAAAATAAAAATGACCTCCTCTCTTTCCACGACTGAAGCCTTGTATGATAGCTAGCAGTACCAATTACATTTCAAAGAAAACATGGGTGTGGGAGCACGCGCACACATGAGAAACATGAGAAACCCTGTGTCTCTAGCGTGTTTGCCTTCGCAGGTGCAGGTGGTAGGGGAGGGTGGTGGTTAGGATTGTTTCTCTGGCCTCCCCTGCTGTCTGCTCTTAGCATCTGCTTTCTCCATGAACAGTGCTTAATGCCCTAGTGCTCACGTTTATTGCTTAATCGTATATAAAAAATATGTTTTCCAGTCTTAAGCACACAGCCACCATAGGATGATTTAGAGCAAAGACCTTTTATTTGGGGGCATGTGTAGCTCTGACTCTTCTTTCACTAACAAACGCTCACTGGTGCCCACTGGGTCCTGAGCTTGCCCCATGTGATGATGGGCAGACCTGAATACATGGAGCCTACAACCCAACCCGATGGGGAGATGGGTGCCAAATGACTCCCTGTGTTGGAAACTGCCTCTGCAAAGTGGCCATGTACCCTGAATTCATGTGGCACTTGGAAGGTACCCATTAACCGTCCCCATAGCTGAGGATTACAGTTAACAGCTTTCTGGTGAGACCCACACCGTTCACATGGGTGCCCACCTGTATGGTGGTGTATGGTCAGCCAAGGGGTCTTTTTTTATGGATGATGGTTGTCAAGGACACTGTAGGGATGTTGCTGAATGACATTCTATCTCCTTGATTTCTGACAGGAAGCCTGATTGTGACAAATGATCCTGTGTCCTCAGCTCCCTTCACAGTTGTCCCATTAGCAGGAAATGGTCCCTTTTCACTGAGCTAAGAAACTCAGAAAAGTGGGGGACACAGAGAAAACCAACCCCTAAACTGGTTGTCATGTGTTTATTTTCCTCTTCTTCTTATATTTGTCTCTATTCTTCAAAAAATTTTATAACACAAGTGTATTAGAAAGGAGCTTCATTAAAGCCGTCAACGGAGCTTAAATACTTTGAAACCCACACACCCTCATTACAGCAGCTCAGCAAACAAAATGTCACCTCCTTTGTAGAGTCCCTTTCATCAGGCGCAGCCACCTTATTTATGTGACCTCCTTTCTTCTCCGGGATATAATTTGTATTTTAGTTTGAAGAACTAGGTGACAAAGGAAAAAGCAAACCTCAACAAAGCTCCAAGCAAGCTGGCGGCTGATTTTTCTCCCAGCAAGTGTGTCTCTGTGGGGAGGGGAGGAAGGAGCAACTGTGCTCGATGGATGTGAGCTAAGGTCAACGCTAAATAGATGTGTCGCTTTTCCCAGAGTTCCCTGAAAGGATCAAGTGACTTCCTCTACCGAGAAGTCACCCTCCTGTGACTAACCGAGTTTCCTCAGAACTTCAGCAGCTCCTTCCCTTGCTGTCTCCTCCCCTCTCCAGGGAGGGATTCCACGGCTTGGCTTTGCCTGGGGAGGCTGGGGATCGGGAAGAAGTGAGTGAGGGTGGGGATGCAGAGAGGATGGAAAAGGAGAGACCATCCCAAGGAAGGCTAGTGGGCATGTCTGTCCTCAGCAGCCTGCTACTTTGTGTTCCTTTTGAAATGAGGTCTCTCAATGAACCTGGAGCTGATTTGGCTACTCTGGGTAGCCAGCAAGCCCCAATGTTGGAATGTTTTTCACATAGGTTCTGAAGTTTCAAACTCGGATCCTCATGTATGCATGGCACATGCTTTCCCAGATGAGCCACCTTCCTAGTGGTGCTGGCTAGTTCTATGTCAACTTGACACAAGCTAGAGTCATCTTAGAGGAGAGAATGTCAATTAAGATCAGGCTGTAGGCACATTTTCTTAATTAGTAATTGATGTGGGAAGGCCAAGCCATTGTGGGTAGTACTACCCTTGGGTTGATGGTACTGGGTGCTATAAGAAAGCAGGCTGAGCAAGCTGTGAGGAACAAGTCAGTGATCTTCACCCCTCCGTGGTCTCTGCATCAGCTCCTGCCTCCAGGTTCATGCCCTTACTGCCTTCAATGATGAACAGCGGTAGCGATGAGTAAGTGGAATGAGCAATCTCCTCCCCAAGTAGCATAGCAATAATAACTTTAAGAATTATCCTCGTGGATAATTATTTCACTGTTTGAAAACCCTCTCTGGACTGAAGCAGCAAGCGTAGGGCCTACATGGGTCTGCTCCAGGCCCTCTGCATATATATTATAGCTTTCTGTTTAGTGTTTTCATGGGACTCCTGAGTGTTCAGACATGTGATTCTTGTGCCTCCTCTTAGGACTCTTTTCCTCCTGTTGGTTCAACTTTGATGTGACAGTCTTTGTTTCATCTCGTTACATTTTATTTTATCATGTTTGGTTGTTATCTCTTAGAAACCTGTTCTTTTCTAATGTGAGACAGAAAGGAAGTAGATCTGGATGGGAGGGGAGGCAGGGAGGAACAGAGGGAGAGGAAACTGTAATCAGGATATATTATGTAGGAAAAGATCCTATTTTTTTAATAAATGGGGAAAATAAAAAGTAAAATAAAATTTTAAAAAAGAAAATACTCTGTCACTCCCAGTGATTAGAAGACTCTTTAGCTATAATACATGGTCCTAGGACAGACCTTTTCTGAATCAGACAAACAATGGTGAATAATAACCTTTCCTATTAAGCATGCCAGCTCTCTAGCCCCAGAGACTTCTTCACATGGCTTGTGATGTGCAGTTGCGTATCTGGTTGTTTTTCTTGTGGATTTGTTGTTTTCTATTTTGGCAACAGTTATGATCCATTTCAATGCTCCCTTAATAAGATTTGATTTTATTTGTGTGTGTGTGTACATGTGCATGAGTGTAGTGCCCATGGAGACCAAAGTTAGAGTTAGAGATGTTTGTGAGCTGCCTGATATGGGTGTTGGGAACCAAACTCAGGTCCCATGAAAGAGCAGTATGTGTTCTTAACTGCTGGCTTTTCTCCCCAACCCCTCAGCATTCTTTTAAGCAACAATGTGGTTCAAACTTGTTTACTCATTCATTTCCCCCACTAGGGTAAGGTAAAGTCGAAGCTGCCATAACAAAAACGTGGTCTCTTCATTCCCCACATCCATGCCCCATCCCATTGTGAGTGGAGGGGGGGGGTGTCTCTGCCCTGCACAGTCCTTTGGGAAGCCAGCTTCCTAAGTTTTGTTTTCCTTCTCTGCTGTAGGCTGACATCACTGCATGGCCTATGAGCGTGTCTATGGAAAAGCATGGCAGGAAATCTAGTGTGCACTGCTATCTTTGTTAAAATTACTAAGCTTTATCTTCTACGGTAGCTTTACCTTCACTCCACTGAGCGGGAAATCCAGAGAGCAGCATGTGGGTGATCCAATTGCTGTCCTTTTGTATACACACATTGCTGCACCACTGACACCCAGCACCACAGCGGGGTGCTGCTTTCAATCAGTGAACCATCACTGGAAGTTCACATCACTTGGCCTCTCAGTCAGAGTTGGAGTTACATGTCCTGTGGTCTTGACAAGCATATGATATGTATCCACCATTATATCGTCACGCAGCTTTATCATCCTCCCAATCTCTGTGCTCTGCTCCTTCTCCCCCTCCCTGTTAGCCCAGCCCACCTCTGATTTTTTTTATGGTTTCCCTACTTCAGCTTTTTCCCAAAGTGCCATGCACTTGTGTTGGAATCACAACAGCAGCCTTTGTGCTTCTCCTATTAAGTCACAGGCTAGTTTTTCACCCCGAAGGACATTGTGGTTGGTCCAAAACTTCTGGCAACTATGAATAAATCAGCTATGAACATCTATGTTCTGGTTGATGTGTGTATGTAATTTTCCGTCTCTCTAAATGGACGCACTCCAGATTTAGTGAGAGATCCTGTGTCAAGAACATGGTGTAGACGAGCTTGGGAGATGGCTCAGTAGGTAGAATCTCCTGCTTACAGGAGAATTTGAACTTGAGTTCTAATTCCCAACTCCAGTGTGAAAACCAGGCATGGCATGGCCGTGTGTATGTAATACCTCAGCTTGGGAGGCAGAGGACTCCTGGGAGCTCCCTGGCCAGTCAGCAAGGCCAGCTAGGACAGCAATCTTCAAGTCAGTAAGAGATTCTGTGTCAAACAATTAGAATGGGGAGAGTCCTAGCCAGGTGGTGGCGGTGCACACCTTTAATCCCAGCACTCAGAAGGCAGAGGTAGGTGGATCTCTGTGAGTTCAAGGCCAGCCTGAGTTCCAGGACAGCCAAGGCTACACGGAGAAACCCTATCTTGAAAATAAATAAATAGATAAATAAATAAATAAATAAACTCTAGCATCCTACTCTGGTTTGTACATGTGCATATGTGGCTACAGCTACCAAACACACACACACACACACACACACACACACACACACACACACACACACACACACACACCAACAACCTAGGATGTATCTTACTGTTCTGACAAGTGGTAACTGAACCCCACTGAAGAGAGAGAGCAAAGGAAAGGTACCCAAATCAGAGCACATGAGGAGTTATACCTTGAGTTTAAGCCATGCTCACTTCCATCTGCAGCTCTCAGAGGAGGTGCTGAGCAGACTACAGATGAGCAGGAGTTCTAAGTGCCGCAGAAATGCCCATCTCAGAGTGAGAGCCTGAGCCTTCAGCATAGTCGGTGATCACCAACACTGTGTTAGATATCATAGGAAACTGAGTCGGACAGCAGAAGGAAACCCTAGGAGGTATGAACATTTACTTAAGAATTGGCAAAGGATGGAAAGCTGTGGGAAGGGACACAGAGCAGTGGTCAAAGCTGAGGGAGGAGACTCAAGAGAGATGCCAAGGACTGGAGGAGAGACATAACAAAGAGCAGGCTCAGACCAAGTTTAGGGGTACTCTTGGCTCTCACTAGTTGGAGGTGCTGCTTTTGAAAGCAGCTTGAGGTGAATCATGAGGTCAGAAGGCAGGTAGGAGCCCCTAAGTAAGTTTAAGAGTGAAGAGGTCATGACCCCATGTCTGGGTGCTATATTCAAGATTCTTGGCCGAGAGGTAAAGGAGCAGTCAAGAGATTTGCATTTGTACAGCTGGATCTTGATGTATTTATAGACTCAGGATAAGGAGCCAATTGGAAGGCAGAGAACAATCTATTGAAGAGGGGGGGGCATGGTTGGAGCAAGATTTCAAAGATGAAAGTAGATAATGGAGAAGATGAGCTGGGGTAGGGAGAAGGTGGGGAGTGTGCTGGAGTATGGTGGGGAGACCTCTGAATAGGAGAATTTCAAATAAGAAAAGACATTAATAATTGAGACAGAAGTTTCTAGATCGTTAATGCCAATTTTAATGGAAGTGGGAGGAAGCAGAAGGCCAGGATATATGTTGAGAGAAGATTCTGAACTAAGGTGCCAGTCAAGAAGTGGTAGTCTAGGGCTGGGGAGAGGGCTCAGCAATTAAGAGCTGTGTTGCTCTTGCAGAAAATAGGTTCAGCCACCATCCACATAATGGTTTACAACCATCCCAAACTCCAGCCCCAGGGTACTGGATGCCCTCTTTTCCTCAATGGGCACCAGCTCTGCATGTGGTATAGTTAAACCAGGTGCAAAATACCCACATTTATAAAATAAGACAAATAGATATTTTTAAAAAGCTTTAAAAAGAAGAGTCGGTCTGCATTCTACTTAAAGAGAAAGAAGCCAGGAGGGAACATGGAAAGAACAGAAGACAGGTGTGCAATGAAGTCCCAGGAGCAAGCAGGGCCCCAGAGCAGCAGAAAGGTCAGGGATCATCAGCAGAGAATGCTATCAGGCATGTCCTCAAATATCTCTGATTCGCAGCTTTTACATAGTAAGCCATTCTTGGCCATTTTAGGGAATGTTTTTGTGACCATGTTCCAATTTGTTTTCATAGCAGTACTGTGAGGCGTGTGTTATTCTTTCTCTACTCTGCCAATAGATATCACGTGACTCCAGGTCAGACAAATAGCAGAGGCAAGATAGATCACCAGGTATTGGGTCTCCAGGCTTCACACAGATATCGTTTGATATTTAAAGACATTGATGATGGAAGTTGGAAGTTAAATATGCTCCTGGGCTTAATTTTTCTAGGACCGTGGGATGAGTGTCCCATTTCTCCCAGTGCCCATAAGCACAGTGCAGCCACTGAGATGAACTCATAGTCACACCTTGGCTTTCCTCCTCCACCCACACAGCCCTCGCAGACCCACACACCCCATGCTCGGTCACACCTCGATGCTTCTGCACCTGCTGTCCCTCTGCCTGGAAAAAGCCTCTCCTTGGCTGGCCCCCAGTTAGCTCCTACATTTTCAAATCTCACTAGCCACCTTCCTGTAGGCTGAGCCGAATGCCCTACTTTATGGTTTTGTTGCTGCCTCTGGGCCACCATCAATTCTATGACAAGGGTATTGCTGCTCCTATACCTGTCTCTCCTGTCAGACCGAGAACTCCTGTGGACAGGCTCCAGGCCACGTCTATGTGTAAGCAGACCCATACGGGGTAAGTCACCTGTAAATGCAGGAGGGGACCCTGCTCTAGTCTCTCAGTGGAAAGCAGTCAAAAGCATCAGAGAGCTCCTCGCAACTTGTGCCCTCACCTCCCAGCTTCATTGCTCTTTAACGGAGATGACAAGATGTGACAGAAGCACGGAGAGACAGCTAATTAGCAAAAGCGCTCTTCCTTCCTCTCTTGCCTTCCTGTTCACCTTTTAACATGTAGTATTTCAATGCATACAAACCTTGACTACTTTCCCTCACTTGCAATCGCCGGGTGACCGCAAGAATCCTGGTCCTCTGCTTTCTCCCGAGCCTCAGGGACCCCATTACAGTGTGGGTTGTATCACCTGCCCATTTTCACCTCTAGCAACCTCCCTTCTCATTCCATCTGAAAGCCACAAATCCTTTCATATCTGTCCAGTGCTCTGCACCGCTGGCCCTGTCTGTCGCCTCTGACCCCACCCTCTCTGCAGCTCCACAGCTGCTTCATAAGGGGCCAGCTCACACCCACCTCTGCCATTCCCTCACCTGGTTCTCCAGATTCCCTGCTGCACCTGCCTCTCAGCTCACTCAGTAACTCCTTGGTGGGCGTCTAAGATCATCCTCTCAAACATCACCACTTCCTCCCACAGCCCCTAACCTTCCTCTTCATTTTTGGGTGTACTTCCTACTTGGTACTAGAATGGTACATGTTCCCCTTGCTATCTTGCCTGTTTTGTGCTTGCTTCTGAAGGGCAGAGATTCAGATCCCCTTGGCTTCTGTCTGGGCCCCTGCCACCTAGAATGTTGTGTATGGCACAGAGCAGACGTTCAGCGGACTTCGGTTGATTGAGTCCTGATGCCAAGCTGAGCCTCTTATTTCCTGGTTACAATGTGTGCATGTCAATTTCTTTCATACGTGTTGATTCTTTTTAATTAGATTATATTGTGTATACAGTATATATTTGATACACACAGAAGCACAGAGCTTATGCCCCAGGGCCTGTTGACTAACACAAAGCCATTGTCCTCACAGCTCAGCGTCTGACTTGCCCCCACCTCCCTGACTGCTACACATCCTTTCCCCCTCTCCTCCCCTTATTGCCTTGTCTTAGGACAACATTATCACTCCTTCCCACCGCTTCTGCTAATTTAATCCTGGCTTTTTTAATCAGCTGTGAGGGGCGGGGGTAGAAGTAGGGAATGTAGTTCAGGCTGCCATACATCATTTTATGGAAGAAAAGGCTTGACATTTTCATTGGCAAATCAATCCCGAAGCTCTGGGACTGGAGAAGACCCCAGAGGTCAGCCCATCCATCTTCACACTTCTAAGCAGTTCTGCACAGAAAATCATCCCCTAAGCCGACTGTCTTTCTCTCCGGCTGTTCTCTAAGGGAGCCACCCTCTTAGCCCCTCTTGATGGGCCATTTTGGTGTTTTAGTGGAAAATGTGAAATGATTATTAAAGCTGTAGCCGTGCTCTAGGGCAGAAAATTGGAGCGTAAATGAACAGCCTGGATGCCTAGGCAGAAGGCTTGGCTAGGAGATGGGGCCAAGCTGGGTGTGAATTTTGAAAATGTCCACTAGCTAGCTACCTCAGTGACCTTGTATAAATAAATTAGCCTTTACAAAAAGATCCTTGGGGTAAGAAAAATAAATGTGAAATAGATCTTAATTACTTAATTTAAAAAATTCAAACCATTTTAAAATTTTAAGTGGTGTGTGTGTGTGTGTGTGTGTGTGTATGTGTGTGTGCCTGTATGTGTAGATCATAAGACCATCTGTAGGAGTTAGTCCTCTCCTTCCATGATGTGAGTTTTGGAGATCAAACTTAGACTGTCTGGCTTACAGCATGCACCTTTACCCACTGAGCCAAATCTTTGCTTCCCTAAAGTCTTTAGCAATGCATTGATATTTACATATGTGCATATGTAAAATAATAAATGCATACGTTCAATAAGTATACAAGTATATACCCACTTTTTTATTGTTACTTCTCCCCAACCCAGATGCACTTCCTGCTCAATAAGGTCTAAGCCAGTGGTTCTGGACCTTCCTAAGGCTGCAATCCTTTAATACTGTTCCTCATGCTGTGATGATTCCCCAACTATAAAATTACTTTTGCTACTACTTCATAACCGTAATTTTTGCCATTGCTATCTATGAACTGTAATGTAAATATCTGTGTTTTCCAATGATTTTAGGTGACCCCTGTGAAAGGGTCATTCTACCCCCAAAATGGATCACAACCCATAGGTTGAGAATTGCTTAGAGAAGCCTTCATGATAGAACTTTCAAGGTCAAGAAAATTTGTCAGCTTTATGATATCTCAAACTCTGTAAGACTACCCCCCAATCTAAAGACCAATACAGTCCACTTAGAAAAGAGATACGCCTTGTGAAGATTGTAATTCAATGTCAACTACAAATACACCCAGTGTGTGGGTGTGAGTACTTGAGTTCTTGGAATCTTCATGCTTTCATCTGCAAAATGGGTTGACAATATCTCCTACTCTGTGGGGGCATCCTGCATTGATTAAATGAGATTATGTTTGGAAAGGATTTGGCATAGTAGCCTAGGAATGCTGTGTGCTTAATGCATGATGATTACACTAATAGTTGACATGTAATGCCCATTCTGTCTATGTCAGGAATTAAGAAGTGCCTGCTCTATTAACTCATTCCTGGTAAATGATTATCATGTCCATTCAAGGTTATTGCTTCCATTATCATTACTATTATTACATTTTAAAGACCCAGGAAGAAAGATGACAATGAGATCTTTCCTCTCAATTATCTATTATTTGTTGTTAAAGTCAGTAAGGTGCATCCAAGTCAATGTAAGTGAAAAGCACCAACTCAAAGAGAAAAGATGAGGCAGAGCCCAGAGAGCAGTACAGGGAAAGGGGAGTCAGCCTGTTGCCTTCAAGCATCATGGCTGGTCCTAGTTGCAAGATGGTTGGGTGCCTAAGTTCTTTTCTCAGACCTGAAGCAGAGAAAGCAGGGTATGGAAGGTGACTGGACCAAGAGATGGGTGCCAGAGTAAGGGCATAATATTTGCAATGCAGTCTGTTTATGGTTGTTGAGTCTACACCTCTCCAGAAGTGGGAGTGAGGAGGGAAGGGTATGTTTTATTGTGAAACAAACAAACAAAACAAAAAACCTACCAGCCAAACAAAAACACCCCAACCTACCAACCAACCAACCAACCAACTAACCAACCAACCACCACAACAACAAAAACAGATCAAGTAAAACTGACCTAGCTAGTTAAGATGTTTGATTTGAGCACAACAATGAAACAAAGATGGAGGAAGAGACTGGACCCATACAGTGCACTTAAGAGCAAACCTCCAATGACTTAACTTCCTCCTTTCTCCCACCAGTTCCACTAATTCACTATATGCCAGAGGTTGGGGACCATGCCCTTAACACAGAGCTGGAGTTAGGGGACCAGGACATACACAGCATTTATCTAAACCACAACAATTATGTTGCAAAGGTGCTCCAAAATTAGTTTCCACTATAATTTTTAAACTAGAAACAAGCTACAGTCATTAACTTCAACAACACCAAAGAAAGTGGAGCAAGAGAACATTTTGGAAACTATGTCTGAGTTACAATTCACCATGAAAGAGAAAAGCTGCTACATATTGTCGGTGCCTCTAGCCACTGAGCATCCAGATGGTTCTTAATGCAAAGCGATCTGAGGTGTGGCATTTCTGTACTAAAAGATGGTGATGGACCATTTAGAAAGAATAGTGCAAATCAAATAACCAGTTCAGTGTACCAAACTTGCAATGCCCTTCCTAAATGGCTGCACTCCCAATTTAATTTGATAGCATATTAGTTTGTAATTTGTTAAATAGGCAGGTTGGTGCTTTCTCTGAGTGTATTTGGATGGGTTTTTGAAATACTCTGGGAGGCTTGCAGGAGGATTATGTTTCTTAGAAAGACCTGGTACTCTGTCCAAGCACCCAATAATTGCTTTCTTTGATTCTTCCCCCCCCCATCTCTGTCGTGTGTGTGTGTGTGTGTGTGTGTGTGTGTGTGTGTGTGTGTGTGTGTGTGTACACTAATGTATAGGTGTGGAGGACAGAAGTCAACATAGGATTTCATTACTCAAGACAAGGGCCACCTTGGTTTTTGAGACAGACTCTCTCATTTTTACTTGGCACACAGATTCTGATTTGGCTGGTGGCCAGCCAGCCTCAGACATCTATCTCCTTATCTCTGCCTCCGTAGCACTGGGATTACAAATGTGTGTAGACATGTCCAACTTTTTTATGTGGCTTCTGGGAATCAAGCCTCATGCTCTTGTGGCCAGCACTTGAGCCACTGAGCAACTTCCCCAATCACGCTCCTCCAACTTTATATGAGGTTTTCTCCTCTTGGCTTCCCTCTGCTTTCAACTCCTTATCCCCTTAGGGAATTTCCTGGACACTCTGTGTAGCTCAGACCAGCACTAACTGGTCTGAGCTGATTCAAACTACTCCTAGAGAAGCCTTGCAGCATTTGTACAGGCCTCCTTTCTCACAACAGCTCCAGAATCTAGCTGAGGCCTAGTCAAAGGCTTAATATGTATTGGCTTGCTAGATTCGACTTAAGATATCTCTGTTTCTATCTTTTCCCATTTATCGCAAAGGTGTCTTCTTATTCAGTGAACTGTAGCCTAACTTGAAGTGTTACCAAGATGGTAACCTATCCTTGTAATGTGTAGCTGAGTTTTAGCCAATAACAAGCAAGCAATTGTTCAAACCACTTTTGAACAAGACAGGCAGGAGCTGCAACCAATCTGCCTGTCTCTATAAGTTTTGCTCAACCTCTGGATTTAACTACAATTTGCCCCACTGTTGGTCCACACTGATATCTGGTTCTGGAATTGCAAATAGCATGCTATGAAATTATATATATATATGTGTGTGTGTATACATATGTATATATATATATATATATATGTATCTTGTCTACATTGGCTCAAGTAAAAGAAAATAAAATGGTTTTCTTTTTTAAGAAAGATAAGATTTCAATATTTCCTTTAATTTATGACACACTTGTAGAATGTACAGATTCCCATAATGCTAGTCTCCTCTGAGACATGTTTAGTTCTAGGTGGGAGACTTTGTGTGACTGATTTAGCTAAAGAGGAATGACATATGACCTTGGGTTATTCAAGACTGGGAAAAAGACTGTCATAAATATTAACTTTAGCCAACATCATGTGATTGAGCTCCTCTGTGGCTGGATAGCTGAGGACAAAGTTTTCCTTGTCATTTATAAATGAAATGGAATGCCTGTCACTTCCAGCCATCGGTATCTACAAAGGAAATACACAGGGTGGGGCCAAGAACCAGCCATAGTCCTTATATGACTACAAAAGGCAAACCGAATCTCATATAAACATCTACACTGATGACTCACCACCTGCCATGCACTGAGTCTGTACAACAATGGATGGCCTGCCCATTACCTGGCTAGGTTATATTTATAGCAGAGAAAAAAACCAGAAATACAGGATGCACCTCCCATCTCTCCTTTGTGAAGGTGCTCTGAACAACTGCCTGCCGTTGGCTAAGACTCCCCTACTTGTTAAAGAGTAGATCGCCATCTTGTTTCTGCATCAAGCTAAGTTACAGTCTGCTGAGGCCTTAGTGACCTCCTCTTATTAATGACCACATGAATGTAACAACTTTCTCAAGTCTTCAAAAGTAGCACATGGCAAGAAGTGAAGTCCAAAGCCAGGACTGTCCCATGTGAAACTGATGTCCTCCCCATTACAAATGGCTGACTTACTTGAGAGTTGTATGCTCTGAAACTGCACCACAAAGACACAAGGATAGCTAGCCCAGTCTTCCCCTGGGGTAATCATCAGACAAACACAAAGGTACCATCCCTAGCGTGCACCAAGCACAAAGGAGCCTGGCACTTCTGTGTGATTAAAAAATGGGGAAGGGCAATATAGTAGGAACAATGGGCAGGACTTATAAGGAGGCTCTCAGGAAGAATAGTCAGCTGGATTTTCACAAGAGAATGAGGAAAGGTAGAAAGGTCACAGGTTATCATGAGTACAGCCATCTTGGTGGTCACGGTTGAGCCCTCCAACAATATTCAGCCTCTGAGTCTTAGCTTGAAATATGTTGGGGGTGGGGGTGGAGAGAGAGTCAAAGTATTCAAGTTTTAGGATTTTCAGTATGGGCATATGTGATTCAAGGTTCATGATTCAGGAGGAGCCGGGGAAGTGGAAGTCTTTGTTTTGATTATGGGTGACATGGTTAGTTGCTGGAAGTGATGAACATATCTTTCTCTATTGTGGTAATACATTCATCCAATGGTACATTTTATATATGTCCAGAGGCTTATGCATCAGTGATACCATATCTAAGCATCTTACAATAAGCAAATAAATAAATAAATGCATAAAGTTGAAACCCAACTTTAAAAGAAAACAGAAAAGAGAGAGACCATGGAAGCACACGTTTGTAGTTCCAGCTACCACAGAGGCTGAGGTAGAGGCTCTCTTGAGCCCATGAGCTGGAGGTTATGTAGGGCAACACAGTAACACAATTTCATCCCTGTCTGAGAGTGTGTGTGTGTGTGTGTGTGTGTGTGTGTGTGTGTCTGCACGTGCATGCGTGCACGCACATGCATGTGTACATGCTTGTGTGTGTGTTTTGTGTATACATATGTATATGTCCATGTGTGTCTGTGTTGAATATGAAATCCAGAGGATGACATCACTAGGAGTTCCAGGTATATGCTGCCAAACCCATCTTTTTCTTTTTGCCTTCCTTCCTTCCTTCCTTCCTTCCTTCCTTTCTTTTTTTCTTTCTTTCTTTCTTTTCTTTCTTTTGTTCTTCCTTTCACATGGATCATGGAGATCCAAACTCAGGTTCTCACATTTGCACAGCAAACACTTTCCAATTAAGCCATTCCACAGCCCCAATACTCCTGTCTTTAAGAAAATGTTGTGCTGTAGCTCAGTAGTAGAATGTGTGTATAGTATGATATGATTCAAGCCCCAGCACAACAATAAAGACAAGAAGGGAGGGTGAAGGGGGAGAGAAGGAAATGGTAGGCAAGCTTCTTCCTTCCAAGCTTTCCTAAGTTTCAAGTTTACCTCAACAGAGGCTGGAGGGGTGGTGGAGAACTGGATGGGGGATTTCCTGTAGCCCTCAAGCAGCACGTCCCCCCTTTTCCTGTCTGTGAACCTGGCTTGGGGAAAAGCAAAATTATAGTCTGAGCTATTGCAAGCAGAACTCTAACTCTTGCGTTGGTGGATGGAGGCTTATGGGTCCTTCTCCAGGGCATGCGGACTCATCATCTCCAAAATAATACCACAGAAAAGGATGTTGCCTTTCTGGGAATTCACTCTGTGGGTTTTGGGTCCTGCATTCTTGCACTGAGACACTGAGATCAAGGAAAGAGCTTGCTTTTCTGTGCTGCCCCTCCCCCACAGTAGGTTCCACATAAATTTAGTGTGATTTATTTATCCTGCTTAATTTCTCCAAACGTCTGTCCTTATTGGACCATGCTGTGATATTTAGTATACACTTAAAGTGGATACCAAGGAAAGTGATTGCTTATTGCCAGCATTTAATACAAGTATCTAATTAAGTTCAGGTTATTGTGTTAATTATCATTCAGATCTATAAAATTTATTAAGCTATCAGATTTTCATACCATCCTAATGCAATTAGTGGTTATTTATTCATTCAACTGTTCAGTTTTTTTTTTTTTTTTAAATTAAGTCTGGCCATGTCCAATGAATTGTTTCAATTCACCTCACCATTAGGTTTGATCATAAAGTGTTTATTAGAGTAAGGCATGAAGTTTTAGCTTGAAATTCTACCTTTAGCGTATCCATCATTGACTGTCAGAGGCACATCTTTCACAATGAGGGGGAACAGTTATATCCTGCCTCAGCCATTTGTCATTTGTCAAGATTCGTTTTAAAAGTATAGCATTTTGGGGATGTGGATGGGCTGGAGAAAGAAAGAAGGGGTGTGTGTGTGTAAATGATGTAATTATATTTTAATTTAAGAAAATGAGTGGCATTTTCAGAATTTTCTAGTTCCCTCACCACTTCATAATACTATTTTAAAAACTCTCTTCAACAGGGACTTCAAGCTTACCCTTGACTATGAAGAGAAGGTTCCCCTAGAGCCTGTGATGCTCACAGAGAAAATGAAAGTTGCCATGGGACTGATCTCTGCCACTGAAGTTATAGGTGCTCTCTCCCCCACCCCTCTCCCACCTCCCTTCACAGTCAATGCTCTCAGTCTCTGCAGTGGCTGGCCTCTGCCTAGCCTTCTCCAAGCCCTCTCCTCAACCTGCTGTCGCTGCATAAACATCCTCCAGTCTCCTCAAAGCACTTAGCCTGCAGCAGGTGCAAAGGGCCCTTAAAATAAAAGAGACCCTGCCAGCTTCCACTCTCTTTCTTGATGGCTGTTCTCCTGAAGGGGCAGATGGCTCTTTTCCTACCTCCCTCTTCTCTCTTCTTCTTCTTTCCCTCTCTGTCCTCCCTCTTTCTATTCTTTCCCTTCCACCTTCCTTCCCTTTCTAATAAAACTTCTCACTTAAGCTCTGTCTGCCTGGCATGTTTGTCCCTCGCCTGCCATGGAATCACCCATTACTCCCAACAGTACCCTGCACAGACACTGTGTACGTCTCACTGTCTCTTCACATCCTGCCTATCCCTGCTTCTTCACACAGCAGTTAGGCAATTTTGTAAGAAAGAAGTTGCCACTGTCAAAGACAGGCTGCTATACAGAATTAAAAAGAAAAACAAAAAACAAAACAAAACAAAACAAAAAAACCACAACAACAAAAAAATGGTAGTTACCATCTGATTTGACAACTCCTTGCTATCTTGTTTTCCTCCAGACTTTCTGGGAAGCCACATATACACTCTAAAGCCTATATTAGGGTTGACAGGTGATCATGAAAACAGTTTCCCTTTACATCCAAAAAAAAAATGTGTTCACTGTATTTCTAAACATGGCATTATTAATTCTTAGATTTAGCACTTACCTAACATGTCTAAGGCCCTGGGTCAGTACCTCAAGGAAAGAAACAGCAAGAAAAGTTCATATGAATCAGCAAATCAAAATTAGGCATGGAGGCATTTAATCTTCTAGAATTGAGACCAGTCTGTCTGCAAACCTCCCCCTGGGTCTTTCCCAAGCTGTTGGAGATATTCCTCTTTCTAAATCTTGCACTACTGGTTCTTATTCCTGCTGTTTGGAATGCTACTTGCTTGATAGTATCCTTCCCTGACTCATCCCAAGCTCACCTCTACATCTAAAATAGTGGGAAGTCCCCATCTCAGATAAACAGAATTGTTTACTCAACTGTGACAAGGGAGGAGACTGCTCTGGTGACCTGCAGCAGCCCCATTGGTGTAATATTATTCCCACAAAAGGTGTGCACACAAATGCATGTTGGATTTTGTTGAGGATTTGTTGTTCTGCTGGTTTGGATGTTGCTGAGCCAAGCAGGAGCAAGCGAGCTTTAACCACAGTTGAAAGGAGCACAGCAGAGTGCTGATTTAGGAGTCCGGTTTTCTAAAGACAAGAGAGGGAGTAGATGACCTTTCCGGATCCCTCCAGTCTGAAGGTTTTTATCATTCTTTGCACGTACTCTGTCTAGACGTAAAATGTGGATGCGCTTGCCTTTATGGTTGCAACATGAGAAAAGTCTAATTGCGCCATCTACAGTCTGATTCTAGGAAGTGCTCCGCTTCAGCAGAGGACACAGCACCAAACCCAGACAACAAGAAGGGAGAAAAACCCACTGGAAAGAACACATCTCAGAGACTGTCCCCCAAGAATCTGCGTGTGTTCTTGGCCTTACATTTCAAAGAGACTGTAAAATAGCACTCTGCAATTATTTATTTATATAATCAATGTTTCGTGGGTTATGGAAATGAAAAATTTGGCTGTTCCTTTGATAAGCAGAGGACAAAGACCCATAGAAGCAGATTAGCCATCCATGGCTACACAGGGATTACACTAAGACCAAGTGCTTTGACTAAGAATATGACACTGGTCTGATGCCTCTCACACGTTTTAAGTACAGGCAACCTGAAGCCATCTTGTACTTTCTATCCTTATAAATGCCTCCCACATCTGTAACTTTCCAGCTCCGGGAGGGCTCAGGGTAAAGTAGCTTCCTTCTTTTTCAAGCACACTAAAGACCTGCCCTGGATATGCTCTAATTCTCTGTCCCCCTTAGGGCCTCTACTCCTTTACTCAGGAGTCAGGCTCAATATTACCTCCTCAGAGAGGTCACCCTCAGCTGTCAGAGAGGGGGTGGCACCTCTCAGTCTGTCTTTCTTGTTTTTCTAAGTACAGTTTAGTGTACTTTACAGATCCTTATTTATCTGGGAATGGATCAAGTATACTAAATGGTACATGGATCCAAAGATCTGATCAGTATGTTGGAGCTGTGATTCCCACACCAGGCTCTGTCTAACATGGATGTCTTCCTGTCTTGACCACATCTGATGGCTTCAAGACTGAGTGATTGAGAAAGAAGACAAAAGGAAGAGGGGAAACACTTCCACACTTTTAGAATATGTCAGTAGAAACATCAAATAAGTAGGTCATAACCAAGTAAGGAAATCTGTTTTAGAGGACTCGGGCTATCTGATGACATTCCTGTACTGAGGGCTGGTAGAAGCTAGTGGTCTGTTTCCATATTACATAGCTACGCAATGAAGAGGCATTAAGGAGGCTAAAGACAGCCCAAGATAACTTGCTTTGGACTGGTAACATTACAGATCTCCATAACCCAGAAGATGTATTCAGTCAGTGAGCTGATAGCATTGACTCTCTAGCATTGCCTTGACTCTCCCACCCTTTTACCCCCCCCCCACCCCCGCCTTGGAACCCTGAGTTCACACTCTCCAAGCTCTACACCTGGCCCAACATAGGCCCTTTCCTGGCCCCACATACCTACTTCTAGCTACTATTCAAGTGCCTGGATGCTAGACTCTCCAAAAGGAATGGGAACTTCCCAGCCAGCTCCTAGCCCAGCAGCATGGAAAACTCCTTAGCTTCCCATAGACTGTAACTAGGGATGGAATCATGATTACCCATAGTCACTCAGTGAGCTTTTCCCACAGCCGCTGCACTGCAGACCAAGATGGCAATAGGAGCCAGGCTTCCATCACTGTAGTTACTGTGTTTAGCAGCTTTCCCCATCACAGTGACCAAGTAGCAACTTAATGGAAGAAAAATTTATTCTGGCTTAAGTTCAAGGTGCTTATTCCATCACAGTGCAGGAGACATAGTAGCCGTCAGAGAAGACATGTAGGCAGGGACAGAAAGGCTGGCTGATCACATATCCAGAGTCAGGAAGCAGGGAGCCACAAATGCTATGCTTGTTTCATTTTCTCTTTCCTCCAGGTCCCAGCCCAGGAAATGGTGTAGTCAACTAAGGAAGGTCTTTCTGCCCTAGTGAACCTAATCTAGAGCTCTCTCACAGGCATGCTCAGAAGCATGCCTCCATGGTGACTTCAGAGTCCATCAGGTTGACAACACATCTTAACCATCATTTCTTTACAAGGAACTGGCCTTCTCAATGGTTATTAGTCAAGCTTCGGAGCTCATCGTGTCATACTGAGGAATGAACCCGGTCTTTTCCCATGGTTTGCTCCTCTGCAAACAGAAAATTGAGCTTGTGACACCAGGGTCTTACATGAATTTCTCCTGATGTGAATCCATAAAAGACCATCAATGAGTGGTTAAGATGGTAGTGATTCACACCATGACTGTCATGGGGATTTTCACATAAGGAGAGAGGCTCAGAGTTGAACAGAGTTTGAATACCCTCATCCCCTACGGGAACTTGAATCTTTAAAAGGCAAAGATGTCTTGGTTAGTGGATTAAATATGGAAACAAGGGGCTGATGTCAGATGACATAGATGTTTCCTCTTCTCATCAGGTCAATGTGTCCTGATGCATGGTCACACAAAATGGGCCTTTGACATGGGAGTTACATACAGTGTTGAAGATGCTCAGTACCTAACCATGAACATCGAACCCATATCTGAACTCATGTCAACTTTATGCTACGTCTCCTTTGGCTAAAAAGTAATACCTCAAAACACTGTTCCTTCAATGGAATCTCTCACTGAGGGAAAGAAGTGAGCAGGGTCCCCAGCTTCATATAAATTTGTCAGACCATTTCTATCCACTTTTAAATTTTACCCCTTCCTATTGCTATAATAAAACACTGGCCAAGACAACTTATGAAAGGGTTTATTTGGGGCTTACAGTTCCAGAAGGATGAGTCTATCACCATCACACTGGGGAGTATGTCAGAAGGCAGGCATGACAACAAGCAGTGGCTGAGACCCCACTTCTGAGACCAGGCTGGTCCTAAACTCACAGAGATCTGCCTGCCTCTGAGACCCCACTTCTTGATCCACAAACAGGAAGCAGAGAGAGCTGGCTCAAAATGACTTGAGTATTTTGCAACTTCAGAGCCTACCCCAAGGCATACTTCCTCCAGCAAGGCCACACCTCCTAAGTCTACCCAAATAGCTACCAACTTGGGACCAAATATTCCAATGCATGCAACTTAATGGGGTCATCTCATTCAAACTATTGCACCAGCCAGTGTCATAGCTCTGGTACAAAAAATACAGTGAAGTCAGAGTTCAACTTGCTATCACCACAACTTAACTTAGAGACAGTTTTCTGAAAGTGTGGGCTTATAAACTACAGGAGATAAGGGTCTAGGTTAGAAAAGTTCCTAAAGCTTTGGGGTGTCTTAACTAGGCCCTGAACCAGGAGTAAAAGGTTATGGGTTCATCATTTATTTGCTTAAGCTTCTTAGCATACTTAGGAGCAATCAACCAATTCTGTCACTTTATTTCCACTAAAGTGTTATATGTAGTATGTACTTGTTCCTCTAAAGCTTTTCCTATAAGCACTTTATAGACATCTATAGAGGATATTTAAAAAAAAATAACTCTGTGTGCGTGTATATGTGTCTGTCTGTCTGTCTTTCAGAGTTGATTCTCTCCTCCCACCACTTAGATCCTGGACAAAGAACTCAGGTCTCCATGCCTGGTAGCAAGCATCTTTATCCAGGGAGCCATCTCACAGGCCCTCCTCCATAGGTGAGTTTCAATTGTTTTGCTGTTGCCTGTCATGAACTTCCAACATCCCTTCTACTTGGAAAAGTGTGTGGATGACTTTAAGTTCAGTCATGTCAGAGAACCCATAATACAGGGAGGAAGGGTTCTGAAGTTGCTGACCTCTGGAGTCTGTTTCAGTGTGAAATTCTTCCTCAGTGTGGATCAGAGCAGTGAGGATTGACAGGACAAGTCAAAGCTCCTGGCTGTCAGAGACACAGAGCAGGACAGGAAGGAAAGATGAACCTGAGACAGGCTGGAGCTTGGGGTTTAGTTGGGCAGATCCTTAATCATTCCCTGAAAGCCTCAACATACAAATTGTTTTAAACTTTTTTTATTTTTATGTGTGTGAGCATTCTCTTGTAGGTGCCCACAGATCTTTAGTGCTGAAGCTACCGGCAGTTGTAAGTAACCTGGTGTCAGTGGCGGGAACTAGACTTCAGTTGTCTGGAAGAACAGTAAGCACTCTTAACCTGAGTCATCTCTCTGGTGTCAGTAAACCTCAACTTTGAGGTGACACTACTCTCTTAGGACCCTTCAATGTTGTGGTGCCACACACAGAACAAGCCCAGAATTTGGAGAAGCTGGAGGGGATGATACAGGAAATGTGGTGTTGTGGGTCCAGTCAAGTGATGTGGCAGCAGCAGTCAATTGGGGTGAAACTAAGCAGCTTCATCTTCCCAAGATCTAAAGAAGGCCATTGCCACATGTCCACCTAAGTCTCACATGAGACCACAGGGTACCACCAGGAAAGCCACTGTGGGAGCCACAGCCATGGCTCAAGACAAGGAGGCAAGGCATGACCACCATACCTCTGGGCAAAGAAAGAAATCCCAGAGTTTACTGAAATGGAAATCTCAAGTCAAGAACAAAAATGTGTGAACCATAGCCACAGCAGTCCTGAGAGAACTTCGTTGCATCAAATATTTATATTTACAAAAGGAGAGAGTGAGAGAGAGAGAATGAGAATCAGGGATCTGAGCCTACATTTTAAGAGGAAAATCTTTGAAAGGTAAAATAATTAGGAAGGGGTAGGAGAGAAATTAATGAGCCCAAAGACAAGCAACTAAGAAAAATCAGTAAATCTTGAACCTGGAGCCTTGATCTGTTTGTGTTTCTGCCACAATTTATCTGGAGTCTTGTTTTTAGTTTGAGATAGGGTCCCATGTATACCAAGTTAGCCATAAACTCCTTATATAGCGAAGGATGACCTCGAAGGATGATCTGATCCTCCTGCCCCTGTCTTCCTAGTTCTAGGATCATGGGTACATGCCACTCTTAGTTTTGCTCTAAGTAAAGTCTGAAATGGAGTTTTATTTCTTAGTTCTGGAGACCTGGTCTTACCTTCTGAATGGTGTCTTGAAAGTTTCATCCTCCAGAGAAGAGTGTGGGTCCTCGGGAGGGCAAGGAAAGGATGGGGAGCAGATCTCTGCAAGTTTTCTGCTGTTTATCGCGCTGATCTCACTTTAGGATGTGAACTCAGGACTTCCCAAGCTTCTCAACTTGTAGCCCCTTTCCACCAGAGAAACCCTTATGTGGCCTAGAGTTTACAGGCATATAAAATAGGCATACAAACTTTGTATCTGTTGATAATATACCATAAAGAAATTCACTTAACACAATTGTTGGTTTAAAACAATTGTTGGTTTAGACAGAATTTTTTCCATTTATTGAAGAAGAAAGCAAATATTTATACTAATGACAAAGGTGTACCTATTTATTTCTACATAGAAAATTGCATCCTAGCTGAAAATTTGATCCCAGGAACATCTTTGGTAAGTTACAAAGTTAGCTGATATTTTGATTTTATTTACAGATTCTATTTTTGTGCATGGATGTGTGTCTATGAGTATATGCCACATATGCTCAGGAGACCAGAACAATGTCAGATTCCCTGAAGCTGGAGTTACAGGTGGCTGTGAGCCACCCAGCATGGATGCTGAGAGCCAAACTCGGAGCCTCTGGAAAAGCAGTAAACACTCAGCCACTGAGCCTGCTCTCCAGCCCTGACCATTTGATTTTATAATCATAAACACAGAATACCCAGTCCTAGTACTTTCAGGGCCATTTCAGAAATTATTAGTATTCTGCCCTAATCCCAAGCCCAAATTCATTTCACAATCTTTATGACTCAAGTCAGCATATCAAACAGCAACTTTTGAATCAGGCATTTTGACACAATCCAACCCAAAGACATAATAATTTGATATTCACACGCTGAGGACTGACAGTAGAAAAACACTAATGTCTTTGCTTTCCATAGACCATCATGTATAAGAGCAGCCGGCTTTGTATGCCTTGCAAACACTGGTTCACAAGGCACAGTTGGCTAGACACTGACCTGAGGTGTTTCAAGCATGTTTGCTGGCATTCATAGCATGGGCATGCACTGTGCAAAGCACCTGTGTGAAGCATCCAGAGCCCATGCTGCAGTCAACTTGTACAATACGACATAGGTAAACACCGCCAGAAACATCCCTCTCAGACTGATCAAAAAATAATACAAAACAAAACACCAATCAGTACTATGAGTTAAGGAACTATAACTATGTTGTCATGTTAAAAGGGAAATGTTCAAACAAGTTCGTGTGTGTGTGTGTGTGTGTGTGTGTGTGTGTGTGTGTGTGTCTGTCTGTCTTAAACAAAGGGAACAAATTTCTTGAAAAATAGTGCATCACATCTACAGAAAATAACTGACAACTTAAAGTCTTTGGTCACTAAAATGATTGCATTTGTTCGGTGTTTTTAGGCCAGTGAGGGGAACAGCTTTGCCCCCTACAGGTTCCCTGGCATGATCTTTTGCCTGACCAGAGCCCAAACAAAGCTACATGACCATGGACTGAAACTCCTGAGCTCACCAGTCCACTAGAAGTCACACCCCGAATGGAGGAGAATGTGCCTCACCTTAGTCACAGCCATGAAACTGAATGGACTTTGAACCATCACAAGAGAAGGGTAAGGAAGTGAAGGCCATACAGTGAGATCTGGTCAAAAAACAAAAAGCCCCAAATAACAACCAAAATGTACCAGGATGTCCACGCATAATTTGGGGAAGGTGAAGATGTCTTAGGACAAACATGAAATGCAGTAACAAGGACAGACAAAGGCTGTTAAGCTTCTATTAACCTAAATAAAACATTTTTTCTTAATAAGACATTAAGGAAGTGAAAGGACAGCTAAGGCTACATAGAGAAACCCTATTTCTAGAAAACAAAACAAACAAAAAAGAAAACAACAATAAATTGAAATAAAAACACAAGCACACACAATGTTCTATTCACAAATGTCTGTAGTAGCTTTATTCAAAATATTTCTACATTGTAAATAACCCAAATAGCCACCAACAGATACACAGAGTAGCCAATCATAGTATATTATTTAGTATAAAGTCATTATAGGGATAGTACTCATAATTAAAAGGAATGAACTATTGATAAATACAACAGAACACGTGTAAAAACATGTTAAGCTTTAAAAAAAAAAAAAGCTCAACACATGAGTATATCTCATTTGATTTAATTTACATGAAATTCTAGAACAGACAAACTTTATCCCCAGATATCGGGAGGAGGGAGAGAGGCAGGGGGAACTGCAGAGGGAGACAATGCATGCCCTGGTGAAGGACATGGTTCTGTCTTGCCTGGGGGTGGTGGCATTGGTATATAAATGTCAGGGCTGAACTGTACAATTAGGACAGGTGCATGGAACGCAGGAAAGCAAGCAGCATACTGCTGGGGCAGCAGACAGGAACCACGGGCACAGCGCCTGCCTTCTTAGTTGGATATACACTAATTCTCTATTTGTTTCTTCAGTAGCATGTTAGGGGGTCAACTTTTCACCAAATGAATGGCCGGATGAAATCACAATATTAAAAGAAATAGACACAAATAATGGAGATTAACAAAACCTATGAGGTAAGCTGGCTCCACAAGAGGCACAGATGGCTTCAAGTCAAATGACTAACTTCTGTAACCACTGTTCTGTGGTGACATCTGAGTGATGAGGACTCTGCCCAGGTACCCAAACATAAGTCTGACCAGGGGACTGAATCAACATGTTAAGTCTCTTACCAAATTTAAGGAAATCTCATTATAAAAAGACAAATGGTTACATGTTCAGGAGAATTTGATATGTTCAACTTAGGAGCTCACTGTTAAAGAAAGCAGAATATAACTTAATTTTTAAAGTCTATTGCACTTAGAATAAAAGTCTTCAACTCAACTTTAGAGATTTAGGAAGAAAACATTTTTGCTAGGCTAGGAATGAAGCTGAGGGCCTCATCCATGCCAAGCATGCACTCTACCATTAGGCTACATCCTGCCCCCCTAGACAATTATTTTTAACGTTATCATCGCAAATTATTCATTAAAACAAGTTTTTATGAATATTTTTCTTTTGATACTAAACCCTGCCCTGATGGCAACATTAACACCTGGAACATACACTTCCTGCCCTTGAGAAGTTTATTCTATTGGGGGTGGGGGCATGATTCTATTTTTCTTTACATTTTACTATAGACGGCTTATGACATGTTTTGAAAAAAGAATGCTACAGCAACAAAAACACTAGCTCTTATCTCATTAAAGAGAATTCACAATGAGCAATGCCTTGCTTTCGATTTTACTTACACACTCCTGTAACTCATCTAGATGTTTTTCACACTCCAATGTGAAGGGGAAAGTGGCCTCCTCCACCATCCTCCAGATGAGGACAGAATACTAACAATGATCATCACTGCAGTCAGGAAGCAGAGGCCACCATCCTCTGCCCTTGACCCTTACTGGGGGCTCATCCCTTATGCAATGGGGAAAGCAAATTGCAAAGGGCACGGGCTGTATGTGACTCACTCTTCCTAACTCCAAGGCTCCCAGCAGCAACTCCCCAGCTTTGTCTCTAAAATTGTATTTAGCTAATCTTTATTTCATACGCATACACAATGCACTTTGATCATATTCACTCTTACCTTTCCCACCCCCTACTTCTCCCAGACATCCCCCTTCCATCTACCAATTTCATATCCTCTTTCCTTCTGTATAAGCCAGAGTTCAACTAAAGCTGCCACTAGCCTCAGAAGTACAGGGCCACCCACTGGCACAAAAGCAACTTAGAGATTGCACTGCTACAAACTGAGTCTCCTTTCTTAGCAGCCATCAACTGTCAATGGCCCCACAGAGCTGGGACCTTGTGAGCCCCTCCGCCCCATCCATGCTGAATGTTCACTGGTTGGATGTGCAGATGGACACAGTTGCACAATGGCCCCTCATGTCCAGTCTTACAGAATTCTCCCCTGGCCTTGGCTTCTTCCTTGATGTTCCCAGAGCCTTGGGGAGAACAGGTGACAGAGATATCCCACTTGAGGGGTTTGTCCTTTCTTGATATAGTATCCTTCTGTATCAACATTACACTGCTATGAGCTGGATATTGGATTCATCCAACATGCCAATTAGTCCTCATCTTAGTAATGCCTATGGATTCAGAACCCTGGTCCTGGTGGGTTATACTTCCAGGAAAAAGGAAATCTAGATTCTTACACAGAGCCTCTTAACTTCCCATTTCCACTCCCTAAAAGCACTTGATAATATCAACTAGCAAATGGAAAAGGATTTGCTGAGTGAGAGACCCTAATAGCAACACTCACATCCAGCAATCTGATTCTGGGTATCAGGGATGCTCTCAGCTTTTACAACATCACCTCCATGTCTTCAGTGACATTAATTTAAACAAAGGATAGCTTGTGCTATAACATCTAAGTGGTTAATAGCAGTTGTGATCAAATTTTATTGGTTTTTGCATAAATAGCCAATAGCATATCTTTACAACAATACACTTATCTTACAACACCCACTTTTCTTCGTGGGGATGTTTGTGAATTTTATTTATTTTTTTATTTTTTCAGAGGCAGTGGGAAGAGAGAGAAGAAATGAAGGATGAGGTTTCAAAGTGTATCTCAGGTAGACGTAAGTATTTGGCAATTACTCCCTTCATTTAAAAAGTCAGCTTTATAACCTGGAAATACTTAAGTATAGTGCATCCACTTTATTAAACAGAGATGTGCCACCTAGGTGCCCAAGTTTACATTTAGCATTATCTAGAGTCGTGTCTGTAGGCTTATTTATTAAACAGTAGTTTTAAATGACACGCATCAAGATCTTTAAATAATCTCATATCTGGATTGAATATGGAAGAGCTGACATTTAAAAAATTACCATTTATTTATTCATTATTAAAATCTGACAATGCCCCCAAGAGTAAGGCGCCTTATGTGTAAAAAGATAATATAGTCTTATTAACCAGCCATTATGTAAATCACATACATAGCCACTCATGTATTAGATTGTTCAGGCTGATGTTCCTATTTGAACAAAGTCCTGTAAGTCCACTAATAACACTGCAGAGCCAGCCACTCCTGAACAAAAGCCATCTTCATATTAGTATTTCTTGGCTAGTCTCAGTATTGTTAAGCACAATGGATCTTTCCCCCTTAATGAATATGAGTGAATTAAGGCAAAAGGACACAGACCAGCTTCTTCCACAGCTTATCTTCTATCTTATTTAAAGTTGTTGTTGGGGCTATACAGGCTGCAGATCTGCTGGCTGCAAAGATACAAGTTGTCCCTGGACCAATGCCTGACACATTAGCCACGAGATTACAATCTTGGTGCTCCCAGTATCTTCCTTCAGTTTATCATCAGGACTACTCCTCAGCATGACACACAATGCTGATGTTCAAATGACACCACTTAGTTGCTATGTATCTTGGCTGTATGTAGATTATTTCCTTATTTAAAATATTTAATAATTGAACAATAACCTACTTAGTCTTTGTAAACTCTCCATTGCACAATTTTTCACTTTTACAGCCATTTTCTGCTGGGCTGTTGAATTCTCCGTCTGCCATCTTCCTCACATAACTAAGTGGTCCTTTCCCTTCAAAGGAGGAAGGATTTTTAAAAGAGCCTCCAATTCTATCCCACAATGTGAAATACTGTCCATAGTTATAGTCAAAAAACAAGTGGTGGTCTGTGTGATGAGCTGACCCGTTAATATATGGCCTTAACATCTGGGGGACACGAAAATCACCATCGTGAATAGAAATAGTCCAGACATTAACCAAGACATATAAACCTAAGTAGACCACCTTGTGTAGTGGAAAGACAAAGGGATATATATGGTAAGGGAGACTCTGGAGGAAGCCATCCACAGGGTGAAAAGCATGACTTGCAAATGGAGTGGGGATCTTCCAGATATGATGAGGTTTATGTATGCGCTGAGGAGGAAAAGGATATGGTTAGAGCCATGTACGAACTTAGCTTCCGCTCTGGGTACAGATATGCCCTAACTGGAATTGGCAACTTAGCTTCCGCTCTGGGTACAGATATGCCCTAACTGGAATGGGCAAAGTCACTCCTTCTTTACCCCCAAGGTAAATAAAATACATACAGGCCCTATGATGAATAATGACCCGAAGAGCTTCTTGGGCATTTAATACTGGCAAGAGAAAGACTTAGACTCTAAAGTACAGATTTTATAATACTGAGATGAGTGACATCTTCCCCTTTAAATGAGTCTACCTTGTAAAACAGTCTATGGTGCAGGCCCCTGTGAATCCAGTAGATCAGCATGTCTGTGAAAAACAGGAACGATACCACGCTAACAATGAGATGAATCCAGCCTAAGAGAGACCACACAGAACAAGAGTCAGTTTCGCTCCAGAATTAGTGTTCCCTTTCCACATGTCCACAAAAATGCAAAGGGGATCTACACTCAAGTATGAGTTATCTCCCTTTACTACCTAGAATGGCTTCCATCCCTGCTTCCCCTCACCTAACAGCTTGGAATATCCTAACTTTCACTAATTTTGTAATTTTAATTAAATTTTGAGCTGCTATAAAAAACACAAAAATTATTCATAAAATATTTCATTTCTTTTTTGACATATTATTTTGCTTATTTGTTTTTGGATACAGGTTTTCTCTGTGTAGCTCTGGCTGTCCTACAACTTACTCTGTAGACTACAATGGACTCAAACTCAGAGCTGCCTGACCCTACCTCCGGAGTGCTGGGATAAAAGGGGTATACAACCACCCAGCTATTAACTTTATTATTCTGAATTATGTGTGTGCATATGCTTGCGCATGTGAAAGCTCTCGCTCCCCTGTGGCTACAGTGTCTAGCAGTTGTGAGCCACTCGATGTGGGTGCTGGGAACTGAACTCAGGGCCTCTTAACAGCTGAGTTATCTTCCCAGTATAAGTATTACTTAATTAAACTACAAAGATGCCCATGAGAAAGGATATTCTTACTGCTTTCCTTTATATTAGCATTCTCAAATCCTATATTTGTGCACTACCTCCTTGCCTGGAGCTTAATTTTCCACTAAGTACTTTCACTCTAGAGACTCACCCCATAGTGAGTCCTTTCTGAATATTTCCAGCCTCATCCTCCTGAGATTTTGCTCCAACCAGACTGATGCACTCAACCTCCCCTGTACCTGTGGCATGTTACCACTGACTCGGGCTCACACTGTCCCAACATGTCTAGAATGCCCTCTTCCTGATTTTGCTCATTCCCTCATTCAATGCCAAAGCCTCTTGAAATTAACCACCTCCTACTTTGAGAGCACAGCTCTGGTATCATCAAGCTAGGGTTCAAGCCTCAGGCCCATTATCTATTAGCTGAGCATATAGGCAGGTTCTGAATGCTTTCTTCCCTAATATGCCCCTCCTAAAAGCAGCCCAGCAACAAGAGCTACTCTGCAGAGTTGCTGAAGAAAAGCAATGGGCTGAGATGGGGCAGAGAAGCCAAGTGCTGCTGGCACTTGTCAATCTCAATGAACACTACTCTGCCTTCCTATATTCTGGATGTCAGGAAAGGATCTTGAAGGAATTTCAAAACTGCACAGAGGTCATGTCACTGCAAGACTACCTTTAAAATTAGAAAATCTAAAGCTCTAAATATAGGGGTCAATTTCTCAACTCTGGACAGAGACACAATGAACTACTATAACCAATATACTTTGAATATGTCTACAGATATGAAACAATGACCACATGTACTAAAACCATCAGAATGCAAACTGCATACATAGTGTTTCGTTTCTGCAATGTAATCAAGGAAGCAGGCAGGTGCAGATGAGAGGGAAGTCAAAACAGACATATGGACAAATGACAAATGGCTTCTAGTTTCTAGGCAGCAGGTCAGTTACTGTGACTTTTAGTAATTCACATATTACTGAAATTACTTTCCCTTCAGTTTGAAATAAACACAAGGGCCTATCCTGATCAGTATTCCCTTAGGCACCATGCCATCCAAAACTGACTTTAAAAATGAGAGTGAAGTTAAGAAAGTCCACATGTGTGGTCAGACAGGAATGGAAAAAAGCACAATAGTCAAAACACCTGGGAAGTTTGACAGAAAGGAGAAAAAGGCATCTTGGTGCTTTAAAGAAAGTTGACTGTAAGGCAATCATAAAGGCCCACTTTGCAAATTTAAAGCCAGCTTGAGCTACCTAGCAAGACTCTAGAAAGAAGAAAAGGAAAAGGGGGGATAGGGGTAAGGAAGGCAAGAAAGGAAGGGGAGAAGGGAGGAAGGCAGGCAGACTGGGGACGTGGCTCAATCAGGAAAGTGCTTGCCTCTCAAACATGAGCACCTGAGTTTGATCCTTAGGAACCAAAAACAAAAAACAAAAAAAAAAACCCAACAACAAAAATGCTGGATGTGGGTTTGTGGATTTGGAATTCCAACACTGGCGAGGTAGAGAGGTAGAAACAGACTGGAGCTAGCTGGCCAGCCAGTCCAGACCAAGTGGTAAACTCCAGGAAAATGAGAAAAACTGTCTAGACCTAGCCTTTAACTCCAGCACTTGGGAGGAAGAGGCAGACAGATAGATCTCTGTATATTTGCTCTACTTAACTAAGCTCCAGGCCAGCCAGAGCTACCTACTAAGGACTTGTCTCAAAAAAACAAAAAACAAACAAACAGACAAACAAACACCAAAAACCCTCTCCTCTCACCGTGTAAAAATCAACAACAAAATTCCCAGGAGGTAAAGAGTATTCCTGAAGATGACATTTGAGGTAGCCCTCTGGCCTGTTGCATGTGTGAACATACATGCACACACATGAACAAAGAACAAGCAACAGGAAGGGTTCTACTAACTTATGCTTAGACCCTCCCAGTAGCTGCTCACCACTTGGGAAGTCTCCTATGTCATCATAGAGCTTGCTGTAACCTCTCAACTCCAGCAGGAACAATGAAATGGTGGGGATACTTATCCAAGGCAAAGACTTGACCGTGAACATGATCTCTCGAGAGACTTGATTCTGAAGATGAAAGTTCCAGTTATTTGAAAGTCACAACATCTGCCCAACAAAACTGCCATAAAGTTGATTGGGGATGGATTTTTAAATATTTTCTGTCTGTACTTGTACTCTGGCTCATGTCAGGCAAGAACTCTACCACCCAACTAAAGTCCTATCCCTCGTTTCTCTTTCTTTTGCTCAGATTTTATCTCACATTTTATTTTTAAATATGTGTATGTGTACGCGTGTGCCTCTCTCTCTCTCTCTCTCTCTCTCTCTCTCTCTCTCTCTCTCTCTCTCTCTCTCTCTCTGTGTGTGTGTGTGTGTGTGTGTGTGTGTGTGTGTGTGTGTGTGTGCGTGTGTGTGTGTAAATATGTGCATGTGAGTGCAATGTCTGTAGAGGCCAGAAGACCCCAGCCAGGGAGCTGGTGTTCCAGGAAGTTGTGAGCCATCAACATGGGTGCTGGGTACCAAACTTGGGTGCTCTGCAGAAGAAATATACACTCCTAACTGTTGAGTCCACTCTCCTGGGCCCACTTAAATACTAAAAAGCCGACTTCCAAACTTTTCCTGTGGAAATTTTAATACACAGCAAAGTGCAAGAAAAGTGTTCCGTTATATCTACCAAAGGCAACAGCAAATACCTTCACTTCTGAAGTGCCCCTTCCTCACCAAATCTGTATGCTGTTTCTATTTATGGAATATCTTTAAATGAACTTCCTTCCCCAGCTCCTTTCAGTCCAGGGACTATCTGACAAATACCAGTGGCAGTCACAGTTCCAAGTTGCTGGACTTGAATCCCCAGCTCAGCCATGGAAAAACACACATGGTAAAAATACCTTTCAGCTGGCAAAAGCCAGAGAGTAAAACATTTACATAAACACAATAACTACATACATGCATTTATTCATCAATATCAGCAAAGTAATTCTCATCTATATACATGGAGAAGTAAGATTTCCAGGCTAACAGAAAACAAGATCCACTTATTACTTAGAATACACAAAGGAAAGAGGTGATTAACCCTTATAAAAATATTCAACTCTTTCAGGGGGCTGTTTTCAAAAGCTCTATTTACATACAACCAGTTTAACTGAAAAATTCACAAGTACATTATAGCATTATTGTTTTTAAAGTAACAGAAGCTAGAAAATCTCTTACCTTTAAAAACTGTGGATGTTTCATTAATGAATGATCATAGACAAAATAATAGCTCAGGGTTGCACAGAAGAAGTAGAGGATATAAGCACCCAGGTTTGTGACAATCAGGAGACTAATAGTTTGTCGGACGATGTTGTCCTCTGGCCACGTGGCTGGGTATACATACGGAGTAAAGAAGTAGTGATCGGCAACGTTGAGAACCAGGTCCATGGCAGCCCCTGCAGGACAAGTGTGTTGCAATTCACTCCTCACATCTCTACAATGTTTCAGAAAAGCTCTATGTACCGTTTTTGGACTAAGAACAACTTCATGAAGCACAGACCTGGCCACCAGTTTCCCCAGGTGCCACCTTTGGCAGCAGGAGAGTACTGATTAGGTCATCTCTAGACTGACTTCTTCATGACACACAGTGTTCAAATTAGATATTAAACACCAGGAGTTGGTGGTTCACACCTTTAGTTCCAGCACTCGGGAAGCAGAGGCAGGCAGATCTCTGTGAGTTTGAGGCCAGGATAGGCTCCAAAGCAATACTGAGAAACCCCGTCTCAAAAAACCAAAATAAATAAATAAATAAATAAATAAATAAATAAAATTAGATATTAATCACATGGTAAGGTCAGGATTCCCAAGTGTTGGAGCAACATAGCAATATGCTTTTAGTAAGATTTCTTCTCCCTTATTTATCACCCTAAGGTTTAGCTACTACCACAAATCCCTTTAGCAATTTTCCCATAAGGGTTCCCAACATAGTCATTCATGCTGTCATATTATGCTCAGGTATACTTGTTTAATTAAACTTTCCAGTCATTTCCCAATGATGCCACCAGAAGTAACATGATCAATGTGCAGCATTTCTTCCAGGGTAATCTCCCCTGAATTATCCCTGGCCTGATGAGATTAAGTACCACTGTCTTTTGTGTTAGAATATCATTCAGTTGGGCTGGGGAGATGGCATAGTTAGCCAAGTGCCTGCCTTGAAAACCAGAGGACCTGAATTTGGAGCCCCAGAACCCAGGTGAAGAGCAGGGCATGGTGGGCTGTGTCTAAATAATCCCACTGAAGACAAGATGAGAGGGAGACACAGGAGGACCCTGGAACTTCCTGGTTGGCTAGCTTAGCCTACCTAGGAGAATCTCAGGCCACTGAGAGACCCTATCTCAAACACAAGATGGAAGGCACCCAAGGATAGCAACTGAAGTTCTTCTCTGACCCCCACATGCACTCACATACATACACATGCACTCTCACACACATAAGCACACAGAAAAAGAAAAATATTCCAACTATCTTCTGGCTTATCACTATCTGCTCGCATAGTAAACATTTCTCTTTAAAGATTTCTTTTTATTTTAATTTATGTGGATATGTTTGCCTAAATATAAGCCACAATACAGATGCCTGCAGAAGCCAGAAGAGGATTCTGCCTCCCCTGGAGCTGGGGTTACAGGTGATGGTAGCTTGTCTGAAGGGAACTGAACTTGGGTCCTATGCAAGTGTTCTTAACTGCAATGGCCATCTCTCCAAACATTTATTAATGCTGACCTACCAACACTATTTTGCACAGTAAGCAATTTTAAGACTAGTTCTTTATGGATGAACTATTCTAGGACATTATGATGGCCAGGCCTATGTTAAGTATGGGACAGTATATAATATAAACACTTGCTTTTCTAAGTATGACACTGCTTGGTGAAAAAGACTGTCTTGAAGATACAGTGGAGAAAAAGAAAATGCTGTAAGCATTCTTTTTAACATGAAGCCAAGGAGGAGAATGTGCAAGAGTTTTTTAGGCAGAAGGAAAGTTCCCACAAACCTCTCACCATACTTTCAGATAACTTTCACTAAGCTTTTCATTCATTCTTAATGCTGTTATTAACTATTGATATGCATTAACAGTTCTGCATTTATGTCATCTAGTTTCATGATCAACGTAACCACTAGTGACACCTGTTTACTTTTTTACTGTCAAGCATGGTTAGTATTTCATTTTTCTCTCCTAGACAATGTTTTGGTCAACGTCACTCCCAGTTAAAATTCAACTATTTTCTTTGCCAGTCCAAAAGTCACAAGTGGCATTAGTTACCCAACTATGTTTCAGTAGAAAGTGTCAGAAGCATACCACACACCAGCAGTACCCTCAATACTGGCAGGTGCGGTACTGACAGCAGTTTCAACTCTACTGTCACCCAGAAAGCTCTCTTCACCTACTTCTGACATTTTCACATGGAAGTAAACAAAACAACAGAAAAGCAAAAGACTGCCGTAAGGCACAGGCAGGAATACCTGGTATATAACCCAAGAAACAACAGGTGTGCGTCAGTCAGGACCTGTCATCAGATGAGTCCGAGTGCTGAACCTGTGGCAAAAACAAAACAATTGTTTGGTTCTCAGGGCTTTCAGGCTTGGCAGCAGTGACCGCTCCTGCATTAAGTACACTTTTACAAGCAAGGTGCTTTCAAGGAGAAACTTTGTGTGTAACCTGGGGCAGGTTGCCCAGCTGTTCTTCACAGGTATGGAACTGCTTTGTGTGTACTCTAATGATGGAGGGCAGTACCTGTTTCTCCAGAATCTCCGGGATCTGTGTCATGAACTCAATAGGAAAGAGAAGACTTCTTGCTGCATATTTAATTCCTAGCTACCTTGACTGAAACTGAGCACAACTTCAAATGTTGTAATAAATTGCACCTTTTCTGTGGATGGTTTGGATCCTTACCTTTTGTTCACTTTCCCTTTGATGTTTCAGTTTCTTCATTAAAAATCTCTGCTACCTCTCCTCCTCTCCCTCCAGGTCCATTACTCAAGCCATCCACCCTCCACAACTTTCTGAGTAGCACCACACCCGGCTAGGATCTTATATACTAAGAGGCTTAGCCCTTTGCTTATGGGATGAATCACAAATATTTTTCTCTCACTTTGACATGAAAAAAATTAATTTACATTAAGTATACTCTGATATCCATCATATATGCCACCAATCACTCAAAAACATCCAATTTAACTGGTATCAAGTGCTATACAGTAATAAACACCCACATGTTCATACAATTTTGTATGTAACTTTAAGAGTTAAATCCCTTAAAGTCAGAGGCTCCGCAGACTCTCAGTTAACCAGGCATTACTGCTTGAAACTGAAGTTCACAAGAAATCTTATACTGCCTTTGCAGATGAAGCATTTTTTTCCTTCAAATCATGACTATCAATTAGACAGGCAGGAGCTGTATCAGTGATATTTCTCCAGCCTAGTATGTCCAAAGCCTTGGTTCCTTCCCCAGCATCAGATAGATAAGTAAATAAATACATTATTACACCTAGATGACTTAAAACTATTTTTCTTCACTAAAAGAAAAAGCACAGAAACAATAGCTAGCATTGATATATTTTTCAAAAAGCCTGCATATTATTAATCCCCCATCTCCACCCCAGGGTCTTTGCCTTGTAGCCTGGAACTTCAATTTTCCTGCATCGGCCTCCTGCGCTCTTACGATTCCCCACACCACATCTCATCTGATTTTTACACATTTGGGGGGGGGGCGGGCAATGGAAAGGTTCTCCTATCTAACTCTCACACGTCTATAAGGTATATATTGTATAACCTTAGCATACAGGACAGTGAAGGCAGGATGTGATGTAAATATAGTGCTCTATATTGTTACCTCTCTAAAATCACACATATGAATAAGGAATTCTGAGTTCTCCACACTATATATTACATAATGAACACACACACACAATCCCAGTAATAAATCAAGGGTCATAAGACTGTTATCAGCAAAAATTTTAACAAAACAACTGATGGTGACACGCTCAGCTAACCCACAAAGTTTTGACCCGAATCACTTTCCAAACTGGTAACTTCTCCAATGAGGCCATGTTTTCACTTGGACCACCTTCGAATTTACTTGGCAATAAAACCGGGAAAGCAGTGTACACGATTTTTGTTTGTTTTGTTTTGTTTTGTTGTGCTATAGTACGCAGTTTCAAAATCGAAGCGACTACTGGCCCACCACCTTCACTAGGTCGCAGTAATTGTCAGACCCAGGTCCTCAACCTGATCTCTTCTCCCAGAGAAGCACGTCGCAAAGCAAAGCACCAGCGTTCCCCATCTCTCCCAGGATGTAGGATCCACGACAGACAACCTCCAGCACTGGCGGGGACCCAGCTCTCCCGGGTCGGTGTCCTTCCCTGCCCCGTAATAGCCCTGCCCATATTACAGGCCCCTCGGCCCAAGGTGCCCACCCGGCCACCACCCCATGCCACCTGAGCCTCTAGCGGGGACCGCCACACCTGAGCGGAGGATGTTCTCCCATTAACCGGAAAATGGGGATCCCTCACGATCGCTCGCTGGTCCTCCCACTCGCGGGTGTCCAGCTGCCGGTACAGGAAACCTACCTGCAGGGCCGGAGCCGTTCAGTCTGCGGCCGCCGCTACACCAGCGGGGGCAGGAGCTGGAGAGCCGGAGACACCGCCCGCTCAGCAGAACCCCGCCCACCTGCAGGCAGCCCGCCAATCAGCAGCCTGCGCCATAAGCTGATGTGACGGCGGATCGCGCGACCTGGAGCGGCGCGGCCTCCGTGGTCACGTGATCACCGCTCGCGAGCCCCGCCCCCCGGCCGAGTCCTCGGAGACTAACCAGGCGCAGTGGGCCGCCTGTCTAAAAGCTCGCGGTTGGAGCACGCTCCCCTGCCCACTTTCTTCCCGCCACGAAAGTGTACGGGATTCGTGCATACGACCCGGTATGAGTACAAAGTGACATTCGTCCTGAAGGAAGATCGATGACGTTTTCTTTGAAGTTAATAGCAGACGCATTTGTCCCGTGATTGTGGCTCTAACATTCATCAATCTGCTGCTATTTTCACCTCCCTGGAACAAGTACTTTTAAGTAATATTGAAGAGTTAGCATCTGCATAAAATCTGGAAATTGAAGAATATGTGTCGTTTGGTAAATTAAAGAAGCAATTGTTTATGAAGATAAAAAAAGAAAAAGGTTCTGATCTCACCGAACCAGCTTTACATGGGTGTTTCAATACTGACAAGATGAAGATATAGATATAGAAGATATAGAAGAAAAAAAAAAAAGAATTTAAATATCAAATTGGGTAATTGTGACTCAAGAATCTAGTCCGCAGCAACGCATTCTATGAAATACAAGAGTTCTCTGAAGGTGAGCAGTAGAAATCGGCTGTATCAGTCGAAAGGAAATGAACCTTAGAAGAAAGGGCCAAAAAAAGATCAGTGCTTTCAACGTTGCATTCAGAGAGGATTTACTTGCTCTGCTGTCTTTTTTTAAGTGGCATTGAGATTGAGCATGAGGAACTCCATTCCTGCTTGGTCTAATCTCCTAGATCTCTGAGACAAGAAAGAGCCTAGTTCAAAATAATGACCCTCTATAAATTTCATTTAATAAGTGTGTTTTCCAGGGTTCTCTAGAGGAACAGACCTGATAAGATGAAGACATACATAAATACTCTATAAACAAGCTTATATTAAAATAATAAGTTGTCGAATACCTGAGGGGTTGATAGCCCAGTAATTGTTCCATCATGGAAGCTGGTTAGTTACCTCACCAGCTAGACCACAGTGGCTGGCTCACACTGAAAAAATAAATCTGTCCACAAGGCTGGATACTTCAGCAGTCTCAGTCTGGCACCCAAAACCTAGAAGGTTTCTGGAGAGTCCCTGTTCCTCTGTTAACAATGGGAACTTGGAAATAACTGGGTTTTACTATCAGGGAAGGAATCAGAAGCAGCAAAGTCAGTAGCAAGGGAAAATGGAAGGCCAATCAATTTAAAGGAAAAAAAATCTTTCTTCTGTTCTGCCCCTTCCCCTTTTTAATTGGGGGGGAGGGGTAATTACCAAAAATTCTGCCCACATTTAAGGTAGCTTCTTTCATATCAACTAAGACAGTCAAATCAATGAGGCTCCTTACTTAGTTGATTCTAATTAGTGGCACATTGTCACCAAAACAATCCATCCCATGAAGCTAAAGCAAATCTGTGTAAAATTAAGGAAGAGCATGTGTGTAATCTAGAGGTGTGCCTTGGTTTGAGAGTATAGGTTTTCTACTATTGCAGTGGATCTGTTACATTAATTTTCCACTGGAGCTTCAACTGCAGTGGTCCCTAAAGTCCTATCTCCCAATCCCAGCATCAACAATATCTGGGCAGTTACTACAAATGTGTATGTGTTAAATGTTAAAAGTTACCTGCTGACTTCTATTCTGATTCCTTATATAAACAAGTTGTTCCCCAACACCCAGGAGAGCCTTCAGTTTATTTTTAGAATAAAATACTGCCCAACACTAGAATACAAGTGAAAGCCAATTCAGTTTCTAAGCATACCTTGTCATTTTGTCTCTCAGCATTCCTATGATGGTTAACCTTGGTTTTCAATCTTTTGGATTAATGAACACATATGAGAGGGCTGGTGAGATGGCTCCATGGTTAAAAGCACCGACTGCTCTTCCAGAGGACCTGAGTTCATTTCCCAGCATCCACATGGAAGCTCTCAAATATATGTAACCCAGTTTCTGGAGGCACCAGGCACACCCACAGTGCACAGATATATATACAGGCAACAGAGAGGGAGGGAAGGGAGGGAGGGAGGGAGGGAGGGAGGGAGGGAGGGAGGGAGGGAGGGAGGGAGGGAGGGAGGGAGGGAGGGAGGGAGTAAATTAAATACCTAAGAGATTAGTAAGGCAGACAGCATGGTGTAGTATTTCTATCAGACCAGGAGACTCTGACTTAATGATGGCATCATCCTTTGAAGGATTCAAAATGTAAGGATGATTTTGAGATAGAGGAACAATGGAATGCAGGGACCAGTGGGAGGAAGGTCACAGATGGGAGAAGCCCTGCCCTGGCTTCCTTTCTGTGTCTCTTTCTCTGCTCCCTGACCACTTCCTCCTCACCATGATGAACTAACACATCTGAAACAGTGAGCCAAAATGACGGATACCTCCCCAAAGCTAATTATATTTACTGTGTCCTAGTGATTCAAAGTCCAACTAATATAATCCCCTTTGGGTGACTGAATTTCATTTAAAAAAATAAGTAATAAACTTTTCAGAAACAACTGGGAAATCTGACATGGATTCCACTGTGGAAAACCAGCTGGAGTCATATTTGCTGTCTCTTTTACGTGGTGCTTGGCCTTCTGGTTTAGGCAAAACACAACTCTTAGCAACTTCTCAATTGTGAAATTTCCCTGGTAACAGCAGTTGTTGGATTGTGGACCTTCTGACCTAGCATCCTGCTATTAGGAAGGGAAAATACTTTACCTATGAAATTAAAAAAAAAAAAAAATGAGTGAGAAGAATAAATGGTGAAATAAAGTGTGTGTGCGCGCTCATGCCTATTGTGTGTGTGTACTGTGTGTGTGTGTGTGTGCTGTGTGTGTGTGTGTGTGTGTGTGTGTGTGTGTGCATATGACATGTACGTGTGTGCACTTCTCCCTCAGAAGACAACTTCCAAGAGTCCTCACCTTCCACGCTCTTCTGAGGCAGGATTTCTATAGCTTCTGATGCCTCAGTGCGCAAGAGCTTTTGAAGGAGGATAATCCCTAACACCCACATAAAAAGCTGGATATGTTGGTACATAAGTAACCCTATCCCCAGGGAAATGGAAACAGGAAGATCCCTGGAGTTGTCTGTATAACTAGCCTAACCTAATTAGTGAGTCACTGGTTTGTGAAAAATCCTGTCTCACAAAACAAATAGGTGGCTACTGAAGAGTAACATTGACCTCTATATGCACCTGCACTAATGCATGTACATACACACACACACACACACACACACACACACACACACACACACACACACACACTGAGGAAACTGCACAGAGGCTTAAACACCAGAAAGGATAGTCACTGGATATTTTTAAAGCACAATCAAGTCCGGAGAGGATGAGAAAATGAAGTTACAGTTTGAATATGGATAGCGTCCCCATAGGCCATGTATTATGGTCTTGATTCCTATAGTGGGGTTTCAAGGTGTTGCAGTCTTTAGGGGGTGACATAATTGAAGGTCCTTGGGTCATTGAAGACATTCCAATATATATATTTCAGAAAGAAACTCATTTATTTAGAGGGGTTTTGTTTGAGTGGCTTATGGTCTGGGTATCAATGGCTGTCTTCTGATGCAAAGCTCTCAGTTGTTTAGTGCACAAGACTGGACGTCTCAGAATCCCAACCTGGTACCAGAATCTCGCTGGGTTCCTAAAGAGAGGCTGGTCTTCAGTGCACAGAGGAATGTCTCAGCAGCAGAACAGATGAATTTGGTGTGGAGAGTGACAGAAGGCAGGCAAAAAAGAACACTCTTCCATGTCCTTGTATGTGGGCTGCCACCAGACAGTGTGGCCAAAATTTATTTTTAGAGTAGTTCTCTCTCCTCAAATATTCTGTTCAAAGAGTCCCTCACAGGTGTGCCCAGTGGCTTGGGATTTAGTTGACTTCAGATTCAGTCAAGTTGACAACCAAGATTAGCCACCACACCCTGGAAGGGAGCTTATGAAACCCTGGCCCATCCTCCCTCTCCCTCTGCCTTTTGACTCCTGGTGAAAGCAGTTACTCCACACTTGCTCCCCACCACCATCATCTGGCATCATTAGCAGAGGCCCAAAGCATCAGGACACCCATGTAAGGCTGGACACCTGCACAGCTTCAGAACCATGTACTGCACAACCCTTTTCTCTTTATCATTTAGTTGACTAGCTGAGAAGTACAGAAAGTTGGTACCCAAGAGAGGGCTGCTATCACTCACTTGAAGAGGAGGAAGAGCCTTTGGGATTGATTTATGGAAAGAGTATGGTGGTTTCTGGATGGACAAACTTAAGAAACCCTAAAATGCTATTAAAAGGGAAGGATAGATGGCTCCATGGTTAATGGCGCACACTTCCCTTTAAAGGACCTTAGTTCATCCATACTGCTCTTTTAAAGGATCTGAGTTCAATCTTCCAAGTTCCCAGGACAGGCATCCCACAGCAACTTTTAACTCCAGCCTCAGGGGATCTGATGTTTTTGACCATGGCACTCTTTAGTGTATGAACCAACACATGCAAACATGCAAATGCACACACACACACACACACACACACACACACACACACACACACACACACAGAGAGAGAGAGAGAGAGAGAGAGAGAGAGAGAGAGAGAGAGAGAGACTTACACATAGTTATATACATGTGTATATACATGTACAAATTCATATAGAGATACACACATAGATACACACATGCACACACTTGCACATATACTTGATTAAAAACAAATCTTAGCAAATAAATGCTGCTAAGAGGATCTTACTGTGGGACAGTTGTGACAGCTTCAAAGAAAAGAATGCTGATAACAACATGGATAGTGGAGGTCAAGGGTTGTTTGTGAAACTGGAGAAAAGGCTCTCTTAGCAACACCATGGCAGAGACTTTAGCCACATCAAGGCATTTTATGAATGGCTCACCTTAAAGACAATGAACTGGTTTCCCCAACATTGATTTTTTTCTCTACTTTTTCATTTTTATTAGTTCTTTGATAATTTTGTACAATATATCTTTATCATATTCACCTCTCCTGACTCCTCCTGTATCTGCTTCCCCTTCCCAACCTACCCAACTATGTCCCCTTCACCTGCCCTCAAACTCCTCTAGTTTGGTTTGTGCTGCCCAAATACTCTTGGTTGTGTGGCCTTCACTGGAGGGCAGTCTACCCATCCGGGGCGGCACCCTTAAAGAAATCTCACTCTCACTCTCTCTGCAACTATCATTGCCAGAAGCTCATTGGTTGTGGTGGGATTTATGCCCACCTCCCTGCCCCACATTGGAATTTTGTCTGGCTTGAGTCTGTGCAGGTTTCAGGCATGCTGTCTCACTGCTGTGAATTCATATGTGCAACTCCCCTGCTATGTCCAGAAAGCACAGTCAGTATCCTTGCACTCCGTCCCTCATTATCTTTCCACTTCCTCTTCTGCAATAATCAATCCTTGATCCTTGGCAGGAGGAGGAGATGTGATACAGATGTCTCATTGAAGACTGAACTACTCTTATTCTCTGGATCTGTACCACTGTGAGTGCCTATGTTAATTGTTATCCACTGCAAAAGGAAGCCACTCTGATGAAGGTTGACAGGTTTATGAATCTGGGTCCATGCCACATGTCTTGTAGAAATTTTAGGACATCAAATCAAATGAATTACTGGCTTGCCTTTAGTCACATTCACAGTGAGGCTAGAAAGATTGGAAAGACCTGTAGTTTAGCACCCCACCACCAAAAACTAAATAAAAGATATATAAAGGTGTGGGCCAGGAGGTTACAGTTGTTAAGCCTTATCAGTTGTGCTGGCTAGTCTTGTATCAACTTGAAACATCAGGACAATAGGAAAAATGTATGAATGGCTCCCGAGAAATCAGCAAGTGCTAAGTGTAGAAACACAAATGTGTTTCAAAGACTTTTTACTGTAGACTCATTTCAAAATGGAGCTCCAGGAAACAGAAGCAAACACCTACAGCTAAACATTGAGCTGAACTGCTGGGTGAGTCTTAGTTAGGAGGCCTGGGCAGTCTAAGGGACCTCTGACAGTGGAACTGGGATGTATACCTGGTGCATGAAAGGACTTGGGAGCACATTCTCCATGGAGGGATACTCCCTTAGCCTAGAGACACGAGGGAGGGCCTAGGCCCTACCCCAAAAGACTTGACAGATTTTATGATCCCTCCTGAAAGGCCTCAACCTCCCTGGGGAGTGGATGGAGAATGGGAAAGGAGGGAGGGTCGGGAGGTATGGGAGGGAGAGGGAACTAGGGTCAATATGTAAAATAAGAAAAAACATGGAGCTCTAGGGAAGCTTGTAGGGCCCTAGGATTTCATTTCTTGTGTTCTGTGCACTGACGCAATACTGACTTTCTGGCTGTGGCAGACTGCAAGAGTTACATAGTGGTGACCCTTTCCAGGAAGATTTCAAACACCTAGATGGTCAGCCAGTGAGTTGCAGAACTGAAGTTCCCACAAAAAGGCTTCGAATAGGAGTTGTACAGTGGAGCTGTGGGTGTCAAGCGAGAATTGCAATGGTGACAATGGGCAGAAGTGTCAGTCATGTGCAATGCCTGCCAAAGAAAGCTGCATACGGCACAGAGGCAACCCAAGATGACAGTCAGGCTGACAACTTGTTTTAACTGTGCCACATGCATCATGCAAACAATACGGAAACATAAGCACATGCAAGGACATACACATGAACACACAATAATGTAGACCTGAAGATTTTATTGATTTTCTTTAGTTTTATTACTTGCCCATTTTAAAGATTAGATTGTATCTGATTATTTCCTACATAGCACTAGTAATCCATACTTTGAAATTTGCACTTCCAAGAACATCTCTTAGAACTTCCTTAAATTGGGCCATAGGTCAGCAGTTCCAGCTTGGTTCTATAGACATAAGGTAGTATTTTCACCTATTTCCAAAAGCTAAATAGTACAGGGGTGAGGTAACTAAAGGGAAGTTTCTCCACAATATCATTTTAGATCAATTTCTTTTTTACTTTCTAACTTATAGTTACTTACTTAAATTCCCTGTGTGTACCTCTACATCTACAAGAGAAAGAAAAAGAAGAAAGAAAGATGGCCTAAAATTCTCACATGCCTTTCCCACCCTACACTAGGCATCACCAGGCTTGTTCTGTATTTAAACAGATACTCACTGTGAGTTTCCAACCTAGACTGGACACCACTAGCTCATCTGCAGTAGTTAATTAATGGACAGTGAGCATACCAGTGGCTCGGGGACTGATTTTTAGGTGATGTCCCTATATACTATCTTTGAACACATCAAATTTCAACACACATGTAAGTGAGCATGCATGCATGCATGCGTGCGCATGTTACCTGAATGAACAAATGACTCCTCACATTAATTTGTTGACTCTGTGTGTGAGCTTGTGCGTGTTCCTGTACACACATATGATGGGAGATGTTATTCTGTAAATATGTTTCTCATACTGGTTAGTTAATAAAGCCTGTGGCCAATAGGAAACAAGATAGGCAGAGCTAGGAAACTAGGAGGAAGGAGGAAGGAGTTGGGAGGAGTCAAGATGTAGACCAGGGAGGAAGGAAGACGCCAGCCGCAGCTCCCAGATAAGATGAGCCACGTGGAAATAATTAGATAAGTAGAAATGGGTTAATAATTAAGACAGAGTTAGCCCATAAACAATAATGGTAATTGGCCAACAGGATTGTATCAAATACAGAGTCTCAGAGTGTTATTTGGGGTTCACGTGGTGGCGGGACCATGGTGGCAGGACCAGGAGGCCATCGGGGAGGAACAAAGAGTAAAACCTGCCCGTAACACACATGTGCACATCCACACCACAGCACATGTGTGGTTGTCAGAGGACAACTTGTAAGCATTGGTTCTTTCTTTCTATCATATGGATTTGAGGGATGAAAATCAGAACTAAAGGCTTAGCTTTATCCACCAAGCCATCTCAATGGCTATCTTTGGGTTTTAAAGACAGATTCAGAGAATGACTAGGCAAATGATAACTCAGAGATTCATCCTTGCTGGTCTTAGAAATCTATGGAGGCTCTATCTTCAAAATATAACTCAAAGATTAGCCAGAAATAGGCAGAAATACATCACAGTGGGTAAGATAAATGTTGCAAATGCAAGCTGAGAAGACAGAATCAGGGAAGAGGTCAGTGGGTGCTCAGATGTGCAGGCCACAGTCTCATAGGAATCATTAAAACAGGAAAAGTAGGGAGCATGGTGAGGAAGGTGGAGGGGGGTCAAGGGGACACAGAAGCAACTGTTCTTAAGGTGTTTGGTGTCTAGAATGTATTGCCTCATAAAGCTTGCCCCTCTGAGTCTTGCCCCAAGTCATTTCACTTCAACAGGTTCATCAGGTGGCTTTCTTGCAGGCAAAGGAGTAGCTTTGAGTATTGGTGGATCAGTCCCTACCATGATGTCCCCCTTGATAGTCATGCATTGTTTCCAGGAACAGAGTATGAATAGCTCCAAGAAAATTCTAGTCCTTGGCCATCTGATGACATCTGTTAACTACTACATGAGCCTCTGGCTTGAAAACCAAAGTGAAGAAACCAAAGTACCAAATAAGCCAAGAGCAGAGCTGAGTAGCTAAGAGCAGATCAAGGACATTCAGCAGTGGTGTTTCAGAATATCCCTGGGGGATCATCGGGGATGTTAGAGACAGTGTAGCAGGAGAGGGAGACACACTGCCATACTGCTACCTGTAGCAGCCTGAGGAATTCTGTTTGGAGACTTCCATTCCAGTGAAGCTGCAATTCTCAACTTTACCACAGGAAAGAATTTCTGGGTACACCAGTATGAAGCAACATTGAAGCTTATTAAAAGACTTTAGGGCTGAAGAGAGGAGATGGCCCCACTAGGAAAATGGTTGCAGGATAAGCATGAGGACCTGAGTTTGAGTCCCTAGCACCTATGGAAAATCCAGTTATGTTGTATGTAACTCTGCACTGGGAAGTGGAGATAGGTGGATCCCAGGATCTGAGTGGCTAGCCAGTCTAGCTGAAATAGTGAAGTCTGGATTCAGTGAGAGTTCCTATTTTAAAACATAAGATAGAGAGCAATGAAGACATAGATGTCAACCTCTGGTCTCCACATGTGCCTGCATGGATAAGCTCAAGTGTAATCACATGTGTACACATAGTACCCCCTCACACACACACAAAGGAACACTTGCCGGGCAGTGCTGGTGCACACCTTTAATCCTAGCACTGGGGAGACAGAGGCAGGTGGATCTGTATGAAATTCAAGGACAACTTGGTCTACAGTGCAAGTTCCAGGACAACTAGGGTTGTTACACAGAGAAACCCTGTCTCAAAAAACAACCAAACAAAAACAAAAACAAAACAAAAAAAAAAAAAAAAAAGGAAAGGAAAAAGAAAACCTAAGTATAACACTAGAGGGAAGGGGAGGGAAGAAGAGCATTGGTTTCTCAGGTAAGGTAGCCAAGATGGCCTCCACCTCATAATTTCTCTGCTTTTATCCTCTTCTGATGACAAACTTGTGCCACCATAGTCTCCAGGCCAGTGGTTCTCAACCTTCCTAATGCTGCAACTCTTCAAGAGCTTCTCATGTTATGTTGACCCCCAACTGTAAAATTATTTTTGTCGTTACTTTATAACTATAGTTTTGCTACTAATATGAATTGTAAATATCTGTGTTTTCAGATGATATCCCACAGGTTGGGAACCCCTGCTCTAGACTTTTTGTGATAGGTGTACAACAGGGTTATTTTGCAGATTAGCTCCTTACCAGCCAGATTATTTGAGATTTTCTTCCATTCTATGGCCTGAATCCACATTTTTTTTTTTGATTACTTCACTTGCTGTTCAGGTTTAATATTGTCCCATTTGTTTATTTTTACTTTTATGGTTCTTTTTGTATCTTAACCCAAACAAAATCATTACCCAAACCAATGTTTTCTTCTGAGAAGCTTATGGTTTCAGTGAAGTGACTGAGGTAATACCTTCTTGTTCTGATCTAACCTTGTCTCCATTTTGTGTCTGCGGAGGCATTTTTCAGCCCTGGGCCCCTGAACATACTCAGAACCTCCCATGACTTTAACCAAAGCCCAGATGAATAACCAAAACAGCTGGTGATGTCTCAAGGTTCCCCTGACCTACATCTGACAATTATGTCATTGTGGTTTTGCCTGTCCCCCTGAGTTTTGATACCAAAGTTTTCCAAGGCACCAGTCTGTTTGTAGTCGTTGGCTAATAAAGGACTCTCATTTATCCTTATATGGCACGGCGGTCTGTAATTTTCTTGCTTGGACTACAGTATCAGGTCTTACAGTTAAGCCTTTTGTGTGTTGTAGAGTGAGGGCCAAATTTCATCCTCTTGCATGCAGAGGTCTAGTTTTCTCCTTATCATTTACTGAATCCCAGCCTATTAAGGATGGATAAACATGAAGTTTGGAGGGAGTAGATGGGGAAATGGAAAGAGAATTGGATT